>CM077464.1:91571890-92997724 GCA_039654755.1 Calcarius lapponicus | reverse complement strand
AAATAATAGCAGCTTTTTATTCTATTTGGTTGATCATGGAGCATTTTCAAAATATTTCCAATTGTGGCCACCCCCTCTACTTTTGAAAGCACAGTAGCACCCTTGTTTGAACAGACCATCTTTCTTATAGGATAAAAGGGTTACTAAGTCTTCATAACCTGTCAATCCTGAGGGGTTTTCCCCAGGAAAACTGGTAATAGTGCCTTATTATTTTGAATTGTGAGTTGGTTTAGAAGATGAAGATGGAAGTCCACTCAGGGCTGAGAGAGCAGCTTGTCAGAATAATTTTATTGGCATTTTTATTCTGACTGGAATCAAAATATCAGGAATGAGCAGCATCAAGATTTTATACGGTTCATACTGCAGCCTTTACTTGCTCTGCTGCATTCATTTGTTATTTTTTTAAAGAAAAGAATTAATGTGTTTCTTCCTTCTCTTCCTTCTCTCTTCATGTTGACTCTTTCCAAAATCTAATATGCAAATACAGGCACTATATTAATAAACTTGAGTTTATGTTCCCATGCTCTCGCTCTCTACCTTTCAAGACAAATATCTTACTGAAACGATAGGTAGAGTGCATCTATAATTGAATTAGCCTTGGAAGCAATTTGCCCACATGGTACACTTGTAATATTCTTCCCAGAATAAATTTTTAACCATTTGATAATTAGCTTAGCCATACCTGTGACAACGAGTAAATTGTAAAACACCAGAACAGTATCTTAATTATCCTTTCTAAAGAGACCAAGCAATAATTTGCTTAATCGCAACGAGGGATGAAATAATGTTAGTAATTAAGTAAGAAAGTATTCCCACATGATTATACCCTTTCGTAATAATGTAAGGAAAAAAAAGGGAGAAGATGAGGCATTAAAAATGTATACCATAAGATTTCATACAGGAAATATGAAAATGGAAAACAAGTTATGATTACAAATAATTACTAAAATATCAAAGGGTCCTAGTAAACATAAAACCAATTTTTAGCTACATAATTTCTCTAACCCTAGTCTCTTTCAATTCTATAGCTCTATAACCTTTCACTGCAAAATTAAGCCAAATGCTTCTCCTTCTACAAAATACAGATAAGGAGAAAGCACTGTAGTTATTTAGTCTCACTGATAGTTCCTTCCTTTTTATTTTTATTTTGTAATATGAAATACAGCAATTTGTCCTTGTATTTCCTGCAGAAAGATCTTTCCTAGAAATTCAAGTAATTTCAAGAAATCTGCTTAACTGCATATTGCATGCAACTGTAAATACTTGATAAACAGATTGTGCTCATTTTTTTTATTTCTCTTCCTAAAATTAAAGCTAATTCTTACTCTCCTTATCAGCTTAAAATTCACATTTGATTAATTCTACATTCCTTGATTAATGCAAAAATATTTACCTTCACATATCCAATGAATATTATACTGCTGCACGAATGAAAAAATGGCTCTCAAATCTGAAAATTAAAAATTAGATACTACCTACAATAATGTATTAAGGATGATCGGCAAAAGAAATGCTGATGAATATGTGACAGAAATTATACGAGCCCACTGTATTCTTTCCTTGAGGTTTTTTCTCCCATATTTTTATTGTGAAGAGTAACAGATGAAAAATACAAGTGTTTGCTAATAGGATTCACATCTTATTATTGGTGCTGATTTGCAGTTTTCCTTAACTCGCCATGATTACTTTTTTAGAAGCTTTCACTTTTCCCCAGCTGATCCTCGTCTTGTTAGGCAGCATTAATGACACTTCAGTCATTGTGGCTTTCAAGCAGAGCCCTTCCAGAGTGAACAGAGAGTTGACATTTCCTGACATTTTCCCAACTAATTACAGGACAAATAATTAAGCATGTTCTCCTATGTAACAAATGAAGGCAAAAGCCGTCTGTCAGCGATGTTGATTGATGACACTCTGGGAGACTTTATCTGATGGGTCCTGCCATGCGGTAGAGGGGAAGCAAATTTATTAGAATGAACAATGCAAATTCTGAGTCATCTCATCCAGTTATGCGCCAAAGCAATATCCATGTCAAGGTGAATGTGACAATGAAAGCAAAATATTTGCATTTTGTGGAGCAGGTTGAAGGGGAAATCAGAGCGAGAAGATGACAGGCCTAATTATTTTGGCTCATACAGGCTAGGACAGCTGTTTCTGGTGTCCTGAACAAGGCTGTCACACAGGTAACTAAATAGGTCTGCATATAAGTCTGTATCCAACACTGTACGGAGATGTCTACCACTAATGACCAACGCTAATGTTACTGCCATCCCTGAAAAACAGTAAATGTGTCACAGTGCACCTTCTGTATGGCAGTCAACATTTCGCTACATAATTACTTGTTAGTGAATTAATTCCTATCTGTCAGTATCTATGCCAGTGTCATTTTTAGACCATTACGAAATTATGCCATCACTATAGCAACTGCAAGCACAGTTAAAAGGCAAAACAGTTCAGATACTCAAGAAAAGTGCCTAGTTAGGCAGAAGACTAATAATGTAAAATTCAAATTGTGATGTTGCTGTCTGCCATCCTAATTTTCTTTATCTTGATTATGCGTTTGATCATTGATCATTAAACAATAATTTAAGGTTTCCAATTTCAATCCATGATTAATATTTAATATAATTAAAACCTCAGCCACAACAGCATCTTTCCTATAAACAGACGCACACCGCGCTGTCATTGCAATTAATTAGGAGCTAAAATGTGACATGCTCAAAAATGAATCCTAATATCAGAGTTTACATGCAAATAAGAATAACTGATAGCATCAGGATGTTCTTTTCTCCCTGCTTCCTTTATGGATTGTAAGCAATGCCAATCTTAAAATCCTGTATCCTGACTCATTTCCTATTTTTTTTTATTTATTTCCTCCATGCATTCTATTTATCCAAGGAAAGTCAGGACCCATCTTACCATTAACACCATTACTTACAGATTTCAAGATGCCATCTTGTTCACAGAAAAATAATCAGAGTCTTAAGATAAATTATGCATATTAAGCTGTCTAAAATCTTCCAGATTGTTGAAATTTCTAACGTCATGTAGAAAAAAGATTTGCTGATATCTACAACTACCTTAAATGCATACAAGTCTAAGTTAAATCAGGGAATTCCTCATATGGAGAAAGAATTTCTTCATTTGCATCCTCCTATTTTATGTAAATGCTCAAATAAAGGAGAACAAATTCTTCTAGAAACTTTCAGCACATATTCATCATCTTAATCTATGCAATATTGTGGCTTTTGTGTGAGTGCAAATGTTACAGTTGTGCATTTCAACTGATGTACAACAGCAGAATGGTGGCCTTGGCTACTCTGACTCGGTGGAAAGAGAATGTAGAGAAATAATAGTAAATTTGGAAAATCTGTAAGAGGCCAAAAGTGTTGGTGAGCTTTATGTTTGGTTTTTGGTTGTTGGTTTGTTTCAGTTTTTTGGGTGTTTTTTGTTGTTGTTGTTGTTGTTTGGGGTTTTTTTGTATACTTGTTTTTGAACTTTCGGAAAAGAAGAAATAAAGTACAACTTATGATGCCATTTTCTTTCCAGTTCAAATAATGCATGGCCAGTTAATTATCCTTTTGGTTAACTGTTTGAAATAGCTCTCTGGCATTAAAACATATATTTATAAAAAAGTTGGGTCTTTTTTCTTTGAATGCATGTACTGCCTGCAGAAATGATGTGAATATCTATTGTTTTCCATCTTTCTTAACATAGCTATTGTTTCAATTACTACAGTGTGTGTTTCTAGGAGGAAAATCAAATTAAAACTCAGCCAATCACCTGAAATTAAAGCTGAATCTTTTGAGAAGAAAAACACATAATGATTATAATGCAAGATCATTAGTGTTCTTCACTTAAAGTTACCTGACAAATAAGTGCTTACTTCTGACTAAAAGACCCTTTCAAGAGATGAGAAACATCACTACCTCCTCTTGCCACATGAAGGTATTTCTTTCACTAGGATCTACAAAACACTCAGTCATCCTTCTTTTTCTCTCTCCTAACTTTGCACAGACCATCAGCATGATGGAATTGGTTAAGCTTTGCAAAAATGTCTAACTGCAGTAATGTTCTGAGATAGACCACTGCTCTGAAAGTGATGGGAAGATTTAATTTCTGCTCTGCTTAACAAGGTTAGAAGAGTTTGGTTCTTGGTTAACATTGACCACTAAATGAGTAGGAATCAATAGTTCCTCACTAATGCCACAGTAAGCCAACTCCTTTATTGACCTTTCCATTAACACTAAGCAGCTGAAATGCAGGAAAAAAAAATGGACTAATCATTTTAATTTTTTAACACCTACCAAATCAAGTGCTTCACTGGTGTTTTGGTGCTCTTCTGCCAGTCCTCTCATGTATCTACCCACATTGTTTTATATTCTATCTGATTTCAAAAAAAGTTACTTTAGATTTATTTATTTATTTGGTAATCATGTATTAATAGTGTCCTTAAATAGTGTGCTTAAATTGTGTATAAATAGTGTGCAGCCAGGAGTAGCTGCAAATTAAAAAAAAAAAAAAAAAGGGAGACATGAAATAAAGAGGTTTTGTCCAATTAAAAAACTTTTTGTATATCAGAGTTACTCAGAGACACTTTTCAGACAAGTAAACAATGAATGAACTTCATAGAGATGATATACAAATTTGATACAAAGAGCCAATGGGATAGTTTCTGTCTAATGATCCCAGTCAATCTAATTAATGTATTCTGCTACATTACATTTTAAGAAGTGACCATTGTGTAATACACTTTGAAATATGCACAAGCTAATGGGATAAGATACAAAAATTATTATGCTGACAGTAAATCATATTACATTCCTAATAAGCATTAACTAGATAACTAGGTCAAAGCAGTATTATCTTAATTGATTTTTCAAAAGAAACCTGACAGAAAAATGTCAATGCTCGAATATTTCTTCATGCATCATTAAAACAAGATTGGCTTTTAACAAAAGAAGAATCCTTCACAGAATTGATTCTTGCTTCAGGCTGCCTGCAAGTAAGTGTATTACATAAAAATCTATACAGGATATTAAAACAACACCACTCTGCAAGACAGTTACAATTAAAAGCTGACACCCCCCACCATGTGTCTACTACAGTAGCTTGCAAGTAAAGGTATTTAAAGTTTTCAGAGCCATAT
This sequence comes from Calcarius lapponicus, assembly GCA_039654755.1. Classification (NCBI taxonomy): domain Eukaryota; kingdom Metazoa; phylum Chordata; class Aves; order Passeriformes; family Fringillidae; genus Calcarius; species Calcarius lapponicus. The sequence goes on along the minus strand of CM077464.1, from coordinate 92,992,578 downwards.
ATGAAAATCAGTCAGTTTTGCTATTTGAGTGGGAGGGATACATACACACACACACACACACACACAGCCTAATCAGAGCTTTTAATGGAATCAGTACATTAACAACTCATCCATTTCATTGCTATATAACAATTAAAGAAACATGCAAGGAAACAGGAAAAAATACTACCTTGGACATATAACTGTAAATACAAGCTCTACAGCGAACAAAATGGACATTTCGGTGTGGAGAGAGCACCGTTTGGACATCACAAATTTCCAATAGGGATTGTGATGCAAAGTGCAATATGCAGAACAAATAACATATGGTATCATCAACAGTAAAATGCTATGTAGGTTCAAACAATAGATCACATTGCAAATGCACATATATGTGCACATGATCAGAGAAATGTTGACTGATCCATCTCAAGATGAGTAGCTCACAAATCTCAAAATCATGAATTCTACTACATTTGTAGCTCAGTAGTACATAAGGCATTAGTTTTTTGTAAATAATCACAGGTCATTTGCTTGGATTTTTTAGTTTGTGAAGTTATAAGCAGAAAATGCACTTGGTAGTTTCTGATAATTTTTTATATATTGGTTATACAAGAACTTTCTTAGAAATACATAGTATTGTTACCATTTAGTCAATGATAAATAACTTCACCACTAAACATTTTCTGCCAAAAAACTCCAGAGTTTTCAAAAAAAAAGCCTACATGGGCTCTTCAGCATGTAAATTTTTCCTTAATGTTGAACATATTTTTGTGCCAGCCATGCAATTTGTATGTTATCGCAACTTTTAAAAGTAAGGGAAGGATGATAATAGAAATTTTACAACATTATTTCAGGGACACAGGCTCCACAAAGGCTGTTCTCAGTCCTTGAGACAGAAAGAAGAATGGGGCAAGGTAAACCTTCAAGTTCTGTGAAGTGCCGAGAATGATTTGGACCATAAGCCCAATTTGGAAGGGAGCTATCTCCTTTACCAGCTCTGCTTAGCTCTAGAGAATTTGGTTTTTTGCATAACCACCTGATTTGAATGTTCAGTTTTACATAAATTCTCTGAGATTTCAAACTAGGAAATGTCAGGAGTGCAGTTCTCTTCTAACTCATTTTTTTTTTTTTTAAGTCATATGTACAGCCAGGTATAAATTTTCTAGAAAGAATGGGGTCTGATAATCTCTGGATAACATTAACCCAAATTATCATAAATTCTGTGAAAGACAGTTTTGAAGCAACAGTATTGTGGGTTGTACAATGTCCTATTATATATAAAAGTAAAGTTGTCCCTTAAATGAGTGAATATAAATATATGATGGAAAAAAGGAGGCAAATCCTAGGAAGCGTGAGCAAAGTCATCCCATGCAATGTGAATCCCAATGGCTATTTGGTTGCAGATATTAGATAATATATCCTGTTATTAAATTCGGCTGCAGCAGAGTGCACAGTCCATCTGCAAGCTCTGTGAAAGGGGAGAGGTCAGGCTGTGTGTTTGTTTACTGGCAGGGGCTCTGGACAGCAAGTGAACCATGATGGGTCAGTAGCATTTATTAGAAAAAACTCAAGTTTAACTCCCATCCATATTTGTTATGTTATCATTGCAACCTCTCTACCAGTATAGCACAAGACATCCAAGCCATTTGTCCCAGGACATGGCCCATAATTTTTCATTTCCCTCCATTTCTTCCTTTCCCAGAGACACACCAGACACAAGACAGCAAGTGGGACTTGCTCTGAAGGCAGGCAGGAAGTGATTTTCTGGTGTGGTGGAGAAAGGAGGAAGAAGAGAAAGGTTTGTGGCTACCAGGATGATGTAAGCTGCAGAAATGGGAGAAAGAAAGGCCACTGTCCTACATTTAGGGCTTCTCAACTAAGTTCCTCCTCCCAGCCAAGTCCCATGTGTATTATCATCAAATTATTTTCAAAAAAATATCCAAGCCACCAATTAGTGACTATCATCTCAGTCCAAAAAAAGGTAATTTGAAAGCTGATTATGCAGATCTGTTTACATTTTCTCAAAAATTAAAATTAGGTGTTGAATTAATGTATAAGTCATTTATTTCAAAGCAAATTAATTCTCCACTGAGTTCATAGATAACCTGTGAAACCTACTGCCAAGAAGTATCTTTGAGGACCAGAACTTAGCAATAGCTAAGAATGGACCACATATTTCTGTGGAGTTCAAATGTAGTCCTAGGTAATTGTTCAACAAGCATGTAGAAAATGATTTTGTTGTCTTGCTGTCTGTTGGCTGTACTGTGGATTCATCCACCAATTTCTTTAGATACACAATCATTTGCTGAATTTGTTCTTAAGTGTATTTTGTTCTTAATATGCACTTTTCACATGCTTAGGGAGCCCTGTATGGATAAAATTTTGGTTTCATATTCTCCAACTTCTCTCCACATTCTTGCCTGGCTTTTGGCAGTCCTCAAGATTTAGTTGTGTCAATGTATTTCATAAATGTTTTATCTCTTGCCTCTTTCAGGAGAAAGATCATAGATCTTCAATTATAGATCATTATTGAAGGTATTAAATAAGATTCAGTTTACACACATTTCTGTTCCATCCTTCTCAAACCCTTCCTCAGAAAGATACATTATTTTTTGTTATTTATGTGAGTTTGTGACTTAATTTTTCAAAAGTGCTTTTGCCTGGCCTAGTTCATATTATTTTTTCAATGAAACACAATAGTGAGAATGTACAAAGATTCCTTAATATTCAATGTGTTCTATTGCAATTTGAGTTCATTTTATAATGTTGTTTCTAGAAAGCAAAATTAATCACAGTCTTACACTCATTTATTTCTTATGAAGGAAGCCTTAAATACAAAGCCTTGGGGAGACAACACTTTAAAACAAGCATTATTTTAGGAAGAACTTAGTAAGGATAAATTTGAGTAAGGATAAATTATAAGTTTGGGGTTTTTTATTATTAATTTACATCTTCTATTTGTAGTATCTGAACCGTAAATCAGTAATTGGATAGATCAATAACTAGATAAATGTTACGAGCAGCAGTTGCCTTCCCAGATATTACTGGAATTTGCTTCATGTTTTTGAAAACAAACAAACAAAAAAATAACCTCCAAAATTGATCCTTTTCAATTAGTATAAAAAGCTCAGTATGGAATGAATTTCACCTATTTCTAGTAACGTAAAAGCAGTGCATACATATAGTTTTAACCATTTCTCTAAACTCGCTTCTTAAGCATGAAGAGGAAGTTTTGAAGAGAAAGTAATTTATCCCTTTCTGAGACAGCTGCCTGAAACTGGTGGAATGACTCAATTTCTGACATCTCTCTCTCTCAGCTGATTAGAATAGCACCCTCATCCAGAACCTTTAGCTAGCTGAAGATGGTTGAGAATATTTTTTTTTCACGTAGATATATTTTGTCTTATCAAACTATGATACAAAAAGCAACTTTAGAGAAAAATTATGTCACTTTCATTTTAAGGACTATTTCACACAGTCAGAGGACTACTGCGAACTCCAATAGGGTCTTTGTCTTTACCTGGATTCTGGAAACAGCTGAGCTCTTTTCAGTGTTGAATAGAGGGGTGGGTCACGTCCTTTGACCTATTGTCCCTTCCTTGTGCAGTCCCAGATGCTTCTGGCCACCCTTGCCACAAGGCCACCCAGGTGACTTATGTTTCACTAGGTGTCCACTATACCACCAGGGTCTCTTCTTCTGCAAAACTATTTACCAATCTCCAGCCTGTGTCAGTGCTTGGGGTTTCTTCCTCCAGGCATGGGACTTGGCATTTCTCTTTGCCAAACTTCATAAGGTTGCTGTCAGACAAGCTCTCCAGCCTCTCAAATTTCTTCTGAATGGTAGTACAACCATCTGATGTATCATTCATTACTTCCAACTTTTTGTCATCTGCAAAGCGTCATTCTGTTCCATCACCTAGGTTGTTAAAGCAAATGTTAAATAGTACTGGCCACAGTATTGATCCCTTGGGTGCAACACCAGTGACTGGTCTTTTCACTTCATCATCCACTCCTCTAGACCCTATTTCATCTACTTGTCAACAAGGATGTTATGGGAGGCAATGCTGTAAGCCTTCTAAAGCCAAGATAGCCACTGATCACCCTTCATGCACTGAACAAATACTTAACTTGTAGAAATCTATCACGTTTGCTAGGCATTATTTCCTCGTTGACAGCTGACTATTCCAAATCATCTTTTTGTCTTTAATATCTTTGGAAATTGTTGCAAGAAGGATTTGTTCCAACACATTCTCAGGCCTGTAGTTTCCTACTCATTCATGCTCCTTCTTTCTGTCCTTCTCCAAATGCCATGAAATTCCAAAGATAATTGAACTGGACTTGCAATGGCATTGGTTAACTCCTCAGCACATGCGAGTACACTCCATCAGGTCCCATGGATTTGTGTATGTACCCTATTCTAAATATTCCCTAACTATACCTTCCTTTACCGAGAGTTAAATTCACATTCCTCCAAATTTCTCCACTGATCTTAGGGACCTGACATTCCTGAAGCCACTGGTGTGCCTCAGCATTTAACACTATCCTTGCCATAAGGTTCTTTGCCCCCTCTGGCATAAGAGTTTAATTTCCCTCAGTCTTCTTTCTTTACTGATGGACCTGTAGAAGCCCTTCTTGTTTTCATTCACTGTCTCCAAATTTAATTTCATGCAAACTTTGGCTTTTTTAACTCCATCCCTATATGCCTGGACTCCTCTCTATTTTTTAAATGACCTGATCCTGCTTGCTTCTTCATATGCTTCCGTTTCTGTCTGAAGTTTTTTTCAGGAGTTCCTTATCCATCCAAGTGTGCCTCCTATCACATTCTCTTGTTCTCCTGAACATGGGGAGGGCCAAGGAAAAGTTTAGAAGATGACTGTCCTAGTTTTGGCCAAGGATAGGGTTAATTTTTTGCAGTAGCCATGAGGAGGTGGAGCCTGGAGATCCCTGGGCTTGGGCCTTGGGCCAGTCAGGACAGACGCTGCAGCCGGGGGGAATGGTCGTTCCTGAAGACTTTGGCAAAAAGTGCATGTGGAGACGAGGACAAGCCCTGAGGTTCTGGACTAGGAGGTACAAAGGATCCAAGGCTGGCTACTGCCCAGATGAGAAAGAGACACTGGGAGCTTTTGAAGTGGTTCAAGGTGTGTCAAAAGTGATTGGCACTGAAGCACAGCTTTATCTGGCACCCCGACTGCGCTGGATGTTCAAAGTGAAAGTCCTTTCCACATAAGGCCACTGGTGTAAGTGGATCATGCTATCCCACAGCACGCTTGAATACTAATCCCCAATTGCCCGGGGATCTTGGGAGTCATTACAAACTGTCCTGAAGGCATAAATTTTGTAATAAACATTTTTAAATTTAGGTAGAATGTAAACATTCTGCATCCTGTAACGAACAAACCAAACACCTCCCTGCCCCCAGAAAAAATCTTTATGATCAAGGTAGGTTATTTTCTTGGCAGTTTATGGGAGGAGGAGTATAAAGACAATAATCTTTCCAGATGTCATCAATAAGGAGCAATTTATTCAGGTCACTGGACGCTTTTACTTTTAAAATCTTGGTTTGAGTTACTTAGGATATTTCTTCCTTTTAATTAATGGGATGAAAATTTTCTGTGCCATTACTCTGCAAGACACTTATTTTTTTGCAGACAGTCTTTAATCTAGGAATATTTTCAGCTGAAATTTGCCAGACTTGATAGTCTAACCACAAAAATATACTTCTGTGATCTCAGTGAAAATATACTTTAGTTATTAAACATGCTTCTGAATATCTCTTTGCAACTTTGTAGTGTTTGAGTTTCTCAGGTTATCTGTTCTAGTCATGTTGCATCATGAAAAGGCTGAGGCTGTGAGCAGCTTCCACTGTAATTATTCACCCTGACATCGAAGGACCAAAATCATAAAAGGAAAGTCCAGAAGGAAATTAATAATTGAATATTCAGAAAAGGGTAAATGGAGTTAAGTAAATAAGGCCCAGGGCTACATATTCAGTGCTGCTAAATCTCAGCCTTTTCTGGCTGCCTACCCTACTTTCTCACCCATTTTGCTGTGGTCCTGCTGTGAAATGTGTGGTGTTCCCTAAGGCTGAGAAGGGAACAGGAGTGTTGAACAATTGGAATTGCAAGAGGAGCAGACAGAGGCCAGTGGGATACTGGTTTGGAGTTAATTGCTAGATTGGGAATAATAATAGAAATTATTAGTGACATTTTGGAATTTGAGGAGAATCTTGAAACTCAGCATAATCTCAGTGAAGCCTCCTAATGAGAGAGTGCCAGAAATTAACCCTGATCCATAAATATGTAGATCTCAGTAACAGTATAGCAAATGGACTAGTTAGTAAAATCTGAAAAATAAAAAATACCTGTTTACCACAGGGAAAAAAAAAAAAACCAGTCTTGGGCTGATTCTTGAGTTTTCATTTTTGTTGAGATATTTTCCCAAAAACTTCTGAGATTGAATCAGAACAAAAAATGCAGAAGTTTTATTTAGCCAGTATTCACTGAGCTCCCTCCAGGTATTACTGTTGAAGATTCTAGAGGAAATAAAGATATTAATGCAAATTTCAGTAGTGTTCATCTGTTGAACATGGCATTTAGGCAGTAAATTATACACTGAGTTTTATTTATAACTGTCTTAATATTACACAGCAAAATAGAGAGAAAAAAAATTGTGCATAAATCTTCAAGGAAAATGTAGAAGGGAAATTTTGGCTTTCTCCCTGAATCCCAGGAGTCTGGTCTTTCTCCACAGAACACATAGACATGGCACCAGCCTGTGACTGTCGCCTGAGTCCCAGGAGCCTGGTCTTGGTCCACAGAACACATATAGACATTGCACAGGCCTGTAACTGTCAAGTTTTATATGCTTTAAAGATGAATAAAACATTGCTGCTGCTAGGTTTGTACAGTAATGTCTCAACAGGATGTATGGGACAGTTTTTGCTTCAAATGTGTGGTTCAAGACATCATTGTGCTAACTTAGAAGTTGAAGGAGAGTTTGGATCCTACTTATGAAAATCTTCTATATAAAATGAAAGTATGAAACACAATATCCTACCCTTTCTTCACACAAGACAAAAGGACATACAAGGGCTGATGACCTGGGCTGATGATCTGTATTTTCTCTGCAGCAGAAATACGGTGTGATATACCATTATATTATTAAAATATATTTAATTTAAAATAATAAAGAAGCCTACTCAGAACCATACAGTCCTATCCTCTAAAAGAATGGAGGTGGATAATGAAATTGAATAATGGATTCAGATGTGCTGGTGAATTTTTATCTAAGCAAACTCAACCAACAAAATGGTGAAACACTTCAAGATCAGATCCCACAGATCTCTTTGCAGGGTTCCCACAGCAACCAGCATTTTAACAGAGGAGTGTCACAGTTCAGATAGTTCACTTACAGAAGTCCTTTGCTATGACTCTAAATAAGGTAAGTATAAGCATTTTTCTACATACTGCATTAGGTTTCTGTGCTGTTTCATTACAAAAGGTGGGGAAAACCAGATTTTTACCAAAACCACCCAACAAAACAAACCAAAATGTGAAATTGAAAGACTTTTATATCCTCTAAAATAGGGGTATTTCTCCATTTCAGTATCTGTCTGTGCTCTGCCATGGTGACTTCCCTCTTGGTCAGCTCTGTACGACCAAACTCAATTTGGATTTGGGAGTGAACTGGACAATTCTGGTGGAACAGCAGCTTTCACATGTGGCAATCCCTTCTGATAGCCATAATTATGACTGCTTCTTGTACAATTTCATTTCTGGTCTTATCTGTGTAAAATAGAGTAGCCTTAAGGGAAAAGGGAAGTTAGCCAACATGAGAAGCCCATTTCCTGAGAAAAAAATGTGCCAGAGAAACTACAAGAAATATAAATCTTAATAACCATAGAAATCCCAGGTCAACAGAATTCAATGTTATTACAAATTTGACTTAAATTACACTTTTTTGAATGGGAAATTCAAGATCAGGTGAAATCTATTGTTTCTCTCCCCACCAATTTCTTTTCTCCCATTGTAGATTTGAGCTTTACAAAATTAAGAGAGGTGAAGACCCCCTTTCTCTATCTCGCACTCTCTCTGTCTTCTTGCCTTTTGCTGTGGCTCACACCTTCTTCAGTTTTGGAAAACTGGCAGTGTAGTACAGCAGAAATAACTTTGACTTTTTCACAACTCTATGTTTCCAAACATGGACCAATGTTAAGAAAATATAGGATGAAGAAGTGGGAAAAAGTGTATGTTTGTGTGCATGTAAAGTTTTTGAAACTCTTCATTTGGCTGCCTTGAACTGGAGCACACAGCATACAGGGAGAAAGACAAGGCAGTGCATTTGTTTAGCCCACAAAGGAAAATGTTAGTGGGGTGAGATCTAATTGAGGTCTTCCACTTTCTTAAACAGAAAGTGCAAAACTTATGGGGGTGACAGAGACAGACACTTCTGTGACGTGCACAGCCAAATGACAAAAGACAACACTTGGAGTGTTCAACATACAAAATCTTAATTACATGAAAGTAGAAAAGAGCTCCCAGTGATAGTAGTTTACTGCCAGAAGAAGCTGCTGAGCTTCACATCCTTTTCGTCCAGAGCTCATGCAAGATTCTGTGTAAACCTATCAAAATTTGAAACCTGCTCTTCATGAAAAGGAGGCTGGAAGAGAAGTTACTTCAACATGTAATTTTTTGAAATTCTATATTTTCTATGACTGCATGCTAAACCAATGAAACACGAGAAATCTTTGAAGAAATGCTACAGCTTTCACAAAAGTGAGTCTTCTAAAAACCTCCTGTACTATCAGATCTCTATTATCCCAGTCTTCCACCCCCTTGCGTCCTGACATACCCTGAGAAAAAGAAATGTTTTCACAGAAAATACAAAAAAAAAAAAAAAAAAAAAAGCTTTGGCTTACCAGATAATATAGGTAAAAAAAAAAACCTTTCCAAAAACTGAATTCCTCAAAATCTTAATTTATGAGATGTCAGATTTTGCACTGATATTTTTCCCTAGTATAATGTTTTTACCCTTTCAGCAGTAAGACTGCACTTTGAATTCCGTAATGTATATAGCTGAGTTCAGGTAGGTTGTAATTTGAGTTTTCAACTGTATTTTAAATATGTATTTGAATCTGTGATCTACTAAAGTGCGTTGTTATTGATTCATCTGTTGGGTACCCAATTCATGAACACCAATATAGCTGAGGAATCTGTGAAGAGGAATTTGTTTGTTTTATAACAGCTCATATCTTTTATTCCTTGCTTATGCAGAACTCCAGTTAGTTTTAACAGATGATTTAAATCTATAGGAGTGACAGGATTGGGAGGCAGATTGCTTTCTTAATAACAGCTATTTAACATCACTTTGATGTTTAAATGTGTAATGTCATCTGCTTAAGGAACATTAGATATCACTGAATGTACCTATAATGTGTTTTTGGAACGTGGTGATACCCACTACATTCAGACTATACACAACTGACCTTCTCTTAGTGCACCATTTGGACAGTTTTTCAGATTAAGCTTCCTATGAAAAGACCTATTTTAACCATAATCACCTCAGAAGTATAAACCCAAACAATATGGTTCCACAGCCAACACACTAATGCTCTGGGATATCATGTAGTGGATTTGCAAGTGCACACACGCACAACCACACAATTATGTAATTTGTAAATTTGATCTGTGTGTATATGAACAAAATTAGTACTGTACCCAAAAGTCAAAGTCAAGAGATGTGTCAAGGTTAGAAGTCTTCCTTTTTGCAAGATTTTCTTATTTTCCTGTACTGTGGAAGATCCAAATAACTTTTGTTTTGCTTTTGGACCTGTGAAATTCTTTCTGTGACATAGAGACCATCAAGAAAAAAAAAAAGAAAACAGAATTTTATTTGTCACAGCAAAGACAGGAAAATACTGAAATCTGGAAATTATATAATTATGGGCCTCAGAAATAAGCAGCAAATGTGAATGTAAGTCTTCCTAGTTTGAATGTTAATATGAAGTAAAATTATTGTCATGAAAGTTACAGATTTTAAAACTTCTATTGATAGGTATAAATTCAAAAAATATAAACATTTCAATTGATATGAAATACAACTTTCCGTCTTCTTAATAATGGATACAGTCAAGTGAACAGAACTACAAATATCCTTCATCAGGATGGGTCAGCGTTAAGGAAAGTGTTATCAGTTAATCTAAAAGCATGATGGTTTCACAAATATTTCCAAGTGAATGTCTACTTCAGCAGTTCTTTACTGATGTTATTTAAAAGGTCAGGAAACTACATGATATAAAAACTCGTACAATAAATATTTCCCTGCAACCAGACTGATTTTTCACAGAGGCAAGTCACAACTTAAACAGAATTCTATTTAATTCTCATTCACAATAGCCTCTATATATATAGTACAAAAGGAAGGAGATAATAATTCAGAAACTGGAGTAAAAAATTATGGCAGAATTAATTTTTCAGTTGAAAAGTTCTTAAATATAGTCACATTCAAAATGCTATATATATATTATATATATTTACAAATTGAATATACACCAGTTTTTACAACTTTTTAATGTAGCAAAATGATGATTTAAATTTATTTAGCTTTTCAAATAAATCCTATCTGCGAGGAAATAATAAATCTTAGTTTCTTTGGGGCTTTTTTAGAGGAGGATGTTACAAAGATGTCTTGTTTTGCAAATAGTACAGCTAAATTATAATGAATCACAATAAATATGCTCATGTCGTTGATTTTCTATTTCCTTATAAACTTATTTAATATTGATGTAATAAAATACCTACAATACCTAGCAAGGAATGCCTAACATTAAACAAAATACTCACTCAAATTGCTTTTTGTTACATCAAATAATAATGTAGAAGAGCACAAACCTTGTTCCCCAGCCATCTGCAGTGAGAAAAGTCCCTGATAACAGCAGAACCAATGTTGATTTCACTGTGCAAAATGGAAATTTGGATACCAGCAACTAGGGATGGTCAGGAAATCTTCAATTAAAGTTTATTGTGATAAAAAGCTAATTCATCCAAACTAAAATTTTTCTCTGGAACGTTTCTGAAAACACTTTCATCAAGATGTGTTTCTTCAGGTCCAGGATAAGACACCTTGCCAGAAACTAAGCTCATATTTCCATGACAACACAGTATCCACCACCTCCAGTGTAAGAGAGGTAGCTCCCACCAGGCAAACCTAGGATTTGGAAACATAGCTCCAAGCTTCTCTGTGGACAGCCCAGACCTCTGTCTGCCAGTTGAGTTTGCATTTTTTCCCAGGCATTCCTGGAGTGTGCCAAACATGCCTGGCACCCCTAACTCGTGGAAGCAGAATGAGCTGGATGCAGCCAGAACGTGCTGGGCATCCTGCACGTGCATAGATGTATTCACTGGGAGATTGGCAGCTTCTCCAGGACTTTTGTATGTCCTGGCTGCTTGGGCTCATACACAGGTGGCATGAGGAGGATGCAGAGGAAAATCCAGGTCTGTGATAGATCCAACCAATATCTCTTCTAAGTAGGTAAGGTTTTAAGACTATCACAGTGTGGAATGTGGACAACTAGGATTGTCAATAAGTTCCTTCCAAGAAATGGCCTTCTAGGTTCTAGCCAGCATGACCAGGTAGTGACATTTGTCACTTGTGTCTGTGTATTTCCACCTTCCAAACACTTGGAAGGTGTTTGGAAGGTGGAAATACACTCCTTCAGAAATTTGGTCGAGACTCTGTTTCACTTCCTTGCAAATAATGTTTGCCATATAAGTAGGGATCTCTCAGCTTTGAGTTTGCTGCTGTTGTAAGACATGCAGAAGTGTTTTTACCCTCCTAATCCTAGCAGTTATCTCCATAATCTGGTAATAATGCCAGCTCCTGAGAATGAATAGAGGAGTCCAAATGAATAGGCTAATAGTTATAAATTTTAAAACATTAAAAGGAAAAGTTAAGTATCACCTTTACCTTTTTGATTTTATTGTGACTGTGAATAATGTGGGTCTCTAGCAGGAAAAAAATGCAACTATTGCTAATGTCTCACTGCAAGCAGTTAGACTGCATCTGCAAGCAGATTGCCCTATATAATTTTCAGATGGGCCATTTAAAGATTAATGTTATGAATTTTCCATGACTTCAGAGCACTGAGAATCTAGGTGTCGTGTATACATTGCTTGCAGGTTTATTTCTGGTGTAAGTATGTAAACAAGAATGTGACTAGTGTTAAGAACAAGAAAAACCTATGTGAGAATTGTTCAATTTGCACTATTCTTCTGCAGTGCTTCTTAGGAGGCCTGAGTCCCTCCTGCTTCTGAGAATTTTAACAATTTGAGTACTAAATGAACAAGTAGAATTTAGTGTAGTTATACCATGAGAAAAAATAACCTTATCTCATGGGGGAGCAGTGGAATATTGTGCAGAGACCATTCCCCTGACATCAACTGTGTTTGGCAGATGGTGCTGTCAGTTCAGGTCTGTGTTTATTCTATCATGCATGTGGTAGCATATTTTAAAATGTACAATCTCATGTATTATCTATGGGCTAAAAGCATGCAACACAAGCGGGACCATATCACAGGAGTTAAACTTCTGTAAACAACTAGCAGCGGTTGTGTAAATGCTATTTTCTTGACATAAATAACAGAAACATATGGCCAGAGACAGGAAGTGGGTGATACCTGGATAGATTGATATCCTGCTAGACAAGTGGCTGTATTTATGACATGATTCTGCTTGACAGTGAAAGAGGAGGGGAGGAGAGCTAATGACTTTTTCATGAACTCTCTGACAACATACATTTGACCACTGAATAGCTTTGCTCAACAATCTGATTCTCAGCATTGTTGTTAAACACGTTCAATGAAGATGAAGAAATATTGGGGTCAGAAGTGGAAGGTAAAACTCTTGTTTCCCATTTTCTTAGGGCAACTTGTATTGAAACAACATTGTTATTCCAATAGTTTAGTACCCACATGATTTCCAAACACTATTCCTTTACTGGAGAGTACATGTCATACTCAAGTAGTGTCCTACTATAAGCATTCTTTTCCTGTTATGGCCTGAACTTTAAAGTGAAAGGTTTAATATCACAACACCTATTTTATAATCTTGTTTCCTTCCTATTTCCTGATAAAAATAATGCCTACAATAAGTTTAAAGCCTTCAGCACACAAATCACCCTCTTGCATTTGAATGTTACTCATTGAACATTACTGAATCATAGAAAAACACAACTTCACTACATGTAACTCCTCTGCAGCATTTCAGAGCAGTGATCTATGATGTTTCTTATATCTGAGCTATCCTGTTTTCCAAATTTATCCAGTTTACAAAAATACACAACAGTTTTTGACAACTGGATGAGATTTCTTCCATCCCATTATAAATGTGGGCCAAACTAGGTTTTCTGGCACATCCATGTAACTGCTCTTCACTCTAATTCTGCCCTTAGCAATAAAGATTCAAGCTGTCTTCCTTTCGGCATGGTTCTGTGTCTACAGTCTATCATAACTTCCTGAAATGTTTGCTCACTTTAAAATGATGCTCAAGATGCACTACAATTTCCTCTACATCACTCTTTCAGTTTTAACAGGTCTTCAAGGCCAAGTTAGGGTTAGATCAAATTTGCATTTTGTGACTGAAATGGATGGAATATCCTCCAGTCAATGTTAGATCAATGACTCCTGTAGAAAGGTGTTTGAACGTTACCTTTTCAGTCTTCCTTACATATTGCTAAAATAGGAACATGTCGCAGAAGAACACGCACAAGCAGAAAAGTGCACTTGCGGAGAGAAAGTCAGCAGGATTTGTTCCTAAACAAGAATATTCAGAAGGAAACTATCTTCAGGAATAAATGTACTTTTACAAAGCAATTCAAACAAAAGACTGCTTCCAGAATTGACCCCGAACTTGCAGAGCATGAAAAGGAAGCTGTTGAAATCCTGCTGTCCCGAAGCAAAATCCTAGAAGTTTTAAGGTAAACTACTTTTAAATGAAGCAAAGTAGCACCCAGCATGCCTGAAGTTCAAACCACCCTTTTTCATCCGATTCAGAATATTGCGACCATCTGGAATACTCAGTCATCTTTTCCTGTGTTTCTGTGCAAGGGTCTGATGAGCTCTGTCTCACAAGGGACCTTGGAGGGAAGCATTCCTGTTATTTACAGTACCCCAGTTGTTAAAATACAGACCCACTATGTGGGAGGCCAGAGCTCAAATTCCTACTTTGGTTCAGCAGGCATGCCTCTGTGAAGTGCCTCATCAACACCAAATCGTGTATTCCAGGAAGTCTGCCTGTTTGTCATATCCTCCCACTGCCTCTCTTCCACTGTGCTCAACATCATTAAACATCCACTGGTGCAGCAACTCAAAACCCAATGGTTTAGGAGCCCAACAAGCAATAACTCATGTTTTTAGCCATGTTATAATACATATTTAATTAGTTATATAAAATGTAGTTATCAAAAAAAAACACTTTTTGCCATTTCTCCTGATTACTTGTTAGATCCTGACGTTTAATTGAAATAGAGGAAAATAAGACTGAGGATTAAGAGCTGCAGTAATCATCCTAAGCTGTATGCAGCATTTCCAAAAGGTCAATGGCCAGGTCTTAGACACAGTGAGAACTTTTTTACTGCACACTCTTAATGTGGCTTTTGCAAAGCAGAAGGAAAAGAAACTACACAGAATTTCTAGACAGCAACTGAATATGTACTACAAAGATAAGAGGGATTCCTAGGTGTGGCTTTCATACCTTTGACTCCCCATTAGGTCAACCCTTAAACTCTAGACACCAAGAACTAAAAATTAGATATGTCCCTCAATTATAATTTCCAATACCAAGACATTTGTTAAATATCTTCCAGCTTGTATCAGTCTACAATTAATAAAACTACATTTAGAACTATAATTAGCAGATAATCACCTAGTCACCCACCACCTGCTGATAACTGGTCATGATTTCAACATCTAAGCTAGGGCTGATTCCTGAAAAATGTTGTGTGAATCAAGAATATTTACATGCACGCTAATAATCATATTCTTGGCATCTCAAACAGCCTGCATGTAAATGTAGAACAAAAAAAAAAAAAAAAAATCCACTTTTCCCACAGAGTTCCTCATTATCTGCTTCAATGGGAACATTTAATCATTTCTAAGACATTAGGGAAAACCAGCAGTGGCAGAGAGACTTTCCTTGAATGTGTGCTGTTGTATCATAGTTGTAAACAGAAGGAATCACTCATGTAGCTTAGTGTCCACAAACTGAGCAAAGCACCTGCACAGGGAAGTGCTGGCAAACTCAGCTTGTCATCCCCTGCTACTTTCATAGAGGCCCCTTGAGTGCTTTCTAGAAAACAAAAAAAAAAGGGGTAACATATGCTCATGCAGAGCTTGAAACTGGAGGGAATGAGCAGCAGTCTATTAAATGCAAAAAGGTTGATTTGCTGATTTCTTTCTTTGCTAATTTCTCTGCATCTTGGATCCTTTCACTGTATGTCTGACTGCATGGATTGATCTAGTGAATAGCAAAGGGAATATTCATTATATGTGAGAAAACTATGTTGCTTGCAAAGACTCCTTCAAAAATGAAATTCTTTTTGAGGATTGTCAGCATAAGAGATGTCTTCATAGTTCTACAGATAGGCAGCTTTTTTTTTTCCTCCTAGCTTGGTTTTACAGAGAAATATAACAAGATGTTAACCAAAATAGTTCTGGGGAACTGATCATATTCAGTCATTGTATATGAATCTGAAAAAGTATTCAGACTCTGTCATATTGCCAACAGAGATTCTTAGCTTGTGTAACTGTGAATCAATAGAAAATTGACCCTAAAATGCTGGGTGGGACAAGCATCGCACTGAATTGTCTCTCATCACACCTCAGTTTTTATTCATGACTCATAAGTTCATTTTTTCTCAACCATAACAACCTTGAGTCATTATAAGGAGTTTAGAGAGGCAGCTTGATGTAGGTTTGTTCATCTCAAAAAGCAGAAGAGACTCTTCTTTTGTGTGGGGAAATACCGGGGCTATACCAACTATCTGTCAGGCATTGTGTCTGTGGACCCTTTCCAGCTCTTTCATGTTAGTAGAGCTGACAGGAAAAAAAAAGCTGCAGTGAATAAACCCAGTAATCAAGCTGTGGAAAACCTGCTGGCCGCAGCATGTTCTTCCCCAAGATGTGCAAAGTTTGGTGAAATTCAGGCACACTTGAAGTCTACCTGTGCAAACTGGAGATGGATTTCCACAAAGTTTTCAAGTAATACAATACTTACTGTTTACACTGCACAAATGAATATGCATAAGTAGACATCTCGGCATGTTAATGTTCTACATAAAAACAAACAACAGGAAAGAAAGAAAAAGACACAAAAAATCAGAGCAACATTTTTAAAATTTCTGTGTAGAGTTTTTGAAAATACCTGTTATTATTCTTTTGACATTAATTTTCATGAGACTTTTCCTTCATTCTTATTTTGTTTTCAAGACAGTATCAGGCTGCTTTACTTTACCTGAATAAAGAACTTAAATGCATCATAAACACAGTCTCTTTCATGACATTTAAAAATCCTCTGGAGTTGAAAACAGAATACTTTAGAGCCATTAGCAGAAAACTGCTTAACTACAAATGGCCTGGCTGGTATATAATATGCTTAATGTTAAAAGCTGTTCCCAAGGTAAACATTCTGTAGTGGCTTTACAAATAGTGCATAGTAAAAAAATAATGGGATCTGTAATTGTTCAGTCATCTGCACAATATAAAAGTTAAGTATCTTAACCATGCACTGAGTGCGTTCAGACCCTGTGATGGTAAATCTGGTGTGTTTTGCACTTTGTATCTGCTGTTATAAAACAAGGAGAAAACAAGCAGTCTGCAGAGAATCTGATGCAGTGCTTTCCCATATGTCAGTCTCTGGGACAAGGCCGTATTAATGTATGAGTGGTCAGCTCCTTTCATATACTACTAATGTACTGGAAAGTCTTCCGCGCTCGGTGCTTTCCTTCACGTCTCAGGACATCTCGTGGTAGAGCACTTCCCTGTGCAGAACAATATGGCCTTCTCTTGGAAAAGCCCTCTGGGCTGATCACTGTCAGGTTATGTTATGTTTTAACAGTAGGCACTTCAATGCTAGTTTTGTGCAGAGTTGTAGCAGGAACAAGAGGTCTAAACAAACAGAAGGGCCACTAGAGTCCTTCCATTTATCATTCCAACCTGACAGAAATCCCTATCTATTCCCTAGCTTTGCTGAATCTTACACGTTATTTTTAAAACGTCTGCTTTTAAAAACTAGTTATCCTTATACTTGGCCCTTCTGCATAATCATTTTCTTCCTTACTGTTTAGATAAGTCAGTCTGAGGAATTTGAAGGAAAATGCAAAATCAGTGATATCTGTCTGAAATGTTTTAACATAGCCTAAGTAAATATTGTTTTTTAAAATACTTGTGTTAATACTTGCAAGGCACCTTTTAGCTATGAAGGTGTGAATTAATTAGTGCTCACATCACAACACCCCTGTGAATTGGTCAAGAATTATCATAGCAAATATTCACAGGAGGAAACAGATATAAAGAGAATATAAGTGTTGCCTAGGTAACACAGGGAATGGCAAAGGTGGGATTTAAGCCCAGGTTTTTTCACAGTGTTCATTAAAAACACTCCATCTTTAATAACTGAGAGTGTATCATCAGTCCATCTTAAGTGACAGATTGCTTACCATAACGGTTGGGATAAACTTTCTTAAATATATAGTTAAAAAATGCTCCTTTAGCACAAATTCTCAGTGTAAGTCAGTTCAGGTAACTAAGAACATACTCAAAAACTAGCCACAGTATTTTCCCACTATCTGTTTGCCAGTAACAATGGCAATACAGTTTGGAAAGGTTTTTTTTACAGTTTCAGATTGGGTTCACTGCCTTTCTTCATGCAGCTCAAGTCAAGTATTATTTCAGTATTCATCATTCAATATTCAGTATTTCTGTGTTTTGAATGAACCTTCCCCATGTGATCATAAAGGGACTTGTCTCCCAGGACTGAGATGGGAAAGACATATCCCCAAGAAGTACTGGCAATATGGTAAAAGACATGCAAAATATTTTACATGGAGAAAGAACATTAAGACAGAGCTCTGTTGGAGTGATTTATTTAGAAGAGCTACTTGGACCAGACACAGAAGGTCTTTCTGTCTGATGGTAATGGGATATGTTTTGCTCACTTTTAGAAAGGGTTTGGTTTGGGTGGGTGATAATTCTAGTAAAGGCTGAGAGAAAATTTATGGGTCTGAAAGGAAGATTAGTAACATGGGAAATTTTGTATGAAAATATGCTGCATTTTTTGGGACTAATGCTGTTTTGATGGAAAAGTGATTAATTTCCTGAGAGTTGCAAGGCACGTCTTTAGTTCAGAGAAGGATGATGATGGAGAATGTTAAATACTTCAGTGAATTCGTGAGAAATATGTGGGATTTGAGCAAGTGCTCAATCTGTGAAATTAATGGGGAATTGGTGGCACAGGGGAAGGATTAAATGCACACAGTCATGGGATTGGGACTTTAAAATTCTAAAAGATTGGATTGGGAGGCATCACTTAGGTCACTGAGTCGTTCATTCACAATCTCAGCTAACTATGTGATACATGTTTATTTTAGATTTATCCACATAATGTCTATTCTGCTTTCTTCCACCTATCACATTTCCCAGGACCAAAGGAAAATTTAGATCTTCAGTAAAATCTGCAACAACAGAATGTCACAGAAAGGACACAGAAGGGGCTACAGTCACCTCCAATAGCTATGTCCCTGCAATATCAGGGAAGCAATTAAATAAAACTCTCAAGTGAGCCTAGAAAGCAAGCACTATGCTCCATAGTACAAAAGTGCATCAAATTTCAAATAAAGGAAATATTTCCTTGTAGAGAAAAACTAAATGGCAATTTTACCCTAGGTAAATGAGAGAGATGAAGTAGTATGGCACTGAACATTAATTGCAGTAGAAAAGAGTAGAAGTATCTGAATAGAAAAATAAAGAAAAGAAAAGAAAACTTTCCATCCCGTAAGAACTTATTTACCAAGATATGAAAATATTCATTCCTTGCTTCCAGTAAGGTGCATGAGAAGTGCAGGACACAAGATTAATTCAGTCTATATGCAGTGTAAACAGGCAGCACTCATTTCAACTCCCTGGACACACTGGATACCTAATCATTTCTATCAAAAGCCTAATCTCTTTTATTCCTAGAATTTTTTTGCAAGTTTTTGAATCTTCCCTTCTTATCACCATCTTACATTGAGTTTGTACTGCACTGTCCTATTTGGGAACTAAAAACTAACTTCTTGGATGGTTAGATATAATTTAGTTAGCAAACTAAATGCATTTACAACCAATTTTTTATAACTTCTCTTGTGTTCATTTAATTGTTTTATGTAAAAAATTCTTCTTCCTCTTGAATATTTAGCCCTGTGTTTCCAAGTTATTAAATTTCCTCCAAACCTTCTTACATTGTCTGTAAAGAAGTTAGGTATTTTTAATCTATCTTCACACAACAGCTACTGCACATTCTTAATAAACCTTTCCTGCATTTAGTTCTATATTTCCTGAATACAGATAGGTAGACCTGCAAATCATGTTCCTAAAGAAGTCTTTTGATGGTTTTCCCTCATGGTACTAGTAAACCTGGTCTCTGATAAAATAACCTGGTCTGATGTATTCTGAAACTTGCCATTCTTTTTCACAACCCCATCACGTTAGTTGCATCCTGACATACCCACAAGTTTTCCTCCATTTCATTAGTTTCCAACTGATAAGGCCACAATCCCCAAACTTGTTGTCTGGAGTCAAGCACATCCCAATGTATTCCATGACAATAATTTCCATTCTCCTTCTGTCACTCTGAACAGTTAAACCATCAAATTCCTTTGAGGTGCTTTTACACATTGCCTAAGTAATGGCAATAACTTACATTGTTCCAAAATATCACAATTGCCCCTAAAAATCAAAATAGTTCTCTGTGAGTAGGAAAGATACATGCTTCTTTCAGCATGCAATTGCTATTTTGGTCCATATTTTCTAGAGCACTGAGTGCACAGCACTCAGGCATGAGTGTGCAACCTTGACAAAATGCTGTTTCAGCCTTGAGTCAAATACAAACTTTGAGTGACAGTAGTGTGTAAATCCAAACAGATGAGGTGAATAAAAAACAATAGAGAAAATTTTGATTGACATGTGCACCTCAGTGACTACTTCTACTCTTCCAAAGGATTTTGAGCACAGATTCTGTGGTCGGGATTTGGAAGCCAGCAGGGGATCATTTGTAAGTTTTAGTCTTTTTGATCCCTGACCCAGTGGGCAAGGAAAGACATGTCAGGAAAAACACTGTGTTTTGGGGAGCAGCTAAGTACAAGATGCTTAGTACCAGTTAGTCTGATCTAAATATTGTTTTAGGATTTCAGCTGACCAAGATGTTGTCCTATTCATGCTGTTTAATGTGCAATAGGATTAAAGGCATGCATAATCTGAGCATGTATGAAACCCTTGAGACCCACTTGAATGGCATGCTGAGGCTTTTGGCTCGGATCCTGCCCAAGAGGTATTAATTTGGGTATGAATCAAATGAGGCTGGAAACTGGTGCAGTTGTGCTAGTTACTGCTGATGTCAAATTTAAAGTCTCTCAGCTCTAATAAAGAATGTTGTCCAACTTGTGAGAATGCATTAAGATGGACAGAGTAGTGCTATTTAATGTCTAACAGACCTGAAGCTCTGACAGTGGAGATGATTACAAGGTTGCCAAACAATCCACCCTTCCCTCAGTGCTCCTGTCCCACAGACTGCAGGCAGTCTCCCAAATCTCTCCTCTCCTTGGTCTCCTAAGGAAGTTTTTTGGTAATGTAGCAAAAGAAACACAAAGGATTTGAGAGGCACAGTAAATAATTACAAGACAGATTGAAATGTCCTTTGCTCAAAGTGGTTGTTAGGACTTGTTAAGACAAGAGAAATTACTTATGAGCTCAAGTGATGTGTTTCCAGCATATTGGTTTACGCAGAGGACCAGATTAAATTGGAGCTCTTGGGCTGAAGTTCCTCTCTCCAGTGACACTTAACCCTCATGGTCCATGGGAATTAACCTGTGGCTTGAATGATGGAAGGTGACTGCACCAGTGACCAGGTCTGTAAACCCAGTAGACAAGAGAGGTGACTGCCAGCTGGTACAAGGCACTTGGCAAATGAAAACAAGATGTCACCAATGGGAACAGTGTGGAAGTCAAGGAAACAAGTAAAACTTCCCATATGTCCTTTATGTCCAATGTTAAATTCAGAGTTTTCAGAAAGAAGATAACTGGAATGCTTTACCAAGGTTTGAGGAGCTCTACTCTTAATTGGTTTTATCCTCTTCTTTCTCTGAGGCAGCAGCACTCACATTCACATTGTGTGGGCCTTCTCAAATTGTTCAACCACCTTTATTATAGAATAATTTAAACTCCCAAAATTGTTTAAAATTTTATTTGAATTATGAACATTTCCAACTGTGAAATATATGATATGCCTGGGGAGATCAGAATCACCCTAAGGAACAGAATAATGCTCATCCAAACTGATGTGATGAATATACATTTTGCATGCTTTCCTTTACTTTCAGTTTTGTATGGAAATCAGTATTTCAGCCATATAGGAGAAATTTCTGTAATCAATGCATATATTACATTTGAGGCAAGATTATTATTTAAAGTAAGTAGCAGACAACATTCCAATGTACAGCAAAAAGTAATGTTTTCAACTACACTTTAAGTGTTTTGTGTTTACTCAAGTCCAAACTGAGAAAATAGAGCTCTAAAAATTGTTTAATGGGAAAATTTTAATTAAGTACAAATAGTTGACAAACCTGATTCAGGTAATTTTCAAAAATCTATGAAAGAGAGAATTTAAAATTTATTAATACTAATAAAACAGCACTATGTTCCCCTATTTGATATTTTCATTTTGATATTAACATTTCATTCTGGAGAGTTGTATTCTAGCAGGTTGATGATTGCAAGTTCTCTTTGAAATACAAAATTCCTTTCAACTCTAAATACCAAGTCAGACGTAACAGGACATAAGAGGACACCAAGCCAAATCTTAACTAGAATACAGACTTGATTTGTTCACCAGTTTTACTGACACTTTATTTTAGGAAAGTTTTACTGTAAATAGTAAGTGAATTACATCTAGGAAGTAAAGAAAGGTTTTTATCTTCCAGCAATTATTTTGATGTAATTTAAAATGAGGAAATTTTGTTATGTGTGGTGAGGATATAAAGGTTATGTTTTGGGCAGGCATTTTCTAGGTGAGACAAAATTTTGACCATATTAAGTAATTTGGTTTAATTGCTAAACTACTGGATGCTGTCTCTTTAGTAAAGAGTAGGTACTTATGCTGAAATTAAGTTAGGCGTCAAAATAGAAAAAAAAGTAAAAGAACATGCATTAAGCAAGTTAATCAAAAGCAAGAAAACTGATTCAAATGAGCATATTTTCTCTAGATAATTAATAGCATAATGATGAAAGACTTCAAGGTAGGTAAAATGCTTTCATTGTATTAATCCTAATACTGGAAGATATAAGTTGTGTTCTACTCCACTTTTTTATGCTAAGACTCATACTTCTGTAATTTCACTCCATTAGCATTGACTTAAATGAGCATTATTTCTTTGAAAGGCATGGACCTCAGATCTAATTCCAATTATCTTACTGCATGATAAAGGACCTATGTTTGCAGGAAGCATTTGATGGATACTACACACTCAGCTGAATCTAGCTGATTCCTAAGCCTGTAGCCTTTAAGAAGGTGCTAATACAATATTAAGGGACAAGAAAGACTAGACATTTTGGCTAAGAAAAAAAAAAAACACCTAACAGCAGACCTAACAACAAAAACTGTCCTATTGAACACCAAGAAGTCTATTTACACAAGTCCATGTGGAAGAAAGGTCTGAGGAAATCCAGACAAGCTCCACAAAAAGAGGACTCATAAGCAAACACGGGCAAAACACTGAAATAACTGTTAAATGAGATTATTATGTGACCAGACTTGAATATTCTTGTTAAATTAGTTCTTCTTTAGGTGAAGGAAGATTTCTTCATTTCTCTCAAAACACAAAGAGTTTGTAAGATGAAAGAGCTCTGACAGTTTATACCTCACAGGTGAAAATTCATTCCAGTTACATGAAAAGAAGGTGATTTCCTCCAAGGAAAATTAGGCTCAGCACACTAGTTCTGAATGTAATAAATATATTAAGAACAGTCCTATCATCTTGACAATGCCATTTTGAAAAGAGGTAGCCTTGTTCAACTCAGAGGAAGGCCATAAGTTCAACAATGCTCAAGAGGGGCTTCCAAAACACAGATATCTTAAGGACAGTGCCATTCTGCCTTCTTCCCTCAGATAACCTCTAGGGAGGAACAGCTTGAGATATCAGACTTGAGCATCACATTATGTTTCTTATCAGCTGCTTCAGCTGGCTCCTCACTTCACCTGTGGGTGTTCAGGATTACTTGCTGATCAGCCCATGCCCTTTAGATAGATATTAGGAACATTGGGTTTTAATTGTTGTCTGAGGGCCAGACACTGAAAAGTTAGGTGCTGCTTTGATTAATTTGTAGGTGTTTAACATCATTAACTGGATTTAATTTATGCAACACTTCACACTTATCACATCTGATCCTCCCATGGCTTTATCTAGTATCCTATAGAATGTGCAAAGTGGCCAAAAGCAACTAAAAATAGGACCTAAAAAGCAAAGTTGTAATAGTCCGTTCCCACAAAATCTCTGTCAAAACACTGCATTTCACAGACTGTGAAATAAAAGAAAGAAAAAGATTGTTAAAGCAACATGCCCTATTAGCAACTCCTCTAACTTGCCTTCATAGATAGACCCTCAGTAATGAGAACATAAGAAAAGAAAATAAATTGTTACTATAGCACCAAGCAATTAAAGTCATTTCACTTATTACTGACTATTTGCTTAGGGAAATTATTCGTTTTATCAGGAACAGAATAACCACAATTTAATAATTGCATTCTTTGCAAAGGGCAACTGATAGCACAATAAGATCTCCCTATTTAACTGTGTAACGGGGCTTGGGAACATAACTGGCAACATTATTCTCTTAGTATATAAAATATATATATTTGCCTCTTTTTTCAAATACTGGGTAGTTAAATTACCAGCACTGTATTGGCTGCAACTAATAACTAATCCCATGAGAAAGCCCCAACATAAATCCAAATACTACCAACCAGCTCTGTACCTCAGTACAATTCTTCAAATCTGCTCTTGCAAATCCCACCTAAATAGGTTGGTCCTTCAGCAGTGTGTTTCTGGAAGGAAAGGGGGACAAGGGCCACAACAAGGAGAATTTTCTGAAATGGCAGGTTTCCCTGTTATCCAGTTTAAATCCAGAGGACTTCAGGTTTTTAACTGCTCTCTATGAATTGAAATTTGACCAAGACAGCAGCCAAAGAAAGGTATTTGGGGCAGAAAATAATCCTTTTCCTTATCCATTTAAATAATCAGGTGTAATTTTCATCTAAAAAAAAAAAAAAGATTAAGAAGCAAACAAAGCTACTGCCTGCTCCCTCTTTGTCTTGATTCCATTGTTTTTAGGTAACAACTTTAACTGAAATTCTATGGATTTTGCTTTTTTGTTCTTTTTTTTTTTTTTTTGCAACCCACTCTCTTCCCTGTGGAAAGAAGACATTTACCAGGTCTGAGGTATTCATCTTTCATTACAAGGTGTTGCAAAATGCTTATTTTCAAAGAAGTCCTATTGCCTGGAACATCCATGTTTATAAACCTGTGAAGTATGTATAAATATCTGCTTAATTGATCTGCAGGTATATGAAACACCCAGAAGCAAGTAATAATTAGAAGATGATTTACTATATTCTTTTGGAATGTCTCAACCTCAGCATCATTGATCCTGATAAAGTCTGAAATCATGATATAGTTAATATGGGAATATATTAAAAATAAGTGATTATGTGTGCACAGGCAAAATAAACACATTATATTTTATTATGTTATGTGTGTTAAGTTCTCACATATGCTCTGCAGCTATGTACATCATTGTACAAATACATAACAAACTATGGTGAGTAAAGAAAAGAAAATAAAAGTATAGCTTTAATTTTGGGGATGTCTTTTGAATCACTATGTATTTTTCCCTCTTCAAAGCCAGTTCACAATAATTTGTAAATCATCTTTTCATCGTTGGAAAGAACTTGAGATTTCCCCCCTCCAGCAATTGTGTGGTTGAACTTTAGGGGAAAAACCCTTTGTATATTGAGCACTATTTTAAAGTCAATATCTACCTTAAAGTTTTCTAAAACTTCCATTACATTCTGAGTAATTTTTCTTCTCCTCTATTTCTGTGAAAATATATTTGCTTCTTTATCCTGAAATGTATAGTTTTGTTCATAGCTGTTTAAATAGTACTCCTAATGAAGAAAAGATGTATCTTTTTATTGAATTATTCAATTCTGAGGTATTGACTATACGTTTACTTTCAAGGTAAAGTCAAAATAACTCTATCACCAACAAAGCTTCTAATGTAGCAATTAGTGGATGGTGAAAGGTACAGACTTGTGAACAAATGTGATGAGACAAATCTTAGTAAATTAAGTATTACAACATTTCAAAACACTATTTTCCTGCAATCATGCACAATGACTTGGTATTTTAATCATAGTCAAATATTTTAGGCACTACAAAAACTATCAGAATACTTTGTGTAGTATGCCCTCTCCAAAAATGTCTGGAAACCTGTAACATAATGTTCTGTGTCACAGCAAATGTAGAGTTTTAGGCCAGGATGATTCCAGTGAAGCCAAAGTCAAAATAACTTATAATGGAGGAATTAGGTTTGACTTTTACTATAGCTTCAAACAATAATCCATTTTCTCTGCTAACTCACTTCCCATTCATTAATTACATGACAGATTAAAACAATCAGTAGGGAAAAAAATCCCATACAGCATAAATTTTACTTTGTTTCCATTTCTTATTTCAGCCTATAACTTTAGATATAATTAGTTATATTAAAGCTCTGAAGAATAAGGCTGCCATTAACAGTGATTTAGCAAATGCTTTCGAATTTTAGTCTTACACTACATAATTATACTTACATGAAATATAATTAATGAGGAAAACGTCTCAGATGTGTGGGCTAGGAAGGCAAATATAACTATCCTTTATTGTGCCTTCAAGGTTAGAATTATTATAGCACTTATAATTTTATTATAATTACCCATAATGAGACTCCACATGCGTGATACAGTCTACATGCTTTTGACATTAGAAGTTTTCAAAATGCCTCATTAAGTATTTTACTCTATATTTATGTGGTTTTCCTTCACCTCCCATTTTTGGTGGCCATCTATTTCATGTAAAAGCATACAAACTTATTTAAAAAATGCTACCATTAAAGATCATAAAATGATTACAATGAATAGATATTAAGATGTCACAGCTGTATAACGTATTCCTTTTATGTACTCCCATGCTGAATTGTTTTATGACCTATCATAAACCTATTAAACTACTGGTAATAAAGGATTGTAATTAGTGATAAAACCTTGTTGCTTACTGAGCCAAGACAGTCATCCTTACTTTGGATTTTATTGAAAGTAATCAAGATGAAACCTTCAGCAATGTCAAATAACACCTTCAGAGAAGAAGGTTGCACTTATGGTAGAGATTGCCAATATTTAAGCTTTTTCCGTCGTTTACCTGCACTGTATTTGCAGACTGAGCTTGATTAACTCTGTTCCTCTCCACCATTTTCCCCATGAACTTGCACAGAAGAATGACAAATATAGGATAAATGAAGCCAAATAAGCTTGGAACACAGTTTGACTTCAGTGGCTTTCCATTTTGCTATTGTATTACGCATGTAGAATGCTGTCCACAACCTGTTTCTTGGCAGGATTCAACAAGGGCTGAAGCAAAGCAGAAATCCTTAGAAGTGAGCTCTGACTGAAACAGAGAATCTAGTTAAGGAAAAAAAAGCATGCAAGGCGCTGAACAAAATGTGTGACCTTTTCAGTTATCAAATCAAATTAACTTTTTTCCTAGTCATACTGGGCTGAATGCAAACATAGCTTCCAAAGGCACAAAAGCCACTGCTTTAATCTGAACAGTATCATCAAGTCCCTCTTAACATTTGTGTGTTGGCCTTCTAGAATACATTAATTTTGCCAGCGTGCTCAGATGGTTGGTTCTTGATGTATCGTGGTGAAAGCTGACATTTTCACTTCCCTTAATGTAAATTTTCTGTAGCTTAACCTCAAAATTCCAGGTGGAGTAATTTCCTCAGAATCTAAGAAAATGCCTTTTACCGTTTTGGCATGGAAAACAGTATGTGGATGAGACTGGGTGAAGGGAAAATATAATGCCAGAGATTAAACTCAGAAATCTGTATTCCTGTGTCCACGGCATAGCTACAGTATCTTGAACATTTTGAAACCGGAAAGGAGGGGGGGAGGGCAAGAAATCAAACAATATTCACTTTGTCTTTATAGCACTATATTTCACTCCGCAGTAAACTGGAAAGACAGAGCTCTAAGCACCGAACAATTAACCCTCCACTAATTCCCCTTCTATCCTACAAAATAAAGAATACATCAAAGACAGAAGAACAGGTATCTTCTCTCCCATTCTTCTCAACATGGATTTATTTGTCCTAACTGGACTTTTAAACCTATTGTCCCTGGCTTTTCACAGCGCTGAATTGAGCAATAGGGAAACTATAGTAACCAATAATCTGTTTCACTTCAATGGAAACTATGTATCTTGGTGGATAACAAAGCCTGGGATAAACACTAAAAATCTCTGACAGGGTTTGGAGGGGGAGAGTATGGTGTCTCGACTGTCAGGTCACGTTTTAGCCAGCCTTCACCTATAGGCAACAATTATTAGGGTATTCCTCATTTGTTCTTCACTAAGCAAATTCTTCAAAGGTGCTTAATGGTTACCTCAACTCCATTAAAATTCACAGTATTCTGTGCAATTAATTCAGCCATATGCAGAGGTGTGTGCATGCTAATCGCCTTGAGTCACATATACATTAAGATTATCTGCACCAGGCTCCTTTTGAAGGGATGCCTCCTCAAGGAAAGCTGTTACAACTTTGTATATTGATATTTGTAGTCGAGTCAACACAATACATCTCTCCTTAATTCCCTTAAAGATTTTAAATCTCCCATTTCAAAGGGAGCAGGGAGAAAGTGTATTTGGTATTCCCCATGCAATTATAAATCAGAATTAAAACAAATCCAATATCCACTTAGATATCAATACGACCAAATAATTTTACGTTGCCTAAGATCTACATGAAATCAAGTGCACCAAAAGCTGACCACTTTTGCAAGTAAATCAAAAAAGCTCTTCCTCTATTTTATTTTTTATCTTAAATGTATCCAGAGTTTTATAGCTAAATACAAAAGCACTAGCAGTTGGTCATGCTTTAAGCTACTAGAAGAAAGTTAAGCTTCCACGTTGGCTAGCCGAGATATCAGCTCTAAGCTGACAAGTAATTAAACCAGCATATCTATAACAACTGTCATCTCTTATTTCTGTGCAACTTGGATGTAAACCAAAGGCACGAAAGCCAAAAAAAGACTTCACATTACTGGGCAACTGCTGAGCATCTCCTGCTGAACAGTTTAGCAGACCTGGGCATTTAGAGGATTGTAGCAGAGATCAAAAGGGTCAGAGATCCCTTTACCAATTAACAGCAGGGAGAAGAACATCAAATAAGGTGTAAATTTTAGCTCTGCAGTTTTGAGTAAGCCAAGCATGAAATGCATTCTAATACTCTTGAGTAGCTGCAGCTTTGAGCCATCAGTGATGTCACTGGTGCACTAAAGGAAGCTTAATCGCACTTAGAGTGGCATGTAGCAATCCCGCTCAGCTAGGTGCTAAAGCCTGCTGCTTCTTGTCTCTTTTGATAACACATGGGAATTGCTAGCCCCGACGTGGCTGGCGAGAACAGAAAACACTCCACAAAAAGCAGGCTTTCTTTGGGGTCTTACGCTTTTATTGCTCCCGATCTTAAAGAGATAGTGTCACAGTGTTTATTTTCTCCCCTTAATTGTTTCAAATAAAGAAGGAAATAATTAATAAGGCCCAGTGTAAGTAATCAGCCTTTGGGGGCTTGAAGCGCTGCCTAATCCAACTTTATGCAAATCACCATGGGGGGAAAGCTGTTCCTATAGACATTGCTCTTTCTTCTCTTTCTTCTCTCTCCAGCCACCCCCCCAGCCACCCCGCCTTTTAAGTATGACAAAAGAATGCCATTGAGCCTCTTTATGCATCCCCTTGACCGGTATATACTGCCCGGAATAGGCAATCCGGCAGGATAGCGCTGGGAAAGGCCGGGCGGGCCGGGAGCTGCAGGGACCAGAGGGAGGTGCTCCTTTTCTGCACAGGGGCTGGGGACCGGCTCGGGGGGCTGTCCTGCTCCTTCTGCCTGGGCATCCTCCCGCCCCGGCTGCCGCGCAGGATGTGCAGCAATGGCACCTGTGAGGGTGGAAAAGGCGACATTAACAGCAAGAGAAGCAGCAGCAGTGGCAACAGCGAGAAATGAGATGAAACGGGCCAACTGCTCTGGCAAAATAGCAGTGTAGCACTCAGTAAGGCTGAGCTAAAGGTCAGAATCAGATAAGTTTAACCTATTTTTAAAGTGGCTTTGTTTGCGGATCTTTACTGTTGCCCAATGTCATGCTTGCTTTCTCACGGAGAAGTGCATGAAACACTTGCATGAAACAGAGTTTAAACAGAAAAAGGTTTTTTTATTTTTTTCTGTTTGTGAATTAAAATTATGTCAATAATAATTCGAAGCACAATCCTTAAAGAAATAAATGTGAATATCATGTTATGCTTTTGTTTATTTCAGCTAACAAAAGATTACCATGGGGACAATTACAAATTCATGATATGGGTACATTCACAGAATACATTAGTGGTCCCGCTTCAGTGAGAAAATACAGTTGTGATGTTTAAAATGTGTTAAGAAGAATTCCCACAACTTAAATATGCACTTTCATTTTACAGATCTCAACTACAATAAGTTTAAATCAGGAATGCTCTATCTCTAACAGACTTCAATTAAATATATTTCACATGAACTTAACTATTCTGCTCAGAAACCCATCCCAGAGCATCAAGTACTCCTTTTACATACCTAATTATTCATAATTGCATATACCTAATTTATTTAGGAAAAATCAGTGAAATCCCCTTTCTGCTTTGGTTTCAAGAGTGCAAGTACTTGGTTTTCTAAACATTATGAATAAAACTAGATCTGAAAGACATCATATCCACAACAAAGAGAAGCTAGTGACCAGCTCAAATACACTGTCTTTTGAACAACAAGTCAGTGCAGACAGAAGTAAATGACAGTTAATTACAAATTACATTCTGGTTGGGGCTGTGAAGGCCTCCTGGCTTGAATAATAATCAGGCCCTGGGGCACTCACCTGCCTGCAAACGAACATACAGAGACACAGGCTGGGGTGCTATACAAGTTTCAAAACAAGCTGCTAAACACAAAAGCTTATTGGATTACAGAGATTTAGGCAAAAAGCATTCAGATCTCTGGCAGCAACTCTAATAGTAGGTTGAAGGAATTTCTAAAGGATGAATTAGCATTTACTGTAAATTTCTGAATACTCCTCCTGATTTTGAGGAAAGAAAATAAGATCTCTTCTTTTCCAACATTAAAAAAGTTATCCTGTTGCAAGTGCTCTTTATGAAATATGGTAGGAGAAAGTGTCTGCTATGAATTAGAGACCTAATCTCTTTGCAAATTACAGAAATTACACATACTGTTTACATTATTTCTTTCTGATTCTTGCCATTCAACCACTACCATATATGTTCTAAATGTAGCCTATATAAATGCAAATGAATCAGAAAAAAAAGTGTTATTCATGGTGGAGGAAATACTATTATGCAGCATCTTTGACTGTTGAAATTTGTGTTGTTTACAGATGTCTGTTGTACTTTTTAACCGTTGATTTTAATCCCATATATTTGTAAAATATGACAATGTCTACATTAATTAATGTCAGTATTAGTGCAGTATAAAACCTTGGCTTTTGTAATTCACTAAAGCAATTTCTATTCATTTAGTTGAGCTAAGTGCTTATTGTTAAAGACAAAAGGCTCAACAGTTTGACATTGAGCTCATTATGTATGTTTAAAACATTCTGCAATTCAAGGCCACACCACATGCAATAAAAAAGAAGCCGGTGGGTTCAGGGATTAAAATTCAGACCACACAGTTCTCTTCAATAACTTTCCATTTAAATCTGTTTCAAACTTCAAAACAAAGCTATTTAGATGTATCAGCATACATGAGTGTGTAAGTATGGGAGAGTATATATCTTTTGGGCTCTAGATATGCATGCACAAACTTTCAGTTGTTCAGTTTTTCTTTAAGTCAGCTACCGTCTAGATTCTGTAAAATGATTTTCTTGTCAGTAGGTGAATGTGATCATGTGTTTTTGAAAGAATTTCTTGGTTTCAGAGAAAAAAAATAGTAATTTTTTTGCTGTCGATGATTATTTGCAAAGACAATCTGTAAGGATAACAGACTATGTTTGTGCTCTGTATGGCATGTACATATACACACAGTGGAATGAAAAGATAAATAACATGGAAAGTATAATGGGTTGGAAATCATGCTATATATTTCAGATAAAGTGTGCAGATTGCAAAAAGGCTTGAAAATCAAAAAATATACTTGCAGTTAAAAGTATACCTGCATGTGCTTCTTCCAAATCTCTTCTATTCCATGTACCCAGAGAGTGACTATGATTTCTTTCTCCAAGCACAATTTCTCCATTAGAATTTTTGATTTCAGGAATAGAATATAAGAAAAAATTAAGCTGAATTATCACCATGTCACTGTGAATGGAACAGCACCTTTGTGTGCCTTGTGAAAGTCTTATAATATTCCATATGGGATGGAAGTGGTCCTCCTGTGGTATTGAAAGTCCAGCAAGACTTTCACATTTGTCTGCCAAACACACTTGCCTGTTTGTGGTTCATCTGTATTTCTTACCAAATAAAAACTTAAGCAAAGAGTGAGCTCAATTGTTAGCAGCACCTTCAGGCTTGTGGAGACAGGGTGGAAAAGGCATAATGGAGCAAAACTTTGTGTCAGGAAAAGCTGTGACAATAATTATGAACTCACATGGAATTCTCTGACAGTAATTTTCCAGAAAAATAAATTGCTGTGCTCAACACTCCTCTTCTGCAGCTGATATTTCAGGACTCTTGTCCAATCTCTACTCACTGTCTGTACCTCAGGTCACCCTCTTGAAGTTTCACAGAAGGAGCTGGAGAAAGACAGCAGTATCAGACTCTATGTGCAGAAGAGTTTGTGACTAGCTCAGAGCCAAGCAGCATTAGGGCCCCTGTTGAATTTTTTATTTGCACTGCATAGCTCTTGCAAAGCTCCCCTAGAAACATTTCCAAAGTTCTGCCATTTTCCATGCTTTATCCTCTTCCAGTGCTACTGCAAGGATAGCTGTCTCTCTTCTCACACAGAGAAGAAGAATCATGAAGTGATGCTAGCAACTCAAACTCTTTGATAAATCATGAGGAAGAATGAGTTCAGAGAAACATTCATCATCCCTCTTAAAATATTTTATTTTCAGGATCAGAAAAAAATCAAGTGATGCAAAACATTTGACACACATCTGTCTATTCTGAAAGTAATTTTCAAAGGAATTTGTCTCCGATGTTCCAACGCTTCTATGTACAATTAAAAATAGTCTTCTCCATCTTTGATTTAAGGGATGTTTGTGTGAGCTACAGTTTTAAAACCAGAGGGGAAAATAGCATCACTCAACCAGAGTAAAGAAAAGGGGCCACCTTATCAGCAACAGAGTGATTTTGACTGTACTGACAATGACATGAGTAATCCATCATGTCATCAGCCCGGTGACGGATGTACCCTGCACCTCATCTCCGTATGTGTGCAGGAAGGACTATGTAGCAAGCCAGGAGGCAAGTAACACTTAACCCCTGCAAGCTTCATGTCCCTGCTGTGCTTCAGACAACCTCTGTCATGTATGAAAAGCCTAAAGAATGACAGTAAATCTATACAGACCAGCACAATCTACCATCATGACAACTACACACCGCCATAGCCTTATAACACTATTAAACTGTATCATCACAGACTTGTAAGACAAGGCCTGCATTATGTGCTTTGTTGAGCTACTTAAAAGGTCTTTGGAAATGCACTGAATATACCTTTTGTCGGCATTCTGCTAACAAAAGGATATAGTTCATAAATACTAATTCCATATAGAAGGATGATTAATTATTTTGGCCCAGTAGAAATAGCACCTTATTCCAGAAATTTACTTTAGTGGTAGACTATATTAAAAGAGAGTAAAAAAAGTTAAATCTTCCTCAAAAATATTTTTTAAAGATTTTTTTGAATTGACAATAGTTTTATCAGAAAATCATAGCTGTTTTCTGATCAAAGGTCTGACCCACTTCCTTTAAATTTTTAATTTGTATGATCACTTCTGAAAAAAAAAAAATATGTAACTTAAAATCTTTGGCATCCACTCCAGTTTATTCAACTCTGAAATGTAACAAATATTTCTTCCACCACAATTGCTGTTCTATAGAGTCTTCACAGTTAAGGCAAAATACTGAAATGTCCCAGGATGGTAACCTCACAGATTAATACGAATGTGCCAACCCATAGTTCTCTATATATGTGCATACACACACAGGCACACAAATGCTATATATATATATATATGTATATATATATATACACACACACATGTATATATTTATGTATACTGGAAGTGTACTGTGCCATGATGATACTATCCAAAATTTTCACTCAGATCGGGAAAGAGAATACTGAATATCTCCTTTAGAAACAGATTCAATGGCTACATTCAAAACTGGGCTTTTATTATCTCCTCTTTTCTCTTTCTGTTAATACAACAAGCTTCTCCTGGGTTAAAAAAAAGGGAAAATAACTGGTTGAATAGTAACATCGTTTGTTCATGTATATGCAAAAAAAGATCTTTTCACACCTTGATGAAATTAACATAAATTTAAATACTAATGAATAGGTAGAGACTAGCAAAGAATACCAAGGACCACATTCAAACTGAGTTATATCCCTATAAAACAGATCTATTTTCTAGGGACATGTGACATGAGTGTTATAAGCCTTTATTGCACAATCTGCATAATTCACAGTCCAAAACAATTTGCAGCTGGATAAAGGAAATTGACTCTTTACTAGTGGAACATCATATCTAAAGGATATTATTTTACTTCTTGGCTGAAATTACCATGTACTGTTGGAAGCCAAAAACCCATAGTCAGAAAATACAAGGAAATGTGTGTTTGGAGCTATTCAGCATTTTGTCACTGGGGAAAGCACAGTACAAACATACACAAGGCAGAGGGGGAGTGGAATGTAAGATGAACAACCACTGCATCTCTCCGTAATTCCAAGAAGTTGCTAAGAGAAGGACAACAGACATCAGGAGTAGTTTGTCTTCTCATTTCCCTTCTGGCCCCATACAATGTATGCATGAAGCAGCACAACAGGAGCCAGTGCAAAACAAATATGCACAGTGGCAGAGTCAGTGTGCACATCTAAACAATTGCTATGCACAATACTGTGGAATTTCCACACTGTTAGTGCATTTCAACTCATCTGCTTATTGTGCATACGGTTTACTCTACTTGGTTTTGTTGGGGTCAGTCACAACCTTCAAAGCCAAAGTTTGTCTATATTTGCTCTTCTTTCCTGAATGGATCAAATCACACTCTTTTTTTGTTGTTTGATGACTTTCTTCCTCAGACAACCATTCCTTTATCTTCTTATTTTGCTAGGTCTTGAGAACAGTGAAGACCTGATGGCAGGATACTCCACATCTACCAAAATCAGTTGACAGATTTCAGCAGGTATAAAGTTAATGGTGTGCTTACCTTTGGCTGAGGGGTAAAAAAGCTCTTGGCTTTTGTGCCCACAGGAAGCAGAAGCTGGTTCAGCCCTGCCTTCCTTCCCCAATATTTTTTTCCCATTCTACAGCAATGTATCATACACATGATCTGAAATTAATTAGTCTAAGAGCAAAATAAGATCAGAAATGAAAAGAAATCCTCCTACACTGTTCAGAACAACATGACAGTATATTAAATCACTGTTTATAAAAACACGAGTCTTGAGCAAAGTTTAAAAGTTCCATTCAAATCAGCAGTGGCCTTGGTAGGAAAAAACTGGCCTTTAAAAGCCATGTTTATTGCTGAAATTGAGTCTTCACAACTTTTAAAATGTTTACAAATTATTCTCTCCTATTGAAAACCCAGAGATATAAAATTTAAGCAACATCATTTTAAAAAGGTATAGAATTTTCCTTTTGAACATATGTAGGAAATTTCCTTTCCTATTTTGTAGGAAAAATTTGAAATACATCTCTCCATCTGTCATCCATTGATCTCTCCTTTGTTGACCAAAAATTGCATTTTTGTTTCTTTATTCCCAGTAAAAACATATGAATGTACTACTCTTTCAAAAAATACTTTTTCTGTCATGTGGTGCAAGTCACTATATGCAAGTCACTATATCATCCTCAGAAGAAAGCATCCTTAATCTATTTTCTTTGTTATTACGGTATTGCCGTCCACAATGGGGCACAAGAGCTCTACAAAGAATATGTATTGGTCCAACAGGTGAGTTTGTGTGAAACAGGTGTGGCTTGCTGTACAAAGAAATTTATCCTCCATAAATTACAAATTACTACTTAATTCAGTTCTTTTTGTGCAGGAGTCAATCCTTTGTTCCCTGTGTCAGGATGCAGCACAGGCTAGGGAGTCAGGCGACAGCCAGGGCAGTCACTACCCTAGGGATTAGGTACCCCCACAGGGACAAGAATGGTACAGCCAATAAATCTTTCTGAAGAGGTTAATATTAGTAAGCAGAGTTGATGGATTCACCTAGAAAAAACCTTATTAATGCCAAGCAAAACATTCAAATTTACTTTCTCAACTAATTGAAGTGTCTGTGATCAGAAACGTTCCCACAAGAACATAGTTTATTTAAAACAAACTAACAAAAAGTACAACCTTTTCCACTTAAAACAGAATATCCAACTTTGTACCAACTCCTTGTATACACTGATAGCAGTTTTGTTGTGGAAAATTTAAAATGAAAACAAGATATAATAATAACTGTTGAACAGTACATCACAAACTAAAAACTCCCATGGAAATCATTTGGGCTCCTTGAGGTCCAAAGTTCCCTAAAGTGATTAAGGCTACATCATCTTTGTAAGTTTTATAACATGTGAACTGCATATAAACAGAAACCTATTTTACCCAGGTGGACTACAGCCTTTTGAAATTTATACTTTAAAATTCTCAAAAGGATGTATACTAGAGACCATATTCTTGAACAAAATGTCCTGAAGATAGGTTCTGCATATGCCATTTTTTGAGTTTCTCAGCATCAGAATGGCTTACCAGGGCTACTCAGTCATTACGATTGAGTTCACCAGAAAACATCAGGATCAAAAGACTATGAAAATCAGCCCATAACTTTCTCAGCCTGAAGGAGAATTCAGCTGCCATAGGTAAATCCTAATCCCCCACAAACTTTATAAGTAGGCGGTTTGAGATGCAATCTCAATCACATCTCAGCTTAAGATAAGATCTCGCAATCTCTGAAGTTCTAGTCTCAGCCACAAAAAATATACAGAAGCTTCAAGATTCCTCTAAAGTACATAACAAATGTACGAGCATATATTCAAGTCAAAAAGAAGGAATTATTTCCTACATTTCACAGCTATGCTATTATATTTTTAAAAATTGCCCTAATTTGGGTGCTCTTGGGATTCCTGTCAGCCTTGGCATGGATAGTGGGTAAAAGGCAAAATTTAAACCTCATAAATTATAGCTGCACGTAAGGAAATTACTCATATTTATTGATTTCAGTAAGTTCCCTAAGCAATATAGACTAAAAATATGTATCTTTAACAGGAAATTTACCAGTATGTCAATTTAAAGGTTTGACAGGCCATCCTCTTGCCACAGAGACATTTTGTGGTCCCAGAAGCCATTCTTGGGGGCAGCATAGCCACCACAACAGTTCTGCTGAAGAGTCAAATGCACAAAAGATATTTCATAGCAGGCAACATGCAACAGCAGACATTGTGTTCTAGCTTTAGCTATGTGGAGTTAGAAGTTTCTGTCCTCAGCCTGTCCTCAGCTGCTTGCCATTCCTTCTCTCCTTAGGGGTAGTGCCCTTTCAGATTTGGAGTTACTCCCTAACTTGTTATCCAGATTATAATACTTAGTCTTCCCAATCAAACTTTAAATATTCTGTTTTAGCTGACCAGTGTCATTTTATTGGCTTGACAGAAAGATTTATTAGAAAACAGACAAAAAAAAAAAAAGAAAAAAAGCTGTAAAATTCTGGTACAGCTTAGCTAAAAATGAAGCACAGGATTTGGAGGTGAAAGAAATTGCACCTTTGCCAGTCCATAGAGGGGTCAGGCTCTGAAAGTATTATCACATGTATTATCACTAGTCACTCTGTGTATTTGATGCTGTGGACAACTCAAAATGGGCTTCTTTTTTTTTTTTTTTTTTTTTTTTAATCTGTTAAAGGCAGGACAGACATAACCTTTCTACACATTCTTAAACCTCAAATCTGAGTTCTTTCAGATTAAGGATAGTGTGAAGAAATGGCATCATATTTGACTGAGAAACCAAGGTGCTCTGACTTAGACTGACATATTTTTTGTTTGCTTAGCAAGTGGATTTACTTTTTGCCCCATACAATGCAGAGGAAGGGAAGTTTAGTTAAATTACATGACCATAAGTAAAGATTTGGGGATTTAGTGTGCAGTTTTTGGTTTAGTTTTTAACATTTTGTTGCAAAGGAATGGCTTTCAATTGTTTATGGGACAATTTTAAATAGGATTATAAGTTTTTCATTAAGTTCTTTATACACAATTGAACTTACTAGAAGAAAATTAAGAGAAATTCTGCATGACCTTGGATTCGGATGCATAAAAAGCCTACATGACTCAATATCTTTACTGCAGGATGGCACATGCAATATAATTCAAAGCTTCAAACTTCAAAATACCAAGAAGTCCTGTAAGTACTTGCAGGCTAAAGAAATATATAGGCAGCTTGACCACAGACCTATTTATAGTGGTTGAAAGGACTGAAGTGTGGTTCTAATTGTTCATTTTGAAAAAGCATTGTATTACTTTTCTAGTCAAGAAAACAAGAAAAATGAAGAATTCAGTGCCTCAGAATAAGAGAACCAGAGCTGTTGAGAGAGTATAGTGACAAAATGCTCTATAGAGTAAAAAAATTGAACATTTTAAATGTGCTTCTTCATTCCCTTTATAACATATGGTGGGAGCAGAGGTGGCTTGGAGAGATTGATATGTATGTGCACACTCTTGAGTTACTCTAGAGTAGAGTGAATCAATGCAACACATATTGATTCAAGAGATTAGCAGTTAAAAGACAGTTTCACATTAGAGAGCTTTGAAGTTGTCACTGTTACCATATCACCACTTCAACATCCCAGACAACTATTTCTACTGGTAGTGCTGACATCTTAGGACCGACATACATAGATATTCTACATTTAATACAACCAGACTGTCTGAAAGAGCTACTGAAATAAAATTCTAAATTAAATTTTGAATAATACAACTTTCAAAATTTGAAGAACTAATGTACATTCTAGAGATAAGTTGGTAGGGAAACTTGGTAAGTTGGTAGTGTTCAGAGATGTTTTCCTTTCCAGTGACAGAATAAGGCCATCTAGTCTTATACAATTGTTACACGCTGCAAAATTTTTCTTAGAATCTCTCCAGTTTAATTTTTCATTCCTCTAGTTAGGGTTTGTAAGGCCTTCAACCATTTTCTTCCTTGTGCTATCCTTCAGACAGGAGAAAAAGGAGAATCAGATTAGTGTTTTTCCTAAAGTATTCTCTTGGAGAAATGGACTCCTAAAAGTGCATTAGCCATAGATTTGATGAAACGTTACCCCTGTGTGTATGGCCATACCTGTGTGTATTAGAAATCATACATTCAGGTGGTCAAAACAGTGAGTCTGCATCATAAACCACTTTTTTTTGAATGTGTTAGGGAACACCTATCAATTTTTATAATATCAACATGATAGATCTGTTATTTTATGATATACATGAGACAAAGGCCAGTTGAATGACCAGAAAGTTGGACAGTGAGGAAGGATTACCAGAAATGGTTAGTCAATTACTTATTATCACTGTGATCTTCTTCCAAACACCTCTTACATGCCCAGACCATAGCACCTGTGGAAGGAGGAGTACATCTGTTCATCTTATAGGCTACCTATTTGCAGAAAACACTGGATAGCAATTACAAGTTCCTGAACTTTACTGAAAAATTATTTTCTTTCTTTTTTTTTTTCCTCCTAGCTCACTGATTGTAATTTGCCACTGTAATTTATTTCTTAGCAGTAGTTAAAGTTTAATAGAAAGAGGGTTCATAATTTATTTCTAGTACAATTATCCCCTCCACAATAAAGGAAAATCTGGTATTCCTTTCAAAATCACAAGTGTTCCACTGGTCAGTGATTAATATTAACACTTTTTTTTTCCTTTCAGAGCCTATTTTCACATTAAGGTGGGGCATACAATTGTTTAAATGGGGAAGCTGATTTATCATTCAAAAAGTAATTCTTCATAGGGGCACACTAGGTGATAAAGATCAATGACAAGTATAGTAAATTGCCTGGGAGGGTTCAAAACAGATTCAAGATAAAGCAGAGAGAGAGAGAAAGAGGGAGAGAGAGATTATGTCAAGACAGCATCTAATGCTTTTGCCAAACACTTCAGCCTCACCCTATTTGACGTTGATCTAATAGTCGACCATTTAATTTCCAGGTCGCAGTGCCAATCTTTTGTCACCTCTGTTGCCCCATATCAAACTTTCAGGAAACAAAACCCCTGAAAGCAGACAATCAATAATGAGATCAGCAGATTTTATCTTAAGAGAAACAGGACTTGCCTGCTTTGTTTGTGGAAGGTTGTTTCTTTGAATGCTTCAGCCAGGGCTGCTTGTCAGTAAGTGACTGTGATGTGCACAGCATGATTGAACGAGACTAGATAAAGTCACCAGAAAATGTGGAAGTGGAAAGCAAAACACATAAACTAAGGGGTGAAAATGTACCACACCATGTGTGGCCACACAGGTCTTATCATATGTACTCTCCTAGCATGTCATCCCATATTGTTATTGGTGCATTTTAGATGTCTTGTCGCTGGTCATATGCTAAACACATTTTTACCTTAGGATCAGAAGATTCTATGGGATTCCTAGGTTTCAAGATATGGAGGACTATGCATTTCTCCACAGTAGTGATGTTTTGCTGCTTTGAGCTACTACCTTGTTTAATAGATGTGTTGTGGACTAAGAAGTTTATTGTATGGTCGGCTTTTTTTCCCATGATTTCTAAACTTTTTTTTCTGGAAAAAGGGATAGAGAGGCAGGGAACACAGTAAAAGATGCACTTAAATTATTTTAACAAGGTTTTGTGTATAGGGCCCAATCTGGGATATCTGCATCATGGACTTGAAATGTTGATAATACAGTAAAAAAAAAAAAAAAAAAAAAATGTAGTGTCAGTGTCCACAGTCAAAACATATTTTGCATGGGTCCGCCCTCACTGAAATTAGATAACGTCACTTCCACTCTCCCTTCCTCTCAGCATACTAGTATTTAAAAAAAAATGCACAAGTTTTAAAATAAAAAGTAATTTTCTGACAAACGTAACTGCAGCCAATATGAACTTCAGTGTCGAAAAGTAAAGACTCTGCATATTACTTTTTCTAGCTTTTCTCTTTATCTTCAAATGTGCCAGCCTGATCACAACATTTCCTTTTATAAGGCAGAGTAGGATAAATCTTCACTGTACATCACCCATTATCATTTTTATTTCAATTATAACCAGTAAGGAAACCATCATTAGTTAAAATTAAGTATATTTTCTAAAAGTATTCAAACGAATATTGACTCCTTTAAAAGAGCAGGGGTCAAG
The DNA here is from genome assembly GCA_039654755.1 of Calcarius lapponicus. Taxonomy (NCBI): domain Eukaryota; kingdom Metazoa; phylum Chordata; class Aves; order Passeriformes; family Fringillidae; genus Calcarius; species Calcarius lapponicus. Next base: position 92,951,464 of record CM077464.1, on the reverse strand, counting down.
CTCTGCTTTTTAACCACAATGAGGTGCTAGTCAGTTATTTCACCTACTTTGTTTTTTAGCAATGGCAGTAGAGACTTGAATGAGAATGGTGAAATATTCATAATGAGTTCTGTGCTTGTTTTTTAAGTTGCTACTAGTAAAATAATATGGCAGAAATAATACCATTGTTTTCCTTGGCATAAACACAGGATATTCATAATTATTCAAGTTTCTCAAGAAAGTCAACTGAATGCAATCTACAGCATTGGGGAGACAAAAATAGCTGTTACTAATTGCTTTAAAAATCTAACACAGTAGAATCATTAATACCTTCAGAACCAGTGCTAAAATGTAGGGTAATTTTACTAAAAACCGCCCTCTTCATTCAAAATGACACAGTATACAAATTCAAAGGGCAGACAGGAGAAAAATTATACTGGTGAAAAAGAAATTCATGTATCTAACAAATAGTCTGCAGACCCCTACACTTAATTTCCTATGCTCTTAATTTCTGCTTCTCTTCCTTATGATTTTCACTTCCAAGGAACTGAGCAGTTTGTTCCAGATCTTTAAAAATGTCTATTTCTAAGGAGAACGTTGTTACTCTGAGCTGAATGAAGATTTAAAGAGGAATTTGTGCCCAGGGCATTGACCTTGTTGGCCTTTTCGTACATTACAATTCCAAAGGAAATCACAAAAGAAGATGGGCTTACTGTAGTTAATGAGATTCCTCACCAAAAACACTAATCTGGGTTAAAACTAAAAGAATGCTGATAAGGATATTACAGCTCATACTGAGAACAAGAAAGGTGCACTGCTAAGATCAATTGTGGATGTTAGGAGGTAGTCTTCAATAGTGGGTTTTTAAAAAAATATCTATCAAAATGGATGTTGGAGAAAAAGCCTTTTAAATAGGAACTGCTAAAATAGAATAAAACATATCATTTCTCTTTTTTTTTTATTAATATTGTACCAGGTACAAATCAACCAATATTAGCAGAAGTTTAACATCACTTTAAAAGAAAGAGATTGACCTACTGAGAAAGTACATGAGTAAATGTGTAGCAATACACTGATTATTACTGTTTCCCCTCAGGCAAATACCTCTCTCTTAAGCATGTGCTTCACTGGAACATTTTGTTTTATTACCTTGTGAGATAAGTGGGGAAAAAAGCCTTTAGTACCTGGGGAATTAAAAAATTCAGACTTGTCATATCAGTGTCTGTTCTCAATTTCATGCAGGGCGCATAATTATAACCGTGTTTAAATTGAGCCCAGAAGAAAGATGGGTTCAAGTGCAAATTAATTTCAGATTATCACAACAAAGGCAATCAAATCTCAACAAGCTTGCCAGCAAAATACTTTGCAAAGGTCCCCAGGTCCCTTCCCACCCCCAACTTACAACAAAGACCTTTCAGCTCAAATTAAGCTAATGATCTAATACAACATTTCTGCCTACCTTTTTGGGTTTTATTATTTACTCAGATGTGTACATTAAGTGAGTGAAAAATGGGGGGAAAAGAGGAAGAAAAGGTGGCACAGAAAGGTCAGTGTTTAGTATCAGTAAAGTGACAAAATAAACAGTCAACAACCCTGACAAGGTCTGCATGTCGTCAAATTGTCTTATTCTGTGGAAACTATCAGAGTGAATTGACAGTGCTGAAAGAACTTGAAATTTATCTGAACCCCTTCTCATAGAGACAGAATCCAAAACCAAATAGCATGGCTCACCTCCTCCACCTATCTATCAGCACAGCTTTTATATAAATCCAACATCTTACTCTATCCTATGGGAACCTGCTGGGGAATGAAGGGAATCAAGTGCTGAAAAAATTCAAGTCAAGCCTCATTACCTCCTCATTACCTTTGCAAAAGTGGAGTGAGAGAAAATTTTATCTAGGGAACAGAAGCTTGGGAATCTCATTCAGAGTTCTGTCTGGTTATTGCACAGCCAACCATGGAGCTCTGCCTCTGTGGGATTAAAGTTTTCTTCCCATTTCTCTATAGTAATGATCCACTCATTAAGGTTTTTAAGGTAAATTACCATCACTTATCATTATGCCAGTCACTAAGCAAGCTGCATTAAACAAGGAATGTCAGTCGTACCCGTTGCTTTTCTTTCTTTCCAGTTATCATGAGGAAATAAAGAAAATATATTTTGCAGTTGGTTTTATAATTCTATCTTAATTATATTTTCCCACTTGTATTTGTTCGACCCTTAGGGCAGACATATTAGATAGAAATATAAATTACTTTGTAAAAAACAAGAAAAGTATACATGCAGGTATGTAATTCTGTCTTCCTGGAAAAAAAAAAAACCCTTGAAAACATGATTTTTTTAGCAGTTTATTTTCATATTCACTTTGCTTCTATCTGAGGATTTTATGTACTGCCTCACTGTAGCATGTAAGAACTATTCATCTTGCTACATTTAAGTTTGGTTGTTTTAATGTGCTTTTTAATTATTCAACTAACCCTTTTTGTTTTAAATCACTTCTTTTGTCAGTTTATCCTTTATTATGCAAATTGTTGTCGCAAAATAAAAATGCCCCACATACACCCTATTTTGAGCTTTTTGTAATGCTCAGTTCCTTGCTTCCTTGTTCTTTTCCATAAAAGTCTTGAAGTTTCTTGTTTATGTTTTTCTTTCATACCCACCATTTCCAGGCTAATTTATATGGACATTTTGAAATACAAAAATAATTTTGTTGAGTTTTGAGATTACGTTTCTTTTGGGAAATTTATGGTTTTGGGGTTTTATTTTTGCTGTCACTTCTCAAACAAATTCATTGGAAGTTCATTTCAAAAATAAACACATAAAAACTAACTATGCAGCAATTACGTTGCTTTGCCAACAGAAGGGTGACCTGCAAGAACTGCATCCCATCCAAGCACCCATTTGCTTTTCCTATTTGACTGGAGAGACCCTTAAGCTAGCCCAATCTGTCCCCACCATGAGACACTGGATGATAGCCACCAGTCCACTGTAGATGGAGGAGAAGACCACAGAACTAACCTTCCCAAAACAGACAAACTTGGAAAGTGCAATGAGCAAGATGAAGACGAGGGTCAATAATATGTCAGAACCTTCATTGGAAATATTGGTACTCATCCTTTTGCAAGAAATATGTACTGGAAGATAAAACTGGGATGTGAGAAGAAAAAGGGTAGGAATGGCAAAGGCAATCAGAACAGACTAAAGCAGGGAAAAAAAGCAGAAGAGCTGGGAACCCTCATGGCTCCAATAAAATGGCAGGCAATATCACATTGCAGACACATGAAAACAAATTCTAAAAAGGCAAGCTGCCTTCAAAACTGTAAAACACTGCCTTAGTTTCTCTCCTACCAGTTGCATTTCTAGACTTCCCCTCTTCTTCTACATGATGTTTTTTGCCCTCTCTCTACAGTTCAATTTCCTTTCCTATCACTTAGGGATCCCACATGCAATAAAAAAGTGATTTTCCAATAGGGTTTGTATTTTTTCAACTTTACCCTTTATGTAAAGCACAATCTCCATTAACTCTACAGCAATTATGGGTTGGAACACCAAATATTCCTGTGACATAAAGAAGTGAAACTGATTATTTTGTAGGTAGTGATAATTTGTGGAGCCATGAACCTCTGTTGTAATATTTTTCAAAGTACATTTTAACCCTTCTGGCAGATAAAATCTTGAAAACAGGTCTTTAGTGAAACCAAAAAGAAAATAGAAAGAATCAATGTTACATTATCTTTTAAAATACTCAGATAATGAACCAGTCACATGAGGCCTGTCTGGAGCCATTTGAATATGACAAAATGGATTCTAAAATGATTAGTTCTACCTTCTTTTGCTACATTTTAAAATTTAGCTTTCCTTAAGCACCAGATATTGAGTTAAGTTAATGTGCCAGTCATGAATGTGAAGTTACTGTCTGTAAAAACTCTGATCTTAAAATAGACTTCAAAATATGCTTATCAGTTCAGCAGTCCTTTTTGCATGTGGAAAAACAATGTCCTTCTAGGGCTAAACCTGGTTAGGATGCAGCCAGAATTATTTTCAAGATGGAAATAATACTGTTGCAGGCTGGGGAAATATAAACAGCTTCATGCATAAAATATCACTGAGGCTACCTAGTTTGGAGAATGCAGGAGAAAATTAAAGATCCCAACCACTTTAGACTAGTTGCTAAATGAAATTCATATAACCTATTCATCTTGGACTTTATGTTAAGTAAAAATATATGACTGGTCCACATAATTATTTGTGCTCAATTGTACATACTTCAACATTGTGATGGTGATGTTTTCAATACTGAGTATAAATCTTTGTAATGCCTTTAAATCACTGAGGATTAATAACTAAATATTGGCTAATATGCATTGACATCCAAGAGCAATTAATCAACAGACTGCAAGATACGATGATATGACATGAAAAAAAACAGTGAAATGAAATCATTTGAAGAGAAAATACAAGTTTTTTCCTTTAACATCTAGAATAACTATGCTTAATACTTGCTGCTGCAAATACTAAACAGGCATTCTCACATGCAGCACAAATATATAGACCCCTTGTCAATGAAAAGTGCTTTTTCTCTTCTAGGCTGACAGTGGAAATATCTTCAATGTATTTTGGTTTCAAAACTGGTAATTTTTATGTACAAATACCTCTTTACATTGCAGCTGATTATAATCTCAGTTCTGCAAGACTTTGATGACTATTATGATAATTTTATTGCAGGTTTCCACTTCATGGCAACACCATAACAAACATGATGCGTCTATTTGTCAAATATGTGAAGGATTAGCCCATTCTGTGAATAAATATAAATAGGACTAATATACAAATAAATACAAATGGGAATGCTATCATTTTAGAGTCACATACATTTCCACAGACAGAACAATCTACTGAGTAGCAGTAGATTATTGTGTTTCACTCAGAGTGTGGGAAAGGCTACAGAGTTCGTACAATGATTGCACTTTGTAAAACATAAACTAAGGTAATATGAATTGCAAATAGCTTTGGCTTGATATGCAGGATATTGTAATAAGCATCCTCCCAAACTTGAGCAATCAGAGTAAGAACCCCTTACAACTTCAGACTTTGATCTCAAGATAATTCTGGATCTGTTTTGCCACTAAAATTAGTCATTTTTCCTGAGGCAGCAGTAAGAGTGCAGAGCTAAGGCTGTGCGCAGTCATTTTACTATACCTTGAGGTGAATTTTCATTCCTTTGGCAGATGGATACATTCTCTTAAACACCTCATATGGGCAGATTTGTCCAAAATTTATAATCACCTCAAATACTGAGGACTGCTTTTAACCAATTTTATACCAATTTTTTTTCCAAATCCAGTCACAATACATGCAAAGATTCCCGTATCATACATGAAAGTCATCAGTTTCATGGCTCATAACAAACATGATGATGGGGAGGGTAAGATTACAGCTCTCAATTGAAAGGTAATTTTAATCCCCTTTCAATGCTGTTTTCTCTGTCTTTACCACAAATGAAAAAAAAATTTCATTTTTCATTAAATGTAAAATTGTCCCTTAATTGCTTTTGGAGGCAAAGAAATATTCCCTTTTAGGAATAATTTTGTTTAATCAACTAGATTACATTGTAAGGCAGACCTGACTGGTACCAGTTCTCTCCTAGAGTGAAATCACTTACTTCTACCAACAAAATCTGGGCTTCATTCCAGGGCTGTAACTACCCAGGTTATCCACTAACTGACTCCATCAGGTCCAGGGAGAGGTGGACACTTGTGGCATTTTTGTGAAGTCAAAGAGAAGGAGAGGACCACATACCCTTGGGATGCCTCAGCAGTACTGACCACAGTGCACTTCCAGCATACAGCAGGTCTCAAAAGCCCCCTGAACTGTTGTTGATCTCTGTTGACAAGCTACAGTTCAAGAAGTGTCATCATTTGATGGTCTCTAAAAAAATGCTGTCACATTGTAGCCACTGTTGAGAGGCATGCTTTACTTCCTCTCGGTGCCTCTTTTCTCATGGCTACATCCCTTATCTTCTCTGTCTTTGGACACCAATATCCAGATGGGAATGTCTAGCTGTGTGGTTGAAATATACTCAGCCTCTCTGCTGCCCACATATTGGCATATTTGTGCCAGTACAAGGAAGGGGAAAAGAGGAGTTTCACATGCTGCTTATCAGAACAGGTTGCATTGGCATGACAGAATGCATCAGGAGCCTGCCCAGCTGAAGAGGCCCCCATTGTCTCCTCAGACATGTCAAGAGCCTGGGAAGAGGCAGCATTTTTGGCATACTGCTTTTGTGAATGTTAGGGAGGGCATAGCAGACTAGGTTTCCTGGGGTAATATAAGAGAACAGCCCTACAGTTGAAATATAGCTCTTATACAGGTCATGGAAGCTGACTGATGTATTTTTCTCAGGAGTCCAGACAGTCTCCCCTTGTGTCCCTCCCTGGCACCACAAGGCCTTACACCTTTAGAAATACTTAAAATGAAGGCAAACTCTCTCCTACACACACTTTCTAATAGCATTAAAATAAATCATCATCTATAAAGCCAAACAATGCCACAAATCTGTTTCCAGCCATGAGCTGGTTTCAGTAGTGCTAACCAGCAGCCAACATTTGAGTTACAGTATTTTCTTTCTATTTAAAGAACTAAACGGAGAGCTTTTTCCAAATCCCAAGTCAACTTTTTAAAATAGAAAGTAACATACAAGAGCTTGCAAATCTGCTTGTAATCAGGACTCCTGGAAGCTGCATCTGGTTGACAGATTTAGAGCACCACAAGTGTAGAAAAAGGAAGGTTAGAAGAATAGCAGCAGCATCAAGAATTGGAGGAGATAAACAGAACAGCAGCAGCAGCAGAAATTAAAGGAAGCATCTAGAAAACAATGGATAACAATGGAAAAATATATTTTCATTTTTTTTTCAGCTTTCTGGAAATCTTCTTACCTTTACTATTTCCCACACTAACAACCAATACTATGGGATATAGATACCGAAACAAAAGGTAACACACTGTCAAATATGTTCTTCTTGATTGAAATTGTTAAAAAATATGCAATAAATATTTCTTGATAAATTTTGATTTAGGTAAAGATCATTAGAAGTATTTCTAAGTCCTTCCAAGTAGCCTATAAAGATATGGTATTTATGACTTAATGTATCACATGTGGGTAAAAAATAATGGATAGCTATAGCTACCCAGCAAATTAAGATGTTAATTTTGTTACGAGAAAATATGTTTCTTCATAAGACTGAATACATGTAGATCTCTCACACTTATCCCTTCAATAAGCATATGACTACGAAGTCATTAGTTTACAGTGTTTTACTTTGAACACACAGAAGTGTTGCAAAGCCTCTGGGCTTTGTCAGTCCTCATCCATTTCAGTTCAGGAATTCTCAGGTTCCAACCATGAGCAATTACTATTGTCAATTTTGTTGAAAGCAACATGGACAGCTTTTGACAATAGCACAGTAGTATAACTTTAGCCTAAAGCTGCTTATAATTGTATTTTACTATCATAAAAATAGGTCTCCAAATTAAAAAGATAAAAAGATGAGTTGTATGACTTACAAAGTTCTGCTTCAATAAAATGCACAGATACAGTCAGATATATGCATACAGACACAGAGATGTTTCTAAAATTTGATTAATATTTCTCCATCTCTCTCCTGCTGGTGGGTTTTTTTAATGACAGGAAAACTACTGCAGAATTATCAATCATTTAGAAACATTTCTGAGTATCAAATGGTGTTCAGAACTCAAACACCCTACATATTCGGTGGCAGGCACACATTGCTTGTCACCAAATGAATGCTGCTCTGGAAGAGTCAGAAAGGCTGAACCAACAAAGCATCCTTTATTGAAGGAGGGGTTTTGAAACATTTCACTGTTACTCTGTGATGTGAAAGGATTGCTTGGTTTTGGCAATATAATCTTTGGTTTTGGAGAACTTGATCTTTCACAGAGGAGCTAACAGATCAGGGAAGTTTCCAGCTTAGCTGTAGAACCTTGTAGTGAAAGAAAGTTCATCTTGTTCTTTTCTCTCATAGGGCTAAAATGGCCAAAGAAAGACATTAAAAAAATCACCCAAGGCAAAAAAACAGGTAAGAGAAAGAGTCCTTCCATTTTCCTTTCTCATCAGAGACATGACGGGTTGTAAACAAGCAAAAGGGAACAGAACATAAAGTTGAGCAGGACAAATGTGAAAACAATATGATGGACCAAACAAAAGTTTGAGTACTAACTTTCAATAAGTACAAAAAACCTTAAGTAAAGCTTCTTCATGCTCATCACAGTTGAGAAATACTCCAAGGAAAAGAAAAGAAAGAAAAGAAAAGAGAAAAGAAAAGAAAAGAAAAAAAGAAAAGAAAAAAAGAAAAGAAAAGAAACGAAAAGAAAAGAAAAGAAAAGAAAAGAAAAGAAAAGAAAAGAAAAGAAAAGAAAAGAAAAGAAAAGAAAAGAAAAGAAAAGAAAAGAAAAGAAAAGAAAAGAAAAGAAAAGAAAAGAAAAGAAAAGAGTAAAATTCTATTAGCGACTGACATTAAAAAAGTGGATAAATTCCTAGGCCACTATTCTTCAAAATAAGGGGTCCTCTGAAATTCCACTTTATAATGAAATGTTTCTGAACTGATTTATCAGACAAAAATATAAAATGAATAGTGCTAAGTCACCAACAAGAGGTAATACCTATCCAAGAAGCCTAAGATGATGGAAGAATGAACTATCTGAATTGTTTTGGATAATCTTTGTTTGAAACAATTTGTTAACTAAGTGGTGATTAAAAGAGATTTTGTTTTTTTTAAAGGGTGCTTATGCATAATGAAGGAAGTACAAACCAAGAACTCCAACATCTATATTGTGCAATTCAGCAGGAACTATTGTAATAATATAACCAGTGGACATATTAATAAATTACATGTAATAGGAAGGAGTTAGAACACTTCTATAAAAAGAAATAATGTCTAACAAATCAATACAAGTTCTTTAAAGGATACACAAGAGAATTAATAAGATTCTCCCTGATGATACAGATTATTTGGATTTCCAGAAAGCATTTGACAAGATCCCTTACCAAGGGTCCTTAAAGGAACTGAGAAGTCAGAAGATTAAAAAGAAGATTCTTGCATGTATAAATAATTGTTTAAGATTGGAAACAGAGATTAAGAGTCCTTCCCCAGTGTAGAAGGAGGATCCCTGTGGAGCTCTGCAGTCATGTTTTTGGGTCTGTACTGCTCAGTGTATTTCTAAAGAACTGGAAGGAAGAGAGGGTGAATATAAAGTGTCAACAGTTCCTTATGATATTAAGCTATTTAAGGCAGCAGGAAAAAGAGCTCACTGTGAAGTAGTGAAGATAGTGCTACTGGAATTCAGATACTGCAGTCACTTCTTACTCTTAGCCTGGCACTGTATTGCACCTTCAGGCATGGGGCAATTAAATGTTAGATGAAATTCACTGAAGGTAACTATATAGGTAAAAAGATGGTTATGGAAAAGTGACAACTCTTATTTCAGATATATTCTTACAGACTCTAAGCCAGCCTTTACCATTTAGAAGCTAGGCCTTCAGTTACAGCAATGAAGAGACTCTTGTGAATCTTTAATGCTGACCCCAAGTTAGTCCTGGGGAAATTTCGTAAGAGTGGGAAAAATCTGGTGTGGCAACCTTTCAAAAGGGCAAAAGGATGAATAAGTAAAAGCTAGTTATCCTGGTTATCTGGGAATTAGGAGAGGATAGTAACAGTCCATAATTTCACCTGAAACAGCTCATCTAAAATTAAAAAAATATGATTTGTTGCCAGTGATGAATATAAGACATAATGGCAAATGTTGTAATAGACTAGACTCTCAGAAAATTCAGTGTTTTATGAATAAATGATAAAAAATTCAGGATTAAATTCCATGACATACTATGTAACAATTAATAATACTTGATTGTGTGAGAGTTCAGAAATTACTGCAGACAAGGAATAGTCTTCATAGGATTTAGAATTTTTCCTATTCTTGCAATGGGAGGGTAAGTGTGCAGAACAGTTTTCAAAGCCCATATAAGTAAATCAGTATCCTTCAATCAAGTACATAGCTCATATGATAAATGCATTTTAACCGTATATCAGACAACTAAGTTTGTGGTGGAGCTGCTGTTTAAAAACAAAAACACCTCAAGAAGAACTTGTACATGAAAAAAGAAAAGTAAGTTGCAGCTTAGAGGTATCTTCACAGTATCCCAGAACTTCCACCTGCTACTCCCTAAAGCCTAACATAAAAATACAAACAATCTAAGCAACCTTTTGCAAAGCCAGCTGAAACCACCTGCACCAGAATTAGGTTCAATGCAATCTACTTATATTGGAATTATAATTTCAGTAACTTGAAATTTCCTCAATCACTAGGGCTAATATCAGACTGAAAATGTTATCCATTATTTTCTATCACATAAATTTTTTATCAACACATCCTTAATTTAATTTTTTAACATTTATTTTTCAGTTATACACAGGCCTATAAGTTTATATATTCAAAAGCAAGGAAAAATTTTGACATATTTGCAATCAACATTTTTGGCCAAGCCAAGTAACATTTCATTCAATTTATGAAAATCTGCCAAAAGGCAAAAGAAGGAATGGATGCAAAGATAAAGTTACATTTTCTCTTTTCTTCAGAGAGTAGTCTAATGCACTTGCTCCAATCTGTTACCCATTCCATCCTGTTTTCATCTTACTCTTTTTTTAATCGTGATTGTCTGTGCAACCCAGATTCTGTTCAGTAATATTTTTAACCCAATCTTTTCCTAACTTGTCCTAATCCTGGTTTTACTTTCAGCAATAACCAATCACCTCCGAACCAAGTATAATCTGTCTCCCTTATCCCAGTCCTTTCTTCTCTTACAAGCCTCTTCTTGTTATAACACCTTGGCAGAAGCTCTGATTCACACTTCAGATTACATCTCACAAGACTTACTGACCTAATTCTGCTCCTTATCCTTCTCCAGATCTGCTTTTTGAAACCCTCCTTTCTCCAGATTTCTTGCGTGGTAGCTGGAGGCCACATGCAAAACAAAACACACAGGACAACTTGACCTTCATTTTGACACTGGTTCCTGCCTTTCCCTTGCACTGCACAAGCCTGCAAGTAAAATGGAAGTCTCTGACCAGAGATAGGATCCAGGAAACTCCCTTGCCTGCTGTGAAAGAGGCCACATATGGTTCAATCAGCAATAAACACATGCTTGTGGAGGAAGAGTTTAGCTTTTTAATATGAAGGAAGTTGGCTGAGTGTATCTTTCAAATATTTATTATTTGGCTGAATTTCAACAGATTTTGAAGGGGCCAACAAAAAATACCCCCACATATCGCTGGTACTATTCCAAGTCTCTGTTGGAAAGGAGGGGGTTGCTGGTCAAAGAAATAATGGACCACTGAATCACTTTGTTTGAAATTAAAATAAAATGCAAAAATCAGAAATCCTAACTTGAGGCTGACGCAAAACATGGAGAAATTTTCACCCAAAGGACTGAAGTTGTGCCAAGCTATAAGCGACCAAATAATAGGAACTTAGAATGGGGACTGATAATGAAAATTATTGATAATTTTAATATTGGTAATGATGTGATGCTATCATTCTGCCTATAATAACTGACAAGTAGCACTCTCCTATACAGGCTAAAAGTAAAGGAATATAATTTACCACAACTATATGGACAAGCAGCCACATAATTATGTATCTTTCTCTTACAGCAAAGTGGGTGAGATAAGAAACTAGGTGATGCAGGATTTTGCTTCTCCACAGAAATAGGATTTTCATTGGTTTCACCAGTTGTGCAAATTTGTTTTTGTACAGCTGTATTTTCTTTTAAATCCTAAGGAACCGACATTTGTCCCCTAGGACAATTTTTCAAACATGTATGAAAACATCCCTAGTTGCTGTGTAGAGTGAACAAAATCCATATCCAATATCCATATGCAATTATGTTCCATTAGTCACCCTTCCTTCCATCCCTCCTTCCTTCCTATTACTCCTTTACCAAAGACACCTGGCTTTTTATTAACTATTGCACAGATTGAAGATGTCATCCTTGAGCTGCTAAGTACCAAGTTTTCTCTTGACACTTTGCCAGAAAAAATCTGCTTCCTTAAAGACTGGATGCTGTAAGCTCTATTATCACCAGTATTTCTGATCAGTGTATTGTCCTAGTTTATCTAAATAAGTGATAGTCCACTTAATCCATAAGAACTCTAGCATCTTTAATAAAAGGCTCATTATTTTTCTCCCTCATATCCCAACACCGTACCTGACAAAGGTCAATAAAGAAGTGTCGACCATTCAGTTTCAGAAACATCTCCCAGGAAATTGCATGAATGCAGAATTACAGACAGGTATTGTCAAGCATAGAATGCTTTCAGATTGCAGTCTGTGGTTTGGGGGGGTGGGGAGGTGTCGTGGTGGTGTCTCTGTCTTGAATTAGATTCATGCCTGTTTTACAAAGGTTTTCACTTGGCCCAAACTTGGAAGTGGAGAGGGGACCAGACTGTAATAAGTCAATATAATATGAGTCCAAATTAGTGTCAGTTGGGTCTGATCTACATAAAATGTAAGTGGTATATGCACAGGGGAGTGTATAATTTGTACATTTGTCCTCTTCAATCCAGTGTAAGTTCTCTGTAAAAACTATTTTATGATCTGCCATTAAAACAATAATTAAAAAAAATAGAAAAAACTACTAGCCCAAATATTATTCATTTCTCTTGTCAATTTTTCTCTTTTCTATAGTTGCCAATGAAAATTCCTTTTGGTTGTCATAGTATGTGCCTATGTTTTTGGAGTCTTTTGTTTAAAGCTTTCTCTTAACGACATTTGTTTCATCCAGCTTCCTTATTGTCACTTAAATATTTTTACCAGTACAATACCTGCACTGCTTCCTGTTCAGAGTGGATGTAAAATCAGTCTCTACCACTTCAGATCAGAAAGTCTCCAGTTATCTCTTCACATCTTTCTCACATCCTTATACAGGAACACACGTAGATCTGTACATGTATTAAATGCATGTTACAGTAAGCATGCATGCTAGAACCAGATTTTGCATTAACCTATTCATGTAGAAACATCCTTGCTTCATCACAGAACACCAGACTGACTTAAAAATCACGCTGTCCTTTAATATAACCTTTGTGGTACACTCTACTGGTTGCATTATGCAGCAGCTTTATAAGAATAATAGTACGCCTGATAGTCCAATATCCTATCACACCTCAGAGAACACACCAATTAGTGGCATCCTAGATGGAAATCAGCCCAGCCCCACCATTCTACTGAGAGAGGGTCTAGCTGTTTCTTTGTGCAATGCATAAAACTCTGATGTGCTTTTCACTTCTTTTGGTTTAATGAAAAAATGCCACCCATGGCACCACACAGATTTTCCCTAAATCATATTTGTGGCAGGAATGCTCAGGAATGGTGAGCTGGACAAGATAGTGGGATTGTACTCATATTGAGTATCATGGATTGAAGTTTCCTTGGCCATAAGAGTTGATATATTTTCAGTAGCAGAAAGCCTTTAATTGTTCATGGAAGAATGTGTAGACACCATACTACTTAAGGCTTGACTATACCTTTGCCATTTACCTTTAAACAGACAGAAAAGAAGCCTGTCATTTGGAGAAAGAATCTGAGGGTCTCTGGTCCTATTTTTTATGGCTGTGAAAATAATTAGAGTCTCTCACTGCTTACACACCACAGTGTATTCTCTCAACACACAAGTTGAGTTACACGGGGCTGCACATTATTCTAACTTCTTTGAGTACCCAAGCAAATGCTCCATAATCCCTTACTCTCTAGTATGATACAGATACAGAAGTACCACATACCCTTCCCGCACATTATACTGCAGGCATTCATTTTCCTTTGCATGACTTGGAAGGTTATGCTAATCTCCTCAAACTTAAGAATTCGGAGGGCACAGTTAAGCCTACAACACTTAAAAGGGCCTGAGCATGGGTCACCATCCCTGCAAAGGGAGATTAAGGGATAAGAATGCCTAGTGGGGACACCTCAAAATTCCACACCAAAAGTCCATTCATACTTCAAGAATCTCCAAACACAAATTTCCCCATTTCTTCCAGTTAAAGATATATTTCTTCTGGAATTCTATCTTTAAAACCCTCATTTCAAAGCATTGCTGCACTCCTACAGAAGATCTAAATTCTCTCATCCGAGTTCCATCCAGCCCTCCACAGATCAGAGCCCCAGCTGATACATTTTACTCAACAGTCCTGCTCCCCTTGAACACTATTACTGCTCTTCTTGATTCTCCTTTCACTGATGATTTCCCTCTGACTGATAAACCTTGTGTACAACATCATCTCCTCACTAGGTCTCCCCATGACAGCTATGCTAACCAGAAACTTTCTCATGTTTAACCTAGAGATTGAGGGGAAAAAACGAAAAAGGAAAAAAAAAGATATGGCAGGTGTAAACTTACATAGGGAAGCTTTACCAGATTCACTCTACTAGTAACAAAACTCTAATTTTGGCTTGTTCTTCAAAATATGCTGTTCTACTCAGGGACATTATCATCTTTTCTTACTCTAAAACAGCTTTCAAGCAATAAAACATTTCAGCTAACAACTTTTATCTCTCTTTTGAATCCCATGCATGTCTGCCTGGTCCAGTTTATTTCTAAAAATAGGTATCTTTTTATCAATATTTTATTTATATATTTATTTCTTTATTTCACATGGTATAGGTCAGAGTTTGTATCACCCCAGCTTTAGGAAAAAATCTTAATATAAAAAGATTTCATTTGGGGAACAAAAGTATTATTAGTACTAGAACTGTAAAGCAATAGCCCTTAAAGACCATAAAAAATTCTAAAATTCAGATATAAAAGTTTAAATAATAGATATCTAGCTATATATCTGGCAATTATGGTATTCATCTATTACATACCTATATTCAATACTTTATGAATACAGTAGTGATAATTGTATAATTTCAGTATTACTTTTATCAATTATTTTTGCTATTTAAGAATAATTATAGACAACCAGTGAGGCCCTATAAAAAAGCACTGCTACCTGAAGGCTTAGGGACAAGAGAATAAGATCCCATAGATAATTCCAAGTAAGTAAAGTTTGCTGCAACTCTTGAAGATCCTGTAACTCTCAAGACGTTGCATGTAAAAACTACTTGATATGGTATTTCCATATTTATGTCTAGGTTTTAGACCAATGGACTAAACAGATCTACAGGATCTATTTTAACTGGATTGTTAAAAGTAATGTTAATAGAAAATACCCAACATCTTAAATGCTCAATAAGAGCAAGAAATGTGGAAAATATTATTAGGTGAAGTTTGGGTGAGGAGGTGATACTAGATTGAATTTGGAAATTGATTTTGCAGATATGATATTGCTTTGCAACAATTTGTAAATTCACTGAATTGCAAAACTTGGAGAACTTTTCTCAAAGGAGTTTTATTTACACTAAGCAAGGATGCCACATTAACAATCCTACTGCCTGAATTCAAGCAGCCATTAGGCAATTTCATGCATCAGCTTCCAGCATCACTAACCTAAAATAAGTGCCCAGTAGAGAAAACCCATATTTTGGCTATAAACCTACGGTGTATGTTTGACCTTGAAGGACATATTGAAGAGCAAACTTTTAGCATTAAAAATATCTTTAATTTTTTCTACCTGTCTTAAACAACTTGACTGCCTGTTGGATTCCTAATGTTCCCTAGGAATAATTCATGATTCTTCAACATTCATAGTATTCATCTCAAGTCATGAGCTTTAATATTACTTCTTTTAAAATTTTCAGAAATCATTTATAGCATTGAATTTTTTTACTCTTTGGCTTTTTATTGTGACTTTGCTGAGCAGAACTCTGTGAGACCCCAGTGCCATGTGTATTTCACCTGGGATTCAGGCTTCTCAGGACTGCTCTATACAGGTGGAGTCTACAAACCTACAAATCTCAGTTATCATCAAGTGAGGTGACATCTTGTTAGCTTGACTTGAGTGACATTGGGCCTTTGTGATCAGATAGGCAACAGGGTCAGGCACATCAGGGCAAAGGTTTTTTTTTTCTCTATCTTTTAATTTCTGTTCAATTGTGGGAAATTATCCATGTCTGTCTAAGGTCATCTTTTTTTCTTTTTAGTGGCTCCTGGCTGTGTATCCTTTCTTATGGGTTTGAAATAAAACATGCCAAACAAGACTGTATGGGTGACAGCACGTGCCTCCCTGCTCCTCTGTTTCTTCACACCACCCAACACAACTATATCAACTGGGCCTTTGGATGAAAAAATGTTGTGGGGTGCTCCCTTGCTCTCAACAATTAAGACACATCAAACTGCTGTGTGCCTGTTTTACTGATGCAATGTAACTCATGATTCATCAATGGTAATCAGGTCAAAAAGGCAACACTAAACTAAATATGTTTCACCTTTGATCACTGAATAGCATTTAAGCGAGAGAAGATTCAGGCCTCTGTCCTGGTTTCAGCCAAGGACAGGGTTATTTTTTTTTTTTTCTGTAGCCATGAAGGAGTGCATTAGGAAGAGCATAGCCAGCAGGTCAAGGAAGATGATCCTGCCTTTCTTCTGAAGTCCGGGTGAGGCCACATCTGGAATGTGCAGTTCCAGGCTTCTCAGTACAGGAGAGACATGCAGCTCCTGGAATGGGTCCAGGAAACAGCTACAAAGTTGATCAAGGAACAAGAGCAAGTCTCAGGAAATGCCAAGAGGTCTGGGCCTGCCAGCCTCAAGAAGAGAGTACTGCAAAGTGACCTCACTGTCCATAAATAACTAAAGCAGGGATGCCAGAAAGATGGATCCAGACTCTTCTCAATAGTGCCAGCCAATAGAACGAGAGGAAATGGGCAGAAATTCGTGTGCAGGATTTTCCACCTAAACACGAAGAAGAACTTTACTGTGAGTGACCATGCACTAGAACTAATTGGCCAGAGAGGTTGTGGAGTCTCCCTCCCTGGAGCTATTCCAGAATAGTCTGGACACAATCCTGTGCCATGTGCTCTGGGATGACCTTGCTTGAGCAGGGAGGTTGGACCAGGTGACCCACTGTGGTCTCTTCCAAATTGACCCATTCCATGACTATGTGATTCTGTGGAAATCAAGGCAGGTTTCCTTACAGATTTAGAGCTCTCAAATATATATAATATCCTTACCTCCTTCTGTTCACAGGGAGAAGATGAAGACCTGTAGATCATAATTCCAGAAAAAGATCACCAAGTGACCAATCCTGATGATCATGTGGTCTTCTCCTTCTTTTATATCACAAACCTTATATATCACTCAGTTTCATACAAACCCTAAGGTTTTAATTAGACCAAAGTGTTTCAGAATAAGCTCTGTGCTACAGACTGAGAAGTGGAGATCAAGGCATTAGTAATTCCAAAAGATCCTTTGATGTTAGAAAACTGACGAAGTGAGAGCTACCCTGATGATTCTCAAAAGCTGAACCACATCCTATGTTGCAGAGGAAGTTGAAAACACCTTTACACTCAGCACAGATATACACACACACCAGCATCTAAAACCTTGTCAATCTAAGTCAGATTTGACCTTAATGAGACAATCGGCCCAATCCTCAACCTTGATGCGAAACACAGCCACAAAGAACCAAAGAAAGAGTTTGCCTTTGCTAACTTTAGGCACAGTTCTGAGCAATCTATTGTCCTATGTCTAGTTTTATGAGGAAGGACAGGAGAAATAAAGAGCAATGCCCACCTCAGAGTACAGCTTGCTAATTACAGCTGGACATAGCCCTGAGCATTTCCACTCTCTTTTGCAGATACAACAGGTGGTATATTTAAAGTGTCAACATTTCTAGATTCTGGTAAGGGTGAAGACTTTGGATAAGTTTGCACTATAGGGAGCAGAGATCTAAGCTAGCTCAAAAGAAGGCTAACACTGGAAGCAGCATAGCCACGTCAGCATAACTGCACTAGCCAAAGCATAATTCAGTGCAGCAATCATGCATCTGCACTGCTTCCAGGACCCAGACCATAATTTCTGTTCAGAGTTGTACAGATGTGTAGATCTACTACTTCATCTGGAGCTAGCCTGAAAATCTTAAACAGAATTCTACACTGTATAGCAGTTCACCCCACATACATGCTTCCTATTGTTTCGGGTCACGCAAGGGAGAACTTCTAGACTTTAAACACATTTCAGTATTCTCACAATATAGCATCTCCTTTGAATTATTAAAAACAATTGCACTGTAAAAAGCCTGTTTGACAGAGCTACTTGCTGAATATTTTCTCTGAAACTGATCAGACAGGACTTGGCTTGGTTCATTTCCAAGAAATCTCAATGACCAGTTTACATCCAATATCACTGCATATGCAATACCAGGTGCACAGAAGCAACCCTTCAATTGGGTAATATCTCTGTTTTAGGAACAGTCTCAGGAAAATACATCGCTCTTATTTCAATTATTGTCCTTGTTCTTTTAGGTATGAGGTCTACTATCCTTTGCTTCCTCTCACAGCTGTTAATTTTTCACCTATATTACTCTATACATAATCTGAGAACTGATTTGACTAATACCCACCTGCTCTCCTCAGAAAACCTATTCATCTCTACTACCCACTGGTCATTTAAAACAAATTAAAACACAGAGAGCAAAGCCATATTAACTTCCTTCCTTTCTCAATCCCTTGAGGAAAGGCCTTTCCAGCATTGACTGTGAGTCTTATTTGACTGACTTTTGCGCTTTTGATTGGTCCTTGGATACAGCAGTGAGAAGATATTTCCTGTATTGTAGAGTGTAATAAGAGCAACAGATTTTACTCTGAGCCATGAGCTGAACAAGAGAGGAAATTGGAGTGCCTCACAGTAATTAATCATTGTATGATGAGACCTGTCAAAATCCTTTCTAGAGCTGATATTGCTGTCAATAGCCAGTTAGTACATTGCCATCTGTGACTACTTAAAATATCAGCCTATACTACAATCAACATATTTTTTACTTACACATCTTTTTTATTTACCAAATATAATTCTCCTAAGTACTATATGTGCTCCAGTGTTTGCCAGATGACAGCACGGCTGGTGTCAATATCTAAAGCTAAATGCTTTTGCCCTAAGTATCCAACAAATCCCCTGAGCTGTAAAATAAAGTACCAGCTAAATTACATTTGTATCTAGTCTAAATTCCAGTGGTAAGAAAAATTTATTACCAAACATTTGTACTCTGGCTTATGGTTGAATGAGAAAAAAAGAGAAGTATCTCAGAGCAGTTTCATGTCATACTGAAAGCCTAAATAAAAAATAGCTGCCAGATTCTCAGCTGATATGAAAGAAAGAAATTCAACCGTGACTATGGAAAGTTATGTTGCTTTACATCAGCTGAGAATCTTGCCCAATCAAGTCTGAACCTAAGCTTGATAATTTCTAAATTTTATATTTTATTTCACTAATTGAAAGCAGCAGCAGCATCAGCTTTCTTCAAAATCTAACTTTGTATTTCCTTAACAAAATGTATATGGAATAAGCCAAGAGTCTTGTGTGTCTTTGTGGACTATGCCAAGAAATTTTGAGGTAAGACTCAATTTACCTCTAATAATATCTTACTTAGGAATTGAAAAAAAAAAAAAAAAAAAGTTGCTTTTCCTCTAACTCAGTGGCTTCATGGAGCCTGTGAAACATTATTCTGTTGCCTGCAGCCACAGAAAATTAAAATGTTCAAATAGAGGTTAAAAAGGAAAGTAAAGAACGATGTTGTCCACAGTTAATTATTTGTGTGGTACTGCTTTTAAGACATTTCTGTGTTTCACATGCTGATTACTTAGTATCCTATTTCTTCTGGATCCCCCTACGAGGGAACTAACTCTTCCTGGACACTGTGTAAGGAACTTATTTGACTAACTCAGAGTCATATTCCAAGACCCGGGCTGCATACTTAACGGATAGGCATCATGCCTTCTTCTGTGTTTTGTCTGCAGAGCCCTACAGAATTCACCTCCAAAACTTTAAACATAGTTAACCTCTTTAATATTAAGAGCATACAGTACACAGGTAGCTCGCGAGCAACTGAGTTCTGCTCCTTGGTGTCACTGAGAGTAGCAAAATATCAGCTGTGGGACACTCTAAAGGGGGAGGGAAAACAAGAATCCTAGGGAAACAAATCAGGGAGGCCACAAGGGAAAACTGTGAGTGATAAAAATATCATTTGAAGCGTCCTGTCATGGAGGATGGGAATGGAAGAGGCTGCCAGCAACCTTCTCACCACAGAAAAGTAAGTGGATGGAAATATCTCCTGTGTTTGCTTCCAGTAGTCAGTGAGCATAGCTTCACTGCTTTCCCTGCCACTCCTCATCCCATTCTTTGTACGGAATGTCTGGAAAATGAAAAACAACTACATTGTTTTGTGTGGTCTGGATGTGATGAGAGCAATCAAATCTGAACCCTGACATGTAGCAGATCCTTGGTGTTCTACATTTTAAGTGACCACACTACATCAAATCCCATGGTTTGTTTGCACCCACATAAATGAGATAAACAGAATATTCTGTTGCAATAACTGATCCTGCTCATTAACTATGTCTTCAAATTTTTCCACTGCTAGAAACTGTGGAAATGCATCAATTCTCAATTATTTTATATCTCATCACTGATACAAAATATTAATAGATTATAACAAGTAAAAAAACCCCAAACCCTG
Source organism: Calcarius lapponicus (assembly GCA_039654755.1). NCBI lineage: Eukaryota > Metazoa > Chordata > Aves > Passeriformes > Fringillidae > Calcarius > Calcarius lapponicus. The sequence goes on along the minus strand of CM077464.1, from coordinate 92,930,806 downwards.
CAATATTGAGCTCAAACCTCATACATTCAGTGCTAACTCTATATTTACATATCAGGACCCATAAGACAAGATCTTTCCTGTGTACTGTGTTAATTTAAATCACTGATTTTAAACTAAAATAATGTATGTATACAGATGTATATAACTATCTGTATATGTCATATATACAGGTTTGTAAGACTTGTCATGTCTTACCGAAACCTAGGTAGCTTGTATCAACACAATTCCATTTTGCAACCAAAGAAGTAATCTTGCACAAAAGAAAGTTATTTTGACAGGGTCTATTTTCCATATGCTTATGTTGATTGGTATTCAGTCCATTTTCCTCCTTTCATTCTTTTAGTAACAGAGTCCCATTTCAGTAACTCTTATTATTTTGCCTAGGATCGATGTCATGCTGACAGCCCTATAATTATGTGGGTTGGCTCATTTAGTCTTTTAAGTACTGGCATGGTGTTATCTTTCTTCCAGTCCTCTGGAATGTCCTTAGTGTTCATAGGGCTACTGCAAATCAACATCCTGGTACACAACAGTTGAATGCATACTGGTTTACCACTCACCAGTAATTCATTCCTATAATCCATTTTACAGAAGTTTCCAGACAATGAGGATCTTGGACAACTTTGTACTTTTTTGCCTAAGCTGCAATTTCTGAATAAGAACTTTAGCAATGTCATTACTGAAGTGAGGAGAAAATCTTCAAAACCTTTTTCCTGTGCATTTTTATTTAAAAAATTACAGATGGTTCTGCCTTAAAGTATGCAGGATGTGTTTTCCTATATATATGCTTGTATATTTGTGTGCATTTATAGGTTCACAAATTCACATAAAACAAAGTAATGGAACAACATGAAAAATTATTTGTGGTCAGGATAATACTGGCCATGTGGGTACTAAGTGGGTTAGTGCAATAGGAAGAGTCAGAAGATCAAAACAGCTGCTGCTGCAGCTCCTACATCTAAATGGTTTTTCAGTCAGGATCTTACACTGTACTCAATTTGGTTTGGTCTCTTGGGCTGATGTTTCTTATCATGTGATGGTTCTTAGCCATCTGGAGGACAAATCATAGATGTGGATGTTTATACTTTTACTCCAGGTTTGGAGATGCATTTGGTGTGCAACAAGAGCAGAACATTTTTACTTGTTAAAAATCCAGTTCCATGCAGTAAAACTGCTCTACAAATCCAGATCAAACTGCAATGAATGCTTTGGCCAGGGAATTTGTTTTCAAGCAGCAGTGCTGTTCTCAACCAAAATGCAAATATACACACAATCGTTAACAATATTTTGTCATAATGAAAGAACTCATCATAGAATATTTCAGTTATTTTTAATTGATATTTTAGAATCAGGTTTTTTTACACTAATGAAGTATATGATGTTGCATCAAAGATGAGAATTATATCTACTGTGTATAAACCTATATTATTGATTTATTGAAGAAAAAGAGAAGTTTAGTTTCCTCACAGTTTAACAGATATTTTTAGATATTTGTTGCATTTACTTAATCTGGAACGAGGTTGAAACTAAGCCAGATGCCACAACCAGCTACTCAGAAGAAGGTGCTGAGTGAGATTTAATTCTATCTATGTCAAGCATGTAGATCAATGTATGGCTCTATGTAGTTATTCTAACTACAATCTATACAGCACAGATTGATTATCACTCAGTAGCTGAAAAAGGCAGCTGACTCTTGCTCAGTCCTAAAACTGAAAACTGCAATGTTACATATGTCTTGAGCAGAAAGCAAATGTCATGAGGAACTTATAACTGATAAGACATATGATAATCTTTTTCTGAATATCACAGAGCAGTATGAACAACTTCCTTCATGTGGCACTATTTCCTCGCTGTATATGAGATCTTACAGAATGGCCTGACACGGGTCCTGTGCACATAACAGGGATACGACTGCGCATAGCAGAGATAGAGCCTGCTCTGCTTCTGGGACCATGACATGATGTCACATTTATATTTGCTATGTATTGCAAAACTTACTCAGTTGTAGTAAACTGTAGTTCCTAAAGGTTTGGGTGCAGCCCTCTTTTAGTTTGTCTGCTGAAATATTTAACACATTTCACATATTGCCTGATCATATGTGAAGCATTTTTAAAGTTTTTTTGTGAACCACTTGTTCACATTTCAGTGGTTCTAGAACTTGATTACACAAGAAATCTGATTGCAATTTCTGGTCTACATTAATTCATGGCTGGCCCTTGGGTACAGTTGGAGGGGCCCTGAGCAACCTGGTCCTGTGAAAGGTTCCCTTTTCCATGGCTGGAGAGTTGTAACTAAATGATCATTGAGGTGTGTTCCAAGGCAGGCCATTGCATGATTTGTGATTCTATAATTATTCCTTGAAATTAGCTGCTTTCCCACCATCTCGAACATTTTTACACAACATATTGGAAGATATAAGCAATTATAATCTTCTTTTTGCTACAATGAATGAACAGAGCATTTAAAGTTACCAGCTGACCAACAAGAACTTGAGAAGCAGGTAAAACTATTTTTTCATTTGTTCCTAAGAATATTTCATTCTTTGTCCCAAAGCTCCATAACTTCAAAGAAAAAGGATATGTTTGAAATAGGAAGTGATTATAATAATTTTTAAATTATTTGAATATACTTTAGACATACTTAACATATAATATATTTCCTCTGAAGACCTCCAAGGAATTAAAAATTCACTAATTAAGTACTGTAACATCCTTGAGAGGCATATACCATAATTATCTCCATTTTACAGATGGAGCAAGTGAAGCACACGGAAGCTAAGTGATTTGTCCAAACTAACACATTCCACTGGAGTGTAGCCAGGAGAGATACCCACGCTTTCTAATTTCCAGTGAATCAATAGATTATGCTACACACACCAGCCCCCAAAGGCAGGCTGTTACTGTTTCTTCACCAGAAATTTTTGGCTTCCTTATTGAAAACAAGATGCAAAACTGCCTTAATTCAGATTGTCTAGTAGCTGCCAAACAGTTTAAAAAAATGCATTAACATACAAATAATTATAAAGGGCTCAATGAAAGACCGACTTGAAAATGATACCCAAACACTCTTGCTCAATGACAGCCTTCAATCTTGTACCTTCTTGGCCAACTGCATATCTGCTCATTCAAAATTCAGGTATCTCCCTTCATAAGACAAAATGATGTCTGACAAGGTAACAGCAGATTGCTTACACACCAAGCAGTACTAGTGGAAGAAGCTACCATGACTCTTTGACTAATCAAACATGCAACCATTACAATGATAGGGAATATCTTCATTTTGAACAGTGTCCTGGCGTAGGTCCAATCATATGAGAGGACAATGGCTACAATAACTCATTATATTCACGATGAGCTGCGTGACTTTCCCAAGCCAAAACTTTTGTTGCCAACTAGCGGCAGTTTATAAGGTTCTGGAAACCTTCTGAGAAATGTCTGTATTCTCTTTGATATGTCAGATTTTATCCAACATAAAATTCATTTTTCAGAGCCAGCACTGAAATTTAAGAAGCTTGCTGTTTCATTTCCTCTCTTTCCTGCATCTCCTAATTACTTCTGGGTTATTCTCCTCTTTTGCATATTCTCTTTCTAACCCCTGACTTTGCTGTTACTTTGGGACACAGCATCAAAAGGAGAGCAACACATCTGCCTCCATCTTTGCTAATAATGTGCTCCCTTGAAGGAGGTAAAAGACACTTTTCAGAGTAGTACAATATGAAACAGTTGGTTTCACTTAGGGAGAGAAGGACATTGATTCTGGTCTACAAAATAATTCCAGACAACACCAAATAAGACAGGAAATGCAACTACTCTGACCTTGTCCATTCTCTGAGAAATGAGGGAACTACATTGATGTTTCTGAAATGGAGTGGGCTGTGGGCCTGAGAGCCTTTGTGGGCTTGCGTTGTGGGCTGCAATTTCACCTAGGTAACTCTCAATAATTCCCTTCTCAACATTTTGACTGCTTTGGATACAGTCTCAGATGCTATCTGCTCTACAGAGTATCGTTTCAGATTGACTAATAGGTCGAGTGTGTCAAAATTTGCCAGAAGAGCAAAAATACTAGAAATTTGTAGCTCTTATAACTTCCCTGTCTTCCAGAAGCAGCTCTAAGAAATAAGTTGGCAATTATAAAACCCTTGAACTGATTATTCTATTCATTCATATTTAATGCTACTCTTGCTCAGACTAAAAGTAATGACTAATGCTTATGTGGAAGAAAAGAATATCATAAATGTGGGGGGAAATGGTGCTTCATTACAAAATTTAACATGTTAAAGAAGCTGGTTTTGCTGCTTGCATGAAAAAACACAGACATTAAAGATTACTCTGAATTTCAACCTTACAGAACCTCAATTCAACCTCATATCAACTTCTGCTGTCTTAGAAAGTGTACAATATCCTCTTACCATAACCAATTTTTTGAAAAACTGTGGAAAAACGTGGTATTGAAAACATACATGTTTTGAATATTATATATTCACAACTTATTATAATATTAATATATGCATTTATTTCCAGTGTTTGGACTTATATTTTTTTAAAAATTACAGAATAAGCATCTCTTTTACATATAGAATTATTCTCATACCTGTTATTATCTAAATGCAAAGCTTGAACTAAATAAATACTCTAAGAAATATTATTTGAAATTACCAATAATTTAAAAAATTTCAGTAGAGCTTCTTTAAATTCTTAATTATTTTATATCAATTATCATGAGACAGACAGTGGATATATAGGATAGTGAGAAAAAAATCATAAGCTTCGTATTTAAAATGAATATACACATAGAGGCAGTAAAATTTGCCAGTGATGCTTGAACAATCTTATATGTTAAACACTTTACATCTACTTTTATGTTACTATATATTCATTAATTAAAGAGCAAGAGCAAAAAATGTATAAAGTTGATGAAAGGTTTACAGACCTAGTGACCTATCTCAGCCCCAAGGATTACTACAGAAACTGTGTGTGACTACAAATTATTACACCAGCCTTATGAGGATAATGATTTCCCACCTTCCATGGTGCTGCATTGTTATCCATAAGCTCCCAAAGGTCCTTAAGCTTGTTAATAACCATTATAGATGTGCAATGAAGTGAATCAAGACTAAAATGAACTCACCTGAGCCTAAGCAGATTAACCCTGTTCAAGTCTGATGATGTCCATATAAATTTATCTGGATCTCCTTCCATCAGCAAATAGAAAAGTGCAATAAAACAAGGGTATATTTTATCTGTTCTTTTAAAAATAAATGCAGGACACAAATTCAGGAATAACTATTTAAACTGCAAAAGAGGGTCAGCTTTCCCTGGTGGGGACCTATCTGGGCCCCTGGGATTATATTTCATATGTGTGCACTGAGCATTGTTGAATCCTGCTCACAGGCTGAGGGCACTATGTCTTGTAAGCTGACTGCAAAAAGGTGAATTAAACAAAGCTGGACATCTTCTGCATTAGATTATTAGCTAGTCCCTGAGATAGCCATTGAAAAGATGATGCATGCAAAAATGAAGAAACATTTACATTCAAAATAAAGATGAAAGTAGCAATTTATAAAATTTTTAGATAGCGCTGTATTTCAGAAGAAAGAAAACATATTTTGAATTTGTTTTATAAAGGCAAATTGAGATGTTTATAAAATTGTCTGCTAGGATTCATAGACAAAAAGGTAAAAGGCACCTAAACAGTCCTTCAATGGGATTTCACATACAGAATTACCTTATTTTTACATATATTTCAGTCACAGTATTTCTACCTGTAATGAATATATGCCATGTTTTAGTTTGTAGAAATTCTTACCTAATATAATAAATTTCATGTTTATAATTATTTCATTATATGTTGCTACAGGATGTGAAAGAGGTGGAGTTAAATGGGAAATATAAAATTGGAAATGGTGTTTCACTGTCTGAAAGGGATATGGAAGAAAGAGTGACCTTAAGATGGTGCTTAGATGAGCGCCAGAAAAGAAGAAATAATTAAATTAGAGTCATGATCATTGGTGATGTGAATTTGATGTGGAGAGATACGGCAGGTGGAGTGAACTCCAGTCTGAGTACTTCTGAGTAACAGAAGAGATAGAGATAAGTATGGAAGCAATATTTCAAACTGGAATGATCATGTGTTTCCACCTGGGGAAAACAGATCAGTAATTGGGCAGCAAACCACTGCAGCAGCAGTGTTATTGTTCAAAAATAAATATAATTCATTACCTGGATATGATCTATATGTTGTATGCAAAAAAGAGCGATATCACAAAGACAGGGAAGAGAAATCTGGACCTAGAAGGAAGACATTTATCTGTTGTGATGGAGAAAGGAGATCAGGGCGATCTGGAAGAAAAGAGTAGACATCAATTTGCTATGTTGTTGTCAAACTCAGAACGTTCAGTGAGAGAAAGGAGGAATAAAAGGAATCATGTCAGTTATGGGACAGAATACACAGCAGGTGATAAAATTAATATAGAAGTGGATTGTTAGAGACCAGATGTATGGAATGAAAAGAAAAGCCCTCAAAAATGGACTACAAAGGGACCTCTGAAGAAAGGTGTTATACCAAGCCTCTCTTACCATATGATTGGTGTCATAGCTCTGTGGAGGGAGAGAGGGAGAGGGGCACAAAAAAAATTATTTGATAGAAAAAATCCAGCATTGAGAAATTCTGTTCATGATGGACTAAACAGAGGCAAGCTGAAGCAAATGTCCCTGCCATCCAAACTGCCTGCCTTAGAGATTTATTCTCTGTCTCTTCTGTTCTTCCCCATCTATGCAGGCTGTGGAAGAAAGACAGCTCCTGAGTGATATTTTATCAAGAATGCAAACACTCTGCTTTCCATTAAGAGTTGAAGCCAGTACAACAGCAGAAGGAAGGGATGTAGGTGCAAAAGCATTTCTTGATACAAATAGTTCAGCAGATTCTGATTTAGAAGCTGTTTGTTTTCACTCCTTGTAGTTCAGTTATTGGTTCTATTTCAACTCTGCATTTTTCCTCTATTTGCATCTCTGCCTACTTATTTCCATCCAATATTCTTATTAAGTTGATGAATGAATATTTTTTTCCTTTTATTTCTATGCAACTTCCTTATTCTTTACACAACCACCTGTGTTTTTTATGCAGGTGCTAAGCTATCTGGAATGTTTTAGTCCACCTCCCAGAAACATATAGAAGTTTGAAGAATAAACCAAAGCAGAAAATTCTACTTTAGATTTTAATTACCTAATTTATGTTTTCCTCAATCCTGGTCCCTTTTCAAGAACAGTTAAAAAATAGAAGATGGCAGTGCCAGCTTTACAGATGATTTTCAGACGATTTTCAGACATTCGCAGGAAAGTGAATAAAGATTAGTTAGGCTGAGAATCAAAATCATGTAAAACCAGACTATTTCTAGGGAAAATAAATATGTTTTCTGTTAATTTTATAGAAGGGAAAACATGGTAGTTTAGTTTGTTTGGGCTTTTTTCATTTGGTTTCATTTTGTTTTAGCTCATCTGCCTGAAACAGGATTGTGATATATTCTGATTACTTAGAACAAAACCTGCCAGAACTGGAGTTCCAGTTTCCTATGTTCAACTGTTGTTTTTCCCCACTGAGCAGCAAGAGTTCAGACAGATGTATGTAATAAATTCAGAAATGTTGATCTGCACTGCAGATGAAAGGCTGAATAACAGTATAGTCATAAAACTGAAACTTTTCATACCATGCAAGAAGCCTGTACTATATTTTACTCTACACTTCAAGATATATCACACTGACAGATTCTGTAATGTCAGGATATGGTATCCAAAAAATTCAAAGAAGTTTCTCAGCAGCTGCTGTTAGAATAGTCGCAATTGACTTATAAAGCTGTCTGAAACATAGTCGTTTTCACTATTTCTTACACTTTTGGAGTGCTTTTTTGTTAGTCAAAAATCAGGTTCAGTCTAACTAACATATTCAGCCATTCTACAAGACTGCTAAAGATAATGTTTATAGCAATAAACTGTGCTGGAAAGTATATAGTAACAGGAAAAATATGTAAACAGAACTTCTAGAAGGTAAGTAATTTTTATTCAGACTATCCAAAACCTTATTTTTTTTTACTTTATAAACATGTACTTAACTCAAAGTCCTAAACAAAGGTGGCTTGACAGTTCTGACCAAGGTCATAATCAACATCTGAACCTGTCAAAGCAGCTTCTAGCAAAGCCAGGAAAAACTCTGACACTCTCAAGGCCCCCACTTCTCTCCTTTTACTTAGTTTTCCTAACAAATTTACTTGGTTTTCCTAAGGTGACATCTCTTTGCTTTATGAAACAGTACATTTTCCATCCATTTTATGGTAAGTTTCATATTCTTAATTCTTCTTTTAATGTAAAACAAAAATATTTCCCTCAGCTTCAAATGAGCATTGCAAGCCACCAGAAAGGATGCAATTGGGAGTTTTCTTAATTAGAAAAGCAAAATGAGCCATTTAAAAGTGGCAACATTATTCAGAAGAAAAGAAAAAAAAGAAGTGCAAGCTATTTGGGAAGAAACTTACCATTCCAAATTTCCTGAGACTTGCTTAACCACAGAACATAGTATAGCAGGCTTGTCTACATTTCTGTGCACATGTGTGGGTTATTGGTACAGCAGTACCAGTTTCATTGACCTAGACCTGTACAGAAGTTCTACGTGGAAACAAAATTGAATGTGCTTAATTAACAGAAACCCATTTATACCTTAAAAATTGGGCCATTGTTTTACCATTTACTATTTGTGATGGAAATCCAATAGAATTTCTTTTTGCAATAAATACATGTAAACCTGCTTTTTAAAAGGGTCGGTAGTATTGAGATTGCTAGCATACAATTACTGTCAAATAACTTTGTTCTTTTTCACAAGTAGCTTATGTTATGGCTGTTCTGTCTGCAGGAGGTTGTAAAGTCAACATCCATGGAAAACTTTAGAGACACACTTAGCAAAAGTACTATCAAGCTTTATCAGTCACAGCAGGCAGATGCAATTGTAAACATGTTTCATTTGGAAAAGAAACAGCTTGTCTTATGATTGAGATAAATATTGGTTCACATTTTCAACATTTACTTTGTACTAATAGACTGTTTCATTTCATAAGCATATAAGCAGTCATGGTAAAGTTATGGCAGGACTGGAGTTTACTGGCATATTTATTCCTTGAAGTTCTCCAATCAAAGACAAAACTCAGTTGTTTGCTTTGATATTTATTTAATGATGTGAGCCCTGACTGGACTTGAGACAACCTCAAGTATTTCACAGAGCAGTGAGTTTCTTTTGAAATGGAGCAATGTAAACACGCTTTCAGGTGTTGTATAAATAGCAAAACTGTAACGCGTAATATTTCTTTAAATTAGCACAGAGTTAATAACTGATGGGGGAGGGTGTCATATATAGGTTACTTGGCAAAGCACGCTGTTTCTCAAGGTGTAGGAAAATGCAGAACACAAGTCTCAAAAGTGCAAAGTACATGGTAGAATAATCAAGATAATTTAGAACTGCCCCTGGATACCTGAAAAAGGCTATCAAAATGCTTCAGTGATAGTCTTGAAGTGTTTATTTTTATTCCAACAGGCATATTATTATTAGAGTAACCACCTTATAGCATTATAGTCAACCACTGAGAGACCTCAGATGTTTCATGCACTCTCTGTAAGTATTTTAATATGGGGGTTCTTGTTGCCTGTTCCCAAGCAGTTGCAATTTTCATCCTTTTCCTAGAGCTGAATCAAGATCGGTTCAGCCAATCAAGGGTAAAAGTTGGCAAAATCCATTAGTAAGCACTGAGTGATGACAGAAACAATGATTAGACTAGTGACACTGTGGTACTGCTGTACAGATACAATTTAGTCATGATATTTTAATTTCTGTATTCTATGTTGGACACACTAACTACAGTCTACTGAAAGCACTTTAGTCAGTATGCTCACAAACACACACATCCTCCCCACTTTCTAATGCTGAGAAGGTGCACAGATTGCAACTGGACCCTGATATCACTAAAATTCAGATTAAAGGAGTAATGTGAGTATTATTTGACAGCACAGCGATTACTCCAACAGAAAAGTAGTATCAGTCAAGCTGGGACAGCTCAAAAGAGCTTGGAAATTTAATTTGGTTATTTTGGAGCTGGTTTTCAGAGACCAGGAAACACAGAAATACCTCTCAATATAAGACTAGAACTTCAGATATAAAACTGAATAAGAAAGAAAAATTCCAGAAGAAAATAATTCTCAGAAATTATTAGAAGATCTTGGCTGATAAATTCCTGCGTCTTTTCACCCAGACTGCAGAAATGTTTTCCCTAATCCCAAATATTTTTACCTGTTTGTCAGGGTGCCATGCTTTACTGGCTCTTGAAATCTCACCTCTTTTACCAGCACATCTTTAAGATGTTTCTATCCACATCTCTCCTACATCTTTAAGAACTTTCACTCTACACAACACATTGCTTAAACAGTGGACACAATTTAAAGTGATATTCATCACATAAAGGGTTATTGACAATGCCTGTCCAAGGTAGCTTTGCATTTGGGGCCTGCTCATCAGGATTAGTGCATTTAACAAAGCAAATGAAACTAGATCCACTTGAATGAAACCATCTGTGAGTCCTAAATTGCAGAATACCCAAAGACAGACTGGGCTCCCTTCTACAAAATTCCATCTCCATCTCAGACTGGGCTCCCTTCTACAAAATTCCATCTCCATCTCTTACAAAGTCATTAGAAGAGCTTGATGCTTGTAAAGGTGTGATTACATAAATATTTTTTAAGTCTTTGCATCTTAGTATTTTTCTAATAGGTCTCCCAACATTTTATAAGGTTTTATAAAGAAATATATACAGTCCATGTTCTCTTCTGTAGGCAGAAGAGCAAATAATCAACCATAAAGAAAATGCATTGACTTTCAAGAATAATCCACTATGATTACCAGCCCTGGTGTTAGGTGTTAAGAAGATGTCCAACCAGCATGTCTATTGTGTAGTCCCCAGAGGTGGATGGCATGCAAAACTCTCACATTATTCCAATCAGTATCATGCCATAATCCTGACAGAAGGGGACTTGTGCTTGATGTCAGTTGTTCTATGACTGCCAACTCCATGGCAGATTTTGCTGGGAATAACTTTCATCTCCACTGACAACTAAAATATAGTGAACAATGCTGTTACACTACTGAGATGAGAGTGAAAGGGCTATGTGTGAAGTGTCAGTCAGAAACAGCAGAGTACACAATACTTAATATCACTTACAAATATAAAACATTCAGGAAATACTAAAATGATAAATTCATTAGTAGAAGAGAGGGAGTAAGCTCAATGAAGAGGTTTAATATTTTTAAACAGAAAAAAGTCAGCAAACAGCACAGGGTAGGGGTCAGTGTGGGTAATCCTAATGAACAAGCATCGATTTCTGCTTTTGGAATCAATAGCAAAATTACGCCATGGCAGGAGAAATACATGCTTCTTGTACCGACCAACTTCTCCCCTTGACAAGTGAGGCTTCTAGATGCATATTTACCACCATCTAAAATCTTTTGGTAGCAAAGTCAGTGAACTAATTCGTTCAAAGATTATGAATGCCATAAACTTTCTTCAGTATATCTTCCAAAATATATGAATTCCACAAAAATGTAAACCTTACTGACAGGAAAGAAATAAAAAAAAAGTTTTTTAAACTTAAGAAGATACTAGAATATACAGACTTAATTGATGCACCAAGAACATGATAATATGTGTTGATGTGACCTTAGACTGAATATAGACTAAAGAAATATCTTCTGGAAAATTTAACCTCTGTTCACACACTTAAAAAAAACAACTGTTGAAACCTGAAGAGTATTAAGAACAGACATACAGGAAGCCTTCCAGTTCTAGAAAACATGAAGGACACCAAAGGATTTATTTAGCTCTATTTAGCTTCAGGGGGTTAAAAGTCACAATATAAATAAAAAAACATTCCTGTCTGTATTAATGGATCTAAAAGGTGAAGAGATGACTGCTGAGCATGTACAAAAGCAAAGAAGAGCCTACGGTTATCATTAAAACATGATGTTTACTGTTTCTCACTTTTTCCTGTCCTAAATTCACCTTCCATTTCTTGTTGTCCAAGGTCTACTCTAAAACTGCAAGCCATCACATCATTCTTGCAGTCTGTTATTCTGATGGCACTCTTACCATTAGTGAATGCATAAGAAATATCTAAATTCATATTCTTCTTCAGCTCTGGAATTTATCTAATGAGCTGGTCTATGTTCATGCTAAACAGGTCTGCTTTTCTTCCTAGAACTCATGTGCCCTGTCCACATCATCATTTGTGGCATTTGGCTTATTCCTCAGATCTCTGTTTCACCACATAGGGGCTCACTGATTCATTTTAAATAATGACTGACAAAACCCAAGAACAAACACTTTCCTACATGCTCACTAGTGAGTCCAGCCCATTTGTTGATCCTTCCTGATTCTTATGCATTTTCTTGGTTTTCCACACTTCTAAAACTCCTGTGGCTCTTTCTCCTTGAATATACGTGTAGCTTACTGATCTGTTGTTTGCCCAGGTGGTTCATGTCTTGCACAGATGAACTAAATGATGAGCTAAATGTAGTTCTATATTATACACAAATTCAAATGCGCTCCATCCTAGATCCCCTCAAATAAGATCCTATGCTTTGCAATCAGTCAAAACCACTCTCATTCAAATGCCTAATGGCATCTTCCTTGACAACTAGTATTCACTCTCCTCCTTGTTCTCTCAGTTACTCACCAACTCCAATTTTTCTTTTAAATGCCTATCCTCTTATGACTATCTGCCATTACATTTTTTAGGTTTTTCCCTAATCTTTCCAAGTTATCTGTCAGGGAGTTCTTCTGTAAAATATCTTTTAAATGTGATACTCCCAACACCTGAACAACATAACCAATATCACTCATTGTAAAATCTGATTTGCTGTTTCTTTTTCTATCTGGCTTTTGTAGGCTCTGCTTTTGATGAGTATAGTATTCAGTACAACAAAGCTCATGAATTTGAACTCCAAATTATAGTAATATTAACCATATTAAAATCAGCTTTCAACATTTTGGACAATGATTTTTTTTGGATTTCACATATCTCTGTGAAACCATCGCATCTCAGTACAGACATACAAAATCAGTTTTTTATTTTTTCTCTAGAATTCAGGTGGTTTGCTGATAAACATTTACTTTCAAAAAGGTGAAAATAAACCAAATAAATGGGTTAATTCTGATGTGTCAGTAAGTTGAATAAGGAAAGATTAGTGTACATGAGTGTTTGAATTCTGGGTCCATCAAATATTAAGTGTTCTTAGGAAAGTACATAATCAACTGCTATGCAGATGTGTGAACAGGCTAAAAACCATAGCTGTAATTTTGTTATTTTAATAAAAAGTGAAGAAAAAAAAAAAAAAAAAAAAAAAAAAAAACCAAAAAAACAAGCCAAAAAACCCAAAAACTTGCTTCCACATGAAATTCTAAAATCTCACATAAAGAAATAATTCTCAGCTTTTTAAATTCACGTGAATAAAACTGCAGAATTCCAATCACTTAAACTTAAAAACATAGATCAAATAGAAATCATTCCTAAGTTCAAATAAAAAAATGATGACTTTAATCTCTGATTGACATGGCATTAATTAAAGTGACCCCAAAATCATATCTTTAGGCTTATATCCAGTCTTCAATTGCAATAAACTTGAAAATAAACTGATTTTTGATAAACCCATTTTGCCTAAGTATTTATTCTTATAAAAATAGAGACAAAACAATCAAATTTACAAACCTGTTATGACTTCAAGGTTTGCTATATATTTCTAATATTTGGCACATTCTCTCCAAATGCTTGTAAATGAGATTTTTTTAAATAAAATATTCTGAAATAATATCTTTTTTGCCAGAATAACTAATGTCTTGAAAGAAATAGACTGCTATATTTATGTGTGTTTTTCCTCTTTTTCCTCCAGCTTTATGCAGAATCTCAAAGTTCTTCAGAGTACCTTATTCTCGCGAGACTGCACCGCTTCTCCTTCTCTGCAATGTAGTAAATGTGAAAGTTGACCTCACAGGTCTTAAATAGGTGCCCTTTGCTTTTATGCTAGTCATGAAAATCACAATTGCTGTAATAATTTGCTCCTAGCAGTAGTCTAGCAGCTGTCTAAATTTACAAGGTCAGCTCCAGCACAACCTAAGCCAAACTTTTTAGAGACCTCAGGGTCAGGTTTCAAATAACTGCACATTCCTACTTTAACCAAAAGTAATCCCTGAGACTCAGCACACTTTAAAGATGAATGTTCATCTCTTCTCACATTTGAAACTTCAAAGGCCCAATTACTACTGGGCTGACATGGGCTGTTTCATGATACTTCCTGTGCAAAGTGCTACCTCTCTGCACTCTGTGTTTCTGATGCTTCTGTTATCGCTGGTCAGTTGCTCTTTGGCAACACAAAATTCAATACCAGATTTCCTCTCACTTCTTCCTTGCACATGTTAAAAGCAATTACTGTTAGCATCCATATTTGAACTTTGAGTTCTGTTTCCGGGATTGTTTATATTCTTTACGATGGCTACATTAATCACCAGCTATTGGGTTATCTTACAGTCAAAACTATTGGAAACACCTGGCTGGAAGATAAAAACAAAAGTAAGGCTACCAAAAATATCAGGATTAAGCTCAAGATAATGCCACTATAAGACTGTCTGTATGCAATCTGCTTTCAGGGAAAAACATTCATAAAACAAATCAATTGATTCAAAGATAATGTTTCTCTTGGAAGCAGCAATGTTCTTCAAAGTGTATTTGTGTGTTTTTGCTATTGAGAGTGTGTCCAGTTGCGATTTTCATTTCTATTCAATGACTTAAAAGTTTTTAAAAATGGAAAAAATCAAGAGCAAAAATTTATATCACAATCAAATCACACATCTTTTGCTTACAACTTTTATTGCCTAAGTGGGTATTTTGAACAATACTTTTCTCTCTAGTATCAAATCAAAACTTAGCATTCTTAATTTAGTATCAGTGTTGAATTTTTAAAATAATCTTTTGTGATACATCATAAACAAAAGACCTTGGTTAGTTCATTAAATTCTTAGTCAATATGTGACTGTAAAGGAGAGCAATCCCAGGATGGCCAGTTACTGAAAGGAATCATGAATTCACAGGACAGATGGAATGGGTTTAGAGGGGACAGGGTGGAAAGTATAAGATTCCTTGTATGAAATAGTTACTGTTTTTTCATTTTTATTGCAGTTCAATATTGTTCAATAGAATTAGATATAATAATATAGTTTGCACAGCAGTGTTCATGTAAGAAATACTTCAGTGACTTCTGTATCATGTTTTAAAAATGTGAGGACTTATAATTTATTTAAGAAGATTAAACCTAATAAAACTGCAAAAAATTCAAAGTTCAGTTGTGACTTGATATTAAGATGCAATCTTGAAATTGTTTGTCCTTTATAAGGGAAAAAATCAGTGAAATCATTCCCAGTAACTTAATACCCTTAAATAGTTTATAACAAAATGGTTTGCTCTTCTTTCAGGGATTTACCTTAATGATATCATTCCAAAGGAGTCTGGTTTAGATCAAACTAGGTTAAAGATCATGGCTGTCAAAAGATGATGTCACTTAGATTCCATTACTAATAAAACCAAGGGTCATTTTGAGTACAGAAACAGATTGATATTCATGCTTTCTTTGCCTCTAATATCTTTAGTCATGCATTGCAAAGGTAAAACTTCGCCCATTCCAACGTAGATCAAGAGCATAGTACATCAACTTCATATTTACAGTTCTTTAGCACAGTTATTTAAAAAGTCAATGGCAAGAAACATCCAAAATCAATTTCAATAAATTAAATCACTTTGTCTAGGAAATTCTAATTTTAGCATTTTTCAAATAATAAGGTTAGAGATGCAAAAATTGCGTCTTAATTTATTAATCCATTCAGGTGTAAATAAAAGCAGTCAGTATAGCCAATACTCAGTATAATGACTGTGAAATGTAAAGTTAGGATGACCTCATATAAGATTGAAAGGCTAAAACCTTATAACCTATTTACAATAGTTCAGTACTTATTCTTCCCTTGTCTTGCATATTTAATATTTTGTATCTTCCTAGTACTGTTTGCTGTGCCTGGTGTTTTCCAGAACTATCCAACTTTCTCTTATACCTAGAAAACACTAAATACATAACTAAAATACAAATTAAAAAATAATTGCAAAATAAAACAAGATTAACCGACTGCAATGAAGAACTGCAATTATAATTTAGAACAAGAAACAATAGAAGTCCAACTAAACAAAAGAATATTTGCCACCACAGGATGGTCAAGTTGTATGGAGTAGTAGCTTTCAGTGAAATCTCTAAGAAGTCATAAAAAAAAAGTCCTATGATTTTCACTACAGGTTTATGTCTTGCCATCAGTAGTCTAATGTGTGAAAGGTACAAAACACTGAGCACTTGATGAGTGTAAAAAAAGGTATATGTCTAGCTATGATGGATTTGGCCTGAGTACTTAGGATGTTACTTTTCAGCTCCTGCTTACCTGATTTCATTATTTTAGCCATTAAAATCCAGTTAAATCTACTGCCAAGACTCCAGGAAAGATTCAGAACCAGCCCATTCTGCTAGCCAAGATTACATTTACTTTTGTATAGTGAGACTCTTAGAAAGGACCACTAGATGGGGGTGTGACAGACAGGGCAACGACTTCCTTGGATGTTTGTGGTGCCTCCGACAAGACCCGCTCTTTGTTAGCTCTGGCACACATTACTATGAAATGCTATGGTTCTTTGCTGCATTCAATTTTGATACAGTTCCTGTGAACTGTACACAGTTCCTGTGTACTTAAATGTTACCTATTGCCAAAACATTTACTTCAGAAGTATGTTGTAACATGTTCTTCCACAGTCTGGCCTTAGATATTCAACCAACACCACCATATTACACTTTAATTTTTCCTTACTCTTTCTTCTTCATATTTCTCCATGCCGGTTCTCCTCTGTCTACTTTATTGTCAAAGTTTCTTTCAAATTAGTTTCTGCTGTGCAACCTGGAAGATGTAAAAGAACTTGGAAAAAAAGCAAAAAATGAATATCCATTTCTCAAAGATGAACCATCATATTTTGAAACCTGCATATTTTCCCTATTCTGCTTTTATGTTTTGTTATACTTTGGGTATGAAATAGTTAAAAAAACCCCGGAAAAATCTTTTTTGACTCTGAAATTTCAGTAGCAAAACTGAATAAAAACTAGTATTAATAGAATAATAATGTTTAAACACAAAACTTTTCATAAGGAAATAATCTTCTGCTTGAAATTCAGAAAGGCTGTATAAATATATTTAAATGAACACTTTACAATATACATTCCTGATAAAATGTTTAACTTGCACTTAAAGCAATGTGTCATATGGAGAACTAAACAAAGTTCATTCTAATGTGCATAAAACAAGCTTTGAAAAAAATAAACACTGTCAGATACTTCATAGGTTGAATCAATTATACAACCTGTTGAAACATGTGAATTATCTGCTGAATCAGAGATTTAATCTACTAAATCAAAGTTAACACCTACTGAGTCAAGCACAGCACCTAGTAAAAAACTATTAGTACAGATTTATATGTATTCAAGTGAATTACAGTAAACACATTGCTCAATGAATACAAAGTGGATGCCATCTATTTATTGCATTATGTTTAGATGGCAACAAGTGTTATGCTATGAGGGAATTTCCCATTCAAATAGCAAGAAATAAGGTCTTCTTTTTGTGAGTCAGTTTTCTTCATTAGATGGCACATATCATCACCAATGAACTCATAGGTATTCTAATGTCTCAGCAGAATCTGTAGGAATAATCAGGGCGAGGGGCAGGGAGAAGACATCTGTGCAGTTTCTTCGCTCCCTGCTTCTTTTATTATTCTTTCCCTCATATATCATGATGCTACACATGTAACTGCAATGAAAAGTGTGTGAGAAGAAAAAGGGCTCTTGTCCAATGCAACTCAGGAAAATTTCAGTTTGTAAATCCTCTGTTTCAGCAGCAGATGGTTCTGCACACTATGTCTTTTCTCAAATCCTCCAGTCCCTCTACTTGTACAAGCTTGTATAAAGGCTTATTTTTTTGGAATGAAACATACTACATCTGTATTGTCTTTTGTCCCTACACAGACTTTTTTGCTGAACATTTGTGGTTTTTCAGTATTTTGTTTGACAGACTTTCTTTCTATAAAGACCATTCAATGTTGCTTTTTAATTCCATTTGTTCCTTAATATTATGAAGAAAATACTAATGTCCCTTAGCTATAGTATTAAGAGGTGTCTTTTTTCCCTACATCTCATACCTACTGATCAGGTTACAGCATTATTTTAACTTCATTGCTTTTGTGCATTGATATCCATAGTAAGTGTACTTTTCCTTTAGATCTCCTTTAGGTCCTATTGTCACCTTTTAAGAGCCATTTCTTATCTTTGTGATTATGGCCTGATTATGGCTTTTGAGACATAGTATGTGTGCCTACATTTGTGTCTTAATTTGTATCAGGAGAGCAGTTTTGAACTGCCAGTTGTCCCCATTTTACTCTATTTTGATATGTACCATGGAGCTGCTATGGAGCACTTGAACTGAAATCCTTTGAGATGAAACTAAGGAAGAAGAAGCAGTTCCAATGCACACCAGCTGCAAATGGGCTGAAGACTATAGGATAGCCTAGAGTTTACCCCCCCCTCCTTCCCCCCTCCCATTAAAATGTGACTTGTGTGGGCATGAACACCAAGCATTTCATAGTGCAGATCTTGCTTCTGCTGGTCTACTTGCTACTGCAGACATACCAGAGACAAAGGCAATCCCAACTTTCACATTCTTCTTTAGCAATTCTAGGACCCAATTCACACCCACATACTCCTACTTATAATAAGATTATGCTTTATTGTGATTACCATTGACAGGACTCAAGGAAATGGCATGAAACTGAGTCAGGGAAGTTTAGGCTGAATATTAGGAAAAGGTTTTTCATCCAGAGGGAATTTGGGCACTGGAAGAGGCTTCCCAGGGAGGTAGTCACAGCACCAAGCCTGACAGAGTTCAAGGAGCATTTGGACAATGCTTTCAGATATGATGTGACTCTTGGAATGTCCTGTGTAGGGCCAGGAGCTGAACTCAATGATCCTGATAGGTCCCTTTCTATTCAGCATATTCTGTGATTCTATGATTCTGGATATTTATGTTGACTCTGCATAGGAAGAAAAATGTATTAAGATTTTTATGTAGACAGTAAGGTAAAAGCTTTCTTTCTTTTAAAAGATTCAAGCAGGGAAGGCAAAAAGTCCAAAAATAATTTCATAGTGAAATAAGCCCACTTAAAATGAAAATTCATAGGTATCACATATATGGTAAAGATACTGTAATACTGAAAATGAGTCAAAACACAAAAATGTCAAGCTTTTCTAATTAGATTTTTGATATATTGAACAGCAATCTATTTCATTTTCACTATGCGGGATGTTCCATTTTGATGCAGCACCTAATAGTTACCTGTCAGTAACAGGTATGGAGAAATAAGAATTAAATTACATTCTTATCATAGTTTGAGTGAGATTGGTTTGCTTTTCTGTTGTTCTTTTTCTTTTTTTTTATCATTGCATAAGAAATACAAGGAAATTCGAATTATAAGTCTGGATTATAATAAATGAATAACAGACTTTCTGCAAAAGGTTTTGTTGATTCAGTGACGTAAGATATTTGAGTGTTTGGGCTAGTTATCAATAGCTTAACATGATACTGGAAAGAGAATACTGAGTGTTACAGAAAGGTTGCATGTTGTCCAGCAACCAAGTTATGTTTCCAGAGGATGAATTTTCATATGGCACGTAACTGTGAAACAGGTTTTACTCATTAATACCTGCCTTGTTACTGATCTAAAAGAAAATTGATTAGTTATTTGCTCTGCACCATGCTTGAGATACTGAGAAGCAGCTGCATATGTCTTTTATCTATGGATTTGTCACACAGCATTTTCTGTTCATACACACAGGATCAAAAAAATTTATTTGTTTTACCTAAAGCAAACAACGACATCCATTATGAACCTACTTCAGCTCCTTTGGTATCTTGGAATAGGCACACACTAAACAGAAAGTGACATATATGGTACGTCTTTCATAAGCTGAAATACGTTGTTTATGGTGGCTGAACAATTCTTAAAACCACAAGATAGCTACAATTACTTTACACTGAACATGCAAAGGAAGAGTACTCATTATCTTTTATAAAAGCCAGCAAAATGATCTAACAATGTCTGATACTGTAGTGCATAAAAAAAATCTTAGTTTTGAAAGGTTAAATAAGTAATTATTGTAGAAAAAATGCAAACTCTTCTGCATATTAATGAAAAATTACCTTTTATTGTTAGATAAAATAGATTTTTCATTCATCTGGTTTTGAATGATTAGTGTCAAATTATATAACGAGATAAAACATTATTTGTAGGATAATAATAAAATAATAACAACATTTGATTAATTATTATTAGAGCAGTAGCAGTAAGCACTACCAGGACAGACAGGAAATTTCTTACTTGAGAACTTAGAATAGAAATAGACAACATCAGAAGGGAAATGAGTTTAAAAGGACTGTATAGGAGGAACAAGAATGAGTTTGTGCATTAAGAAGATTGGATATGTTAAAGGTTTTTATACAGGGATGATTTGGCATTGATTAGGACTCTCAGAACAGAAAGAGTTGGTTGGATGGAATTAGGTTTTCAGAGCCCCCACTAGCAACTTACTTCCCTCCTCTTTAACTCAGTCTCCCTCATTAATAGATGACCAATGGATTAATGGAGACAAATGGTGACTTCAGCATAAGACAATTTGCAATCACTGTGATCTCGTTTTCCTTCAAGTTTCTAGATGCGCCTCACTCTCTTCTGTCACTGGAAACACTTTTAGAAGGTGTCTGACAGAGACCTGCTGTATCATTATACAGCTCCCAGTGCCAGTTTCCCTGGAACATGACACTTATTCTGTCCTTGGGCTCTTACCAAATCACTCATAAAAATCTGTAAATTCTGGTATTGCAGTCATAAAAAAAACAGCGAACCATCCTGACTATGAAAGTGCAGAGATCAAGTCACTACCACCCACTACCAATTTGATCCCTGTCCTCCTAATACACTGCATTTTCTCCAGGTTAGGTTTCTTTTAAGGACTTAGTGCCAGGCAACTTAATACATCCTTCCCAGGGTCTGGCTGTCAGGACTCAGAGTCACCTCAATCCCTGCACAGATCTGGTCACCATCCTTGCTGAAGATGAGTAGAGGCACGCAGGCAGCACCCTGACATCTATTCAGGAAATAATCCTAAACAAATTCCAAGAGTTTTGGTTTGGTGGCTGTATTTCTATGGAAACTATGAAGACAGGTAGTCCTATTTTATAAATGTTTATGCAAGGAAAATAACCCCAAAAAAGCAAAACAACAATGGAAAAGCAGCATTTTGCAAATTCAATCTGAAGTATACAGAAGCACTCTGACATACAGCAGTGAAAATTACATACTTGGTTGGAGCAACTATTAATTCATTCCAGTACAAGTTTCTTTGCATGGCCTATAGTTATTGCAGGGTATCACTTGACTATGAAAGGAACTTCTTAAATGAAAAATAAAATTATCTATAGACAAGTGTGGAACCATATTTTTTCAGTCATAAAATAATTGGGAAAAAATATTCCACAATATATAAAGTCATCGCATTTTTAATATGCGATATCTTTTGCAAAATTTTAGGAGACAATTTTGTTGAAAGTGTCTTAACTCTAGAATTGAAGAAAAATTTTGTTGTAAATTCAGAGAAGGTCTTAACTGGAAATAAAAGTTGAGAAATAACTACACAAACTAATGATTTTTTTTCCTGAGAGCATAAACCTGATTGCTCTTATGCTGCTTACATCCTCTTCACACTTCTCGCCATTTTCCTTAAAGAATTTTATTACTGTGTTGGATATTGCACTGGAAACAAAGGCCATGTAAATTTGAAGTCTTTCCCAAGTTCATTTCTTGACGTATTTTTTGATTTCTTCCTTCAGAAGCCTCTTTGTAAGAATTGCATTAAGATTCCTCCATGCTTTTTGAGAAGGATAGGGACAGGGCTATATACCCAATTCTAGAGGGCATTAGCAAACAAGCAGTGAGCCCAGAAATATCACTAGTGACACAAAAATTAACGAAAATGGAGGAGCCACACGGCCATGAAACTGTGTGTCTGATGCACTCTCAACACACACTCCATTCACTGGGATCAAAGTTAAAAAAAAAATCAGTGCATTTATAAAAAAGACACCCTTATAGGCCTCCTTCAACATATGAAAGTCAAGGCACCCACAAAGATATCCACCCTTTCCTCTGTAGCAACTCCTCTGAAAACAAGACAGTCCATGCACACAAAGGAGGCTTTTTCTCTCAGCTTGACAGCCCACTGCATGCAGGCAGATAAAAGCATTTTGGATCCTTGCCAGGAGAGAAACCTTAAAGCAGCTTCATTAGGCAAAAGTAAGATAATCAGAGTAAATATACAATGCTGCCTTTGTTACTTAAGCTGTTTGATTGGCTGTTTTGCTGTTGGCTGGCCAATTAATACCCTGAGCACAGGGCACTGACAGTGCTGGGCACCTCAGGGCACACGCAGGAGTGTCAGCATCTGATGCATGGCAGAAGCTGTAAAAACAGATCTGCAAAAATCTTCGTATTTCCTGCTTGTTCAAAGCTGAGAAAAGATCGATCCAAGAGGTCACTCCAGCATGGTAATTATGATTTGTGTATGTTAATTATGTCAATGCAAGCCAAAGTGTGCAGCTCAAGGAAAAAAAAAATAATTTGTAGTAACAACCTGAATGCTGGCCCCAGCGGTGCAAAGGGGTAGGTAGCAGAAAGGGCAAGCAGAGAAAAAAAAATCAGCCAGTAATGCTAAATGAAGATATCTGTGACTCTGCAAGTAAAAAAGAGGTGCTAAAAAAGTTACTTAGAGAACTGCCATATCATGGTGACCATGGAATCAGAGTTGGATAAATGCTGAGAAGATGAACTCCAAAGATGAACTTTAAAACGTCCTATGGTGCAGTGGGAAGACTATAAGGCCTTTGCGCCTAACAACTCCACAGATGAGCTGAAGATCTGTTCCCACCCCTACTGTCATTAAGATTGCAGGACATTTGAACACTATTTCCTCAGACAACAGGAGGCATATAGCGCCTACAAAATGTTTAAGTACTTATAGTTTCCTTCAGCTAACCACATTGTCCTGGCAATCTTGGACAACATGCTCCTTAACATCAAAATCTTTTACCACCCATCACAGAATCCCTCCCACCACAATCATGTACAAGTGCATGACTGTAACAGTTTCTGTCTTTCCCAAAACCAAAGGAAAATGTCCAAATGTGAGACTTATTTTATTTTCAATCAAGTGGGTTAAAATACTAAACCTGCTAAGGATGCAGGAGAGAACCTTGGTTCTTGTCAGTCTAGTCACAGGGGGCAAATGCAAGAGGGAAAGTCTGAAAGCTAAATTCACTCGGCTAGGTAGGGGACTAAAGTCCCTGACCTGCATAGTAATATTCTTTGAAATTGTGCAGGTTGTGAGGGGCAGGCAGGGATTCATAATCTCCATGTATGACAACGAAAGAGCCTACATTAGAAAGACTTGGCTGAACCTTCATTGTAACAGAACCAAACTGTCAGCAGTGGAAACTAAAATAGTCACATGGGGTCTCTAAAGTGAAAGTTTGACTGGCAGAAGTGTCAAGCCCTGTGTAAGACATTTTAGAGTTTGAGTAGGAGGAAAATAGATGGGCTTGTGTTCCTAGGCTGCTGACTTTTTGTGAGAGGTGAATTAGGATATGCTCTGAACTGGCAGTTACATGTGCAGAAGTCACATAGGATTGTTAAGGCCATTTTTGTGGCAAAGACTGCATCTAGCATGGCTACATCCTTGTAGCTTGTGTGTCCTTTATCTCTGCAGCTCAGAAGGATGTAGTGGATATAGAGAATGTGAATACAAGGGAAGAAAAACTGAAATAAGAAAAACTGAAATAATCAAGGAGACAGAGTAGCTACATCACAGGCACAGGTTAGCATCCTTCCTGTAGAGAACACTAAGGCAAGGGTCTGACCAGGGGTTATGAACTCAGAGGGAGAGAGTAACAGAAGTGCAGAGCTGTTGTTCACTAAACTCAGCAATAGACAAATTCTGTGACACTAAGTAAGGTGGCTCTGAGCTAGTACAACATGGATATAAAACAAAATACCTGTTCAACCAGTGGTTGGAGAATATCTGGAACTTGATGCTCAGGGGGGCAGTAGAAACAGGGAGATCTGAAGAAGAAAAGGTACAGAAAAACTCATAAACAACAGGGTCACAAATGGATACTAAAACCATGTGTTAAGATTCATGCGCAATATTCTAATACAGTAGCTGTAGAAGTTGGTGGAGCACGTTAGTTAGGGCTTGCAAGTTGGCCAGACTTATGCACTCTGCAAAAATGGCATCCTTTGACCTGCCCATGACATAGCACTAGCCTGCCCTATGGAGGACATTTCTCATTAACAGTGAAATCTTAACACTGAAATGTCGAAATGTCTCGTGCACCATGCTGATGATTGACTGTTGAACCTAATCCTGAGAATATGAGATCATCACTCCAGCAGTGTAAACGCTGCCTGAAAACCTTAACATCTGAAGTTTGTCCTTGGTAGCTGTAAATATTCACCTGGGCTTCTTCACTTTAATCAGCTTGTTCCTTGTTCTACCAAGCACCCTTCTCACAGATATTTACACCCTGCAGATGGCCAAACTGTCCAGTGAACAGGCATTCAGCTATAATGCCTCAGTATGAAGACAGATATCATCAAGCGTAATGCCAATAAGAGAAGAAAGATTCATTCACATGACTTAAAAAAGTAATAGTGCTTATTTAAGACTTAGCTGTAGTAGCCAGATCAATTGCCCAAGGGGTTTTATTCCAATCCTCACAGGAAAGGTGGCATGCTGACTACAATTCTCTGACTAGGACATGAGAATAAATCTGCCACTGTAGGTGAGGACTTAAGCAGCACACCATAGCTGCTCCTTGAGAGATCATAAAACAGCAAAAGCTGTCACAAGTTTTTGTGAATGTCCAACACAGATCATGCTCTTGAAATCAAATGGCAAATGCTCTCCAACATTCTAAAAGGCATTCTAGATATAGTGAAGTTATTTCAGTGTGCTTTCCTGTTTCAAAACAGCAACAAAAGCTGTGCTTGTTCTCATTCAGTAAGTCCTGATTCTAAATAATCTAAAGTTCTCAGGTAACTGAATGCTAGACTACTTGAGTTCCAAAGATTTACTATTCACAGTATAAAGGATTGTTTCCTTTTATCACTTTTAAATTTGCTAACACTCAGAGTAATTGAGTGTCTTCTTGTTCTCACATTATGAGACTAAATTAAGAGCACCAAACCATCTATCTTCATTACACAATTCACTAGTCAGTATATCTGTTCATTCTTTCTTTTCTAAATTACTGAAGTTAGCTTTTCCATTCCAGTTTACATGTACTGTTCACCCTGCTAATTTCTGTTCTCAATTTTTTTTCCCATTCATCTTTTGATTGTTCAAAAGGAAGGTCATATAAGATGAATACCTTGTTTTCAGGTGGTTGCTGAGTCAGAACTCTACTAATTCAAAACTAAACAGGCCTTTTTTTATCTCCATTTGCAGGCATAGGCTTTGCATCTTTTTTTATGACAGCTCTTGCAGACTATTATGGACTATCTCCAACCTTTGTATGGACTGATGACTAAATTTTCTCCTTCCCTTTTTCCTGGGCATGATAAAATGTATAGATAACAAAATCTTGACTTCTGCTAAAATGAGGTAGGTTAGAGGTTGGCTGTAAGAGTGATTGAATGGAATTAGTATCTTTCAGAGATAGGCAAAAAACTTTCTTTTTTGATTTGTGTTTTCCCAGAAACTGCAGTAAATAGAATGAGAGGCACTATCTGAACAAGTAACTGTTTTCAGCACATTCTGTTTCTTGAGGAATCATTTCCTTGTCAGTGTTATTTTCTACCCTCCGAATTGGCAAATCAAAGAGAGCAAGAAAATGCATCTAAAAAGGTAGAGAAGGACAGATGAAAAATGTATTCCCAGAAGCATAATATCTACATGATATGACATTTACCCCTACTGCAATGAATCTAATTTTCAATCTAGTTCAACAGAGCCCTGCAAAATCACTTCACTGGATCCAAAGGAAGAGATGATTCCCAAAAGCAAGACCATTCAACTAGAATGCCTGTTTTTAAATTAAGATATTGACTTAAGAGCCATATTACAAATGTGATCTAAGGAAAATAAGTAAGAAGAAAATAATTACAAGGTACCAGTCATTTGACCATACTGGGACATTGTAGTATAAACAGGGTCAAATGAGAAAGGGCATAAGGTGACTATCAATCAGGAGTGTTAGCACCCATGATTGAATAGAAAGTGGGTAATACTAGGGTTACATTAATAATTTCTGTATTCCTCTCTAAATCATGACAGTCAAAGTGACTGGGGACACAGAAAACAAGAAAGGATGCAGCATCAGAAAACTCAATTATGAAAGCAGATTTCAATCATATATAGCCTGGCTATATATTGGGTTAGGACATGAGAGAGATGACACTCTGGTATCTCATCCAGAGATACTGAAAGCCCTCTTTGGAGCTTTTAGTTAGCAAATCCAGGAGAAGACATCTAGTGCTTACCTTACTCCCAGGACTGACTGGGATACCATTCAGAATTTCGCTATCAAATTCCTACTCTGACAGATTGTAACCACACATGAAAATCTGCTGGTAGGATCATGTGTATGGGCAAGTGGGATTTAGTTTCAAACAGGGAAATAATCTGATGTGACAGTATATTAAAAATAAACTAGAAGGCGCATTTGAAAAGGTATACTTGGAGGAAGCTTGGAAATTGCTTGCTGACCACAAAAACATCCCACCACAAGGCTGAGAAAGAGGCAGTAATGTTGTGAAAGTATATGGAAAAAGTTCCATGCAAGGAACAATTGAAAAGCTACAATGCTTCAGCTTTGAAAGTTATAATCAAGGATGGATGAGATGGAAGTCTGTGAACTTAATGACTATCTGTCAACTTAATGAAGATGCAGAAAAGGAAGTAAATTTCCTTGCCAGAAGTTAAAACCATGAAAAAAAACCAAAAGGATCTGTTTCTTTGTGCACAATACACAGTACCTCTGCTATGGGGTCTGGCAGATGTGAGAAGTAAGTTCAGTCTTTTCTTCCACTGCTATAAGGTTTGTAGAAGAAAAATTCATTAAGAATGTTAAAATAAACTGACAATTTGGTGTTCAGCCATCTCTGAACCACAAATGGTTCAAGGCCAGGGTAAAATTTAAAGGAACTACCCAAACACCTTTCTTTCTTTCCTATAATCTTCCCTCAACATCTGGTGTTGTCCAAGAACGATACTGATGTAGATAGACCTTTGGTCTGACATAGTGCAGTCATTCTTACATTTTTATGAAGAACAAATCAATAACATGAGTTGTAGCAAATTGCAAGGACCAGATGGTACTCACCTAGGAGTTTCAAAGGGACTAAAATATGAAAAAGATGCACTGCAATAAATGATTCAGTTAAAATATAAAATGTCCTTGGTAGCATGGACAGTGAGAAATAAAGTTTTAGTTCATAGAAAGGTTCTCAGACTGAACTGAAGTTCAGACTAGAAAGCCTGATTTCCATGCTGGAGAAGATGGTAGAAAATAGAATAAAAAATAGACTGAGTAAGTATTCGGAGAAGTGTGAACATGAAGAAATAATTTGCCTCCTGTAAATATATTTCTGGAGTTTATTCAAAGAATCAATGACCAAATGGAAAACAGTTACTTGACACTGGCTTTTCAGGAAGATTTTAACAAATTTTTCAGTAAAGCTTTATAATGAAATTAAGTTTCCATGGATTAATAATAAATGTACAGAAAGATAGAATGCAATTAATTATAAAGTTGATGATTTTAACACTAGAATAGGATAACACTAGGGTGCTGAGATTCCCATTTTGCAACACGCATTAAGGATCTAATAGAAAGAATGCTTTGGTGCAACACTGTGGGACACTGTCATACTGCTGAATGACTGGGAAATAAAGTGGTAGACAATACTAATGTCAGCAAGTTCAAAGTAACATACATGGGAAAATAATCCTCACTGTTCATATGCAGCAATGAGCTCCAAATGTTACCATGCATAATGTCCTGCAACCTCAGGCCAATATACTAAGGTGTTAAGAAAAGAAAGCAAATTTTAGGAGTTAAAATTCATAGAATGGAAAAGAAAACATTTTGAACAAGTTATGTAGACTACTCAAGAACTGGTACACAGTTTATATTTTTAGGCCACTCACTTCAGAAGTATACAGTGAGATTGTAAAGCTACAAGGAAGGGTAATAAAAGTGCACAGAAAACTGTTTATGAATACCCAGTTAAAAGATTTGTATTTTTTTACTCCAAATTAAGAAATTACAAGTAAGGAATTCACAGAGAGGTAGATGATGAAGCATGGGATCATGAATTTACAATTATGTGTGAAACAAGAAGGATTGATAAGGAAGTG
Source organism: Calcarius lapponicus (assembly GCA_039654755.1). NCBI lineage: Eukaryota > Metazoa > Chordata > Aves > Passeriformes > Fringillidae > Calcarius > Calcarius lapponicus. The sequence goes on along the minus strand of CM077464.1, from coordinate 92,902,132 downwards.
CTGTTCAGACAAGTGAGGAGACATCAAGTGAGATTACCAAATGCAGGCACAAATTCCTCAAGATTTGTTACCCCTAAGTACATTCACCTCCCAGTCAAAAAATCCCTAAATGGAGGACATCCTGTAAGAATCTCAACTATCTAGGCAGAACTCTGCTTGGCCTGTTCTTCTTCAGATAAAAATCTCAAAAGGTGAGAAAATTGTTAAGAGACCTAAGTTATCATTCCCAAGCATTTTCAATAGCACTGCCAAAACTCTAAGAGATGATGAACTGGATTTGTTCACGATGTGACTGTTTATTCTAGAAAAATTAAATCTTTCATTAATATTACATAACAGAGATGGCCTGTCACTGCAATGTAACACTGTATTTTTGAAACAGATTTATTCTACATGTCAATGACTACTTTTTAATGTATTGTAATACATACAGATCTCCTTTGGACTAAGGTCCCTAACTTTTGGAGTCTAAACAAAGAGGTGGTTGGTATACTCAGTACAATTCAATTTAAAATGACTGTTTAAAGACTGCTACTTCTACCATTTGCTTATTTTTCTAGCTTATTATCTTCCTTTTGCTCTATTTCCTCCCTTCCCCTCCTTTTCTGAAACAGCTATTAATTCCTGCTTCTCCATGTTTTCTCTCTCACCCCTCCACCTTTTCTCCATTGCCTTTGCTTTTGCGTGAATTTATTAAATAGATGCAGTGGCAATGAAGTGTCATTATCAACAGGGGATAAAAGAGTTCATAGCCTTGAGTCACTGTTCAGAGTAGGTTTAAGATTTGAACAGACACCGCTGTTTCAGCTACAGCTCCATTCACATCTGGAAGACTTCCACAGAATTCAGAATTAAGAGTATATTTGGGATTATTACTTGCTTATAGAAAATCTTCTGTAGTAGATGATCCAAATGCATGATCCAAAGCCAACGGTTGCTATGTTTAACATAGGTCTGATAGATTCAGCTTTTTGTATAACAAAGAGAGCATATTAAAGAGACGGGTATTTTTTTTTGTTATTTGTTAGTTTTCCTTCAAAGAACTAATAACTATCTCTGAGCTGAGAAAACTTTCAGAAAGTTAGTCTACCATAATTAAATTATCACCATTACCTTTGGTCCCCAGTAAAACTGCTCATAATAAACACTAATTTCTCAGGATGACATTTAAAGGAGGGAGGGAACCTTGAGTCCATGGAGTGTTCTGGACAAGACAGACATGTTCTTTATGTACATTTTGTAATTCTCCATAGGAATTTAGCCATGTTGTGTTTAGGAATATAATCAAATTCCTCATTATTCTATATCCATTAATAGATGTGCAGAAATATCAGGTGAATGGATTTGATGGGCATATTTGTGTGTTTCAGAAATGAGACAGATCCCTTGACTCAGTTCACAGTTCCTGTCACAATTCTCTCTCTAATATTTTCAATGGATACTTAAACCTCACCTGAAACTTAGCATGGCTAAAGCACATGCCTAATACTTTATTCTTGTTCCCCTTTCAGTGTTAGTGCTCTTAGGTTGATACTTATTCGTGCCATCTCTTATTTTGCCCTTTCATTAAGCACTTCAGAGACAGATGGAAATTTTTGGTAATGTTTTTCAATATATTTCATCTAATATGTCCTTACATGTTTTTTCATGTTCTTATTACCTGGTATCTCAACTTTCAATACCTATTTTCATCTGCTTTTTGAAAGTATTTCCTTACTAATATTCAATGAGAATTAAGCTGTAAAGACAATTACCTTTGTCTGTATTTTTTAATATTTTAGCCTTCTTATTTAATCTATTAAGAAGTTAAAATAAAGCTTTATTTGCAGCACTCTGTTCAGTTTTGAACCAACTAAAAAGAGTCTGAAAGTCAGCACTGAGATTGATGTGAAGGTTTGTGAAAGTCTTGATGAGTTATAGTTGTTTAACCTAAAGAGGAGGTTGAAGATAGGCACAAGAGTCTTCAAGTAAGCAAAAGGCTGCTGCAGGTAGGAAAAGAAAAATCTGTTTTCCACGTTCAAGCTGGATAGGACAGGAAATAATGGGTTTCAATTGCAACAGAGAAGATTTAGGTTACTAATATGATTTTTTATTTTTTTTATAGTGATCAAAGTTAGTAAAGCATGAGAACAGATTGTCTGGGGAGTCTGTGAAACTTCTCCCTTTGGAGATATATAAAAATAGCTTGGACCAATATATACCTGAGGTGATATTTGCCTTGTTGATTATGCCTTCTGGCAGGAAAGATGGATTAGATGTTCTCTTCATGAAACCTTCCAGTCTATTATGATTATAACGTTTATATTTCTAAATTTATCCACTCTCTTGAGAGCTTTGAAGACCAAGAACTAAGATCTCAAATTTGATTTGATAACTGAGGAACAGTCAGTGTTTAATCAAAGTGAAAAAAAAAAGTTGCTTGTTGAAGTGCATCCACTGTATTTAAATGTTAAGACATTGGAAATTTTTCTATATATAGGAACGTATCCCCATGTGAAGTGCGTTACTGTAATAGCCTGATTCAAAAGATAAAAAATATATGGCTCACTGTGGGCACACTAGCAGCTGACAAGCTGGAATACTGCCTCCTCACTATCCACAGATGAAAGAAAGTGCAGCAGCTGTTACTATTCAGGTAGCTGGTAGTGATGAAGAGCCCAGGAGGAGCCTGAGGCGGTCTACTGCCTTGACAATTGCAGGACAGATGGCCTTAGTTGTGATTTATATTACTAAATATTTTCCTCTTTCCACCTCTGTGTTGCCTGAATCTAACATCATTCAGGTGGTCTTCACCCAGGGTATGACTCAGGTAATGAGGCATTACTCTTCTAAGAGGTGCAGAATTATATACTACTGGCATGTGTGTAAGACTACACAGGACCTTTTGTTCAAGAGTCAGTCTTAAGTGCTCGTAAATTAATCTTTTCTATATTTTTGAATTATGGTATTTTTATTCCTTCTAGGAGTAAGATTGTGTGAGTAGTAGGTTTCAATAAGGCAACTGCAGAACAGGCAATCATCTGTTCATCCAGCCAGAAAGCCTGCTTTAAAACTGTCTTGCAGTAATGCCGCACTCCCAGTAGCAGAAACCTGACATTCAGCCAGAGCACTTCTCAACAAACTGATGCAAAACGTTCTCCTCAATTAAAAACTAGTGAAGAAAACATTTCATGGCATGAATTGCAGAACTTTGATCTTCTTAACACTAAAGCATGGTTTTGAGACTAAAGTTCAAGCTTGCAACTTGATTAAATCCAAAAATATATCTAAGTTTTTGTTTGGTTTTTTTTTGGGGGGGGGAAAGATGAATTAAACAGGAAAGAGAATTTATTTTTGAGTATTAAACTGCAGATTAGAAATCTTCTGAATTGACAAAATGCATTAACACTCCAGAATAATTCAGCTAAATCCACTTTAATATTAAAAAAGGGAAGGATAGATCACTTAGCTTTGGCTATGTGGTAGAACAGACTGTCTTTTAGGTCCTACCTTGTTCTAAATATGGTTTTCTTTTTCTATAAATACTTTTTTTTAAAATATGATTTCTTAACAAGTAGCAATTACTGAGAAAAAACAATTGAAAGGATGTTTTCTTTCGTTGATGTAGATATGGTTCTGAAACATCCCAATAGTTTCTTCATGCCCTTGGTCTCTTGGACGGATATCTGTTTCCCTTAGGATTTTCTTCAAGTTAGCAGTTTGAAAGACTCTGGACAGAAGATGCCATTTTTTCTTTCCCTTATTGAGATTTTCAGCAAAAAATATATGAAATTATATATATATAGAATCGTTATATACACACACACACATTTACATATGTATGCTTATAGATATGTATGCCATAGAAAAGGTTAGAAGATGCCTCTGAAGATCATCTAGGAAGGTTTACTTCAGAGTTAGATCATGTAGCTCATAGTCTTTTCAAATCAGATTTAGAAAAATGTCTTTCCACTTCTTAATTTTCTTCATTGTGAATTTTTTATTCCTCATATTATATCATCAGATCATCTGCCACTTATTTTTTAAGTAAATGTCTGCTTCCCTTCTATGAAGTCAGAAGCCTTGACATAACAAAATTCTAAATTCTGCAGATATTCAGAGATACTGGAAGCATCACAATCACAAGAAAGGTTCCATCAAGAAAAAAAAGGAATGCTGGCTCTTCTATACAGGTTTCTTGGCTGTCCCATTGTTAGCAGCTGCTTGACTTGCCATACATACTTAGATATACTATTCAAGTAAGTCTCTTCAGTTAATATTAAAACACTGTAGAAAAGTAAGGAGGAGGATTCAGCCTTGGGAAAAAAAATGTTACAGAATCTAAGAAAAACAATTAACCATAGAACAAATGTGTGCAACATAAACCTTCATGACTTACAAATATATATCCAATTATTTTTCTAAAAAAAGAAGAAAGCAAGCACTGAAAAACAGCTTTCATGGGCAGGGGGACAGACACACAAAGAAGAGGGGAAAAAAAGCAATCATCTTTTCTAATTTTCAAACAACAGCTTCATTTTTAAATATTTTTTCTTTCATTAAAATAACTGAATTTGGAAAAGTTCTAGTCAGACATTATTTTTTGTCAGCTAGAGGGCCTACTTCTCCACAACTGTGATTCTTTTTTTACTAACATCAAAGGGTCTTCATTTTTACCAAAACACATGATCTACAGTGTTATGCTCTGCCCTCATAATTTCCTGTATTTTTAAAAATATTTTTAAATTATGTCAAGGTCAGAAAAAAGAATACTCATCTTTTTTCCAATTATTTGTGTACAAAAGTTCTTTTTCATCATAGTTTTTCAGACCCAACTGGAAAGTTTAAAGAAAGGACATGTGAGACTTCAGAGATAATGTGCTGTTTTACGCTTGGATTATGCTCATGCAGTCTGGAGCCGCACATATGCTTAACTTATGTCCTGTAAAGTGCTCACAGTAAAAAAAAATAAAAATTCGTACATATTTGTTTTATTATAACTAATGGCAAAAGTCAAGATATGTAATCATTGATTCCAAATGTAGTGGCTACTGCCTAAAGTACAAATCCAGCATCACCGAGGAAATCCGCTTTATAGAAGGCAGGTGAGATATAGCTGCATTTTCATTCTTTTTTATGAAGACATTGAAAACTGTTTTTCAGATACCCGGCCTTTATAACAAACTACTTTTGATCAGATTACCTTTGATAGTAATTTTTTTCATCATCTCTCACCACTTAATATTTAGAATATTTAGTTTGGAATTGGGAGTAGACACAAAGGCAAAAAATTTTGGTATTGTGTCTGACAAAAAAAAAAAAAAAAAGAAAAAAGCAGGGTCTCAAATGGACAGAGGAAGTTTTAGAGAAGCTGGAGATGTTCCTGAAGAATATTGTCAGCAAAGGAAATGAATAGATTTTTGAGACACAAATACACAAACTTCATAAGGAATAAAATGTAAAACATTACAAAGATAAAAAGGTGGTAGTGATCTCATTTTCATCTAGGTATAGACTTAGTACACTGAAAAATACTCTGGTGAAAGAACTAAAAGAGACTTCCACTGCGCAAGGTGCGTCATGCAATAATCAGAGCCTAGGAATATTCTCACAGCGTTAAATGCTGAAGTTAATGAGCATCTGACTCCTCCTTGCAAGGCATCCCAGCTGAACCTCTCAAACATAAGCTGTCCAAATAATGTTTCTACTACATTAAAAGAGGTGATTGTTTCTTTAAAAGAGTCAGAAACTGTGCTTTGTTTGGCAAAAAAGGTGCAATCTGTCACCCACACAACAATATTCAATCACTCTGAGGCACCTTCAGACATCAGCACTGCTGCTGCAAAGGGTCCAGCAGCTCTCCGTGTGACATGATGCATCCTACGGCTCAGCTGGTTTCACCTGCCCTGCCTCTCTGCCTGAGGGCTCTCAGAGCCTCTTGCAATTTTTCCCTCATGGAATTTGGATGAAGCAGTGGCTGATTCCCTGACCAGTGTGTTTGTGTGCATTGAGGATTTGATATGTCCACTGCATCAATCTCTCAGGATACCAGCAATGGTCACATTGCATATGACCATTGTTTCTGATTACAAATGACCAGCATCTATTACTGGGAAGTGGTGGCGCTAAATGCAAGTGAGATTTAGCTTTTTATTTCACACTGTGCCACCTGATACATCTAGATGCTCCAAATCTTCAGCATAAATTTTCTCACAGTACAAGCAAGTTAATTTTCATTCATTCTCTACTGAAGACAATATTACTGTGAAACCTTATGTCTCAGCAGTGCTGCATTCTATTTTGAGAGTTGAACATATATGACTATGTAGTCTTTTTGGCATGTTTCTAATTATGACATCAATCTTCATAAATTCATTAGATCTGAGATAAAGCCCATATCTTTGATATTTTACAATAGATATTCTGGATTTTTTTGCAAGAACCTGCAAGAAAAATTCCATCAATATCTGACAGATAGGATAGACACATAGAACACCATTTTCTTTTTCTTTTTTTAATGAAAATGTAAGACTGGGAACTTTTTTTTTTAATAAAATACCCAGTTTTCATACTTGCACAGAAAAACGTCACTCTGATTTCCCACACTTGACATCACATATTTATGCAAGTTCTGTAATTCTGTGGCATCTGTTGAACTTCAGCCATCTGGACTCATGTTCTAGCCTTAGGCATCCATAACCTAGCAATATTTAACACATCTCTTTCCATATAGAATTCATTTGGCATCTTCTGAATTGGTGTTTTGAGCAAAGGTCTAGTAGAACCAACAATCGAGTTCTATTATACCTTCGCTCAAAACAGCAACTCAGAAGATGCCAAATAGAGGAAAGTCTGCTGAAGTTTTTTCTTTCAGATTATTTGTGTGTAAACTCTGTTTCAAATAATGACATATTCCACTTTTCATAGTGGAATAGCTTGCTAGTACACAGATAAAATGGTATGTGCTCTCTCTGGAATACCTAAATCAGCATATAGATATGAAGCTACTTCTGGCCTGCTCTGGTGGTCAAATCAAGGCAATCAAGTGCTACACTGTCAGATGGATTGACACTAAATGTTGTGGGGTTTGAAGACTCTAGGAGAGAGTGGGTCATTATACAACTTCATGGCATGGTGCATGTCAAATGGCCACAAGAAAGCAACACAGGAGTTTAGAGTGCCTTAAATATAAATATCCTATGGCAATAACCAATGCCTATCTTTAGGCCATATTTTTGATCTAATATTTCATTAGGTGGCATGATGTTTTCTCATCTATTCTCTCTAGCACAGCAGATGAGTATGTCATACCACATATCTAGTTCATAGCTTTTCTGACAAATGTTATATGGAAGAGTGAACCTTATACCAAGTTTTTCAGTATTTTTAAGTATATCACTGCAAGGAATTCACCTGTTTTATGGTAATTTATACATGTTAGGCTTTAAATTTAAAATTTTGTTAATGCAAAAATTGTCCTTGTTTTTCAATCTTCTGGTGAAGTGTCTAATGAAGAACAAGCACTCAAAGTGGTCTTTTGTATAACTCTTGTCATAAGAGAACAAAAAAAATCTCAGCAGCTCTGTGATAATTCAGATCCCTACCCTCTGAGTTCTTGTTTTCTTGTACTGTCACCAAGTAATCTATGGTTCTTTTGAATCTGTGTCTTCCACAGCAGGATCTTCATTTCTGTGTAGCCAATATGCAAATAAGCACTTTCTCATGTTTATTCCTCTCTCAATACTTCTTTATTTTTCTTTTATTTTTTTTCCCCAAAAGTGTTTCACTGGAAAATAAACATAATGATCCTCATAGAATGGTTATGATTAGTGGTAAAAAGTTCTTTAGCAATATGAGCCTTTTTTTGTCATTTGTTAGTTTTCCTTCAAGGAACATAATCATCTCTGAGATGACAAAACTTTCAGAAAGATAGTCTACCATATTTAAATTATCACCACTACTTTTGGTCCCCAGAAAAACTGTTCACATTAAACATTAATTTCTCAGGATGACATTTAAGGGAGGGAGGCAATCTTGAGTCCATGGAGTGTTTTGGACAAGACAGACATGTTCTTTATGTCAGTCATCACAGGTATAGTTAGCACAGAAACAAAAAATTTTGCATGATTATGTTCAAAGATATTTTCTTTTTTCAGGAACTGGCTGAGAGCAGTCTAGGATCAGTATGTGTGTCCTGCTTGTAGCAACTCCAAATTTAGTGTAATTTGAACATAGTTTCCAGTCAGGACATTAAATATAAAGGAGTTGTATGAAATACATAGAATCATAAAATGTCTTAGGTTGGAAGGGACCATAATGATAATTTAGTTCCAGCCCTCCTTTCATGGGCAGCGACACCTTACACTGGACCAGGTTGCTCAGAGCCCCTCCAGCCTGGCCTTGAACACCTCCAGGGATGAGACATCCACAGCTTCTCTGGGCAACCTGTTCCAGTGCCTTACCACCCTCACATTAAAGAACTGATTTCTGATATCTAATATAAACCTCTTCTCTTTCAGTTTGAAACCATTTCCCCTTGTCCTGTCTTGTAAATATTCTTGTAAATACTCTCTTTCCATGTTTCTTGTAGACTCCCTTCAGGGATTGGAAGGCCACAATTAGATTCATCCTGAATCTTCAAGGGTATTCAGGAAATGAATTTAATTGCAAATAAATTATTTAGAACAGGTTCTTCATTTGTTTGAAATGGCATTCTCTGCTCCTCTTAGCCTTCAAGGAAGGTATGCCTGTTTCTTTGTAGTGACATTTGGACATTTTCTTTCAGCCTAGTCTAACTGATGTTTGTATATGCTTCCATGACCTCTAGCAACCTTTCCAAGTGTAGTAATGTCATCTAGGCAATTCTGGAGTCCAGCCTCTTGAGAATCAAAAGTACTGTTTGCAAAATACATACATACACAGCATTTTTTACATTTATTGGATTACTTATTCTATAAGGTCTTTGTTTTCACACAAAACCCTTCAGAAATCCATGATCTTTGGAGAGAAATACATACAGGCATGCTGTCTCTACAGGACTGATATAGCAAATAAAGAGACACTATCACATAATGCTTCAATAGCCTGATTTGGTGCGCACATGTGGGATTTTGGGGGAATGCTTTGGGGCATTTTTCACCAGTGTAACAAAATCATTAACTGTGCATGACTACAACTATTCATGTTCAAAACAACACACTCTCCTGGCCACATCACATATTTTAGATTGAGATCCATGATAACAGCAGAAGATAGTGTCTGTTCTTTCCCCAAAGGTGGCATTTCTCTTGTAGGATCATAATAATTTTCAGGTTTTGTATAGATTTTCATCAACAGCATAGTTTTCTTTGTATTTTAATAGTTTCTTAACCCTAGAGCTTTACATATGCCAAATCACTGCCAATTTCCTCAGCCTCTGCACTAAACTCCAAACTTTTCTAAATCCAGTCAAGTTGCAACTGTGACAATAGGTCTGATTCAAGCAGTAAGTACTCCCTAATGCCTGGTGTTCCTCTTATCATGTCATATGCCATGTTCTATGACCATGCTTGCATGGGAGAATCGCCTCCCTTGCAACAGTTTCTCAGACCAGGTCTGTTTTCACAAAGCTTAAAGCATTCAGCTAGGGTGAGTCCTTTAGGCAAGGGAGGAGGGAGAAAAATGAACATCAATGAAACAATATTGAACACCTGCAAAGAGTGAGCACAGACTACATCCTGGTTTCTGCTCAAAGACAATGTAAAAGCAGCAACACTTCTTCCTCAAAAAAACTGTTGCAAAGTACCAGTTTGTTTTTTTCCAACACTGACCCAAGTGCTATACCGACTGTAGGTGCACAAGCAATATTGATGTGGGAGGCAGAGGGGTTTCTTCTTTATTACCAGTTGCTCCTGCCCCATGGAAGGAAGCACCAGCCCCTGGTGACCCGAGGGTTTTGGAGGGCAGGGAGCAGCACCCCAGCATGGCCCCAGGCCCAGGGGCACCATCCCAGCAGTGCCCCAGGCCCAGGGGCACTATCCCAGCATGGCCCCAGGCCTGGGGGCACTATCCCCGCACAGCCCCAGGCCCAGGGGCACTATCCCAGCATGGCCCCAGGCCCAGGGGCACTATCCCAGCATGGCCCCAGGCCCAGGGGCACCATCCCAGCATGGCCCCAGGCCCGGGCACCCGGGAGGCCCCGGGCCCGTCACGGCCCCGCTCCCGGCCAGCAGCACAACCGAGCGGCGCCCTCTACTGCCCAGCGCCGAGACTGCAGCGCCACCGCGGCCGAGGCTCCGGCCTGAGCCATGGCCCGCGGCGTGGGCATGGGCCCCGCTTTCCTTTCAGCCCTACTCGTCCTACTTCTGTTTTTCTCCAGGTAGCCAGATTTTCTTGTACATCAGAAAAGATATTCCTTTGGCAGATTTGGCATTTCTGGCCATGCTTCTTTTGATGAAGCCCAGGGTATGGTTTTGGGCAGGTTTTTTATTGATCTGCTCATCTACCAGCAACTGCCCAAGTCCATCTCCTCAGGGCTGCTGCCAATCCATTCTTTGCACAGCTTCTATTTGTGCTTGGGATTGCTCCAACACAGGTGCAGGACCTTGCACTTGGCCTGCTCGAACTTCATGTGGTTCACCAGACACACCTCTCAAGCCTGTCGAGGTCCCTGTGGATGGCATCCCTTCCCTTCAGCGTGTCAATTGCACCACACAGCCAGGTGTTGTCAGAAACTTGCTGAGATTGCCTTCAATCCTCCTGTCCTTGTCACCAACAAAAATGTGAAACAGCACCGGTCTCAATACCAATGCCTGAGGACATCACTTGTCACTGGACTCCCCTTGGACATTGAGTCATTGACTGCAACCGTTTGAGTACAATAATCCAGACAATTCTTTATTCACTGAGTGGCCTATCCATCAAATCCATGTCTGTCCAGTTTAGAAACAAGAACTTCATCCAAGACAGTGTCAAGTGCTTTGCACAAGTCCATGTAGATCATGTTGGTTGCTCTTCCCTTGCCCGAAAACACACAAAAATCCCAGCTTGTACTATACACGGCTCTTTTGTTAATGGCTAAACATAGCTTGTCTACCATTCCTCCTGTATGTCCTCCCTTCAAAACCGGAGGCATCCAGCACTCACAGAATCATTCTTCCTGTCATAAAGCATTGACAGTTTCCTTTTACTGTGTGATATGGTATCTAGAGCTAGAACTAGATCTGGATGTAATATTTTAAAAGTTAGATCATTAGATTTACACTGTGGTTTCATGTGTTTTCTCTTCTGTTTCTAATAATCCCTCACATTTTTGGCATTTATTTGTCAGATGAACTGAACATTAAACTGATGGTTTCAAAGTACTAACACTTTAAAGCAATCATTCTGAGACTCTTCTTTGATGTTAATAATTTCAGGTCACTCACTCTGTGTACAGCTAGGCTTAGGTTTCCTTGTATAATTTACTGATCATTTATCAGTATTTATCTTATAATTTTACCACTGTCATTCAGTATCACAAGGCCTTGTACAACTTTGTCACGTTTCTTACTCCTTATTCTAGACCTATAGTTGCCTAGATCATGCTTTGAGCCCCTTTCAAAATTTTTTGTCAATTTCCATTCCTCTGACTTTAACTAGGGCTGGTAGATTTTGTGTGAGCCTCTTTTCATCTAACGATCAGGTTTTAGGGATCAAATTGCTCAAATATGAATGCTGCATTCATCTTCTGCTGACGGGCACCCTGAAAAAAAATCTTCATGGCCAATGATGCTTCTCTCAGAATCAGGGCATGCCTTGCTGGCACTAGCAAAATTTTCAACTGCAAGAACCGAATCTGGTTTCTGGTGTTTGCCACAAAACAAGATTGGATGGGTATCTGGGTCTCTGTTGCAAGAGCACCCTCTTTGACAAGAGGTCAGGCACTGCCCTGTGCTGGACACAGATGCTTCCAGCCAGTTCTAGTTGGCTCCAACAGACCCACTACAGGGCACAGCTGAGCCCCAGAGCCAGACTGGGAAAGTGTATTTGAGAAAGGACAAAAGATCCTGGATAGGCACATGACTGCAGATTGTGAAGACCCTGCCCTGGATATTCTTGCCAGTAGCCATGGCCTGTGGACAGCACATTCTGGAGCCAAGGAAAACCCAAAAAAAGAGCAGAAGAAAAAAATGGTTAGGTGCCAACTACAACTTCTATTCCCTTTGTGCAGCTTGGAGCAGGTCTGTGGAGGGTAAGGGAACCTGGACTGAAGGTATGAAGTTGACTCTGAGAAAGGAAACAGGAAAGAAGATATTTTAATATTTGTGTCTTTGATTTTGTTTGCATTTTGCTACCAAAATTATTCATTTTAATTGTCAGTACATGCACTTTCTCTAAGTTTGTTTGGCCTGTGAGAGTAACTGAGAAACAATAGGCCTTCTTTACCCTGACATATGAGCTTTCTTTCTCATTCACATTCTTCTTTTTTTTCCCCTGTCCCACCCCACTGAAGTAAAAGTGAGAGAGAGCAAATGGATTGGAGTTTTGTTGTTAGCCAAGGTTATCCCACTACAATTTCTCTTAAACTTATGTTTGACCTGGCTTAGACAGGTCTAGTAAAATGCCACTTTACTTAATGGGCAGCTATTGCTTCAAAATAGACTTTAAATTTATTTAAACAATCCTATTTTCCTCATATTTGGTGATTTTTGCCCTTCTTGCCCCTGTTTTCCCTCAATCAGCTCAAGCACTAGTGACAGGTATGGCGGATCGTGTGTAGTTTGTATCACGCTTAGCTCTGTGTAAGCAGGGAGCCTCCCTTGTCTAAAACTGATGCTGGTTATGAGTTTGAGATTTTTTGGAATATATTAACATGTGTATCTCCCACACCGTTTGGGATACAAGCACAACATATTTTCCTGGCTCCTAATTAGAGAAGTGTGTAAACACTGGGTATAGGATAGCCCAGGTGCTTCATTTTGCTGAAGTCTCAAAGTAATTTGATTTTAAATGTTTTATAATGCAAACATTAAAAAGTTGATGTCAGAAGTCTTTGTAGGAACAGGTAACAACAAAAAAGCTGATGTTGTGTTTACAATATTCTCAACCTTTCAGAACATGCAGGGTTTTTTATTAATTATTGTCACTTTAGTTTCATGTAATAAAAATAGTTGAACAATCTTATTTTTTAATGTTTACACAAAGTTTGAAAAGTGAATTAGGGAAAATACTAGATAACTGCTCTGTAAATAGTTAAATATATTTTTTAGAAAACACTTTCATTTTCATAATGTGATAACATGCCTATTAAATCAACTTATTTATAGGGTAACTGTCTTATGAAAGCATACTAAGGACATACCAAAATAACATAGATGGTGTACATTTTTTTACACAAGATTTTTCATTTATTTCCTATTTAAAGTGGGAAAATTTTTCATCATCATTTCATGCATTTGAAAGCTGTTCTTTCACCTGAAAGTATATATAAAATATACTGTGGGAATTGAATGCATGCTTTTAAGACTGACTTCTTCCTCTGAACCAACTAAACATGTTTCTGAAGTGTGCATTTCATCAAATAAGAAAATCAACCAACCTGGATAATATAAATATTGCCTAGAAGCACGTGTTTACAGAAAGCAGCTAGTATAATGAAGATCCTCATAGTGAAAGATAGTTATAATAGTTCCTTAAATTTACCCTTTTTTATATATTTCATTATTCCTGCACACACATTCTTTTCTGTTTCATTTCATGTATGTACTTCAACTTTTTGAGCTCTTCAGACACTGAAATAGGAGAAGAGATTAAAATTATTTAAGATTCAGCCATTAACCATACAGTAAGGTTTCACAGGTTCTTGTCCTAGAAATGAAATATAAGCTGTGTCTTGTCAGTTCGTCTTTGATGTTTTACACACATACACAGAATAATAAAGATGTATTGATTGACTTCTGTAGAGGTTAACCTTAAGATTTGTTACACTGAGCAGTGAGCACTGACTTAGTCAAGCCAAGGAAGGTGAATCAATCTCTTATTTTCATCAAAATACCAATACATTTCTAGATAGGCATAGAATTTACTTATAGACATATTTGGAGGTCAGTTTGTAATTACTGAAAATCGAGATATGAGACTATAACATATTCTTCTAAGGGTTTAAATAAAGGAAAAAAATTCTCATGTACTAGTGAATGACTTGACAATAATGAATTCTCTTTCAAGGAAACTGAGCATTTTTGTGTGATAGTTACCCAAAAATATAGCTTTATGTCCTTTGGAAGAGAAAAAGGTGAAACTTATCACAATAATTTATAGTCTTTATATGCTCTTATGTTTTCTACTGAGGCATGAGTTCAGTCAGAAATAGACAAACAGGAAATATCTTCATTAAATGACAATGGGCATAGTCTTTTTTTGAAAAATTCTTATTTTAAAAAAATCATGTATATGGGTAAGAAGTAAGTTAACATTCTAAAAGTCATTCTAGGTCTAATAATTAAACAAAAACAAAACACAAATTGGGCTTCTCTGTACTTATTTTCATTCACCTCATATTTGTTTCAATCTGTTAATTCAATTTATAAAGGCAATCTTCTGCAACAAAGCCGATGGAATTGGAAGAAATGTAAAAGTTCTGATCATCTTTAGAAATATTAAACTTCATTTCAATATATATATGAGAATTTTTTAGCATTTTAATAAAATTAAAAATCAGCACTACAATTCCTTATGTCTCTGTTTTACCAAGCCTTTCTTCTCCAGGAGTTATAATGGAGTCACAAGGAGTTATTAAAAATTCTGCCAGCACAAGTCTGTAGTGATTAGGCCCCTAGGTAGAGATCCTAGCTTAGAAGCTCCAAAATCAGGGCAGAGCTCCAATCAATTCTCCCATCTTCTTGGTGAGCATGCCATAATCATGAAGCAAATGGTTGCAACAACAGCAGTTGGTGTAGGTATGTCTGCATTGAAAAAATAATTGGGAATTGGCTAGGGAGACAAGTGGAGAGTACATCCATCACCTCCAGATATGGAATTTGCGCTTGAGGAATCTGGCAATCCATAAACTCTCTGAACACACCTTTCCTCTGGATCATCCTTACATCAGAGTATTTCTCCCTGGTCTCATTGTACTTGAGATCTCTCCCAGTTGCCTACCACCATTTATCAAGGAGGTACCTCTCTGTCTTCCCCACTCAAAGTCTCAGCCTGCAAAAGGATGAAATTTGAGTGATAGGAGCTTCTTTATGAGGGCAAAATTGTAATTTTGTACCTTCCTCTCACTTTTAATAATGTCATTAAGACAAATAGAAGTCCTGCTTAAACGTAAACTTCGAACAGCACCAAGCCTTGAATATTTCTAAACCTCTTGTGCTTCAGTTTTAGAGCAGAGAAATGCCAAAGCATGGACTGGACTCTGAAGATCCTTACCCCACTTTCTGTAGCATGCAGATATACCTGTTTGCACACAGACTTAATAATACAAAATTTTACCAATGTTTTTCATTTCCCAGTATTGCTGAAGAATAGTATTGCAGAAGACTAAGGAGGAAAAAATCTTAAACTAAAAAACCTGAAGGCTGTTACTTGTTTCTTTTATTTGATCATCTATTAAAATCAAAGACCTAACTCATTTTCTTCTTTCAACAGAAAAGAGAGATTGGATAAGAGAAGGAAAACATCAGTGATCTTTTCCTTTGAATAGAGATCATTCTACCTCCTTTATTTTTTCAACACAGGTCGTGATAGGATGATCAACTCACAGCGTCTTGGCACAATCAGGATTTTATCAGGAAATTAGTATCTGTCCTTTTGGACTATGGCTACATATTTTGTTTTTTTCTGGACTTGCTGACTTACAGGATAACCAGAAAAAAAATTCATCCTTTGAGAGTTTCTTAGTTTTAAAAGTTTCCCATCCTACATGTAGCTTGAAAACTGAAACCTCCAACTTCCAAAAAACAATTGAGATGGCATGAATTAAAATAATTGTTTCATTTTTACATCAACCTGGAAATGCTTAATCATTTTAATAGTGAATTAATGCATATTTCTCAAAAATAATAATTTTCGGAAAAGAGTTTTTTTTTATTTTTTTATAATATGAATACTTTTGATAGATTCTAAAATGGGTTCAATTTACATTTATGCTAACAAGAATATGGTGACTGTTTTGACCAGATAGCATTTCTAAAATGGAGGAAAAAATTAAAAAAAAATTAGGAGAAACACAAGTGATCTCTTGAGCAGAGGTACAATATGCCACCATGGTGATGTGAAGGGCCTTCTGTTGTCAGAGAAAGGTTAGAAGAATGGGGGGTGGTATGAAGACAGATAACATTTGGTTTGATAGGTTGCATCCCAAGATTCAGTATAAAGTTGTAGATGGCCAAAAAATATTTACAAGTTCATGTTGTTGCCTAACTTCCCTATATTGTTCTGCACTTCCCAAGATATTTTTTCTCTTTTATTTTGCATTTCCAGCTTTTTATTTCTCTCTATATATATTCTTTCTTGTTCCCTTTCACTTCTGTCCTCTTATTCTAGCTATTCTTGTCCTAGCTCAGTCTCCATTTATTCATCCATACTCCAATTTCCAATGCAGTGCTTTATGAATTTCATTTTTAACAATAGAAAAAAAAATCTCAGCATCCACCCAGTGGAAATGTTTGCGCAAACACTACAAAGGTAGTTCCAAAAAAAAAAAAATCAAAGAAAAATTCCAAAAGGAGATTCATTTGAAATTTTATTTCTTGAGGGTCTTACTCATGTGTATTGAAGGCTTTGAAGTTTCAACATTATTTGTTGTAGTACCATAGCTAGTGGGTGCAAGTATCCTGATGGGTCCCAAGGAGAAAAGATTAACCTTTTCAACGTGAGCCTTAAACCCGCCTGTAACTAACATTATCCTACAAGAGGAAAAAAAATGTATGTGATGTCATTGCTTTGGAAGTGCTTCCTGGTGAAGCTGTGGGCAGAGAGAAATTGCCTATTATTACTTGTTCTTGGACCCTGAAATCTTAGACCCTAGAACTACCTTCTAGAACTACCTTCTAGTACTCAGAAAAAAACATTCTACATATATATATATATATTTCTTTTTAATGCATATATTAACACAGACATACTTAATCACAAACTCATGCATAGACTGTGTATTTAGGATTATTTATAAGTTTTTTACTATTGCTGTGATGGAAAAAATACTGCAGCATTGTAACAAAAACCCTGTTTAAATATATATATCATTAGTTCCTAGATATAAATATCTAAAACATGTGGCCAGTATTTATTAAAGACATAGTATAACGTAATGACCTTACTGATAGACATAAATATCAGAGCAAAAATAAAGTGTTGTCTGTGCACCCATCCTATGTGCATTAAATGTAATGTTTTTTTTGAGATTTTGGTTAGATCTTGTGAGGCCTTCAAGAAACAGTCAATGTAATCTGCAGTTCCTGAAGTTGTTTTAAGATTTCACTGTCTGCAAGTGCCCCTCTGCACTTGCTTCTCCCTTTTTCTTCCTCCACTCCACTTTGCTCAAGTCTCAGGAAAAGTTTACTTCAGCCTTCACTGACCATAAACAGATAAAACTGATGTGTGGTCAACAGTATTTTAGGGCCTGCAAGTTGTGGAAAATATTCAGTTTTTTTTTTTTTTTCTGGCTTCTAAAAGAGTTGTTTTTCTATCTCTCCATGGCCATCTTAGTATCATTCATGCAAAGCAAGAATGACAGGGAAGATCCTAACATCCAGGATTTTCTTCTCATCTTTGACAGGCAGTAATACTGTTCCTAAGTGTTGCCACTATTTAGCCACAGAAAAGAATCTTTTCCGACCTGCATAACTGTCAAAAATGGACATATATGAATGAGCCCTGTATGGGCTGAGACCTGCAATATCAAAGCAGCATTATTTACACGCCCTACCGGAAAACACTGGTCCTGGGCTCCCCTTGCCCTTGTCTCCTGCTTAGTTTAACCCCAGGCCACACAGCATGGCTTACTAATTGTGGAATGCTGTTTTGAATACAGGGTTCAAATAGCAAATTTAAACTGCAGATTTAATCTTCCGAGAACTGTTGAGATGTGTGTAATTTTCTTCCACAAAAGCTGAACAAAGGGAGGGTATAACATTATGATTGTGTAAATCTTCTTTCAACACCACCATTGTACAAAGTGTAGACTCAGTGATTGAATAGCAACAAACAAAAGTCTCTCTTCAATTAAACTTCTGTGACTCACACACAGAAGGCTTCGTCTAACATATCTACTATAATTAGATTCCTCCTTTAAGGTAAAGTGCTTTTGTTTTAAAACATGTTTGTAATAATGCCTGAAAAAAACAACATGATAAAGATCAGATACTTTTTTGTTCTGATTCATTCCTTTAAAGAAAAGTCAGAATTTTACACTGGAATGGTTTAAATGTAGCTGTAGAATTATACAAACAAAAAAAACCTAATTAAAATAGCATGGATTTTTTCTGATATCCCATGAATATCCATCACACTTCAGCACCTATACTCAATTGATATACAGTAGGTAAAATGACAGTCCAGTCCGTAAGTTAAAAAGTATTTCAACAGTAGTAGCTAGGGGGGAAAAGTCAGTATATTTCTACTTTCAGCAATTGTGCAAATTTAGTGGGAGCCTAAAATAACTTTCAGATGAGAAGTAGACATATTTTATAGTAAGAAAACGTGTAAAATATTCATTGTGCAGCAACATTCAAAGGCAGTAGGTCATCAGTATTCATTGTTCACTATTAAATATAATAAATATAGCTATTCTGTGACAGAAACACTAACCTGCTGCATAAAAGACATGGTGTGGTATGTTATCCTTGGGGCCTTAATGTACCACATTCTTTCATATTGGCATGCAAATCTTCACAGAGGCAGTCCAGAGCTTCTCCAGTTTTAAGAGCTATTCTATTAAAATTGAGTAGGTGAGTCAGATTTTCCCTCACATGAAGAGATGAGGGAGCAAAGTGATGTGTGCTCTCCATAATACAGGAGAAGTATTTTATAGAACATAGTACAGCTTTTGTATACAGCTTTTATACCTATACCATATTCTGTAAACTTTTCCTTCATCCATTGCTCCAAGCAGCCCCGAGAGTCTCAGTGGAAGACTGAGGATATGGCCCAATAGATTTATGTAACTCTTGTGTTTATCTGGCAATGCTGCAAGATTTATACCCATGGACTGAAAAGATAGAGAATGGGCTGACCTCAAACATATGCAAATAAAAATTGAATCATCTGGTGCATTTTTGATATACATATGTGATAGTGGGGAAATTTGGCCCTGTATAACAAAATGAAGCTAATGTTAAATGGATACTAATGCTTCCCTTTTTTATTGCTTTATATTTATTTAATTAATTCATGGCACTTGGGAATATGGTTTAGGTATGGTTGGGGTGAGGCTAGATTGACAGTTGGATTACAGGATCTTGGACGTCCCTTCCAACCTTGATGTATCAATGAGCCTATGGTTCAATGTTGCTGTGAATGAATGACATTTACATATTTTTTAGAAGTGAAACTGGGAAGATAATGGCTTTGTTTTCAGTTTGATGCCTGAACTTGAGGGTGTAAGAAGAGTAGAGATCAGGGATCAGTACAAATCCAACAAAGGCTTTTTTAAGGCAGAAATATTGGATTCTGGCCTCCATAAGAATGGTCTAGAATGCCTTTGTCTCCTATGTGAAAAAACAATGACTCAAAGCTCCTCCCAGCTTGTTTCCTTCCAAGAAACAGAGAGGGGACTTTCCTGTCTTCAATGCTGAAATACTAGCCTAATATTGCAGCATATCCTAAGGCACAGTAAGGCATAACAAGCCTCCTATTGCCATGGATGGCGAAAGATCTGAGAAGAATCAGATGGTGGAGATCTTGTCTCATAACTGTGGGCAAGGAAAGCCCCCTTTCTGTTCTTGATTTTAGCTGCTTTTATTGAATTGTAGCTGCCAAAATATTTTCAGGGTTCTGCAGGTGTAACTGGTCTGCTTTCTCTGTTGCCAGTGCCACTCAGCTCCCTTGTAGCCTTTCCAGTCTTCTCTACAACCAGGAGTGGGACTCACCTAAGACGCATATTCATTTGTCTTGTTCCTCCCTCTGTGGAAAAGATTGAGCTAAATATAACCTTTCCCATCTACAACTCAACACTGTTATTATATATGACAATTTTCATCCAAGAGAATAAAGTACTGTGTCTCCAAAGGTTATCTCTTTTGTTCTGCATAGAGGAACTACACAATAAAAACCATCTTCTTTTCAAAGGAGACCACACAGGTGTCCCTCATGCTTGTTTTACTTTTTTGGTCACATAGTCACTGTCACCATAGGTGGCAAAAATGATTTCTCTTTTCTTTTACACTGGCTGTTTTTGGAATCTGTCTGTGAGTGTCTTCTGCAGTATTTAAATGATGCTGTCTTTCCAGAAGCTCTTCTCAAGCCCTGTTCCCCCTTACTGATTTATAGGTCATGCTCTGATGCGCAGAGCTCCAAATGAAATGGAGTTCAACCAGTAGTAGATCAAGGTGTGCTACAGCTAGACAATAAGCATTTTATTATTTAGTTATTTATTTTGCTCTTCTTTTATTTGTGAAAGGGTATGTTAGAATAAAAGCCACAGCAATAAGTGTGCAATTGTTATGTTGGTAAGTTTCGGGTTAATAATTTCCTATTCTCTGTATCATTGTAAAATGTTTACTGTTCCCATTCTATTGTTGTCTGTAAAGCTTCTGGCAGCCCTAGCTATGTACTTTAAATAGAATAAAATATTTTTTTTAAAATTCATTTTCTTCTTTCATCTCTGAAAATGAAAAAAAAAAAGAATTAAAGACCTTTCTTATTTAAAGTCTCATTGAGATAAAATGATATAGTATATTCCAATGAGGGAACGTATTCTGTAGAAGAAAATTGAAAAGCAATTGGTGCTATTTTATTTACAGAGTTCCAACAACATTATTCCTCTTAGTCCTTGAGGAAGTAATATACTCTCACCCTTAAAACGCTGTAAGTAGTCGATAATCCATTATTACAGTAAGCCGTACACTCTCACAGTAATTATCTAATAACCCCTTATAAAAGACCGTAGCTTCCTAATCTGTTTATAATTATCATTTCAATGATCCTGTGCATTAATGTCTGACCTTCAGCAACTCTGACCTGATCTTAATTAGCTGTAATATCAAATCATCACTATATAAGAAACTAGCCATGACCAAATGAATGAACCCCAGGTACAGCTAATTTCTGGAGCAATTATCTTTTCATGTAGGGAGATTTAAATGATTATCTGCACAATTTCACACAGTTTTATGTAATTCTGCGACATTATAAATTCTGTTTTAAATCATATTTCAAAGGCATGGCTGTGCAGACTGACTTCATATAGTACACTAAGCTATCAGGATTGTATATCATACTACCAGTGTATAGGAGTAAATGATTTTTTGTGTCATTATTTTCAATTATGCAAAGTATATTTCACAAAGTGATAAATTGTAGCTGAAATATATAAATATGTGCCAAGGTAGTCTAGGGGCTAGTGACATCCAGTATAAATTGTATGTCATTTTAAAGTAATGTTACATTATATTAAAATACTGTAGGTAATTGATAATACCATATGTGTTAAAGCAAGATTAGAAAATTCTAAAATGTATATTGGTAATATACATGCAGTATTTACAATGCATTTGAAGCTGAGTATCATTTATCACATTTAAAAAGCTACTGTATAAAAAATGAGAATACCACAGAAAATACTTGAAGCTGCTGTTTAACACATAATTATACAGTATTAAGGGCATAGGACTATTTAATGTGTTATTAAAATACCCAGGCTTCTGATTTATAGTTTAATCTGACTGGAACATAACACAAACCTTCATGCCATCCCAGCTATTTACCTCTCGCTTTTCTACACTTACACAAACACACACACACCAGTGGGAAAATTCCGTCTTACAGATAAACCAAGTAATTTAGGACTTAGAAGACAGTTCTACAAGCAGTACAAGGGTATGCCACATTAGTGCATTTTTGAATAATACAACCCTGCAAAAACCAGTAAGTATTTGTTCTAGGTTTTTTAGGGACACATTTTTTGCTCAGTTTGGAGAGAAGGAAAAAAAAAAGATAAGAAACTATAGAACAGACTTTTTTCAAAAATTGCAAGCCAGTTGGATGAAGGATTTCAACAATCATATTATTTGCTGCCCTTTCCTAACACAATTTATCAAAGTTTACCATGGAACCTTCTTTCTCAGAGCTCTTTCAAATGCTAACATTTCCTACCTATAAGCCCAAACATTTGTCCTACAGCCATCAGATGAAGATAGCAGCCTGATGAGGGTGATTGATTTGAAAGGTAATTTGAATGGAAGACGTTGTGTGCATCCTCTTAGTGATGCCACAATGACAGCTCAGACAACCTTTCTGTGATATATCACCCAGGAAAACGGAAAAGAGTAAATTTAACAAGTGGCATTGCCTTCTTATCACATATTTTCTTTTCTTCTAATTTAGTAACTTCATTCTACATAGTGTCTAGTTATTTATAAATATCAAAGATAGTGAGCAGATGTCTTGTCTTACCTTTTATTTAAGTCAAACCTCCAGAAAGTGATGTATAAATCAGACAATTAACATCCACAAGCTAAATGAACTAAATAATTCTTAGAAATTATCAAAAAGTGGAGGCAAGGAAATCATAGCCTTCTTTCGGATCAAATGGAACCATCTGTTATCCTCTTAAGAGGACTATTCCTTTTCTTTTTCACTTCCTTTCCATATACACATATATTTAATTCCTCCAATATACTCAAAATCAACCATGCACTTTATGGCAATTCCTGGCAATTTTCTTCTTTACATTTCCAGCATAATATCTGTAGAGGAAAAACTTGTCTGTGCTTATATCAAACACTGAATAGTTTAAATCATTATATAAACTTCAGCCATTTTACGGGTTGAGGTTTTGCAAATCTACAATGAATTATTTTTATAGAAAATTAGGTATTCACTTTTAAATTGGTGGTATATACATCTTCTTGAAATATTATCATCTTGCTCTAAAATTCTTTTCTGTTTTAGATCTTCTGTTCTGCATTTCATTTTCATATCCTTCAGCTGAGATACGCACATGGACACTTCAGGAGGCTTAAAATCAAAATCAAATTCCTCTTTTCTTCAAAAGAAAATAAGTCTACATTTTAATCAAAGACATTTTAGGAGAATACAGATTTCCTTCTTTTTCACCTTAGATAATTTTAGTGTGAAATCTTGTTTTTCACCCCCATATATTTTCCTTCAAAAAGTAATTCAGTAAAAGCTTATATGAGTTTTATGACATTTACTCATGGATTTTAGAAGACAGAATGTGAGCAAGTGCGCCATCTAATCAGCAAGAGCTGAAAACATTAAATTTGTGTAGGAGAAAAAGGCGTCCAGGCTCTTCTGTATGGATTACCTTTACTTTGGAAAAGAAATAAGTACCTGGAAACTCGACTTTCTTCCACAAACCCACACACATACAGACAAGCTTTTCATCTCCTTCTTCTGGAGAATATCAAGCCAGAGGGAGCTAGGTTTTCAATCTTAATTACATTACAATATTTCTCAAGTCTGATATATCTCACATGAAGCCCAGTGCTACACATTATAAACTCTTCTGGCATATTAACCTAAGTATTTATTAATCTGTTTATCAGAAAACTAGTATGTAAGAGAAGATGATAAGGTATTGTTAGAGATGAACAAATAAACAGAAATAAGCTGGAAAATAATGAGACAGATCTTGCAGAAGTCAAAAAAATCTCATTGGTTCTTAGAGTTACTTTGCTTGGAAGCAGTTTGAAAGAGGGATCGCACCTTTTTCCCTGTTTACTCAGTGCCTGGTATAACAGAAATTCAGACAGTGATGACAGGTCACAAAGTCTACTGTAGAAATATAAAACATCCAATTTGCATTACAAATGAGTGATGTAATGGGTTAAAGAAACTGTTCTTTGGTTTCAGCAAAATGCTAAGGACCTTGTAATGGCGACCTATAGTTATGTACAAGGCAAAATCGTTTGGGAGTGTCTAGAAAATATACATAGAAGGGAAAGAACTTAGTTATGACAAAAAATTCTCTCATTAAATTATGTTTTTTGGACTTGTTGAAGGGTGGGTCCATAGGCAACATTTGCCATAGCTCATACTTAACAATGGGAAGTCTACCTCAATTAAAATAAGCATTTCCTAGAATATTGAATCAAAGGTCTGTATACCGGACACATGCCTGGTACTAGACTGAGTGTGGGTCTGGCTCAGTAAAGTTTAGATCTAGTATCAGTCAAGCATGGGATTTAAAGTGCTCCCAGCAGTGAGGATGTCTGTGATTTCAGGGTACAATGACTATGCTCATTTCATTACTTGTAGTTCTTTGTCTAGAGGCAGAGGATAAAATTTAACTTCATGGAAGGACCTTTCCAAGAGTGCAGAAGGTATGGAAAAGGTTTTCACAGCAGCTTCAGGCAGTACCTTGAACAGTGGGGTTTATTCCCTATTAGAACTGTTTTTTTGGTGTGAAACAATGTTGAAGGAATATATTTGCTTTTAGACATAGAAAGGAAACAGATATCTGAGAGTTTTACTGGGTTTGTATGCTACTTTTGCTTTTGTTTTTTAAATTACTTAACAAGGTCTGTCATGCCTCAGAAATTTAAACTCAGGTGAGCTTGTCTCAAAACTGTGGAAAACAGTTTTTGAAATATCTTAACATTGTTTTTAGGTATTTCCCCAAAGGCTTCAGCCTTCCTTTTGAATTGAGGTTTTACTGAGATGAAAAGAAATTCTCTCTCATTGATCCCCATAGGAAAGGAATTTGTCTTTGAACTCTATTTTTAGACATGTTTTCACACATATTTACACTTGGGGGGATATGGTTAAATGTAGTTTTGTTTAAAATTAATATGTTTTTGTTTACTTTATAGGCAGGTAGAGTTCAGATTTTGTACACGAACTCAGCTAACATATACACCTCCTGAGAGCCAATGTTTCCTTTGAAGCATTTCTTTCTTACCTGCATGCTCCACCCTGCTGGGCTAAGTGTGGCAGATAGGGAAAAAAGTTTTCCATATCTTATTATTACACCTCAGAGGTATCATTCAAAATAAGGCTCCTGAAATTGCTGTGAGCTGTGCTAAATTCAATTTTTCATTCATTTTACATCTGTCAACCAGTAACTTTGTAGAATAACCCTTGGACTTTTACAATGGGACAATGTAAAAGCTTTTGAACAATTTCTATGAATCATCTTCATAGATTTAAGATTCAGTATAAGTTTTTATCCAATTCTTCTGAAAGCTCATTAGCTGCATACCATAACTACTGTTTGAATTAAAAGGGCTATACCATTTTGTGACCCCTGTTTCATACTGCGCTGATAGAAAAGTGAACCAGGCTATAAATTTTTAAGCTTTACTTGTTGAACAGCAGGACTGAACTTTCATACCTAAGACTTATCTGTAAAGGAAAGGCAAAGTTTATCGTAAGATCTTAACATGCCAGGAATACCTGCAATTTCCTCAGTGGAATCCTTTTGCTTTGATAGGAAGTCTTTCCCAGGAGGTAGTTACCTTCATGTGCTCAGTCTACATTTAGATTCCTCATCATTTCAGGATCCATTTACGTGGAAAACTTATTTTGTAATATGTTACAGGTGTGAACTCAATGCATCCTTTCTAGTCAGGAGTAATTTGCCATGTCAGCAATATTAGCACACAGTGAGATGAAAGTAATCAAAGAGATCCTTGCAGACAGTGAGATCCACATGGAAGTCATCTACTGTCTGATTCAGATGCCTTTTACTGTGCACAAATGAGCTATCATGGCACACAGGTTTCATACACTAACAGCAAGTATTTGTTTGTGGCCTCTGCCATTAAGTTTATGTACATAAACACACAGAATCCCAGAGTTTTGTGATGAAGGCCAGAATGTGTAAATTAATCTAGGAAAGTAGCTACACTAAATCCTGGTTTTCACCAAAAAGTTATTCTTCTTAGTAAAAGAAGAGGAGAGGAAATTATTTTTAGGGCATCCAGCTCATTTCTGCTGCACTGGCTACTCTATGGTAATTAAAATACTTCCTACTATTTCCTAATCTTGTTCATGGCCCTGCAGTTATTTGACCACAATTTTATTTAGGCTTATGTAATTCATCACTCTTTGTCTTTTTGGTAATCTGTCTTCTGCTCTTCCATTCTTCTGCTGCACCTCTGGATAGCAGCAGTCCATTTTATATCCTCTTACCCCTTATTTTGTCAAGGCAAGAAGCCCCATTTCTTTAACTCTTCATCAGTTGTGCTTTCCATTCTCCCAATTACTGTAGCAGTCTTCTGTATTTTATTGGTGTAATTCATCTTCAAAATGCAGAATTGGTATAATATATTGTATCCAGCAATAGCTTGTCTGATACATCAAAAGATTATATTTGTACAGAAAAAAAATCAATAGTTCAAATTTAAATTGCTATCCCATTTCTGCTTTTTCTGTCTCTGAGATCATCTGATTCTTTTTAGATTACATTCCATCTGGCTTTTTTTATAATTTCATTTCTCTTTTGTGTTAAAACATTAATGCCAGTGCGAAGATATTGTGTCCTAGGCCTGATTCCTGGATACCTAGCAGCTTCTTTCCAGTTTCTAGTTCTACAAATTCCTATCTCGGCTTTCATTAAAGTACTTACTGCACATCACAATAACAAGACCTCTCTCCTGTGCAGGATTGATTAAACATGTTTTTCAAGAATGTTTGTCAATATGCAAATTTAGGAGCTTACTGACAAGACAGTTTGAAGTTAATAGAGGGATAGTATGTCACATTCAAGACTCAGATGTGTCTCACTGTAGTTAAATGCAAAAGATATTCAATATCAGTTCTCATTTTCACACTTCGTCTTACTGCAGGAAGGAATTAATAAAAACCTGAATCATGAGTCTTCCCAACTGCCAGGATGGAAAGCATAAAGAAAAAGTTCTGTAAATGTGCAATAGAAACTGATGAAGTTGGTAGTGAAGCATCAGAAAGAGAAGTAAGGAGTAAGCCAGCCTTTGGGCTTCTACCAGAAAGAGACAGCTGGTAAGACAGGAGTGGATCATGTTTACTTACTACAAACCATGAACCTAGTGGCTTCTCCAAAAATTTGTGTGGTCACCTGTTCTTCACTGCCGGCATTTTTTGCCCCTTAACTATTTTGATGTATGGTATCTTCCATTATTTCAAACTATGTTTTTGAGAAGCTATTTTCAGATTTTTTTCACCTTAATTCTACTCTGAGCTCCTGAATATTCTTGGCCTCCAAAAATTTTTCCCCTCCTTTCCACCTCTTACACTGCTGTTTCTGTTTACTTTGCAGGCAGCACGTCTCCCATTCTGCTGCAGAGTAGCAACTGCCAGCTGAAGGATGGTAGCTGCAATACCAAGCTGTGCTCACCGTGGTACCAAAGGGCACAAAAATTACCAAATCACTCAATCAATTAAACAATTAGGTTGGGAAAGACCTCTGAGATCACTGAGTCTAACCAATGACCAGAGATCATCATATCTACTAAACCATGGCAATAATTGCCATGCTCAGTCTTTCCTCAAACACCTCCAGAATGGTGACTCCACCACCTCCCTGAGTAGTCCATTCCCATTTCTAATCTCTCTCCCTTTGAAGAAATTCTTTCTGATGTCCAGCCTAAACTTCCCATGGCACAGCTTAAGACTTTTTCCTCCCATCCAGTCTTGTTACCTGGGAGAAGAGACCAACCCTCACCTGGCTACATCCTCTTTTCAGGTCCTTGTAGAGAATGATAAGGGCCCCCCCTTGAACCTCCTCCACACAACAACCCCCAGCTCCTTCAGCTGCTACTCATTAGACTTCACCAGCTTCATTGCCCTCATCTAGACTCACTCCAGCACCTAAATACCCTTCCTAAATTGAGAGACCCAAACTGGACACAGGACTCAAGGTGTGGCCTTACCAGCAGGCACAGTGCTGAGGAATGTAGTACAAAGTGGTATAGTACTGTACTGGTATCTCTATATCAAGGTATTCTCACAATTCACTCCAATCTGTGGAACTAAAGCTGCAGTAGGAACTGGAAATTTTACTGACACAAGGGTCCATGTGTCTGATTGCAGGACATCCCAGACCCTGAATGCAGCCCTCAAATACTGTCACTGTGCATTAATAAACTAATCAACTGAACATGCCTTTGTGATGCTATAACAAGAAGAAACAATTAATTAATTATGCTTGAAAATCATTCGATAAAAATGGAAGACTGAAACTACTGACTGACATCAAAAATATTTTAAAATATGTATGTATTTGAGAAAGTACTTCCTCTTGTATTTTGTAGTTATTGAACTAAGGAATTAATGTATCTCCTCTACTGCTTACTAATTAATAATTTATCATCTGTTTGGCCTGATAGCAGAGCTACTTCTAATATGAAACTGGAGAAGAGTCCATTCCACACACCAACAGCACTCGTGCTGTAGATGATATCTGGAAAGCATGGCTGTAAATGTCATTGGGAAGGGCTGATGGGAAAGGGGAGCCTTAATGAAATGACCTGTTTTGGTTTTGTATTTGTACCAAATACACCTGGATTTAAAGTAAACTAGGAAAAGATGTCCACATTGAATAGTGAGTAATCATGCCAAATTAAAATAGGACTTTGAAATACAAATTTTTCTGCATGTTGATTGCAGCTCATAACTTCTGTAGAGATTTTTATTTGAGTAAATGAAGGACTAGGGAATCAAGCCAGAAGGAATTCTGTGGTTCATGTGAGCATTGAGGGGTAGTACACTACATTAAATATTCTTTTTTATTTTTGTTTTTTTAAAGCACTAAAATAAAAATGGATCAGTAGGGTCGGAAAATGCATTTTACAGGTGATGTGCACTGCACATACAGCTGTACAATTTTTATGTGTCCACTATTTGCTTATTCTATATAATGAAACCCTGCTAAAGTCTCAGATTGTCAAAATAGGAAAAAACTTTTGTATAATATGAAAAGTAAATTTCAATCCAAATTGCTCCCTGTGCATTTCTTGTAAATATTTCCACTGGGGAATAAAAGAAGCATGCAGGATCCTGTCAACACTGAGTGTTAACAATGACTCAAGAACTCAGTCTAACATTAATTAAAAAACAAACAAGACAAAACAAACCTAGATTGATGAGATACAGAAGACATTGACAGCTATAGATGTGTCTCCTATGATCTTGGGTAGTTGTACAATACCAAAGTTAGAAGTATTTCTATTGACTCCCTAGAGGATTAATCATGTTCTTCCAAAGGTTTGCTTAAGATGTATTTAATAAGTTACATTTGATTTTTTTTAAGGTGTAGAAAATCAAATATGAGTTTAAAGAAATCCATATTCATATAGATGCCAATCAGTTAACTTCTGTCTCCATAAAGCTGCATGGAAGATTTAAAATTATTCTCCAGGGAACTCCTTTTAAGTTAAATTCCATAGTCTCATATATGTGTTTTATGACAGCTTCATATAGGCCTAGTCGCTCGGTCTTTGCACAAAAATTAATACAATCTCTACTTTGTGCACATTCTTTACTGTTTATTTTTATTTTTAAGTCAGATTGAATGTAATATATTAAAAACACTTTAATCATTTAGTTATAAGAATTCACTCAATAGATTTTTTTGCTCTCTTTTTAATAGGACTTTCTGAACAGAGTTCTTTTGATCTCCTTGACTGCTTTCTATATTGTAAGTCTAATCCTATATTTAAACATTTTCCTACATTTCATCAAACACTCTGATTTAAATTTTCCTTAATCTAGCTAGTCATATTAATCTACTCCTTCACTCCATATTGTAAAGCATGTCATTTCCTTTTAAAAATAAATAAAAATAAAAGTGGCTAATGAAAATGACTACTACAACATATTTGAAAATACTCCACAATTTAGCATCACAAAAAGTGAACATTTAAGAATTCTAAATGCCACCCTAATTAAAGGAACCTTCCTTTTAAATGTGCTTTTTTTCACATGCATAAGAGGCCTTATTCAAATGAAGGGGAAGACCTTTCACATACATGAGGCTATAATAGAGAGCTTAGCATAACTTCTACCTGATTTTCAATGCAAATGGCAGAGGAGAAGTTAGTGTGTTGATGCAGATTATGGTTTATCCTTCTCACACACCACAGAATTCTTCACGCTCTGGAAATATTTTGCTTATCAGTGAGAAGCAATGATCAACACCTCACACCCCCAATCCCAGAGAGACTCAGAAAGTGAGATCATCAATATTCAGATACAGTCAGATTCTCACGGTTCCAGACTATTAATTTGCTCCTAAACTGAAGGTTTACTGTACAATTCGCAGTATAAACATTTTACCGCTACATATCAAATATCAAACAGAGTGATTAAAAGGCAATTTAACAATGTTAGGTTGCTGAGAAGTGGCAGACAATTGGTATTTAAATGCATTATATGCAGGGAGACTGCTCCTTTTACTCTTCATTGAAAAAATTCAGTATTGTAATTTTCATTTGTTCAAAAAGCAGAGTGTAGGAAGAGATTTCTATGCCTGATATGGCAACTATTTTCAAATTAAACTTAACAAGTGCATATATTTTTTAAAATCCTTTAGTCAGTTCCTGTATTTACTTTCTACAAAAGCTTGAAGTCACTGCTCATGTCCCACACAGGTTCTCCTTTCTGAGAGAACAGGCACTGTTTATGACATGACAGAGGAAAGAAATGAGCCAAGCACCATAGCCCAGAACCCAATTAATTGGTGCTCACGCTAATTTGGATTAACATCTCTGACAGTGCAGGAGCAGCGCTACAGTTGAAGAGGGGAGGTACATGCTTGGTGTGCTGTTTCATGAGGCTTTCTGACCATCTGGCTGGACTCCTGTAGCTCTAGCCTGTCTTTAAAATTAGTGAAAAATAAATCAAACAAACAAACAAACAAAAAACCCTCTTCACTCTACAGGACAAAAATTTGCCCCTTTCTGCTGATGTCAAACTTCACTAGAAAAGCATGGTGGGTTTTGAGGTGGATCATTGCTTAGGATGTCACAGTGATGGCATTGCCATTATTAGCATTTATTCAAGTATTTCTTCCCCTGAGGGGAAAATCTTAAGAAATTAATAATGGAAATCATTCTGCAATAGATTTCTAACATGTTTCTGTTGTAGCTTTGTATGTAGTGGTGGGCTGATATAAGAGATAATTACCAACCATTAATAAACCTAAAACCTGGATATTTTCTACAACTAGCCTGCCACCAAGATCTTCCAGCTGGATAGCAAATCCTCTTCAAGCTATCACAGAAGACAAAGCTGTGTCTTGGAAATAACTAAAGAGGAGAACACCATTTTTCCAGCTCCTCCAGAATGCAAAAGCAGATTTTTGGTTTACAAAAGTTTGAAATAGAGCATTTCAAGAGCTTCAGCCCTTTTATCAAAACATGGAATTTGAAATTATTCAAATCAGGGCTCTATGTGTTCTATTTGAAAAGCAGAGTTGTTTAGTCAGTAATTTAAATGAGGAGAAAATTGTTTAGTCAACAGTTCTCAAGGTGGCTATATTTCTGATATTCCAAAGGCTGGTGTAGAAGGGGCCCAGAAGAGTTCTAACTTGTAATTTGGTATATTCAGTGAAGGTCATGGAGACTGTGTTTTGTGTAACAGAGGTGTGAAGAAGTCAGTTAATACATTTTTGCATCTCAGATGCATCAGACACAGTCTAGAGGGTCATGAAATGGTGTCCAGGAAAATATTGATGGGGTGTGTTGACTTTTCCCCTCCATATGCCTAAACCTAACACTGTGGTGGTTTCTGTCTGTGAACTGCAGTGATACTGGATTGCTCTCCTCCTATGTAATGCCAGTTTATGCCCTAGCACCTTTTGGAAGTTAGAGGTGGCTTCAATTCACTGAAATCTCCTTGGTGAAAATTTTTGTTTTTACTGTAATCCAAGTGCCTTGATGCCTCTGGATTTCCAGGCACCACTGAAATATTGGTTGCTTTTTTTCCTATTTGTTCTGCTGCCTCTGAAGTTGCTGAGAGGAAAATTATGCCAGTGATGACCTCTTCTAACAATCCTGCTCTAGGTAACCTGTGATGTCTACAAGGTGTTTATAGTATGTGAGGACATGGTTTTTATATGGTTCTGGAAGAACAATCTTCTTAAGACCTAAAGATTCTTGCAAACAAACTGAAGATAATTTGCCCACACAGCTGAAGAATACAATTTTTCTGGGAAATGTCTTGCTCATACAGCATACCTATAAAGTGTTCAGTGGCTTTTCATGATGGTTAATTTTACTTGCACTGCCATATTTAACGATATAAAAACACATCTGAAGTGGCAGATCTTTCTTCTATTTTATGTCTTACCAATGATAACTTTAATATAACTTCACAAATTTCCTAAATGCTAGATGAAGGTCAGGATAGGATGAAAATAAACTTAGTGAAAGACGGCACTGAGGATGCCTTTTGATTGATTTAAATATCCAGAGAAACAGTTCCGGATATCAGAGAAGCAATCTCTGGATCAGCTAATTGGATTAGATTTTTAAATGATTCTATGTACATTAAAACTGACAATGGCTCTTAAAAATCATTATTTATGCCCTTCTATAAATTCTTAGAAATGCATTGCAAAATACTCATGTTATGTCAAGTAATGGGGCAATATGTCTAAGATCAAAGTCTCTGCAGATTTCTCCCAAGAGAGGGAGGAGCAGAACATGTCCTTTTAATTTTGCAACTTTCTTTATAAGCAGTGGGCTTGTTTCTCGAAGAAGTGTTTTCACTGCTTCATGTATGACCAAGCAAGCACTTAAAATAAGTGCTAAAATATTTCTATCCCAAATCATTAAGACAAGGTGCAAAGAGTCTTAAAAATGCACCATTTTTTAAAGAGAGCTAAGAGGATTTTCAGTGAGTATTAAAAATGTTGGACAAACCCAAGACTCAAACAATCATCCCCATTCTTTGCCTCACTTGCAAATGTAATTGATTCTTTTTAGGAGACCTGTGAACCCTTCAGCTGGTGTCCTGGCCCACTAGTTATAATGGAAATTATTTTCCAATATTCATTTTCAAAACAGAAGAAAATATAAAAGAAAAAAAAAGACACAATTAGAAATTAAAAATTTCATTATTTTTCACATGATGAAAGAATAGATTATGACCAACACAGGGAAATGGAGCATAAAAGACCTGAGGATTTATAAATGTGTTTCTGAGATAAGACCTGTAAGAGTACAGTACTTAAGCTTCCCACTCAATGGATGGAAGTTAGATACCTGTGAAAATCGATCCTTAAAACTCAGCCAAAAGCAAAACAAAACAGTTGCCTCGCTTCACTCCTATGATTTTGGAGAGGTTGAACAGCTGGTTGCAGGTTTCAAGCTTCATTTATGACCAAAGGCCTGAATCCTGCCCTCGGGTCATATATACAATGACCATCTACTAAAACATGCAAGGATAGCCCTGAGCACCAGTCTGCAAGACCATTTTTATAGATAGAACACTTGAGTTCCTATGTACAACATCTTCATGCATTCACAATCACTCCAGGAAAATGCTTTCATTGAGGTAAGATTTAGAGTACACAAATGCTATGCTTGCTTTCCACTTCTCTGCAAAGTCATAGAATCACAGAACCATAGAATATCCTGAAGGGACCCATAAAGATCAGCAAAATTCAGGTCCTGCACAGGATATCTCAAGAACCACACCATGTGCCTGAGAGCGTTGTCCAAACACTTCTTGAACCTTTTCAGGTTTCCTCCTGTGACCACTTCCCTGGGGACCTCCTTCCAGTGCCCTACCATCTACTAGATGAAATGGGATGTGAAATGTTGTTGTGCTTTATATAGGCAATATCATTCCATAACTGTCAGCCACAGTGATTATTGTACCCTACTTAAAAGAAAAATACTGTATCTAAAAAGACATATCAGTATAATACAGCCATAGGACAGTAGAATCTATTCACTGACTCTGGGTTTAATTTTTTTTTCAGGAATTTCCTCAAATCCACATGTGGTTCTTAGCCCAGCATTCTTCATTTGGATTTTCAATTTAGCTGCAGCATCCATAAAAACTTGTGTTGCTCCAAAACTCCCAGTTGACCACAGAGAAAAGTCAGCCCAGGAGTATCAATTATCCTTGTCAACTGTAATTTACACTTTCTAAAATACCTGGCAGGTCTCTTCTTTCCAGATGCTGTAATAAGAATAATGTGTGCAGTAAGCTGAAAAATTAATCTTAATAATATTGTTATTCAGTTATATTTTTCATTCTGATTGAATGCTGAAAAGATTTAGATGTTACACAGAAAAATCTGTTTGAATACCATTTGTAGAGTGCCTCATAATCAAACAGAGCCAAGAATAGAGAAAAAAAAAGGTGGTCAAATAGCTGGAGCTCTGAAAAGCTGAAATAATTCTGAAGTTGCTATTGTTTTTATCACCCTATAATTCCTCTTTCTTGTAAGTTTTTCTATATCAATCTGTTATTGTTTCTTCTTACTTCAGTTTGCAAGCCATTGGGGTTAAGAACAATGATAGAGCTCTATACTTGCCTAACTTGATGGGAACACAATTTTTACTTTCCCCAAGCATACAGAGATTGAGGTTAAAGAACAAAGCAGTTTAGCATGCAGCCTGGCAAGCTACTCTCTCTAGCAAGAGGATATGGTCTTCTACCACTCCAGCTGACATGGCTTCAGCATTGTTTTGCAGAGACATGGCTTAAAGTATCCTGAGTTTCTCTTGAAATTTTCTTGCCCATGTCCTGATCAGACATGTTCTGGACAAGCCTCTGAGAAGTAAAGGAACTTTAACCACAGGGTATGTAGCTGGGAGCAGATTTTGCTAATGACTCCTGTAGATTTATTACTAACAAGGCAGATGTATCAGCAAGACTGAGTGATTCCTTGGCCATGGAATTTAACTCTTGTTACTAACATATTCTGGAGTGCCAACTTTTAAGTTGGAAATAGTATGTTCCTAGCCCCCATGGTGGAGTCTAGAAAACCAATTTCAAATCTGTGGTGTTTTCAATTTTGTTAACAACAAGAATAATATTTTGTAAATTATAATATTAAAAAAGTAATATTTTATGCCTGACTCTCAGAGTAATCTCTCTATGTTGCTGCTTCCTTTCTCATTTTCCCACAAGAGGGAGTGAAATTTTATTACATAACTGGTGTTTCCAGCACTGCTGGTCCAAGAGTAGGACAATGGTAATAAGGAGGCTGACAAGTGACTATGGAAGTACTTGAGACAAATGGCATATGAGAAGACAGCTGCAGGAAAATTCGAATAAATATATTCTAAAAAATGAAGAAAAACAGTGAGTGAAGAGAAAGCTAGAGAAAGGTTCAGAGATAGTTTTCTTTAGCAGTATTTTAGATCCTAAAACTTTCCTACAGTCCAAGAAATCCAAAATAATCCCTCTTTAAAAAAAATACTATGTAAATAATCAGGTACTTTGCATAAGTTAGATGTATTCAAGTCCAAGCCATCACTCTATACATACTTAAAATGGGAATGAGAAATGGAATTGTAAGCTGATTAGGTGATGGATTAACCTTTTCATGGTATTGAGGCACACTTACCATTGCTTATGCAGTGTGCTGACCATTAAAATGGTGGTCAGGGTATCATGATGTTCACATGCTATAAAGTTTTAGATCTTCACATGGAGCAAAGCAGCCCTGGATCAAAAAAAATTAGAAATAGTGTACCTTTTTCCCACTCTTAGACAGCTCAATCTTAATTAATTATTGCAGCTGCATTGCTTGGCACCAATACATACTCCTAGGCCTGTTGAAGTCAATAAAACTCTTCAAGGCCAAAGAGTACCTCACAACAAATCTTTTTCCAGGACTGGGGCCTGGAATTGTTTTGAAGCACAGCAGCTGTGTGAGCGTTGTAATTAGAGCACGTCCTCATTCTGCAAATTCCAACAAATATATATCCTCTTCTTGACTGGGCCTGTTCCTACAGATGAGTGCGCCAACTTCAAATCATTTGTCAAGTACAAGATGCACAAGCTTTGGCTCACTTTGGACACCTCACTAAGGCTACAATTCAGATTCATGAAATGCAGAGACCTAAGTGACCTGCAGTTAATGGACAGAGGCCATTGTCTTCTAGGGGTGATTCAAAGCAGCAGCTCTGAACTTGTTAAACGGAATGCTATGTTAAACTGGTCAGATTTGGTACACCCTGTTCAAGGCCATCTCACCTCAAACAAGACAAAGACTCAGGAAAACAGTTTAAGAAGGTGGGAACGAGCAATTGCTTTCTGAGAATTATAATGACTCATAGTGAAGATTTAAAATGAAGTTACTAAGAAATGCTGGAAAATAACAGTGAAATTTGATTTGGAAAAAAATTGTATTAACCACACAGAATGAAAAGAAAAATTATAAAAAAATATTAGAAAAGAGACTACATTTAAGTTTATAAGTTTTTTTTAAGTCTTCAGAGAAAAATAATTACACATAAGATTTTACAGGAAGCAGAAGGGGAAATGGAAAGAATCATGAACAACAATCCTGGAACTAAAGAAAGAAAATATGTAAATCTAATTTTCAAACAAATTTAGGGAATGCTGGATGCAACTGAAAGATAGTGGGCCTTCTTAACTGAGTATTGTGTGGAAACAGAGGACTTATTGCTGAGCAACCTTACTGAAGACGTTCATGTACACCCATGCTTCAAGCATGGATCAATTCAGATCGGGGTATGTCATGAGCATGAAGCACTAGGAAGCTGATAGGAGATCATTAGAGTACTGAATGTCCTGATTTCTAGAGATGAATGGAGATGGTGAAGTTTGCAGAGCCTGGCTGGTAGCTATGCTTCTGTTAGAAGGTAGTGCTTGGGCTCCAGCCCCTGCTCGCCTAACATAGCACACCAGAGGCCCAGTCTAGTCTACAAGACATCCTATTCTCTCTACTGCAACTTTATGGAAACAGGGGTGGTTGTTCCAGCAGCCAAGCAGAAGGACTGTACAGTTTCTTTAGCCTGGTAGCTTTTCAGCAAGCTGGGCTTCCTTCTACCAACCCTTCCACAACCACTCCAGCAGAAAGAAGGACCTGGACTGAGCTCAGCATCCTGAAGTGTCAGCACAGGGTTTCTCCTAATATGGTTTCTTTCCTTATTCCCTGCAACTAGAGCAGCAGCTGGAATGCATGGAACAAATGCAGCTGTCCACCTGATCTCCTGCTACTCTCTTCCCCATAGCAGTCAGTCACCCATGTCGACAGGTACATAAAGGAATACATTTCTTGGTGACAACTGATTCTGGTGGTGTGAATGTCAAATTTTTGTTTCTTCAGAAGAGAATCTGTGGTGGGGATTGGGATGGGGAAAGAATGGGAGAGTGTGTTCCATATACTGGGGCGGCTAAGGCTGGGTGATCTTAATCTAAGCAGCAGTATGCTAAACATAAACATTTCAAATTGCAGAGTTCCTTTTTCTGAGTGACTTGACACCAGCTGGGAGTGGGAGCTTCTTGTTCTTTCTCTGTTGCCCAATTGCTCAAGCCACACTATTCTACCAGAAAGTTTGTGGTATGAATTCTGTGTCCCTAGAGGCAAGGGAAGAAACTGGAGGGGTCAGGGCTCTCCCCTTTAGCATCTTTCTTTCTAAAAGTCCACACACAGACAAACTGGAAATAACAGAAATATTCCGTCTGGTTCTTGCAGGTCTGAGGTGCCTGCTCTAGGAACATGCAGATATTCAAAGATCTGTCTTTTGCACATAAACTCCAGTCATGTCCTGTAGTCCACTGGCCTTTCCTAACATCCTTTAAAACAGCTGAAATTGTGCCCTGGTCGGATAGAGAATGTATAGATTTAAAGTAAGTTCTCTGTATCTCCTTGCCAAGATGCCCGCAGCTGTCTATTGAGACACTTAAACGGATGTTCCAGGTTAAAGGGGATAATTTCCATTCTCAACATTGGCATGCCATTTTTATTTTAAGAAATTGCAGCAGTAAGTTGTACTACCATCCCATTAAAATTTAGAAGGGAAAAAAATACAAAAGAGTTTTTGTCATTAAATAGCCTAATGTCCTGATACAAACATGATAGGAAAACAACAGATTCAAGTTTTGCTTTCCCTGCTTTGGAATATATTCCTCCATCTTCCCTCTTCCACATCATGGGCAAGTATAATAACCACTGCTCTACAAAGTCAGGTTGGTTCTTTATTTTTTTCCTCCCAGCCTCTCTTGTTGATGCTATTCCACTTCACATAAATAATTTAAGATTACTGTTAAATAATAAATATTAAATAAATGGGCCAGAGAGAGAGCAGGAGAAATCCTGGCACTAAGATCTTTCTCATAACATTTTCACATATTTTGTTGGGATTTTTGGGGGGGAATACTTAATTTTTTGTCTTCATTTAAAAAAAAAATATAATTATGAAAAAATTTGATTTAATTAATTTTTTTCTACCATTTGTATCGTAAGTTGACTAAACTGAACATGAGTATATATGTTGTTTATATTTCAAATCTCAGGCAGCAAAAGCCAGAAAGTGTCCAAATTCATTACAGAAGAGAGAATTGTGGAGGTAGGCCTATTCCAATTTTTGGTCTGCCTTTTAACTAGTGCTACATTTTACTGGGAGGGTTTTCTCTTCTGTGTGCTATAAACATGTATTCAGGCAGCTGTCTAAACAGAAGGTGTATTGAAATAAAAAAAAAGACACAAAGTGATGTTAAACTCCTGGAGCAGCTGTTGAAGTGGAAAATGTTTGCAAGTCATTGCTCACCTTCCAATCCTGAGCATTCTTCTGCTTTGAGAATATTTTTCTCCCTCTCCTTAAAAATCCCAACAAACTAATAATTAATATGTTCACCAACATTGCCTCAGTGGGGAAATACCAAGCATGAGACCAGATTTTGACCAGCTTGTAGAAGGACTTGAAAACTACAAAAACTGAGCACCAGATATTAGGTGCTTGATGTTCAGAAATAAAAAACCCAATACAGACGTAACTTTATTTTCAGAGATTCCTTTCTTCCAGAAGCATAAGCCACAGACTTGCGTATTGGTTTTCTGCACCTATTATAATGAACAATTTTTTCTCATGTAAATTTCAGGATACTCGGAAGAGAAAATTTGAACTGATTATTTCAAAATTAGTTATTAGACATATATTTAACAATATAAAAACCTAACTACTTCATGAAAATTTTTGTGCATTTTGCTCAACATATATTTCATTACTGTGATTAATTTCGCTACTCTAACTTGGTTTTAGTCTTTGGACCTATCTACTGTGACTTAAATTTGACAAGTGTGCTGTTCACTATGAACTGAAAAATGTGGTTTTGGCATTTCTTTAGCCTTCAGACCCTTCGTCCATAGAACCTGAAAGCAAATAGTCACGTAGGAATGGGCTGATGTGGTGGCTGATTTTGGTTGCATAAGACAGCAATGCTGTGAAACCACGTTTGAAGTTATTCAGGCTCTCATTAGGTGTTACTAAAATGCAGTGAGCTGTTCTGAAGATGTTCCTCACATTTTGGGCTGATGACTTGCAGAGGCTGGTTTTGAACTAGAGCAGGGCAGTGTCTGCCCTGTAACCAGGATATGAGGCTGTTCTAGTTTTGCTTCAATCCATTACCAAAGCTTATATGGTAGGTTTGGATTCAAAATCTGTCTCTCTTCTTCAGAATGAAAGGCTTTAAGACAGGAAGTTTTGTTTTCCGTATATCCTTCTATAGAAATATGTATCAGAATTAAAACAGCAAACTTACTCCCCAACACAAAGGTTATCACAGCATGTATTAATGGCTAAAATAAATACATTTTCCCAACAAGACGAATTATGCAGCAATATTCAGTATACCTGGAAAGGTCAGCACAGAACTCGTCTGGGAGCAGAACAAATAAATTATTTGTGTGATAAAAGCAATGTGTTGCCTAGAACAAAATGCACTGTGTTTTTTAACTCTGACAATTTATTTTCCTTATAAATAAAATATTATCCATGGTAAAACAATGTAGTGTGCAGTGAACGGAAATAATCTACAATTTTTAGCATGCACTTTAACAATGGTGTGAGTAACAGTGAAACAAGTTCAGCAGTAGATGGAGACTAAGAGCTGGCTCTACAGGTAGGGAGGAAGAACTGTGGTTTTATTGTTTCTAAAAATACTATGATACAATCAGCTCTTGTTGCAAGATGTGCAGCCAGCTGGAGTGAAAATTCATAATGACAAGTAGATTTGTATATTCTTTCTGTCCAAAGTATCCATTTGCTTCATTTTTTTTTCTTTCAGTGACATACAGCACCCTGCATGTGCACTAAACACTGCTAAATCTATCTTCAAAATCCTTTAGCAAGTTTTTTTGGAAAATTCCTTTAATTTATGCTGCATGATTATTTTATCATATATTATAGACAAGAAAAGGTGCTTTAAAAGATGTTTTAAGAAAGAAGAATTTAGGTCATAACATGTAAGTCTGTCTTAGCACATCTTGCTCTCTTCCCTCTAGCAAAGCCACTGTAGGACCTTTCTTGTCTGAAACCTGATGGAACCTCCTTTAAGTATCCAGATGGAATTAGGGCACTAGGAGTTGCAGCTTCTGTTATATGCAAACTCTATTCCATGGTATTCCAGCTCAGGCACTTCAATATTTCTAAGTGACAGGATAGAATCAAAGAGCCTTTCCTGAACTACCTAGTTATGAGTATTTTGGGTTCAACAGATGACCCTGAAACTCAAGGATGTGCTGCTACCTTTCTGGTAATATGTGAATTACCTCACCTCATCCATGGTGCTTATG
Source organism: Calcarius lapponicus (assembly GCA_039654755.1). Classification (NCBI taxonomy): domain Eukaryota; kingdom Metazoa; phylum Chordata; class Aves; order Passeriformes; family Fringillidae; genus Calcarius; species Calcarius lapponicus. Next base: position 92,861,301 of record CM077464.1, on the reverse strand, counting down.
AAACACTGGCAAGAGAAAGTGTAATAAGTCAGCTGATCCTCACTCAGCTAAGAGACAGTTTCCTTCTCTTACCTTACAGTTTATTTATGTTTAAATTTAAAAATTCAGTTCTTTCCTCCCCTTTTTGTTTTTTATCTATTTTTTTTAATAGAGTGCAAACTTTGGGAGGATGAATACTGCTAGAGATAAATACAATATCTGCTTTTTGTTCAATACTATAGCATATATAATGCTGATGCATTTTTAATATTTTTTCTTCTTTTTTGTTATGAAATATCTCATTATATAATTGCTTTTTAATTTTTTTTAATACATTTGTGATTGTGTTTGTGACTTCCACATCAGCCAGAGATGACCACTCTAATGGTTTTAATTCATACTTCCCCAGCTGTGGCAGGATATGAAGTGAGATTTGCTAAGCTGTAAGTTAAGTCTTTGAATCTGTCCTGGACCCTGTGTCACCCTGAGAGTTTATTTATTTGTTTTTAGCAAAACGTAGAAGTCTCCTAAACTACTGTCTTTTGAAACCAATGATTTACAGAAAAAAGCAACAACAACAACAACAAAAAAGTAATGACGTTGGTGCACAATTTACTCATACGAAGTATTCACCTGAACTCCCCTTAGATTTTTGCATTACTCCTAATCATTTATCATTCGAGTCCAGTTACATTCAGTTACATTCACTAAAGTAACCACCTTAAATGTTGCCTCCCCTAAGGGAGGCCTAGAAAACTAGCTTTTATTATGTTAGAGAAAACTCTAACATACTAAGATATCTATAACTTATGTGTTGAAAAACAGATGAGATGAATCCCAGAGCTGTGGTCCATAGAACTGGAAACAAAGGGAAAGCTGAATTCTGGTTAGAATTCTGACTGGTACCACAGCTTCTCTGATGGAAACCCACTTTGCCATCCTATCCCCAAAATTCAAATGTTTATCATCAGCTAAGACCCAGTCCAAACAATCCCAGTGTACTGTTTTTAGTACAAAAAAGACTAGTTATGATTTGTCAATTTTATGTGAAAGGTAGCAGCTATATTTTCACCAAACAAAACCCAAAATACCTTTACAATAATGTTTTCATGTTAATAGCTTGGTATGAACTACAACGTGCAATTGTACATATCAAAGCTCTAAGTCTAAACAAAACAAGTTATGAAAATTTTCAGTTGTCTTGAACCACTTTAATTTTCATTTTATGAAATTTCTATGTTTCAGCTTTTCATTCTGAGCTAAGGTTTTTTTAATTTCTCCACACGTCTCTACATTTGTTTTTCAACCAAATTTGTCAGGTCAAATTTGTGTTTCAATTTAAATATATTTTCATGTTCGCCAAAATTAGTGTCAAGGTGGATTATTTTTTTGATGGAGATTACAGGGTATTGCTCGTTTGTCCTCTCCCAGGGTTTCCCAATGTTTCACCCTGCCGAGGACAACATGTCCTTTCAGATCTCTGAGATGTCACTGGTCACTGTATTACAGCACCCATTTTGCCCCATCTCCCATGAAGTTCAGCATGATAATAAGTAAGATGCAGCTAGGTTCCTGTGGCTACTCAGATTGGAATCTAGGAGTTTAATTCTTGGTGTGACAGGCAAAGGGCAACTCTTTTCAGCACCAGAACTCTGAGTTAGCTCCTGCCCAAGAAAGCAATTTTACAGACTTTAATACTGTATTTGTCAAAAGTAGAAAAAGGGTATCACACTAAGTGAGATGCAAATTATAGGAATTTATACAGGAGTTTTGTATTTGTGGCTGGGTAGGAAACACGCCTGGCACAGCAGCCATGGGACAGACAATGTGCACACTCAAATTCTCTGTCCTGGCCTGCTTTCTTGTCTCACCCATATGATTTGTAAGAGGAAACATAAGGAAGCATGAGATCATTGGTAGATCTTACTGAAAGCACTTGAGGATCATGAGCACTTGAGGATAATCTGTGCAACTGGGCTCAGTTACAAGGTTATAAATATTTTTACATGAAACCTAGGAGTTCCCATTAATTTTAAAAATAAGATGGAAAAATTGAAATCACATGACCATTTATTTATTTTTTACTCTTGCCCCCCCTACTTTGGTAGGTAAGAGTATTAAAATTTCCAGGACATTAGTGAAATTTCTCATATATATAAGAGCTAAGGTTCTGAAAACATCAACTGCAATGCAGAATGTCAGAGCACAAAAACTTTTTCACCTTATATTTTACACTAAATCTGACTAAAGAACCTATCAAGAGACTTAGCAAATCATCACGTCTTACTGTAAAGTAATTTACAGTTGCATTTGCAGGCAGGCATCAGCAGGCTCAAAACTCATTACAGCCAAAGATAACAACATTAACTTAATCCTGACAGGCAAAATACTCTAGTCAATACAATTGCAGGTATGGTGTGTTGAAATATCCAACTGCAAACAATCCTGAGAAAGGTCAATGCAGCACAAGTGTTTAACAATACAAGTGTCCCAGCCTAGTGTTTTAGACAAAGGTTATCATCAATGCTCAAATCAGAGAAATTCACACTGAATCATTGCCTTTGATGTTTTAGTAACACCAAGCTTTCATCATAACCATAAGCAGTGGTATTAATGTGTCACAAAGCCTTTGTTTATAAACCCATTAGAAAATGTATCCAACTCAAAAAAGTGAGTAAAGAAGTAGTCAACTATTTATTTGCATTTTAACTATTTGTAATCTTTCTGTTCATAATATCTTGTTTACAAAGAAAGGTAGGTAAATATCTGAACATTTGCATTGCTTCCAAGCCCATATTCTCTACAGCACTACCAATTCCTAGATAGTCTGTTGTTTTCACAAGATCTTTTGATTTATGTTAATAATCAAACTAGAAGATATGTGACTTGGCAGAGTATACAACTGAAGTATTAAATAAAACTTAGCTGAATTCCTCCTTCAAGGGGCGCAGGCAGCTGTTTTGGAATCAAGTGCTAAGAATAAAATTTAGCAATAAGAGTAATAATAGTCACCTTCTGATTAGCAAAATTTCAAGAAAAGCAGGAAAAGGACTTCTGAAATACAACAATGATTTGCCTCAAACGCATCTTTGTTCAGTTAAATTAAATCTCTTATTGATTTTGATGTTTGCAGTAAGTCTCTGATGTTAACATAGACATAAAACAACCTTTATAGTATCTGTTAGCCATAGGGCTGTTCCTCTGTACTTATTTAATGACAAGAGACTGAGGTCCCAACTTCTAGTTATATATGTGATTTTTCTGGCTAACTAATGCAAATCACATCTTTTTTAAGGCTAGTATTTTCAAGGTAATATTAAGACAAGAAGCTTGTTCTTACTAATAATTTAGTATCAAAAGAAAATAACGAATATAATTATTAGAATTTGAGGCCTCATTTCTGTATTGAATCAAGTCATGTAAGGGATAAACGTAAGAAAAATTCAGAAGTTCAGGACTGTATTTTTTAATCACTTTCTAATAAAACAATGTTTAGTATATTCTAGTAAATATGGGTTAACTCTTCACGTGAAGAGTAGCACATACAAATAGCTGTAGAAGATTATCAAATTACTCTTTGCTGTGGCCTTTGCTATGGGGGGAACAGTTTTTATAACAATAATAACTGGCACATTACTGAGTCATGACTCAATTTCTAGGACAGAGCTGATGCTTCTCGGAGAGGGACAGTCTCGAAGGTTAAAGCAACCATGCTTCATTAAACAAATGCGTGCCACTAGATCAAGTGCCAATAATGGCATAACTGACACAGAGCAGAAGAGGTCTGCACCAGTGTTCTCACCTTGTTTCCACCAGCATGTGTCATTGTGGATGCCTGTACTGAGGCCCAGCACCAGCAAGGGGAAGAAAACAAATGATGCCTTCATAGGGAGAGATGGGCACAGCACAGAAATGTAATTTATCAAAACAAAGGAGAGACTGGAGCTGAACATCTGAATATGTGTGTAGATAGACCTTAATTTCCAAGGTGTTGCAAAGCATACTTTGGGGAATATAATAAGAATGTTTTTCATAACATTTGAATTGCGGCCTCTATGTTGATTTGCAGATGGGAATATGAAATATCAAGACATTTGTGATTTATCCACAATTTGTGTAAAACACCTGACTGCCTGCCTTTGAATTTTGAATGTATCTCTGAGTAGGTTTGTAAGAGCTAACATGCAAGAACTAGTGGTTATTAATATAAACTGAAATGGTCAGCTGTTAGCATAAATACTCTGCTCCTTATAAAACTTAATACAGCTCAACAGTTTACGCCATTAATTCATTCTTTCTCCAGTGGTGATCTTAGCAGAGTGACACATTGGACAGCTAACTGAAAATAATTTTTTACTTATCCCAGCTCTGTATATTGTCAAGTGTACTTTTATACCAGACACATGGCAAAATCAAGCAACAAGAACTTTCTCCCTCATGTCTCAGTAATTATGCTTCAAAGACTCTGAAGCAAGAAGTTTATTGAGTTTTTATTTAAGTGGTCTTACAGGGCTCCTTCCCCCAAATATGAAAAATGCTTTCAATTATATAGTACCCATTCACTCAACCCAAACTGGCCACCTTTATTTGAAATTACTTTTGGATTTTTAGCCTTTCTATTTTGCAGGGAGGGTGCACACTCACTCAGTTGAGCACTGAATTGTTGTAGTGGTCATGATGAACCATTATCTCCCTCCATGGGAAAGAGTCACCTAACACATATGACTATTTTACCTTAGAAAATAAACATGGGAAATACCATGTGAAGGTAAAATATTTTCATGAATATTGTCCATTACACTCCACCTAAGGTGAAGTGTGCAAGGCCCAAGGCAAGTTTGGATGTTCACACTCTAGTGAGTAAAGTGAAGCTGCCTGGTGCCTGCCTTAACCAGAAAACTTAGGAGTTTCAGCAGCTTTTCCGAGAACTTCATGTCTACTACTACCATTCTGTTTAAATCTTATCACTTGTTTGTCCTAATTTCTCTTCATATTATAAGGGGTTCAAGGTTCAAAAGTCCATTTAAAGGATATTTTAAGTCTGGTCACATTTGCTACCCTTAGATGTTCAGATCATCCATAATCTTCTTTCCCAGTTTTATAATAAACCAGTCATCACACCTTTAGTCTGATAATTTTCACCAGCAGCAAGATATTTTTTTTTAAGGAGAATGGTAGTGTCGAAATGGAAAGGAACTGTGACAGGGAGTGTGCTGTTTCTGGCTGTGCTTGTTTTAAAAGAACAGTGGGAAAAAAAAGTACAAATCACTTTTTTCCTTTATGTGTGTTTTTGTGTAAAATACACACCTACAATGAAAGTGACTGCACTTTCCTGTTCAGGATGGACAAGCTTTTGAAATAATTGACTCCTCAAGCTACTTCTCCATTATAGTGACAGAGAATTGAAACACCTCAAAACTTGCTTCTCAGATGTAAAAGCCACTAAGCAGTAATTAAGGTTGAGAAGACTTGCTGCTTTTTAACTAAGCTAAACTGACATACACTATCCACTATGTCAGGATATTTGGGGGCCATGAAGGTTAATCACTAAAATTTAGCACATAGCCACCATGGCAAAGCACTTCAGCTACTTCAGACTAGGTTTAACTGTCTTGCCCCCACCCTAGTAACCCCTTATCTGTACACCTCTGTTGCTAAATGCCTATTAGAGAACAAATTAATAGGTCTGAAGTATTTAAGATGATCTAAAGACTTATATTGATGTAATCTGTTTAAGATGATGTAAAGGTTTAGCATAGATTATACTTATATATCTGAAAGCTTTAGGTTGGTTTATCTGCAAAAGCCCTTCCAGGACACAGTTTGGAGGGAATAGAGGTGTAAAGGGAAAAGGGAAACACTGGAAATGTTGAAGAAGAGTAAAGAAGCAAAGGTGCATATTTTGCCTCAAGCTATGCACTTGAAAGATTATATAAGTACAGGTATAGGAACACATGGTTATTCTGGAATACTAGAAACATGCCAATCTAGTTTATTAAATATGTCCCAAATGTGTTAAAGGGGAAATTAATGTTGACATTATTAGGCAGTCGCTAGATTTGTTATTTGGTAACCATTCAAGTTGTTTGACCCTTTGAAAAGGTAGGAATTAAATTTTACTCTCTAGACTAAATATATACTTTTATACATTTAAATAAAAACCTGTTCAAAAAAGAACTTTGAGGAGAGTTAAGAGCATTCATTGCATTCCAATTTCTTATCAGCTCTGGTGTGGGATAGATATCCCTTACAATGGATGCTGGGAATTCCTATAGTTGCCTATAATTATATCATTTATTTATAAAATTTCATATATAATATGTATTGTATATAATTTATATATTAAAATTTGTATGTTTATAGTTATAGTTATAGGTTGTATTCTCATGCATATGTTCAAGGGAGGGGAAACCTAATTAAGATATTCAATCTTAATTGTTATTCTCCCCCACCTTTGAGTCTTAAACTAAAGAACCTTAAACTCATTTTTCCTTTTTTATCCATCTTGTCTCCCCAGAAAAAAATTGTATTTTTGCTACTACTGATTTGTAAAGGTATACGACGATAGCTTTTATGCTTTGCATGTAATAAAATAAGATAGCATTTAAGGATTTAAGAGTAGTTGGCATTTGAATTTCTGTCTTCCTTCCAAAGCAATGTGAACTTTCCAGTCTATGTGCTAAAGATTGAAGTTCCACAAAGATAAAAATGGACAACGTTTCTTTAGCAGACAATTTGTCACCTAGCCTTTAAGTTTTACTAGCCCGGAGAGATATCCGACAACTAAATAGTGAAAGGAAAGTGAATGATTAGCTGGCAGACCTTCAGGCTACTGAAAGATAGTTTTAGTAGCCTGTCATGAAAATCTGTGGCCTCAGGCTGTGGGGCTACTTTTTATTTCCAAGCCTGTTATTGATTTTGGTATGAAGAAAATAATTTGGTGTTGTTGCTTAAGGTGTCACTGAGAAAGGAAAGAGAAAAGGGGAAAAAACCCAACCACATGTTTCATTTGCTAACAGTTTTTAGTTCAAATTTACCTTTTTATTACAACAGGGATTGAACTGGTAGATGAAGGGCATTTACTACTTAAAGGTACTACCATCTTTATGAAACATGGCACACTAATCGAAAACACAAGTAAACTGAAAATTAAATTTAAAAGCCTATAATTTAGTATCTTCCGTGCCAGGAATGATGACTTTCATTTACGGAGGGAATCCAGAGCTGCTCAGGGTCAGTCTGATGTGTGCCATTTTCAGGCCTATCGTGGAGGCTGATGGAGTTGATTAATTTCTTGGAACTCAGCTTTGTCTTCTCCAGCTCACTGAACAACTTCATTTCAGCTGATGAGTTCAAACAGGGGTCAGAGCAATCCTCATTTCTGACAATCCCACAAAATGGGAATTAATTTTATGAGTTAGTACTATTGTGTTCAAAACTAAGCAGAAAATAGTCAGCTGACTTAACCTAAGGAGGGAAAGAAATATTCCATTTACAAAACCTACTAAGATATACTGAACTGTTTGAAAATACAAGAAAAGATTTACATTAGGCAAGGAAAATGATTAAACATCTCATACAATCTAATGCCTGAAAATCTGTTTAAGACCCATGTGAGAGCAAACACCTAAATTGTAGCTGTTGCTCTTCATATTATTTAAATACATTCAGGGTGGATTAAAATGAGCTTGAGAGAACTGAAAGATGCACGGCAATGAGGAAAGCATACCTGCTTTAGAAGTAACAAGATTACAAGTTCTAATTTTGTTTTAGTAACTGCTAAGATATAATAGAGCAATGATCCTCACATAAGTAGTAATGGCATTTAACATTATGAATACTGATATTGTCTTCAGAAAGTGAGTATTTTACAATGCAATCTTCGATGTTTATATTCAAAGATGATTAATGCAAGTAACATTTTTATACAAATGCAATTATGAAAAATTATATACCAACACCACCACTTGATCTTTCAGATACTACTGAGAGTTATTTTAAAGATTTTTAATACTTATTATTTCCATAGGATGATCTAGAACTACTTCAATCTTACATGAGCGAAACTTACTTAATAGAATAATTTGCTAAGGATGCTAGTGCTCTGGCATTTTTCTTCCCATGTTCTTCCCTATTGTTTCTTCTTTGAAAAATCTGACACATGTGAAACACTACCTAGACATACGGAAGTGGTTTTTCTCTTAAAGTTTGCTGGGGTCTGGTTGAATATCAGTGATCAGGAACAAGCAGAGTACCATAATCAGCAGCAGTGATTGTGAGTTGTTTCAAACAGACAATTACGTCTTCTTTATTCGATATTAAAAAGTTAAACCACAGACTAAATCCCACTTCAAAATGGGATTACATTCAGGTTCTGTTATTATCTATCCATATATAATCTCAGTAGTGCAACAAGATAGAAGCTGTAGATTTATCTGTTTCATCTGATTTTGAATGTGAAAGCAGTGTTTGACTTGTATCTCCACCAGTTTATAGGCAAATACCATGATCTTGTTCCTTTCTTCAGGGTATGAAACAACACTGGTCGGATGACATGAAGGAAAGTCAAATACAGTTAGATTACAAAGGTCACATTGTTACTTTGATGTTTTATTTTCCCTCCAAGTTGTAAAAGGATCTATTTATTCCTTCCCTAACCTGGTGGTCCAGAAATCCTCAATATCCAAAAAGTGTTAATCCAACATTTGTTCTCTAGAAGGCTAGAACCAGAAATGCTGCTTTGGATGAAAAAGCCATGGTTATAGACTCATCCTGCCAGGAAATTTCTATGGGATTTTTAACTCTTGTCTCTTTTCTCACCCCTTACTTTTCTGGGAGACAGAAGGATGAGTTAGAACTTTTGCTTATCTGTATGATCTGGTTTGTTCTTTTAAATACGATTGACTCCAGAAATTGCAGATTTTGGGTTCAAAATACAGCATCAGTTTCCTGAAAGGAATATATGAAAGGTTTTCTAAGTTAACACTCTCAACTTCCATTGTTTTCTGTATCAAAAGATATGGCAAATCTGTAGCTCAGAACCAGAAAACAAAACATTTCTTCTGCCAGTTGTGAGTCCAACAATTGTTGAAGCTCTGTGCTAGTGGAGCATATAGAGTTTAGGAGCTTTCATTCATCAGCTGATGTATGACACTAACTCATGTAATCCTTTAAATCTCCTTGTCCAATGAAGCTGAGAGCTTGATGCAGATCTTATTATCAGCAGACGTGGATGATATGATGTTTTTAATTTATAAATGTATTTACATTCTCAGGTATTTCACTCAGAATAAATGACTCCATTGTAACTTGCAATGAAAAAAAGCAAACTATGAATAACATTTTAAAGTGTCGCTATGACAATGAACCTTAGCTGCTTAGAAGTGACTTTTTCTGAAAGACTTCTTTAAATAAAAATACTTATCATTTTGATAACAGGACTAAAGGGGGATAAGTGTGAAGATGGCTTAGTTCCACTATAGAAGCCTTCAAGTGCTACAAATTACAGTCCATGGCCTACAAAAATTATGTCCTGAGCAAAAAAATGTGCTGTGCAGCTAATTTTAACTTTGAATTATACATAAAAACTTTATCAACAAAAGTATCTTTTCCAGGGAAAAAAAGGAAAAGAAAAAGAATGCATTCAATAATTTTGAGCAAAGTATCACTCATTTCTCTTCAAACCCTTCCTATTACTGGGCTTACTTAAATAATCAAGTCTTCCATTTGTAACTGCAATTACTAGTTATCAGATTATACACAATCATGATTAAAAAGTACACAGAACACTGAGAGTGCATGGGGAAGTTATCTAATCCAATTCTGCAAATGATAACCTGTTTTGCAAAGTGAAAATCTGTCTTTTTACACCAGTTTTCCTGGTTGTTTCTCCTTCCAGCATTGCAAAACTTTCAGACTGCCTCCTCTTTTCCTAGTCACAGGATGATAACTTATGTTTTGCTCACAACTATCCACAGTGTATCTAACAACGACCTCAAAAAGTCTTATTATAATGTTTAACTTTCTTTTTTCATCAATAAGAAAGGAAGTTAGGCTTTTATGATTCTGTGCCATTTCAGTACTGATGCAGTGACTTCTCCACATTTGGCATTTTCTGTACTAGAATGTAGTCAGACTGTGAGTGTCATAGATTAAAACAATTTCCAAATCCTACATACCTTGAACACGAGGATTACAAGCAGTGTCACTTGTATTTTGACTGCTGCAATCTACTTCAAACTCCTGGGCACTGTTTACATAATCTTCTGAACAGTGCTGCTGGCGCATAAAATGTTTTGTGGATATACATACCTCTATATGGTAATTTCTAAAATGAAAACTGATTACTCAATAAGAATTTACACAAATTAGAATACAAGTATAATTTGCAAATGACAAGATATAAAAAATTATACAGGCTTTTGGGCTTTGTAGTGTGGAGGACTTTGAACTTCCACCAATGTTAGGAGACACTCTATCAGCTGTAGATCTGTGTTTTCATTGGCACTGGAAAGTATGAATTCAAATTGATCTTTTGATTGCAGAAGTTTCATCCACCATTTTAGGATCAGAAAAGTGCAACTGTCTTTGTATCTGTGTAGGCTGTAAATTGGAGTTGCAGCTTTTTCTGTAATAAAAATGAAATTATATGCTATTCAAAATGAAATATAGGATGTAAAATGAGCATGACTATGTATTCAGATTTGACACAAATGCATTACATTTATTTCAGATGCTGCTGTGCCTGCTTAACAAATTATGGAAAGGTTCTAGCAGTCTAGTGGCCCAATAGACAAAAGTAGAAAGAGGAACTGAATTCTAAATGAATACATAACAGCAAACACTTTTGCCTCAGCCACTTGCCATGTCTCTTTCTCATATAAAAAAATGAACAATACACATGGGAACTGTGTGCTATCCTTTCAGAAGTCTTCAAATAGCATTCCCTAATTAATCCTCATAGGATACAGTTCTGAGAAGTAGAGGAACTAATGTCTTTCATAGATGAGTTCTCTATTTAAAGGATACATTGCATCAATGGGATGGCAAACTATTATGAATTGGGATTTTGCAATTATTTTATCATCCTTAATCTAGCCTTTTGCAACCAAGATCTCACATCCACTGTGCTTCACTGTGCTCCATTTATGTCTAGAAAAGATAAAGCATGGATTGCAGCTATGGTGACACTTCCACCCATCCCTAGCAATTCACCGTTAATCTGACAATCTGACCTGAAGTGACCAGGTTTAGGAAGAATGTAATTTACTCATTATGCCCACTGAGTTTTAGGTTTACTTCACCCTCTCAGTAGCTTCGACCCAGGCATTGTCCCCTGTACTGTTCTGAAAGGTCACTCATTAATTAATATGCCATTTCTGATAAACTGGCCACAACACTGAAGATGTTAAAAACTGAGACGTGGGACTTGAACTTCTGCTTAAAGTCAAGCAGGAGTTTTGAACGTCTAGACAAAAATATTTAAATTCTCCAGATATGAGAATCCACTCATGTTCTGCAAAGTCAAGTGGTTGTGAGAACCCCAACACATTTGATGATTAATCCCAATCATAATTAATATGAAAAAATACAATACCTACCTTTAGGGTACAAGATCTGTCAACCAGATGTCCTGCAAAGAGCAGGTAACATCATCTTTTTTGACATCTATATGGATAACTGAATATGCAAAATGAATGATGAATAAATAAATGATATGAGGAGCTCATCTAAAAAAACTGGTAAAAACAGATTTTTTTTTAAATCCTTAAGTAATTTGTTCATTTCTCATGTTTATTTCAACAAATACCAGACATAAAATTAAAGAAAAGAAAAATTGTAAATGGCAGTGCTATGGTAATAAAAATGTGGTAAACAATCTAACATCAGGCCTATAATGTATTTATAAAAAAAAATGACAACAAATTATTTAGAATAGATAAGGTGACAGTGAACACTAAATGCCAAAATTATTACTTTGAATTGTTTTCAGTGGCAAATATGATATGTGGGTTTTATATTCTAAAATACTGGTTACAGTTTGCAATTTTATGCAGTTTCTGGACACATCTACATCTTTCAGCATTTTTTATGGGCTTTTTTTCTGCTTCATATCATCTGTAAATTGACATCAAGCCTGTCACAGAGCCCCAGAATGTTTGGGGTTAAAAGAGACCTCTGGAGGTCTTCTGGTCTAATGTCCCTGCTAAGGCAGGGATGGCTACTGAATATGTCCAAGGTGTGACGTTCCACAATCTCTCCATGCAACCATTGCCAGTATTTCCTGATGTTCACATGGGACATATTGTGTTACACTTTGTGCCCATTACCGCTTGTCCTGTCACTGGGCACCACTGAAAAGAGCCTGGCTCCATCTTCTTTGCACCCTACCTTCAGGTATTTACATGCATTAATGAAATTCCCCAGTGAACCTTCTCTTCTCCAGGCTAAAGAGTTCCAGCTCTCTCATCATGTCCTTGTTCACAAGTTGCTCCAGTCTCCTCATCATCGCAGTGTTTCTTTGTTGGACTGTCTTCTGAGTGTCCAGGTCTTTCTTGTTGCCCAGAATTGGACCCAACCCTCCAGGTGTTGCCTCACCAGTGTTGAATAAAAAAGAAGGATCACCTCCCTTAAGCCTGCTGACAATACTGCTGTTAATGCAGGACACCATCTGCCTTTTTTTGCCACAAGGGCACATTGTCAGCCCCTGTTCAACTTGGTGGTCACTAGGATGCCCCAGGTCCTTTTATGCAAAGCTACTTTCCAGCCAGTGAGACCCTGGCTTGCACTGTGCCTGGGTTTTTTTTTCTCTTCTCATGCAGGCCTTGGCACTTCCCCATGTCAAGCTCTTCCAGAAACATGCAGAAGACAGGGCACACAAAACTCACATTCTAGCAAAATATAGCAAGTACCAAACAAAAATTTTCATTTTCCTTCAGTTCCCACCCTTAACATGCATGAAGAAGAAAATGTATATCTAGTACACTGAGCACAACAGATACACAAAGGGGAATAATCAACACCTTTCCACATTTTGAATGTGCTTGATATTCCTTTGTTGAACAGTATTCACAAAGCATTCTGGATATCTTCATGTCCTTTCCCTGAAAGGATCCAAACTCTGTCATTTACCATTGGATTTAACCACAGCAGTCAAACCAACTCATCTTCAGTACCTACCAAGTAGCTTGTCAGCTATTCAGGTCCCCACCCTGCATTTCAGAATCCTTTTTTGAAGATGGTGCCTCCTACAATGGATTTTATGGCGGACTTGCTTGCTGGAGTATCACTGCCTATTCTGCTGCACGTCCTGGGGCTTAATCCCCAAGTTTTATACATCTGGTCTTTTCACTTCTGTATTCACACGGAGAAATATTTAATTATATATCCATATTTAGGGATTTATATTCTAGATGTTTAGATATTCTCTATAGACATGCTATATACTACAGGTGTGGGACATTACACACAGAGCCACACAGATATAATAAAGACCTTAATTTTATAGTTGCATGTGCAGCTGTAAATTTATATTTATAAGGTACATCTAAGATTTTAGATTTACATCTAAGTACCTGTCTTGAGTTCGGTAAGGTTTTGGATTGATCTGTGTGGTAAAAACATCAGCAGCACACATACAGCTCAGACAGGAAGTACAAAATTAATGTTCATCCTACAGTATTGGACTTTCCTGCTACTTCAGCTCCTCTCAGAACAGCCAGGCCAGCAGGGACAGAAGCTCAAGTGACAGAACTGGAAAGTGGCAGCCAAAAGCTGTAAATTATCATTGGTGAAAAGAAGGCAGTAGAGCTACACATACATCAGTGTCTTAAAGCACTGGGAAGTATGACAACTGGTTCACTGCTTATCTCTTTTTTCGGCTGCATCTCTGATGTAATTATCAGTTGTTCAATTTATGTTTTTAAAACTCAATAATTGTGTGTTCTGCATGCAAAAAAAAAAAAAAGTCAAAAAGCAGAGGAGGGAAAGGACGCCTCGGTTCCTTAACACATGCCTTTGTTAGCAATGTGCTATGACACAGATCTTACTTTGTTCATGGACTTGAATTTTTTTGCTCGAAACTTCTTTTAATTACTAATTTGAACAAGCAGGAATTGCAAAGCTTAGCAGATGGTTTCAGGACACACAAAGCAGGTTGCCTCTTGGACAGAAAAATCATTAGGCTATGGAAAGTATTAATTAACAGTTATCATTTGTGGGATTTCTCAGCAACTGACATTGAAAAGATCATTAGTCTTCTACATAATATTTTTTTAAAATATGTTATTTTAAAGTTAAAATTTGTCAGCCTCCAGTGAAAATCAAATGGAAGTATCTGTCATAAAAGGATGAATAGTACCATTGGAAGTCTTCACTATAACAATCCCAAAGCAAGGTATTTTGGTACAGACATTTACCCCTGTAGGGGTGATCAGAGTTTTATCAGGGAAAAAAAGATAACTTTTTCCCCCACATTAGTACACCTGCTTCAGAGTTGATCTCATTTTTCTACAAAGCTAGGCTCTGTCCCTTGGAAAAACGCATTTATGGAAGCTACAGTGAAAATCAGATGCTGGGAAGCTACCGTGCATCCTTCTTCAGCTGCCCTCATGTACAGAACAAATCCATGGACTTTCACAACAGGTTTTTTTATTTATTAGAATGAAGAAAAAAGGAAATCAATATTAATTTACTGTAATGTTTTAAAGAAAGAGTGGAAAAGCTATTTGTGCAGACTGGGACATTTTTCCACTAGAGGAAAAAATATACTTTGAAAATTAAAGACTCATGGATGAATATTTAAGATACATAAACATAAGACTATAAAATCTGTAACAGTTGTTTCAGATAAGATTTGTAACAGCCACTTAGGATTTCACAACTGTGATAAAGTCTTCTGACAGAAAAAAACATAATTCAATGAGTTAGCAAAACCCAACAAACTGACTAATCCATTTAGGTCACAATGATATTTTCAAGCATGTAAACTTTCCTTGCATTCAGGGGACAGCTCTTATAAATCAAACTACATTCATAAATACTGCTCGACTAATGAAGGGGGTGTGAAACAAAACCTGAAATTTATTAACATTGAAGTTGGTAAATGCTCTCTTTTATTTTCCCTTGCGTTAAATCTTTCAAAAGTAAATATTTTGAAGAGAAAAGCCAGTTAGTGACTAGCATGGAGGAAGAGGGGAGAAATAAGTACTGATAGTGATGGAATTACATTGCTCACACCAGTAAAACAGCTACCAATGGCATAGGACACCTGGGACTGTCAGCCTGGTACCATCTGGCAGCCAACATTGCAGTGCCTGACATCAAGGAGGCAATGTTAACTCCGCCACTGAAAGGGGCTGTGAACTATGATCAGAGATAGAGCCCCATCAACAGACATCTATTTTCCTGCTTTGCCATAAACGTCAGTGTCCATAGACCCCTCAATTATTCAGTGTTCTGCTGAAGGTTAAAGGCTTAGAACTGATTTTATAAGGCAGTCTTGACACATATTGTTTCCCCTGACCACACACATGCACACATACACAGGATGCAGGCTGGGAATGCCACAGTGGATAAAGATCAGCAGTAATTCATTTGCAATAATTAGAGAAAAAATGAGCAGTGCTTAAGGTGAGGGAAAAGCAACAGAATTTGTTACTTTGGAAAAGATTTTTTGAAAGTAAAAGGCTAAACACATTCAGCAGGGTTTTTTTGTTGATGTTTTTCCCATTTTCAAAACCAACATTACAATTTTATGACGCACAAAATGGAAAACTTTCAAAAATGTCAGGTTTTGAAAAAGATTACTATGAATAATGTATTTCAATACAGCTTTGTCAAACTGTTCTATAGTACATACATTTGTAATTTCTTAACACTGAATTTACTGGGAAGTGACACTACTGTGCTCATGCTGTTCACACTTGTTTACAAATAGAGGCAGTCAGGCTTTGAGCTTCAAATTCAAGTGTCCAGATACTGACGTGACTTGCCTGAAAGCACTGGCAGGAAAAGTGTGCCGTGTTAAAAATTCATAAAGAACACTGCTTTTTATTTCAAGAGTAACAGGAGCAAAAGGTTTTTGCAGTGCCCTGGGAAACAGAAAGTTCAAATATTGCGAAGTTGCAGGAGCAGATCAGAGCATGCTATTCACAGTTAAAGCCTACAAGGCAATTCTTTATAGTGTCTTGGGTGAGACAACTGAAGGAGAACTGAACCTAAGGAGCCAATTTGCTGAGTTTTGTTCGGTCTGTAAATTGAGTAGTTTATATTATAGAATCATGAACTGCAAGAGCTGCATATTTGAACAGTGGAAAACTGTATTTGAATCTGAGTATTTCTAGGTTATGTAAACTTATGTTTCTGTAACTCATCCATAATGTGAAAAATACCCATAAAAGGCTGCTACAACAGGCTAGATTTTTCAAAGTTCTGTCAACAATTATTGATTCCATAGCTGGCTACTTTTTCAGACACCTTTGTGGGAAGAAACTGTGGTTGGGCTCCAGGCTAGGAGACAGGTATGGGTTTGCTTTTTTGTTTTGTTTTTTCTTATTTAAAACAGTTTGTGGGCTCAAACTTCCCCTTCAGAAATGCATGCACTCACTGAGTTAGAACTAAGAGTCTACTACCTTAGGTGTAACATTTCTTTATCCTCTTGTTCTCTTTATCCTGAAGTCTATGCTGACTGCTAACAAAAATGCTATGCATCATGTATTTTAAGATATCTTTAAATGAATATTCAGCAAAACTGCCTTGTATTTTAGACAGTTTCTGAACCAAATCCTTCTAGGAGAGACAAACAACTAGAAACACTTGTCAAATATGTTATTTCATACATTTAATTAATATCTATCAAATGTCTGTCAGATGGCTGACTGAATTCTATGAGGAAAAATTAGTAGAGTAAAACCTCAGTTTTTGACAGTAGTCAAATTATGCAAAGGGGGTCCACCTCAAGCCTATGCACACAAATACCTACACTTAAAAGTACCAAGACAGCAGCATTATGTGAAAAGCTGTCACACTTTTGGGAGGAGGGAAATCAGCATGTACTAGCTGAAGAGCCAGTACTCAAATGCACACAACGAGGGAAACAAGCAGGAGGAACCAGAGATCTTTGTGCAGCTGAAGCCTCAAGTCACAGTGGGGTCACAGGAATGGGATAGGAAGGCTCCCATGACTGAAGTACTACAGTGGGTGGGTACAGGCCTCTTAGGAAGGTCAGACTGGGAGGGCAAGGAGAGAGAGTTGTCCTTCCTGTGTAAAATTAGCAGGCATGCATGGAGCCCTGCCTTAGGATGGATGGTGAGCCAGTCAAGAGCTTATGGGTTAGAGGGTAGGCAAACATGGGTGATGTTGTCATGGTTATCTGCTATAGGCTGCTTCAACAGGAAAAATAAGCAAATAAGCCCTTTTTACAACAGGAGGAAGTACATATTCATATGTTTTTTTCTTCATGGGACACTTATAAGTACCCTGATATATCTCCTGGCAAGGCAGTACAGCACAAGCAGCCCAGGGAATTTGTAGAGAGATTTGATGACAGCTTCCTGAGACAGGTAATCAGTGTTTGGAAAAGGGGAGATTCTCTTCTGAACATGACACCTACAAACAGTAAAGTCCTTGTGTGTGGGACATGGGAAGGTCAGAGAAGGACTTGGCTCCACTGATAAGGAGATGATGGAGTTCAGGATCCAGAGAAAAGGGAACAAGGCAGAAAGCAGGATCACAGCTTTGGGGTTTAGTAGAGCAGATTTTGCCCTATTCAGGGATCTGCTTGTAAGAGTCCCACAGGAATCTGTGGGGAGGAGAGGGGTCTAGGAGTGTTTATTGTTTTTCAGGAATCAAATTCATCATATCCAAGCTCAAGAATGGCTTTCCCCCATGACCAGAATATCAAGCAAAAGTGGCATGAGGCCATAATGGATGCACATGAATGCATGTGGGTCTCTTAAATTAACTTGAACACCAAAAGGCAATATACAGGATGTGGACGGAGAATGAGGTAGCCCAAGACAAGTGTACTGACACTAGATGCTGGAATGAATTTAAGAAAGCAAAAACTCATCTAGAGTTGGAATATAAAGCCTCAGAGGTACCTTCCAATCTGAAATATTCAGTGATTCTGCAATTCAACAATTTTGTGAAATAATCATAAAGATGTCCAGTTCTTCCTGGTTTTTGTTTGTGATTTTTTTTTTACTTTTTCTGCTTAGGTTTATTTAGTCTTCTCATTCCTTCTCTGCCTAGTCTTGAGAAGAGGAGGCTCAGGAGGGACCTCATTACTCTCTAAAATTCACTGAAAAGAGATTGTAGAGAGGTGGGGACCTGTCCCTTATACTGTGACTGCAGTGAGAGGACAAGAGACAACTGGCCTAAATTGAGACAGGAGATTCAGATTAGATACTAGGAAAAACAATTTCCATTGCCTTAGGATTTGAATAGGTTGCCAGGGAGGTGGTGGGCTTGCAATGCTCGGAGGTGTTTAAGAAGTGTCTAAATCTGGCACTGGATTATATGGTTTAAGTACAGTGATAGTGATGGGTGGGTGACTGGACTTCATGATCCTAAAGTCTCCTCCAACCTTGATGATTCTATCGGTCCATCACATGTTACACTATGTGTTTCTGGGTCATCTAGAACAAATACCTTATCTATGCACAGGCAGTCCTAAAGCCTCCTAAAGTCTTCTCATGTGCTAACAGGCAGAATACTTACTACCTGGTGAATGTCAGCACCCTAATCCTTTCCAGGTGAAAATAGTGGCTCAGAGAGAATGTGAGAATCCTGTCATGAGGCATTTATGAAGAAGCTTACTACCATTCATGAGGAAGTTTCTAGGAAAGGATATTATGCTCTGATTTGTGAAGTTAATACCCAGTGGATCAGGCAAATGTACAAGACTTCAGAGCTCCATTCTTTCAATCTCAGAACCTTTAGTAAAAGGAACAGAACATCCACAACTTTCATACTCTCTCCTCTGTGGCAGAGCTGCTTGATATTCTCACTGGGACTCTATAGCTGCTATTATATGTTATCTCGTCCTCTTTGGCTTTTTTCTCTTTTTTTAATTTTTTTTCCTCTTTTTTTATTTTTCTTTTTTTTGCTTTTTTTTTTCTTTTTTTCTTTTTCCATGAGGAAAATTGGGTTTTTTTCTTCATCTTCTCTACCTAGAAAGAGAAAGGATTTTGAGGTGGCAGAACTTTGGGATGAAGGGAACCTTCATGTCATTTCCTAGTGATAACTTCAGATGATTAACAATTTTTTGTTTATTTGGAAAACCAGTCCATAGACTCAAATTATAATTGTGTCTTGATGTACTAAAGACTTTTAGACATATTTTGCAAATGCATCAGTATGATAAGACTGCCCACCTTGTAAACCCTAGAACAGCATGAATTTGATGCCTTTTATTTCCAATTACATGTCATATGCAAACATCTGGACTAGAAAACTGAGCATGCTCCACTCAAAAAAAAAAGGGGTAACCACAAAACTTTCTCTTTATGCAAAGTGCTATGTAAATTAATTTTGCTTGGATGAGGAAGCAGTCCCCTGGGACATCTTCTTACACACCACAACTCCGTAGCTCCCATGTAATACAGATTTCCACTTCCAGCAATAGATATGCAAGAATTTTTCTCATATCTTATTCAAGCCCTTTGTTTCTCTCTGCCTAGACTTCTAGTCTCTGATTTCCACTCTCAACAAAGCAAAAAAAATCCACGGTTCCTGCGGCTCTGCTGCAGCTGCATGCAGATATAGCTATGACTATACAAAAGTCCTGAAGGTCAAACATCACTTGAGTACAGGTTTAGTGCCTAGTAGCTCATATTTTAATGATATCTTTATTCACCAAGAACACTGTGAAAATTCTCCATGTTAGATACTTTAACAGAAAAAGTTCATCTTTTTAAAATGAGGATATGTACAAGTCAATAGTTCATATTGAAAATGCTGCCACAATAAAGTGTCAAATATCTTTCAATGAGTAAAAGGTAGTAAGATGCAATTACAAAAGAAATGCCTTCCACTTATTAAATAAATAAAATAGTGGAGAGTTAATGCTTGACAAATTCAGTTCTATTATCTTTGAAGTTTACCCATTTTAAATCTGGCCAGATTTTTCTACCAGGAAAAGACTTTATCAGGCTGTTACTAAAAGAAAGCATTAAGCATGTGGTGCTCATATTCAGAAAATGAAAAACAGTTTAGACAATTTATACTGCTGTATAAGAATTTTCTTCCTCATTTATAGAATGCCATTATACAGTCTAAAATAATGGTTTAATTAATAAGAAACATTGGGCAGACATAAGATTTATCATACTCTGAATCTAGCCAAAAAATCTGTCACCACTCAAAAAAAGCTCCGTACTTCACTATTCTGAAAAAACCTACGTGCTTCGTAAGAAGTCCCTGGTGGATGAATGCTGTGTGGTAGATCCCTAGGACAGAAGAGAATCTGAGAAAATTGATGATATTGGCATCTAATAGGGATTATGGAAGAAAATGGTTTTGTTGAATTTTCTTGTGTTTCATACACTGCAACAAAACCAAATCACCTTCTTATAAACCGTTATCACTAAGCATTCCAGATAGTGACATCTTGTTGGATAGGGCAGTATTGTTTTCAGTGGTGGCTAGCAACAGGATAAGGGGAAAAAGACACAAACTGAAACACAGGATGTTCCATCTGAATGTGAGGAAAAAATTTCCTTACTATGAGGCTGAGCACTGGAGCAGGCTGCTCAGAGAGGTTGTGGAGTCTCCTTCTCTGGAGACAGTCAAAACCCATTAGGATGTGATCCTGGGCAACCTGCTCCAGGTGGACCTGCTTTAGCACAAGAGTTGGACTAGATAATTTACAGAGATCCCTTCCAGCACCAATGATGATACAGTGAGTCTGTGATTCTGTAGTTGTGTTCTCTTCTTACTTGGCAACACAGGGGTTTGATTGAAATTTGGGTCAGAATTCCAAAACTGGGAGTTTCCTTTTCCTTGAATTTTAAGGGGTCATTTCAGACCTTTTCCTGTGATGAAGTTTTAACCTTGAATAAATTACTTACTGTGCATTTTCTGCTCAGTTTCAATATAGTGCTATAGTTTCTGAAACTATTAATCAAATTTCTTTGAACTCTTCTTATGCTTGAAAACAAACAAGACTATTTTATTTAGATTTGCAGGTTCTATTTATTCCTCTAAAAGGTTTTGACATTTGAAATATTTTCCTTTTATCTTAATGATAGCAGTGAATTTTAATAAAATCTTCATTTATGGCTTATTTAAATTCAAGGGTGATTCAGGCTACCTCAATATACACTTTTAACTCTCTAGGAATAAGTCCATCCAGAATCATATCTGGTCTTGCTCCTTGCATATAAGAATTTTTAATGATTTATAGATCCAATTATTTCCCTTTTCACTGTTTCAGAGTCAGATTTCCTATTTTCAACACCTTAAATTGTATTAAAACTGCTCTGAAAACAATTCCTCCCTTATAAAATCTTTATTTGTGTTCTTCCATTCTACAATCTTTTTTTTCAGAGTAGCATAGCAAGCAAATAGAATTACCTCCCCATTCCTAGTTTCCTTGTAATTTGATAATAGAGACAACAGATAATTTATAATCTAAGAGATGCATCTGCATGCAATCCTGTGCAATGTGCTCTAGGATGACCCTACTTGAGCAGGGAATTTGGACTAGATGACGCACTGTGGTCCCTCCTAACCTTACCCATTCTGTGATTCTGTAAAATTTATTTAATCTTGAAGGTTTACCTTGTAGAATTAAATAAGAGTTAATGTAGTGAAGATACATGTGGAATAGCCTATTACGACTGGCTGTATATTGTACATATGTTCTCTCCTCAAAGATATCTGAATATAAAATGTTATTAAAAGTGAGTGAAATAAAGCTTGTAATAGACAAGTTTCATCAAAGAGTGAAGAAGAACAGATCCAGTGTTGTAACATAATCCCCCTATATGTCCAAGCCTGCTACTACTCACAGCTTGACTCTAGTTCTGGATACTAAAAACATTTGACAAATAAAGTTTAACCAATAAATGACTCCTGTGAGGACCACAGATGTTTAATTCCCTTTCAGCTAAATGTTTTCTTTGTTATCATTGATCACATTTGGCACAACAATTGAGTCATGGGAAATACTAACTGATTCTTATCTTCTTTGAATATTCTGCTTCACCAGACTGGTCAGTTACTCAGTTGTGGTTTTTTTGTTTTTTTGTTTTTTTTTTTTAACTTCAGACAGTTCGTGAGTGTTGACTAGCCTTTGAGAATGCTAATTCTAGCTTGAGTGCAGTTGTAAACATGGCAAAATTAAATGTACTCATCAGTCTACAAAGTTAAGAGATCTTCCTTTAGACTCAAAATGGTCTGAATTTTTTCAGGGTTTTATCTAGAATTAGTGCTGTATATGGACAGGTAATAAATAAATTATGGGGTTAGATTAATAGTTAGAACGACCTGAATGCTCTAAACTGACTAATATCTTCTCACTTCATTACATTATAAATTGTTCATCAGATTGACTGCTTTAAGAAAAAGGAGCAAAGGAAGAGCTGGAACAAAAAGAAAGATATCTGCTCTTCATCTGTTTAAGAACTTGCAGGTAACTTCCTTTAGGAGCAATTTATCTTGCCTCTCAGGAGACCAATGCTTGTTCATTAGAGCCCCAACTGTGAATATTTTGTCATAATGCCCCATCTCATATATAATGTTAACTAGGCCCTGGATTCTACTTTAAAATGAATCAGTTTCAGATAGAAAAAAAATCTAAAAGAGTATATAACAATTCACAGTTTCACCACCTGTCCAGTGGAACCACTTATCATGACTCCTCTCTGTCCACTTTGTAAAACAGTTCCAAGACCACAAACTGATCCCAATGAGTGAACATTCTCCAGTGTTACCTAGCCATGCAGTGAGTGTGAAGCTTCCTGAGGAAGACAAAGGTAACATCTGTATTTTTTAGTATAGTAGGGAAGAAACACATAAAATATTAAAACAGTTAGGAAACAATCGAGAAATGTCTCCTGCATTCTTCTTCCAGAGGCTTCCACCTCCAGACACCCCTCCCTGACCCCTTCAATACAAAAAGAAAAGAAGCAAACAAACAACAGAAACTATATGGTAGTTTTGCCTCCTACTGATAATGGGGTTTTCAACTTTCATCTAATCCATCACACAGGAGTCTTCAATAAAAACACTTATAGAAATACAGGTACATCAGATTGTTGCTACTGTTGCTAAAAGTTTTTAATCTATTTGTGCCAGAGATTGCCTTCCTAAGTAAATTAACAAGATGATTCTATCACATCATCTTGCAGTTGATAAGTCTTGACACATTTCTTCTAAATTGTTTCTGGCACAAAGTGTTTGTGTTTATAGTGCCTATGTGGAGCTGAGTGGTTACAGGATACCAGAACAGGATACCAATTCTACCAGAATGATCAGTTCCCTCATCTCCTTTAATGGTCAGATGGGTTGTAAAACTCTCTAAATAGGCATATTTTGCCTAAGAGATTCAAATCTTGTTATTTTTTCAACATATGGATTCTTTCTCACATTTTGTTTTTATCAATGTCTCAGTGCAAGAGATCCCTTTCTGTACTTTGCATGATAGAATAGCAAAAATTATCAAAATATCTTGAGTTTTCCTTTGGATGTGGGTTCCTCTCATTGAGTTTTATGACTATATTAGAAGAAAAGTTTCAGCACAAGCATTTTGCAATGTTTTAGTTTTGCTCTGCCAATCAATCTGTGTATCGACACACACCTCTATTTCTTCTTCATCACTAATTCTTGGCAATTTCAGCATACATTTCTGAGGTGTGTAAAAATTGTGAAAGCAGGTCCCAATAATGATGCTGAAAACTAACATCTGACAATGAGAGCTAATATGATCACAAATCACTCCAAAGAACAAGTAGGGTATATTCTTATGAACTTTCAGATATCCCAGTTGCAGTTCATTGCTCATATTTGAAAAGACCAAGACATCTACAGCAAGAATTGGAGAATATTACTAGGTGTCTTATTAAGACAAAGTCCAAGATCACAGCTTTTGTGGAGAAATTCTGCTACACATTGGGGGTCTCGCTAACAAAAGGAAAAGGGAGCAGTATATAACTGTTGATGATAAAGCAATCTAAATGCTATTTATCCCCAAGCAATTTAATTTGAGGAAGCAGCAGGTGGGGTATTTTAAGTAAAGAGAAGAAAAAATTAATTCTATTGTATAATTCTTTACTAAGACTTCATTAGAATATCAGTCTCACTTCTGATTAGCTATGTTTAGAATAGTAATTTCAATGCAAAACCAGTCTACTCAGATGATAAGGGGTTTTAGAGAACAAATCTTAAAAGAGAGACTAGTGAAACAGAAGTTGGGGCAGGATATTATTATTTTCTATAAATATACTTATTTGATAAACACAATGAAAAGAAAGGCCTGTCAAACTAAATATGCTTGTACAAGATCAAAAGAATGTAAAAATTAGTTATGGATATATCTTCTCAGTAATGAAAAGAACATTTCTAACCATTAGAAATAAAGTTCTTCTGTGGCTTTTTGAATGGTGAAGTGGAGGCCTAAAACACACAAAAACTAAAGATGATATGTGAAAATATCTCCTAGAATCTTTGTGGCCACCAAAATAAAAGGAAGCAATGGTTACATTGATATATTTCAAAACTATATATACACTTGTAATTTGAACTGCACACATTTTTAATAGATATAAAAATATAAATTTTTATACATACATATATATATATGCATATATATATATGTATATATATTTACAAGACTAATATTTGAAGTGTTATATATCTTCTACTTACAATAACTAAATATATTGTTTGTGCTTGTTTTGTTTGGCTGTGACAGTGTACTGAAGAAACATATTCACTGAGCTGCAAAGATCTAGAAATTTTGAACTGTCAAGCACTCAACTAAAAAAATCCTTAAAGAATGGGATCAACTGAAAGATCAGGGTAAATTTTCCTGTTCATTCCTAAAATTTCTCCAAGATTTGTTATATTCCTATTATTCTAGGAATATTCAATCTGAGCAACATAGCAGAGCTGTTCCAGTCTTTGAAATAGTTAATCCTGGAAATATTTAAGCACCCATAACAGCTTTTCAGATAGTCCATTATCAGCTTCCTTCTGTACTAGAATATGACCATTTTTTCCCTTCTTTTTTACTGTTTTCTCTCAGTTAATATCCTTCCTTGTTAAAGTCCATTGTGAATGAAATTTTAAGTACATAGCTCCTTGTAATTTTTGTGTGTTTGTTTGCTTATTTGTTTAATCAGAGCTATTTTACAGCTATTTGACAGAAAAAATTAGTTTTAATTCCCTTACACCAATGGATATTTTTTACATTTTTTCAGTCATTCCAAATATGATTAAGATCAGGTCTGGTTTTCCTATGTACTTTTAATGTGAAACTTAATGTGTGTACTTTAATGTGAAACTACATGGCCTGAAAGGGTTTGATTATGGCAGAAGCATGTACACCCTTCAGCTAAGTTCTGCCGCCACGAGTGTATGACTGAAACAAAAGAAATTTCTCTGCAGACTATAGAAGTGTATATGGAAATCTGGGAACATCATCCAACATAAGGGCCATACTGTGAAACTGAAACTGGCAGCCTGTCCAATGTCCAGGCCATAAATGTCTGCTCAATGGCCAAAATATATCAAACTCTCAATATGCCAATGAGAATCAGAATAAATTGTTAAAGTGTGAGCTTCAGGGTTTTGTCTCTCAAAGCAAAAGGTGTCTGCAGAGAAGTTTAGCCCTGTCTGCACCAGAGTCAGTAAGCTGGGCAAGGACTCTTATTTTGGGGAGAAACTTCAACATCCATCTCAGATGCATTTAACTTGAGTGTTACATTTTTGGGTTTCAGAGACAAACTTTACTCTCCATCTTAAATAGATGTTCATTCACTTCAAAGATCTTTTAAGTCATCTGAATGAGAATCATTTCCCATCAATCAGGTTTATTTTCCTTATGATCTATGAAACTGTAATCCTCTTAATGTCTTGTTGTTCAGAAAATCGCTGGTAACAGGCACAGAATTTTCAATTTTACAACATTTGGAAAAGATACACAGCTATTAATGAAGAATGAGGAGAGATAAAAACTTAGTATTTAACATTAAGCATCCAAGAGCTGTTGCATAAAGATGAAACATGGCAGCCCAGAGAAACTTTCAGTTTTGGTATTCATGGACTTCATGGAATGGATTATCATGGACTTGCCTTGTAACAGTGAAGGTGTTGCTCACCACAGTCAAGAAATGAGGAACAAAAGGAAGAAAACTTCCATGCAACAGAAGAGCTCATGCAACAAAAGAGTGTACAAGCTGTAGCCAGTGATACGTACAGATAACTGGTGGCTTGCTCTCTGTCTCAGGAGAGGAGTGGTGAACAGACAAAAAGAAGCATTTTGATTTTCCTAATGTGATATATGAAAGTTTTGCTGTTGCTGTGACCAGCAGCAAGGCAGACTGCCAATACTGCCTCACTGAGTGTATTGTTCCCTGTTGAGCTATGGGAAATGGCCACCAAAAAAGTAAGAAGTGACTTGATCATGCTGTGTTTGGGCTGACTGAATGGTAACAGATACTAAACTGGGTCCTAAGAGAGCTCTAATATACTCTGAACGAGCATATTTTGATAATAACCTCTCCATTATATTAGTCATTAAGGAAACTTGAAAATACCAGTTCACAAACTAAACAGAATAACTCTTCTCCATTCCAGACTTTTGCTACAATTAGAGCAATTTATTTTGGGGAACTGCCAGGAAAAGATAGAGTGGGGGTAGAATTCTGAAAGAAAAGCAGCAACAATTAGATCACTTCTGCCTCTCTTTACTGGGTGGGTCCTCCTAATGTCAGCCTCATTATTCTGGATGTCAATTCCAGGCAGCAGCCCCTAAATGCTATTCCAAATAGTGGCCTAAATGGCAGTCCCTGTTGTACATTCTTTCTCCAGTAATAGTGGCAGGCTTTTGGGAATGTCTTTTAGTTCATAATAAATTTCAGGAGCGCTAGCTTGAGAACAATGTTTGAGGCTTATGCCAACACAGACTGGCAGATAAATACTTCGAATACACAATTTCATTATCGCTTCTGAAAATCCATAGCCTGCAAGGCTTGTTTGCTGGTGGGGAAAAGCCCAGATTTTGTGAGGTAACAAGGATGACTTACATAAAATTTATATAATCTCGGTTTATCAAAAGCCCCACGTGGCTCTGTTCACTCTAGGCCCCTCACAAACATGAAAGAAAGCATCTTCATTGTGGTTGCATAAAAGAAAGAATCCTTCTGTGAGGTCAGATGGGTTCCAAAACATGGACAAATTAAGTGAACAGACAACAAATCTGTAGCAGTGCCAGGAAATCATGTTGTAATTCTCAGTCCACAGCCACAACCACAAGAGTAATCTCCTTCTACGTTTCTGGTAGCAAAATGGGGAGGGGGAGGGGGACAAAGTCACTCACAGAGAACTTCCCTGTTTAACATGGATTTCACTATGCATGGAAACAAACATTCCATTTTCTTATGTAGATTGTGGAAGACTGTTGAACTGAGCTTGCAACAAACCCCTAATGCAACATGTAAAGCTTGAAATTGGAGACCCAGACTTCAGGCTGATTCAAAATGTGGACTGTTCCTCACTAGCAGATGTGTCTCAAGCACTAACAAATTTTCCTGCATCTCATTTGCTTGGAGGGACAGCCAGTACCTTCAGCCGCTGGAGGCTGATCCATGGCTGTAAAACTAACTTTTAGTCTGACGAGAGGGCAAACCCTTCCTGAAGCTATTCTTTCTGTTAGCCTGGTTAAAAGGTGGCTAAGCAGTGTCATGGGAAATTCACAGCTGCCAGAGCTGCCTCTTCAGTGCTCAGTGGTGCCAAAATCCATCCAGCTACATCTCAGTCTTCAAGCATGGCCGCTGTAGTAGAGGAGCTTGCAAAATGAAGGCAGAATACTCAATTGCATTTCTCCTGATCACAATATTCCTGGCAGGTTCAGGGTAGGTTTGCCATTGTTTGTCCGTGAGAAGTCCAAGTGCGTGGCTAGTTTTGCTCTCTTTAGATCACTGTTGCTTTCCTGCTCTGAAGTATTTTAATTAAATACATTTGAAAAATATTAAAACATCAAAGAGGATGCTTTCTTTGTGTTTACATTTTTATGAAGTCCAACTACCACAGAGGTCTAAAAGACTCCGCAGAGAAACACATGAGTTGAGCCACATCTTCCAGTTTGCTTCCGTTTCTTCACTTGCCAAGGCAGATGCAAGCCCAAGCCCCAGCATTTTTCACCCAGCATCACTATCCTGCTGTCACACTATGGCTAAAGGAAGGACCACACCAGGTTACTGCCCTGGAGGTGTTCTCCACCTCTTCTCCCATAAGCTACAGGGGGAAAAAGTGAGAAGGCTTTCCCTGTCTCTATCCTCCACACAGACAGAGAGAAACATCAGTGAATGGATACATTAGCAAGTTCCCATCTCTGCTCAAGGTCTCCCACATTTCTGCAGGGGTAGTCTACATTCCCCAAATGATGGTGACAAAGTGGAGGACTCCCTGCAGTGAACAATTTCTTTGCTGTGGCTCAGAACATGGCTTCAGTGTTCTGTGCAGCGTTACTTTTTCAGTGGTGCAATTTTGTTTTAAGAGCTTTCTTGAGAAGCAGTGTAGAATAGAACATTTAAACTGGTATTTCATTATCCAGTGTCTCCATTAACTACACCCTTAAGCATATGCTGTGCTGTGGATGACTAATCTGTGTCTCCCTGCTAACAATAAGAAGCACCCTGAAGTCAGGAAACCTTCTGGTTGCTTTGGGCTCCAAGGGCAGGCTCCTTGAATGACTGAATGGCTCTGTGACTGGGTCATCTTTGTGTAATAAAGGTCTTAAAAAATGTAATTGTGCCCTTAAAGCCAGAAAGAACAGGAAATAACTGAGTGGTGAATGTGGCAGTGGAGTTGCCTGCATCATCTAAATCTGGCTGCATGTGGAATTCCAGCTAAATGGCTTTGTTATATAAGCTGCCAGAATAAAAAAAATTAAAAAAAAAAAAAGAAAAAGGGAAAAAATAAAAAAGGAGAGCATTTTCTTTCTGGGTGGACATTTATTTCTGGTTTGGCATTAGTCAACAGATTAGCATTGGTAAAATGAAGGTATAGAAACAGCCTGGTTTACTGAAGAAAGGATGGGGTGAAAAAACACCGGAGTTATCACCACTGACTCACCAGATAAAGTGTTTATGGTCTAAAGTTCATGTGCACCTCCAGCTTCATTTCTACTCTTCCCATCATCTCCTCTTTGGATCATGTGGTACACCTGCAAATGGGGGATATTTTGTGTTCTTTTGCACTTACTTAGGAATAAGACTTCTCCCTACAAACAGCCACAAAGTCTATGACTCTTTGCCTCTAGAAAATTGATTAATGAAAAGGACAAAAAATTTGTTAGCAGTGAGTCAAAGCAAATGCAAACACAAAGTAATACGCTTAAATATGTAATCACACAGTGTTTTGAAATCAAAACTTAGGTATTTTAGGGATGACTACAGCAGTCATCGAAGGGAACACAAAAGGTGTCACATAAAGGGAGGAATAAATGTCCACATGTGTTTCAGTTGTTTAAGCAAGTCTCCTAAAACAAAAAGAAGTTTTTTCAGAAGTTGAAATTTCAGTGAGTTCCAGATGAGAATAAAATTTACCTAGAAGGTGCCGCTACACTAAAGGAAGTCAGCATGACTTATCAAATCTGGTGTGAGTATTGCTATGTTTAAGTGCCATTTCAAAAGATTCATTGGCTATGTAGGCTTTTACTATCAGCATATTTATTTCACCTCCTAAATGAAATCCAATTTGAGGCTATTAATATTAATGTGCTGAGATAATTCTGATGATGAATTAATAAAACACTTGGCCTCTCAATATGCTGTTTGCTCTTACCATTTAATGATGCTCTTAACTGGAAAAAGGAAGAGATAGCGCAGACTCCAGCAGAAGCCTGAAAATTAGAAACCACTTCATTGTTTTTAGCTTGCTGCTTTAATGACAATCAATGGCATTGATTTTGGACTAGAAAAGTATTTACTAAATCTTTACCATGTGCTACAATCCCTATTTAGATTCCTTAAGCATAATCTGTATGTAACACCTGCTTAAAGTACTTCAACTATTTGAGGAAAATAAATTTAAAAATATTTAATACATTTCTACAATTTGTTAGAGATTTGACCCTATTTCTTATGTTAGTCATAAATATTGGGTTTTATGCAAAATAATTGTCTTCCCACTGAAAGCGCATCTGTACTTTAGAAAAATGAGATTACATCAACAGTCTCATTCCTTTACAAGAGTAATTTCAGTTCACTGAACATTTTAGTACAGATAAGGCTAATTCAGCTACCTTATTATGCTAGAATAGATTTCCATTTGAAGAGCTGAATTCAGCTAATGTACATGATTCTTATATTAGTCAACACAGTTAGCACACCATTACAAAAGAAAAAAATAAAAATAATAAAATATTTCCACAGACAACTAATGTAAAAACATATGTGTAAACATGTTTGCTGTCATATTCATAATTTATATCATTTTTTATTATTGATATAAGGGAATATGGAAAGCATTTAATTCTAAGTTCACATTCAATTCATTGTTGTTAAAATGTAAAACCTTAATGCTAGTAGTTTTTACTTTTTATCTAAGAAACAATAGAAAAGTTCTAATCATGTGATTTCCAACAACTATAATTTCATCTAAGATTTCATGCCTGGAAAGCCTAAGAGGTAGCTTAGGCTTTGCACTCATGCAATCTAATTTTCAAAGTGAAGCATATTTTAGAAATTCTAGAAGATAGCAAGCCTGGAAGTGCATTCCCAAAACACTTAATGTTTAAGCCTGCAGTTTTAATTCCAGCCATATTGTGTCTCTGAAATAGATACAGACTCTTTTACGTTAACTGCATTGTAGAAGTATGAAAAAAATTTAGGAGACCAAGAAGTGCTAACTGTAGCATATTATTGCTGAAATTTTTATTATTAATAATTAAGTTTCTGAAACAAAAAAGTTGAACAAATTACCATCAAACTGCTTCTTCAAAGAGAAAACAAAGAGAGGACATTTTCAGTTGTTCTTCATTCAATTATGAAGAATTCAGTGTGGTAAAAGCTCTGTGTGAATCTAGAGAAAGTTTGCAGACATGGAAGAGAATAAAATTATGCTAATTGAGAATCAGGTTTTAATTCTTACTATTTGTGGCAGAATAACAACAAATGGCTTTAGGTGGTAGGGGAGATGGATGGTGTCATAGATTACCAGTCGTGTACCACCTTTCTTTTGGTACTGCTTCTTTTGAGCAGTACTGAAAGGAAAAGGTATATAGAAAGGCTTAATGCAACCTACACTTCATAAAATTTGCCCTCTGGTCCTGTGTCTGAGTAAAAAATAGGCAATGCAGGTCAACAGGCACTGAATGGCCACACTAAAACCCAGCCAGGGGATTCCTCTTTTTTTATTCTATTTCCATTTTCCCCTACATAGATGAGATGATTAATTTTTTTCAGAATTTCTAACATAAAAACACAGACCAAATATTAACCTTCCTACATGTCTTTGGCCACTGTTCTGATGATCATGATCAGCTATCATGTGTGCTTGATTTTGTGCAGTTCAGATAGACCTGTCAAAATCAGAGTTGTTTTGCTAATGCCTGTGTTATTCAGAACTAACATCATAACATGCAAATCAGCTTGAATACATGATCAATGACTCTTAAATCCCCAAGACTATTGTCAATTATACTTGGAATATTTTCATGACCAGACTTTGTGTGAAAATTCTGACCTCTGAGAGAAAAAGCTGTAGAATCATAGAGTGGTTTGGGTTGGAACAGACCTTTAAATGTCATCCAGTCCAGCTTCCCTGAAGTGAGCAGGGACACCTTCCATAGACCAGGTTGTCTGAAGCCCTGTCCAGCCTGATCTTGAATGTTTCTGGGTGTGGAGCACCCACCACCTCTCTGGTCAACCTATGCCAGTGTTTCACCATCCACCCCATGTAAATTCCTTAAATTTAATCTAACTCAGTGAGAGGAATCTGAACTCCTTTACTTCAAAGATATTTCTCAGAGACCGATTTAAAAGGCTGCATTATGCTCTTCTTTCTACTATAAAATATTATATTTCTTAAAATCAGTTAATTTGGTGAAAGAGGACTGATTTTAAAATATAAAAATGTATTTTAAAATGTCAGTAGTCTTTTAAAATACTATTCAATTATGGTAGCCTAAAACATTTTATTTCACCTGCTATTTATTTTGTTAAGTAGCTGCAGGGATGTTTACTAATTAGATAACCTACAGCTAAACACTGGGAGTTTCTAAGTGTTGAGTATCTTTAACTTTTGATAAAGCAAGAGCAGAGAGTGCCTCAAAGGATAGGTCAGTGCTTATATAACATTGTGTGAGAATCAGTTTTTGTCTTGTTTTTCTTAGACATAATTTGATGTTTTACAATAGAAAAAAGTGTAAGCACATCCCAGCATATCACTTCTATCACTGGTGTGTATAAAACGCTTCCCCTTTGCTTTTAAGGTGATGAAAAGGACAACTACCTTGTGTCTAAATCAGGAGAGCTTGATATGATGCCAAAGCCTTTGGCTAAACATAGATTGACTTAATTCTTTCAATAATGAACTTTGGTCCAGAGCATTTAACAACCACAAGAGGAGAAACCCAATATAAAAGAGAAAATCTCCTCATTCAGGTTATCTTGCCTCTGCTTCAGGCAAAACATAGAAATATTTTTTTTAATCGAGATTCTCTGCAGCAGCCCGTTCCAAATGCCAGTATCCATCACTGATGACTGGATCAATAGCTCTGTTTTGGCCCCAGTCTCCTACGAGAGATGGCATGCCATCAGTGACAGACAAATATCACAGTTAAGCAAAGTATCCAGCCAGACCTAGTAACATTTTTATTGATTTTTGTTGTGCAAATAATGTCTTTTTGGGCTGAATAAATGGCTTTGAGCCAAACAGTCATTGTTTATGATTCCAAAATGCAATAAAGGGACAGGAAATATATTATAGCCTATGTCTCAAGGCACACAACATAATCATCCTTTGGTGGTGAAAAACTATCCAGCTGAAACCATGAGTGCATATTTATCCATGCTTAAAGGTACCTGTAGGACTTGCAAATCTTACACAAAATGTCCTGTTAGGAAACAGATGGTATTGCCCTTTAACCTATTGAATAAGTACTAGAAAACCAAGCAAAAAATAAGCACTATATTTCTTCAATCAATACAAAGAAAACACTTTATTATTTTCCCTTCAAATGAAATATCAAACTTGCCAAAATAGTATTAGGATGCTATGAAAAAGGGACAAACTGGAAAGTACCTGGAGAATTTTTCAAATGCTACAAAATTACATTGATAGTTGCCCAGCAACAATATTTTTTGGTTTTATCTTTAAAAAAAGAAACTATTTTATTTCCCTAATACAGTTATTATTCAATAACTTAAGCTAACAATAAAAACAAAAACAAAAAAGTCTCCTTATTGTTATATCCGCACATTAAATGACAAACATTTTCTTCTGGGTGTATGTTTAACATATCCAGTGGATTTAATGAGAAATCTCACTTAGTCCCAGCAAGTGGGCAGTGACCAGATTTTCTGGACATTCAGGTGTCATAAACAAACATTCTCTCTTAATGATACTGTCAAATCACCAGTACAAATTATTAGCAGTGAAAATCTGAGAAAAGAACTATTCTCTTTACTGCCATGCTCTATACAAGGAAATATTTTTAACAGGTTTGTTGCTTCCAATTAGCTAGAAATAAGCTGTATCAGCTTGCATTATTTCAAGGCTGATAAAATTATTTTGCCCTCATTGCACAACCCTGCATTTTCATGGAAAAATATAAATAATTCAAACACCTTTCAGAAAAATTCAAGAATATTTATCCTCATCTCAGAAAAGTCCATTCATCTGTAGGAAAACGCTACAGTAATCAAATGCTACCTAAATCTCATCTCTCTCCTACATCTTTAAATTTCAAGCTTTTACTAACTCTCTCATGACAGCCTTAAACATACTTTTTGAAGGTATTTGAAGTGCAAGACAAAAGCTGTTCTAAAGAAATTATACTCAAAATCAGAAGCTTTATTTCAATAAAGTCATATTTCAAAAATAAAATTGCAAAAAAGGACAATGGAAGTCAACAGGAAACTCTAAAAGGAAATATTACTGTAATAGCTTATATTTGTTAATGGCCTTATTATGTCTACTGTAAAACAAAACTTCTGATAAGCTTCTCAAAAAGCCTATTGCAAAATTTTTATATTCTTCAACAGAAGTAAATATTCCCTTTGAATTACTCAAAATCATTGCAACAAACCTCCAATCATACATAACTCATTTGAAGCGTTATTTGACTTTAATCACAATGTCATTGAATTTTTCCGAAGTTTTGGGGTGATTTAAGATTTTTCTTTTATTATTCTTTGAATTAAATTTCCCAAATTCTCAGCCCTGGAAACATTACACCTGTGATCAGAAATTTTATTTGAGAACAGCTTCTTTGAGTCAGGATATCTCACAAGCCCAAAGTTATTTCCATGACTAAAGGTTCCTGACTGTAAGATGTGAAAAAGCAAAATAGAGATAAAATGAGACTTTTGACACGTCACACATAGTGCAGGATAGTCATACATTTGACAGCTCTTTTCTCCTTGTCCACCTCATCTGAATATTCAAAAATCGGAGCAACCATTTTCTGAGGGATGACAGACTTGGTCTTTCATCCTTCACTGACTGCTGTTATTTTTTTGTACGTTTCAGATTCAAATAATGATCAATATTTTATCTCACTTCTGAACCTAAAGGGAAATAAATTATTATTCTTCCATTTCCTAGGTTTTAATTTATTAAACAAAAACCCCTTGTTCTTTGGACACCTTCCTTCAGCAACAAGTACACTGAAGCATGCGTGACCCAAGTCTTCCTGAATCCACTGGTTTAGACATGGCAATTGATTTTTGCTCCTAGAAAGGGAATAACAACAATAAGAAACACCCATTGAGTGTAATTCATCTGGTCTATTTTCAAATATCTCTCTGAGCAGGAGACAGTCCTCTGATGGTGTCTGTTCCTTTCTGTTAACCACAGTAGGGTAGCCCAGAATTACTGGCTTAGACTTAGGTGTCTCTTCTATTTCTAGATAAACAAGTTCAGTGGAACAAATCCCAGCTTTGGTCATTCAGACCATTTCAGGCTGCCAATCCTGAGTGGATGATGCTCTCTGTGACCTTTAGAGCTGAACTGGACAGGACTTCAGGCATATGGGTTCTTTATATTTTCAACTTCCATCCAGCCTGAGAAGTCTGTTTAGTTATTTGTGAGTCTTGATTTAATTTTAACCCAGAAAACTGCTACCTAAAGTTAGTTGTTTTGGATGTTCAGATATTTTGTTGAATTTCACCTAGAAATATGTTTGGGCTGAAATCAGTAGAAGTAATTGGACCTGCATATTGTACTGAGAACATGTACGTGTCTTTCTTTTCTGAGCTTAGAGGCTTTCAGGGCACTTTATTTTAAATTTTAAACTCAACGTAAATCAGAAATATTAAACCGTGAGGTACGAAGCTGCTGGTGCACACTTCAGCGCATGATCAGCCAGGTTACCCATTTGTTCACTGGAGTAGGTAGCCCTGGTAAACTCAGCCCCATAGTGACTCATTCCTGAGCTGGAGGAGCAGGCTGACGTAAAACCCAGGATGGGTATTAAGAGATCTGTAGCTGCTCCTCCTGCAGACCTCAGGAACATATGTTCACATGCTTGACACAAACCGTCTGTGCCAATAAAACCCTGCCCATTGTCATGCTAAGGAAATTCAACCCTCCCTGCAGACTAAGCCCTGTCTGTGTCAGCTGGCCAGGCACATCTTCTCCTGGGGGAGTTGAATCCCGCCAACTGAGAACATGGTTTCCAGAGGGCAAATAAATAGGCTGTAACAGGATAGCATGTGAAATCTTCCTGCAAAGACTAGTCACCTGGGTGTTATGAACTGTGATGTGAAGATACCAGAGTGAATGTTGTTAAGAGTATGAAATCATCTTCTTTGATGAGGCTAAAAATAATGGAATAAAATGGTTTATTCATAATCTTCTTATTACAGATTCTGTTTTCTCTTTAGGTAAGAATGTACATCCATTTCTCTCATTTCAAGGGTACAATTTAGAGTGGGTTTTTTAATAACAATCGCAGAAAGGTAAAAACAAACATGCTTTATTGTCTGGCTTTTAAAGACAATGACAGCTGCAGCCAGACTGATCTCATCACCCCATCGGCAATATTTTTATAGCAGTTAGAGTAATGGTAAGACAGAGACTCTCACACTTGTATTTATCCAACTGTTTTCTTTTCTGGTCCTTCTCTGGTGATATGTAATTTTCAGACCTGTTTTTCACATGAAATTTTCTATGCATAGTCTATCCATAGCTAAATTACTGGGAGTATTTTCCTGACACTTGGAGGTGTGAATTATGGCCTTGCATTGAACTTTTCCTCTTGGACAGAGAGAAAGGCTGTTGGGGAGAAAGGGTAGGCTTAGGTATGTGCAAACATGATGCCTGCTCAGATGCATTTACCCAACACAGGCCTGGATATGAGATTTGCATGAGAAAGGCTTCCTGGAGGAAACAGCATGAGCCAGTGGACAGACTCCTAACAAAGCTGTCCAGATGTCTTGTGATCTATCTCCAGTTTTCTCTACGTTGCCATGTGATCTTGGGAAAGCTGCTTTCCCTGTGGGTCTTATTTTCACAATTTGAAGATGTTTAGAGGGGCTCCTAACCTACAATGTGATTTCAAATATTTCTGAAATGCCCCTTTCCAGCAACTACAATGCCCACAAATCTAACTCACTAATAATAATAACAAGTTTAAGAAGGAACAAAGAGTCACCTATTACATGTTTGGGAGGCAAATCTCCAGCTTGATGACCTCTTATTTTCCCTTATCAGCAACATCTCTTTGCTTTTTCTATTTCACTGAATATACTTGATACAGAAATTTTTCTCATTACCACAAATATTAACAACAGATTTTAAAACACTGTACTAGGAAGAGGAGGAAAGTGAGGCTTCTATATCATATACTGTGATTTTGTCTTCAGAACTTCTGGATAAGTTTGTCTTTGAAAAGTACAACCAGACTTAGGCAATATTTCAGCCTAAACACACTGCAGCAGTTTTTATTAAAAGGAACAATCGCTGTAAGACACCATGGACTGAAACACAGTAGCTCACAACTGTACCTCCTCTATTGCCTCTGTATTATAAAAAAGATGTGAATTATAGTATATGTAAGCATATGAAAACAATCATACTCACAGTGAACATCACAAACAAAGGACACAAACCAGAAGAGAAATGAAATAACAGCAGCATTAGTTATTAGTGCACAGCTTTTGGAAAGTCTCTGGCCTACTAAGGTGCAATAAGGTCCACACCATTTCATGTCTTCAGTGATACAACAGGTAGAATAGATAAATTTTTTGCTGGGCTGAATAAATCCAATATGAGCTACAGGTTCATAGCCTGTAAACTGCATGGCTTCTCCAAGGATTAGGACATTTCAGGGACTTTTAAAGGTCAATTGAAGAAGTCTTAAACTTCACAGGGAAACCATCTCAGTGACTTTGGTTTCTTCTGATGCTCAGGGAAAGAGACTTAATTAGAGCAGCAATACATGCACATTCTTGTGTATGAGGGAGAGTTCCATCTCCACACTTCTTAACTATTTAAGCCATGCTGAAGTACTCAGTCATTTGATCTCAGTATCATCTGGGGAGCAGCTGTCCTGCCAGCTCTCCCACTCCCCATGTGGTCTCTGCACCCCATATGTTTCCGGCCCTTTTTCCCACATGCCTTGATCTCCCTGTATCTACCAGATAACCAGATTTCACTATCCTTGCTTACCTTACAAGTTATATGGGTATGGTACAAATGGTGGTTTCCACCTCCATTTTATCCTTAGCAGGTAGCTGGCCAAGTTTGGCACCAGTTTTCTGTGGTGTTACGGCAGAAGTAACATTTCTGGAAAGTTCCTGTGTTGTTTGATAAAATAAATCAAAAATGCAAAAGATGAAAAAAGTCAGAGGATAGAGGATTTTTGATCATCCTGATAATATACTTATTGCTGGAAAGAGATCGGGGAAGATATGTTCTTTGAGGGCCAGTGACTCTTTCTGAAAATAGTCTGCTGACAGAGGAAGCTTGGACACCAGACAGGGTCAGTTCTTTATCTCTTTCTCTCTTTCTTTTCTTCTTCTTCAGTAATATTGAAGTCTATGCAGGTGTTACAACCTCTCTCTGCTGTTGGAGTCCAGTCTTCATTATAATCTAAATATTATAATATATAATTCAGTATAATATTGAATCTGATTCTGTTTGACTTTAGACACACTTCTCTATTCTACCATCCTTTTCCAAAGGCTTTATGATCATTTAAGATTTATCTAGTAATATAAATTATATTTAATAATAAATTATGTAATAATTTATATTTACTGTAATAAATATAGTAATAATAAATTATGTTGTACTGTTTCCAAACACTTCTTGTACTCTGTTATTTTTTAAAAAATGCATTTTATGCATCCTGTAATCAACCATATGTATATATGTCTTCACTATGAGCCAAATTCAGAATGTCACTTTGAGTTGATTACACTTAAGGTAGAAACAAGGCACATACTACCTAGTTCCCTTCTGAGCTCTGAATAGCACATCTTGAGAGGTAGAAACAATAATGTTTTGCTAGGATAACACTCCACTGGCTTCCCAGAAACATTTCTTAATGGAAAACAGCTATTTTCAAAATACTTCCAAAAATACACAAGAAATTGCAAGTTATTTCTGAACAGTCTTTTTTACTTGTAGATAGGCATATTCTCTCTTTATATCAATCTAATGTTAGTGCATGACCACACTTTTCAACCTGGAATTTTGCCTTGAGCTGAGAAAGTTGTAGCAACCCTAGTAAAGCAGCAGTGAAATTCTTTAAAAATTTGATATTATAGCCAATATCTGAAAAATGTTTCTGGAACCATGTAACTCTACCATTCAGGATTAGATCCTGAGATAGTCAGGCATCAAGAAGATTCATAATTTCAAGCATGGCAGAGGTCCACTTACTTCAATGTACTGGTGCCTCTTTTCATATTAGGACTTGTACCCTCACATAAATAACTAAAGCAGGCCCAGGCTAAAAATCTCACCGTGAAACTGAGGGAGAGAATTCTTGATCTCAGGGTTTTGCACAAATTTGATGAAGCTTTTGGGACATGAGGATAATCAAGCATTGCAACAGGTTGTCAAGGGAGGCCAATCCATTTCCATCTACAGAGGATTTCAACACCAGAGTGGATAAAACCCTGAGAAACCTGGTCTAGCCTTGTAGCATACCATGCTTTGATCAAGGGGTTGTGCAGTAGGCCTTACTAACACATTTACAACCTTACAACAAATTATCCCTATGGCCTTATGAACATAAGAATAAAAAAATTCAAAAATCAAAACTTTAAATTGCATTCATTTACCCATGCTTTTAATTCTCACATACAATAATATTACCATAAGTTTTAAAAATGTATTAAAAGGAACCATGTATAAGATAGACCTAATACATTTGGGTCCCAGCTAATGGTACTTTTTGCCTGATGGTTCTCTGTCATCTACTTTATGATTATTGCTAATAAGCACAATGTTTTCAAAAACACAAATCAAATGGAAGGCATTATCAGTGTCTGTAGTCCCTGATTATGGTCATATCAGTATAACAAAGGAGCACAAAAATATGATTCTTATGTTATATTAGACATATGGGAACAAACAAAAGTTGTCTGAAGGTATTTCAGCAGCATTAAGCTGGATCTGTATCTAAAGAGATTTTCTAAATGTGTTTCTCTGACTATGCTTCTTCACTTATGTAAATACTGAGAGGCAATGCTTGTTCATGTAGCAAAATACTTTCCTAGTTCCTTTGTTTCTTGGTTGTAACGTAAATAAAATGGCAGAAAATATCATTTTTCAGAACAGAAAAAGACTTAAGCACTGAGAGAAACTTGAAAAAAATTTAAAAGCACTTTACAAAACTATTGCAATGATATTGTCATAGTAACCTATTCCTCCTGGACTGTGATTATAGGAATCAGGGAGCGAGCAAAGCAGTCGTGAGGATTTTTCTGCGTTATCTGGCTTTGAAAGGATCATGTTCAAACCCTGAAAAGATAAAAGAGAGACTATACAGAATGTAAGCTGGACCGTTAAACATTTCCATATGACAAACTCCTCTCCTGAGATCTGACCTGCCTGTAGATTCCCCAGTTTGCAGATCTAAAGGAACCAGGCCCACCCGCGCCTGCTCTAAAGAGAAGAAGCTGGGCCTGACTAGCTTTTGAAAACTACTTTAAAATTCTTGCCAGAAAATACCTCAATAAAAAGGAAGATATATCCATAAAGCATTCAAAAGAAAATCCCATGAACCAGGATTTTTAGAAAGTAACTCGTCTAAAAGTGATTATAAAAACAATATCCCATGTAGGCATTTCTGAAAGAAATAGCTGCCCTCCATAGAAGACATTTCTTTTTCCTACAAATTATTGGTAAATTATGTCCTTGGGCAGCAATCCTGACATTTATGCGCATGCATAACTCCAAGCACATGGCTAGTTTCATAAACCACAATGGAACTATCTACATTCCTAAAGTTAAACATATGTATAAGTATTTGCAGAATTGAGATCCAAAGTCCTAAATTGAAAATTTATCTGCCAGCAATAATCATATTGATGAAGCAGAAAATTGGAGGCATGAGTGAGTGTTTCTCTGCTATACCTTCAGCATCTCCACAGATATTAGAACTTGATCTCACCTTCCCATGGTGACAACAAGGCCTTAGGTAAATCACAGGAAAATTTGTTTCCACTGCCACCCAAGACACTCCTAGCTACATGCCTACCTACAGCAGCTAGTGACAGAGCACACTTTCCAATTGCACATCACAGCTGCCCAGGTCACCTGGTCATGTGGGTGATGTCAGGCAAATAATGCAGCTCAAGGTGATTCCAGAAAGCTTGTGACATATATGACAAGACTAGGTGGGATCTTCAGGCAGCTTAAAATCAATCTGCTCTTCAAACAAAACAAATACCTACAGCAAAGCTGCAAGTATCTCTCTTACAGAAGAAAATATTGGTACTGCTAGACTGTACTTCTAAAGAGCAAATATTCAATGAAACACCATAATTCTAGGAACAAGGCTACCAAACTGATAATTTTAATCAATTATCAAAGTACTATCAGGCACCCAGATTACTATTGAGTGAACAGTCATCACATAAATACAGATGTGAAATCCTTTCTAACATTAATATAAGTCAAGTTCAAATCCTCCCCTTAACTTCTGACACTCAAAATACATGGGTGCAATACATCTTAGGAAAGCCTATCACTTAACCACTTAGAATCTATTCTTAGAAAATGAAGAACAGCTTCTCTGGAAAGTTTCCCGTGTAGATTCTCTGTAACTATTGTAAATCCTCTCAAAGCACTCATTTCTCATTACAAATTTCCTGTTAGTTAAAAATAATAACATTGTTAGTCATCTAGATCACCACATCTAGTGACCGAAAAAAGTCACTGGCTATTCTGATCAGCTGGCGTCTTTTGTAATTTTAATTGGTAATGGTCTGTTCTGTATTTGGGAATGCTTTTGCTGCCTGGAAACCCAGTCACAGGTTTTCCTTTAGCTTAGCTTGGTACATTGCTGCCAGAAAGCCCAACTCAAAGACATATCTAGCTCAAGAAATTACTCTGTGTATATTTATCAATCTGAGGCTCTAAAAATCTTCTTTCGCTTACTATGTATGTATTGCATAACCAAAAAATGTCTCACTTTTGAATAATCTCGCAATTATGCTTAGCAGGAGAAATGGACTAGTTTCCTTTTCTTCTACAACTTTCCTTCCTTTTCCCTATTTCTAATGCTATTTATCCCTCTCTCATAAGGGGTTGTCCTCAGCTAGTCCATCTGCTTGTTGTTTGTCCTTCAGCTGTTTGTTGTGTGGGTACTTCTTACCTGCAATTTCTCATATCTTTTTCCCTTTGATGGTCCCCATTGGTCACATATGTAAAGTAAGTATACTTTGTGCCTGGCTGCACCATCAGAGTTTTCTAAAATATTTATATCCTGTTGTTATTTAAGATATT
The DNA here is from genome assembly GCA_039654755.1 of Calcarius lapponicus. Taxonomy (NCBI): domain Eukaryota; kingdom Metazoa; phylum Chordata; class Aves; order Passeriformes; family Fringillidae; genus Calcarius; species Calcarius lapponicus. The sequence continues at coordinate 92,818,965 of CM077464.1, read as the reverse complement.
TTAGTATGCTTAGATTTAACTAACCGTTATTAATACTAATTAATAGGTATAATTTGTAATTGCACAGATCTCTGCTTTGACTTCAGAGCCCATCTTACAAGAGGAGACTGAATTAACTTGGCAGAGAACCTCACAAAAATAAGGTGGTCAAGGGTTGTCTGTTGATGATGGTCATGAGATTCTGGAAGTGCTTTTTAGCAGAGGAAATTTAGGGGCAAGGAAAAGGCATGTGATTTTTAGGTGGATCTGATCAGTTTGTCCCATTTTTGAAAGGAGCAATATGTGATTTCTGCAGTGCCAGACAAACAGGTATGGTAACTCAGTTCAAGTTCTATAATCTTGTGTTCTCCTTCCGTATGCTGATTAATGATTAAGTCACCCAAGGGAGGAGAGAATTAATAGTCCATGCAAATAGGAACTACTGTAGTGACCTGCCATTATGCACACCAGCACAGAATACAGTTCTTCTGGATCCCTTTGTGACTAAGCCATTCACAACCTGCTCCTGCTTTTGTGAGGAGTCAATGAGCATTTAATGAGTAACTTCAGGCTCTGTAGACTTAAACAGGAACTGCACTCTTTTCTCAGGATTTGGGCCTGGATTTTCATTTCTATCCTATCAGCCCTAGAACTGAGACACTGTGTGACGATTTTGGAAGTGTTATCTATTTGGTCAAATTAGGATGACAGTTCAATATTTCTGAAAAGGGGAATCTTGAACAGTCCAATAGGAAAACAGAATTCGTCCTCTATCTTTCACTCCTTAATATTGCAGTAGGAAACTGGAAAACACGGTACCCACTTTATACCTTACCAGCAGCTACTCAGTCAAAGCAGAATTCATAGCAGATAGAGACGAATCATCTGATGGCAGAGTTTAAAAGAAACCTGTTACTATGACAACAGATAGGGTCAGATAACAAAATGAACAGACACTTTTGATCTTCAAAAAATTCTTTTTCCTTTGCTCTCTCCTCTGTTATCTGGACCACTCCATCAAACACCTAGCAGATAACAGAGTTGAAAACTCAATTGACCTTCAAGGAAGACCAGACAAGTTGGAAAGTCTATGGAAAGGTTACTATTACAGTGGAAATGCTTATGATGATATTTTCTCTGTGTATGTGTATGTGCATGTGTATTTTACGAAAGTAACAGAGTACTGCTCAAAAGGCTCTACAAAAGCCTCTAACATTGCACTGTTGAGATTTTTTTTTATTTAATTCCATTCAAAGAAAGAAAACAGAATATAATGTGATTTGAAATGATCTGCTGTATAGTCATGTTTTACAGTTAACATTTTGTGAATGTAAAGAAATGTTGAAGCAATTTCAGGTTTTGGAGAATAATTTATTGTGCTTGCTGTACCACCTAATGTTACTTTTCTCATGCTACAGAAGCTAGAAAAATGCCTCTGAATATGAAGCCCTAAAAAATATTACCATGTCATATTTTAGTATTATTTTACAGTATTTCAAAGATTTATATATTTATAAAAAGCTGTGTGTCACACACTGATGAGTTGGAAAGAGAAACAAAGCATGATACCACCACACTTTTACAGTTGAAATGACAAATCAGCAAAGAAATTTAAAAAAAAATACAGCAAAAATAAACTAAATAAAGAAAAAAAAATTCTTCCTCACCATTTGAGGCTACTGAAGAAGTAATCTTTCAGCACATAACTTTGAAAGTGTGTAGGGTATGGCATTTCCTATATGTAGTAGTCCTGCTGTCCGAAAAAGATGTCTCTGCTCAGGAACTGGGCTATGCACATGAACTTGTTTTGGGCCAGGGTTTCTACTCCAGGTTTATTTTTCAGTCCTGTCCCATACAGTAGTGCCATGGAATGGTTCAGAGAGAAGGTGACAGTTCCAGAAATTGTGTTGATTTAAGCTAAGCATGAAAGATCTGCAATACTGCATGTTGTGGGTCAGGAATCTCTCCTGGTGCCTCTGATCTGTATTCATCCTTGGAGCACACGTAGTATATTATATTTACTATGTGCACCAGACAAAATGTTCGTTCTGCACAAAAACAAAAGTTGTGTGAAAATTTCACAGCCCTGATTTGTCTGACTTTCATACAAAACCAACTGATTCAACTACCAGTTAAATTTCCAGGCATCAAAAAAACCAAAAAAGACTTGGTGTTATGCTGTTACAGCAATTGCACTGCTGCTTTCCATGCTGTCAACAGTGAAAAACAAACAACCACTACCTTTGCTTTAATGAAACTGAACATTTGTTCTTTGTGCTTTCATCAAGAAAGATAAAATCTCTAATTGACTAAAATCTATATTTAAAAAATAGGAATTTCACTTGACAACATAAGACAATATTTTTTTCATTTTAGCTGATTCTACACTAGCACCCAAAAAAAGTCTCTGATTCCTGGATGAATAAGTCCTTTCAATGCCATAAAATAATTTCACACTTCATAAATTTTGCAATCTTTTGTTTCATGACTAAACTTTCAAAATAAGTATTTTCAAGATATTTTTCAATTGTTTTTCCATAGCTACCAGAAAAGAAAACAAAAGTTCGCGCCATCATTACATACAGTTGTGCTGACTTCATTTTTCAGCCAAACATGTATTTAAAATTTTGGACCTAAAAAGTTTCAGCTTAAATTCTATTTTCTATTCTATGTTTCTAATTCAATGTGTAATTGTGTCTTGACCATACCAATAAGTGTGGGAGTTTGTTTGGCTTTCAGTTTTAGCACCTTTAGTTGTCAAAATGAATGTCTGTATTTTTATTTAGCTTAACTGACTGGAAATATCATGAACATATAGCTTATGGCCACAATTGTAATAGATAAAAAGAACAAAATGTGCTGTGCAACAAACATTATGCAGTACTACTCAATTTCTGTAAAATAATCTACTACAGAAAACCCTTGCACGAAAATAGTAGAACAAAGCAAGAAATACACATGGCCCATGAATGATTACATGGCCTTACTATTAGCTGATCTTTGAACTCTTCAAACCTGAAGGGACTCTTCTGTTCTCAGTGAAATTGTATCAAAAGAAAAACCACTTGCATTCCTTCCAAAAGTATTGTCCATAGTTTGAAGTTATGGGGAGGAAAAAACAGTCTTAGGAAATTTTGCAAAGCATAGTACTATCTTGCTAACATCTGTTTACCCCATAAAAGTATTGCCCTGTTGTCATATTGCAGATTTAAAAAGTCAGGTCAAGGCAGCTTTGAATTTTTGAATGGAAACACATTTTGCATGTCTTTCTCCTCACCACTAACATGTGTGATGACATGCTGTAGCAGTCATGCCTTTAACATAGTTGATATTTAAAACAGGGTTCTTCGCTAATTTTTTGTAAATTTTTAATTCCAGTTTTCAAAACTTTCCTTGCAATTCCTTACAATTTCCTTGACAATTTGTAACTAAGACTGTGAAGCATTTCTTTTTTTCTGGAAGTGAAAACCCAGTATTTATAAAATAACTTATGTTCAGGTAAGGTTTCAGCAGAACCATTACACATTGTCAACAATGGAGAAGAAGATTGTTTATCAAAGTCAAGTCTGACTCCTATATCAAGACACTCATAAGACTCCTCATGAGGCCCTGCAAAATTAATGGGCTTTATATTTTACTGCTGGAATATTTTACCTGGTATCACCTGTAAACCAGACACCATTAGAAAACAAAGAACCAAAAGCAGCCAGAATATAATGTTGTGTCAGCAAAAATGTAAATTCTTATTTATTTATTTCCTTAGCAGTTGCATAATGCAGTTGAGCAGCTCCAAACTGTTTCCTATGTTGGCCTTCTACCTCATGTAAAGAGGAACTTACATTCAGGAAACCTGCAGCCTGTTCTATGGGTGATTTTCTGAGACATACAACCTTTCTGTTGGCTCCTACAGTGTTGACAATGGAAAGATAATCAGAAACATGGTGGACCACAAAGTCTCACTAGGGAAACTGCTGCATGGGAGAGACATGGAGCCAGCAGGCATTTCCAGAAAATACAGTTTGATTAACTGATTTGAAGGTCAGTAGTTGTCCATTACCTAATTAAATTTCATATATAATGGGTTGTACCACAATCTCAAAATTGTAAGATGCACACCTGTAAAAAAACCCTAAAACCAACAGAAACCAGCAAACAATTCAAGTGTCCATATACATTCCAAATTATTCTTAAATATCAATGATCTGGCACTGTGTAGCAAATGGGGATACTAAAAAATGAATATTTATAGAAGGACCCAGGGCACGGACTTGGGAGCCCATCTCTCATTTGCTCATATAGCAGAGAGCAGGATAGCAACAGCTGCTGGAAACTCTTCCTCCCTTCAGCCTAGCAGGTCCTCTCTTCAAGTCACTCAACCCCTCTGTTGAAGGGACAGCAAGATCACCAATTTGTGATAATTACTGGAAAATGGACTTGGACATGGAAGGCCTTTTGTTCAGGTCATTTGAAGAGTTGCCAGTCACTTCCAGCTATTAGTCATCCGATCTTGAGGTGAACCAGAACAAAAAGAATCTGTCCTAGATGATTTTCAAAGGACATGTGCTGTATCTAAGGAAGAAAAAAATATTATTAGAGAAAAATTATATATGCTACATATTATGTACTTCATCAATGTATCTGTGTCTCAAGCTAGAGGAAGTCCAATCCCCTTTTTATCTCTATTCATATGGGAAAAGCAATTCTGATTTCACACAACAAATGTTTCTGGATAGTGAGTGTACTTGTAATGCTTGCTATTTTTTCCTTTAATATTCTTCCATTTAAGAAAACCCTTAGGAGAAATTATTTTTAGATAACTTCATAAAGTTCTGATTGCAAAAAACCTGTAAAGGGCCACTGTTCAGCATCTATTCAACTTGTCTTTTTAACAAAATAAAAATGTGCAGGTGAGCATTGTACTGTATGTCAATAACTGGAAAAAAAAGTAGTTAAAGCAAGCTAAATAATTGCCTAGCAGTACTTGTACTAATGACCATAAACTTCTACTATGTTAATTTTTCTCTGCACTTTTAATTACAGATCAATAATAGTTCGCAGTTGACATTTAAAAATGCTGAACTGCATGTAGAAACACAGACTGAATAAAAAAATACAATGTGGTACTGAATTTGCCAAATCAATAAACTTTGCCATTTAACAAACAGTAGCATGTAAACAGTCACCAAAATTAGCAAGTGTAAAAGACTATGCTTCAATTGCTTAATTATTTTTTAATAACACTAAGCTTCAGTTCATTGACAAATTCCACTGCTGTGTAAGCCACCCATTACATTGTTTATTTGCATCTCTTCCATGGTTTGATCTTAGCTCAAGGACAGCTAAACAGCACCCACACTTTCTCATTTGGAAATAAAGTTCTTAAAGATCAAAAGGTGAATAACAATAATTGCACAAGTTTTGTCTACCTTTCCTTACTTAGACAAATGATCCTTTTTTCCTTTTAAAATGCCTGAGTGTGAGAACTACATTTCATAAATAGGATCATGGCCTTAAACAGTAGTTACATATGAAGATATCAATACAATATCAATGATTCTGTTTGAAACAAAAGGCTAAAATCAATAAAATGCCATTTAATTTCCTACAACAGTTCCTATATGCTAAGAGAAGCATAAGGAAGTAATTTTTTTCGATATAATGGACTCTTCAGACTGATTTTTCTTAATTTGTTTTTTTTTCTTTTCTTTTATTTCACTTCTATTTTCCTTCTCTGAGATTCTTTTTCACTGCAGTATGTCAGGAGTAGGCTGAATTTTCAGTAAGCATTGTTTCTACCTGATTCCCATAGACACAAAAATATTTCTAACCACGCTGGATGTGTTTTTAAGTCAGGAGTACGGAAGGATACATAAGTGAGACTGAAACTAGTAAGTCATTGATTCTGTATTGCTAATTTGTACTTATTAAGTTCGAGTGCTCTTTTACTGTTTCAATTTTCTGGCCTGTGCTAAGATTTTTGAGTTGAGCATGAGTAGCTAAAGCTAAGGTTGCAATTAGGATCACCAGTTCATTAATATCTATAACATTATATAGAGCATATGACTCCTCCATATCAGTTCCAATCTAAATGATCATTGTAGTGACAGATGCTACAACAGAAATGTTCTTTTTTGCTACTGTATAAGATATGGCAGATATTCTGATGCCAAAGCTGTATATAACATGGAAAATCCAGCACATGCAAAATGATGCATTGTCTAGAAAAAAAAAGTGTTGAATCCGGACATCAAAAAAATAGGATTCCACAAGTGTCTTGTTTGTCCCGCATCCAGATTTGGAGGAAGAAAAATATGCCAGGAGCAGGTGATTGGGACCTTCTGTCATCTTCCTGTAGTCCAGCTCATCACCTGTTGGGGAGGATGAAACAGGAAAGCCTTATAAATATGATTGTCTGGCAAAAGATTTTGAGAATATAGAAACTATAAGTGAGATTGAAACGGAAGCAAGCTTTGAGATCCTTTAGTTACTAAACAGGAAAACAATAGTGTGGCCAGACTGAAGGTAATCCCCTTTTGATGAAGCAGTACCCTCTGCCTGCAGACAGGTCCAAGGGTCAGAGCAGACCCTACTAGCTTGGCAGAAGAAGTCCAAAGAGTACTTTTTAGGCTTTAAAATGTAACACAGTATGGTAATGTAATGATTCTTATAGGCTGTATGTAAATGCTATAAGATTTATATATTGTACTAGATTGATTAGTGAGAATCAAAATATTCAACGCAGAAGATTTATTGTATTGTAACGAGAACTTCGCTCACTTACCCCTTTTACTCTCTTATGCTTTTGCTCTCTTATGCTTTTACGCTCTTACCCCCTCATCCTCTCCGCCCCTCTCTTCTCTTGCGCCTGCTCCGAGCTGTGACTGGCAGCTCCCAGCAGGGCCCTGCACCCAGGCTCTTTGCAATAAACCCCAAGTTCCATGACCTAGCTTCAGAGATCTCTCGTCCCCATCCGTCCTGACCGTCCTACCACCCAACGCTCCTACAATCACCTAGAACAGTGACTAGTATTTTATTGAGAAGATCAAGTATCTGTACTTTTGGTATCAGACTTCTATATTCTAGATTATAAAAAAAAAAATCAGTCCAAGGAGGAAAAAAATGGGTTTTCCATTGGTAAAGCATTTCAGCAGATTATTACCTACAAGGTCTGGCTGTTGTTCACTTCCTAGAACTCTCAATTGGAGCTGAAAAGATCCAAGAAATTTTCTCATTAAGACAGCTGTTGCATATTTTTAAATTTAGAACTTAATTTTCCAACTGTTATTGACACTAAAGAGCAGTTAGTCTTGTAATTGGTTCAGGCTAAGGCCCCCTTAAATCAATAGATTTACTATTTCCTAGCTGGGTTAACACAGTGTCTACATAGTTCCTAGAGCTGACTTAACAAAATGTGCTTAGGAGATTTTACACAAAAGTAACTCTTGCAAAACCCACTGAGTGAATAGACTTTCTCTCTAGGGAATTTTCCCTGTGTGATAGCAACCTTCTGCAGTGACACCACAGAGATACCTCTGACCCCAGCAACACCATCCAGCCTAAGAGTGGAAAGGAGAGAAATGTGCTTGGAAAGGTGGAACTTAGGAGTGTCCATCAGATCTGCTTTCAGGACTCTGTACTGCTATCACACAGTACACTGCAATACCAGGTGGCCACAGCATTGAGAAAGTGTTGGTGGCCTGGTCTGCACAGTAGTAGATAGTGTTCCTAGGCATGCCTGTCCCAAGGTAAGCCTGTCCCTATGTCTGCTGAAGGACTCCCAAGCACAATTACAGGCTGGGTGGAGAATGGACTTAGAGAAGCCCTGGGGGAAAAGCACATGGGAGTGTAGGTCAACAAGAAACTCAATATGTCTCAGCACTGTACACCTGCATCCCAGAAAACCAAGTGTATCCTGGGCTGCATCAAAAGAAATGTAGACAGAAAGGAGAGGGAGGTGATTCTGCCCCTCTACTCTGCCCTTGTGAAACCCCACCTGGAGTACTGCATCCAGCTCTGGGACACCCAACATTAGACGTAAACCTATTGTAACTCCTTTCAGAGGAGGCCAGTAAATTGATCACAAGGCCTGAGAGAAACACCTCTTCTGTGAAGACAGACTGAGAGCATTGGGGCTGTTCAGCCTTGGAAAGACTCCGGGCAGACCATAGAGAACCCTCCAGTACCTAAAGAGGGCCTGCAGGAAGGCAGGAGGGGGACTTTTCACAAGGGCATGCTGTAGAGGGATAAGGTGAAAAGGCTTAGAAGCTGAAGAAAGGTATATTTAGATTAGATATTAAAAAAAATACCTAATTGTGAGAGTTGTAAGATACTGGAATAGGCTGCCAACATAAGCCATGGGTGTCCCATCCCCGTAAGTTTTCAAGACCAGGTTGGATGGAACTCTGAGCAATGTGATCTAGAGGAAGGAGCTCTTGCCCATGACAGGGAGTTGGAACTAGATGTTCTTTAAGATCCCTTCCAAACCAAACCATTCAATTATTCAATGAGTCAATAGGATTGCCCAGAGGATACCAAGAGAGGTTCATTTCTAAACACAGCTAGAAAATTAAAGAAAAACAAAACAAAACAAAAACAAAACCAGTAGACAGAGAAGTCTCCCAGTCCATTTCACCATGGGCTCATAAAACTTTGTGCTGGCAGAGAAGCACAGCATGAGAACAGAAACTCTAGTCAAGAACAGGAAGAAGAAAATTACAGCTTTGGATAGCCTAAGTTGCCATTGAAATTAAAGCTATGATCTACATGCTTAGAGTAACTCAGAGAGGGAATTCAAGCACCACCAATGCGTGCTGCAACAGGAAAGTGGTCAGGTTTTTTTATTATGACCTGGTCCCCGTATTTCAATGTTTTTTCTGCTCATAATACAGTGACACTTGTGGTGCTCCACTTTGCTCTGTGCTCTGTGCTCTTGGACATATGCTATTTGACTACTACTGCAAATATTAAACTTCTGGTCACAGATGTCAGAATTTGGGGAGTTATTGTATCTCAGCTGAGGTCACTGACATTGCTAGCATTCAAAACTTCAGCCATTCAGAAGAAGTAATTGATGTTTTGAAAGGCTTCCTCAAATACTGATCAGCAGAAGTAATATTTTGTTGCTACAAACTAGAATTTCTGGACACCTAAGTTTCTTTCATATGAGGAAGGTGTGGGAAACATATTTTGAGCAATTTTGCGAAATACTGAAAAAGTGCAAAAAACTTGATGTATGTTTTGCCACACTTGCCAGTGATCTCCAGTTTAAATTTGCCTGCCAACAACACAGTCAATATTAAACAATAACCACTGAGTTCAGTGAAAGCTTCTGGTTTTTTGTGATATAAGTATCAATATGAATACATAACTCTGAATACATAAAAAGGCCTGACTGACCATGACAGTATCCAACATGCATTGCCAAGTTTCATCCATATCACTCATAAACTATGAGTGACCCTCATTTCAGCCACACTAGTCTGCTTTGCTAGTGCCTCCTTAGTTCTCCTTTTCCAATTCATCTTCACATGATAAAAGTTAACTAGACAATGCAGTTATTAAATACAGTTACTAAAACATTCCAACATCATGTGAAAATTTTCTGTTCTCCAGTGAGTATTTTTAACAGCTGTTTAAGAGTTATCAACAGTTGAGTATTCAAGAGAAAAGAAGGCCAGATTATTCCACACACAAAAAAGTTCAGATCAACAAATACTATCAACCCATACTATACTATCAAGCTCAAATACTATCTAGTAGGTTTTTAAAATATCAATGAAAACTGGTAAAACATCAAATCTTAAATTTAAAACAATAACTTAGACAAATGACAGCTGAATGTGAAATATTTTAAGCATGCCAGAATTGTTTGCGTTGTCCTACTGCTCCTCCTAGTTTATCACTGCCGGCTTATAAAGGGAATATGGACATTGTTTAAACATCAACATATTTAACTGGATTTTTTTAATTGGTAGGAGTTATGTATGTCAGATCTATTCTTGTGAAGTGAATACAAGCAACAAAAGGAAAAATTCTATAGTAAGCTGAATTTCATTATGATGATTTCTAGCATTTTTATGTTAGAGATATCTGAAGAAATTTAATATTAGTGTGTCTAAACTCTTGTCCAAAACATCTTCCCTGTTTATCTAACTGCCTGAATTAGTACATCAACAAGCTGATATATGTCTAGTTCATCAAGCATGTGTATGGGAATGACAGATTTGAAAGTTACTTAAACTACAAGTAAATCAGGTTAGACAGAAAAGTTATGCAACATAATGGCAACCAAAAATAGTAACTTTTGCAAAGGTCATTTAAAATATGTACCAGTTTTCTTTAATCATGACAACAGAACCAAGGACAAAGGAAAAATTTAAATCAACTATTTGATATTTTTTACTTTACTCTTTATAGGCTTTTGAACAATTGCCTGACAGCTTGCTGTTAACAAACAATAAATAGTATGTTTCAGCAAAGATAGACAGTAGTTTTCTGTCTGTTTAGCATTGCTTGTATGACTGGGTAAAGGTGCGGTGCAAAATGTCTAAGTGTACAATCATCATAATCCTGCTTACAGAAGTCAAACCCTCAGATTTGAAAGGGTTTCACAAACACACATGGGAGAGAAAGTAAGATACCCACCTGTGTCTGGTTCTTGGGAAGACTCAAATCAATCCTTTCTTCACTGACTCTCTGTTCAGTGTACCAAGGAAGTATTGGTTATATTCATCCCCAACAGAATGCCCTTTAATTTTGCTGTATCTCTCTGGGGCAAAACTGAAGACAGTTTTCAGTCATCACCAACAGGATTTTCAGATTCCATCAGTGTCCCATGCTGGTATGTCACATGCAAATCCAGGGAACTTGGAACAAGTGGCAGCAAGTGGCAGCAAAGCAGAGCCTGATGTCCCCAGAAAAAACTCCCACTTATGGTATCAGTGCATCTTAGAAGGAAAATGTAGTGGGCTGACTCTGGCTGGATGCCAGACCCTGACCAAAGTCACTCCATTGCTCAACATGATAACTGGACAGGGGAGAAAAAATGTAACAAAGGGTTCCTTAACTGAAATAAGATTTGGGAGAGATCACTCACCAAATACCATTGCAGGCAAAAGAGACTTGAATTGGGGATATTAATTGAACTTATTACCAAAAAATCAGGGTCATGAGAAATTAAAGAAATCTTAAAAACACCTTCCCCCCACCCCTCCCTCCTTCCCAAGCTCTATCTCTTCCCTCCCCACAGTGCAGGAATACAGGGAGTGGGGGTTATGGTGACTTCCTCACGTATTGTTTCTGTTGATGCTCAGGGAGGGGAGTCCTTCCCCTGCTCCTGTGTGGGGTACCTGTCACAAAGACAGTCCTCCATGAACTTTTCCAATATGAGTCCATCCCATGGACAACATTCTCCACGAGCTGCTGCAATCTTCCACAAGGTGCAGTCCTTCAGATACATTGAATAAACCAGTGGTAGGATACCAGTAGTTCTACTCACCTAGAAGGCAAGAGAAGTGCCACGTGTGCTATCATTACTCAGTGCCTGTGGTCCCAAAGATTTCCCCAAGAGCTTTGAGTTCAAGGGCACTCCAGGCGCCCAGAACCTAGTGTACTGAACATTTTTGACAGTCCACCCTGCAATTAGCTCAAGATATAAGCCTCATCTTCCCCCTGGGTGAGATTCATTTAAACACTTGCAGGAACATCCCAGAGCCATGGGAGGTAGGAATACTGGCTGCACATTCTGCTGTTATTCCTGGGGCCAATGGGACAGTCAGTGTCTCAGAGTCCTGTGATCCATTTATTATTCTAACTAATGCTACATATCATTTCCTGTATTTTCTTCCTTGAAGTTGAAGTGAGGTGGTTTTGGTGTCCTTTTTCCCTGTGAGCATTATTTTCTCATAGTACTAGCAAACAATCAGCATCAGATTTCTAAACAACAGCTTTCAGGACATTATCCTAAAACAGATAAGCAGCTGTGATCCTGAGTTTGCCAGAAAAGATAGCAGATGATGCAGACTCATCAGCTGTATCTCAGTAGTCATGGTACAGAATGCTCATGCTAGGTGTTCCAGGTCCTAAGACACTGGAAAAATGGATTGGGCTTTTGGCTGGGACATTGCTGCAGCAAATGTCCAAATACATTGTTCAAAATATGTCATTGTCCAAATACAACAAAGTAAGAAGAAATTTCTGGCCTAAATATAAGATAAAAAATTATTGGTTTTCATCTCTTTCATGGAAGAACTCCTACTCAAAGACTGGCAACACATTCTGCAACAAAATTTCCTTACAAACTATCTTAATGATAGGCGTGCTATTCTTCACTTTTTTGCTAGAATGCCAGCTAGAAAACAATGTGTTCCTGTTCTTCAAATTTGTTGGGTTTATGCACAATCATCTAGGATCCTGTTCACCTCTCCAGACCTGCAGATCTCATCCTCCTTTGTACCAAATCAAACAAAAATCTCAGCCAAAAAAGAGGAAGGGGATTTAAAGATTAGAATACGCCATTATAGCAGTCTCTTTTGGCTTTCCTGACTAACAGAAACATGAGATTTCTACTAAAGTTTTCCTACGTGAATTCCACATATTATAATCAGAACATGTCTTTTATAGAGTCACCAACCTTTTAAAACTTCAAGTAATGCAAAGCTGTCACTAGAATCAACAAGTTGTGTTGATATGACAACAGTCCTCACCATTAAAAATAGGTACTTTATCTGAATTTTTTTATCTTTAGCCTCCAACTGAAAGACCGTCATACTTTCTCAAGGTAGATGAAGGATCCTTCCATCTGAAATATTTTCAGCTACACATAAAATACCGAAGCATAGTCACACAACTTTTTATCAGATAAAAAAACAGATTAACTTCTCTAGTCTGTCCCTTTATGCAGTTCTCTAAATTAGGAATCATTACTATTGTATCCTTCTGAATCTTTTGAGGTGAAAGTAGCTCAGTTCTGGCATTACTGGATATTTTATCAGGTCTGCTATAACATATTTTAATGGTTTGTTTGTATAAAATAATATGAACAAGGACTCTTCAGAACATAACTTACAAAGTTTATAGTGCTTCTCTTAATCTATGTTTGTGACTTGTGAAACACAAGATTAATTAATATGTAATATGACCAGTCTTGTTTTAATAAACTCACACATTCAACTGAATGGTCAGTATTTTATCACCTTTAGAATATCTTTCCAAAAGATTTTGACTAATTTTATCAAACATTCAACTATGTTTATAAATATTTAAGTGATAATATTTAAATTAAATATTTCAGTTAAGTTTGCAGTTACTAACTTTTAGATTCCTGGAATCAGAGCTATTTATTTTAAGGCTTTGTGAACTATACAAACAATGTGTCTGTCACTCCTTGAACCAGCTTGTTTGTTGTATAGAGCTTCAAAACTATACTAAAGGTGTTTTTTAAGACAGATCTATTGAAAAAATATTTGTTATTTAGTTTTGTAAACTCCAGAGTTGCTAAATTCCTAAACCTGACAAGTTCAAAAATTTTTTGAACCAATACTATGAAAGTACTGCAGGTTTCAATTACCATAAGCCCTGTGGCAGAGCTCTGAAAGATGTTCACAAAGTTTATTAAGATGTCATCATATTTTTTAACTCTAAAGCTCAAATGTCGATTAGCAAAACATTAGCTAACTAAAAATACACAACAACAGGAAATATTTCTTTTGGAATGCAGGTGCCTGTGATTTTCTGTAAAAAAACCCATATTGTTAGGTGCAGGTCAAATCAAGGTAAAATAGCTTCAGCCAGAAATTAATTTACTCTAATTATCTTGGCACTTACTTCAGAAGTTGCAGATACACCAAAATGAGCTACAGATGTAAAAGCAGGAGAAAAGACAAGAGATAGTCACTGTAACAGAGGGTGAAAGCATGGATTATAACAGCAAATTTCCAAAACCTAGAAAGAATGGCCTATCAGCAAAAAAAAAAAAAAAAAACAAAAACAAAAAAAAATCCCTACTGATCTCTAGGCTGGGACTGTCAAATGAAACTTTTCTCAGCAAAATAGGACTGGCTTTAAATCCTAGGTTTTGTTGGTTGCCTAACTTCTAGTCACAGCCCAAACACTGTATATCCAGTATATACCTGTGTCTGGAAGGCCCTTGCTGAGCCTGGCTTGGCATCATGAAAAGTGGAAAAAGCTTAGAACATTTTTAGGACTGACTATCTTTTTGTATGTTGAAGCTGTCAGGCTTTAACCAGAGCATTTTTAGCTTTACTGTGATTAATTATTTACTCATTCCTTTCTAAAGATTTGTCATGTTATGGGGTGATCAAATTTATTGGCAAAGTTTTTGCATCCTGTGTTTCAAAGAGAGGACATACACTGTTTATCTAGTCCTGCAATGGCATACGTAAACTTTCCAACTATTTCAGATTGCTGAATACTCTTTAGATGCAGAGGTTCACTCAGTCCAGTTCCAACACAACTGGACATGCTGGAAATAGCAAAGGAGGCAGTTCTCATATACAAGGCAGAAATCCCAAATAAAACAACAGGAAAAGCAAACGTAAGATTTTTCTAAATATCTATGCTAAAATGGAATTTCATATCTTTTTGAGAGGGTGTAGCCTATGTATCATCTGACAAGATAAAAAGTGACTATTTAAAAGGTATGCTTCAATAAAGAATATTAATCTGTTCACATATAGTATAGTTATCGATTATATTTTTATATTAAACAGGTGTCATTTAATTTTTTCTTCCATCTGAAAACAATATTGTTTTACTGTCCCGATTTCATAATATAGGTATGCTGTGTAAATGGAAAGCTGTTCTATTTCTATTAAAGATTAAAAGTATTCAATGATCAGAGGTGTTGCAGGAATATAATTCAATTTAAGACCAGTAATTTGTGTAAATAAATGTCTAATATGAAAGAATCACCATAAATGAAAATAAAGAATGTTCAATTTTTCATTATACTTATCAAAAGAACAAAAGAGTTCATGCTCATTAAAAAAAGTTCTAAAAATAACAAGGTTCAGTTCCTCCTATGGGTTCATATGAATTTTTTATTTTCCATTTGAAAATTAGGATTGTGCCATATACATGCTTTTTTTTTGTGCATGCGTGAATCAAATTTAAACTTTTCTGTTAAATTATTAACCATGGTTTTAGTATGCTCTAAGGTGAGCAAATTAAGAAATCTTGGATTGTAGGAGCTGTAAAAAGTGCTTGTATCAAGGGAACTGGTGTTAAAATTGCCAGGTGTTATCCAGGAAGAGGTACCTAATATTTCCTTGCAACAAGAAATTTGTGCCTGATTTTAACTCTAGGTTCTTTTTGCTTTTGATTAGTTCACTGACTAATTAATGCTGGTAGATTACAGTAGGGGATGTTTTATTCACCAAATTGAGTTTAATTGAAACTGAGGGTGATGCACAATAAACAGGAGATGCTTTAAAGTTAAGCTCTATATTACTTATGTATCTAAATATCAGCCTGTTCTTAAAGTTTGGAAATATTTTTGCCCAAATGCTAAAGGATCGGAGAGGATCACTTTTGATCTCTAGAAACTGAACTCATGCAGTTTATACAAACTCATTCCAGATTTGTATTTCAACAAATTAGAGGTAAGTATGTGATAAATTACCAACTTCCCAACTAAGTGAAAACACAGAAAAGAAATTACTGTAAACTCTCTTTAAGAGCAATAATGTCAAGTTAAGGGATGACATTCAGAATTTTGGGTTGGATTTGTTGGGGCTTTTTTCCCAGAGAAGCACAATAGTTTAACATGGATTTAAATGTTATCATTCTGGAAGGGCTAAATTCTGAAGTCTTTCTGCCATGACAAAGACTCTTTCTGTACAATTTGTTATCTAACTCCTCCAGACTATGCCTTCCTCAATGTACCAATGGCTTGAGCATGCAGTGGAGACATTCAAGTCTCAGGCTGACAAGACAACATCCTCTTGACAGAAGTTTTGGTCAGTTTTGTCTACTGAGAAATAAAGGCTTCTGGCAAAATGTTGGTCTCTAGTGTCCAAGCAAGTTTCATGCTTAATACTGTCAGCTTGCATAAATAAATATTTGTGATTATAAAGATTGGGTTTTTTCTATATAATGATCTTTCTTCATAGGCTTCTATGTAAGAAGACAACTCAGAAAATATTTTCCGTATGAATTTTAGCATTAGCTGAGTTTTTATTCATAGGGATAAAATTAAGCTAGATTAAGCTTAGATGTGATTAGGCTGAGATGCGGCAAAGACATATAGCTGATCTCTAGGCTGAATATCAGTTCCCCATGATGAGATTCTGATGGAGTTTTAGATAATTCAAATTTTGCATCTATATTTGAGCTCTTTACTTTAGACTGGTGTTCCAAACAATGGAGAAAAGTGTTCCTTAAAGGAAGTCCAGCTGTCCTATTTTTAATGCTTGTCTTAATGACTCTGGAGAAGCCTGTCTTCTTCCACTGACCACAGAGAGTACACAGTATGACTGCATCAGGACTAGACATCATGCCTATGAATGACAAATTGCAGCAGAGGTATTCATCCCCAGCAATGAAAGGAAACTTGTGTGATACTGAGTTCTCAGCCCATTAGCAGTCTTTTTGTTCTTTGGCCATTGGGCCATAGAATGTTGTTCCTCATCTCCTGTTCCTCATTAAGTAGAAGTGTTTTCCCTTTCTGAGAATTTGTAATCTGTCCATAGCAGTTTTGTGCAGGATTATGAGAAGTTCTGGTTAATCTGCCACCTCTCTCATATATCAGAAGCTTCAATGTGTGCATCTTTCTCCCATCAAACTTGGATGACTATACCTTCGCCTTCTGAAGTCCATGTGAAGTCAGTACTTGTAGTTCAGTTCGTACCAAACAAAATGAAGCAAAATGTCAAAAGTTCTCAACTGTAAATATGAGGTGGAGCAATCCCTTTACAGTAGATTATTTATTCTTTTCTAGAAAGAGATTTAATTTATGCCGAATATTGCAGCCTCTGTTCCTACCTCAAACTTAGCTCCAAAAGCAAGCAATATATTGGGTTTTTTTAAAGGAGTCATTTGAAGCCTGACTAGTCATTTGTAAGTTGCTATATTTAGGCAAGACTTTAGGCCCTCTAGACTGAGCCACCAGAAACTTTTTTAACTCATGATATCTGCTGTGACCATGTGAGTTAGTAGTGCTATTAACTAAGTCAAAATATATAAAAATACGAAAGAATATTATTTCAGCCATTGTATTTTAGAAGAAACTTTGTCTAATCTTTCTACTTGACTTAATAAATTATTTAGTACTGACAATAGTTACAGAAATAATTACCTTTATTTGTTTAACATTAAGTTCATACGAATGATAACATCAATAATAACTTTACTTGGAGAAAATAAAATAGGCAGAGTAATTATAAAACTCTGCTTAATGAAAACTGAACTCCTTTGCCTTTAGCATTGACAATATAGCTTCGTATAATGATTATAGTTTTTAAAGGAAAATAACTGACATGTTTGTCTCACTATCTTTGTTATTTAAATGATCATATATTATATAATTACATTCAATGTAACCATCTTATCTTATGGAAGATCTGCGGGAAGGGAAAATAACTTAAATCTAATGACTTTTCTGGCACAATCAGTCTTTCATTCTCTATCCTTTTATGTGAATGAGAACTGATACAAATTTGAAAAGGGGAGCCTTGAAATGCATAAGAAACACCGCCTCAAATCACCTGAATGCCATAGAGTAAGTAGACCTTTCCAGTCATCTGATATCCAGATCCTATTCCCAGAAACATATCTATATCTGTTCTAAACATCTAACTCATCTTGCCAATCTCTACCCAGGCTTTTTCAGAGGACCAGTTTGTTGTTGGCTTTTTTTTTTTTTCTTTCTTTGGGTGCTTCTTCAAACTTATTCCCTCTTCCCACAGCTTTGCACTTCTGTCCCAGCTCTCTTTGTAGGTGCAATTTCATAGGAAAATGTTATCATATCACAAGACTCTCTTTGCCCTCCAGCTCAGCTACTAACTGAAACTTATTATGCTAACAAATTTCACTACAAAGTCACTGGTGCTCTGAACCCGGTGATCAGTGAGCAGAGGGAAGAGGGAATCTTCGTGAGAATGAGAGAAACTAGCATGGGAGCAAGAGAAGAATCCTGAAAGATGGAAGCCCTCCAAGTCTCATCTCTCTAGATGATTGCTTACTTGATAGCAAGATGTGGGCTCCTGCAAATAAGGTAAGCTGTGTCATACACAGCTGAGACTAAAGGATGGGTGATAGTTGCTCACTCTGCCAGCCAGGCATTTGGTGGCAGACAGGAGCACTGGTGTTTGTATTGTCTGGTACTTTGTGTGAACAGGACCCCTATGCTTTATTTTGGAAGAGTTCATGCTTTTAGCTTGTTTAAAATGAAGAATTTACTGCAGTTCTATCAAAGCTGCTGTAGGAGAGCCAGTGGCTCCTCTGGGCAACCAGAAAAATGATCATTCTGCCCATCACATCTGCTGTACCTAAGAAAAGAAACAGAAGCTGGGGAGCACTGCCAGAGACCGAGGAGCAAGCCAGTATATATCCCAGCAGCTTTCTCCATTCCTTATGAAACAGAGCTGCCCTCAACCCCAGGCTCCTGCCAGTTTTTGATTTGCAAATCCTTCTCTTGGTACCCCAAGTATTCACCTATTTACTCTCTTTAAGACTGGGAAGATTTGTATAGGCTATGCCTTCTCTCAGGTATTCCTGAGAGAAAATATGTTGCCTTATCACCTGATGTTTATGCTTTTGTGTAAATGAGTTGGATATATGGAAATTATCAATTAGCTAATGCCAAATACAGAATTACAAAAAGCTCAACAAATAATTCATCTGCTCCTGGCCACAGATTTGGCAAGACTGTAAATTATTGCACTCTGGGGCTATACAAGCATAAGGAAGCGTACTGTTGTGAAATCTGAGTCATTCTTCAGCACAGAGAAATGAATGTGCATCTACTTTGGGAAAATACAGATGACTGAGAATAAATGATGGATTGATTAAAAAGCATATGTTTCTGATGAAATTTGAAATACAGTGTCACAAGTTATACTACAGTCAGTGACTAATTGAAGCCCCTTCAGCAAATAAATATCTGTGTCATGTGTGAACCAGAAGAGACCTAGATTCCTCTGGCTTCAAACCTTGAAATTGAGTTGGCATCAAACTGTATCATGGTGTGGTGATTAGCCACACTGCGAGTAAGCTTGAAGCAATGTTTCTGTTTGAAGACAGATTCTCAAATCCCTCCAAAAGCCACATGCAGTGATGTCACCTTGAACACTGACAGGGTGGGTTTTTCTTGGGTCTTTCACATTTGAAGTCTAGGGTTAGAAGTCCCACATTCTGGATGCACCCAAGGAAAAGAAGATTGTTTAAGTAAAAACAGCAGGGGAGGATGAAAGGGGCTGAGCAGAGGGGTCCACATGTCAGCAATAGGGAGCTGGTACAGTCTGAACTAGAAATGTTTAAGAGCCCTCTTCAGCATAACGCACCCCATTCTGCAGGTTTACAAAAGGACACCTCATAACCTATTTCTACAATTCTTCGGAAAAATCCCTTGTCAGGATATAAAACATGAAATACGACCGTCTTTACAGCAGTCTTTTTCACTTTGAGGCCCTACTTTGTGCCGAACTTTGAAGGGAGGTGTTGCCTTCTCCGTGGAGCAATCAGTATTAAAGCTGTATGTAAAGGATTGAGAGGAATTTTCAGATTTGTTTTTCAATGCAGCAGTGCTTTAAACAGCTAGTAAAAAAATCTGATTGAGAATTGCAACTATTGTGTTCAGGATGTTGTAATAGGATTCCTTTCTTCAAAACTTTTGTAAGTACTGCCTGACAGCAATCGGACTGTGTGGCAGACCCTCAAAGGAGAGGTGATTGCTGTGTTTTGTGGCATGAGAACCACAGGAATGCAAAAAATGACAATTCAGAGTCTTTCATGTTTGTGCCATTATGGATTCTGTGAAGTTAATGTTAACTGTTCAGAGTGTCTAACATTAGTCAAAGCTTCCTTTAAATAGCACTTTAATGTACTCTATTGTTTTACATGTCTGTTGAATTTTAGCAAATTGTTCAGTTGCCCCAATATTATAAGTTTAAGGAAATCTAGCTGTCAATTCCTATTAAACTGGCCTTAGTTTTATATTGTTAATTCAGTTGTCTTTCACACTCTTGCTGCTAAATCTAAAGAACTCTTTACAAAGGCAGATTTATGATGGATGCCATCTGGCCTGATAGAAGGAAACAGATATTGATTTTTAATATTTTCTCCAAACTTGTTTACTCTAGGATAATACAGCAGCTGTGTGGCGGCTTGTCTCAGAGTGGAAAGGATTATTACCAGTGCCTTTTGATGAGATAAATTACCTAGAATGACTTGAATGGCTAAAGGGTATACTTTGATGTTATGTCGCTTCATTTACCCTTATGACTAAATGATTATTGATTTTATATTTTTAAGCTCTTGAAACGTGAAAATAAGTTGGTAGAGAAGCCTAGCTGTGTTAGTTTTATTAATTTATTTCTGCAGGGCATAATTCACTTTGGACCAGGTTGTGAAGGTTTTGGGTTCATGACCGACTCCAGATACAGTTGCAAAGAAATGGCTTATTTATATAGTCATTGCAAGTAGTTCCAAAATCAATACAGTCTGGGATTGGATGATTAAACTTAGTCCCTTTGTGGGATTCATTCCTGTAGCTACCTCTGAAATGATCTTGACTGAAGCAGATTCATGTGATCCAGTCTACAAATAGCAAGTTTGTTCAAGTTGAAATACTATTTTTTGCTCATCATTTTTTTTTATCTACTCTGTTCACTCACTGACATTTTAACAACCAGAAAAAAACAGTTGATTGACTACTTCAATGAAATCACTAATCTGCATTCAAAGAGTTGCCTCCAAACACTACTTAGATTTTCCATGGATAGATTTAACTACTGCTTTGATCAGTTAGTCCCAGTATGCAGTGGATTTAGGTCTCTGTACTTATGTAGGCAGCAGGAATCCAAGGTGTACACTAAACCTTTAAATAGTCTTCACAGTTCAAAACAGCTATTTGCCTTTTGTGTACAGCAGACACATACATATTTCTGTGAACTATTGCCTTTTCTATCATCATTTAACATGGTGGTGCTATTTAATGTTTGCCTGAAATGTGACTCTCTTGTCAGTCTGTTGAAGTATTTTGTAGACACTGGAACAAGTGCAAAAATGTGCTCCAAAAGAATTCTCTCTCTCTCCAGTTTCCCACAATGACTATTTATATATGCACTTCGCTTGGTGTTTCTTTAAACAGCAGTACTTTTAAGATTAATTTCTTCTGGAAATTTTCAGCCACAAATACACTGTCCTATCTTATGTAGTCTCAAAAACTGGGATTCAGAATCCTGGCATTTCATTTATATAGACCACTAGTAAATTATAAATGTTGTTAACACTATTTCACCTGTCTAGAAGGAACTGAAGGCAATAATATATATATAACAAAAGCCATAGCTCTAAAAAAGTTTATTACTTGGAAGAGTTAGCAGTACATGAACCTGCACAGGACTGTCTAAACTGAAGAACAATATTTCACAATTTAACAGTACATATCCATCCATCTCCTGTACAGGCTGTTAACCATGTGCTTGTCTCTTGTTCAGATGTAACTAAATGTGAAGTTGTGTGTTTGTTTGGTTTTTTTTTAATGCATGTTTCACCTAAAACTGTGTGTTTCTAAAACACAAGGATCTTTCTCAATGTTACATTTATGTATAGAACATTATATGCATCTGTGTGTGCATGTGTGTGTAGTGTCATTCAAGAATATTATTCCCCCAAAGGATCTTTCATTGTAATAAGCCTTGGCAGCATATTTTGCAGAGTTAAAAAAGGTGTAAAACACTTTTCCATACTTTAGCCACATGATATGTATAATTAATGTGTAGTAAATTATATTGTCCAGTTTAAGGCTTGTTTAAATGCATAGAATTTGAAGTCTAATGCAGGAATAAAATAACTTTTGGATCAGTGTAATGTAATATGTTGATCCATTTTAGAGGGTGGAGGTGATTATTTAATTAATCACCTTTTGACAATTATTCACACTGGTCCAAATCAAGGTCTCCATTAAAACCAAAGAATAGCTTCATTACAAATGACCCATAAAAGTGTCAAGTGCTGGCAGTGAAGACAAGTAATTTCCTTTCCCTTTAAAACCATTAGATCGAATGATGGGGGTGGGGAAGGTGATGAAGTGCGTAATAGTGTGATTACAAAGAAAAGCTTAAACAGTAAATTTGACAGCCATGTTAAAGCGGATAGAAGATAAGGGTTATAAACTGTTGGTTCTGTACCTCCAAAATATTTTAATTTTATAAGAAGGCATGAATGAATGGGTTATATTTCTGAGAAACTTTTTAAATCATCTTTTGGTGTTTATTTATAAATTGAGAATTGAAAATTGTTTGACTCAAAGCTCTGGAGATACAAAATAAACACTATCTTGCCTTCTAAATATTGCTTAAAATAGCAGTTAATTGAGATAAAATTGCTTTACACCTCCGCGAGTGTTTTCAAAGCCTGCTTATCTACAAAATCTTTTCTATATCTCATTGGTGAGGATAGCAGCAGGACCTTTATGTCAGTGTAATTATATTGGGCACTCTCTTTTACATCTGGAAAAACTGGAAAAACTGCTGATTGATTTTGTGTAGAGATAAAATTGCTCTCATCTGTGATTAAAGGTGGATTCTGCACCTTTTGCTGAAAGTCCTTGTGTTCTTACAATTCCAAAATATGCAAAACCCTTTTAATTATCAACTTCTGACAAAAACTTGTCTATTTCTCTAATGACCACTGCAGTTTCCATACAAAAGGTTTAATTTTTGAGTCTTTCAAATCCAGATATCATATTGCAGTTTAATATTAAATCCTGCCAAATAGACACATACTGAAATTATACAGGAATGTAGCTCCAGAAAGTAAAACTATAATATTAGAGTGTCAATTTCAGAGGGGCTGAGCTAAAGAAAGCATTATTCATAAACTGCGTTCTGATTTTGAGCACACATTTAATAGTGGTTGTACACTTGGCTGCAATTTTGTTTGGTTGAACTTTATCTTGTGGAATAGAGTCTTGCTAAGGAATTCCATATACTGACCTTACCTCTTATAACCTGCCTTCAAATTGTGAGAGTTAACAGGTGGTGCTTCTTAGCTCAGTTATCATCGCAAAAAAAAAAAAAAAAAAAAAAAAGTGAAAATAATGCTTTCACCTGAAAGTTCTGGGTAATCTTGCTAGCATAGATTCCACTTACTGCAGGAGGTGAATATATATTTACTAGTTTTTCAAAAGAGCAGCAAATATTGACCAGTTCCAGAGATGTATTTGTTAAGTCTACTTGTCATTCTTTCTTTGATCTTCATTTGTTTCAAAGTCTTGCACCTAAGGTTGGACTAGTTACTGTAAAAAAAAAAAAAAAAAACAAAAGTTCAAGTGCTGCTTCTAAAAACTAATGGCTATTGACGTTCATTAGGATTTTTGTGATGTTATCTAACCCTGTAAAGACATTTGCGGTATGCAGTTTACATTGTATCTGGTGATTGTATAATCATTATTGATTTTCCTTGTGTGTAGTACCTATGTCAAACAACCTAATATATTTAAATGGTGATTATTTCAGCAATATATCTATTATTAGATAAGATCAAAGGCGGTTAAGTGTATAGCAGATAGTGTGATAAGATGATATAATGTGTGTTTGTGCCAGTGCCTGTGCCCTTTTGTTCATAAAACTGCAATTCATAGTCTTTAATGATTAACTCTCTGAAGCACGTTGTGATTTCTATTCTGTAGTAGGATAAAGTATGACAGATGGATTAAAAGAAGCCCACTCTTTAAGCAAAAGTCCTAGGAGTTATGTAAATGTAATACAATTAGATGAATTGATTTTCAAAGACCATGGGAAATCACTCTCTATATTCCGTTCACTTCTTGTTTTCCTACCAGTACTTCTGAAGAAAACCAGAAATATATTTAGAAAGCTGTATGATTTCCCAAAGGGTATAATCACTGTTAATCCCATGTGTATGGATTAGCAGAGTAACTTGGTCCATAACAGCAAGTGATTTCTCAGGCTAATCTCATGAGTAGAATGGTTATTGTATTTTATTAGTGATCAAACAGTTTTCTACTTGGACTGTAGCAGAAAAGCAGGAAATACAATGCATTCATTTAATATAAAAAAATTATTTATTTTTATTTGTGGAGTTTTTCTGCTTCTATTAATATCATTTAATTAAAATATGCTTCTGATTAGTAAATTAAAGTTTCACTATACATTTAATGCAAATTTTAAAAATTTAAAAGTACACACCCAAAAAAAACCAATATACCTGTAGTGCTGAGATGAAAGCAGAAACCCCAGGTTTTTGCTCTCTTTTTACTGTAAATATTTTATCACATTCTGCATCGCCCTAAAAAACAGATGATATATTTGAAAATATAATATGTGTGCATATAAAATGTAGTACCCTTGAAGGTGCAAATGTCCTTTCTTAGCAAAACTTCATTAGGGTTATTAAGTAGTTCTCAGATGTAAGCCCCTGTTGACGGCACAACAGGCTTCATTTTCTGGGGCTCCATTTTCAGTTTTGAGATGGTTCATGTGCAAGTACTAAGCCTCAAATCTGAGTTATTGCACACAACTCACTGTGTTGTGTGCATGTGCCAGCTGTGTTAGGGTTAGACAGATCCTCTCTGCCACTCTCCATCACACCGTATGGACATGCACTCTTTGGACACTAGTTTCTACTAATGCCCACAAAATCACTCTTTGATTTCATTCTTTGTCTTCCCCATCCAGCTGTAAGAATTGAAACCATTATGATCCCAAACTGTGTGTTCCACCAGGAAGCTTCCAACATTGACAGTCAAATGCTGGAGCAAATCATGTTGATCTTTCCCAGTTAATCTCAAGGAAACCAGACATATTATTTAAACAATTAATATGATTTTGCGCCACAGCCTGTGTAAATCTGTTTAAAGTAGCTGAGGAATGTCTCAGAAACTCCTCTTCCAGCTACTCTGATTGAAAGTGATCATTCTGATGACCAAATATCAAAGGGGAAGCTCCAGCAGAGAGAATAGATTAGCAGTCAGAGCATTTATCTGTTCACCAATATATCTGGACTGTGAACAGGATGTTCACAGTGGTCTGCTTTGTTTCAGCCTGGCCACAAGGATGGAGATGACTAAAATCCTGTACTACCACATTGGAGTGTACTCCAGTGCAAGGTACTCACACACAGTGCCACTTTGCTGTAGTTTTCCACGGTGGCTTGTTCTTGAATTCCCCTGATGCTCCACAATGACCCCCACCACGGGTAAAAATGACAGTCTTGATGATGCGTACTCTCCTCTCAGACTGGAGAACATTGCTTTCAGTTGGAAAAACTTCTTCAAGTGAATATCCTTTGTTAATTCCCTGTTGTGGAAAAATAGTCTTTTTTGTTAGAAAATATCCTTATGTGACTGAACAGTAGAGCTGAATGATAACTTATTTATTTTAATAATTTTCTCTAGATCCTAGTTGTGCAAGTCTCACAATCAAAGCAATTGCAATCAAAGAATTGTGAGGAATCATTCTGTAGAGGCTGGTAGAATAGCAAATGTAGCTATAAAGCTATTTACCATATGCGAATGCCAAGGACAAATCTTACACTGTAAAGATGATTCCTTCATGTTTAACATTAATTAAAGATATCTTATTCAGTACAATGTGTTGGAACACTCCAATAATTATTGACCTGACATTACAAATTGACATAGCTATTCCTGTGCAAGCTACCCACAGTTGTAGGACTTGGGCCTATGTAATCATCTCCGT
The DNA here is from genome assembly GCA_039654755.1 of Calcarius lapponicus. Classification (NCBI taxonomy): domain Eukaryota; kingdom Metazoa; phylum Chordata; class Aves; order Passeriformes; family Fringillidae; genus Calcarius; species Calcarius lapponicus. Next base: position 92,793,082 of record CM077464.1, on the reverse strand, counting down.
TATACATACAAATGCACCAGCTGAACATTATGCTACCCTGTAATGTGTCAAGAAGGCAAACAGAAGTAGGAATTGGTGGCTTGAAGAAGAGAAAGGTCCTAAATTAAGCCATCTTCACAGAGAACATCCCATCTTTCTTCCATGTACTTGTGATTCAAGTCCATCTTGGCACTGTTCAGATCTCCAAGTCAGCCTCACAAAACAATAGGTGGAAAAGCCCAAGTGACTTGTTCTTAGGCATTTGTTTCTCTGCAGAAAGTACAGGAATGTTGTTTTAGTTTGCATTTAGAAGCTTAACTGTACAGGAGTTTCCTCTTTATCCTCTGATATTTTACACTTGGAGCAACAATGCCATTATTTGTACAAGACAGTGGCTCAGCCTACTGCAGTCACTACAAAAAAATGAAGACAAGGTCTACGATAGCCATGTCTGGAGTCTACACTTCCTTCTACTACAGTCGGAGTGTGGGAGAAGTCAGAGTAGGCAGCCAGGAGCGATGCTATGAGCAAGTTTGCAGGGGGTATCCTAGCTGTCAAGTTATTCTTCTCCATTTCTGAGTGTGATCATTTAACTAAAATACTCATTTGTTTACTTTAAAGTGGTCTTTTCCGTGTGCAGGCAACTAAGTACCCAGACAGGAACAAACTTGCTCTTTATGTAAATGCACATTTTAATAATGTTTTAAATGTATTTTTCAGTTCTTTCTCAAACTCCAGGCATATAAACATTCCAAATGAGTCTGTATTTACTGCCTGAAGCTTTAAAAATGTCTGTTAAACAAGCTCAAGTAAACTCCCCCCAAACCTTAAATCTTTTTATGCCAAATACTAAATCTCATGGCATAAGGATCCAGAGGCTAAAAGGGTGCCATGGGGTGACTTGCAGACGAAGCCTCTAATTCTGTGTGTCCTTGAATTTTATTGCACAATTTTTGTCATTCCTAAAGGGTGCAGAGAGGAAGCTGGGAGAAGCACACTGAGAGTTAGACTGTTATTATGTCTCTGCATCCCACAGAGCCACTGCACCAGAGAGCTCTGTAGTGGTTGGTTACAGCAGCATAACTTTCTCACATCAGAGCTTTGGGCTTCAGGGAAACAATTGCTCCCCCTCCACCTGTCATTGTTTTTCTCCTTTGCTAAGTCCAGTCAGTCAGACTTTGAGTGGGATGCAGGAGAGCTGGAATGACCTTCCACTCACCCATTACCACAGCGCTTATGGACTTGTGCTTGGAAGAAATACACCATCCAAGGTTTCTCTAGGACCAGGAAAACCTTACAGCACATTTCTGTAGGGTAGGATAACCACATATGCCATCTTTGGTCATTTATTTTGTGCTACCTTTGAATGTGTGACCGGCAGTTTCCCCTCTCTTCTTCTCTCAGCTCTGTGACAAAGCCTGGGAGGCAGACACCCTGGTGGACACAGCCTTGTGCTAGGGTGTGTAAACCCTTGGGAAAAGTTCACTTCCAGATACATGATCCAAGAGAGAGATGTGTACTTTCTTCTGTCATCTGCTGCTAATTATACTCTGGCCAAGGATTTACCCCATATCCCAATCTTTCCCTTTTTAAGAGGACATCTTGCTAATGTGCTTCTGGGCTCTCCCAGACTCATCTTCACTTCAGATAGTGAGCATGTCTGAAAATTTTGGTGGGGAAGAAAAATCTCAACCCCAACAAAAAATAAGAAAAACACCCACTGTTGCCTTTTTCTTCTTTGACTTTGGGACAAAATTAAGCCTTTCAAAATATTCCATCCAAACCTGTGGCACTTTAATGGGAGAGAAAATGGGAAGGATTTTTGTTTGCACCCTTAAAAATCAAAAGGCTGGTAGGAAAGGTATTCCCTGCAGATGTCTGCCATGAGAGACCCATATGAAGGCTTCTGCATGGTGGAAAAGAGAGCAGAGACAGGGCTCTTCCCTGTTGGAATGGATCATCCTCAGATCTACTGGTTCAGAGGCATCCCATTGCCCTATTTAAGCTTCATCAAGGGATGTTAGGGGGGAGTACCCAATCTGCTCTAGATCCAGGCTCTACTGTATTATACTTAAATTAAATCCACTTAAAGTAAGCCCTTCTGCATTTGTTTCAAAAAAAGTCTGTCTTTTCATGTGCTAAACATGGAATAGAAGATTTTTTACTGAAATTTCAAAAAAAAAAGAGAAACGCACTGTATTTTAGGTTATAGTCATTACTTATACAAAATAAATGATCAAAACTAAGTAACAAACTCACATCTCTCTTTTGAGATTTCTATGCATAAAGAAATTGGGTTATCTACAAACACATTATGGTTTTGAAATGTGTTACTGCATTCTAAATACTTGAATTAAAACAATTTGGTTTGAATTGTACTATTATAGCAGATTCAAAATCCTTTTATCAGAGCTTCTTTTTTTCCCCTTCTTTCTTTTTTCGGTGTTATTAAAGGTTTGAAAGCTTTGTTATTCCAATTAGATAAACACTATGGTAACTAGGAAAGCCAGTATGTTTTAGAAGTCTGCAGTTCTGAGTGCTTTCCAAAGAGACAAGGTAGTATCTGTATCATAACATTCTCTCAATGCATTAAATACAATAAAACGGAACTATTTCAATAATATTCCTTAAAAACTACAAGGCATAAAAATTCTGACAAAGTGAAGATATTACTTGAGGCACACCTTCAGGATCGAGGTCAGTCCGTATGCAAAAGTATTGCAGAGTGGAGGAATGTTGTTTTTTTTTGAGGAATAGAACACAACTTTTTTCAAGTAAATCCTAAATGCTAAGGCAAAATATTTCACTCACAGGCTTGGGAAGATTCTACCTGTCCTTTTTTTTGTGGACAGGTGGCTTAAACAGCCATGTGAGAAGAATAACATATGTCTTTGCTATTCAAATGAAACAGGAAGTCAGTACTAAAACATTCATGATTGAAGCTTACCAAGTAAAGATGGCCAAATTTCAAAAACCTTGAAGTTTCAGTTTACAGCTCTGAATATAAGCGTGAAGACTTCTGAACTGTACAAATGTTTTGGATGTGAAAAATATGGACAGACATCTTGTGAGATTGCCTGTTTCATTTCAGAATATGTGTCCTTCAGACTTTTCTTATTTCCTTTTTTGAATCAGAGCCATGTGCATGAGGACATATGGCATTGTGCACTTGCTAATGGTCACAGATCCATCAGAAGGTGTGTCATAACCATAGCAAAAAAGTTCAAATACGAAAAAAATTAGTTTTCAAGATGCATTAACATCCCCATTGTATTATCTTACTTTAATTAGCATATATCTTAGACATATTACTTTAAAATAAATCACTTTTTTGACTGTTGTGAGGTTAAACATCACTGAACTTTTAATTTCACTGCACATTTTTGGTAAAGAAATTACAGATTCAGAGTTATGGTGTGTCCACAGCAAATTCTCTGCCTCAAGAAAAATTAACTGCAAATTTTAGTAAGTTACTCAGTGTTTCTCTGACCCAAATTCATTTCCATAAGCTAAAATACTATTTGTTATGGATAGACCTTTTCATCCATAGGCAGCAAAAAGTTCTGCAGAAGTGGCAAATATAACTAGTCTGAGTTTACCAGTAGGTCAATGGGTCAGCAAACATATGAAATTATTTACTCCACATTACAGATTAAATGTGAGTTAGAAGAAATAATAGAAGAATGAGAGTCTACTATTCTTTTCTGAGAGTCTTTGATCAGCATGTGTTTTAACATTTTAGTGACTTATTTTATAAATAGCATTTAGGATGAAAAGTTTTCAAACATTTTACATATTTAAGATGCTCAGGACATGACTTCTGTAGGTACTTAGTAAATTGCACTGCTTTGTATCTTTACTTCTAATTTTTGTCTGCTCTTTTAAGTTTAGAAAAGTCAAGATGTTCAGTACAAATCTAAAAGACAAGAAAAACACAATTAATGTGTAGCACTGACACCTTAATTTAAGTCATCTTTTTCAGCCTGACAAAAGGGCAGCGAGGCAAATGTGTCTAAACATGGCCCATTTTGGATGATTTCCATCACCCTACTTGGTCATCAATTGTTGTTTCAGAAGTGTATGGGACTTCTATAGGTCTCATATCATATCTGACATCCCTGCACAGGACTTCCATATGTATCTGGACTCTGTTTAAGCACCTGAGTCACTTCCAGAAACCCTACGACAAAGACACAGAGAATATTCCAGGATGACATCAAGCTGCCTTTCGTCTGTTTGCAATCACCAGCTCTGGTCAAAGCACCATTTTCAGCGTTTGAGGTTATTTCCTGACAGACAAGATGTTTCTTTGTTATGCTGCCTTGTTTGAATCCAGAAGCAGTATTCCTCATCACCCCCCCCCCCCCTCAGTAATTATATTTTTGATTTCTGAATATCCCTGAATATCAAAAATCATGTTTGCATGAGTCTTTCAGGACATGGAAATGTTAGCTTCCCTTTTTTGTATTTTGGCACTAGGCATAAATGTGATGGGAATAATTTCATCTGAAGCATTCTTTAAATTAAAGCACAGTCCCATTGGGCTATGACTCAATTACCAATTAGGTGGGATACTTGGAATATTATGAAAAAGAAAATAAATCCTGAAAAATAGAAACTGTAGAATTGCCAAGAATTAATGCAAGAAGGCAAAACTCTGTTTGGAAGAAAACCAGATTATATAGGTAGACAGTGTTATGATGATAAAACAATTACTGATTGAAAATTTACTACCTGGATGTTTTACAGCGCCTGTTAAAGCTAGACATTCTCAAACCATTAACTCTAGAAAATATGAATTTTTTAAAAGACCCTATGAAACAGCACCTTAGATTATTAGGGCTGTTTTTCTACGAATTTGGAAATGTTCTCCAAAATGGACATGTTATCATGTCCATATTTTAGAAAAATAAACAGGAAGACCATAATGATTACAGCCCAGTAACCTCACACTGGACAAAGACCAATCAAGCATGATATTATTTAAAAATAATTAGGAAGAGCAATATAACTGATCCAACTGAATATGGATTTATAGGAAACATATAAAACTTGCTTTATATATTTTTCCATAAGACATCCTGAAAAAAAAGCAAACAACCAACCAATTAAAAAAAACCCCAAAACAGAAACACACAGATACCATAAAGAGCAATGTGGTGGGGAAGAATTTCAAGTAGTATGGGGTTTTTTGTTGGCCAAATGCTACATATCCTAATGAAGAAGTCAAATTAATAATGAAGCCTAAGTAACTTTCATTAAAAAAAAGAAAAAATCTAACTGTCCAGCAAAAATATCAAATGGGAAATATCATTGATCAGTTCTTATTTCTTTCTACTTAGTCTTTCTATCAATAATCTGAAACTATTGATAAAATCAGTGATTGATAAAAGATAGAAAATTAATCCGAACAGAAGATGGGCCTCAGATGATTGGACACATGGATTAACATGAAATACTGGAGAGAAGATTTTTTGTGATGGTTAATGATGCTTGACAAACCTATAGAACCTTTTTGAAGGAATCAAAGCTTACACAAACAAAAATTTACTTGATTCATTTTTCTCAAATATCCAAAGGAAGTTCAGAAAAACTAATTTTTTAAGAATTTTTAATGGAAGGTTCTTAAGAGTTTCCTCAAATTTTAAATTTTCTTGTGAAAAAGCATGTTTGGGATTGATGCCATTAGCAAGAAATATCAACTAGAAATGAATGCATAAATAACTCCAAGCACAGAGTGACACCCACACAAAAATACTTTGTGACACTTATTCTGCCACATACCGTCAACTTTTCAGGATTTTCCCACCAGTTCAGGTGAAAGGGTTAAACATAAATGTATAACTTTTTCAATTAAATCTGCTCAGACAACAGCTAAGATGGAATTTTGGAGACCTGTGACATCTAAATGTTAGTCCATGAAGACACAGTGTCTCAGTGGGTCAAACTATAGAATTCCTCTAGGCTGAAGTTAGATATCACTTAACAGAGGCTTAAGGAAAAAAATACATTATAATGGCAACATCAGTACAACTAACATAATATAAATATAACAATATAAATGTCATATAATGAGAAAAAATATTTTTCTGTGGCTGAAACATAACTGTCAGGGAACAGATCAAAATGAGATATTGCTACAATCTAGGGCTGCAAAATATGCTCAGAAACAACAATATGTTTTGAAGTTAGTGGTATCTGAATGACAGATGAAACATTCATTTTTGTTTCTGCACAACTTCACTTCTCTCTTCTTCACTTTCCTCTTTCTCTTTCCATATCTGTAGAAAGAAAAGAATCTATTATTTTATGAGAGGATTAATAGTAGAGTTTATTCAACAAGGTTACAGGGTGTAGATTTCATTTAGCTTACTCATCATCCATTGACACTAGAGAAGGTTGAAACCTGCTGAATTATGTAACATTAGATTTTGTGAGCACAAGGCCTTAAGAAGCTAAACTATTACTCATTCTAAAATATCCCATACTCATAAATTACCCAGTGATCATTTATAGCCTTACTTTTGTGTAAGCACTGCAAGAATCTTTACAAAATTAATTTAATGTGAGCAGTAGAATTACTGTATTATAAACCAGTTAATAAAGAAACATATAATTTAAAGGCTTTACTTGAGGGTATTCTTTATTTTATAATAATTGAACACATAATAATTACACAAAAATTCTTTTTTATGTTAAGCGTATTTAGTATTTGGTTTTTTTCTTCAGGAGGGCGTTCAAGATGTCACTTGTTCATGTTGAATACAGCTGCATAGGAGAACACCTGACAAATTATAAATGCTGGGGTTTGCAGGGACAATAGTTCAGTATGCTGTTCAAACAGCCTGAGGCACTAACTGGACACCATTAGTCTTTATCAAGCTCAGTATCCTTTGTTGCAACTGCTGCCTAAAAAGATGCGCCAGTCTGTCATGGTACAGAATGGTGGATGAGGTACATAGCAAACTAGTGCAGGAAGTCAGTGCCAGACTAAAGGAGCAAGAGACTGACAGTCTTAAACTTTGTAATTCTTTTTGACTGTAATGTCCCTACAGAGGTTATTCTACTCACCTCCCCTGATATACCAACTCCAGCAGCTTTTAAGACAAGACATGTAGTTTCCCAAACTTTTCCAACATTCCAAGACCTTTTCAAGTGAGCTTTCATATCCAAAAAATATTGTTTAGTCTTTTGACTTCCATGCATATTTTCCAAAAAGCATCCCTTCCCACTAACACTTTTGGTTTCCTGCCACAACACAGTGCCCCAGGACATCATCTGTAGGTGGCCCAGAACAACTGATTCATTCTGAAAAAGAACAAAAACAACCAATTAAAGACCCCCCTGACTTTCTTCACCTGTTTGCTCAGGAAAAAGTCTTGGCCAGGGACTATTACATCCTTCCGCTCTAGCCGCTGATGCTTATACTTGTTTTCCATCATTTGTTTTATGAGCTGGGTGAGCTCTGCCCACAGCCAGACAGGAGAAGTCAGCTACATGGGTACGCTGCTCTGCACCACAGACTGAGAAATTCAACACTGCAAACACACTGGGGCAATGCTGCCCAATTTACTTAGCAGCAATACAATTTATACATAATTAATGTACCGAAATTTCTATGCAGCTACTTTATTTTCACCCCTCTTGTCTCCTGTTTAGAGAGAGGCCACATGGCAAGGTTCTACTGACTTCTGCTTTCACCATCATAAAACCTTCTGCCCTTATGGGGACTAGGGCAAACACAGATTAGAAAACCCCATTTCCTATTTAAATGCTCTATTTCCAGCAATCTCCCAGCAATTTGTTGGTTTGACCTTTGCACATATTTTTGCAGCCTGAAGATGGGAGGAGGCAAGTCTGAGACAGGTGTAGAGAGACTGAGTTATAAAGAGATATGTTCAGAGAGGAAGTAGACTTCACTGCTAATTTTCAAATATCCTAATTTTTTTGTAAAAGTAGAGAAATGGGCTTTAAAAAAAATTTATTTGGGTGGATTACACTTTTAATGGGAGCTAATCACATGGTTCTTAATCCTTGGATTTGTAAAGTGTTTTGTGTATAAATAAATGTACCTGCTATTATTACAAGCTTCCAGACCATATTTTGGAAATCACTGAACAATGAAATCTCATACAAATAAGCATGGAGCAAACAGAGGCCTAATTATAAGGGGAGTGAGATGAAGGACAGGGTGCAACCCAGCTCTGGCACCATTAGGGCGAGAGTACTCTGAAAAGCACAGAATGAAAGAAAGAGGGTGGGCTCAGTACCCTCAGATGCTTCTATAAATTCATCCTGGCCAGCTCCTCCAGCCCAAGAACGAAAGTCTCATAACTGAAGAATCAAGCCATGGCTTTGCTTGTACAAATTACATCCAGAGAACCGCGTACACACATGAGTTTCATAATATGCCTACTAGCTGATCTAGATCTGTTCCAGGTTAAAAACACATGCTAATGTATTATTCCTCAGAAGTGATTTCCTTAGCTGCCTTAGAGAAATGGGACCTGAAGGGCCGAGCAGATGGGAGTTCCCCTGCTGGAAAATATGCCCCTTTCCAGGTGCGCACATGAACTAGCGGAAGGGCAACTTCAGCTTATGAATATGCTGCGCTTCAGGCATCTGCTGGGGTTACTAGCACTAGCTCTTTCAGATCTGCTTCCAATACCCCAGGTAGTACTTAAAGAGTAAAGAGAATATTCCAATCAGCTGCCACAGACAGCCACAGACAGTATTTTTTGCAGCCAGAAGAATTTTAAGACAGTTAGTTCTGCCAGGTTAAATTAAAGAAGGCATGTCATCAGTAGAAAGCAGTGCTTTGTATAGGTATGACATGATATAAACTCCCCACAGCGTAACAGGGCTGGCTGTAAACATGGTGAAGTAGGCAGTTCCTGGAGGCAGCAAGTAGTCCTGGGCATTTTGTCTACTCCCCCTTTCCTGGTGAGCCTGTACTGTGGAGGGATAGCATTTCATATGCAGGCAAGGCATTCTCTACCACAGAAGCAGTTTGCCCAAAGAAGACAACTCATTTGGGCAGGAACAAAACACAACACAACAACAACAACAAAACAAACAAACAAACAAACAAAAAAAACCCACACACAAAAAAAAAAACCCAAAAAAATTAAAAAAAAAAAAAATCCAACAAAAAACCCACCACACAACCGCAACTACCTTAACTCTCAAGGGTTTTCCTCTCCGCTCTTCACTTAATTCTGCTCTTTCCCCCTCTCCATCTCACTTTCACTGGAAGCATTCCGACCCTTTTTCTGGCCCTTGCATCCCAAAAAAATTCAGTTCTCTCTGCAGCCACTGAGAATCTCAGAGCCAGCTTCTAGTCAAATGAGACTTTTACATCTTGCCTTCATGGCTTCTTTTAGCCAAGCTCTACTAACTGGTCACTAATGCCCTGCCTTTTTGGACTCATAGTATGGCTATGCTATTTTGCTATCCTTAATCCTACCCTGAGACTGTTTTCTGTGCAGCCAGCAGTTGACTGCTGTCACCACAGACCTTAAGGGAATGGTCTAGTGAAAAAGGCCAGGATCCACAGACCATCACCTCCTCCTGTTAAGTTCTCCTGGAGACACAAGCTTCCATAAATATATGCAAGATTTGATACAAGGCTTGGACGTTATAAGGCTGATGTTGTGACTAAAGCAGATTTTTTTGCTACATCTCTTTGATCAGTTGTCCTTGATGCCATATGTGACTGAGTGAAGTAAAACACCTGGGACAAGAAGGAGAACGTTTGCATAGAAATGCAATGGACTTTTCATTTGCCACACTTTGTTGAGGGGGAGAATGACTGTACTGACTGGGCATTCACAAATTCTTATTCAAACATATTCAGTAATCAGGTGGCTTTGGATAGCACAGTCCAAGTGGTCTGCCCAGCCTGGTCATCACATTTCCTGGCAAAGACATTCTGGCTGTCACAAATTATGGTAAGTTATTGTCTATCTTTTCAGGGATGAAAATATTCACCCTAGACAAGGCGTAACATATGATATGATAAACTGTGCAGTTACGAAAGTTTATTATCCCTTGCTATTAATAAGTGGGGTGGGCAAAATCCCGTATATCAGAACATCCGCCTCTGAAATACAAAGTAACCACAACACATGATCTGTCAAAAACTATCATGATGATAAACAATAGGGTGAGCTCCAAAATAAATAAATAAACACTGCCAAAGAAGTTATTTGCATTTTTTTCTCTCTCCCCAACCAGTGCTTGAAAAATGTCCTCATTCAATGTGCTTACTCATCCACGCAGCTGCCAGCTGTGCCTCCTTCCTTCAGCAGTAGTCACATGTTAAATGGTTTTTAATACTGAGTCCATACTGCTGCAGAAACCCAAGCTATGCAATACAGCTCTCTCCAGCCCCTGAGAATTTGTGTGGAATTGTGATTTCAGTGCTGCAACAAAAATTTGACATTCGGTTGAAGACTGTGGCGTGCAGGAAACCAAAACAGACAGAGTACAACCAAAAATGTCCAGACACTAAGAGACATCTCCAGCAACCCTCATGTAATTAACATAAATCTGAGCTGCCAAAAGTACTAACAGCACTTGAAGCAGCTTTGAAATCCCAAATGTATGACTTCTAAATTTAGAGCTCTGTTCTTACTATATTCTGTTATGCACATGTTTAGATTTCTGTTGATTGTTTGCAGAAGAAAAGGAATATAAAGGTTACTTATTTAGAGTGAAACCATGGCCTACAACTGCAACTCAGTGTTGGGGGATGAAGAAAAACTGCCCTACCCATGCAGGAATTTAGAGTGGCATCATGATTCACAGAGAGCTCAGAAGTGAGGCAGCTGCTGTGTCCTTAGATGTGTTTGCCAGCGCAGGCAGGCCACCCCATGCCCTGTGTTCTGCCTCTTGCAGATGCTAAAAGAAATGGTAGATCTGCACAGCTGCTGCACTCCCCAAGTGTAACATCCTGACTATAACTGCTCCCTGTGTGGATGGCACAGATATGGGGGAGAAAATTAGAGTGCGGTATGGTGAAACTGAAGATGGTTGCAACAGGCACTGAGTAGAAATGCAAACTTCAAAGATGGAGGAGGAAGGTAAGGACAAACATGGATTCTTTTTCTTTTTCAGAACCATCACCATCTCAAACCTGGTACTCAATAGACAGATGGGTGTTTCACACCCCCTTTAACATGTCAAAGGCAGCTATATTTGGCTACAATTTCATTATTTAGCGCCACCTAATTATCTGTAATGTCTAAATTTTTGATCTATGCATTTGTTGCAGGGCTTCTACTTCCGCCACCTTCCTCGGACATTTTTCTTATGGGCTTCTAAGGCATTTCTGTGCCATTACATAGCTGAGAGAACAAGTACATATCTGCTATTTTTTTTCAGTGGTATTATTTATTTATATCTTATATGGAAAGAGACAAATAAAATATCATCATTTTTAGCTACTTTCTAAATTGTAAAACTTTTGTATTTCCTGTTTCTGGATTTAGGTACACCTTAATGAAAGTGAAACTGCTTTAATGTGTGCTTTTACATGTGCTTCTGTAATGATGAGACCATTTTGCTTCATTATTATAAAGCTTTTATGCCATTATGAACCTGGAGATTTTTTTTTCACTTAATTATTCCTTTGTAGTTCTATTAATGAAATAGTTTGATGGGAAAATGTGATAGCAATTATTTATTGGTCTAGATCATTAAGTCTCTCGTTTTTCTCCATTTCTTGTGGCAATTCTGTAAGAAATGCCTCCTTTTCCCTGGAACCTGAAAACGATGTTTTCTAAAGTTTGAGGTCTCTTTATAACAATATATCTTCTTTCCTTTGCATGTAATTTTACCAGTAGTCTAAAGAGGTAGAGCGTGTACTCAGTGGTGTACACAAATACTATGGACAGATTGCTTGATTCTGATGGATACCATCTCAGTAGTGGATGGGATAATCTCTAGGTAAGGTATTAGGTTGCTGTTAATGTAACCATGAAGGCAGAGGATGGTAACAGGATAATCCTAGTAGATATCCTCAAGTGTTGAAACCAGTTTTATGGTATCGTCCCCACAATAATGCAAGCAAAAGGGGTCAGATAAGTAACACATTTTTAACCATTTGTGTATTGGTCAGTGGAGCCTAGATAATAAAAACAGCAGCTAGAGATGCTCTTGCCTCAGAAGAAATATTCTGCATTTAGTACTGGAAATAAGGAAAGGTAGTTGTTGTGACTAAAACAACTTTTCAAACTTCCAGCTTCTCTCATAAGCATAAAATGGGAGAAAAAAATGCACAGACAGTGTCTTCACATCAAAGATGTTCTAAGTTGTTTCTGAAAGGTCAGAATGGGAGGCAAATGTTATGCTTAGAAGAAAAAAAAACCGAAAGAAAAATATATGGGCCAGTCTGTAGAATCCACAACACAAAACCTATTCACGGTAGATAACAGCTTGTACTGCTCTTTAACATCTGTCCTTAATGTGTAACAAAGTTAAAATTTTTAATAGGGATGACTTCATCCTGGAAGAAGCTTGCTCATCATCTCATGCATCAAAAAATTTTCCAGCATTTCTAAAAATAATAAATGTTAATATCTTTTTGCAGAAACTCCTGAGATCAAAAAAGATAACTGTTTTGGATCTTATTTAAATTAACTAGGAGTTAAATGCTAACATAAAACTGTTTCTAGGTATAGATGTCATGATCTGATTGTATTTACCTTGTGCAGACTGAGTATATGACCTAATTATTTGCTTATATACATACATATACATATATATTCATACATACATATATATAGTTTTTGTTGGCTAGTTTTTTGTATATTTTGCAATGAAACAGTCATTGCAACCACGTATTTAAAGTGATAAGTATTTTCAAAATATGAGACCTGTCAAAAAATAAAATCCTTGATACACACAAGCCTGGTTCACAAGTAAAACAAATTTTACAGAGCAAGAAGATATCCTAGTTAAAAGAAGATTGAAAGCAAACTAGAATATAAAATATTAATATAAAACCTGAGTAAATAACAAAGCATTATAAAACACAAGTTAAAATATACTCAACCTGAAGAAAGGACTGCATGTCCAAAAGCTTGTCTGTTTTTTTCCAGTGGCATCTAAAAACACCCCCTTTCCTTGCAAAATTTACATAAAATGTACCTTCAGATAAGCATGACTACAGCAATACAAATTAACAAAAAGAATTTAAATGTAGAGGACCAAGAAAATCTCTAGGTTATGTATGCTTATTCTAAATTGCAAACTGTAGCTAGGTCTGTATTTTCCACAGAAATTTTGGGGAGTGTCATTTTAACAAAACACCACACCAATCACATCAATAAAGTGCCAGAGACTGAGTTTATCACCTTCAGATGATGGCACAAGGAAGTATGTGCTAAGATTGTATCATTTTAAACTAACATAGTGTATGAAAATATTTTACAGGCAAAAGCTGTATAGAAACTAATCATACTTTTGAGCAACCACCATTATGTTTTGCAAATACATGAAAAATGGGGAATTTTCTAGTTATTAAAATGTTTTCAATTGTATTAATACAATTCTGATGGAAGATCACTCAACTTCATTTAAGTAAAATATTTTGAATTTAGGATTCTATTTACAGATTAGTTTGGGTAAAAAATTGTGACCAAACAACCATTTTTGTCAAGACTGCAAGTCTAATCAATGTGTGCTAGCATAATAAATCTGGATTTCTCCAAAATGCAGGACACTTTAAAATTGACAGAGATGACACAGATCAGGTTGAAATTAGCTCACTAAAAGATCTCAGACTAGACATTCCTGTTATTTGGGGAATTTATTTAGCCATATTATTTTATACATGTGGCAATCATCTAAAAGATGGTATAAAAACCTTTGTAAATAAATTTCACAGATAACTCAAAAATTAGTGTGATAGATAACCAAGAGGATCATGAAGAATGATCCTAATAATCTGCTTAAAATTCCATCCTCTCACCCCCAATTTATTTGCTAATATTAATATGTTACCAAGTAATATTCTCAGGAATAGATTGAAAATTGTGCCTATACACTGAGCAGTTCTGCTTTAGAAAACTATGGCAAAAGAATCAATTTAAAGATACTGTGTGTTAGCCACTTCCACTACCAGTGCAAGTGTATGGAAAAAAATAAAAATAGACGTGACATGACCCACAGACTTATAAAACAAGAATAATTGAGTGGAAGCAGAGAGGTGGTCTTGTCTCCACACACTGCCTTAGCTGTCAAGAACTGGCTGTGAGACTAGTTAAACAGGACTCTAAGCCAAAAATCTCAGCTGCCAGGTTCCTCCACACAGACTGTGGGTAGAGATAGCCTGTGACAGGGGCCACCCAACACAAAGCTGAGCTGCACTGCTGTGGGTCATCTCACACCAGCCTCTGACCGGGCAGAGATTTAATGAGATTTTGCTTTCCTCGTAGTGATAGTGTGAGGAGCATTGGTGGAGAAATCCCCTCCAGTCAGTGGCGCCATGGTGTTCACCTCTCCTGTGAAACACATCTTAGCATCCCCAAAAACTGCAAAGTTTAAATCTAGATAGCTTTCTTGGTAGAGGAAATTTATTAGAGGCATCTGAGCCATGTCTGGCATTGACAGTTTGGGTCCTGGAGAGAGCACAGCCGGGAGCCGCCGCGCCTGGACTCTGTTAGCTGTAACGCTTTCAGCACTGCTCCCAGTCTAATGCAGCTTTATTGCTTCCTGTAGCTGAGCTAATTTGTTCAGAGGTAGCATGTGTATCTCTGCACGGCACTGCACCGTGTCATGTGCATATACCTTTTACGGGCTGTAACGCATGGGATGTCAGGCTAAGATGATCTAATAATCCTTTCTGGCCCTAAACCGCATGAAACCATCATCAGTCACTTCCATTAATCTTCCATGAAGGAAAATAAGACACCTGAACATAGCAAGACAGTGAGATACAGCAGTAAAAATGTTGAAAATGTTTCTCAACTTCACCCTGCTCTCTCTCTCTAATTCTGCCATAAATTACTGGCCCTCATCCATACAGACACTGAGATACTCTCCGGCTGCTGCCGAGGACCTCAGCTTTCACTTGCTACCAAGGTTGAGGCAATTAGCACATTTTGAGGGGAGAATAAGAGATGGAGGTACACAAAAAAGCCCAGCCTGTTTATCAAAGCCCCTGCACGGTAGCAGAAGGATTTTTCGGCACAGGCACACGATGTTAGACAATGATGGCCATGCAGCCCTTACTATTTTCATTAGTCTGAAAGAGAAACAAACAGTCTCGGATTAACTCTCTCTGCTTTCATGTGTTGCGTAAAACACAATGAGCAAATTGCAATCTGGAAATGGGTAAAAAGCTTTGGATCAAAAAATTCCGATGGATCTTGGCCAGTTTGTGCAGAAGTTACCATAACAGGGTCTCATTGCTCCATACACAGGAAACAAACAGCTGGAGGGCCTAAGCATTCACATGATGAGGGTTTGAGAGAACCAAGCCTGGGAGATGTGCTGATTTTCTCTTCTGGCATGTGAAAAGGTTTATTTTGGACAGCATCTGTTTTACTTTTTATTCTCCATTCCTTTAAAAAGGGAGTGACTAGGTCAGATGGACCCCCTGGAAGGAGCAGAGATTCCTCCTTTCCCTGGAGTGCAGATGAGCATGCTTGAGGACTGAGTGGGAGGAGGAGGATAGGAGGAGCTCCCAGGCTTCTTCAGGGTCTACTGGGGAGAAGAGAAGAGAATGAAAGCTCTAGTGAGGAGATGGAAGCCTGCTGTTCAGGAGAGGTTCATGAAAGGAGCGGGGAACATATGCACAGCCAGGCTCCCTTGGTGACAAAAAAAAACTTCCTAGGGATCAGAGGGGACGGCACAGAGCTTGCTGCAACCTAAAAAGTTAACAAATTGACTGAAACCAAACCTGGAAACAAGTACCAACCTAACATCACACAGGGGGAGAAGAATGAAGCTGTTTATAAACTTTTCTTCTTTTATATATGTATGTATATTTAGTCCTCACAGAGATAGAAACCATTTTGTTATTTATAAAGTTAAATGTTCTCATTTCTATTCCATATAAATTGTCTTTGTGGATTAAAGACCCTTTTCTCTCTTCAAGTCACTTGCAGGAAAGAAAAGAGGTCTAGATCCTCATCAAGGCTTTGTCTGTCTTCTTACAAGATGCGGAGCCCAAAGTGACCCACCCCAGTCTTGCTCCTCTGCACTAGAGATATGTGAATGATAGGAACACTGTGAAACAGTTATTGAATTTCATCTGTGACATTAAACAACCTCTAAAATGTATATGAAATGTTGGGAAAAATATATTAGTCAACATCTTAATAATTCTTCGTTTAGTTTCAATAGGTCAGATAGGGAAAAAATGGATATTGGTTCATTGGTAGTTCAGGAAAAAAAAACAAGCAAAAAAGGAAAGTGTTCCTTTATGATCAAATTGAAAACTACTTTTTGTTTTATAGTTTCATGAAACATTATAAAAGTGATGCAACCCAAAATATTTTATGTGGCTTCAAAAACCTTTTAAAACTGTTTTTCTCAAAAAAATTGAAAGGAAATTTCAAAATGGAATGTTATTTCAAATTAAATAGTTGAAATGCTTGACTTAAAATAATGAAAAAGGAAATATTTGATTCTTTAAAAAAATTATGAGGTTCTTTTCAAAGTGAAGCACTCAACAAAATTAACACAATTTTGCAAAATCTTTTGGTCTATCTCTGCTTCCAATGGGGAAAAAAATTTAAAAAAAAAGTTGAAATTTTTCACAAACAAGCAAACATTAAGAGCCAAAAGACATGTAAGCACTAAACATTTTCTGGCCCTACAGACCAGAAGTGCTCCCAAAGAGTTTGTTTAGTCAAAACCAGAAAAGCCTACCAGAAACCCAGATCTGTTAAGAATAAAATTGGAAACAGATATGTCATGAATGGTTTTTGTTGCCTTTTATTATTTCACATTTTCTTTTGCATTCCTTCTCTTCTCCTTTTGCCCAGTCCTTCTTAGATGCCTGTGTACCAGACACTCCAGGACAAAACATCCTGTGATCTCCACACAAATACCTCCCCAGAGTAATTATGGGTCAAAGTCTGTGCTGGCAGAAATTGTCTCCCTACTTGTAAATCCGATTGTGTTAGCTGGAGATCTCACCTGATCACTTCAGGTGCAATGATTTTAAAGGCTTGTTTTACAGAGAGTCTCAACATATTTCAGCAAGTTTTTGTCCTTAGATTTTCATGGGCATGATGAAAGTTTCCTCTTTGGAATTTAGAGAGGAAACAAAGCCAGAGTCATCACCATTACTGGATTTCAATTATTAAAGAAATATAATTATTTTGAGGGCAAGGTGAAGAACATGCAACAAAGCAACATTCCCTTTGCAGACTAAGGACTCTCCTGAACAGGAGGAAGATCTGAGAGGTTAGGCAGTAGAGGAGAACCTGTGGCCCTAGGAAAAACAGAGCCTACAGGGTATTTTCCCACATTCACAGACATCCCAGAAATGTACAAGCCCATCAAACCAATCTGGAGGAAGAGAGCCTTGAGCTAATGTTGACCCAAAATGCTGAGCCCTATGTCCTGCTGCTGTGCCATGCAGATGCCCCATCTTCCACTGTCAGCTGCATTTATTGGTTTTGGTATCACACCTCAGGAAGAAAGCTGCTTTGCTTTTGAATATACACAGGCTCCCAAAGTACCAGGTAAGCACAATTCCAGGTCACAGGGAAAAATCCTGTGCAAGCGTGTCAACATAGGTTAGGTTTATGCTGTCCTTATTTAGTAATGCTGGATGAATATGGATCACAGCAGGTACCAGGATGCTGGAAGAGAAAGCAGTTTAAATCAGTTTGATGTCCCTGAGATTAAAAGTATCTGCTCTGTTTCTTATTGACTGAGTCCTCTGGTGCTAATGAATTCATATGGGAGACTTCTGGTTTTTTCTTAGTGTTTTTCTGGAGGACAAACCTTCCTTTTTGTTAAATCAATGTTATCTTCCTCTTTTATTGTTTTTAATCTGAAAAACAGAATTCACTGGAAAGCTCTCTCACTCTTCTTCTTTTATTCTCTCCCTTTCCCTCCTTCTCTTCCTCTCTCTCTCCTTCTCTTTCTCATTTTGGCTTTTTGAAGGCTTTTTAACATCATAGGAATACCAAGTTTGGTCTTCATAATTATAGTTTTTTCCTGGAGGAGCTCTGGGAAGTCTTGTGTTCTGGGTGTTCTGGCACTGCTGTAGAAAAAACAAGGATCTTGAACAAAGACTTTCTTTGCCCAAAATTGAAATTAGTTGCTGAAGTTGCTAACAAAAGCAGAGGGAGATGAACAAAATTATTCTAGACACTGAAAAGTTTGTACGATGACAGATTGAAGAGATAGAAACTGTTTAGGAAAAAAAAAAAACAGGTTATTTTTTTTTCAGAAGAACAATCAGACTTATTAAAACAATAAAAATTAAATACAAATAATAGTAGCACAATTAATATGTCACTGTGGAAATCAGTGTTGCGCCTTTGTAAGGAATACTTTGCTCTGTTGGATAAGGTACCATCACAAAGGTGAAGTAGGTTTTGAAAATTATCCTAAGTTTCTCAGCTCTTTCCACACTGAGAGCAGCAAGAATTCATGAGTGGATAGACCTGTTGATAAGAAAGTCCATGTCTATTTACTGAGCCTAGCTATTTCATGAGATTTACAGGATGAACTTTGTAATCTTTTGTGAAAGTCCAAATAAATCATGTCTTCCAATCTTCTTGTATTCACTCTCTTGTTATCACACCCAATAATTAATGTGAACAAAGAATGTGAATATCTTACAGAGGCACAGATTTCTTTTACAGAAGCCATGGTGATCTGTCTCCATCATATTATTTTCAGCTAGGTCTTTTATAATTCTGTTTTTAATTAGCATTTCGACCAATTTTCTTGGTGTTAAAGTAATACTTCTCAGCCCTGGATTTCCCAGAATAACCTTTACAGTAAAATACCATTTGCAACATAGCTGTTTTCTGAGAGAGCAACTGTTTGAAACAAGTTTGAAAATGTCTTTGAGGCACAGAAGTCCTCTTGAAGCAATGCCAAAATACTCCCTAAAATCAAGGCCAAGCTGCTAGTGCAGCTTCTTCAGACAAATCTTAACCACAGGAATTTACCCCTGGTAGTATTTTGTTTCTGACCTGCCATCATGCTGGCTTCCCCAGCCAGCTGATTTAAACAGCAGTGCTGTGGTCCCCTGTGTGTGCCCATGGGCAGTAGGACCATCAGACCAGTGTCCATGGCCCCAGTCCCTACATAACATTTGGGTCTACACAGCGGAGGAAGTGCCCTCCACAGTGCAGCCCACAGGCTTGAACCCTTGGTCATCCCAACTGGATGGTGATCATCACAGTTACTCCCACAAGAAATTGATTTAGTCAAACGGAAATGAAAGGGGTGTGAGCTGAGACAGATTTTGTCCTGATAAGCTTACCTGGAATAAAATAAAATAAAAGCATAATGTTTTAAAGTATAGAATTTTCAAGTGTATGAAACAAAGCAACAATCTACCTTCTTAAAGTTGTGGATGTCCCATCACTGTAAGTGTTCAAGGCCAGGTTAGATGGGGCTTTGAGCAGGCTGGTTTAGTGGAAGGTCTCCCTCAGTATGGCAGAGGGAGCTAGGTGATCTCTAAGGTCCCTATCAATCCAACAATTCTATGATTCTCTTGGTGTGTAATCCAGCCTTTGGTCCCTCAGCTGAATTTCCTCTCCTGTTGCCCCCCAGGCATGTTTTAAAGAACCAAAAAAGATCAAGTGATCAGTTCCAAAGTACATGAAATAAATTATTTTAGTGAGTTTTTCCATAAAATCAATAACTGAATATGAAAAATGTAATAAAAAAATTAAAAACAAGTGCTGTGTGAAGGAAGCAATTCTTAAACCATTTTTTAATAAAAGCAATTAATTAAGAGAACAGACTTACTGCTGATGTTTTCATGTGCTTTATGAATTTTCTTCTCCTACTAGGCTAAATGATGAGGAAGTCAGGTCTGAGTGTAATTGCCGTGACAATGTTTACTTGATGATATTCTAAAGTTAAATAGTTAGCACCCTGTCCTCCTTTGGTGGAAAGAGTGAAACTATACCCATGCAAATGAGAAGTCTTTTTGCCTGTTTGAGATGGACCAGCAAACTGCCAGCAAGAGTAATAACGCCAGTTGCAGGCACAGTGGATTTGGGAGGAGTTTTTAATTTGCTTTGTCTCATGACTCATTCTGTGTAAAGTTTCACATTGTGGGTACGCTCAGTGGTCACCTGTGTTAGTCCTGCTGTGCACTTGGTCCTGCCTCTTGGCTGGAAAAGTCAATTGCTTCCACAGCCTTTCACCTCTTAACATTTCCTTTGATTCTTCTGTCATCGTTTTTATGACCTAATGGAAAGTCTTCAGTTGGAAAACATAGTTTATATTTCTGCACTTACAACAGATCTGTAAAAGTCTGTTAGAAATAATACCTCCTCACTGGTATTTTGTATATATGTGTCCTATTTACTGTGAAGGTTGGGAGCTGTTCTTTTAGCTGTGCATTTGTGCTGCACCTGGAAGTATGGAGTCTCTTGATCACATACATAATACAGAAGAATAATCTTGAATATTGATAAAAACATTATTTACCTCTTTATAAAAAAACAAAGCTTCCCTGAGCTTTTCTATGAATGTTATTTTGAGTCTGAAAACTAAGCAGCAATCATGGCTTACATGCTCCTGTGACCAAAACACTAAGCAGTGATTTAAGAAAAGTAAATCTGGTATGTGGCCAACTAAAGTGGAAAAGGGAGGAAGCAAAACGCTAGTAAAAGACTAGTTCTGAGTAAAAGTCGAAGATCAGTTTCAATTATTCGTGGGCTAACAATTATTTTAAGCAACCTTTAAGCAACATCTCTTACTTTAAGAGAGCCGAAAGAGACCATCCCATTAATCAGGTAAAACCAGAACAAGCAAATAATACAAAGAGCACAGCATATTAAGTGTACTATTTCTTCTTTCAGTCGCATATTTAAACTAAGCATATTTACAGGGTAAAAATTTCCTTTAAATCCTGTACTTTTGACAAGGATTAGAATTAATGTTTCTTCCCCTTATACATAATTTTTAATCAAGCTCATGGAAATATTTTTAGTGGATAGAGCTCATAAATCTGATAAGGCTCATAAATTCAGCAGGAGCACAAGAGGTGTTAGAAACAAAACAAAACAAAATTAAAAAGAAATTAACTGATTTGCAAATGCATATATTGTATTAACTGTGCTTGGGCAAATCCAAAGACCTATTACACATTCTTAAAAGAACAGTGCTGAACAATTTATTAAAACTGCATATTTGTAGAATTAAGAGTCGTTAGTTTATAAGGAAGTCTCTCGTATTAACTGTGTTTGGGCAAATCCAAAGACCTATTATACATTATTAAAAGAACAGTGCTGAACAATTTATTAAAAATGCATATTTTCAGAATTAAGAGTCGTTAGTATATAAGGAAGCCTCACCAACCCATAGTGAAGGATATTTGACATGTCTGACTATTGACTGGAGTTCAAACAACAAGAAACAGCTCATAAAGCTCTTCCGGTGAGATTATTCCCTTTGAAGGTCACAAAGGCAAGTCCACCATTGCCAAGTCATGATGCATCTGGCACAACATTACTTTCTAGAAAATCTCAGCTAAGTGATGGTAAAGGAGTCGATGCAGGGGAAGGAAAGCATGAGAGAAAGGGAGTAATTTTTGGTTTACTTTTGTTTTGAGCTCCAACAGCTTTAAAGAACTCAAAGACCAGAACACTATAACCATGAAGATCCCAGGACAGAATTATTTGAGAAAATGTGTCATAATGGAAACTGCTGGTTAATTATTTGAGATTTTTTCTTCCCATCCTTATCACTTCCCATCTTTCATGTTCATGGGCTACACCAAATGGACCCCAGATGAAAAAATCGGATGGTATATTTTCATGCAAAATAGAATTTAAATTTTGTGTACCTCTCGTGTTTAAAGTAATGATATCCCATAATTCATGAAAAAATTCAAAAGTCCATGTTCAAAAGTGCAGATGAGGCACAACCTTCAAAGACTTCACTAATTCACAATTGGGGAACATCCAAGCAAAGAAAAAAGGATAATTTCACTATTTCCCTTTTAGTGAAACATTAAAAGGTCGTGTGTTATAAGGCTGTGCTGCATAAAGCAGAATTCATTGCCTCTTCATAAGCATGAAGAGATTTGTTCTTTCACATTTCTGGAACCTGCATTTTAAAAATAAAATATCTTTTTGAAAGCTGAAGAAAATCTCTTGATTAATTTGTATTGGCATTAGTTTAACATGGATATTTTTGAAGACCTCAGTCAAGACTTCTTTTTCCACAACTGTCTTGCTACAAACAAAACAATGCAATCTCCCCAAATCTTCCCTAGAGTGAAGATTCAGCCTATTCACAGCATTTTAGCTACAAGATCCCTCTCTTGTGCTGAGTATAGTCAAACACACAACAAAGTCAACAGCTCATGTCATTCTTAAAGTCATTTTGATATCAGAAGGAATGAAAGTATGACTTTTTTTTTCGGTGAATTTTCATTCTCTGCCCCTTATGATGGAAATGGGTCGGACATATGAAAGGAAATGTGTACATGGTTAGACTTCTCACTGATAAAATTGTGACCAGCCTTTCTGAGACAAAAGTAACTTAAAATCTGCACAGTTCTAGGTTGAAAAGCTAGAGGCCAGATGGTCTGTCTGCCTTTCCTTTACGTGATGTGAGGGAAAGCTGTAAACTTGGTTGAACTGGCAGTCTACTCCAGCATTGCTACAAAGCCAAGAAAAGCAGTGAGTGAGACCACATGAAGAAGTGTAAATAGCATTTTTTTAAAGAATTAGAAATAGCAATTTGGGGGTTTTTGCTTGTTTCAATATTCAAAACAATATTTGGGGGGTTTCTTGTTTAACGTTTATATATAGGACTAATGCTATGAAGACTATTACCCCCCAGATTAAAAGATTCTAACTCAGAGTAAAGTTTGAATGTAAAGAATAAAGAAAAAAAAAGAAAAGGAAAAAATTCTGAAGTTATTCCTTAATTAAATGCAAGGAACATTGGGAGTTCAATATTGACTTAAAGGAAATATAAATTTAAATTTCATGAAAATAAAAACTTCAATTGCCCTTAACTCTGCTCATTAATGGGAAAAAATCAAAATTACCATAAATCTACCTGTGAGTTTGTGAATTATGCATTAGTTTTAAATAGATTTTTTTTAATACATCATGGTATTGCTAAGTACATGAAGATGTAATAGTTTTTCCGACTGTGATGACAGGTTTTCTGTCCTTTTTTTCTGTCTACTTTTGGAAATGCTCCATCAACCTCAAAATGCTTTAACATACAATGGGGATAATTGATTGTTCTGAGAAAGGAAACTACCTAGTTTTTAAAGGATACAAAGGGGTCTCATTGTTCAGGAAGGCTATTTAAAGAAAGGAGTGAGACTTTCTGGTTTGGGAGTGTGGGTAGGCTTGATCTAGAAATGTGTTTGTTGGTCTACAAAGGAAGGACGCAGGTAGACGCGTACACACATGGAGGTGAAGATGCTTGTGAATGAAGGAGAGAAAAGCACAAAGCAGGTGAGCAGGTGCTCTCTAGTGTTAAAAGCGGTGATCAAACAGATTACGGCAACAAGACAGGGAAAGGCAGACAGACTTCAAAATTGCTGAAAACAACTTTAACTCTGGCACAGGTATGAGGGAGAGCCAGAAGAACTCCATTTATACACAACTACTCTGGGTGAAGCACTCCCAGGAGCCTGCCTACCGGAGTGCCCAAACCCACTTGTTGACTACCTCTGTGCCAAACAATCCGTTTCAAGGTGAGCCCTTAAAATAAAGCGACTGCCCAGTTACACCGTCTCACTTTGCCTGCGCTCTGCCCACCGCCCGCTTCGCAAGCGCTGAGCTGGAGCCGCCTTCCCGAGCCGCGCCGGCCCAGCGGGGACACAGCGGGCAAGGACACAAGGAAACAGGGCGCTGCCTGCCGCCTCCCGCGGGGCCGGCGCGGACAGTGGGCATGGGGACGCTCTTCCCCCGGCAGCGGGCGGCCCCAAGGGGGCTCCGAGCCCGAGCCTGCGCGCCCGAGCCGCTCCTCACCGCCCCGCCGGCCCTGCCCGCGGCCCCGGGCGACACGGCCCTCGCTCCCTCCTCCCTGCCCCCGTGGAGGGCGCTGTCCGGCCCGGCCCGGCGCCGACACGGACCCAGGTGCTGCAAGGAGCAGCCGCGGCTCCGCCGGGCAGCGGCGGGACCTCCGCGCCCCTGCCCCTTCCTGCCTGGATTCCCCGCGGCTCGTTCAGAAACTAAACAGTGTGACCTTTTCTTTCTTTTCTTTTCTTTTCTTTTCTTTTCTTTTCTTTTCTTTTCTTTTCTTTTCTTTTCTTTTCTTTTCTTTTCTTTTCTTTTCTTTTTCTTTTCTTTTCTTTTCTTTTCTTTCTTTTCTTTTCTTTTCCTTTTCCTTTCCTTTCCTTTCCTTTCCTTTCCTTTCCTTTCTTCCTTTCCTTTCTTTCCTTTCTTTCCTTTCCCTTTCCTTTCCTTTCCTTTCCTTTCCTTTCCTTTCCTTCCTCCTTTCCCTTTCCCTTTCCTTTCCTTTCCTTTCCTTTCCTTTCCTTTCCTTTCCTTTCCTTTCCCTTTCCCCCTTAAAGAATGATGAACTATCCCACCTGTGGATCGTACACTTGTTTTCTCCCTGAGAAACGCTGTCTGCCTTTCAGGTGAAAATAGCAGGCTCCAGGAAAGCTTTTGAGGTCTTTTATCTTATATCTTTACACCTGCGGATACATATTTGCTTATATTTCCCTAGGCGAAAAATTACTAACAATCTTAATAACAGTGTGACATAAGGGAAGTAACTTTCCTAAGCCTCAGATCTGTTTTCTAGAAACCCGCTTTAGCTTGGTTTTTGGGTTTATTTATTTATTTATATATTTGTAAGCATTCCCCCAATAACGTCTCAAAAGGAGGAAGGTAAATCCTGGAAAAGACGTGGCCCGTTATTAGTGCAAATTGTCGAAGCCACAGACGCCCTGGGGATTTTTTTTTTTTTTTTTAATAAAAAGCTGCAAACAAGGGTGTGTGTGTTTCATATGGGTCTGTTCTTACGCTTTTCGTGTTACAGAGAGTAGTATAAATTCTCGGCGCTATCCTGGCAGACCCTTCTTGCATTGCATTTTAAAAATGAAGTGCATCATTGCACTTTTTCTGAACTGAAAATTAAAAAAAAAAAAAAAAAAAAAAAAAAAAAGAAAAAATAAGAAAATTGGCTAAGGTGAAAACAAGTGACCATCACTCACGCGAACAGTCCACCTTTTAGCGCAGGTATTACGGGAGGAAGTTAGATAACAGTATTAATAAAAGTAAGGACCGAAATATTAAAAGAAATGTCAGGGAAGGAGATTCCATGAACAATTCCGCTGCAAGTACTCGGGAGCGCTGGAGAATCCATTGCCACAGCGCCCCCTCCCACACGCGGCTTGAACTAACGATTTTATCCCGAAGACGGCCAAAGAAAAGTTCTTTCTTTTCCTTTTTCGCTCGCCGTGTTCACCCGCTCTTCGCTTCAACCCCGCGAGCAGCTCCACGAAGGGCTCGCCCCAGCTCACCCCGTCTCCCCCGCGCTGGCACAGGTCGCTCCCGCAAAGCACCTCGCTCGGAAAGAGCCCTGTAAACTGGGCTCCTTTTACTAGAGAACCGGACAACTCCGCTTGCACAGTATGCGTGTGTCATTTGTTATTTTTAAATACAATAGTCTATTATTTAACGTCGTTGTCTCCGGGAGATGGTGGCGGTCCCCCATTTCATGAGAGAAAGGAGAAAGCATTCCCAGACCATTGTGTGGTTATGTCACAGGAAACTGTTTCAGCTGCGCATGTGTTACATCTTCAAACCCCACCAAGTTCCACTTCTCTTTGCTTGAAAAGTTGCTGTGACCGGTGTCACGACAATTGGGCAATTGGCATTGTGCGGGTGACAGGCGTTGTGCGCCTCTCCGGGCCGCAGGGAGGCCCTCCCGGGGAGGGAAACCTCTCCTTCACCCCCAACGAGGCTTGTGGTTTTATGTTTTTTTTCTTCTTCTGTTCACTTGTGTAAAGCCGGGGGGAGCGGGGTCCGGAGTGAATGGCCCCCGGGCAGACGCCCAAATGCCGGGCAGAGGCAGCAGGAGCCCCCAATCCCCACAGACGGGGCTTTCAACTTCACCCGCCCGAAAACTTCAGCCCCCCCTGTCACTGGTGCAAGGAGATGCAGCTAATAAATGACAAAACGCAAAACCTGTCTCCCAGGACAGCAATGAGCGATAGCAGGGGGTGGTGGGGGAGCTCTCGTCCACTTCTCCGCTCTGCTGGAAGAAACTGAATTAAAGAAGACAAGGCGAGGTCGCAGTTTAAAATATGGAAAGGTAAACGCTGACCAAATGAATAGATTATTAAAATAAAAAACACAGTGTGCGAAGTCTTAATATCTCTATGTAGGCATGTTAATTTGCCACAGTTATTACCAATAAAAAGTGCATGTAACACCATTCTGGTGTTTAACAGTGCAAGTTAGACGGCTTTGTATTAGTAACGGGTAGTACTGTGGGAAAATTAGATTTCGGCAGTGGAGCCAAGCAAATGAAAAACCTCTTCCCTGCGAAAAGCATTCAAATCAGAGATAAACTCCGAGAAGAAGTTAAATACAGACACGGATCGCTGTTTAGAAACGTTATTGAAACAGTTTTCTGATTTGTGTACTAGCAAAGCCTTCGCCAGCTATATTTAAATGACCCCACCAGTTATTAGTCCTCCACATTGTGCAGAGTCAAATTAGTGGTGTACTTGTAATAAAATGCATACCGGCTCCTTGCAGTGGCTAAATCCATTCCTTTCTGAAGCCATACAAAAATTATGCAAATCAAATCAACGCAAGAACTTGTCTTTGAAATGATAATATTTTACTCCATTAATCTCTGATTGCGAAATTAACCCTGTTTCTGTATATGAAACAATATTTTTGGACTGCGCAAATTAAAACATCAGAAATATAATCTGTTGCTCTATGTGTCTGGAGGAAGGGGAATAATGTTCCTCCTGATTTAAACATTCCTCACACCAAAATCTCAAAAATTTATTCTCGTAGAGGAAAGGCACGCAGATGGAGGCAAAACCAGCACCTACATTTTACACGGATGGCCACGTAGACCTAACGTGTGTAGCATATGTCTATGCGTGTAGATACGTATGGAGATTTGTATCTCTCGTGTGTGCGTGTGTGTCTGCGCGTATCTACACACACTCCGCACTGAATTACATCAGTTCTCTTGGGATCACGGTATTTATTTAAGTACTCTTCCCAGGTCATAACTGTAACACTCACTTAATAGCATTAATCCCCTGTTATAATGTAAACACAACGGCCATTGTATTCCCAATCTGTATTGTTCCACTAATTATTAAAGAGGAAGAACTAAAAGCAATCAATTCGCGAAGATAAACACCGCTTCTCTGGAAAAAGAACAGCTTCCCAAATAAAAATGCAGAGAGTATAGCACATTTTGCAAGGCATGCAGGTTGGCTTAGAGAGATTCATGTATGACTTTATAATGTTATAATTAATTTTGCATTCTCGGCTCTCCAGCTGCTGCTCCTTTCAGAAGCAGAGCTCATATACTTAGAAATCGGTCTGCGGAACACAGCAATTGACTATTCAGATGTAGTCGCATGATATCGATTATTCCATAGAAATACTGAAATATGAATACGTTTTATATAAAGCCCTTGTTTTTAGAGTTTCTATTTTTATTTAATATATGCGCATTAATCACCAAGCAGGGAAGCAAATGTCTTTTCTGTAATCTGTTGCACTGAGTTTACCAGTTGTTTATCACTCTCTTATCAGGAAGTCGGGAGTTAATGACAAGAAATACCTGTTGGTGTTAACCTCCTCCCCCTCACCTGCTTTTTTAAGGATTGCCTCTTCTACAGGCCAGCTGATAGATCTGGATAGGAATTAAGCCAGTGTGTCTGGTGGCCAGATCTCTGCTGCTGCTTGTAGCGGCAGGGGTAAACTGGTATGTAGGTTTCACAGAAAAGGAGAAGAGTAAAGGAGAGAAATAAAAACTGAGATAGAAAAAGAAATCGGAAAGCTCGGATTGCTCCAGACACTTTACACGTCCCGAGGTTTGACCATAGATCCAGCACGGCATTTTCCCCGCTGTGTACGCCAAGCTATTGAAACCGCTTCTCCAAGTGGTTCTTTTTTACTTTTGGGTTTTTTTTTTTTTTTTTGGTTTGTTGTTTTTTTTTTTTTTTAATTTTTTTTTTAATCAGCTGCATGTTTAATTGATTAACAATAGGCTGCTCTGCGCACCCGCAATTTTTCAGCTACTGCCATCTCCCCTCTTGCCCGTGGCCAACCCATTCCCCGGCGTCGTCTCCACCCTACCTGACTGAAACTACTTGAGGTACTTCATGAAGAACTCGGCCATAAATGTCAAGCAACTTCATTTGTTTAAGTGCGCACTCATAAATGTCGAAAATAAAACACAGTTTCATTAACTTTTTTTTTCTTTTTTCCCGAACACCTAAACAATATTAATGAGGCCGTTCCGGGCTGGTAACTTTCTGAAGGTTGCACGTGAAGGGCTTGTGGGAAGCGCGGTGGCTTCCAGAGCTGCGGCCCCATCCCCACCTGCCGGACCGACCCCGACCCCGCTCCGCGCGGGCGGCGGTGGAGCTGCGGGGCGCAGGTGCGGACCGGGATGCGCGGAGAGGCCTAGCCCGCCTCGGCCCCTGCAGCGGCTGGGCGGGCCGGGCAGGGCCCCGCGCCGTGCCCCGGGGCTGCCGGACTGAAGGGGGGCCGGGGAGGGGAGCCGCGGCCCCACCGCGGGTGGGGGGACACGGACACAGGGCACCGCGGGCACCGCGACTCGTCCCGGGAGGCAAAGGGCAGAGCTTGAGGGTGGGCAGCTCGCCGCCGGCTTCTGAAGAGACCTTCTGGACCAACCATTAAGGAAATGTCCGTGCGCACAGACGAGTGTATTTAAGCTTGCACCGAGGAGACAAGAGCAGTGCCCCCGCCTCGTCCTCCTGCGCCCGGGCTGGAGCAACGCTGGCACTGGCTGGAGGCTGAAAGTGTCCAGGGCCGAAGGGAGAGGGCAGAAGAAATTAATTACATAGATACTATATTCCAGGAGATTTATCTGATTTGCCAGAAGGAGGAAGGGGTGAGGGGAGAATGCAGATAGCCCCCCTGGAAGGAGTCACCGGGGCCTCTTGCCGGCACATTAGCGAAGGAAGAATAGAACTGAAAGAAAGATGGGGGGATTTTTTTTTTCCTTCATGTGCAAACGCGCTGCGTGACTAGATCGTCACTGTTTGTGGCAACTTATAAAACTGTAAAGTTCACGCTGCCAGGGACTGTGCGCTCCTAGATCTGCTGATTTGAGCAGTTGCTCCTCTCCCTACCATATAGGGCAGCACTTTTACCAAGTGCTCGCTCTCCCCTTGCGCGCTGCCCGGCTCCGCCGCGCCCGGCCCTGCGCGCACCCACGCGTGCGAGCGCGCACATCTCACACGCGTGTGCGCGCCTGCAGCGCTCCGGAGAGTGCGTGCGGGAGGGGATGCCGATATCCCTTGTGCGCGTCCTTCTGTGCTGCCCCTGTGGATGTAGAAGGAGGGAGAGAGGGTGTGCAATGGAGAGTGTGAGGAAGAGTGTTCATGGCTCCGCGAGTCCGGAGAGGAGCTGATGAGCAGTATCATCGTTTGGCTTCAGCAGCGTGCTCGCAGTCGGAGAGGCTGCCTTGCATTACAAAGCCTGCCTGCCTTCGCTGCCTGCCTTCCCCGCCTGCCTGCCGGCCGCGGGAGGAGACGGAGCCGGAGCCGGGGCCGAGGCCGGAGCGGGAGGGGGCGGGCCCGCCGGGCTATGCAGATGAGCGGCGGTGATGGACAGCTCTGTTTTCCAATGTCCCTCAGAAACTCGAGTGCTGCTTCCCTCAACTCCTCGCTCCAGACTCTATACTTCCCCCAAAATACAGGCTCGCAGGCGCTGGGGGAGCTGGCTGGCTGACTGGGAGAACTCCATATGCAGCAGCCACTTTTCTGATTTCGGGGTCTCGCTTCTCTCTCTCCCCCCTCCCCGCCCCCCCCCCCCCCGCCGTCCTCCTCCTTCCTTCTGTTTCTTTCCCTTTCTCTTTTTTTTTTTTTTTTTTTTTTTAATTAACCCTCTGTGCTTCCATCTCTTCCAAATGCCCTTCCCCTCCCGGATAGATTTCTGACCTTTCCTACTAATTTTCCATTTGGAGGGTTCTTTTGGGTTTTTTTTTTCCTCCTGTTTGTTTTTATTCTGATCGGGTGCGCATGGGGGGGAGCCTATAACAATTCTGATTCTCTACATAACTGCACAGAGCCAACCGGGGGGGGGGGGGGGCGGGGGGAGAGAGAGAGAAGGAGGGAGGGAGAAAGAGGGAGGGAGGGCGGGAGGGAGGGAGCGGGAGGGGCGGGCGGGAGAGAGGGAGAGCACGAAAGCAGCGCCAGGAGCAGCGGCAGCAGCAGGGCCGGTCACCCTCGCCCCCTCCCTGCTCCTGTGCACGCCAGTGCAAGCCATGTCCTATCCTCAGGGTTACCTCTACCAGCCCCCCGGCTCGCTGGCTCTGTACTCCTGCCCGGCGTACGGGGCGTCGGCGCTGGCGGCCCCCAGGAGCGAGGAGCTGGCCAGGTCTTCGTCGGGATCGGCGTTCAGCCCTTACCCGGGATCGGCAGCTTTCACCGCCCAGGCGGCGGCCACAGGCTTCACCAGCCCGCTCCAGTACTCCACAGACCCCGCCACGGGATTCCCCTCCTATATGGTAACTACCGAAGAGAAACCCTCTCCTTCTTCATTAGCATCCGCATTCTCATCCTCATCATCTTCAGCCTTTCTCCTCACACACTCACCATCAGCCCCCGACACCACGCCGCACAAGCGGGCGCCCCGCGCCGCCGCCGCCGCCGGCTCCGCGCCGCGCATCGCTCCGCGCCCCCCGCAGCCCGGCCGGGACGAGCCGAGCGGAGCCGAGCGGAGCGGGGCCGGGGCCGGGGCCGGGGCCGGGGCCGGGGCCGGGGCCGGGGCTGGGGCTCCGCTTCGCGTCCTGGCCAAGCGCGGTGCCGGCCTGGGTCCCGGACTCTCCGCGCGGTCTGAGGAGCCGGGAGGGCTCTTTGGTTGAGGAAATACGGATGGTCTCAGTCAGCTGGGTTGGGTTGGATGCTTTCATTCTCCCCCCGTTCCCGTGTCTGTGTGTCCCAGGCTTTTCTTTCTTTCTTTCTTTCTTTTTTTTTCCCCCTTTTAACATGCATTTTTTTCTTTTCGCAGTGATAGCACAAGGGAGGGTTTATTTTTATTCTTTTTTTTTTTCCTAATTTTTCTTCTCTCTCTCTTTTAAGTCGGTGTTCAGAGGCGCTGGGGGCTTTATCCCCGTGTGGTTTTATTTACTTTCAGTGTGTTTTGTGCTAATGGTTTAACTGGATTTTGGGAATGAAAAGGAGCATCTGTTTGCGATCTGCGAGCTTCGCTTAAGCCCAAAATGGTCGTAGTGGCCGCAGTTTCGGATTTCACTTTCTTCTTATTAGTTTAAGGAGCAGTTGCAATTGCGTGTTGTGTGTGTTCTGTGCATAAAGTATATAAATAAAACCATAAACTATATAAAAAACTGCACGTCTAGATGGTTATATAGTTTTATAAACACGCGTGCACACAGAGAGTCAGACACATATCTAGTCCGTACACACAAAGACCTGTGCTCGGAATTTGAGGCTAGAGCCGCTGTCGATATCCTAGGAGAGGATGGCAGAGTTCTCTCTCCCTGCAAAGTGACAGGGAAGGGAAACTACTTGCTTTCCGTCTGTTCATAATACAGTGCATAAATTGTCGTGCAGTCTTTATTCGGGGTGGTATAAAAGATCTGAGGGTCTCTCTTGTTTTTCCTGTTGAGAAGCAGTAGACGAGTGGCTGGAAGTTGCAGCGAGGTTGTGAACTGTGCGGGATATTGGGCGATGTTGAGCCTGTGACTCTCCGATCTGCGGGGTACAGAGACGTGCTGAAAGTTAGCGAGTTTCTTAGGGATATCTTTAACTTTTCTTGCATTATGCAGACTTAAATAAGCGCAATTTAAACGTTAAAGAGCGAATTAAAATGCTAATTACATCGCATTTGAACAATTCGAAACGGTGCATATCTTCTGATTTGCAAATTGGATTTGCAATGCATTAGTGCAGTGAATTGCTAAGTGGCGGCTTTGTTGTATTTTCTATAGCAAAAAAGGAAACATCTTTTGAACCTTTGAGAGAAATGTTGATATCAAGACGCTACCTGTAGGGCCTTTAAAATGTCTGCGCGGTTCAAAAATTATATTGGGAAATATTCAATTACAAGGAGCTGAAATTAGCCAGAAAGATTAAAACATCGCCGATTTTAAGCGCGTGTGCCTGTGTCTGTGTGCTGGGCGGAGGAAGGAGGGGGGGGAATTGTAACTTAATGGCCTTTGGGTGCTGCTACTCCCCCTCATAGAATATGGATACAAGACACCATCCCAGGGAAATACAAATATAACCGCCGATCTCGCCTTGACAACTCACTAATGGCTATCAGCAATAACAAATTGCCAACCCCACCGTTTTGTTCTGTCCAGGGCTCCCCTTACGACGCCCATACGACGGGGATGACCGGAGCCATCAGCTACCACCCGTACGGCAGCCCTGCCTACCCCTACCAGCTCAACGACCCCGCGTACAGGAAAAACGCCACCCGCGACGCCACGGCCACGCTGAAGGCCTGGCTGCAGGAGCACCGCAAGAACCCCTACCCCACCAAGGGCGAGAAGATCATGCTGGCCATCATCACCAAGATGACCCTCACCCAGGTCTCCACCTGGTTCGCCAACGCCCGCCGGCGGCTCAAGAAGGAGAACAAGATGACCTGGGCCCCGCGGAACAAGAGCGAGGACGAGGACGACGACGAAGGCGACGGGGCGAGGAGTAAGGAGGAGAGTCCCGAGAAGATGCCCGAGAGCAACGAAACCTCGGCGGAGGACGAAGGTAGGCGTGGGGTGCCTGCGGCCCCGGCGGGGGTGGCTCCATCCCGCCCCGTCGAGTCCCCCGGGAGCGGGGCAGCGGGGGTAGGAGCTGGGGCGCGGCATTTAACAAAAGCGACCCCCAAACCCGTCCCGTCTCGTCGCCTCCGGCTGCTCCGGTCTCTTGTCGCCGATCAGCGCCCGTGGCCGAGGCGGGCGGGGGGCGGCTGGCGGGGAGGTGCGGGGGGCGCCGCGGAGGAGCCGGCCCGTGGGGATGGATGCTCCTGGGAGCGGGAAAAGGCCGGGATGCCTTGAGCCTGCCCGGCCGCAGCGGTGACGCGGCGGTGGCTGGGCTCGCTTCTCTCCCGCTCTGCTTTGCCGCCCCTCCTCACTGCCTCTCTGTGCCCGGCGGGCCTCCGCAGGGATCAGCTTGCAAGTCGACTCGCTGACGGACCACTCCTGCTCCGCCGAATCGGACGGCGAGAAGCTGCCCTGCCGAGCGGGAGACCCCCTGTGCGAGTCGGGCTCGGAGTGCAAAGACAAGTACGAGGACATCGAGGAGGGAGGAAGAGGACGACGACGAGGACGACGAGGAGGACATCGAGGAGGATGACGGCGGCGGCGGGGAGCGCGACCCGCCGGCCAAGCCCGCCACCTCCTCGCCGCTGGCGGCCGTGGAGGCCCCGCTCCTCGGCCACCCGCACGCCGACGCCGCCCGCAGCGCTAGCAAGGCGGCGCTGGGGCCCCGCGCCTCCCCCGGCCCCCCGACGCCGGCCAGCAAGCCCAAGCTCTGGTCTCTGGCCGAAATCGCCACCTCGGACCTCAAGAGTCAGACCCTGGGCCAAGGCTGCCCGCCTGCGCCGCTCTCCTCGGCCACCCCCGCCTCCGCCCCGCACAGCGCTGCCTACTCGCCCTCCTCCCTCCTGGGGAGGCATATTTATTACACCTCACCTTTTTATAGCAATTATACAAACTATGGGAACTTTAACGCTCTGCAGAGCCAGGGAATCCTGAGATACAACTCCGCAGCAGTGGCTTCAAACGAGGGACTAAGTCAGACTGTCCTAAATGCCAGCTCTGTCCACAAACAGAGCAGTGACTCTTTGAAAACGATCACTAACCAGCTAGAACAACATTACAGGCCCCTCTAGCTATGACTCTAAGAAAGGTAGGTGGCTTGTTTCTGCCGCTTTCTCGCTTTCTTCCCTCTTCTTCCTCGTCCTCCTCCCCCGACCCGTAGACGTCCCCTGCGCGCTGTAAATACTGAAACCTTCTCTGGGAAAAAACAGCGAGCTCGGTGCCACCGCTGCCAGAGTGAAGATGGGCACTCATATAACCTGGGGATTAAAACCGGCGTCTCGCCGTCGTATCGGTACCTGCCCCTAAGAACTGCGAGAGGAAATGTGAAAGACGACTTTTAGATCAGTCTCACAAGCTGCAGATGCAGCTTTGAAAGTAGTTTTTTTTTTTAAAAAAAAAAAAAAAAGGAAAGGACACACAAAGCTATCCAGACAGCATTGGTGTCATTGCCTGTAATTTTTTTTCTTGACAAACTGGTTTGACTCTCTTTGTTTCCAGTATTCTCACGGGGTTTTTTTCAGCTTTGGGTTCAGATAATTGCTGACCTTGGACGTGAAATTACGCGGAGCGTGACAATTTTTGTAACTGGTTGCTTCTTGGTTTGCTTGGGTTTTGGGGTTTTTTCCCCCGAAAAGTTTTGCACTAATATGGTTGTCATCTTATCCTACAAAATTACTCGAGATACAGGCAAATATAAAATATTGGTTAGTCTTTTAAACGACCCAGCTGCGAATCGTGCACCAGCGAGGGTTGGGACCTACACAGACTGTATAATCTAGTTAGCTGGCTGTGTCCTGTGACTAACTGACGGTTATATTTTGACAGATCCCACTGAAGTCTGCACAGTAGGAGTACAACCATACCTATAGAAGTGCAATCACACAGCAATGCAAGTAAGTGAGAACATTTTCTATTACACTGATCATTTGGCATCAGGTCTGAGACGTGCTGCACAGTTCTAGACTCGCTTAACGTTAATTTCTTGCTTCATTACTTGAGAGTTTGGTCACAAAGTAAAACATGATTTTTTTCTGCTGTTTTCGGAAACCCCATATGACTACATTTATTTCTTGGGTTTGTCTTAATTTTCAAGCCAGGTTAGACAGTTCCCTCACTTTGCATACTCTTCCCTTGTGTAAGGCAAAGCCGTAGGGACTGCTTAAAAGTTACGGAAAGAAATCTTCAGGAAAAAATAAAAAACCTTTGAAGGTATTGTTATTTAAAAACAGAGTGCTTGTGCTCAAGCGGCAGTGCTAAAATTGAGTGGGGCTTCACTCAGTGTATGCGTTTTTAAAATAAAAAAGGACAACTGTAAGAAACGGACATGAATCTTATGCAAGGCAATCTGTGACTTGGCTCTTGCCTAGATAGCAAAGGCACTCTGAATACTTCCACTATTTAGAGCTAAATAAACAACAACAACAAAAAAAAATCACCTTGCCGATATTTTCAACTAACTTCTATTTTTGTTAGAAGAAATTAAACGAGTGAGAATTTTGCTTTACTTCCTTTCCCGCCCACCCCGTTTAATGGTGTTAGAGTTTAATTGAAGGATTTTTGGATGATCTGGTTTTTTCCTTGGTCCACAGGTAGGTGTCACAATTGCTTTGAAAAAAGTCAGCAAGCCATCATCTCTCCCCGAGCTAATATATATAACAAATCTCTAAATCCGGATCACATCTGGTGCCACTGTATAAAAGAAGACCACAGAGCACTATTAAATCTTCAGAATCTAATTATTAAACCAGAATTTTGTTGGACATATGTGAGTTTGCTGGTATAGTATAGTTTCTCCAATGTATGTGTGACTTTTGAAAACAGATCTGTTTTTCTCAGGATATCTTGAATTGATCACTTCATTGCCACGGTATCTATTCAATAGGTGTGATAGGATTTATTGTAAAATTTATTTGTAAAAGATGTATACAGTAGAGATAATAAAGACGTGATTGGAGAACTTGAGTCCTTACAAAGTGGAAACAAATTTGATATTTATTTTTGTAACGATATAAAGCTTCTAGTAATTTATGCAAGTTGTATTGCAATGAAATCTGAACTTTTTGTAAATAAATTTTGCCTGGTTTTTATTTGAAACGTTGATGGTTATACAATCTTTGGTTGTTTAACAAGAATTCTTTACTAATTTATATCTCTAATTGTAAATAAAAACAGACTAGTCTGCAACAATGTTGTGTTTTTTCATTCATTTCCCTCAAAATACTAATTTATTATTTAGAAAAGGAGGAAATTTGTGATTTCAATAGTAGAGCTGAGATCATAAAATGAGTAAGCAATTTAAACATTTTGCAAATATATACTTTGCATAAATTAATTCCTACTGGCTTGTTCCGTTATACTTAAGCTTTAAATACACTCATATGAACAAATACGTATTAGTATATATACGTGAATATGCATAGAAAGGATGATGGGAATAATGCATGTTTCTTATAAACTATTAATACTGGGAGTGAAGTAGCTCTTTATTTATCATTCTTTAAATTCACTATTATAAGGTAAAAAATATTATCAACCATGGCTTACTTCTAATTACTTATTTTTGGCTTCTGGCTAAAATATGCAAGGGAAAAAAAAAAAGATTAAAAGTCCAATACCTGTTTGGGGTTTTTAAAATGGTTTTCCTTCTTTATATCGGTAAATCATACCTTTACAGTTACATTGGAAATCCGCTTTGATTTGAATCATAAAATTAGCCAACTCATCATTTTAATTTTAGTAAAATAATGGGAATCCTCATATAATATAATTCCAGAAAAGAAATGAACAATCATTTATTTTCCCCAAAAGATAAATTGAGTGAATATAACTTACGGTTATAAAACAAGAATAATAGCTTCTTAGATTGCCCTTTAATCAATCATACACTTATTTTTCAAGAGGCTCATCTATTTTATTCCATGATTAATAATGTTCCAGCGTGAGAGCATTATTAGATCCCAGCAGGGGAGATCCTGAATGCTTTTAGCTGCTTTGGAATGGTCAGTTGGGGTTCATTATGGTCTGATATTGAACAATTTATAAAATCTTGTCTAAACATCTGCCAGCTCAGATAGGCTGATGTGTCTGAAGATGGGAAATTGCTGGACCAGTTGATATTGACAAACGGATCTCTCTCCAGTGGCTTTTTGTTCAGTGAAAATTAGTGGCCTCTTGCTCAGGTCTTGTTAGAAAGGGCATTTGAAAGTGATCTTAGATACTTCAGGCATCAGCCTTGGGAAGGTTAACAGGATAAAGAGCCCTGCTAGTCTGGAGTCTGAAAATATGTTGTGGTTATATTAAATAGGGGGAAAGGAAGCTGTTTTTCTTGAATGCATGTACACAATTCCCATGATCCATCTTCCCTTGCATACCCCCCTGACCCCTCTTTGTAATTTACCCCTATAAAGAAATCTAACTGACTGAGAAAATGCGTGTGTTTTTCAGCTGAAAGGGCAGAAATGAATAACGTTATCCTGGAATACTCTGGGATCTGTCTAGCAAAATCTAAAGCACTGAAGGTCTTTGCAGCTGGAGGCCTACTCATACTTTATGCTGTTTGCGGAATGATGCTTCTTTGCTCCTGTAACATCCTCTTTTTCATTGAGGTAGAATGCAATTGTATCTGCATGTAGTGTGTAGCGCAATTAGGCAAACAGCTAAGAAGTAATTAACTTTTCCCCCTCCAGTTTAGCGTATGATGTAGATTGCAAACATTTACTATAATAATCCTCGACCATCTTTACTGTGCAGTCCAGGAAGGTTTTATGGAGGGATTGTTATGTCAGGGGAAATACCTGAACTTTCTTTCCCCCACTCTGGCTCGTACTCCACGAGCCCCCACCACCCATGTTATACGTCCCAGGTCTCTGTTGGACACAAAGTGTACATTTCAATTGGCAAAAACCAAAAGCTGTGGCAGAGATTAAAAAAAGGCTGACGACATTCCTTTGATGTTTGTACGCCCAAAGACTTATAAAAGATTTCCATAATTTACCCACCCTTGCTAGTATTTAGACCTGGATTTCTTTCTGGAAAGAAAAAGTAGAAAGACTCGGAAAACTCGCTTTCAAGTATTCACTATGTATGTAAAACCCAATGGACTTCTCTCATCCTCTGAGAAATTCACAAACAGTTCATGGATGCAGATGGGCGCCACTGAAATGATTTGGCATATGAATTTATTTTTTTAAACAAGAAACTAATGGGCGAGAACTGCATATTCAACATCATTCGAGATTTAGTAATCAAAATTGAAAGCAGGAGGAAAGTGTAGCCTTGCTAGATTGTTGGCAAAAACAATGTGATTATTTCAGTGTAGCAAGAAAGAGGGATGAACGATAAAATACATCACTCTGTGTATGGTTTATTTCATAACGATGCTAATGAGCCCTCTGGGATTAAAATCTCACACCCCTTTCTATATTTACTCCCTCTTCTCCCCACCCCCCGCCCCTCGTTTCTGCGCTCATTTCGGAGCGGGAAAGGCAAACCCTTCCGTCTTCGGGGCCAGAGGTTTCATTAGAGCTGATTTATTGAAATTCGGGCTTTAATCTCAGGTGGGATCCCGGAGGAATTGGCGCTGTCGTCAAATAGGAAGAGGGTCGCTTTCCACTTTACACTTCCTGGGCTGCTTTTTTCCTCGCTCCCTGCAAATGTCAACATTTGTTCTCAATAAGAGAGTTATTGTTTCAGGAAAGCTGCTCACCAACTGCCTTTAGGAGCAGAAAAAAAGCGTCGCCCACCTTTGTTTGGCTGGAGGCTGGGGGAAGGGATGGGGACGGAGGTAACACGCAGCTCAGGCCAGCAGCGGACAGACAGACAGACAGACACGGGAATTGCTGCTGCTGCTGCGCACCAGCTCGTGGCTGGAGGGAAACGGGCCCGGCAAAGGGGAAAGTTAATGGAAAGCGCCATGGGCATCTGCGTGTCTCTCCCCGCTCCACTGACGTATTTGCCCCCGTCTTGCTCGGCCCCATAATAGAGAGGCTGCAGGGGAAAAAAAAAAGTATCAAACCCCACCAACACAAGAACGAAAAGGACAGCTCCCACGGATTTCTACCCGCGGAGATGGTCTTCAAGTTTTGGGGAGGGATGGAAGGGTGATCTTCCGGATGAAGAAAGACGTAAGGCTGGCTATCTGACTCAGCCCTACCTGATGGCAGCCACCTCCCTAAGGGCCATCCATCAGCTCCCGACTCGGCCGGGCCCCCAGCCCCAAGAGAGGAGCGGGAGTGGCCCGGGACCGGCCAGCCCGAAGCGGAGGGAAGCAGCCCGGCCCGACCCGCTCCCCTCCGCTCCGGGGTGGCCTCTCCGTGTCCATCCTCACGGGGGGGAAAAAAAACAAAAAAAAAACCAAAAAAAACCCGAAGAAAAACCAAAGCAAAAAACACAACATTGTCACCACTGAAAGTTTCTGGCTCTGTCACAAGTTACATCTCACTTGAAGGCAGTTCAGACTCAGTGCTCGTCTGAGAGACTGTAGCAGGAATGTAATCAATATCGGGAGGGTTTTATTGCTTATTGACTTTTGAAACAAGCAAACTACCCTTCCCCCCAAACCCACCCCACCTACACGAAACAAACAAGCAAAACCCCCAAAAAACAAAGACCCCAGACAGAATTTATATATTTATTTATAATTTATTTTGCCTTCTGCATTCAGATATATCTCGGGTACTTAGGCAAGTTTCCCACGATCCAGGTAGTCGAAAAGAGCCTTTCCATTGTAGGAACTGAATAATGACGGTAAAAAATACTGTTATTAGAGTAATACTCCACATTAAGTAATGTGATGTTCATCGCTTTGTTTTTAATCCAGTAACTAATAACTTAGGTATGTTTCCAGCTTCTAAAGGAATAAAAGCGAGGGGAAGAAAAAAAGTTAAAAACAAAGGGATCCATAGCGCATAGTCAAAGCACCCATGCATCTAATCCCTGACTATTACTCGGCGTGTCTGAAGCAGAGTATTTATTGAAAGTACAGAGGGAAAGCGCGGTCGGCGGGACACGCTGGCGCACAGGTAGCTCGGAGCTGCGGGCAGCGGCCTGGGGCAGGCGGGCTCCGGGGGAGTGCTCTACCTGGGAGCGCCCTGCCCGCGGGGACAGCCCCGCAGCCGCAGCCCGGACCCGCGGCCCCCTCCCGAGCCGTGACTCATGCGACAATGTCACCGTTGCGCATCCAATCCCCACCGAGACGGCTGCGTTTTTCCCTGAGCAAAAAGTAAGGGACAGAGCGACGTGGCCACTCGGCCTCGGGGGTGGCCTCCGTTAACCTGGATCCTTTTGGGATTTAAGGGCTGAGAGGAGAGGGCGGGGGGTGTCACCACGGCCCAGCCGCTCTCGGAAAGGCAGGAACGCACACAGGCAGAAAAAGTCACTTCTCCGCTCCGTCTTGTGTCATCCGTGACTGAGGGATTTCAAAACATTCCCGAATATTTGTGCAGGGGACAAAAAAAAAAAAAAACCAACAACTCCTACTTCTCCTCGCATGGCGGCTGTGTGGGTACTATTGCTGCTCCGGCTCTTAAAGAATGCCTAGGAGATAAAATAAAAATAAGTATGTGCATTTTTATAGGGAGATAAATTGACAATTTATTGTGTATAACTTCTGATCAATTATTAATCGTTAGTGTCAACAACAGGGTTATAATTACCTTCAGTTATTTAAAGGGATATTTATTTTTTCTTCTCTCTGATCTGGTAATTAGTTAATGCTCTGGAGTAATAAATTCAAAGCTGATTTGATAATGATTGAGACAGGGTTTTTTCCCTCTCTTTTGGCAGCCCCCCCCTCGCACAGAGGGGGAGGGGAGGAGGAGTATCCCCCCGTTTGCAAAGAGTCCATGTAAAGGCAAATCACTGCGCGTTTCACTTTTCAGACCATAAATAACGATTCTGGGAGTAAAAAGGCGAAATGACAAACAAATAGAGCGCAGCTGGGATGAATAAGGCCGATCAAAGTTAGCGGAGGCCGACGCTTCTCTCAGCCGCCGCAGGTCTGAGTCCCATAAAGGTGCCAGCAACTCTTACCTCTCTCCCCGAGATCAAGGGAGAGGGCGAGCAGGACATTTTAACCCTCTGACATCTTCCCGCGAGCGGAGGAGGGGAGAGAGGGAAAGGGAAGAAGGAAACTGCATATTTCTTGTTTGGGGGAATTAATGCCTTCACCATTGCTCTAGGGAAGGGGTTTCACCTGGAGCCCGAGAAGCTCCCGCCCAGCCCGCGGAGGATGCTCGGGGGACGGGGGGGAGAGGCGCAGCGCCGTGCGGGGCTGGCTCAGCTCCTCGCAGCGGCAGAGGTGCGCGTAAATGATCCCCAGCCCGGCTCAGCCCTCAGGATGGGGAAGCAAGAAATATTTTATTTTTTTTTTCGTCTCCTTGAGGGAGCTCGGCAGAGCTTCGTCGTCAAGAAAAGCAGCAAAAGAGCAGCCCGCAGGAACCGTGGCTGCCGCCTTGCCCCCGTGTCTTGGGGCGTGGGTAACCCTCTCCTCCCCGGGCCTGGGACTCGGCAGCCCGGGGGAGGTAACTACGGAAAACTCCCCTTCCTCCCCCTCCCCAGAGGCGTGTGGCGCTGAGCCGAGGTAGAAGCTCCATTGTTGCCTCCCTCCCCGCTTTCCTAGATCTCTACTTAATTTAGCGTCAGGCGAGGTCTCGGAGCCAAAAGGGGTGGTTTTTTTTTTTTTTTTTTTTTTTGTTTTGGTTTTTTTTTTTGTTTTGTTTTTTGTTATTTTATTTTTTTTTTTTTTAGCACGATGGGGCTCGTTTTACAGCAGCTATGAGCAAGATGGAATAAGTGCATATGATATTATATGTAACAGTTAAACGTTTATATATATATATATATATATGAAATGTTTTCCCAGTGCAGCAAAACTGCACTGGGAATTGCAGTGCAAAATGCAAGTTTTAAAATTAATTCATCCTGACAGGTTTGACATCGCCCGGCTCCCTTTTTCCTGCAACTACGTCCGTAAATGAATGCCGCTTCCAGAGTGTATGTTTTAATTTGTCACATCAAGGCAATAAAAGGGAGCGATATATACTTAAGCCAGTTAACATTGTAATAACAGGTTTAAAGGAGCAATTAAATGGTAGTGAGTCGCATGTCTGACTTTCTATAGGCATTACCACATCAATGGTACCTTTTAGGCTGACTATAACTTAGCATGATTGTCTCAATTAGTTTAGCTACATGATAGTTATTGTGAACTCTTTGTGAGTAATCAATGTTACGCAAGCTTATGGGAAGGAGGCTTTAATAGGGGTGAGCCGCAGCTAAATAACGCAGACCTTCTATTTTGAAGAAACACCTTTCTTTCTCTGTGTCTTTCCTTCTCGCTCTCTCCCTCTCCTCTTTATTTCTTTCCAAGCCCCAAGAAAGAAACGGTAATTTATAGACTTATAAATCTGTTCCCGAGATCGCTGCAGCTGAACGTAGATTTACTGGCAAAAAGCAGCTTCTGCCGCGGTTGACCAACGAAAAAGCCCAGCGCGGATGGCCAGGCACCCCCGCTTCGCCTCTCCTTGGCTTCAGTGGTGCATGTCGTGGCTGTTCACTGTCACGATAAAGACAAGTAACCTTGAGGGATGCTCACCTCACATGACGCGTGTGTGCAGAGCTCCCGCGGGCTCCTGAGCTTGCCCTTGCTGCCAGCGGGGCCGGCCCGAGGGAGCGCTGCGGGGACGGACACGCGTGTGCGCGCAAAGCAGGAACGGGCGCGAAGGCGAGGGGCGGAGGGAGGAACGACTGCAAAGCGGGGTTAAAAACACGATTTAATGCAGAGGGAAGGGTCCTGCCGGAGCAACGGGCCGCTTGGTAACTTGACAATTCTCCGCTTACATACTCTCTTGCTAAATACTGAGCCACGGGTGGTTGATGCGAAATACGGGGGGCTGGAAATTGGGTGGGAGCTGCTTGAACTGCTTCAAAACACTAACAAGTATGCACTGTTTTCTGTCACGGGAAAAAAAAAAAAAAAAGAGCAAGAGAGCGTGTACCATTGAAATTTAAGATAAAAAAAATGCAGGGGTATTTCTGTTATTGAAGTTATTCTCATTAGTCCTAACAATGTCTCGCCATTAGACAAGGCTGGAGTTAGCCTCAGTCTCAAGATTTCAGATCTGCAAGGGTTTTTTTTTTATTTTTTCATTTTTTTTCCTTTTTTTTTTTTTTGCATGCACATTACATTTCTGTCATGCTTTGCAGAAGAACACGATATCCCCAAAGAACCCAAAGAAGAAAAAAAATACTCTGACAGCAACCATTAGTTAAGAGTGCAATGAATAAACCCCTTGCACAAGAGTATCAGGACTAATTAAGATTCTGTTTAGCAGCCCTGGATGGAATGTTAATGTAGCTTTGACTAACTGGGAATAAGCAGGGGGAAAAACTGCATTTTAAGAGGAATGCTGGGGTGATAACATCTCTCACTTCTTCTGTCCAAGGTCTGCCCAAGCCTGTTACAAAGTCATTATCTCAAATTACTCCTGTACTTCATTTTTAGAGGGTTTGGGCAAGATCCCCTGGCGTTGAAGCGCTGCCTAGAGCCTCACAAAGCCAATACTCTCTAAGGGGATAAAGGCTGAATCAACCCACTATCTCTACCTTCGAGTTTGCTGGTACCAGTTTCTTGGACAAATACAGCCAGGATTCTGGAGGCAGATTAGGATCTATTGCTGGCGTCTCCTCACAAATCCCTAAAGGGTTTTTGACCCTTTGAAGTTTCGTCTATTTTGCTTACACAGAAGTTTACATGATTAAGTCAGGATTTTACAAGGCTCAACAAGGCAAATTTAGTCACCTCGGAACACTCAACACC
The DNA here is from genome assembly GCA_039654755.1 of Calcarius lapponicus. Classification (NCBI taxonomy): domain Eukaryota; kingdom Metazoa; phylum Chordata; class Aves; order Passeriformes; family Fringillidae; genus Calcarius; species Calcarius lapponicus. Next base: position 92,749,125 of record CM077464.1, on the reverse strand, counting down.
AAAAAAAGAGTAAAATATCCAGTTGTCCTGCTACTCGTTTAGTTCCAGAAACACTAGCATACTGTTGTATTTGGAGTGATTAATTTAATACAATAGAAAAATATCTGCAAGACTGCTTCAGCAGGGAAGGGTAAAAAAACCCCCCTCCCCCCACATAATTATTATTTTATTTTAATTTTTTCCAGAGTTTTATATAACATTCCTCCACTTCATTCCCAATGATCGTTAATGCAGCTATGTTTATCAGAGAGTGGATAAAACTTCCTGAAGTCCTTTCCAGCCTTTTTAACATTTCCAGCCTGCCTTTGCTTCCCCTTATCCAGACAGTTACATTTTTTTCGTCGTCGAGCAGCAAGCCCCCCTAATCCTTCCCTCTGAAGTAAACTTTTGCCAACGCTTTACTTGCAAAAAGCAGCCTTGCACAATGCAAATCTTTTCCTGGAATGAGAGGGCTGGGAACTGACGGCGTAAACAGGAGAGGAGGAGCAGAGCTCCTTCTCATGGAATAGTTACCTATTTAAAGAAGTCTCCTGCAGTCAGAGCAGGAGTGCTGCAGCCAGGGACTGCGGTTGCATCTGGCCCACCCTACTTCCATGGCCTCTTGCGGAACACAAACAGACTCTCTCTCTCTCTTTCAGTCTTCCTCTCTCTCCCTTTCCCACCAGAGGGAAGATCACTCTGCTGAGGAATTACTCCTGCAGTTATTATCGGTGAAGGAAGGAATTATCTGTTCAATTCATCCTCCCTCTGAAATAACAGTAATAGTAATAGCAGTAATAATAATAATAATAATAATACCTGGCGGGCTGGATCAGTGAGTAGCAGGGACAGCAAGGGCAATCAGGCGAGCTGCAGATTTCTCTTCCTCAATTGATTTATAATTGATGAATGGATTTTCTTGTGCAGCTGCAGTGTGGTTAAAATCTATTGAAGAGGTAGGTGTTCTGGGAGGTGTTATTTTGTACGGGAGACAGTTAGGAGTAACTGGGTGCATTTATCAGCGGGAGATCTGAGCGAGCAACACGATTACATTGCTGTTAGTGGCGAGGATTCAACTTTCCGTGGGCCTCCAGCACCTGCAGGCTCGTAGGTGACTCACACGGAGGTGGTTCCTGCCGGCTGCCGGCCACATGCTGCATCAGGGCATTGATCTGGCACAGACCGACCCGCTGCTTTTGGCCGGGAACGCTTTGCCCTCCTCCCGACGAGCCGTTCCCTGGTGCTGTGCTGGCGGAAATCGCTCAGGCATGGTTTTGCAAGAGAACGGGGAGCAATGTCTTGCAGCGTTTCTCTCACACGTTTTAAGGAAGTGGAAGGGATTTTCATACCTCTTAATAGGAGCCGCTTTCCTACTCCAGGTGTGACGTTTCGCCCTGCCTGTAGGGATGTACCTGGTATTTAGCGCATTTGCCGTGTCTCTTAAAGAAACAGAGCTTTAATGTGGGCGTCAAGAGGCATGCAAAGCTCTTATCAAGCCCCTGGATCATGGGTGGTTACATAGATCTCGATAAACTTTAGGACCTGTTTTTTTTCCCATATGTTCTGGATTCATTTTGTAAACCATGCGGGCATCAGTGTAATACCTTATTTTTTTGTTGCTCTTTGCAAAAAAAAAAAACAAACCAAAAAACTATCATCATAAAGGACAGGCCTCCAGGCATCAGGACCTTCCTTTTCTGCTTGTAAAGGGGCTTAAGGCTATATTCAAGGAGACAAGGTGTAAATGGGATAGAAAGGTCTTACTTGGCTCCTTATCTTTGAGAACACTTGACTTCAGGACTGTATTTTTTTGACCTTAAACTCACCCAAGAAATTAGGTGCTGTCCTCCCTTATGTTTAGAAAGGCTTCAGCCTTACCAGAGATGATTATGCCTAACCAAGTTTGGGACGCTGACCCCAGCAAGGTGACCCCTTGTCCTTGAAGGGCTCAGCTGGTATGTCCCCTCCAGCAGGCCTCAAACCCTAGCCCCTTGCTGGAGGTGGTCACCCTTGCCTTTTCCAGCATGGAATGGGCTTGCTCCTGCTGGTGAGAGCTCAGCACCAACCCAACACAAAACCTCCAAAGCAGGGATAGAAAATGTGAGTTAGGCTCGCGGCCCTGCAGCCACGTCTCTGCGCTGCCTGTCCCTGTGAGGAGCCGTGCCTCGTTCTGCACAGCCCCATCAGGAGAGGGGAGAGAGCCAGCCTCCTTCCTTCCCTTCCCCCTTCTTTACCTCTCTGAGAGAGGGGGCACAGGGATTTCCCTGGAGAGGCGGGCTCCAGCATATGGACATTATCTTCCCTGAGCTTGGAACTGTGTGTGCCTGTGACGGGAGCAGATTTAAGCCACATTTTGCCACATTTTGTCTTTTGTATGGGATAGCTGCACACAGGCGAGGTGGCTTCGTGGTCAGGGAGAGGGGCTGCTCCTGGGCAGCTGCTGAAATGCAGGTGAGGCCCAGTCCCACTGATGGGGTTGTGAGAGGGAGCGCGAGGGGAAAGCTGCGGGATTTAATGCCTCTCTTTCTCTTCCTTCTTGCTCTTCTGCTGCATGAGAATAATCTTGTTCTCAGCACGTGTTTCTCCTGGGAAAAAAACAACCCACTCCAAAAAACCTCCAGTGCTGTGCTTAGATCTGTTTCTTTCTACAGATGATGAGACTAATTTTTTTTTTTTTGGGGGGGGGAGGGTGTTTCATTTGTCTTCTGATTTTTAAACTTCTTTCATGCTAAATTTTACACTCTAAGTTTGGAAGAGAGGTATTAATTTATAAAATCATGAAATGTGGAATACTTATCTCATTACTCAGTTCCACAATCTGGGGCTTAGATGTGAAAAAACTCTCCAACAAAATGAATATGAGATTTCCCTTAAAACACTAAAATTTCACTTGACATTAAAATATTATTATTGTCAGCAAAGCAACTGCATAATTACATTTCTGTTTCTCTGTTTAGTTGATATTAATGTCTGTAAGCTAGATCTTCCCTCTTCATCAGCCCCACACATTTTTTAAAAAAATTCTTGTTAGTGCTGCAAAATGTGCTTGTAGATGAATAAAAAAATCTAACTTATTTGAATCATTTTCATAGTAAATAATTTGAATTGCAGAATATTATTGGTGAACATGTAAGAACACATAATTTATCTTTCCTATCTGAACATGGAAAGTTTGCCATATCAAACAAATTGTTTTAATTGTTTTTTACAACAGTTACAAAGAATATATAGTAGAATCATCCTAACCACCATTGTGGAAAACCCCTTCTGAATTACAAACACACAAAATTCTACTTCAGCTAACTTCAGTGGGTGTTAAATACTCAAGAAGTAGCATTAAAAGGAAATTTTTGTTATCTGTAGTAGAAAGAATGAAATTATAGTCCTGCAGTTTATATAATAGAAAAAAAAAGTTTACAGGAAATAATAAACAGAAGAAACTATTCAGTTAAAAGCACATTTTTGGGGATAGCTTAAGAAGGCTAGAAACAATAAAAATGTCCATGGAAATGTGGTCCATAATATCCTTGAAAAATCCATGCAGCTGAGTCCAATTTCTATTATTGTATCCAGTCCTAAAAAAACCTGGTAAAGTTGAACGATTCATCCTTAAGTTATTTTAATGTAGCATGCATATAATGTTATTTTTATTAGTGGGTTAGGATTAGGTTTATGATTCTGAAGATAATAAGTCGCAATGTAAATCCATAGCAAACTTGTTTTCAAGCTAATGTTAGGATTGGACAATAGAGAAATCAACACTTTGTCTCTCACTTTTTTTTCCGTTATTTTATTCTAACCCCTTCCATAATGTCTAGGAGTATTAAATATGAATGCATTAGGTGCTTGTGTGACTCAGTAGATAACACAACTTTCGTCTTCTTCTTCCACTATCTCAGTGTTATTAGAATGTTATAATAAAAGTACATATTGGATAGGCTATAAAAAAATCATATGTGGGAAGCAGCCTATTTTAAAATATGTGAAATCATGTATCAATCAATATGGGAAAATGGTTTCTAATATTGTTTAATTACGAATTAGCTGTTTTTACATTTAAGGATAATAGAAGATTATGCCAGTTCTAAAATTCAAAATCTAAAATGCACAATTGAATACAAGCCTAAAATTAAATAGAAAATACCACATTTTTGGTGGAAAGTTGCTACCTTGGATATGCACCTTTGAACAGAATGAAGTCCAGTGAAATAAACCCTGTGTGGTCATAGAAATAATTACTTTATTCTAAAACATATGAATAAGAGGATAAAAAGCAAGATCCCACAGCCACTATTTATGTGGAATTTACACTACCAAGTGCTTGCACTGATAAAATAAAAAAGTTAAGTGAATTTTTTCAGTTGTTTATTTTTTGGTGCTGTAATACATAGGATTCCCTGAGTTGGGTCATGCAGTGTCCAAACTCCAGCTACCTCTGGAACCCAAGACTGTGATGATCATGCCTCCAAGGCACGATGGGCATGTGACAAGGAAGGCTATTATCTGGATCAGGGAGTGTTCTGGGTTTTTCTGGAAGAAATCTGCTGTGGTGCACTCTTCCATCTCCATCTCTTATTGTTAATAGCTTCTTTCTCAGTCTGTGATTGCAGACACAGCTGGTTAGTACATTACAGATCAGGTCAGACAATTGCATTTGATGTGTGGGGGTCATGTGTAAGACCCATATGTACGAGAGAAGGAGGTGGGTGGGGAGAGAAAGAGAGAGAGAGAGGAAAGAAATCATTCCTTGCAAATGTGTGAGGCACAAGCACTGTTAAAGGGCAATATGTTGGGAATCAAAAGGTGTGAAATATGCCAGATCTGATATTTCCTTACGTATGCTATCTCCACGTTTTTAAAAAGGGATAAAAATAAGTTGGGCTGTAGCTAACTCTTGCCACCTATCATCCTCAGTAAGAATCTGGTGTTTTGTGTATACACACCGTCAACTGAACTGAATGACTGATACCTTAGGTAGTGTCAGACATCAGGATCTGGGACTGTGCTGACTGTTGGGAGTTAACCTGACTGCTTTCTTTTTACCACATCTGTCAAAGCCATCAGATATTTCTGGAAGAGCATCTACCAGTGGCAGAGATAAACTTGTTCCTTGTTGGATAGTCTTATTCATCACAGCAATTATTTGATGTGGGGAGTAAAGAAGGGTAATTTTTGTGGCCTTCCTTTACTTTCCCTCTGAGTGCTCTCTACACCCTCAAGAGAAATGTGGTTTGTTTATATGCAGGAGAGTGCAGGGGGAAACCACAGTTTTACCAAAATTGGAGTTTTATAGTGTTCAGCCATGATTTGTCTATTTGCTGAGACAGAACTATGAACTTGTAACATAACATTGGCAATGCCCAAGTTAAAGGGAAACTATATATTTGTAATTTTATTTTACACTGAAAATGTGACATCACATTACTGTAGCTCTACATGATTACATGTTAAACATATTAACCTCTTCAAATATGCTAATAATCCATGAATCAATACAGAAGGATCTACAAGTTGACTTTAAGGCAATACAGTTGCCTTTATCTAAGAATGTAAACACATTTAGAGGTATAATAGGTAAACCATAATGAGATTAGTCTTTCCATCAATTCATTTAAGACTTATGCTTACAACCTTTGTTATACTCTCTAAGGTTCTCTGACATGAATCCTGTGTAACGAAAGAAAAAAAATGAAGATAAAAAATTAAGATATTCTTTATCCAACTATTCAGGCTTTTTTGCAATGTACAAAGAGTATGGGATAGATTTTATAGTAATTTGAGAAAAAGTTGTTCTAAATAATGCAGTTTTTTGTCTTTGTTCTTAAACTGTCAATAAGTCAGGCATTGCATTGGTAAGCAACTACGTGCAGCAGGATTTCAAGAAGTCCATTCAATATATGACTTTGAAGAGGAACTTGGAGCACAGTAAGATGTTCAAGTAATTACCATCTCAGAACTCTTAAATGCATTTACATTTTTACGTGAGTATAAAGCATACTTTGGTTGAAAATAATCACTCATGTTACTCAAAAGAGACTGGTAAATTTGTTCAGATATTTTGGCCTATGAGATTTATGTGAATTTAACAAGAGAAACAGATCATGGATTTGACGTGATTATGTACAAAGGCAGGTAAACAGAAAAAAACTTTGAAATGCATGCAAAATTACAATGCTAGCAGATTGTTAAAAATAGATAGTGTTCAATGATTGCTTATATGCATATATATGCTGCAGATGGAGCTAAAAGTAAGATCCCTATTTGAAGATGGATAACATTTTCTTATGTAAGATTCCGATGTGGTTCTTATTGTTGTAATCCTTCAGACAAGAATTTTTTATGACTGATGCAGCTTTGCAATGCATGTCTTGCTTTTATATAACAAGAAAGCTCCAACAAAACAGTTTAACTGTTTCCAGGAATGATAGGGAGAAATTGTTTGGTTTGCTAATGTCAAAAATCTGTGTGACCTTACTGAATAAACTGCTTTACAGTAAATGATCTAAGTTTAAGAAGGAGGTATCTTGAGGCCAAAAGGAGGTGCATTTTTTTCTTTCCCCATAAAAATACACACCTATTTGGCAGACTTCTCATTGGGTATACTTGATATAATAGCTTAGAGTTTAATTATTTGTAGATTTTATCTGTAGTGTGTATGTTCAAGGCTGGCAATCTCGGAGCAGAACTAAGCATGTTATTCCTTATAATTGTTTCTCGTCTGTACCTCGGTAACTCTAGAAGTGAGGGCAAGAAAACTGTCTCTTTTTCTGCTCTCATTCTTCCTTCACTGCCATCCATATCAGTTCAGGGCAGTCTGTAGAAGGACAGATTAATCAGCCTTGAATCAAAGTCTGAGTGGGAAGCAGAGCTGGGACAGGGCCAGATGTCTGCAGAACATGGGATCTGAAGGAGGAGGCAACTGGCTCTAGAAGAGGTCATAGACAAGGTCAAGCAGTAGAAACAATAAAAAAATAGGAAGAGAGATAAGAACAGCTAGTCCAGAGGAAAAGACAAAAGTGGAAAATGACAGGTTAGAAAAGACTGTGAAATGTCTATGGCCACCAAAACACATCATCTTTCAGGACCTGGGCTAGGACCCAGGATTTCTTTTTTCTTTTTTGTTTTTCAGAGTTCCTCTTCTACTTACTAAATAATTGTGGTGTCACTGGTAGTGCACATATCTTATTCTCTATATCAATGGGGCCAAAATCACTGCTGATTATTCCCTTGTTTCAGGTGAGAAACTTCTGCTGGAATTCAGATTCCAGTGCTGTAGTCCATAATGTGAGAATTGGAAACATTTCATATGATTAACATTTTTGTCAGACTGAGAAACAAAGAAGTGATTATCTTTTTTCTTCCCTAGGCCTTGCATCATCCCACTTGATTGTCTGCTGAATAGACAGATCTCCCAGAATGAGGCACTGTTTCAAAAGCTAGCCTTCACTAGTGGATTTCCTAACTTTTGAATGTTTGGCCTTGTAACCTCAATGTTTTGTTTAAACTTGATTCTTGAATCAAGCAACAAGCACTAAAACAAAATGACACAAGTGGTTTTCTGTCACTCATCCATACTATGATTGTTTAAATGCATGTGTGTCTGTGTGTGTGTGTGAATGTACACATATATGTGCTTTATATGTGTGTACATATATACATATATAGATACACACACACACAGAAGTATGTGTTCTCTCTTTGTATGTCTTTTTTTTTGTGGGTTGAAGATGAAAAAAGTGTAGCAGGGAATTACATAATCCTATAAGCAGTTGTGTTGGTGAAGTAATTTACCTGATTTGAGTGAGGACTGCCAAATCCAGCATGAGAATTTGTGACGTTGATGTTATTCAGATGTGAGAGTTTCTAGGACTACAACTGCAGGCTGTAGTTATTTGGAGACTTGCTGTTCCTTCCAACTGCTAGTGCTGCAATACGCTGTAACTAACTGATTGCAGCAAGGCTCCATGCTAAATTTACACATACAGAGTTCCATATCTGTCCAGGAATGTATGCACATAGCTAGTGCCATTGCAGGCACTGAGTCATTTGTAAGTTTAAAGTTACTGATTTACATTAATATTTGTAGGATTTGCGCCTTGGTTAATTTGTCGTCTTCCCAAATGGGAAAGGGATGTGGACAAGTCAGGGCTAAACTGACAAATGTGTTAGTCCTGCCAAAGCATTCAGAGTGTATCTAATGCTTTTCTTGAGTCAGTTGGTCAGTCAGTCAGTGATTCTTTCTACCAAAAAATTACTCCTAGAAAGGAAAGCAAGCTTAAGAATTTAGCAACAGAAAGGGTATGTGTTAGATGAGAATTTTTTTTCTCTTGCTTCTTTTCAGCTGTTCCAGAGAAATAAGACTTGACATATGAACTAACAAACATCTAATACTTGATAAGATCCAAGAAGGGAATGTGAAAATAAGGAATCATATGAAGTAAAATTTTATGAAACTAGCAGTTCACAACTATGCTAATCATTAGTCACACTGGCAAAAATTCAGATTTCTGTTTTTCATGTATGCATACATATACCCCTGTTACTCCTGGTGTTTTACACAAATGCTGACACATGTGCACAAACACTTCTCTCTAGCATAATGGAGGTTAATTCTTATGCAAATTATCAGCATATTTTGACCTCAGATGCTGTGTTTCAGAATGTTTGCTAATTTTTGATTAGTATTTCTAGTACCAAAAGAATTATATCAAAGCATTTTTTTCAATAGTCAACCAACAGGACTAAAAAAGTCTATTATACCATATAAATACCATCAATCTCAATAATTTATGTATCAGATCAGGAGAGCACCACTGTCTAAAAATTATGCCAGTTTTAGGAAGGCAATTGAAATGTGCTTGAACAGGCCTGAGACTGGTGGGCTGTGATTTTACAGTTAAAAACCTCTTATTGTAATATGCTCCTGTCTTGCCAATAGCTGTGTGTTGGATTTTTTTGACACTTTATAATAAGGTTTCATATGTTTTAGAAAAGGGTTGTCTGGGTACAGGAAACACTGAGATAGTATGCAAGACAAATTTAGGGATAGTTTATCTGGCCTGTTGGGTGCCTGATTGTGTCACATGGGACAATGACCTCTGGCTACTCCTGCTTGGAGATGTCTTTCTTTCTACTGAAGTCTTAGGAAAACAGCAGTCTTAGGCTGAGCAAAACCCCTGCTCCTGAAAGAAGGTTGGACTCTAAGCAGGCAGCATTACATTTGGTAGCATTACTAACAAATGCAAAAGGGCACAGAGATCTAAAATGTGTAGGAATTCACAGCAGAAATTTGGAGGATTTCTTCAAGATGCCCGAGGATCATAATTTGGTCTCACTAAGGTTCAGGGGGAAATACAGTTTTGCCTTCCCAAGTCTAAAGAGCTTGTGCCTGACAAGGGGAGCTGGGGCCCAGCTCTGGGAAGGCAAGCATCCAAAACCTGCTCCATCCAGAGGGATGGGGCAGTTAGGACTGCATCATTTGCAGCAGTGCTGTTCTCGGTTTCACTTTCACAATCCCAAGTGCATTCCTTTAAAAATCCCCTATCTCAGGCAGCTGTTTATTTTGCTTTTGTCAGCCTTATTAAAAAAAGAAAAAAATATGGAAAATTATTAAATAATAGATAACGTCTCATAAGCATCCACTATAACATTTTGCTTAAATACTTCTAGATTTTAGAGGTTTCTCTTTATAGACATAATTAGTGTTTTAAACATCAGGTTTTCAAAGATCCCAGCACGTATTGTGGATGTTTAGGTTATGCCATAATGATATCCACTTATAGGCAAAAAATGATAAATAACAGTTTGAGCAAAGCATACAAAAATTCACATACAGTTAAAAAGTTTCTTATAAATCATCAGAATATTGGAAGCCTTGAAAAATGCAAAAGAGGAAAAAAAAGATCAATCAGATACAGTATTTTGTGTTTTTCCTCTGGAATTTGTTGACACTATTATTTTTTAATTACTTTATTGCAGTCTGCTTTGTTACGGATACAATCGAGTTCTTCACTATTTCAGGTTAAGCAGCAAACCCATATCAAACCCGAGGCATTACATGCAGTAGATAAATGTGACCCTTTAGACTTCTGTCAACTGATTAAAGTCAAGTGGGTTGTATCAGTTCAGAGACCTTACTAAAAGTTTACTGGAACTGTCAGAAAATCTCTCTTTTATTTAATTGAGATGTGGATGAAATTGCAAGTGGAGGTATTTTTTTCATATTTAAAAAAGCCTGATTAAAAGAATTTGAGTTGTGACTTTTCAAGCCCTTTCTTGGCCCTAGAATGGGAAGTGGCTAATGCTGTGAGCATTTCAGCTGTTCAGGTGGGTAATATAGTCAATCAAATTAACCCTTTTTACCTGTTAATGACAGATAAAGGTGTTTATGCATGCTGTTATTTGTTGAGATTGCTTGTTTAGTAGCTTTACTAGTGCCTTTAAACAATAATCTGAACAAATGTGACTATTCAATATATTGTTTTACAGACTGAAATTCCTGTCAGAACCATATGACTGGATATCAAAGTGACTTGACAGCATTTTGGTGTTTTAGTTGAACTCAGTTTACCCTGGGGTTTCTTTGGTTGTTGCTTGGTTTTTTGCTTGTTTGCTTTATTTTTCTTCTCTCTCTCTTTTTTTGTTTTCCTTTCCTGCAAAAGAATGGCAAGTCTGGTTTGATCATTTGACAAAAAATGCTTAGTTCATGGCTTACATTATGAAATGATTATAACTGTAGTTAAGAGGGCGGGTGAATTCACACAAAGCTAATATTTCTTGTTAGGCAAATCTGGAATATAGATCAACTGTAAGTACCAAATGATGAAAGTAAATCTGGAATATCTTATGTCTCTTCTAGTAAAACATAAACAGATGCAAAATGTCCAACATAATATTTTTGGTTACTTTTTGATGCCCATTGTTATACCTAAACTACCAACATTTGGATGAGTTTCCCATATATTGAAAATTCTATACTGTGCTGCTTCACAATTTTGTTCTGAAGAACTTTATTTAATGTACCACCACTCTGGAATAACCCTCTGAGCTTTATATTACAATGGAATATTAAGAGGGTCCCAACAGCAGAAAAATTCACTTAGCTTATTTACTTATTTTAGGCATTTGTATGTACTTGGCTGAAGTGAGACATCAAAATAAATCAGTTAATTTGTGTCTTGGTTCAATGTCTTTGAGGAGTCCTGTAATACTGTTAATAGCACTAAGAAATAGAACTGCTTAAGAATTTTTTCCATAATTTAAACTTTTGTATAAGTTTGCACCCTAGCTAAATCTCACGTAGAGAGCTGCCTTCTTTTCAGGACAATCATATTTCAGTAAATCCACACAGGGATATTAGTCGTAGTTCATTTAATCACCAAATCCTAACAACTAAGTATTCACTTCATTAAAGACACTAAAAAATTCTGGCCAGCTGTTTCCTGCCACTTGGCTGAAGACAAGGTGGAGAAAGACAAGCAATTCAATCCTCAGTAACTCTCAGTTGTGTTCAGCACAATTCTGCCACATAATTATACTTTCATAATTTTATTCCTTAACTAGAATCTAAATCCAAAGGGGGTTCTGAGACTTATGGGCTTAAATTCTGACAAGTTTAAATTCGTGTTGTACACACAAAAATTTCCACAGATTTTAGTTATCAACTTAGACAAATGCTTTGTTTAGTCAACTGTGCTTTCTCTCTCTTTTTTTTTTAATAACTTTAAATTAAAGTAGTCAAATAGATTGAAGAGAGAGGTATAATTAACATACTATTTGTATATAAAAATGATAGATTAGTTATTTGCTCTGTTCCTGAAAAACTGTTTTCTGTTCTGGTTCATACACAGAATTCTGGAGCATTAAGAACTCTTTGTCAAAGATCAAGATGACTGCCTTATGGTGGTTTTAAAGCTGCTAGCAATTTTTATGCACTGAATGTAAAAAGAAATACTGATTACAATCGAAGAGTGACTTTAAATATATCCAGTTGATAGTATGAACAATCAGGCCTGTTGCCCATGAAACGAAGTGCTAAGATACCAAATAATAAATCAATATTCTAGGGCCAAAATCTAAGCTGACATAGATCAGTGAAGTTATACGGACTTCTGCTAAGCTGTGCTTATTTATACAGCTGGGTCTGGCTATAGGGTGCTGCAAAATTGACAAAGTTATCCAATTTGATCATAATTCAAGAGAACTCTCCCTGAAAACAGAATTTAGCATTTTGTACAGCCCACAGAGAAGATTAGGTATGCCAGGACAGGATCAAAACCTATCCATGGGCCCAGGAAACATTGAGCAGGGCTGTGTGAAATCCTGCCCATCCCTGGGGTGCAAGCAGCCCAGCCCAGGCATTTGCAGCCTCTTGGGCACTGCATATTTGTGTCCTCTCTCCATTATGAGGCTGCTGCTCATTTTCTTTGGAAGAATAAGCAGGATACAGTCTTTTCAATAAAAGAAATCATCTGCTTACAGCCTAACAGCTGCAGAACCAGCAAATTTTTGCAAATTTCCTTCTCTCTCTGTGTAGCTCCTGTCCCAGTTCAGTATCCTCAAGCCCTTGAACCAGGGGAGTGGGATGTACTGAGCTGTAGACACTATTTCGACTGCATAGGCTAATTAATGGGGAAAAGTGCATTCATTTTGCCTTGCCCTGGGGTTTTAGAATCGAAGCACAGCTTCTCGTGATGCTGCCGGCAGCTTGATTTTATTAGTGCTTCCTGGACATACTCTGTGGGTTGTGATCTGAGTCAGGCAGCTCAGCCAGTAGGGACTCATTCACGGGGCAAAAATTGCTATGCTTAATACAGAATTCCTCAGGGGAGTCAGGACTAATTTGGGATTCCTGCCAGGTTAGTATGCAAGGTGCCCAGATCCTCATCCTAGCTTGAAGTAGAGCAAATCCAAACACTGTAAAGTTCACATTACCTTCAGAGCCAGGCACCAGCCAAGGAAAATTTTGGGTACTAATTTTGGACTTAAATTTAGCCTAAAAACCCACTCAGGTGTTGCGTTTTTTATGGGTTTGCTTCTTTAAACACTTCACTCCAAGAGGTCTTCAGCACATACTCATGAATTAGGCATAAAGCCTAAATGTTACCTTTGAAAAAGGATACTTTACACAACTTCATGAGTGTGGCCAGCTAGAGCTTTAGGTCAGGATCTTCAAAGGTAATGTTTTGATTTCCTCCTGATGTACTTTATAAGTTTTGTGGTCTCATCTGCTCTTTAGCTTTCTATATATAATCCTTGGGGTTGCTTTGCTCTTGACTATAGGGGTTTGGGAAAGGTTTTCTGTTTTTCAAACAATATTGAAATTTATTTTGTTTTTCACTGTTACATAGTGGAGACAGAAATTGTAACCCAATGCTTTTGTAGAAATTTGTTAATAAGACTAGCAAAGAGGGAAAGTAGGTAGGTGGCACTAACAGTAGTCTGAAACTACTGCATAGACTTTTGTTTCTCTGTCGCAGTTACTGAGCTTCTACTTACCTACTTGCAGTAAAGATGAGCATCACAGGGAAGTGCAATAGTATTTACTCAAAGTTTCTCTTTTTTCTTCAAATCTCATTGTTACGCTGTAGTTTTTCCTGTTGCTGCTATTCATTTAATCAGTAGTTTCATCTCAATGGGCTTTCATGCCCTGAAGAGATATGAGGGCTTACAAGGATCAGATGGTATAAGGATATAAAGCTAGGAGACTTGCTGACTGCATGAATGAGCCAGAAAACTGCAAAATTGTCACCTGCAGTTTGCTAAAGCCTAGATGTTCTCAGAACAGAGCACTGCCTTACTTTCCCAACAGGACAGATAAAAATGCAGAAATCTTGAATATGTCTTTCCTTTTTGTATCTTTCTGCTTCTCTGAAGAAAACTTCTCAAGCAACATGAAAGGTAATGATTGAAAGGAAAAAACAACAACAACAACAACAAAAATCAAAACAAAAACACACACAAAAAAAACCAACCCAAAAACAATGAGTTTTGCTGCTGGATCCCTGAAGGAATTGAAGGAGATTTAACAGCCTTTAGTCAGGTGCTGAATTTTTTGTACGGTGTGAGTGGAATAGTTAGTCTCCTTAGCCTGACTCTAACCGCAGCCACTGAGCAGATCAAAAAATCTGTTCTGGAACATGTAAAAGAGAAAAGAGTCTTTTATCTTGTGCAGGTACGTGCTCTCCTGAGCACTCTGTCAGGTCTGTGACAGTCAACAGCAAATAAGGAACTGCAAACCAGAGCACAAGTTGTCATTATCAAGTGAGCCATTCCTTCCAAAAACAGACGGAGAGAGATGCCACTCCTTATTTTACAAAATGCATATTGAGAAGGTAAGTGGTTCCTGTGAAACTTCCAGAAACTCTTTGCTAAATTTATGACCTCTGACTAAGCATTGTGTCTTGCCCAGGAGCAGACAGCTTTTGGTGTGCACAGCAGGACTGTGGAAGTCTAGGAAGCTCCATTTCAGATAGTTCAGATCCCAACAGATTTTTGTTCTACATTTGATATTGGACTGGCAGACATTAAAATCTGAGATAATCACCTGAGCTCCTTCTATGGTTGCTAGTGGGAAAAACTGTGTCTCTAGAGCCTGAGCTAAAAGCTGGAAGACTTAAGAGCAATTTCCTAGATGTGCAGGGAAGCACCGAAGGCACCTATGTTGTTTTACAGAGCTGGGTTCTAGTCACACCCTCAAAAGACGCAAGCACAGACCAAGTTATGTAACCTCTCCAAGCCACTTCTGTCCTGAGCTGCAGGGGTCTCTGGGGTAGGTCAGCTTCCCTTCTCATTTGTTCCACTGTTTCTGGGAAGATTTCCACCTGGAATAAAGTTTCCAGGAACAAAAATACAAATGTCATTAAAATCAGCAACTGGTTGATATACCCAGGCTGCATAAGACCTGACAGATGTCAGATTTAACAATTAGAAGACTATCAGAATAACAGAGAGATATCAGAGGCCTTAAAAAGGTTAGCAAAATTAAAGAAAAAGAATAGATAAAAGATAAAATATTTGCATTTTCATGATTAATTTATTAGAGTAAAGAAAGTTTTGCTTTTCTGAGTTCACTTTGTTTTAATATTCCTTTGAATATGGCTTCACTATCAAAGTGGAAGGAAAAAACCACACCAAAATATCTCACCCCAGATATTTTTTATGTGTGTGAAACTTGAATCACTCACAGTTTATCCCTCCAAGTGAAGGAAGGCAGCCCTGTTCAGTTGATGGGTGAGTCAAACTCAGTGGGTGCAACTAAAGCTTGTAGAGGCCTGTGAGGGATAACTACTTTTTACCATGCTTGTCACCATGCCACTCATTATCTGCATGGAATGATCTATTGCTGCTGCTGTTGCTGACAAAATCTGCTTTTTTTTCCTCCCCACATGCTTATCCTGCCCAACAGCATCTGCTTTTGTTCAAAGAGGCCTATGCCTTCCCTCACCTTGATGATCCGTTGCTGTATCTTTCTGGCAAAGAACTCAAAAGATTTTGCCAGAAGGTTGCACTCAATCAATCCTGCCTTTAGGGTGTCCTAGAAGCGCTTTCTTGGATCACCATTGCTTCCTCTTTCCACACTCCAGTTCCCTTCATAGGAGGTGCTTGAACATATGTACATCATTGATTCAAGCCATATGTCCAGCCCATTACACCTGGGCTTTCCATGTGGATATGCTGCAGGAATTTATCACTGGTCAGTTTAGTGTAGCATCTGACTTAGAATAAGACACATAGGTGCCTCTGGTGGAACTTCTCCAGCTGGCAGATGTGCTTTCCATACTATATCAAAATCCTGCCTCAGTTTAGCACAACAGCTTTTTACAACGCTAGTCTGTATTTCTAGTCTGATCTGATCCTGATTCCATATTCACGTATTAAACCCAGCAGAAAATTCCCCTATTTCGATGAATGCAGGAAACCACCTCTCCACGAAGATTGATATAGTCATTCAACACAATTTGAATGTAGGTGAACCCACAGGCAGCAAACAGCTTTATCTCACTGTGTTTACTGGAAGGGACAGCGTATTCTTCTGCATGTTGATTGACAAATTATCCAAGTTTTTCTCAAATTTATGATTAGTCTGATTATTTCTTGTTTGTCTTGGAAGTAGCAAATTTGTTTGTTAAGATCTGAACTCTTTGGCTGACGTGAGCCACCACTGTGCAATGATGTGCATACCAGCATTCTTGTGTGCTCTACTTGGTGGCTTCTGTTTGGTGTGCAGTATTTCTGCTGCTCCAATAGTGAGCCCTGATATTTAGGCTGAGGTTGCATTTGTTTTACCTGACTCCTCAGAATAAAATCACGTTTTCTCAATTACATGCATCAAGGAAGACTGAGAACAACAGTCCATTTCATAGCCAGATTTACAAAAACAAAGTAAGAGACTTTCAGGGAGGGTCTGAATGGCATATGGTCTAAATAGAAAAATAAAGGCAGAAGGAAGAGGAAGGAAAGAAGAGGAGAATTAGTTCAAAGAGATGGATGTGGGTGGTATAAATGGACAATGAACACAAGGGGGAGGAAGTTGAGGTTAAAAAATAAAGAAAAAAGCCTCTCAACACGGCCCTTAGGAAAGAGGTGAATGAAATTACACCACAACAATCAAAGCACAGCTTAAGCATGAAGTTGCACTTAAAACACACCACTTAAATAAAATTAAAGGAGCTGCAGTTATGGAGACACTGGTGGTAACACCCTTTCAGAAATATTATCCCAAAGAAAATGTTTAAATACTGAGCATAAAAGATTTACAAAAAGGTAGATTAAATGATATAACAGCAGAGTGACATATAGTTTGGCTTTTTTCCTAAAATTTGGAGCTCAATTATGTATGTATACCTTAAGACCAAAGACTCTGCGGTGCTAAGCCTCTGTTGTATTAATCTGTGTTGCCAATTTTTCATAATATATTTATTAGCAGAATGCCAGTTTCATTACTGAATTAGTCCAGCTTTACATCTGTGTATCTAATAGAATTTGATCAATGAATCTGGAGGAAGAAATGGATCAGTTTGTTGTAGTTTGTATTCTTAACTATTTGAGGTTTTTTATTTCCACATTGTCAGAACTTTCAAGAACTACTTGAAGTTCTGTGGAGTTTGGACTACGGCTACGCTAAAGAACATCTGATATAACAACTCTTTACATGCATCGCCTTACCAACAAAATATTCAAGAATGCCTTAATGACAAACTCAAAGCATTTGGCTTGGTCTCTTTTGTTTTAAACAATAAACAAGACAACATCATGTTATGAAGAATCTAATTGAAGATTTGGGATAAGTAATTATAATAACAGGAGTTCCAGGGTCTTTTTGAAGCAATATTGTTCTTGGATTACAAAACACTGATAGAGGTCTCAGTGCTGTAAGCCACATGAAGAAAGGAAACCCAAAATTAAGAATGATAATTACAAATCAGAGACATTTCTTCTGCATCTTTCTTTCATCAAAAAATGCCAACTTGGCCATTAAAAAGACATGAAACGGTGTTATCAGAATTTTTTCCCATGGGAAAGGTTTGCACAGGAGATGTAGAAACTAAGAACACACAAAACAAAATATTTGAACATGGAACACCATATCACAGCCACTTTAAGGAAGCTTTCTACAGCATTCTGATTTTAGAATGGTTCAATTCCACAACAAGCTTGTCTTTTATAACCAAAGAAAGAAAAAAAAATCAAATCTATTTTCTCTTGAAATTTGTAAGTATTTTTTGCAGATGTTCAAGTGTTCAAAGACTAATTTGAATCTGTAATCTGAATGTACCGAAGGAAGTTTAAAGCATGTTGACCAAACTGTTCCATATTGCAGAAATCATGTTCTTATGATTAAGAAGGATCAAACAAAATAATAATCCAAAGTGACCGAACCATGTCTCCTAAAAAAAATAATTCTAAGTCCATATACAAGCACATGGATAAAATAAAAATATTTGTAAGAAGGTGAGATTGCATTGATTGCAGTTTAAGTTCAGATGCAGCCACAAAGAAGTAGGTTCCTTACTATGGATTTAGGAGCCTAATTTTAAGCATCTATGTTTACAAGTAGTACCTTGTGATAGGAGGCTGTTGTACAAGCTTATAGAGATATCTGTGAGGAGATATGTCTGAAGGGAAGGCATTCTTGTTTTGATTAGTGGAAAACATAATAACCACGTCAAAATATTCTCAGACTGAATGCCATAAAGTCTACATTAGGCATGGAGATATAAGACCAGTTGCTACATTCATTTTAATTTTGGGAAAAGAGTAGAGTAGTTGGTAAGCTGGTTTGAATAAATTTTCAGGATAGGAGAGTTTGATTATGTTGGCATTAGAATCTTGGGGTTCCAGCTCTAGCTTTTTTTTTTTTTTTAGAGGAGCTAATGGATCACATCCTATTAATTTTTAACTTCTGATTTTCTATGTATTAAACAACAAAAAGCTCATTCATAATTATGCAAGTGAGGAGTACAACAGCAAGGTATGAATAGCAGAGAAATAGCTTGAGATAAATACAAATCAATTTCTGAGAATTCCTTAATATCTCTGAATATATAAAGTGAACTCTACCTAAAGTAAAACCTTTCCATGAAAATTGCACAGGATGCAAAATTTCTATGCAATATCAAAACCAGTCCATGTTGCCTTATCTTACAGAAGGGACATAAAACTTACTGTTACAATTTAAACAAATCTATTAATTATATACTTCTTCATTCCTCTTGGTTCAATGGCATTTAAGTGGAATTTAGTACAAATTTAAGGATACCTGTGCTTAATGCAAGGAATAGTTCTAGAAGCATAGAATCGTAGCATCAATCAATTGAGTTGGAAGGGACCTTAAAGATTGTCTAGTTTCAACCGCCTTGCCATGAGCAGGGACGACTTCCACTAGACCAGGTTGCTAAAAGCCCCACCCAACCTGGCCTCAACTTGGTCTCAAATACTTCCAGGGGTGTAGCAGCCTGTTCCAGTGCTTCACTACTCTCTGAGTAAATAATTTTTTCCTATAATCTAATCTAAATCTACCATCTCTCCTTCAGCTTAAAGTTGCTCACCCTTGTCCTGTCATTACATGCCTTTGTAAAAGGTTCCTCTTCTGTTTTCTTGTAGGTCCTCTTTAGGTACTGGAAAGCTGCTATAAGGTCTCCCTGAAGCCTTCTCTTTTCCAGGATGAATGGTCCCAAACCTTTCAGCTCCATCCCTCTCATCGTCCTCATGCTCCTCTTGTGCTGGGAACCCCAGACATGGGCGCAGCACTCCACATGGGTTCTCATGAGGGTAGAGGGGAAGAATCACCTCCCTTGACCTACTGGTCACTCCTCTTTTGGTGCTGCCCAGGTGGGCATACATTGCTGCTTCATGCCCCACTACAACTCTCAGTTCTCCTCTGCAGGACTGTGCTCCATGAGTTCTCCCAGTCTGTGCTCATGTCTGGTGTTGCCTCAGCCCAGGTGCAGTGAGGTCCTTCTGGATGGCATCCATTGCTTTTGTTGTCTGCTCCTCCACTCAGCTTTGTGTCATATCTACGCTTGCTGAGGGTGCTCTTGATCTCACTCTCTGTGTCTTCCATAAAGGTATTAAAATTTACCAGTCCCAGGAGCTTTTATCTCACTCTGATGAGAACTCTATTTCCACCTGGAAATAGAGCCATTGACCACAACTCTCTGAGTGTGTCCATCCAGCCAATTTCTTATACGCTGAATAGTCTATGCTTCAAATCCATGTCTTTCCAAGTTGGAGAGAAGGATATCATGTAGGACTATGTTGAAGGTCTAACAGAACTGTAGGTGGTCTTCACTTATTGACTGTTGCAGTCACTCATCATAAAAAGGCCGCCAGAATAATTTGGGTTACTATCACCTCTGGTTATTTCAATTTGACTGTTTTTATTGTAAGCTAATACCAATTCTGAGGCTTTTAAAAATCTACTTTGTCTTTAAAATATTTGTTCATAATTCTAAGACTGCATTGAAATTCTAGGTTAATATTTCATCTTTAATGGCTTATACATGAAAGTCTGATGTTGTTATTCTGTCTGATTAAGATAAACCATATGTTTTAAAATTAAAAAGCAGAAAAGCATTGGTGTTTATACCTTTCTTTTCAGAACAAGCGTGATATCTCACTCACACTTCTTTTTTGGAAATGTATGTATGTATCTATTTATCACAGTTACTTAGTGCTTTGTTTTAGCTGAGAACTGGTTTGCTTTACTTCAGATGGGCAGCTTTGTTTTTTGGCAAAGCAACAGGATGTATCAAGTTCAGACAAAACACTGGAAGCTGAATTCTAAATTCTAAATTCAGTAACATTTTTTTTTACCATTTGGGAAATTTTATATAATGGGCAATTTTACTGCAACTGGATTCTATCTGAAAAATGTGGGAATTGGTTGCTTTCTTTGGTTGGTTTTGTTTTGTTTTGTTGGGGTTTTTTGTTGTTTTTGTAGGTTTTTCGTTTGGTTTTTGTTGGTTGGTTGTTTGTTTTTTTTATGGCTCAATATGGCTGATAGCACTTTCTTTACTTGTGGATTTACTGCGGCACCTTTCCTTCAAGAAGAGCTGACTGGGGCTGGCAGCTGCCCTTTTCCTGGGGTAGGACAACCTTGCCAGCTGGGCATTTGGAGGACAACAAGGAGTTTGCCCACAAGATGGAAGAGCAGGAAGAGCACAGAGAGCAAGGCCTTGCAGGAGGCACAAGTAAAGCCTGCTAAAGGAATCAGAGCACTACTTCTGCCGTTTTCCAAAAGCAACATACTGGAGCTGAGTCTTGAGGACATCACTGATGTGCATATATGTAGGGGGTTTGTATGGATGTTCAACTCTATCTTGTCTTTGGCAGTTTGAATTTTATCTTCTAAAATGGTGGTTGTCATCTCTCCTGATGTAACCATTCCCTGTGTTTAAAGACAACAAATAAAATATATGTGTAAATATAGGTCTGAATTTTATAAGGCCCTTTGGTTTTATACAGGTTCTTGCAGTTTTATCACAAAGCTTCTAAAACTTCTAGTTGTGAAAATAATTTTAAAGTCCTACTAGAAGCTTGCAACTGATGGAAGATTAAAGGTTATGGTACTAAATTATAGCAAAAATCCAAATGCATACTTTCAAAGAGAAATATGTTTAACATTTGCTGCTATTACTTTCAGTATTAAGTTTTGGTATGAAGAGCCTCAGGTACTTGCCAAGTTTTTATAGGCAACCTGTTGTTTGCAAACCAAAGAAATATCCCATTTCCTGACCTTTGCCTTTTTTTTTGTTCTCAACCACAAAATATTTGATTCATAAGAGAAATTTTTAATATTCACTATTAGGCTAAGATTCTTCTGCAGTTAATGTATTGCTTTCAACTTAATCTTGCTTTTCTTTAATATTTGTTCTTGATGTTTTTCTTGAAAATGTGTAAAAATGCAAGTCAGCTGACTTCCTTCATAGGTAATAAATAAAATGAGATTTTCCTCTTCTGCTATTTTCTGGTATTTTGTTTTTATAAGTAACTGAATTTTGTTACCATCAAATACTACAGTCAAACTAAACCACAATATCTTAAAGAGGATTTTATTCAGTACACACATACAGAAAATGTGATCCTAGTACACTACTCAGTGTTTTTAAAAGAAGTTACTGATAAAATAGTAGTTTGTTCTGTTCCAAGTGTTTCTTCCTGCTGGTGATTTTGTTGCACATCACACTTGTTTATAATCAGGCTGCTGGAATAAATTTATTCTTTGGGAGAACTGTAATACTTTAACTATGTTCTACTACTTGCTGGTTTGTGATCTACACAAAAATAATAAACTGATTTAATAGCAGACGGCTGTGATAGGTAACTTGTAATAACAACCTCATTACTTTCATAGTACATGCTGCAGAAAAATTGCATGTAGCATAATTAAATAAACACAGTTCCTGCTAAATTTGAGTGTGTTTTGTCACATAAAAAAGGCCCGTTTCTTCACAGGTCAAATAAGTGGACAGATTTGATTTCCAAATGTTTCGTTTGGGTCTTTGTGCTTTCTCAGAAGATTGTGACTCTCTCTCTCAGATACAGACCCCAATACAGTAATCCATCCCTTTGTCACACCAAGATGAAATCTCCATGGGATTTTGTGTGGTGGTTTTGAATGTTGTATTAAATGTGTCTTGAGAGACCAGTGTTTCACCATCAGCTCGTCTGTGCCCCTGATGCAAAGTGCAGTGTAAGGCTCTGGGTTTCACCTAAAAGAAGCAGAGCACCAGTACCTCTCTGTCCATGGCTTTGTATATTGGACTTGCTTTTTAACTTGTCCTACCTGCAAGTATTAGTGTTTGAGTCATGCTGGAAAGCTTACCTTTCCCCATGGGGTTTTCTGCAGGATGGTGTGAGATTTGACTTCGGTTCAGTATTGGTCATTACTACATTTCTGTGCAAAGAAAGCATTTCTATTATGCATATTCCTTGGAGCAGTTAATTAGTATTTAACTGCAGTTTAGAATAGAAGTGTGTTGTTTAAATAGACTTAAGTACATTGTAGAAGTACAAATAGGTCTAATTTATATTACTGACTCCTAGCATAGGAATCTTCTGTCATTTTTTTATATATTTCAACATGTTGTTATCTCAAATAACTCATGACAATGTCAAATGAAGAAAATATGATGTATTTTTGCAAACTCTGACACAGGGGGAAAATTGCTCAAATAATATTTGATTTCAAAAAAGCCCAGTCAGCTGCATCAGAACCTCCTAACACCTCTCAGTGATTATCCTTAGAGAAAAAAACCACTGACCTCAAGCTGAGTTCTGGTTTTGTAAAGGATCTTGTCCTGGGAATACTTGTACTTATCTGTAGAACACATTTTTAAGCCTTTGGCCAAGACCCAGTAAACACTCTGATATCCATTGGATTTTACAAGGCAGTTTCCAAACACATATTGGATTGTTGTGGATTCAGACTTTAACTTCATAGTTAGTCTGAATTATAAATAATTTCATCTCAGTTCATACATTTTCTTTAAGAACAGAGTCCCACTTAGTCTGATTGATCTGTTTCCTAGGAGTCCTGGAGCTTAAGTACAGTCACTACAAAATCAGGCTTGTGAAAGCACGGTTGAGTATTTCCCACGTGCGGACTCCCAAATGCCTCCTCCATCCTCATTGTTCTGACAGACTATTCTGTTCTTTTTTGATGGAAATCATCCCTGCTGATATTAACTGATCTTGTAAGAAAAATATTTATATTTATTAAACAAAAATCAAATGGCAATTTGAATTTGATGCACTTGTATCTCATATATTTGTCCTGAGTGACTACCACTTTGAGCTGAGACTAATTCCTTTAAGTGTTCACTATAATTAGAGAAGAAATTAATTAAGGAAAGAAAGCTTAATTTTATTTTAATGGAGATAGAAAGAATCTAGCAAGATTAGATGATCCAATCAGATTACAGAAACAAGATCTTGGGGTGTGAGTGACTTCTCATTAACACTTCCTGACAGAAAAATGGTTGTTTTGAGTATTCCATCTAATATTCAGTCTCAACACCACTCATAGATCAAATACATCAATACAAATATCCACCTAGAAGTGCCAGATAGAAAACCAGTCAGTCATGGTTACCTCCTTGCAGATGGTTCATTCTTTAAGAGTGCTCTGAAAGTGGCAAGGTACAGGTGCCCTTCACCATGGAGAACAATTCTGAGTAGTCTGTCAGATTAAACTGGTGACTATGTGAGGCAGTCAGGTCTAAAGTGTTCACACAAGGTTTTAGAATACTTAACTAAACATATCATCCCCTTTTTGAATAAAACACTCTTTACTAGTGTCTACTCACACTATTACTCTCTTAGGAGAAATAAATACCTGGATGAAAGCCAGGCAGTTTTAGTTTAGCCTGAGATTAGCAGAGTTGATGATCAAAGGAACAAGTGCAAGTACATAATGCAAAAGGTGGGAACGACTTAAGGTTTTGTCTTTGTAGTCTGCTTGCTTACATTTTGAGCATAGTTCCTGGAAAGTAATGCAGGTATCAAACTATTTCCTTCACTGTCCCTTCCTCAGGTATTTGTTCCTGATATCAGTTTTAAATGACTGTAGGATTGCCTTTTGGCCTTGCTAATTTTCTTTTTTTTTCTTTTCTTTTTTTTTTTTTTACAGATTATGCAGCAAAAATAGAACTATCTTAAATTTCATTGTAGATTTTATGATACTTTCAAACATGTTTATTCACAGAATGTGTGTATATACAGTAAGCACATTTTTCCATTCCGGAAGTGGAAAAATGCTCAGTTTTCTGAGATTTCAATTCAACTATTAATGCATCAAACACAAACATATCCTACTAATGAGCCAATCTCAATTTAGAAAAAACTTATATGAGAAAACATTTCTTTTATTGCACTTAAACATCTTTATTGGAAGTTTAGAAATTAACATGTTCTTACTTTATTTAGAATTTCCAACATTATCATGTTTCTTTGGAAAACTGTACTGCCAGAAATCCACATTTTTATTTCTACTTCATTATTATCCTATTTTGCAAACAAATATGAAAAGTGAAAAGCATGGAATTATTTATTTTCAGATGTCTATTTTTTTTTTCCTATTTTTCACTGCGGAACTTTCTCAAGATCAGAACAGCTGCTGACAAAGGAATATCACTTCTATAATTCAATTTTTTCTTTTGTTCCTTCAAATTTCATGGAGATACAAATAATATTGTACATTTTAACAAAGGAATATTATAGAAGTGAAACAGGAAACTACTCTCAATAGAGTTTTAAAATAAACTTTATTAATTTGTGGTTTTGTAACAGGAAGAAATCTTTTCCAAAGAAAAGGAAAGGATGCTTCATCTTCATCCAGTCATCTGGGAGTTCCTCACTCAGTTGTGATTCCTGATTATTTAGTAGCTTCCTTGTATTTATATCATTTTGCTACAAGGCATCCCACTTTTAATTACATTGCTTTTGGAAAGATTGTCTTCTCTTTGAATCTTCCTCTTTTTAGCTCCTGGTTATTACTCTGCAAGTGACAGCAAATTGGCTACTTCTGCCAACTCTTCCCATTCCAAACATGATATTATCATACCTGCTATAGTTTTTTTTTTTTTTTCCTAATTTTCTAAATTAAGGGAACTGAATTACTTCTTTAGCAATCCATACTATTGGCTGTTTTCATCCTGCCCTGAACCCTACGCAATTCAATGATCTCCATGAGAAAGAGGGACAAGAGGGAGGGACCTTTTACTGTTCAAGATGTGAATCAGATACGTGTTCACTGAGGGACATAGTGATATATATATTTTCCTTGTAATTACTAATTTGTAATTATGAATTACAAATCAACAAATTGGTTGATTTACCGATTTTTGATTGCCAGAGTATATCAAGTTGATGTTTTCATAGATTTTTCCATTGCAAACCCAAGACCTCATACTTTAGTGACAGTGGTCAGTTCGGGGACCATATCTTTAAATGGAGAGGTAGGATTTATTTTACCATCAGCACCAGTCCAGATTTATCAAAAGTAAATTATTCTTGTTGCTGTTATGATGATGATGATGATGATGATGATGATGATGATGATGATGATGATGATGATGATGATTATTATTATTATTGCCAAGTTCCTGAATCAGGGTGAGATTTTTTGGGTGTTCTTAAGAACTGGCCATGATTTTACTATCCTTAGTAGTGTCATCAGAAAATTTATCATCTGATTATCCTACTTCCAGGGACATGAAAAGAATGAACCCTAGGCTGACTATTCACGATTCCAACAAAAAACCTTCTTCCATCATAAGAATTGACCATCTCTTCCTGCCCTCTGTTTCCAGCACAGCAATACAATATTTATCCATGCATAACCCCTTTTATTCCATGACTACATAATTACCTTTTAAAAAAATTTGGATGTTCACTGAACATATTTTTCTTCCTATATCTAAATTCTGTTGCTGAACTCTGCAAAGAAGCGTCACATGACTAATTTTACAGTTCTAGTAAGAACTAGATAATTCTAATAATAACTGAAAAGGTAAAGGAATTGTCACCATGTTTGTGTAGAAGAAAATGTAATATTTCTCCAAAAAGTTCAATGTGTTTAATGAAAAAAACTTGTTATATTTTGTTTTAAAAGCTTTTTATCACACTTATGTAGGCGCTGCCTTAAATTTAGACTTTTGGACAGTCAATTATACTATCAGGTTGTTTCTTATCCTTTATGAAAATTCTGTTTGTTCTACTTAAATATTAATTACTTTATTTCTGGTCAATTATTATCCCACGAGAAACCCTGTATAGAATAATTTGAGATTACTTTTCTGTTTAACAATTAAAGGAAGGAAATATGAATCTATACTGGACAGGGTTCCCTAGCAGGAACATATAGAAGAAACTTCATCATAAAAATGGAAGCGTCATAAAATAAAACAGAAAAGTGCAAGCTGGAATCTCTAAGTGTTAGAGACAGCTGCATATAAGTAGTGGGGAGAAGACTAATGTTAAATAGAAGTTAAGTAAATGCAGCCAAGTATATTTGAAATTATAACTGGAGG
This sequence comes from Calcarius lapponicus, assembly GCA_039654755.1. Taxonomy (NCBI): domain Eukaryota; kingdom Metazoa; phylum Chordata; class Aves; order Passeriformes; family Fringillidae; genus Calcarius; species Calcarius lapponicus. The sequence goes on along the minus strand of CM077464.1, from coordinate 92,722,612 downwards.
AGATAGTTAAAGGATTTTCTCTAGGTCATCATTCACTGACAATTTCTAGAAGAAAAACATACTTTATTATAGTAACAGTAACATGAGAATTCACTTCTTCCAACTTGACCATATCCAATTATGTTGTGCTTTCAGCATTCAGCTGTTTTCCTTTTTGCTTCACTTAAGACACAACATCTGGAGGGCCTCATTAAATGAAGGTTAGATAATCTACTAATGAACTATTTAATTAGGAATTCACCAGCGGGAAAAGTACTAAAGCTGTTATTTGTCTTTACTCACACTTATTAGGAAGAGAAAAGAAACCACAGAAGTACATAGAATATTTTTTCATATTTGAAAAAAAATCCTTTAAAACAAACATACCATAGTGTTTCTAACTGAAGTAGGAGTTAGAAAGTATTCTTTTGAGGTATAATTTAAAGTACTGGTATAATGAAGTAAGACAGTTTATTTAGCTTCTTTCTGATATTAGATGATTTTTTCATTCTCTAATTCATCCTAAAACTTAAGAAACAATAAAGGCATTGCCTTTACAACTTATCTTTATGCACTCTTCATACAAGTCAGTAAGTAAAATGCTTTCCTAGCTTTTTATACATGGCTGGCAGACATTAAATGTTCTTTGACAGGGACACTGTGGTGCACTCATCTTGGACTGCTTTGGCATGTACTTCAATCATATTATCACCAGCCTAGTATGAAAAACTCCTCTGTGCAAGGAAGGTATCTGTTTTGGTGAGAATCCTGAAAGAGGACCAATGCTGGATGTCTTCTGAGATGACTACTTCTGCTCAGTATCATCTGGGCTGAGACTCTCTTACCATGTTTCATTATGCTCTTTTAAAGCTGTCAGGATGGAATGATTTTTCAGTCACTTTGCTGCGCAGTGGATTTAAAATCATGTCCCCAGAATATCATATTAATGGATTAAATAGTCAAAGTATTAATATAATGCTCTCTCTTGTCTCTGTACCCATAATTTATAGTATGACTATCACAAAGTTATGGCAATTCTCCAAAACAAAGTACTTATATTTTGTTCTCCATGAAGCATTTCATTGACTGCTGCACTTACTGTTTCAGTGGAGCAGAATGGTCTACCAAACTGACTTTTAAATAATTAAACACCATATGAGCTTTAATTTTGATTATTGTTATACTTTTGAAATGAACTTAATTATGTGAAGTAAATCTAAACATTAGTTGGAAGAAATAATTTTCCTGGGAAATTAAAGTGTGCTCCATGTACAGTGGTGAGTCTCAAGAAGGTCAAGAATGTTTTCATGTTAAACACCCTCAATTCACTTCAGGTTTTCTTTAATGTCTTATCTGGACAGATGGCAGCAGCAAACCACTCTGTGTGGAATAGGAAAATGATTTCTCCCTTTGCCAGTTGTGACAGAAAAGATTCTGTTTTCACTTGTTTGTTGGTGTGTCTATCTAGCAACTACAAAAACATTTATTTTTGTCTTAAGTATCTCAAGTAATCTCAGTTTATGTGTTTTATTTTCAGGTGTTTTGAGTTGTTTTTGTTTTGGTTTTTTGCTTTTTTGTTTGTTTGGGGTTTTTTGGGTTTTCTTTTTTAAACAAAGTAAAAATACCTTATGAGTTTATTGTATAAAATTACTTTTCTAGGCTAAAACCCAGGGTACTTTAGTTAAGGAGTTCCCAACCTTCTCCAAAATGACCAGTTTTTACACTGAGTTTTAGGATTTTCTTAGCATGATCTTAAAAAATAATGCATCCACAGAGTTTCATGGTTCCTTCCCAGCAACATGAACAATCCCAGGAACCTGGTGTTTTAGAATAAAGTATTTAACTTTCTACACTCTGGAATAGTTCTTTGGAGTATTATGGGCAAACTGTGGAGCTTCTGCTTGTTTTAAGCACTCATATAATCTGAAAAGCAAAAACCCTCTGAAGAGAGTGTGCAGCCTATTTTCTGTCAGTGGCTGAAATTTGTTGGTATAGTGGTTGTATGCATGTCAGCATAGTTTAACTTAAATGTTTGGTGAAACAGAGACTGTGTATGTAGAAACAAATGTCAGTTGGCCTAAATTTTGAAGTTTTAATAATATCCTTCCCTGATCAAGCCATATTATTTCTTATAATCTGGAGCATATTTATGTATGCTTCCACTTTCCAGACTTATGAAGTACAGATTTCATGCCAAACTTGTTCACTGGTATCTTTCACGTTTAAGCCACCACTCTCAAAAGACATCAAGAAATCCACAGTTCTCATTTTTCAGTTTGCATTCCCAATGAGTAACCAAGAATTTAGATCTCCTTGTGTTTGCACAGACTGCTCTGCCTCCTCAGTAGAGCAGAACCAAAGCTTAATTCTTAAACAAAGGGAGAAATCAAAAGAGAACTTTATGATAATTATTGATTTGAACATGTAATGAAAGTCAAGAAAGAGTCTAAGAAACAATTTACAAAAGCTATTAGAGTTGCTAATAATTTTTCTGGAGTAGGAAGCTTCCCAGGAGATCTGAAAGGGTTTTAGAAAAGATAATTTTACAGTGACAAAATAATTTTTTTTACAATTTTTGAAAATTTGAAACAGAATAATTCATATATATGGTTGAAACTCTTGATATCTATCTCAAAATTCAGATAGAAATAGGCAGAGTTAAGGAAAAAATCAATAAATTGAACTTTAAAATTTAAAAAATCTTCCTCTCAGATTTTTTATGTTTTCTTGGATGAAATATTAACTGTAGCATATAATTTCCCTTGTAACACAGACTGAAAAGCAGGTTATTTAGATAATTTAGGAACTATTTTAAATCTCTAAGGTATATGTATATATTTTACAGAAAATCTGTAAAAATTACAGTCAAGGATTAGAGCAAACATGAATAAATATATTAGGGATAAATAAAATAAGGACTATAACATATGAGGAGGGAATCATCAAAACATATCAGGAAAGAATCATTGAGTTGTTATAATAAGAATTCCAATCAATTAATAATCAATGACTTCTTTAAAGAAGTCATTAAGTATGTAAGTAAGAAAAGCCAGTTGATGTAGCCATTTGGTTTTCCAAAAGCATTTCTGTTTGGAGTTTCTTCTCCAAAAATTCTTGAACTGACTTGTGAGATAAGAGAAAATCTTGTCACATGGAGCAAAAATTGGTATGAGAAAAATCATGTAGAAATAAATTTTCACGGTGGAAGAAGATCATTAATGAAGGCTTACATGGGTCTAGTGGAAGGTGTCCCTGCTCTTGGCAGGGGGCTTGGAACTAGTTGATCTTTAATCTCCCTTCCAACCCAGGCTATTCTATGATTTTATGATATATCTGCTGTTTATTATCCCAATGAATGATTTAAGAAGTGAGTAATAAGGTCAAAAAAAAAAAAAAAAAAGGAATCATAGGCTTTGATAAGTTAATCAAGGTTCTAAAAATGAAAGAGATCTGCAGAGGGATATCATGATGAGGCAAGAGCCACACATCAAACAGTGAATAAAATTAGAGTTAGATGCGTTTGAGGTGATGTGTATTAGGGAACACTCCTCATTTTGTAGTTCAATGAAAACTATGCTCAATGCTAGCTAAAAAACCAAAATAAAATATTATGAAATATGACGGCCGGTGATACTCAAAATAGAAGATGTTAATGTTCTGCTTAAATTCTCCATCTGCATCATGAATGTTGAATGTAGAATTGATATCTTGACTTTGAAAAGATCTGTCAAAGTCAAAACAGGGACAATCAGGGGTATGGAATGGTTTCCATGCAAGTAAGTATCTCGTAGAGATGGGACTTTTTGTAAAGGAGATGTCATAGGAGAGGTGTGACACAGGTCTGTATATTCATGATGGGAAGGTGAGAAGAGTACTTACCACCATCTTTTCTGCTGCAATAATATTAAAGTCATCACATGAAACAAGTCATTGGTAAGTTACAAACAGGGAAGGCAGTTCTTCATATAATGTGTGGCTTGTTGTGGAGTTCCCTGCCCAAAGGAAGTTTTAACATCAAAAATTTATCTGAGATAAAAAGTGATTGGGAAAAATAATGAAAGAAAATTTATAAATATGAAGATGCTCTTTCTGGCTCAGAAGTTTGAATTTTCGCTAATATATGCAGCTCTTCCAGGAGACACATCTGCATGAGATTTTCCTGTTTCCTACCTGTTCCAGGCGTATATTCTGACAGGTGTTGTTGGAGAAATTATTACAGGGATCTTTGGTCTGACAAGGTGTTTCTGTCCCAGATTTTCCACCTGTTCCTTTCCTTCTAGACTCAGGCTGCTCAGAAGCCCATGGCTCGAAGGACACTATCCCTCACAGACACCAGAAAAATTGGTGTAATAGATCAGATGTGCAATTTGTGTTTAGTCTGTGTTCAGGGGAAGTGGTTGAGCCATGTGAAGTCTTGTTTGCCATAAGATTCCATGTGTCAGCTGCTTGTTGAGTGAACCTGATATTTCTGCTGATTTTACTTTCCATTCGCACTGTTAACATGAAAGGAGGAGGTACAGGAAGACTGAGGACTCAGCACGAAGCCTGCTTTATGGGGAGCTGATGATAGGGAGACCCACACTGATGAGTGTGAGAAGAGAAATGCTACATCCAGAGCCGACTCCCCGTCGCATTGCATTGCTGAGACACAAACCAGGAGCGAACGCACAGCTCCAGCACGTAGGCAGTCATGAACAGTGAGTTGCAGTGCACCTCTTCAGGCTGCCAGCATAATTCTTTGTGAGTTTCCTCGTGCAGCTTGCCTCTTATCCCTTATTTCGCTCATAGTGTTGTAAAAGCAGTAAAGGAAGAGGGACAAGAATGGTGTGTGCTACTGAAAGATACCTGCTGTATCTTTGTTTCTTCTCTGCTATAAAAAACCTGAGCACATACACACAACAGCTTAAACAGCAACAAGTTGGAAATGATGACAAATTCCTACTGCAGCATCTGAGGAGAGAAATGTGAGTGAGAGACCACAACTAGAGCAATTTCCTGTACTGACTAATGCGAAATAAAATATAACGGGCATGTTTGGAGATGCATCAGTACATGGAAAATGTAAACAGAGGCAAAAAAAAAAAAAGAAAGGGAGAGAAAGACAGGCAGGATAGCTGCCAGTTTAATGTGCAGTTTACTGGGGAAATAACCTGGCTGAAGGTGAGGAAGGAAGAATTCTTCAAACAAAAGATTTTACAATATCTTCATGAGCTTTTCAGTTGCCTGGAGCAAGAGCCCTCCAGGGCACTGTCAATTTCTAAAGGGAGCTTTTGGAAATCTCACTTCAAAAGTTAAAGAAAGCTTCTTGGTAACTCCAAATCAGCTAAAAAGTGTTACAGAAGGAAGAGGATGTACCAGTCCATAGGAAAGGCAAGAAATTAATGGGAAGTGTATTAAAATGTTTTTTTTTTTTTTTTGGACAACAAATAGGGGTCCAAAAGATGGCAGAAAGCCAAGTTGTAGATCACTGTCCAGCTATGATCTCTGTCATGCTAAGTAAATTTATCTGACACAGCAGCAGTCACTTGATATGCTAACTATGACCAAACCTGATTTTTGAGCAATTAAAGATTAAAACATTCCATGTCCAAACTCGGTATAATCAAGATATAAGTAGTTCTCCCTTTATTAGGCCAGACATAAGTTACATAGCCAGAGGGGATATCCCATTGGAAAAAGAAGCATGATTGGTTTCTCTGGTGGCTATTCAGACCTTATCTAGAAATGAAAGGTGAGAGGTGAGACTGGAGAAGATAAGCAAAACTGTCAAAGCTGGTCGGCTGCCTTGTGGGTTGTTTTTTTTTAGATGCAGATCTGTTTTGCACTCTAAATAGACCATTTAGGGCAGGAGTCTAGGAGGTATCTTTGTGTTTGTAATATGTGAAAAATATTCAATAAAATATGTCTTTTTTTTTCAAGTTTCTTCCCCCAGCTTAAAAATGGATTAGAAATAATGGCCAGGATCTGAAAGAATCAGAAAGTGTGGGTGATGGCAGACAACTTGAAGAATATTTAAATGATGGTGTATTGTGGAAGAAGGAGGGTGGTTTGTGCTTATTATTAAAATCCAATAATTTTTCTGCAAGAAAAAATGTCTACTACGTCTCTTAACCTGAAATACAATGGTATTGAATAACTGATGAGTCTTCAGAATTTATGTAAGTCTATCTCTTTTTGCATTACTCTCATATTTAACTTCCTTTCAGAGCTTTGATGATGGTATCAGTTTGTTGATAGAAAGACCAAAATAGATCCTTTCAGCAAACTGTTAAAACCTAGGTTAGCTGGTGTTCAGTTATGATGGAAGTCCACCCATGTGTGTCCACATGGCAAGATCACACCTTGGCAGAAAAATGTGGTTCTTTTTCTGAAGAATACACATTAGATTTATTTGAAAATACAATTTTCATAAAATGAATTCTCTCCAACTTTGTGGTAACCTCATAATATATCAGTTTGTAAGCATCTCTCCAACTCATCTTTTACAGTTATTTTTGACTGACAGTTTCCTTTTGTGTGTGAAAGTTGATGAGCCAGTGGTATTCCTTGTACCTTTTGTTTGTCAGATGAGAGCCTTGAGCACAGGATCACAAAGGAAGGGAGGGAGGTGGGAAGCCAGTTGCAGACAGTTGCTTGCTATCACTTCAGATCACCTATGTGTGGACTAGCTCCAGCAGGAGGATGTGCAATCACATTAGCACAGCTCTGTGCCTGAAGGAATGATCCCTGCTGGATTGAAGTACCTGCTCTGTCTGAAGATGTTTGGCTCCTTTTGTCTTGCAGCTCCCCCAACCTCTCTGGGGTAGAAGGCCTACAGGAGAGGAGAATGAAATGGTCACACTGGCTGAAGAGTTGTTTTACCCTTATCAGTTAGAAGACTAGCATTGTACCCCAAGAACTTTGGATGCCACAGTTGCTGACTAAAATGAATGGGCAGCTTTGAACCTTGAAGCAAAATCTTCCTCACTTTTTCTACCCCATAAATCTCAGGCAAAATCACCTAATCTCTATGCTTTGATTTCTGAAATCTCTAATAAATCTTGCTGTTAGTGCTTATAATGCTGAACTAAAAACGATAATACTCCCTTATAACATTGATCTTAAAGATTAATATAAACTTCTTAATGACTGCTTACTATGTTGATTTTGTTAAGCTTGGGAAGATGAAAACAGTATGATCACAAATATGCTAATTTGAATTAACTGTGCAGTATCTCAGAATTTATTTGCTGTCTCTGACAGAAAAATAATTTAATCTTGCTGCTGCCATCCAGTAAAATTCCAAAAGAATGAATTTTTTTTTTTTTTTTAGAAAAAAAGAAAGTACAGGAGTAGTGAGAAAGCATAGTCTGCAAAGTGAAACCTGTGAGAGAAATTTGCAAACAGAATTTTTGGTATGTTCCTTTTCATTAATGAAATCTGCACTGATGTGTTCATATGCTTGTGAGCTAAAGACATTTTATGGTATCCAAACAGAAAAGGCATCTTAAAGTGATCATATTGCATTGTCTACAACAACCACCTCCCATCCCTGTCCAGAGACATCTAAGGCCTATTGTTTAATGTTGATAGCCACAAAAACAGCCCATTTCAAAGGATTGGTTTGTTAATTTCCTTAATGTTTTTTTTTTTTGCATCTCAGATTTTTTTTTCTAAGAATATAGTTATTTAAAGACATTTAACAGCAACTGAAAGTTTTCATTCACTGACAATGGAACTGTGCATCCATAAAATAATTTACATAGTTATTTATGATAATACCAGTAAAAGTGGTATTAAAATTTTGATCAATTAATTTGTTTTCCAGTCTCTTTTCTTTGCAGTGGAAGTGATTTCCATGGAATTCCCAACAGTCTGGCAGTGAGTGGCCTGCAATTTCTTTTTTACCTCTGTATGTGAATATTGCATTGGGTTAAATTAATCTACTAGCATTATAAACATAGTTGTTGACTTCCTATTACTCTTAATAAATAGAAGTATTAAATACTTCAGTTTGTGCAGTGATTATTGCTTATAATATTTTACCATGATTTAAAAGTTTTTCATACCTCAAAAGAAATATTTATCATCACCAGTCATAAAAGAAAAAAAGAATTTTATCTAAGTTATTAAAAATTTTGAAAGAGCTGTTTCTCTGTAGGTATTAAGCATCAAGTACTGTCCCTTTGGTGAAATAGGACTGCACACTACCTTCTGCCTTTATCTAGGGGCAAGTTGTTTCTCCTTGTACATTTGTTCTTACAAAAGTAAGTACTTTGGGATTTAGCATCATGAAGGACAAGCAGCTGTTTTACAACAAGTTCAAACCGTGCTAATAACTGACGAGAACAGTGTCACTGTGACTCCTGGACAGTGTTTCTTAGCATAAAGTGCGACATGGCTAGATCCATGTATTCCCATTTCAGAATATGTGCACCTGTTTAGACCTGCCCTTTCCCAAAGAAACTTTGTCTTAAAATGCTAGGGGCTCTGCAAGGTGAAGGTAACTGTTTATAGGAGGAATTTTATGGCTTTTCATCCACACCCACACCAACCTCCTTTCAGCTACTGCTCTGCCAGATGCATTTAATTATTGCCATAAACTGTAAACACTACTGCATGACCATTTCCCCTTTAGCAAGATTGTGTGTGTGAAAAAAGTAAACAGATTGTATAACAAAGTGTTCTCTAGCTGTCAGCAAGGGCTTTGAAAATAAAACACTTCCCTCCCGACTCACAATTGGCTGACAGTCGGCACATAATGAATAATAGCTCCTGGGGACCAGCAGAAAGATGTGTGGGAAAACTTTAATTAAAAGCTTGTCAGTACAATTTTACCTGGGTGACATCACCTGACTGAAATCCTGCTGCCGGGCTTTGTTGTCTATAGGATCGCAGGTAGCGCACTTGTTTTGCTGACAGCAAACAATTCAAAAAGTACTTCAAAACACTGGGGGGAAGACGCTATGCTGCCAGTAAAATATAATCTATTTGTGGTGTTCTAATTTTCTAATTAGCAGCTGTAGAAGGCTCTTCGCCATTGTGGGAGGAGGGTGACAAACAGGTTTTTGTAGCTCGTTATCTATGATGCCCTCTTGATTATGAATTTTCTTGACATTCCATTCCAGAAAATTGTGTTCCAAAATCAAATACATTTCCAAATGTAGACAGCTGGGCTTGAGCCAGAAGTGCAGACCTAGCATCAAATTCCCAGCTTGAAACTCTCTTATATACATGAAATCAGAGCACCAAATCCAAACAGACTGGAAGTTCACAGCAGAGGATTTTCAGGCTGTGCAAAATTCCTAAGGAATAGGAACTTCATGCTGGCCCAACACAATAAATCATATAGTCCAAGGAAAGAGCCATGGTAATGAGTTTGATTCTGCCCATCTCAAGCTGCTGGTAGCAATGAGGTGGCATATATGCTTTTGTATACTTGTTAATGTAAAATGGGAACGGGAATTTGAAAGTCCAAACTTAGCCCTAAATTTGCAATTAGCAATATTCATGGAAAGAAACTTTCATCTAACACTGCTGAAATCATTAATGCTAGTAAAGCTTGGCTATTTTACAAGTAATTTGTAGTAATGGAGAGTAGTTTCTCATAACTTAATGCTAATTAATTCAGTTACATCATGATCTAGCTCAAGTCCTGAGCTGACTTTAATGCGAATAGGCTGGATCTGATCCAAAAGCCACTGAGGCCAAAGGGAGGCCTTTCCACTGATTTTGAGAGGAGTTGGTTTGGGTGTGTAGATGGATGGAATTTACTCACCTGACAGAGGAGAGACTCTCACTGAATTGTGTGTTTGCCTCCTTATGAACATTCTCTCAATTTCCTTAATTTTATGCAATTATGATTGGCCAAATGTTGAGGAAAGTATTATATCTAATTAGTGGTGAACAAAAGTAAACAGGAGGTTTATTTTCTCATTACATGCTAAAATTAAATGCTATTCCTGGGCATGTATATGTGAGTAATAAAGCAAAGCAACTCCCATATAAGACTAAAGAGAAGGCTTCTAAAAGCAAACATTTCTAGTACAACCTTTCTGTGCAAAACACAGTCTGAAGATTGATCAAAAATTTTTTTTTTTTTTGGTAGAAGAGACTAGAGTTAGGCAAGTGGGAAGGAAAACTGGAGCAATTAGCTAAGAATTTTCCTTTTTTCTTAGTTGCTCTGATATGCTGTGCAATAACTCCAAATTCTCTAGTAAGAGAGTATTGAAAAAAGAGCAGCTGCTTTCGTACTCCAAAGGACAAAGAAGTGTTATGCTAAAATGTAAAATAGTTGTCATTTGCTTGTCAGAATGTCCATCACTTGCTTGGTGACAAAAATATATTTCTAAATTTCAGTTACTAATGCCAGAGCTAAATTCATCAAGGCACCTTAAGAAGGAGTTTGCAGCAATTGAGCATTAGGACTTTCAAGGGAGGCCTGGACTTGAAGCGTTGTGCATGAGTCAGGAGTTTCTGATTAGGCTAAATGATAGTTGGCATTTTGAGAAATTTCCCCGAAGTCCCCTTCTAGGTGGGACTAAAATCTATGGGCCAGGCAGTACCCTAAAGGTCAGGTCACTGAAAATTCATTGACACCACAGTAATTTTTCTGTCTTGTGTAAATGCAAGGGTAAATGTGTAAGGAACGGTGTTTCGGGAATGAGGGGAAGGAAAGACACATGGCAGATTAGGCATTCCTGCAAGGAGAGAGATACTATAGCTTTATGTATTGTTGGAGAAGCAGATGTAACTCACTGTTCAAATCCTGAGCAGTGGAGCCTTTTCCTGCTTCAGTCACTATTTAATCGTGACATAAAAAGCAAATAAAAAGTAAAATAAATTCAAACAGTTGTGTAAAAAAAAGTGCATTGCACCTAGCCACTTCTTCCATGAAACAACTTCTCAGGAAATTCGGCATGCAAATGCATAACTCAAACCTAGTTTCCCATGAACTGAGAAGATAGAGACAAGTGCACTTGTTGTGCTTTTAGGGTAGTACAGGCAAAATCCCATTCAAGTAGTTTAGGTTGTCCTCAAATATGCCTGTGCCATGTGTTGAAAAGGACGGAATTTTAGGCATGATTCACAGCCATTTATGTCATAATCTTCCTTGCCTTCTTTAGAACTTTTTGGTGGAATCGTCTGAGGAAGCCATGGGTTTTTGGAATTGGCTGAAATGAAAACCAGAATTTTCTCACAGTGCCATATTAAATATTTCAGGTGGAGGCTCTTTCATTCATCTCTGTTTATTCTGGCTACCAGAATGTTGTCACTGTCTCGTTCTTGCCAGCCATTTATTCTTACATCATTTTTCAAGAACTCAAGCTTCAGAAAAAAAATTACCTTTGCTGGCTAACAGTAGTAAATTTGAGGATCAGGATAGAGCAATCTGGCAGGTGGGGAGAGCAGGAAGAGTGTATCAGCTGTGTCATGAAACTAGTTTTATGATTTCTTTCCAGTTCTTGTAGTCAAGAATCCTCTTCACACACCCCACAATAACTGTGATTCTCAGCAGGATTCATGGGGAATGTAGTGGATATTATTTTCCCTTGGAGCAGTCTTCCTTCATGGACACACATATTAGTGGCACAGTACAGGGATGGTTGCAGTCTTTCTTGTGCATGCAAATCTAATGTGAAATACCACAGTTTTGCATAGATGATGTAAGTGAACTGTCTGCTGTTGCTTTTAGTAAGTAAATTCAGGGTCAGGTAAACCACTATGCTATGAGAAGAGAGGGTTTCAGTTACTGGCACAGACTTTCTGTGTGATCTTGAACCAGTAATTTATGGTCTGATTCATTAAACTGTAAAGTGATAAGTATTAGATTACTACATTTTAAGCTATTAGCAACATTTTAGTGCATAAATGAAAACAATTTTTTAGCTCTTGTGTATTTGCACTACAAAAAAGAAGCTGTAACAATTCTGCTTCACTAAAGAACCTCTTCTATGATAGAAATAAGCAGTAAGGTGAGCTACTTATGTAATTTACTAACCAGAACAGACCATAGTGCCAAAGGCCTATGTTTTGTCTCATTTTTGGTGGGTTGTTTTTTCGGGTTTTGGGGGTTTTTGTTTGTTTTTGGTTTTTTGGGTGGTTGTTTTGGGGGGAGGGGGATTTTTTTGGCATGTAGGATGGTTCAGGAACAGAAACAAGCACATGTCAAAGGGACCATTTGGATTTCTAGGCTTGGCAACGAGAAAAGGTTGCATTGAGTGTACAGGCAGCCTGGTTGAAATTTCCAACATCATGGAGGAAAAAGCCTTTGTCCTTCAGATTTTTGAGTTCAGAAGTCTCTTCCAAGAGAAAGTGGGTTTAGTAGGTTAAAAACAGTCATCAGTAAAATATAAAACCTATCCCTTGCCTATTTTCTTAGTTGCTGGTTTATAATCCCTATGCTTTCTCTATGTAGGGGATGTTTTTTTCTTTTCCTCCTCAATCCTGTGTCTTCCATGAGGCCAAGAACATGTCTTATTTTTCTCTTCCAGCCTGACTGCCTGTAAGCTTAAGTAGATAAGAAGCAGAATGCTTCTTTGGCATCTGAAAGACACAGTCTTGGGGTCCTCTGAAGAGGAGTGGCAAAGCCTCCTTTGCATGTTGTGGGTAACCATTACCATGGAAAACAAAGCAGCAGTACCATGTTTTTCATAATAAATGGTTCATGTCTTTCTGTTTGCAGAGGCAGTAGCAATGGTTGCTGTGTGTTGCTGGCAGTATGTATGATGGTTCAAGAACAGATGCTCCAAATAACCAATGGGATCAGGCACATCAAGGGCAGCTGAGACTACTCAAGGAACCTCAACAGTGACCAACCTCATATTAGAGGGATCATACTTCTATAGATGGATTGAATAACTAGGTAACTATTTAACTTACAGACTTGGAGGTCATCCACTACAATCAAAGTGGTCTTAATGACATCTGAGAAGAAGTCTTCAGGTGGCGGCAAATTCATCCACAGATGAAGACATAACAGCCTCTTCCCTAAGTCCTGCTTTATGTACCTCAATCTTTCAAACTTTTTTCTTTCTTTTTTTGATCTATTCATAGGAAGGCTGTGAATTACTTGTCAATAAGAACAAATATACTTCAAGTATTTCTCCAATCAAAATTTACGAGCTTACTTGTGTAGGTGGGAAATATGTCTTTCTGTTGACATTTAGTTATGCCTTGAAGGAGGGTTTCAGAGTTCTTAAAACCATGCCAGTTCTTCAAGTTAGCAGATGATAGTTGTTTTCATCACCACGGGGTTGTTACAAAAGCTAGTAAGAAAAGTATAAGCAGACAGTTTTATTTATTATTTACATGTTATCAAAGTGAAGGAAGCCTCTTTTAATTTAAGAGAGCTATGAAAAAACCTATAGAAAACCAGCTTTGCTCTTGCTATTTGATGAACGGTAATCTTTGATTGTACTTGATGATAAATTAGGTGGCTGATCTCAGTGTTCAGTCTGATTTACAAGAGATTCTTTTGAAGTGATAAATGCCTATCAGCCTGCAGTCTTACACTGTAGAACAGAAGGATCTGAACATACTTGACCAAACAGCACCGTGTTTTGTTTCTAATAGATAATTCAAATGATGCAATATAGAGACATTTTAAATCAGTTGCAAGCAGTGAAACCACTGTGTTGGTACTTTATTTTCAGACTGACAACTCTGAAAACAGAAGTTAACAGAAAGTCACAAGTCATTCTTGTGACAAGTGCGTGAAATCTAAAGAACAGATTCCATATGGTGTCATATTTCAAGTTGTATGTCAATGACTTCATCAGAATGTTATACCCTTCCAGTAGGAGAAATGATACCTTTGAAAACATGTGTGGCTGCATGTAAAAAGTAAGCTCTCCCTGTCTTCGCAGAGAGCCAAGACACTTTCTGCTGAACAGGCAGACAGAAGAGAAAGAACAGATGTAATTATCAATCATACACTGTCATTAGCCCAGCTCTCAGGATCTGCTCAAGAGCAGAGTACATACTGGTCAGTTACTGGTGCAGATTGTAGCTGTCTTCATTATAGATTTCTTGCCTGCTGGTTATACTCCAACATAGTGAAGGCAGGATTAATCTAAATGTCTGACAGTTTGAGCCTGAGTCTGGCTGCCAAGTCCGTATGCATTTGTTGCCACTTGGACATCCTCTGCCAATGGCACAAGTGGGATGGTCTGATCCACAGAAATTACATGCACCAGTGTAAACCCTAATCAACATCCTGTCCAAATATGTCTGGCTCCTCTTTGTCGTAGTGGACAGTGTACAGATCAGATCTTCAGAGCTCAGATCTGCTCTATCTACCATCCCAGAATGGTCACCTACTGTGCGGAAATGAGGCTTCATAACACTCTTCAAAGGAATCCAAATCTCCAAGTCCCCAAAGGAGTTTCCCAACACTGAGTTGCACACAGCAAATATTTAGTTCATTGTTTCTCCCCCAAACTAGTTCCACCATAAAATATTTCCATCTATGCCCAAACACTGCAACATTGTGGATAATTATATATTGCAGAAGATAAAGCTGTACCTAAAAAGATGAAGCTCAAAGCTCTTTTCTGCAGTAGAAAGTAGAAAAAAACAGTGTTGGTATTTTAAGAGGTGCTTAAGTTAAGCATTTCTATTTATTTCCATTCTGGATGGCAGTGAGAGAAGCTGCTAATTAGGACTATTGAGACTAATTAGATTACTGAGCTCTTTAAATGTGTATTAACAAAAACAGAGATATTAATCCTTAAGCATGCATTAATGAAGCTGAATTTTATCATCTGTATTTGAAAATACAGTCTAGAATGCCTTGCTTGAAGTCACCTTTTCTCTCTGTTTCCGTGTCTTTGGAATTCAGGTGATTTCTTGTAGACATTGTAGTTCCTGAATACATTATTTCTTTTCATTTAGCTTTGTTTTAGTTGTGAGCAGCATTTTGCAGAATCACAGAATATGCTGAATTGGAAAGTATGCACAAGGAGACTCAAGTCCAACTCCTGGCTCTGCACAGGACTCCCCAAGCATCACACTGTGTGCCTAGGAGTGTAATCCAAAGTGTAAGCCAACCTCCTGGCTGTTTGTCCATCACAAAAAGAAGCAGATCTGCCTTCAGTTGCTTCAAGAAAATTTCAAAGAAACATGCAATCAGATCCAAAAAGCTACACTTACATCCCAAGATTTGTGGAGCAGTAGAAATAACAAACTATTACAGAATAGTTCTCGAAGATTAAAAAATAATAGGGGAAACATTGTTTTAAAGTTCCTCATCCTGGATGACTTTGCGATGTCCTTGGAGAAAACCCTAAGTAACAGCTGAGAACTTTATTAAGTTTTAGTGGTCTATGGATGAAACATTTGTTTGTGCAATTTTGCATTGACATTTCAGAAAAAAAATTACTTCATCTTGGGCTTTGTTCTTGCCCATAAATAAATGTGAGGGCCAAATATTCTAACAAATACACAGATACTCTTTCTCTTTGGAATTGTGAATGGACCTATTGCTAGTTTGCCTGTGGCAAATTTATACTATCTGCTTAAGACTGTAATGGGTAGCCAGTATAAAACCATATTCAAGTAACCAGTGAAAAATATCTATTCCATATCAAAATGCCACTTTCTTCAGAGTGGGTTGGGCCAGTAGGGCCATCCAGTAGGGCCTGGATGATTATAAAAAGCTCTGAATTCTCCTTTAAAAAAAAAAAAAAAAAAGGAGAATCCATTTGACAGTCCTTGAATTCAAAGCTTTAGGAACCAAAAAGGGGAAACAAAGATTTCAAACGTATTTCTATGAGATCATGCATGAGATACTGTCAGAATTGCACAGATGGTTAAAATATTTGCGCAACAAAAAAGAAGCTGTAATAATTCTGCTTAACTAAAGAACCTCTTCTATGTTAGAAATAAGCAGTAAGGTGAGCTACTTATATAATTTACCAACCAGAACAAACCTTAGTGCCAAAGGCCTAAATCTTATCTTGAGGGTTCTGCTTGAAGTATGTGAGGTTCTGACTTTCTTCTTTAACCACAAGGATAGTTTCAAAGTTTAAATCCTGATAAAAATGAATGGTGAACACTGGTTCTTGTTAGAACTCAATTCTTCCAGGGGACTCTTTATAACATAAACATATAATAGTTCCAGGGCACACTTTATAACTGAAACCAGCAAAGATATCTAATGCAAATGAAGTAGAGGCTCTTCACTTTATTTTAAATTGGCCTGACTTGCTTCATGGTATTCATTTCAATGGTTTCCAAACCACAGCCTGAGAAGCCTCTTAAACTTATCATACAGGATTCTGTTCCAGTAAGGTTTTCAATCCTCATGTATCCAACAGACAAATTCTCAATACCAAAAGGCCCCATGCACTGAACATAGGGTAAATATTGGCACTAGTAAATCTATGTTTTATTGCTGAATATTAATTTCAATATATAAAGCTATATATAAATATATATATGCATAATTTTATATGTGCATAAATAACTACATATAGTATAGATATAATTATATATAGTAAACATTGTCTTAATGTTGGCATGAATCATCATTTGCTTTTAAGAGAAGCTGCCTATGAATATCTAGGAATATATAAATATCAAGGCATGATCTTCAGTAAAACAAAAACAAGGGAAATCTGTAATCATAACAGTTTTCTTTACACTGTTGTGAGTTTTGTACTTTCCAGGTGTGACATGGCTGCTGTTGAAAAATGCTTCAATACCACAGCGCTTTGTTCGAAGGCATCCAGTGTCCCATATGAAGTTTTACAAGTACAGAAGAGAATTACCTGGAAGCTAACTTCTTGAAGGTGCAAATGTAGCTTGTCAGGTGGAAATGTAGCTCCTTCCCACCATGTCCCTGAGTTGCAGGTCCCACACAGCAGCAACCTCTGACTTCTTTGATTGGAAAGACTCCACATATTCCCTTGAATGTGCTGAAACATTTTCTTTCAGTCACTTCTGATACTTGTCTCTTTGTGCTCTTCACATCGCGTCTCTGATTTTGCACCCTTGCTGCAGATTTCCTATTTGCTGTGTTTTTTCCCCTATTACCAGTTTCACCAGTTGCTCCAAAAGCAGCCCCAGCTGTGTGTGTGTGATGAAACTATGGAGAGCCCAAACTCCCTTGAGATTTAGGATGTGGGAGCCAGGACAAATCACAGGGGGGTCTATTCCTTGGATGCTTGGCTTCAGCTTTTCTGAAGATTCAGAGTATATGGCAAAATAGCAAGAATCAGACTTATGTCCTTCCCAGCCCCCAGTCCCACATGCTAATGTACTTGGGGGTGAACCACAGTGTACGAAGGAAATATCTTCTCTTTTCTTGTTATATGGTCAAGACGCATTTTTTTCACCATTTAAAAAATACATTCTCTCTCATTTGTACTTTTATCATTATTGGGTCAGAAGTGGCAGGTTTTAAATGAAACCTATTTTAATTAAAATAAAAAAAAATTAAAATCTTATCTTCTTTTTCCTGAAAGAAGAGAGAGGAAATGATTTTTTCAAATGATTTAACAAAAAAAATTATCTTAATCTTCATCTTTCCCAGCAGAAAAAAGAAAACAAAAACAGGGGAAAAATGTGGGGGTTTTCTTCCCCCTTTTTTTTCAAGTTTCTTTTGGAAATTTTAATATTTCATTGCCACAATTTCTCCTTTGTTTTAGCTGGGATGTTTGCAGTGCTGAGGTCCAGCAGTTTGAATATCTGATTATAACAGAAACCAACAACCACATTAAAATTTGTGTAAAAAGATCAAAAATTCTCCTACAATTTAAAAATATTTCCATAAACATGTTTATCTCATGTTTTAATATATTTAATTTTTTTTAAATTTCTGACTCATTAGGGGATGGTTAAATCCAAGCTTATTAATAGGGAAAGTTCTAGAGCATCCTTCAGTTCTATTTGTGTGAAGTGATCTTTCCCAAGATCTGTCTTAGCTATGATTCCACATGAAGAAACACCATTCACTCTTACTTGTTCCTCCTTCTCCAAGGTGGAGGCTTTTCATATATGTACAAGACAGTTAACACACATCAGGAAAACACAATGTTTATGATAGGTTTTAGTAAGTAGTAGTAGGGTTAGCTCAAAAAGTCAAATATTAGAATTTTTTAAGTTTATCTTCTTTTTGTGCACCTAATCAAGTGGGTCTTATCAATGGGGTGTACAAACGAATTACCAATGGAATTCAGTTGCTCTGTACAAGAGGATGACTTCCAGGATTTTTTCCTGGGATAGAAGTGTTCCCCTATGCAATGACTGGGATTTCAGCAGAATCAAGTCAAGGAAAGCTGTCTCAGCCAGGAATCTCTTGAATCCTGTACTGAAGGAGTTTTGAGCACTATAAGCCCTTTGTGTGTTTTTCTCATCTGACACAGTGGCCAGAGCGTAGTTTAATGTTTCTGTGGTTATTCATACAAACTATATCCTGTAGCAAATTTTGCAGAATAAAAAAGGAAACAATAAAGTTGTGCCCAGAATTAGCTGACTATATCAGACCATTTTTCATTCTTGTGGTCAGAATATGATCAATTTATTTAGAAAAAGCAACAATTACTATGATAAATTCAGATTATCAGACTAAGCTAATTTTAAACATACTGTATGTAAACTGCTGCTGTTTTGCTCATCAACCATACATAAACATGAATTGGGTATTTGTTAAGAAAATGTTTTGTAAATTGCTAAATATGTCCTAAATCTGTGGGACTGAGAAAATTCAATATCAGTATCAAATGAAAAGACATTTCAGTAATTTATTGAGACCAAGAAAATTATTCCCAGCAAGAAAGAGTGATTGCCATTTAAAATGGGAATAAACCCAAGAATTCAGAAACAGGTTTCAATTGAATAATTTATTTTGTCTGTGGAAAGATCTACTATTTGAAAAGAAGTTATTTCCTTCATTTACTTGATTGCTTTTGTGAAGTCTCATTAAGCAGTTCCCAGTGATGCATATGGTAATACTGAGCAATGTCTCCTTAGAAATTTATCACAGTGTAATCCAGCCCTTCTGGCATATATTTTACATGTGTAATTTCTTCTAGGAAAACGTCTTATGGTGGATTGAAGAATGGGTGAAAACACATATACTGAGCACAGTAACCCAGTAATATACAAATGTCAAAGTTTAAGTTGGTTTTAGACTCTTGTATGTATTATTTCATGTCATTCCCAACTGAGTTCTAAAGCATTCCCTTTCAAGGAAAAAAAAAAGAACAAAAGAAAAAATAGTGGGAAATCAGATCATTGTCTGGTCTCCATTTAAGCAGCATGTGAAATATTCTGTAATATTTTTACACCTAAGTTTAGACTTTCTCCCTTTTTAATATGTTTTTTTTTTCTCATATTGCCTATTCCTATCTATTTTTGTAGTGATATGTCTCCTATTTTAGGGAAGCCAGAAATTTGTGTAATGCAGTTTAGTTATACTGACATTTAAGAAATTGCCTCTCAGAAATTTGAACCACATCACAGATCTTTTAAATGGGATTGTAGGATTCTGATTGTGAAATAGTGCAACCCTTTAAAATGCAAACAAAAACTCACACAAAAATTAAATTTTCCAATAAATCTGTCACTCAAAGGAGCTATATGGGATCTTTTTTGCCCTAAAATCTAAACCAATCAAGACAATAAAGAATTACTACATGTGTCAAATATTAAAATAGTGTGGGGCTTTTATATTGCAAATTTTATGGCCTAGATGTACATGTCAGTGTGAATTGTTACTTATCTGTGACTATTCTTGACTTTCTAAGTGCAAAAAATTTTTAATTATAAGAAGAAAGTGTAATGCAAATGACGAGTAGCTGAATAAAGGAAGAAGAATGACTACAAAATCAACAGCTGTATTGACTTTTTCCTGAAGATATACCCTAGATATGCTTGTTGTTTAGATTTCTAAGATTCTCTTTCTGTAAGATACCCATGTTCTTCATGTACAAAATGCCATTCAATACAGTGAATTGGTGTACCATCTCTTTCTCCATTTTGAAGTGTGATCAAAGCAAAAAACATTTTTGGGAATTTGGGACCCTTCAGAGTTACTTACATAGCAAACATTTAGATCTCTACTTATCTCTGTACAAGAGGCAAACATCACAGGTGATTTGATTATTTTAATTATTTTTTAATAATAGGTGTTCTTGTGAAAATCTAATTGTGGGTCATATAGGTTTAACAGTGAAATTATTACGTCTTGACAGTAGAAGCTACGTGTATAAGTGACCTAAATGCATTTCCAAGAATTTGTTATTTAATGTGTAATATTTTGTTCTATTAACTGTGTCTTCTGTGATGGTTTATAGCATACTTGATTGGGCACAGTATTATTAAAACAAACTTATCCTTAAATAATATGAGTATGTTTATTCTCAGTAAAATTGAGACCTCTGCATATTACTTTAGAAGTGTAGAGTAGCCTTAAAATGAGTTAAGCTTAAAAGAAAGGATTTGCAATTTGAAACAATACATTATACATTTATTTATTAAACAAGAAAACAGAACCAACAAAGCAACACCCTTTTTGATCTTAAAGAGAGAACAGAACAACTGTAAAGAGTATATTAAAAAAGTCTCACAGGCAGATCTGTGGCTCCTGGTGGAGGCTGGAGAATGGTAGCTCAGCCAGACTTCTTGTGTACTTCAGCAAAACAGAAAGCACAACAGTAAAAGTCAAAAGAGAACAATTGGACCATGGATGCATTGAAGTGCAGAAGTTAGGTTTTCTGCTAGGGTTGAATAACCGCTTTTTTTTTGGTGATTATGAACATGCAAAAAAAGATCTAGCATGTGAATGAAAGAAAGGGTTGTATTTCCCTATATGGTTCACTACTGGGTAAAGCAGCTAATGAACAGATTTTTCAAGAGGTGGACCCACAGAAAAATATCGTTGACAGATAACTGTTCCTAAGAAAGCTGGCTATAAATCATTTATTCAAAACAGTAACTGGAAGTCTTGCTTGTCAGATTTTTAAAAGAAGAGAAGTGTTTTCTTGAACTTTTGCCTGACTTTGGCTGCCAATATATTACTAGCACCTGGGAGAAGCCTCAGGCTCAAACAGTCAAAAACACATGAAGTTCCATTTTGATTTAATAAGGGTACCCTTCCTGTAGTAGACTTTGTTGTATTACTTAATTTATTCTTCTAATAAAACTAAACTAAAAAAATAAAAATCTGTCTTAATGTCTGAAGACACTTGAATGCAAGTTTAAAGTAAAATTGCTCTCATTATAAAAAGTAGATAATTTACTAGCTTCTCTAATTCTTGTTGATTCATCCTCAGCAAATACTGTGAGTAAAGCAGAAAAAAATCCTGCTTATGTTAGGACGAACCACATGTGTGAATGTCACTAGTGAAGACAGTTTGTATATCTTTCCGATTCGTAATGGATGCCACTATTATTCATGGCTACACATGAGATCCCAGAGAAGAAATGTCTCTTTTCAGTGCAGAGAGAACATACTGATGTACTCTCTCCACCGTGGTATTCTCCTGACTTGAAGGAACAAAGAATTAAGGTAGTTCCGTCTTGACACCAACCCAGACCGTGGCCTTTCGGTATTCCAGTGTGATGGTGTCATAATATTCTATGCAGTAGTGGTTTACAAAAGTGTTTTGGACTAAAAGAAAAGAAGAATAATACAGCACATCTGTGGCATGAATGCATGGAAGAGCTCAGCCAGCTGAATGTCCCTGTATCTAAAACCACAGAAGTTTGCTAGAACATGTTTTTTATTACTTCCTTTGAGAACTTCAGGAAAGAGTTGAAGCAGGAGGAAATAAAGGGATAAATATGATCTCATTACTGTGATGCTTCTGACATAAGGTTTGATTTAATTTCCCATTTAATTATCTTTCCGGCTTCTGTTTTATGTGAATAATTTATTTCATATTCTCAAATCCTAAGAGTTCAAATTTGAAGGCAAAATTCCTGAAGATGTCATTTTAAAATCTCTTGAACTTTTTGAACCGTTATACTCATAAATGGCTCCTTTAAACCGTTTTGACTACTCCAAAAATCAGATAGTTACTGTCTCACTAAATTTCAAATACACATTACAGTAAAAGAAATTGTGGTCATAAAATGTCTTTTGCTTATTTTTCCAATATTATGTCAATAACTGTTCACTGATTTGGCCATTCTTTTCAATAATTCACAAGGATATTTCAGCCAATCAGCAGAATGGAAACACTTATCTTCAGAGGGTAACAACATCAATGGTGGCTTGACTGGCCATTGACTTCCATTTTCTAATGACATTCAAGTTACAAGCTACTGCAGGGAAACATCATTCTTAAAATCCTCAATTATATATTTGAAATTCCAATTGGGCCAAAATATGTCACAAACACAGTTTACTCTAAGTTCTCAGAATATTTAACAACTGCACCTTCTTTTGTGGTGGCCCATAGCTGAGAGATTGTAAAGGGGCTTTCCATTATAAAGTTTTTAAGAGAGTTTTGTGCCATGTGAATATCACAAGCCTTTAAAGGAAGGAAAAAACACCATTTAATGCTATTGTAGGCAGCCATAAGTATCACAGTGAGGCTGCTATTAGAATGTAAATTTTCTGTACTCCACTTCAGAATGGTAACAATTGAGTTACTGTTGGCCTTCATGCAGACCCAGCTGCATAAAAGGATGTTAAACATTTTCCTATCCATACAGATCAGCAATAAAATATCATCTGGGATGTATATATTCTCTTGCAGCAGGGAGGCAATATGTAATACAGTGGCTAATATGGATGTTTAGAAGGCAAGTATCTAATTTTCTTCCTATTTAGTACTTTGTATTCTACTGTTTGGAGCAAGAGGAGGTTGGTCTCCAAGCATCTAGTACTGTAGATGGTGGCGGGAAGAAGTGGTCTAGGAGATAAGGTATTTTGCAGTCAAGTTTGAAGATTTTCTTGTGCTGTATGCAGAATCAACCACCAGCCTAATACAAACCCAACATACCCGTCCAGTGTTGGCTATGTCTTGGTTGCAATATTAAACTCATTTAATATTAATGGAGAGGAGAGGAGAGGAGAGGAGAGGAGAGGAGAGGAGAGGAGAGGAGAGGAGAGGAGAGGAGAGGAGAGGAGAGGAGAGGAGAGGAGAGGAGAGGAGAGGAGAGGAGAGGAGAGGAGAGGAGAGGAGAGGAGAGGATGCCCACATGATGACGCTTATGCTAACAGCAGGACATTTATTCTGAAATGAGTAGTTCTATTGGTAGTACCTTCACTGCTTGCAAGAACAGCTTCACTGTTTCCTTGGGCTGGCTGCCACATGAATATATCCAGCTACACTCTTCTGCTGAGCTGGTCATCTCTTCACAACCCTTTGTCCATGAGAAAAAAACAGCAATAAGGTTTGCCAGTGAGTACTGGTTTGCATGTTGAAAGAAGCTGCACTGAAATACATTCACTTGAGCTAAACCACTAATCTGTTTTGCCTTGGTTTCATTCATTAAAATGCCAATACAATAACTTTGTGGAGTGCTAGACTGGAAGACTTTTAAATCTTTAAAGTGTTTTATGTTTTCTCTTGAACTTCCCAACCTGACGTCTTGAAAGAATTTTGCAGTAATCTGCAAAAAGTTTATGCTGGATAAAGCAATTGCTTACATACGCTGAGTTAGTTCCACGTCTGAATGTCAGTAAAGGACAGTCATTCACATAGCTGTGATAGCATGTGGAAAACCTGTGCTGCCATTTTAAACAGCAGTTCATTTGCGTAGGGGCATGATAAAGCAAATGCCCCAGTCACAAAACCATCCCAATTTTTTCTGCATCCCAATGCAGTTGTAGTCAAACTCAAGAGCAGCAAAATTAAAAGTTCCAGGGATTTGATTTATTCATATGACCACCCAAGTAGGCCTGTTCTGCAGCATGCTTGTAACAGTCTTAGCAATGACTGGTGTACCTGCCTGTTACACCCTTTTTTTACAGTTTCCAGCCTAGGGCCTCGGGTGTGGGTGTATTGGATAGTAACGATTAAACCTTTCATTATGTTGTTTCATTGTCAGATTTTTTTGCTTTCAGGAAGATCAGAAAAGCTTTCTTAAACTGAAGTGGTTTCTCAGTTGGATTTCTCACTAGTCATTGTAGCAATTTCTTTTTCAAAATAATACACAATTTTTACTAATAGGTCTAGCAATAGAGATGAGCAATATAACTCGTAAATATTTTCAATTATTATTCAATCAAAAAAAAAAGCTGAAATGTTAAGAGCTAAATTAAGTTCTGTGGAGTAGCTTCAAGCTGTTCTCTTAATTATAGCATCATTCTTCAGTTGAATCGTGCATCCATGAGGCCTTTACCTTCATGCTCTGTAGGCTAGTGTAAATCATTGCTTTATCCAATTCAGGACTGACAGATAGATGAAATAATATTTTATCCTCAGAATGGCATAAGTTAGGAAAATCAGGAAACCAAAGCAGGCTATCAATCTCACAGCAATAACAATTGTCCACAAAGCCTTCCAGAGGAACTTGCTGAATTGGTCAAAATGGGAGATCACTCCAAGGGTGGTAGAAAGTCCGATATGGTTCTTCTGGCAGACAGTCTTTTCAAGTATGGTGAGTCTCAGACTTGAGTGTTATGTAGCAGGGTCAAAGTCTTTTGTTATAGGAGGGTTAAATATTTGCCTCTTGGGTGCTGATGGGAGCATCTCTGGAGCTAAACCCCTTCTGATTCCAGTGCTGAACCACTCTCTGGGTGAAAAACAGTTTCCTGATATCTAACCTAAACTTTCCCTGACTAGCTTCATGCTGCTTTCTCAAGTCCTGTCACTGGCCACAAGAGTGAAGATTTTTGTGAGTCAGTTTTCCCTTCACAGCTTCTTGGCCACAGGTCATATATCCCTGTAGAAAACATGGTAGTCCTAGTGATTTGTTGGGGGTTATTCACAAGGAAACAGACTGGATATTATGACTGTGGAGAATCCTTAACAGTAAAAGACATTGATAATCACTAAAGAAAGACAAGGTGAATATATCTCCTGAAAAGTCAATCTGGAAGACACATTCTTAAGAAAAAGAAAGAGAAAACCTGTGTCACACCATCCTGCAGAGGAGCTCTTGGAGACCCTGCAGAAGGAAAGGAAACCCTGAAAGTAGGGCCAGAAGAACGATCCAGGAGCTAGAGTCCTGTCAGTCTGACATCACTGCTGGCCAAGGTCATGGAGCAGATCACCTTGAGTAGCAGCACCTGGCACATACAAGACAACCAGGATATCAGGCCCAGCCAGCATGGACTTAGGAGAAGTAGCTCATGCTTGAGTAACCTGATCTCCTTCTATCACGGACCCACTTTGGGGGTGAAGAAAAGGCTGTGTTTGTCATCTAGACTTTAGTAAAGCCTTTGACACCACTTACCATGGCTGGTGGGTTTCCCACTTGCCCATGGGTCACATGTGTTTTTCCCCAAGGCTCAGTAATGGGGCCAGGCCTGATAATTATCTTCAGTGATGTGGATGAGGGGATTGAGTGCACCCTTGTTAAATTTGCAGATGACACCAGCTTGGATGGGAGTGTTGATCTGCTGGAGAGCAGCAAGGCATTGCAGAGAGATCTGGACAGGCTGGATCCATGAGAAAAGGCCAGTGGTTTGAGGTTCTACAAGAAAAAGTGCCAGGTCCTGCCCTTGGGTCACATCAATCCTGTACAGAGCTACAAGCTGAGGACAGGGTGGTTGGAAAGCAGCCCAGCAGAAAAGGACCTGGGAATTCTGGTTGACAGCCAGATGAAAGTGAGCCAATCATGTGCCCAGGTGGCTGAGAAGGCCAATGGCATCCTGGCCTATCTCAGAAATAGTGTGGACAGCAGGACTGGGAAAGTGGTCATCACTCTGTTCTTGGCAGTAGTGAGACATGTCTATGTGGCACTTCGAGACATGGTTTAGTGGTGGACTTGACAACAACTGAACTTGATGACCTTGGAAGTCTTTTCCAACCAAAATGATTCTGTGATGCTATCAATGCTGTGTTAGCTGTAGGACTTGTCTGGTAACTCTCTTCTCTTACCTTTTTGTATTCTGGGCATGGGAGTGCAGCCCATGAAGTAGGAAAACTGCTATTGTGTCCACAGAATTTTAGTGACAATATATGTGAGCTTTTACCAAATGGTTGAAGCGCAGCTAAGCTGCTGCAGATTACAGTGTCTGAGGTTAGAGAAGTTCTCCACCTAAATTTATAGCAAGGAAGGGATTATACCTGCTATTCCTCAAGAAGGAATACTCTTCAGTCTGTGTGCATGGGTGACCTTTGTCACTCTTCTATTTTGACTTTACTGAAAAGTAGTGACAAGGCACAGTGGAAAACATCAGCATCTGAGGGGCTGGCTTCAGATCTCATAGAAGTCCCCCTCCTGGGAATATAAATATCTTCTCTGCTCTCTGACAAGACTAATGAAATTCAATTCATTTTCTGCTTGATTTGCCTTTGCCTTCACCATCCGGGAAGGTGAGGCAACAGAGATACATCTGAAGCCATCATGAAGGATATCTCATGTCTCTACTAAAAAAAATTGGTGCCATGACTGCCAGCAGAGTAAATGACAGAGCCCTGTTTACACAAGGCCCTTTGTCTCGCAAAGAATTTCAGATTTTATTTCCTTTTCTAAACATGGATGAATGAAGAAATTAATAATAACTATTATGTACAACACAAAAAGATTCAAGCATCTGTGAAAACAAATTATTATAATCTTAGCTTTATAAGATCATAAAAATTTGAAGTTCTTGGAACTGAACCCACATGTCAGTATCTAATATGTCAAAGCATTCAAACATGGCATAGCCTTCTGGAAAGTTTATGAGCTTCAGAAATTACGGGAGGGGAAGCACATGAACTAAAAGAAGATCTGCAATTTTTTCTTGCAGATTTACATTACGTTCTCTGCCTTCCCCTCAGCACTACACATTTTGAAACTTGTTAAACTGTCCCTGCTCCACAATATGCCCCTTGGGAGAGGCACTGGAGGCAGTAGACAGGCGTCTTTGCCTTGGGGCAGCACCTGAGACTGCTAGTTTCTCCAGAACATAGCCTCAGGTTGCGTCCCAGCTTTCCAGACCTCCACCAGTACTTCCATCTTTCCACAACTTTGGCACTGTGCAGCAGGTACACACACATAACTGGGATGAGCTAAACCTGAGGTAGACCACATAACCATGAAGGGAGCTGGCTTTAGGCAGCAGGGTAGGAGAGCTGGAGGGAATGTGACCTGAATGGCTGGCTATGCCTAGACTAATTCAGAGCTGTCTGATGTGGGTGTGTTTGTAGAATCATAGAATGGTTTGGGTTGGAAGGGACCTTTAAAGATCATCTACTTCCAGCCCCCCAGCCATGGGCAGGGAAACCTTTCTAAACTAGGTTGCTCAGGGCCCTGTCCAACCTAGCCTTGAGCACTTCCAAGAACAGGGTGTTAACATCCTCTCTGGGCAACCTGTTCCAATGACTCACCGCCCTCAAAGTGAAAAATTTCATCCTTATAACTAATCTAAATCTACTCTCTTTCAGTTTAAAGCTACTTGTCCTATGACTACATGCCCTTGTATAAAGTTCCTCTTTAACTCTCTTGTAAGCACCCCTTTAGGTACTGGAAGACTGTTTCAAGATCTCTTTGGAGCCTTCTCTTCTACAAACTGAACAGCCCCAACTGTCTCAGCCTTTTGGCATAGAAGAAGTGCTCCAGGCCTCTTCTTATCTTTGTGATCCTGCTCTGGACCTGGTACAACAGGCCCATGGCTTTCCTGTGCTGAGGACCTCAGAGCTGGACTCAGTACTTAAAGAGAGCTCTCACGAGAGCAAAGAAGAGGAGAAAAATCACTTCTCTTAACCTGCTGGCCACACTTTTGGTGGAGCCCAGGATGCTGTTGTCTTTCTGGACTGCTAGGGCATGTTGACAGGTCATGCTGAGTTTCTCATCCACTGCCACCCCCAAGTATTTCTCCTTAGGGCTGCCCTCAGGCTGTTCCCAGTAAATAGCTGTGTAAGAGCAGATAGGGCTGAGTTTTCCCACTACTTCTGCACCATCTTTCCTGCCCCTCCCTGCACTCTTAAAATTAAACAATGTTAGGCGACAGACAGAAGTGTATCAGCCCGCAAAAGTTGTGTTCTATCTGGCTGGGTGCCAAAGTTCCATGTAGCTGTGGGGGAGCTTTTTACATGGTTAGGGAAGGCTCTTACTCTCTCCTCCCTCTTACAAAACCTCCATCACCCACCTCTTCAATGAAAACTCAAGCATCAGGAGCGTGTTGTTGAGTCTACCATGTTTTGTAGGCCACTTGGCATCTTTGTGAGTTTTAATACATAACAGGAAACAAGGCTTTGGGTGTTTTTGAATTTTTTCACTTTGGTGCTTAGATAGAGTACTCATGCACTTCAGCTGGCACTTCCCAGAACTACTTTTCATTATACTTTCACCAAACTCTTTCTTGATAGAAAAGCCCTTTCTTTTCAATTAAAAAAAAAAGGTTTTATTTTGCAAAATTTATTAATACTTCAGATGAATATATTATTTTGTGTTGCCAATGATGGAACTTCTAGGACGTCTTAATGCTAGACTTCTATAAATTTCTGGGCACTTTCTGAGATTCCTTGGCCCCTTTTGCTATTTCATTAATCTTGGTTTTTTTTTTAATAATTCCCCTGAAGACTGCAACTCTCCTCCTAGAGGCAAAGTTATCATAGACTTTGTTTGATATTTAGATAAGACACATCTAATGACCAGTAAATTTTGTATATAAAAAATGTGTTTCTTCTAGAAATTGTTAAGCTATAGATATGCTCAAATGGGAAAGTCCAAAGCAAAACTTTGATTAAAAAAATCCCCCAGCAAGATATTAAAAATAATTTTATATCCACAAATTTTCTTAGGCAGTCCAGAATCTAGAAAAATGCCAAAAGTAAAAATACAATTAAACGAAACCTTTGACTCCTTCAGCATTAGTTCTGTGTATGATTATTCTATGCACAGGGCTATTAAAATATCTTAACACCACTCATAAACTAACATAAGTTTTAGGACAGATAAACATTACTCACTTGAAATTTCTTTCCATTTAAGAGTGAAATAAAACAATTATATGAGATAGACATTGTAAGGCTGTCACATTGAGCTCTCATGCATCAACAACTTTTACATAACTGTATACTCAAGTATGCACTGAAACTGAGTCCCTGTTGCCACTGCGGCTGTCACATCAAATGTATCTTCTCACTGAAAACACTTAAAAATCATGCATCTGTGCTATCATTATACTACTTATACTGAGACTGCAGCAATAACTTAATCTGACATTCTGTTTAATCACAATTACCTATTGTGGAGATGAGCATTTTCTTTGGAGCATCATTTTTATTTTAATTTTAATTCCTTTGGTATATTGCAGCACCAAAATTGAGTTTTCGGAGTGCCAAGTTGTATCAGAGTTCACTCACATTGAACTGTAGCTGTTTAGGTTTATGTGGTGGAATTGCAGACACAGTGAACAGGAGATAACACCTTGATTTGAAAATCCTACAGCAAAAATCTATATTATTGCCATGTGATACTTTGGAAATAAAATTATATTTCCAGTTGCATAGTAGAATAACGTTGTCATCTCGTTCATTCTGAGGAATAAAGGAAAATAAAGAAAATAGAAGAAGTATAATAACCAGTTATTCACACCAGCTCAGGTAGGAAAACTTGCCAACATTCCCTACATGTTTAGGTACAATTTTTCTAGTTTTGAAATAGCTAAAGGCATTGCTTTATTAAATTTCCTTTTTAAAAATAAGCTATTAATTTTCAACCTGTACTATCTTTACATATTTTATGTTCAGTTTGTTTTTATTTAATTCCCCTGGCTTTTGCTGGAACAAATAAACCCTACAAAGCTTTCTTCTTTTCTCTAATAACTTTTCATGTGACCATAACAAGGCACTTACTGTAAACTGGAAAAAAACCCAAATGAACATCAAACCAAATAGAAATAAACATTAAAGAGCATTAAAGAGGTTTGTTTTTTTCCTGAGAAATCTTGCTTTCAACTGCTCTCACGTTTTCCTCCTCTCTTAATTCTAAATAAAAGTTCCAAGATAGTTAATTGTCTGCACTTCTGCTAATGAATAATAGAGTGTGGAATAGTGTAATTTACTAACTTATTGCCCCATTAAAAATGAAGCAAATAAATGTTGCAAAGGGGTGCTTGAAATAAACCATGGAAACCTATTAGTTCAGCATGCCGCTGAGAAATATGGCATAGTTCTATTTTAACCATTTCCTAAAAAACTTTGTGTCTAGCTAGTCTTTAAAAGTAATATTGATCTATACTCAGTCCTAAGTTTTATTGGATATTTTCTAAACAATAAGAAAACAGGTTTATATAAACATGTCATTTTGAAGTATTGTATGGAAGTAAGAAAACATTATAAATGCCCATTATTTTTGCCTTCATTGGATCCAGTGCCACATTATTTGTGTTGCTGAAGTTCCAGCTGAAGGAGGAGGGGACTGGACTTCCATTCGGGCTGTAGGTGGCTTTCCTACTTTCCTTGTGTTTCACTGACCTGGGGACAGGTAAAAAACCCAAAAGACTTGGCTAGCATATGGCTCTGTTACTGGATTGTTGGGTTGCCCAGTTTCTCTTGGCCTTTTCCTTTGTGAAGTGGAATAATGGCATTGAACTTTGTACAGTGCCCTGACATCTGCAGATAAAAGTATAGATATGATTGTGTCACATTTTGGTTGAGTTGTGGACTGTTTCATAGTTGCCCAAAGCTGTTTCTATAATGCATGATGCTAAAGCAAGAACGCTCTTGGAATATGTTGACTATATGGGAAAGTGGGAAGGAACAAGGTGAGTGGAGGTTTTCATGGCAACAGATGGCTGTGTTTCATGCCAGTCACAGGACTGTACAAAAAAGATGTGTGCTGAAAAGTAAGGATGAGTAATATTTTTTTTAGTTGAGATGCTGCCTTATAACACTGTGTGTTTTATTCTCTCCATCTCCATCCTCTCAAACTTTTAGATTTTTTCTTCATATGAGCCATGGGAGAAAAGAAATAGAAGTATGAGAGGAGGAGAGAAAGCTGAAGTAATAAAATAAGGAAGGCTATCTTGTGAGTTAAGGAGGTGTGCAGAAAAGAATGATTGGTGACTGAATGGAGGTGAATGAAAAACGGCATTTGATGGGACAGGTGAGGAAATGGAGAAAGGCAGCCAAATAGGGGGTACTTGTGAGTGCAGCAGCATCAATGTAATGCTGATTCCCTACACAAGCCAAGGAAAGGATAGCACTGAATTAATAATGTCTGACAACCAATTGTCAGGCAAAAGAGAAAACCCTTAAAATCTCCTGGCAATAAAGTAAGATGTGAAGATTTCTATGAGATTAAATTTCTAGAATTGGGATGATTTTTGTGCACTTTCTTAGAGTGTTTTTAAACTAGTGAACAGACAGGCTTCGTGCTCAGAAGGTAATACATTTATCACTATTCTCTGCTTTACTGGTGTAGCTTTTACATTTGTTAAAAGTCATTGACCGAATTTAATACACCATGTCAATGTTTCCAAATTTGTAAGTTTTCCTTCTTTGGTAATGAAAGCATGCACAGTCAGTTCACACATGCAATTTATGATAATTCGGTGATTAAGATGAATGCCAGAAAAGATAAATGCATCTGACTAACAGGTCTCTGGTCAGAACCCAATTCTGCAGAGTTTGCAAAGCATCTAGCTAAGTAATTTCACATACCAGACATGAGTCAGTAATACACGAGGACATTCCTCTTGTTGTGATAGTCTTTGCACGGCAGTTTTGAGAAATTATTAATTTTTAAGGAGAAAGAGGAGATAGAAAAAACTGCATGTGTGCCCAATGACACACGCCTGTTTGTGCCTAATTCGTTGGAAAAATTGCTCAAGAACTGTTCAGCCATGTTCGAATATGCTGCCAAGGTCAATGGGCCCTTTCCAAAAGTGCTGGTTGTGTAAGGTAAAAGTGCTTGGAGGCAGCTTCAACTTCAGCATTTTTGGATATTTACTTATTTTGTTTGGAAAGCAGATAATCTGATTGTTTTGGCAGTTCCATCTCTGAGCATTACTGATGGTACGCCTTGGAAGGCTCAGACAGGGAGTTTGCTTTGACCAAGTGTCTAGAACCCAGCACTATATTACAAGGCTGCAAAGCACAGATCACCTGAGGGTGCCAAAAGTGTATTCAGACTCCACAGTTTTTCAAGATAAATTCCATTTTATGATAGTGGTAATTCAGAGATAGAAACGAAGCATGTAAGTGCATTAATTTCTTGTCCCATTGTCATTATCTTGTATAATCCCAAAAGGCATCTAGAAAACATGGGGGAGTTGATCCCAAATCTGAAGTGGTCGATATGCATTTGCAATAAGGTGTTTTGAACGCAAAGAGAGAGAACAGTATCATGTACCAGCTGCCGCTGCTCTGTGACACTCTGGAAACAGTAGTGAGGTAAGAAAATCAATCTGGTTAAATACAGACTTTGTGTGTACACACGTGAGGCTAGCTGAGTTGGATTAGAAGGTTGTAGTGAGTGGGAAAGTTGCTGAATGAAACCTGGCCACATCCAGCTTAATTGTCTGCTCTTCCAACAATTGCTTCTGCAATGTGGTTTGGGTACGGCTTCTACCTGTTGCAGACAAAGAGAGGCTCCTTCAGCTGATTCAAAAGAAGGTTAGAATTGAAAGAAATCCAGCCTTTGGTTAAACTTTGAGTTTAACATAGTTCAAGAAGAGAGAACAGAATGATCCTGCTCCTATGAGAGTAAAAAGAAGATATAAAAATACTTTGTTTCCCATATTTTGCTTAATCATTAAGTTTGCAATAGCTAAATCATACATAAGCAAGGCTGCTTTAGGTGTCATTTAGTTTCCAGCCTGGTGGTCAAAAATCACCTCCAGCAAGATTTACTGCCCTGGCCTTTGGGACTTGCAATATCAATGCTTGGCTTAGCAGGAGTTCCCTTTGCCCACCACTTCTGGCTCCTTGAGACTTGGAAAGGCTGATGTGCAGCCCCACCTCCGTCCTTGGATGTTCTTGGAACTGGTTGATATTCCTTTGGCAGGAATATCCCTGAGGCTAAGCAGGGTGATGATACAAGTTCACCTAGTTTACTGGAATGCCACTTGTACCATCCAGTGCTTTTTGCATTGTAATTATTTCCTGGGGGTAATTGCATGCTTTTTTAGACTTTCTTTTGCGCTCCCATGCTCAGTTGAAAAACTGCCAGAGGGCATTGCTGAACTGTTCCCAAGGAAAACAGTAATGTCTACTAGTCACTCTGACATTATTGTTTTTTATGAATACCAAACAAAAGAAAATAAAGGGCTAGATGTTGCTAACCCAAATCCATGTGTTTGGGGTATGAAGCTGATCTTATGGTTGACAATTCTTTTCCTGTTCATGTTATATCTAGGTGGGTCATGTGCTCTAGTGTGAAAATGTGGGCTACTTGCTGGTGCTATTCCACCAATGGATGTCTTAGGTGTGTATCAAAGTATTAAAAAAAAGTTGAGCATTGCTAGACATCCTTCTTTACATGCATCAGCTGGAAAAGTTAACCAAAAGGAAAATTACATACTCTATGCCCCCAAATTCTGTTTGGGGTACACCTATTTCATCCAGAACAGGATTGGGGTTCAAGGAAGGAATTTTGAATCACAATTCTTAGATAGTGCTGCTCTCTGGTGCTGAAGCTCAGTACCACCATTTCCTCCCAGCTGTTTCTAGCTGTAAAAGAAACATTTTGGGAAACTTAGTCATTGACTCTTTTCGTTATCTATCAGGATTAATGCATTGTGGAAAAAGCAAAATTAGTGTACCCAAATATTTTTATCTTAAAAAAAATTGTTTAAAGGCACGACTAAAAGAAAAAAAAATGCAGTACAAATACAGAACACTGAAATCTAACCTACCTTGAAGGGGTAAAAGACATTTTTCAACAATGCAAAGCATCTTACACACTCTTATGGTACATAATAGACCACAGCTAGATATGACATCTAAGTGTCAACTAAAAATATTAATTCGTAGTAACTTTTCTAAGTGTTGTTTTCACATAATAAATTGAAGACTTGTTTAAGACATTATTAGTTCATTTAGCTCCCTTCCATTATCTCCCTTAATAAAGTAATTTAGTAGCTTACTCTTTAATAAGAAGTACCACAACTTACTTGGAGAGCAATTCTTTTACTGTTCCTAAAAAAATTAAAAGTATTTAGAACAATCTGTTTACCTCGCTAAAAGACTCCACACTTAAGGGTGGTTGCTACAAGAGTTAAACAAGCAGAATCCTCCACATCACTGCAAAGCTTCACTGTTTTATGTGTTATGAAACTTGTAGTCGTAAGCAATGGAGACTTCAGCTTAGTTGTGCATTAGTAGTACAACTTTACTGCCACATTTAGAAACCTCAATGCAGCTACATTGTATAGCTATAGTCGTTCTGTTCCTCTTTTGCTTCTTGAGGGAAGTTATTTTAGACATTCCCCAGAGTTTCAAACTGTAACAGAATATTTTGTGCAGAAGAGCATCTTTTCCTTTGAAAGAATGGTCCTTAAACATGTATGAGGAAACTCAGTTTTCAGTTCTGTTCAATTTGCAGTTTCATCCTGTTCAAGTTTTATACAGGAAGTTGTCCTAAGTTGATATGTTAATTGTACCTTAAGAGATTGTAAAATCACCTGTAAGCTCTATAAACTGAGCGTACAGTGAGATTTGTTTATGACTTTCCTGAAAATTATTTAAACAGGAAAGTTCCAGGGCAGTTAACATCTGCTTCTGTATTTGTATGAGAACAGAGAGGGGCTGGGCTAAAAAGAAAGAATGGTTAATTAAAAATAATTTAGAAAGCTAGGGTAAAAAGAGAGAGAATTGGGAGTGTCATAGAGGGAAATAATAGGAGAGGATTTTTTTCACTTTTGGGTGAGGCAGCCTCTCATCATTTATGAAACCCCTGAAATATATATATAGACATGTGGAAGCCTATCCATAAACTTTTAGTACCTGCTTGCAGCATAATGCTACCCCAAATGCTGCCACACTTGATTTAAAGACTGCAGACTCTGACAGAGATGGAGCAACCTATTCTGAAGGTAAGGAAAAACACTGAATTGAATGGCACTCAAGAACACACCCGTGCCCTTTGTTTAACTGGGGCCTGGATTTTCCTCCTAACTTCAAAATGGCTAAGAACGATAGCCTTTTCTTTGATTTATGATAGGCCAAATCACACATTTCAGAGCTCTTGTGCAAAACTGAAGGTATTTTTTAGCTATATACTTTAATAAATAATGGAGAAGATAGCAGAACTGTGTACGACTGACTGAAAACAGTGGAAGAGGAACTACAGGTAAACCCAGCCGCCCCTCTGATGCACTCTGTTTCAGAACAGTTTGTTCACTGTAACCAAAATAGTACTATAATTTAAAGCCTGCCACATATGGAAGATGTTAGCAGTTTCCATTGCCTCGTTACACTTGATAGACATACCCACTGAACCTACACAGAGTCTGTTCCAAGGTAGGTGATTTGTGAAAAGTTTTCATGCTTCTGGTTCTTATAAAAACTGCTATATAATCAGTGTATGACTTTCATTTTGTTTTTGCTTTTATAGAACAAGCATTTTATTTTAGAGAAAATCTGATTATAGCATTACTCTTCAGTCCTAATGTTAGTAGGTGGAGATCTCCTGATTAAAGTCTATTTAGTCATTAGTACTATCTGCATGACAAAATGAAAGCTTATTTCTAATACAGAGTATTTACATGATCTTTATCACTTGTAACTATTACTGAAAAATGATAAATTAGGCATACACTTTCAAAATAACACCTGGAACAGACTACCTCTACAAACTTGTTTAACCTTTTATTTTTTAGTGACAGATTGGAATTTATTATTTTGAAAGTCTTGGAGCACCTGGTCTGTGATTTTATCAGAGTTATAAGAAATGCCTTGGAGGCGAGGGTGGGGGAATGGTTTGAACAGGAACTGGGATTCTTTAAAAAGTGCCTTTTATCTCAAGAGCAAATTTAGTTGAAAACTCAAAGCACTCTGGACTGCAATTCATTCTGACAAATCAGTTCTTAAGGTGTTACTTATATTGCAGTTAAATAATCCTAACATCCCTGCTGACTGTCTGAGTTTAACCTCTCACCCTGGGAAATCTGATTAAGAGAGAAATGGAGATGGAGAAATACACTAAGTATTGTTGCATTTCTATCCCCTGTGAAACAGTTATTGGCATAATACTTCCTACATCCAAAACACAATGATGTGAAGTTAACAGTAAATTTAAAATTATACAGAAAATTTAAAACAGTCTAATTGTGACTTATCCGGAACGTGCTTTTTAGGCAAATATATTATACGTGATTTGCAACCTTTTAGTTATCTCAGAATCAAACTGCAACCCTTGCAAATGCAACGGAAGCATAATTTAACTCCTTCCTTCCTTTGTCACCAGCACATAATAGTGCAAGTATCAAAGAAACTTCTTTTTGCTGTCAAGCTTTAAAAATCAGCCTAAGAGCTGATTTTTCTCAGATGTGCTGCCCAAACCATGGTTGGCCCCAATTCTGTATGGCACTGATTACAGTGCTCTTGTCGGTGGGATTGTTGGTGTCATCCCAGGACTGGTTCCTGGGAAGCCTGCCTGCCTGTTAAATGTCTCTGTTGCTTTTTGACTGCCTCATTAGTTGGACTTTCACAAAGCTAAGTTTGAGTGGTCATTTCCATTTGAAACTTTTTTCCTGTTAAGAACTGCCTGCCTTCAACTTTGGATTAAGGCTGTTGTTAATGCAACTGTAGACACAGTATTTTTGTGCTAACTTAGATAGATATTAGGTTTGCTGCTTAGCATGTCTAAAATTAGGCTGGCATGAAAGTTCAAGAATGCAAATCAGCACTAAACCCAAGGTCAGTTTAAAAGGTTCAGATAACTCCATAAAGGAAAAAGAGGAAGAGTTGTATAATTTAAGAACACATTTCCGTGCCTGCAAGAAAAAAAAAAAAAGCAAATGCACAATCTGGGTAGCAAAGATGGATTTTTGCTCTAGCTCAGATCAACTAATTTTGTTTTCTTTCCCATCTGTCCTCCATGTGAGTCTGTCCACATGAAAAATCCCGCTTGGTGAAGCCCCACAGGGATGGCATCCATATCACAGCAAACGCTGGGACTATTCATCACTTTGGTGCCTGGGATAATTTTACAATAACCTTGGCAGGCACACTTCTACGAAAGATGATTTTCAGCTGTAGGCCTGAAACCAGATTAGATCTTGTTCTTTAATCACCAGCATAGTCATATTCCCCATGCTCTTAAGTGAAGTTTCTTTGTGCTATGCATTTCTTCATTTCAGCGTTGCACTTCGGATGAATAAAGGGACTGTCTATAAACTCATCTGACACATTCCAGTATTAATCTTGGACAAAAACAAAAGGGATAAAATTCCTGTGATATAATTAGTCAAAATGTAATTGAGTTGTGAGTAGAGTTTGTAAAATATTTAAAGTTTCTGCCCTTCATAAAAGGGATAAAGGATGGAAAGTATGGGGTTGGGGTAATCCCAGACAGAATAGATGAGTAACAATGAAGCTTTCAAAAGAAAGCTCACATATGTCTGTATGACAGTGAGATTTATGATTATTCTGAGTTGTTCACTTCAAAGTATCTTTAAGAATGATTATTGTAAAATAGAACAAGGCAAAGCAAATTTCATATTGTGAACAAAGAAAAATTATCACTGAAAATTATCCACAAAAGCAGAGTGGAAAAATGAGCTGAAGTCATTCAGATTTGCTCCTGGTTTAAGACTAGTGGCATACAGAGATTTCTAGAAAAGGAAAGTAAAGGTAAAAGTTCTTCCTTTACATAATTTATCTTTACTTGGATTTCTAATAATATATTAGAAGTAATGGCCCAAAGTCCAGAGTTCCCTGAGGTTGGTGAAAGCCTCTGATCAGATTCTAAGGTCTGTCCATGTGAGTGCACTAGAAGCCCATTTCAGATTGGGTCTCTTTTTGAGTCACAGGCTTGAAAAAAATATCTGCAGTTTTCAAGAAACATTAAAATGTAAGTGTGAAAGATATGCAAATTAGAAACACAGATATTTTCCAAAGAATTTTTTGAGTACCACTCTGCAAAGTTTTCACTATGAAATCAATAACCATTAAAAACGTGCTAAATGTCCGCTCACGTTTTGAAGTATTGATGAAATCATAGCCTATTCTTGCTGAATGTAGGTTGATTTATATGAGTGAAGACAAATGGCTCTCAGTAAGCAATCATCAAACTCAAAGTGAAACTCTAGAGTTTTGAACCCACATGACCTGAAGCAGAAACCAGTGTTCACACCAACCCTTGTAAGGCAAAATTGTTAAGTTTAGAAGAAACATCAGCCATTCATCTGAATAGTCAGGGAAGAAAAATAGTCTCAGGAATATCAGCAAAACAAACTCATTGTTTTTAATTTATGAAATTTATTGCTGCATCATTTGGCACCTTCTCATCCTTTAAAATAATTATGTATAATAAAATGTTTTGTGAGAAATAAATGTATACTGATGCCTATTTGCCTAGGCACAGGAGCAAAATTGTGAAGAGTGCAAGTGTGCTTACATTTTCTTACAGGAGTATATAAAAAACATGATGGAATTCAAATATTCCTTCCTATGGACTTATGCGATAACACAATTCTTAATTTCTATGCATGAATTCTGTGAGAAACTTACTTCAAAACTAACCATGAAACCACATCTCCAGATACTGGAAACTTGGTGATGATCAGTGGTCAGTCTTATCTATTGGAAGTACACTGGTCAAATAAAATCGATAGTACCTTTCCGAGGAACTAGAATTTTACAGACAGAGGCGTCCGTAGGTGTATCTGTACATATGTGTGTAGGGCTCATCATCCTGATAAAAGGTAGGATCAATTCTTACTTTAGGCCAGCTGTGTTATACTGACAGGTTCTCTGTTAGAAGTAACTGTGTGCCTCTTTTCCCTCTCACCATTTCTCAGATGCTCCCATTTATCCTGTTGTTACTTCCACTAGTTCTGAAAGCCCTTACCATCTGAAGCTGCATAAGTGGTAGCTTTATATTTTCATTTTTTCCAACAGTGCCTAATTTTTATTGATGTTTCTTTTCCTTTTGTCTGAGAAAAGGCATGATTCATATCTATATTGCAGCCTATACTGATGAGCTCATTTTGGCTCATAGTTTTTGTTTGTTTTTTTTTTTTTTCATTTTTTCCTGTAGGGTTTTTTTTTTTTTTTTGTTACAGGAAGGCTCTAACACGTCACTTCACATAGCCAAAAGCTAGTCCTGTGTGAAATCACTGCAGAAAAGTAAATGGATTAAAACCAGACTGACTGAGTTTAAAATAGAACAGCTAAAAGGAGTCATCACTGTGTGCAGTCATTTACAAGGGAATGCAGAGATTTTTTACACTCTAGCCTTTGCAAGGGCTTGGAAGGATTATAGAATAATTTTTCTATGAACGTTTGTACATTGTTCAGAAACAGGTGGAGCTAGACCAATGAAGAACTCATACAGGGAGCAGCCTAAATATTTTGGTTAAATATGTGTCAGATGAAACAAGTCACTTTTTGTTGGAAGACAGGACTGGCAAGATCCTCTTAGTGAGTAAACTGAGTCACACTGGGTATTACCTGCACTCCTTCGGACAACAATCTTACTCTAGGAGAAAGTTTTAAGTCTGGCTGTGATTTATAAATTAGTTTCC
This sequence comes from Calcarius lapponicus, assembly GCA_039654755.1. Taxonomy (NCBI): domain Eukaryota; kingdom Metazoa; phylum Chordata; class Aves; order Passeriformes; family Fringillidae; genus Calcarius; species Calcarius lapponicus. The sequence continues at coordinate 92,682,903 of CM077464.1, read as the reverse complement.
AATGTTTAAACTGTTATTTCCAGTTGAGCTGCTACCATTCCTCCTGATTGGACTGACAGGTGCAGGGTGCTGTGTTTCCAGCCTGTGCGAATGCTTGAGTCACCACTTATAAACATTGTTGCTGTTTCCACACCTATTTTTTGAGAAACCAAAGCCATTTCTACTGTGATCCATGCTGTGCCTTGACACTAGTGAGACAAGGGCTCTGTAGACTCTTTTCCTAGCAAGTCATCCATTCACCACTTCTGCCTTTCCAGCACCATTGTACCAAAGTGTTACCAACTAGCAACTCTGGTCAGCCTGTGTGGTCCAAAACCAGGGAGTGGAATAAAATTCATAAAACTGTAGAAAGGTAATGCACCTCACTAAAATTTGAGTGTGTATGGCCAGGAACAAGGAGGGAGAAGGTGCTTCTGTCCAGCTCTGGCAATACATCAGTATTATGCACAATACTATGGGATGCTGACTGAATGAAAGTGTTATTCAGTCTCCCAAGAATACTGCCAATTTTTCTAAGAAAGGAGAGTGCAAAAAAACTGGGAAAACTGCTTCTTTTGAAAACTGTGTTAAAAGAAACCTAGGGCCTCTTCCACTGGAACAAGATTTGGGAAAAATATAAATAAATATTTTGAATTTGATGTTATAAAATCTGAGATAAGGTGCACATTTTTGCCAGTGACGATAATTAATTATAGGAGTTGTTTATCAAAGGATGTGCTGGATTTCCCACTACCTGAAGTCTTTCAGCAAATACTGGATATGCTAGTGATTATCTCTTGTTCAGACAGAGATTATAGGCAATGTTATGCAGAAAATCAGATTAGAAACTCATAATGGGCCCTTATGACCATAAAGGTACATGAAAGTCAGTGGCACAAATTTGCAACAGTCATTGATTTGGTTCAAGGCTGAAACTTCTAAATGCAGATTTCTGTTTTCCATTCTGAATGATGAAATGCTTAATGAGACAGGAGCTGAATTCTGGCTGCAGTTAGATTGATGCAATTCCGGTGACTTCAGTGGAACGGCAGGATTTGATACAAGGACTTTTCAAACCTGTCTATTTTGACAGAAGCATTATTGCCACTTAATCAAAAGCTTTTACCTTGAGAAGTTTGTTATCGCCAGCATTTATTGTGGAGAGCGGACATTTTCTTTTTATCCAGGGAGGAAATAAATGGAAATAAGCCTTTTAAAATTATAAACACATCTGACTGGTTTTACTGTGCCAAACACATGACTTGCTTGTAAAAGGAAATAAATATATGTTTAAGTAATCAAATACAAGTATCTGATTCCTAAAAATCAAGCCTGAATTCACTGACTAAAGATCCTGGTAAGCTATGAGAAGTGCTTTGTTTGAGAAGGAGTTAGGATAACTCACTCTCATTCTTTCAAGTTGCTATCCAACATACCAAGCATAATCCCACTACTTTACAGGTGGAGCCACATTGCAGCTAGTGACACAGACAGATGACATATTTATTAGCTTGTCAAAGCTTCCTCTGTTTATGGAAGACTCACCCAGCTAAACAAAACAGTCTGCTTTCCATTGGCTAATTGAGCTGGCCCCTGTTGAGAGCCTCAGCAAAGTGCTTGATGAGGCATAAAATGATGATTAATTAATTTACTGCTCAGTTGATCATCAAACTGAGAGGTTTATGATTCTCACAGCGGTCAACACTCTCTCTTCAATGTGCAACAGCATGAGCAGCCTTCACTCTGGCCTGCTGCTGCCTTTGCTATGACCTGAGATATGGTGGCTTAATTCAGGGGAAACGGGGAAAAATTAAGAGAAAAGTTTCAAAAGGGATGTACACAGCAGCCTCTTTTAGAGAGGCTTGTGAGTGCCAGAATGTTTCTCACAAAGGGGCTTTTCATATCTCAGCATTAATAAAAGCTACTTTGCTGGAGTTGGTTGTGTGGTTGGTTGGTTGTTTTGGTTCAATGAATTAGATAAGAAACTCCCTAAAAATAAGATCCTTCTCTGATTACATGACTAAAATTCAGAATTAGAATGAAATGGTCTCTCTATATGAGACCACAGGGCTCTATAAAGGGCATAACAATGGCAGATATAGGTGTGCTAGAAGAGATCAAAATGCCAGTAGAAAAACTGAGTGGGGCTCTCTCTTTTTTATTCATAGAGAAGAATTTTAGAAATTTAAAACTCCTTAAAAATATTCTTAAGATTTATAGTTTTAATATGAGGCATTCTGTGTATTGTGGACAGCATATTTAAAGACATTATTCAGAAAGCACATTTTTTGTATGAAGTTGCAGCTTGTGAGCACTCACCAAGTGTTTTGCATATGTTTTTATGTGTAAACTTTTAAATATTTGCACTTAGGCTAATATCCTGACTAACTTTTCCTTGAAATATTGATGCAGCATCCAGTTTATTCCTAATGTGAAGACAACTAAATTCTGCTTAGTTACAGTCATTTAATTCTAGTATAATGGCAAGTGAATCAATATACATATAAGAAATTAATTTAATCCTGTGGAAAGGCATGTTTTATACTGACCATTTGGTTTGATTTGACATATGATCTAGGTGGTGGGATATGTATATTGGCATATATATGCCAATACAAACATATTTAGAAGTTTACCTCTGTTCTGTAACACTGTCCTAGGGTTGCCAGATGTACTGGAAAATCCGTGGAAATGTTTCCAAAATGTCCAAAGGCTTAAGCATTTCCCTGATTGGGGAATAAATTTTTTGTTAGTATAATGGGAAGAGAGGGTCAGTTTGCATGTTAAACTTTCCACCAAGTATGTGTGGTAAGGTAGCGTTCATCCTTAGGTAGCGTTCTGGCTGGGAAGAACCAAGACATAAAATGATGCTCTTTAATATAACTTCAGTCCTTTTATTTGTCTCAAAAGAACAATGAGAACAATAAGCAAGCACAAAGAGGAATTGAGTTAGTACAGTCACTACATCTTTTGTTTATGAACTATGTTTCATTAACTCAGCCTTTAGGAAACTTCCTGTAGTTTAGATAAACCACTAGAAGCAGCCTCTTTTTCTCAGAATAGTAGTGTACAGAAGCATTAGTTTGCACCTTTACACACAATATACTCTAGTGTAGGGCAAAAACTCAGATGAAATAGAGCTACAAAGCCAGTAAATTCTGATAGATCAATTTGATGACAACAAGAAAAGGAAAGGAAAACAGTGAAAGATAAGCTGAAACATTGTGTTCCAAGAACCTGCACCTTTGTCAAGGAATGGTAGAAGTCTCACTAAGCAATGTAAATTGCATGATTACAGGGACTTATTTAAATAAAACAATTTTTAAAACACAAATCATCATTTGGAAAAAGGCATGTTTAAAAAATACATAGATGAGAAATTGCTTTCAAAATATTTAGGAGCAGAAATGGAAAAGTATTTAGTGTGAACATTTGTGATGATTTGACAGAGCAGGCTTATGTTGACTCTTGGGTAAATAAATAGTGTATATATTGCGAGTCTTTAGAAGCTGAAGGCCTTTTGCCTCTGAGAGTGGGACTACTGATATTGCACAGATTGTATAAGAAGGAGCTCTGACAGCAAATTTCAAAAACATTATCCAGTCAAAGAGATAGTTCTACTCTTACGTTCTGCTTTATCCTCATACTTCCAGATTTGCAAAGCACTGCTGAAGAAATCTCATAAGAATGAGATGGAAGTTAGTAACTTGCCCAGTCAAGAATATAGGCAACAGAAAAAGTAGTCTTAACTCTGCCATGATCAGATATTTGTTGTTGGCTGGTTATGGTTCTTCTAGGCATCTTTTGTTCTACTTTATTTTGCTGCTCTGAGTTAGAGTAACCACAGAATGGAAGCTCTACAGCTCTATCTGCAATGGACATTTTCTACATAAAAACTTGTGCTCCTCTGATCTTTCTGATTTTTCCCCACTGTTCTATGTCCTATCATGATCTAAAATTCATCATTCTGTACCAATGTCTGCTTTCTCTCATACTTCTTTTTACGATCCCCTTTTGAGGCTCTGTATAAAGATGCACAGTGCTTCATTTTTTATGGCTTCATAAAATGTAATGGCAAAAAACCCATTAGCTAATCTGGTTGACTACCTTTGAAACATGGGCTGTAGAATTTCACCTGGTTATCCTTGCACTGAGCTGAATAATGTATACTTGACTGAAGCGTATCTTCCAGATGGATATCTAGTTTTGATTTGAAGACATCAAAGGCCACTTCCCTGACAGTTTTGAAAACATCAAAGAGTACTGAGCTTATGGAAGATAAAAGAAAATGAGCTAATTGCCTGGATGCTAAAGGGAAATTTACAGCAAATATTTTGGTCCTATTCTGGCTTTTAAAAATCTGGCTTTCTGGAAAGGCTACAAGCCATTATTACCCACATATTTTAAAATGGCTTTCTTTTTTTTTTTCTTTTTTTTTTTTGGATTGAAGCCTTACATGGTAGAAAAACTGCTCTTGAGGGAAAAAAAGGAAAACAATTCAAGATCTACCATAGTTCCATAGTTCAACACTGTCAGCCTTTGTAAAGAATAGGCTAAAACAAAAAATTATATGCATAAATTTGAGTAAAGAATATATCATACTCTATTAGTTGAACCTAAGATAAGGGGAAAGGGAAGGGGAAGGGCAAGGGAATAGGTGAAATCCTAATCCAGCCATCTCAAAGGGATGTATAATGTGCCTTTAAATACTGTTTTCCCTTCTCATTCTGTCATAGCAAAATAAATGTTCATATAAATTCTTTCTAATGAGGGTTTTCTTTTCCTGTTCTTTACATTTATTTAATTTTTTAATGTAAATTTTACATTTTTTAAAATATATCACATGTTTTACTTTCCTATTAGAAGAAATGAATAATGCTAAGAATACCTTCCTGACAAATTTGATTAGCTAGTAGTATTGTAGGTCAGGGACTTTTACATGTAGAAAAATTTAAATTATGTTTAAATTAAGGATTTACATCTTATTTTTGGCCTTTTATGAAAGCACACAGTTTTTTGCTTGGGTAATCAATTAACAATTTTTTTATATTTTATGACCAAAGTGTCCATCAGAACTAACCATCTTCAAGAGTAGTTGAACCCTCACCTGTTAATTGGCGTGGGCACAAGGACCTAGCTTGTGCTAGGTATATCAAATATCAAATATTTCCCAGCTTGAAAATATTTGATAAAAATAATTTTGATAACAGATTGAATTGCACCATTGAAAGAATTAAAGAATTATCAATACTGTTGAAACCAGAATGAAGAATATTATAAAAATTATGTTTCACAGATCGAAAATACGTGGCACTGAAAACAGCATGAAACTCTCCTAATAACATGGCTGAGAAGAGTGTAAGACCTTTCTTACACATTTATTTCATAGATTGGCCTCAATGAACTATTACTCACTGTAGCAGTTACAAAATAAATTAAAAAGATTTTTAATTGGTTTTGCGCTGGGACATTTTATCTTCCCAGAATATGATCATTCTTCATCAAGGAAATACTCATGATACTCTAATAGTTCATAGTTTACGACAATGATCAAGGGAGAGCTCACATTACTTAAAAATAACCATTGTTAAACCACATTTTTCTGGCAGTAGGTTCAGCCATGGACTATGGACAGCTCCTGGAAGAAGAAACTCCTTCACAACCTTTCCCATGTTATGTTCCTATAACAAAACCATGTGGGCATGGCAAAACCTCAAAATTTTATCAGATAGCTCTATCCATTGATGGATTTGCCATTAAATATCTGCTCTGGTACATCCTCGTGCCCTCTAAGCTTGCAATATTCAAAAGGCCATTGTTGATGCTAAGACCTAATCTGAAGACCTATTTCCTGTCCACTTATCAAGGTGCAACCCATGCCTGTTGAGAAACACAAAGGACTTTGACATATTTTGCTGAACCTGAGAATTTTTGATAGGTACACATGTGGATACAGGCATATGCACTTCTCTTCCTATGCGTGTCTAAATAGATTATAGGATAAATGTTGTTGTCTTGGATCTGTAATTAAGTAATTGTTGTAATTGTAGTTAATGTTATTGAATCACTTTATAAACATTAAGTGCTACCATACCCTTTTGCATCCTTATCTTTTTGCATCCCTGGTGTCCATGTGAATAATTCCAGATTGATTCTGGTCCAATTTTCCTTTGTATGCTTCATCCATGTAGTAACTAAAAGAGTGAACCTTGACATTGAACTTGGTAAAACTGTTCCTTCACAAATTCATAGTAAAACTCTCTTTTTTGCCAATACATTTTATGGTGATTGTTTAATCAGCCAAAACCCTCATTCATGGCAACATCCTCTTGAAATATAGCATTTAGTGGGTTGAAAAAGATCTCCCTCAGTCACTGAACCAAACTACTTATCCTTTAAGAAATTTAACCCATTATTAATTATTTTCTTGGAGCTGATGCCAGAAGAAGTGAGAGTGAAGAAAGGGTAGAAAAGACACAGCTCAGTCTGACTTAGGAAGCACACTGATTAAATCCACAAGGACAGATCATGCATTCTGTTGGGAAGGAATGAGTAGGATGAGCAAAATGAGACGAGAAGTGAAATATATTATTACTATCATAAAGGACTATTCTTATGCTGTTCTGGAAAAAAAAAAACCCAAAAAACATTTGGTATAGATCCTGCATAGAGGTTACCAAGAAAAGGCTATTTCACATATATTCATGAACTGTGCTATTAAATCTTACACTTTCCTTTCTATTCCTGTATTAATATGGAATCTGTAAGAAATAATTACATGATACTAAAATCAAGGCATGCAAGAAGTGATGTAAAAATCTATTAATTGAAGTAATTTTAGATAATCAGCTGACATACCAAATTGCTCAAAGCATATCTACTGCACAGAGTCTCCCAGTCTTCTTACCCCCTTTCATGGACATATCAGGATAAGGATGATATCTGATGACTACTACAAGACCACTTTCTAAATTTCTTCCCTATTTTTCTTGAACAATACCAGTCCATGAACCAGGACTACACTTCAAAAGGCACAATGCGGTAGAATATTTTGTTTCAGAAGCTGTAAAACCCAGATACATTATAGACAAAATATAACAGCACTTTCCAGCCATGAATGCAGAACTAGTTTGATAAACAAATGTTTTCTTAAACTGATGAGCACCTTGCTGGGACACATCAAGACAGCCACCCTAACAGCGCTTGAAAGATTTTCATTATATGGTCCTGATGATCCATTTCTAATTTCAAGCAGATTTGATTGTGTTTTTTTCACCTGTCATTTCATTAACTACCTGGTACCTATTTTTCCACCCCAGATCCCCTTTTTTTCTTTTTCTTTTTCTTTTTCTTTTTCTTTTTCTTTTTCTTTTTCTTTTTCTTTTTCTTTTTCTTTTTCTTTTTCTTTTTCTTTTTCTTTATCTTTTTCTTTTTCTTTTTCTTTTTCTTTTTCTTTTTCTTTTTCTTTTTCTTTTTCTTTTTCTTTTTCTTTTTCTTTTTCTTTTTCTTTTTTTTTTTCTTTTTCTTTTTCTTTTTGTAGGATGACAGTCTCATTTCCCCAACAGAAAATCACAACTCTTTGGTTTTTATACAAATATCTTGTTCTTGCTGTTGTCAGTGTTTGAAAAGACCAAGATGCATTTATTGTCAACAAAAGAAGAAAATATATATAATTATAAAATTAAGTTTCAGAAAATAATCAAGTTTACTCACAAAAACAGAATATGAATTAGATATGTTTAGCTCTATACCTCTCCTGCCCCACTATCCAGCCTCAGATTGAAAACTTTTATTTTGAAGATAATTTTCTCCTTGTAATTTAACATTCTCTCAAGTGTAAATTTTGGTGTGGATTTTTGTTTTTCTTTGTTTCACACTTTCTCAATTTATTTTAACAACAACTAAAATTATTATGAATGCAATTTTGTTTAAGTCGCAGTCTTTGGGAGCCATCTTGGGAGGTGTTTACTAAGACTAGACCTCCACATTTGTCACAAAATAAACGAATATAAAATCTAAATCAACTGCCATGAATTCAGTTAGACACCAAATTAGATTGCCAAGGTTTTTAAAAAATGTTAAAAGATCAAAATATTATATTTAAGCTTAACACTTTTGTTTAATACATTTTTCCCAACCATAAATACTTATACGCTTTCATTCTGCTTTTCCATGATCCTTTTAAATAGGAAAAAAAGTCCAAAATAATCCTGGTTAAAATATATCAGGTACCAAAATTCTTCTCAGGTTCAAATTAATTTTTATCTACATATATTTTGTTCATCAATCACCATAAGTTTCAAGAGAGTGGGTAGCAGTAGAGAGTTACAGCATCAGCTAGCAGAGCTTGGCTATGCTTTACTCTCAGAGGCATAGATACTTTCACAAAAGTAAGTCTTAAAAGACCTATCAAAGCCAATGAAATAAGAAAACAAATAACACTGTAAATTGAAAAGAATAAGTGTAGTGTTTAATGAGCACTTATAGACCAATAACCTGCAACTAATGTAACTATAGATTTTTGCTTTGGCTATTCATAGCTCTAAAAGGCAGTCATTTGAAGCTATACAGAAAATAGGGTGAAGTGATGGCTAACAGAAATGCATTTTATTAAAAACTAAATTAAATAAGACTAAATTGGAAGTAGATGAAAAAAATCTGCTTAGTTTAATGCACCCTCGGCTGTTTGTATCGCTCAGTCTTGATGGTCTTTTAGCATGTAGCATTGTGAGGTCAAAATATCAGAGCTTTTTTTTGCCATTGCCAGCATTTCTACCAGAAACCACAATTTAGTTTGATACTTTTTACAAATAACCTGTAAGCTAGAAATGCCCTTTAATGAGTAAGCACCTGACCTTCTAAAGCCATCCAATAACAAGGACTGTACATTGCAAATTGTACACCCCCTGTGTGGGACTGAACTGCAAAAAAATTTTATTTGTAATGGGTATTAGCTCACCATGGATAAGAAAATTCTTGTTTTAAATAAGAGGTCTCTTTTCATGAATAAATGACCTCATGCCTTTTATACCAGAATATAAATAAATTCTCACCAGCTTGTTTTGTACCAGAATTAAGGGGAGCTTAGAATATCAGGATGTAGCCATAGGAAAGATCTATTAGACCACATACAAACAGGTTTTCTACGATGATGTAAACTGCTGATCATAAATACTAGAAATGCTGCACATTTACAAGATCAAATTGCATTCTTTATATCTGTTAATGTAAGAAACTCAATTCAAACGTTGTAGGGCTGACTAAGTCTCTGTTATAAATTTGTGCAAACCATGAAGTAAAAACAGGCATTGTATGTGTTACCAAGTATCTCAGTATCAGATGCGATATAAGCAAATAAATGCCTCAGTGTCACCTGTGATACAGACAAGTAAACACCTGGGGTAAAAATGCAAGAGTACTCTGGTGATGAAGCCACATGTTGGAAAAACATATGTTATTTTTAATGATTTTAAATTTATTTCAGTGAACTTTTAAGTAGAATTTTAAGCAATAAAAGCCAAAACTCCAAGAAAAAGATTTAATTCAATCAGCTATTTAAATTATTAAACCCATATATTTTTCGGAGTGAAAACTCTTCTTATTAAAATTCTGTGCACATTTATTGCTCTGGAGAATGTCTGTGTGGGCCTGCCAGGTGTATGTAGATGCCACACCAATAATCCTTTTACCTACAGACCTCTGGTATATGTAGAAGAGCATGGTCTGGAGGCTGTTTTCCCACTGAACTTGCAAAACTGCAATATGGAAAGCTGCTTGAGTTTCTTAGAACATAAAAAGTTTGTCTTTGCTATGGGAAAGGGAAGTTAGGCCTCTCTGATGAGTTCGACAAAGCAGGAATGCAAGTATGTGTTGAATATGTAGAGTGCCTCAGCCTGCTGATGGGAAAATTGAGTTATGATTCAGCAGCAACAGAACAATTGATTTGACCACCTTGCTTTGGACTCCTGGGACTTGTGGTTTGGGATTTGCTCTCTTAATGAATAAAAAAAAGAATAATCCTTTTCCTTCCCTACTAACACTCTGAAACAACCAAACAAAAAAGGGATATAGGACAAGCAAAGCACTGCTGGGAGTTCTCTTCTTATTTGTCCTACTCGAAGGATTCAGAGTTAAATCTGTGCTCATATAGCACGTCAAGATACAGCAAAGAGCACATTTTCACACCAATCCTCTCATCCCCTTGAGAATATGCAAAATTAGAAGATGCAGGATTTGGGTGCACCATTGCTCTGACAGTGAGGTTTGTTGTCAGGCAGTTGTGACATCATTTTGGAGTAGCAATAGACAATGAACACCTGACCAATGTTCCTCAGGGATAGTGCTCAGAAAATCACAATCAAAGACAGAATTCCTGGGGCAGGTTGCCACTGCAGCTGTGTTAGAAGAAGAGATGATCACCACTTTACCTCTCTCTGCTGTAATTACCATAGTTTGTTTGCGTTTTCTGAGGGTGAAGAATAAGGCAGGATTTCAGAAGTATTTAAAGAGGTTGACCAACCACGCCATGAAGGAAAGGAAGACAGCTGCTTCTGAGATTCCTATAAGGCTCTTCATTTTTTCTTGGAATTTTATCCATGGAAAGCAGAATTATGTAAAGAAACCATTTGCAAACTGCAGTAAATAATTAAATTTTTAAAAATACATCAAAATTTTATTAAAAGTATTATTTGTCTTTTTTTCCCCCATCACATACAATAGACCACAGCTTAGCTATGAAAACAGTGCAGTAATTCTGAATTTGCCCACTTTTAATTCAATCATGGCTTTCATCTCAGAATTGCTTAGTATAAATACTGGGGAAGAAGGAGAAGAAGAAACAAAAACCCTAAAAAATGGGCCATGCCTAGCACACTAATGCAAAAATTATGAATCAGAGTATAGTTTAAGCTATATAGCCACATGAACAAAAATAAATTGGAATTTTTTAAAAATTTGAAAATGCAAAAAAATTTGAGAAAAAAGGCAAAAAAATTAATTGAAATTAAAACAACCCTAAAGAAAAGGTGGGTACATTGCTTTTTGTCTGGAGGGCAATGTGGGAGATCTACAGGACTTTGAAGTTTGAGTTCAATTTAGCTGCCCCTGGAGCTGGGTAACTTCAGGCTCTGGGATACAGTGTAACTCAGGAATCACTGGATAAGGAGTAAAACTCAGATAACTTCTTTCTCTAGAAGAGTGTTGTCCAGTAGGTTAGAGTAATTAATTTTTTTCCCTCCAGTTCCACTAATGTTGATTTGTCAATGCAAACATAGCTTCCAACACAATGACAGAACACTTACCCTAGCAAATCCTATAAGTGAATAATTACAGCTTTCTCTTGAGAAATCTGTATTATAGGGCAGAGACTGGCAGTCAAAACAGCAATGAGCTGACTTTTGTGTCCTATTGCATAGGAGGAGATGACTGGTACTTCTATACCTGTAAAACCTTGTGTGAATGAATTCTCTTATTAGCTTAAGGGTATGAGAAGATTCAGGGCAGTGATTTCAGATGTATCAAACCCTGGAGAAGGATCCCACAGTTATTCATAGTTTGATATCCTGCATTACAGGTTCCTTGTTCATTATTTAGTACAACCAACTTGTGATGCAGGGGAAGGCAGACAGAAATGTTCGCAAATAACTCCCCATCCTCTGAAACCAAATTCTATTACATCTAAATCAAGGAGACAAATAGTTTCCTAAACCCACAAGAAAGGCGGAGAAAAACTTATAAAATTTACTCAGGCCCTGATACTGATCTTGTCCCCAAAGTATATCCTGAATTATTCTTTCCAAATCTGTTCAGCTATAATTTGGCCAGGTGCTTCAAATTCCTCTCTTGCCTTGATATCTGTAAGTAGTTTGATCAACTCTTCAGATAAAATATTAGTGCCTGGGGTCTTGTGCTTAGGCACCTATTTCTTAATTTTTAACCAGATAAGGAATTCAGGAAGCTGAATTTAAAAAATCTTTGGCATTCCTGTTGTCATAAGCCATAGAATACTTATCATTGTAGCCAAATGTGTCAGAGCAATTCATAAGGTGATGGACCTTAGAATAGCTCCCAACAAAGCCACATCCAGTAGACATAGCTAACTTCAAAAGCAGGAAGCTGGGAGAAATGGAATAAACTTTTAATGAAACTTTTTTTTTAATGTACAGACTACTTTCTTGGTTTATCTTCCTGCAGTGGAATCTAATTCTACAGTAACACACAGGCAGAAGGAGATTTCAAGAAAAAAGAAAGAAGAAACAACTTTTTAAATTTTATACATGAAGATATAAGTGAAACAGGCTCCCTGGAGAAATGGTTGCAGCACCAAGCCTGACAGAGTTCAAGAAGAGTTTAGAAAATACTTTCATGCATGTGGTGTTACTCTTGGGGATGTCCTGCGCAAGGCAGGAGCTGAACTCAGTGATACTTCTGGGTCCCTTCCAATTCCGTTTATTCTGTGATTCTGTGGCACAGGGAAATTAAAACTCAAAGTGAGCTTCAAGGTGCTGGGGGATGGGAATTGGGGGAAGGGGAGCAGTGAGCTATGACAGTGATTAGAGAAGGGAAACTGAAAGGAATCACACAGGCTTCTCCATAAGGCTCCACAAAACAGGTGTTGTCCTGCCCCCTCCTCAGTTGCCCTCCTTAGCAATATCAAGTCATCAGGGCTAAGTCTACCATCATAATGCCATTTCTATAAATGCAGATGTTGTAAGGGCATTAAATATAGGGTTTACCAGTATTTTAAACCTGACTTGAGGAAAATATTAAGCCATGGCTTGTAAAGACTTAGCTTTGTTTTAATGTAAATAGTGGAATTTTGCATACCTGGGAATATACACCGATTCTGTTTTTTTCCACGTGGTCACAAAGGAGTCAATCCAACGCCATCCTCACTGGATAAATTTTTCAGGATGAGTTTATTCACAATTCATAAATAATTTTACATTACTATTACCCAAAGTGTGCACTTAATATTCAGAATAACAAAAGGAGCGATAAAATATATTCAAGATAAACTTTAATTCTTAGAATTCCAAAGGACTGTTTGGTTTCTGAAATCTGCCTTATTGCTTAATAATTAAAGTAAAAACTACCTTTCCATCACAGACTGGTGTTGTCAAAGCATCATAAACCCTAAAATCTTTATTATGATAAAGAATAGGGAAACATATATGGAAAAACAAACAAACAAACAAAAAACCCTCAAACAAACAAACCTGCAAGCCAGTAAGACTGGGGTGGAGAACCAGTAGTGCTTCTTTGTCTTCTTTTCCAAAGAGAAATCAACTTCAAATGCCTTCAAGAATGGATTTAACGTAACACAATATGTTTAGAAGAGAGGCACTTAGACAGCCCAAATCAAACCACTTAGGACTTTATAGGTCAGTTCTGCCTTAAGTTCCACCAGGGAAGCAAAAGGTACAGATTTTGGCACTGTATTCACCACTTGTATCTTCTTTTCAGAAAGAGAGACCAGCTACTACATAATTTTAAATATTACTAACTTCTTAAAGAATTGCCATCAAAATAGGGATATAGTTTACAGGTTTCTCCAAAACAAGCTTTACTTATAGCCCCAACTGGAGAAGAGAAATTTTTGTACCAGTGGCTCTTCTGCTTCTTTGATGCTACAATCTGACAATCAATATTTTACTCTTCAAGATGGCCAGAAACATTTACTTTTTAAAGGCTCAATGAAGCATCTTTATGCTGTATTGGTATCTGTATTGATATTTTGTAAGATTTTGACTTTTTGAAATTGTTTTCAAAAAAAGTCTGGTTTGTATACATGTATGTGTGTGTGTGTATGAATGTATTTTAAATTTTAAATAACAGAAGCATAGCAAGATGTATTGTATTCTATGAATAAAATCTACATTCTGGTGCAAACTAAGCCAACAAAATGCATTTCTATTGTGTATACTATACAGTTATTATCCATTTATTTTTTATTATTTTTGTAATCTGTGGGGTTTTTTCCTCACTCTTTCCTTAAAAATGAAAATGTTGGTTTTTTTTAACTGAGGATGATACAGAAAAAGATTGGTCATGCTTGTGATTCCAGGTTTATCCATAAGATATCCATAAATAACCTAAAATTTAAATTTTCTTGTGTACAAAAAATTTAAATATTTCTTGCTTATTTAAATATTTCTTCCTTGAATTAAGGATTTGAACCTTCCTAGCAAGGGAGTTTCAGATTATTTTTATGTTGATTCCCAGCAGACAAAGACAAAGAGATTTACTGTCAGAATTGACTGACACAGCACATAGCAAGAATGAAGAGCAGGTAAAGAATTTCTCAAATATTTAAATAATCAGAGAACCATTAATGTGCAAAGCACCCTGCATCTATTGAAATTACTGTTTCACTATACACTTTTAAAACATCACAAAATCTTTTATGTGTCCTTTATGCACAAATGTTTACACTTATGCCTGTGTGCATCTCTATGAGTGAACACAAATGGGAGTATAGTAACTGACATGTATGTTTGCTTCCTGCAAACACTTCAGAAAGTAAACCAACTAGCAGGAGTGTTTACTAATTCAAAAACTCCACATGAGAACTGCTGAATATGGAGACTGGCTTCTTAATTGCAGTTATGCAGCATGACAGTCTGATTCTAACTTTTACATATGCACAATTAACTAACAGCAGGATCGTCCCATCCTTCAGCCAGTCTGGTCAGCTGCCCAGAGATGCTAAATCAGAGGGGTGGTGTGCCTGGAGCACTTTCCAACACAGTCTCTGTTACATTGGTTGTTAGCTACTCACATACAAGGGGGAGGATTAACAGCATTGTTTTTTCCACAGTAACAATCAAAACAACTTGGGACAGGGCTGGGTAACTATCCTGGCACATTGGGGTGGTTTGTGTTAGATATTCAATGCTGACAAAAAACAAACTTCATATCAATGAACAACAGACCTAATAATCAGAAAACACAAGGAAATTGTTGGAAGGGTAGAAAGGGATGATTATGGGACTGGAGCTAATGCAGAAAGCAGCCTTAGGACATATCACAAAAGCTTCTATAGACATTCCTGGAGGTTTTTTGTGGCGGGCCAAAACCCATTGCACAGTATTTGCAGCAAGATTGAGAAGAATTCAGTTTTTCTAATAACTAATCTTGGAAATTATTCACAAGGTTATCATTGTGATTTTGTTTCAGAAGTCTAGTAAAATATGTTCAGCTAATTGCTCAAGTAGACATTGGTTCTTATTAAGTGACAGAGTCAAAGAAAAGTAGACTAACCCATTTGTGAATTATGATGAGGCTTGCATCCAAAAGGCTTTGGAAGGGAATGATTATGAAACGTCTGTCATTTCATCATAGCAGTCTGTCTTCAATCAAAGCATGTTGTAAATAGAAGTGTTCAGAAATTATCAAAGGAAACAAAGTTTTGTCAAAAAATGCTACTTCATACAGTCTGAAGTCTTTCATTTAAAACATCTTGGGTTCAATGAGGCTTTAGCAAACTCAAGACAGAGTTCAAAGAGAACCCTGCCTGGATCCCTGCAGAGTCTGCCTGGGCTACGGACATTGGAAACAGCCACCACAGGTCAGATCAAAACTAAATTAAAAGAAAACTTCCAGTGAATTTGGAATCCCAGTTTTGGGCCAACTTTGCTTATGAGGTATTTTTACTGCTATTTAAAAAAGATATCTAGCAGCTACAGCTCAGGAGAGAGTTTTTATAGAATAAATTTTTATCTTCAAGAAGAGACACATAAATGATTTAAAATTAGAGGAATATGACTAAAATGCACATTTTTCTTCTGCTATAATCTCTTTCTTCTGCTATAATCTCTGAAAATAAAACAAATTAGCCTACAACTGACTTTTAAAGAATGTGTTGCATTAAATACATATACGAAAAATAAATTTCTTAGTGTTACAGATTCCTGCCTCACAGCATTTCCTTTGCTATATTTGGTGAATTTTGAAAAAAAAATTACATACTTAGTGTTCATGACCAAAATGTAAGGGGAAAACATAAATTCCTGCATGCATAAAGTATGAGTGCAGTGATTTTACATAAATATGTTCAGAGTCACTTCCTATTCAGGAGATAAATGCATAAAATCTTAGAAGATAATTTTCCATATTTTGGCTTCTTTAGAATGGTTTCAGGTATCTCTTGATACCACTAATAAAGTGGTTTAAGGTTGTAATATATATGGACTATGTATACAACATACATAAATATGGAAATTAAAGTATCCAAATTAGTAGGCACACTTTCAGAAATACAGAGCACTTGGTGGTGGTAAAAGCATTAAAATATGCTTAGAATACCATGACATGTGTTTTTTTTCTTCACCAAAGTGACTAGGACACATATCAAGTATAAAGGATTTTTGTATCTTGTTGGAATGTTTCCTTCCTCAGATCATGCTGGCATAGCACATCATGCTAACACAGGAAGAGTCAGTAGACTAACTGAAGGGTACTCGCCCAGGCAAATATTTTAGCATTATCTTCTTGTGCAACATGCCTAACACAATACTGTCTTTAAAGCCCATAAAAGTTTTCAAATAGTTTTTGAAATCTAGATTTTTTTTTTCTGAGCCCTTCTGTCTGCACTAAAAATAAGAACAGTGGTGTGTTTCTTATCAACTTATTTGAAAGAAGAATCCTATTGAAAACTAAACTCATTTCAGTTACATGCTGAAATGACTGTGCTAAAGGGCCTTACTGTATAAATGGAGCACACAAGCCAAAAACAATACAAACGTTTAGCTGCTGGCTTTAGCCAGTCTCTTTCAGTGCAAATCATAATTGCTTTAGGACTTTCTGAATCCACTTTTGAATTCAAAGCTTCAGACAAATAATTGGATTTCCTGAAAACATGCTGAGCTATGTTGCTCTCCCTGTCTTGCTTCGTGTCCTCAGGGCTCCAGTCTCTGCTTTATATCAAGCTGCACCTAGTAGGCTAATTGGAGGGATGGGTAGATCACTCTGCATTAACATGTCCATCTGTATTAAATAAAATCTCTTCAACAGTCTTTGTCATCTTCACCAGAATTATCACTTCAGAGCTGAAAAAACAGGAAATCAAGTAAAAGTGTCTGTGTAATTTACCAATGGCTCTGGTGTCTTAGCCCTGTAGACCTATGATCCAAGCCAATTATATACTAGCTGACTTATTTTTACAGTACTTTGACATTGTATACTCACTTCATGTGTCTCACTGACTGCAGGGCAGCTCTAAATATGCTCTGGGCTATCTGCCTAGACATTTCTTGCTCTAGGTAAAGTACAGTTGAAACACCATTTGAGTTTGATCTGTGAGACTTGTAAATATGTAATATCAAAGATTAAGCCCTTCAGTTTCCCAGTATTGTGACAGGTGTACAAAAGGTATCATATTAACAAATGAGGTGTGTTTTTTTTCATTGTTGTTGTTTAACGTTAATAGCATATAATAAGCTGGTGACACTTTTCCCCCCACATTTGTAAAAAAAAAAAAGAATAATCAATCTACAGGGGCTGCTGAGAATAAAAAACAAAAAGCAACAACAACACCACCAACCAAAAAAAAAACCCCAAAAAAAGAAAACCCAAAAAAACCACCCTGTATTAACTGCTGATGATATGTTTGGGGTCAGGTTTGAACTTAGAGTTCTCCTGGCATAGCTGTGTTCAGATTCTGAAAATATTTGCACCTTCTTGCTGACCTCACTGTGTTGGAAAACACTAAACCCTAGTACTATGAGAACACAATATTCCTCTAAGGCTGGTTTGGATGGTTTCACTTAAGACATTCAAAGAAATGGCACAAGAATGCTGACAAACATTCTTGTCTTGTGTCTCACAGTTTGATGCACTGCTCGTTCCTTAACGTGCTACTTGCAGCCCCATTTGCCACTGTTAGAGTCTTTTATTCTCTCCTTTCTGTTCCAAGTATCTCAGACAATGGTGACACCTCTCGCTAGCCTTCACAGAAAGCAGCTGTCTTCTGCAACCTCTATTATTTTGATGATGTTTGGCTTACAGTTCTGCTTCTTTTCTTTTCTTTTCTTTTCTTTTCTTTTCTTTTCTTTTCTTTTCTTTTCTTTTCTTTTCTTTTCTTTTCTTTTCTTTTCTTTTCTTTTCTTTTCTTTTCTTTTCTTTTCTTTTCTTTTCTTTTCTTTTCTTTTCTTTTCTTTTCTTTTCTTTTCTTTTCTTTTCTTTTCTTTTCTTTCTTTTCTTCTTTTCTTTTCTTTTCTTTTCCTCTTCTCTTCTCTTCTCTTCTCTTCTCTTCTCTTCTCTTCTCTTCTCTTCTCTTCTCTTCTCTTCTCTTCTCTTCTCTTCTCTTCTCTTCTCTTCTCTTTTCATTGTTTATAAAGATTTCCATGTTCTTGGATTCTAACATACTGTACTTCCAAAATGGCAGAAACCACTTTGCATAGCTGCAGCAGAAGAATTTTAAATACTGCCAAAACAGTATACATTAAAATATTAATGTGCAGAAACATATGTATCTGAGCATCTTTTCCATTTTATTTCTCTTCTAGTCTCATTCTGCAATAGTTTATGGTTGTTTTTGTCTCCTACAATTTATGTTCCATGATATATCCTTAGAGTCTTACTGGATAAGACCACAGGACTAGTGCCAGAATTCTGCCTTCTGTCAGTGGCTAGGGTGGGAGCAGGGGTAGTGCCACCCATGAGACAGTATTTATCAGCAAACCACAAGTCACTTCAGGGCTTACCCTCTCCTCTACACTAAATCTGAACACAACATAGTCCCCTTACCAACCCTTTTGAACTCCACAAATTAATTTTCTCTGCATTGAAAAGTGACTATACTTTCTTAGTTTCTCTGTCATGTTTCTTAACCAGTTTTTATTTATGGAAAAACTTTATTGTGCTAAGGCTACTCAGTTTACTTCACATCCTGCCTAATGCAGGACTTCCTCCTCTGAGAGAAGATCCTCAGAAAGCTTTTCTTTTGGCACTGTGGATATTTCTTACTCTTGGTTTGGCACAGCTGGGGCATTGTTACAGTCTCTGCCAATTATGGATGGATCTTATTACTGAGGTTAAGTTTTAACCCACCCATTCTCACCATCATTTGAAGATGTGTAATAATTTTGACAAATCTTAATGGCCATTCCAGATGCCCATTTATTGTGAAGTGACCCCAAAGTATCACATCATAAATGGTCACAAAAACATACTCACCATCTGTGACGATGTTTGAGTTTTGCATACAACTCCTGATACATAAACCAGGAATTTAATTATGTTTTGTAGTAGAAAAGTTGGCCAAGCCTGGAATTAAATCTGAATATTGAACAGAATATAGCATTTTACATCTTTAAGAACTGATATCTTTTGTTCAGGAACCAAATTTAGTCTGATGAAGAAACCCTCTGTGAAAAAGGTAGCTATAACCATTTAATCAGACTACAGTTTCACGTGTAATTATTCCATTTTTGTACAGATAAGAGGTATTATGATGAAACTGAGAAAAAATAAATCTGAATCTCAACACAGGATGGTAGGATCATAGTATAAGGCCAGTAGAAAGGCGTCTTAGGAGGGCTCTAGTCTCACCTCCTGCTCAAAGCAAGGTCAGCTGTGAGGTCAGACTGGTTGGCCCAGTGCTTTAGCTGGTCTTACAAATCTTGAAATGCTCATGGATTTGGCTTGCACAGTCTTTCCTTGACTGAACCTCTCATGTTTCAACCTATGCCTTTGACTCTCATCCATCTATTGTACATCACTGAGGAAAGTCTGGCTTGATCACCTCCAAAAGCTGCTCTTAAGTGGTGGAGCTAGAATTAGCATTGAGTGCCCTTAGAGCTGTCTCCTCCCTGACTGAACAAATCCTATTGCTCCAGCCTCTCCTTAAAGGGTGAGTGCTCCAACTTCTGATCATCTTGGTGGCTTTCATGCTGCACTTGAAGAGAAGAGAAAAAATAACTTACCTGGGCCTACTGGCTGTAGTCCTGTTGCTGGAACCCAGGATGCAGATGGGTAGATGTATAGATTACAGATCAGAATAATGGAAGTGTTTTAGCTATGGATTCAAAGGCTTGCTCCTTCATGGCATGAGCCCTTTAGGGCAGGGCAAATACTGCTTAGCTGTTTCAGAAACAACAGTATGACCAGTGACTGTACCACTTGCAGTGGCTTTAAGTTCCAATCAGTAAAATTGTTTCAGTCTGTAAAGACCTTCAAGTCATTCTCTTTGATGACTGCCTTGTGCTAAAAGACATTACCTGCACAAACAAATGCTTGTCACTAACATCTAAAGGCTGAAGCAGTAAAACATAACTTGACTTGAAAATGTGTGTGCTGAACTTCGACTAATGGCAGCCTAGTTAATGTGGAATTCTCTTCAATTAAAGTGAATCAGTTATAAAGTCTCTCCATACCCATTTTGTCCTGGATCAGATTTTTTTCCTCATGGGATTTGTATTGAAAGAAAACAGGTAAAGACACTCTGCCAAATTTTATCTACAAGTTGATGTTCACCTTGTTGTGAATTTGAAGTGACTTGAGATACAGAAAAGGTTTCCTGTGGCTGTTTATAATATGATCATCCCTCAAATGATGAGTGGACCATGCCAGTGGCAAATACTTAATTTGCATAATTCTTTATAGAAGTATTTGGTTTTGCTCTGGAATTTGGCTGGGTTATGGCAAAAACCTACACCCAAGACACTACCTCTCAGACCTTGGATTATGTTTAAATTTTCATATAAAAAATTTTAGTCCTCATACTTTGATGTTAAAGATAGAAATGCAAACATTTTCTTGACACTGTAAACATGTCAGCAAGGCTGCAGTCAGGAAGAAACCCTCAAACCTCATGCCTGTGTTGGAACAAATCAAGCTCAGTGACACTTAAAGAGGAGGCTGCTTGCTTTAGGGAAAAGACTGGAGAGTCCTTATTGGAATGACTTGGAAGCCCACAGGGCTTTGCTCTTCTGCTTTCTCATGACCCTGTGTAAATTAGCATTTTATGACTATTCTAGGCAGAGGGCATTTAACTGTTTCGTTAAGAGAAGGATGAATTTTTCCTAGATTTAAAAAAAACATTGTTGGCTTTGCATCAGAATAAACATGTTGCAGATTCCAGATGCCTGCAGCCAGTTTGTATTTAAGCAATAAAATCCTTATAGACTTTTGGCATCAAGCCTTATAGTTTTTGTGGGAAAGGAAGAAATTGTATTGCTTTCCTTCTTGCTATTTCATTTATATCACAGAAATGGAATGTCTTTCACAGTTGAATGTATGTACTTCTGTAATTTTTAGATGTAAAACCAAAAGGCCCCTGTGATTCCTAAATGTTCTGCAGCAAGCTTCTCTCTAGACTCTTCCAAAACCTACTAGTACACTGTTCAGGCCAGAAACCAATGGATAACTCTGCTGAAATCCCTCCGCCCATTACCTTAGAGAAAATATGACTGTACTGTTGAAGTAAGGAGGCATTACCTTTGTTGTCCTAACAGGAATGTATTTTGCAAATCTTTCTTTAAAGTCTTTGTAAAAAGACCTTTTTTTCAATCTTATGTCTTTTGAATGCTGAAACTAGCCATAGTTGTCAACCATGAACTATTATTTACTTTTGACAAGAGGATGGAAAGAGGAATGTTAGAGAATAGAATTTGTTTGCAAGACACAGCCCATACACATGAAAGAAAAACATTCAAGTCCTGATTTACCAGACAGTGCTTTAAATGGAGCAATAAAATATCAACCTATTGTGTTCTTTCAACAATATAGGTGGGAAGTTACCTTGGCACATGCATGAAGCAATGGTTTTCAGTTCTTTAACCTCTCTGAAAAATGTAACAAGTCATAGTCATTAGAAGATGAAACTAAGGAAATTTAATTTGGAAGTTTATTTTTTTTTTTTTGTTAATAGGAAAGATAATTAATTGCTTGAGAAGCCCTCCTCAATACATAGTTGTTCAGTTGCACAAAGTTTCTAAAGGATGCCCCTGGAACCCTGATCACAGTTGAGTAGTTACAGTAGTAGATCCAACTTCATAGAGTCTCATAATCTAATAATAGGTGGGAAAATTAAACAGGCTTCTCCCACCCCCATTCAGGTTAGACACTGAACTCTAGACTTTGGAAGCAGGAATGCAGTAGGCTATGCAGTATTAGGAATGATAAGGGGGAGGTGAAGGACTAAAGTGTAATCTATAAACCTGAAGATACTGCACAGATAGGCAAGAGCAGTCAGATCAACCCCTGCAGGGCACTGGCAGAGGTGGCATCACCCCACCCAGAGAATGCTGTTGGGTTGGAGTGAAGGGGAGCCCAGAATCTGGGATAGGGCATTCTGAGCAAGAGCAGAGGCTCCCTGCTAAGGAATTTGCAGGACTTAGATGCACAAAGCTATTGCTGATCTGCTCCATTGCTGTTTGTTAACCATGTTTCAAGAATGAAACAGTTTTGGGGACTCAGAGAGACTTCTCCCCACTGAGGTTTCTGTAGCTCTGTTATTCTGTGATCCAAACTGCATCAGCAGAAATAGAGGGATAATTGGGATTCTGAAAACATTGTGACATTTTAAAATCTTCAGAACTGTGCTCGTCATGTACGAGGTTGTTAGGTGCTTTTAGCAATGTTTTCCTTGTCACATTGCTAACTGTTCTTCTGTTAGCATAGGGTGCAAGAAAGCTTTTGGAAGTCTAATTTGAGACATTGTGCTCCTTGCAGAGAGGAAACACACGTACACACATATTAGCTTAGCCACGAGAATTTGTGACATCATATATTAAGTCTTCAGCAGAGATCAGAGATAAACTGTAAGATTTACTTTGCTTAACATATGTGTTTTAAATCTACAGCTTAACTGGTCATCACTGTCAGATTTAAATATTCAATAAATAACTCTTAACAGTATATTTTTTCCTTAATGTAGACTCTTAGCATCACTGAGCAGGAAAAAAGTAAGGATTCAGCCGGCTGAATCTTCCTAACATCTGGTTATTTTTCAGAAGTAAATATGTATATATATTTAAGTTTAGCATACTTAATGTAATGCAATAAATAGTAGATCAAGTGATTATGAAAAGTATTTAAATAATTTTGTTAATTTGTATCCATTTTTGAGAACTTATATATTTTATTCTTAATTCCCTGAAGAAAAGTTCTTAGCTTATTTGTGTTGCAATGAGAAAAGTACATGCATCTTTTAATGAATATGTGCTTTACACTCATCTTTGGTTTTACTTGAGGCTTTTTGCAACTTACGTCAAACTAAGGTTTTACTGTAGATCTGAAAGGAATCTGCAACATGCTATTCACTTTGGCATGTATGTCAAAACACATGGGCTAGAATTGGATAAATCAGAAGGTCCACTCTAGGAGTGTAACTCACAAGCTGCAGGCACTACTACTCAATAGTCATAGAATTTATCTGAAGAAATGATCCCAAAATATCTGTAAGATACAGCACATAGGTCATTCTTCGGCACAGATTCTTTTGTTCAACAGGTTTACACCTGTAGTGCTGGACTCTTTCCTACTGTTTGTGAGCCTCATAACATGCAATTAAAAAACAATATGTGAAAAGGGGTGCAGATCTTTTCTTTCTGTATTAAAGTGGAAACCACACTTGAAGAGATAGGGGAATTGTTCCAGTTCAGATGGTTCTCTGACTTGGTTTAAGGTAGTGTAACAAAGGTGCTAGTAGGAGGAGTGCAGAAAAATGTCCAGCCAGATATTGGCAAGAAAAAACTTTTAGTAGCTCTTCTCTCCCATCCCAGAGAGACAACAGGTAACAGCTATGACATACATGATTGCACTTTCAACATAAGTTTGATATTAATTCCCTTAATCTCTATAGAGTAATGTGATAGTTCACGATAGACTGGAGGTATTTATATATGTCTCTAAATTAATCACTTTCAGATTTCATTATCCTAACAAATCTCTTGAAAAATATTCCTGGTATTAGTCTTTTGACAAGCTAGGTAATATAATTTAATTAAGAGTAACTTAGTTCAAACAAGGTATATTTAGAGAGAAAGGAATTATTGGTCTGGAAGTGGCTTGCAACAAAATTTTTCATCATGATGGAATAGTTTCATTCTATAGAAGAGAATTTCAATTTATTTTACCTAAAGAAAACTGTATGCATCAAAGTTCAGTTGCTACAAAATGCAGTTTGCCTAATGGAAATTATATGAAAGAAATTAACAATTCTAAGTTTTGTACTCATGTTGTCATAATCTCAGCCTAGTGCTCTATACAGCTGGCATCCATTGACAGAATAGAATGGAAAAAGCATACGTTCACAGCTGAGTGGAATTTGATCAGCTGGTGCCAAATTTAAACTACATGCACAAATTTTTAATCTTTTTTTTTCACTCACAGTGAAATGCTGATGCAAAACACAACTCAATGACTTAGATAAGTATGTTTTTTTTTTCTTCGATTTAAAACATCAACTACAAAAACACAAAGAAACAATCAAATAAACAAAAAACCAAAACCAAACAATGTCACAAACAAAAATCCCAGCAAAATAAAGAAGAGGAAAAAATAATAGATTTTCTTTCTGCTCAAGACAAGATGTACCTTTCTCTCCTATATGAAAGGCTGTTCTGAATCATAACAATATTCTAGGAGATACAGACAAAGATGTTCTATAGGACATGCTCATGAGGGCTGGAGTCCGAGATGAGGGGACGAAAGCAGTGGTACCATGCCAAGTTTTGTCCACAAACTAAATCCTGTCTGTTTGAGGTCTCACCAGTTATTGTTAGAAATATGATGGTATGCTCTTTTCTAGGCTCCTGAGGCCTGCTCCTGCTCAGCAGGTATGGTTCAGGATATGGGACACATACACAGACGGGCTCAGAGCCTCCTGAATTTTTTAAAGAGCACCATTTCCAATCTCAGTGTAAAGAAAAGTGATAAACAATGATTCAGTAATGACTATTCTATGCGTCTGAATGTCACATATAATGCTGATCTAGGGGACATTTGTGTTGGCTTATATACACCAGTGAGCTCTGCCAAGTAATCCCTGTGGATTTTCCTTCCTATAGGTTTTTCTGAGGGATTAGGAGATGAAGGAGGTGCTGACATTCTTCAGAACATCATCCACAAGTGGCCCAGGCTGAGCACTACGCATCATATGAGTCCTTCATGACACAATCTGTTCTCTTCCTCCTATGTACAATCAGTAGATATAATTTTATGATTGGGAAAATGTTGTTCCTTTTTAAAAAACATACTTGTTTAGTATCTACTAAACACAAAGGAGACAGTAACTCAAAGTCTTAAAGATTTTCTTTCAAGATTTCAGGCTCAGATGCCTCGTCATTCAGTCAATTTCTTTTCTTCACAAACATCAGGGCTAGAGAGACTATTTTACCAGATGTAAATAGAAAATTTGGATAGAAACATGGCACCCTGAAATATATTATCAAGGCACAGACCTAATATGGGTGGGACAATTTTGAGCTTTGAAGTTAAAGAATTCCTAAAAGACTGGTAAGACAAAATCAATTATTTAAAGAAAAAAGATGGCAAAATGAAAGGAAAGGCATGAGAGCTTTATAACGACACCAAGAAGAAGTCTTTGAGAAGACTTGAGATTTATTGATTCACCGCAGTAGATACATAGAATAAAAAGGAAGAACCTTTGAAGCTGAAGGGAGTTCCTTTAACCACAGATCTTGTTGAATGTTTTTATTATGAAGCAAGGAGAAAATATGCTGATGGCATATTGTGCTGTCAACGTGATGAAGGATTAATCTGGCCTACAGGGAGAACTCAAATACCTTGAGACTGGAAGCAATGGAAATAGAAAGAAATAATATTACAGAAAGTAACCTAATGCTTTAAGAGTAATAATATGAGGAATTTCTATAAACTTTTAATTCTGCAACAGGAAATAACAGAGGAAAAGAAATATATGAGTGCAAAAGTTGTTCACATTAATAACTTTCAAGCATGAGGTACGCTTGCAAAAGGTTCCCTTCAGTGTATATATTATTGAGAGGCTTCCTTCAGTATATTTCTTGACTAACAAACAAAATAAATAATTCAGAGAGGCCTCTTAAACTCTGTGGCTTCTGGATGGCCACGTTCAACATAAAAAAGAAATAAAATATTGACACTAAAACATATGGAGTGATAATCAGGGAAATGGTGGACCTGTAGCATAACATAAGCCAAGATAAGCTAGATATGTGTAGTTTAAGAAAAGGAAGAGTTGCAACTATTATGCATAAAGATGCAAGGGATGGAGATAAACACTGGGAAAGGAGAAAGGTCAAGTAGAATAAAGGACATTGTCCACAAAGGAGCAATGAGCATATAAACTGTCAAAGAACTAATATGTCTACAAACCAGTGAGAAGTTTTGTGCCAAAGAGGTTGGAAACAGTCCCTATTTAGCAGAATTGGGTAGCTAAATTTATATTTAAATATAAATTGATATGCGTGTGTATATATACATATATATATTTATATATATTTATATATTTTTATATATTAATATATTTTAAGATAAATCTTGGTCAGTCTACACAAAATATTTTTATGTCAGGAGACTTAATTTGATAATGTGATAATGCTTATTTTTTCAGTTTTGGAGAATGCATTAATACACTATATTGGCCAGCTAATAATATCACAGTTTTAATTTTAAAGTTTTCTAAAGTATATTAAAATTAAAATAAGTAAGGGAACCTGCTCAAACCTTCCTCACAGGATATCTTCTATATGCCATGGTTTTCTTTAGTAGAAATACAATTTGATGTGTTATTGCTTATATGGAGTAATGATTCCTAATACTGGAAGATAATAGATCAAATTAATGGATATCATATTTTTAAGAAGAATTTGTCCAAGGGATCACTGCATGTTTTGCTAACTTTGTGAGGGATTTCAGTTCAGGAGCAGAAATAAACATCTCGGATGGTCACAAATAGTGAAGATAGCAATCATAAACACTTCAGAAACAAGGTACACTCACACCATTATCACACAGGTATAAAAGATTTTTGCTTAAATTAAGCGTATTGGCCTGTGCTAGAGATGTTGATATATTGTAGAGGAGATTTATGCTTTTAAAAACTCAGTCAGAATCAACATATTAACACCAAGAGCACCTTAGGTTTAACAGGTAGTCCTATGGTACATGCCATGTCTCTTACACTCTACTTTATGTGGCTCAGGAAGGTCTTTGATTTTTCCCTAAATAGGCTGCTGTAGGAGAAGTTACCAAATATAGGATATGGTAATTAGCTTCAGTTACCAAACTGAAGGACAAGAAAGAAAGTACAGAAGAAATGAAAGGATGAAAACTTCTTTCCATCCAAGTGTAATTTTGTTCAAATCAGTATCAACAATAATAACAGTAACTACACACTAAAAGGAATTGGCAATAGCATTTTATAGTATGAGTTAGAAAATGTACTTGCTACTATATACTTTGGACACTGTTGTGGTTCCAAGCAGTCCCTTTCAAATACAGGACACCTCTTAATTGAGTAAGTAAAAACTCTCAGGTTTCCAGGAGATTTAAATTTAAATATGCGGGACAAATAGTTCCCTGATGTCATTCATCATCAATTTTCCCCACCTTTATTTGAGAGCAATGCCTGGCATGCCAGTGCATTTTGTGTCTTGTCATTTTTCCTTTAATTCATACAACTTTTACATTTTTTTTCTTATCTGATTTCTCCTGTGCTTCTAAATTTTTAAGATGGGACAAAAAAAGCACAGATGATTGAAGGTTGCAGTGATTTGTTGCTGGTGTATGACACCTACATTTTTTGATGAAAATAAATTTAAAAAATGGAAGAACTGTGCTGTCTGAAGTGACTAAAATCACTTCTGTTTTACTCCGAATTCTACTGTTTCGGTGTCTTTTTCTGATGTTTGTGATATTGATTACTGAATTACTTCAGTGGCCACCCCAAATTTTAGAAAACAGTATGATGAATTTTTGAAGCAGAGTATCTGATAATAAAAACACCCTTACTCTCCGGGGTGAGGTCTCTAGTTTATATAACTTTTTGCACCAATTGGTAAAGTTTCATTTATATCTTGCAATTCTTCTCACCCACACTGCACTTGGCTGCTGCCCACCAGTGGTTCATTCTAGGGAATACATGAAAAAGAGAGAGCAAAACATTATAGCCTTTTTCATTACATTAATAGAAATAATATATGCCGAGGCTAGGATATGGTTAGCTACTTCTCTGTGTCAGAGAAAAAGAAGAAGGGGAATATTACACAATTATATACATCAGGGAGTTCTTAATACAATTTTCTATGATGGTTGTTAATTTTCTTCCAGTACAGATAATTTAATTTACCACTATTAAGTATTTGCTCCTGAATGCAAAATGCTTACTTGCTACTTTTTCTTTTCCATACTTTTCACCTAACAATGATATATGCATTTCAGTGGATTAGTGAGCTACTACCTTGCTTGTCTACCCTACTCGTTGCTTAAACATTGGAAGTCATTGTACCTTTATATTTAGGCAAAAGTTTTAATACTGAGCAGACTTATAAACTTCCTAAAGCTGTTTTCTAAACAGCTGATTTAGTTGCTTTGTATATAATTCTGCTAGTTAATTACCAACCAAATAATCTGGAAACTAAAACATTAAGTAATGAAAAGGCACATAAACTTTTTACTACACAAATATATTGTCATATCAAAATAAAATATTTTTTATGTACAAAGAGAAAGAAATAAAATCTTATATCTTTTCATTGGCTTGAGAGAAGAAAATAGAAATACCTACCACTTCAGGATGGCCTGGCTCTTTACTGTATTGCAATACAATTAATGATTTACAGCGTTCCTTCTATATAAGAAGTAGATTGGAGGCAGGCAGTAGGCATTTTATTTACATGAAATCAGATCAGAAGTATTTTACAGTTTGCTGTGGCTTTCGAGTGTGTGATTCTTTTCAACTGCTCTTTTCATACTGAGAACTTTCTAGCATATGATGAACATATATCATGTCTGGTTTGTTCCTTCTGTGACATATGGTGTGTAACATTTTCTTTTGACTGTGTTTTTATTTGTTTCAATTCGGAAAGATATCTGTGCCTTTTTACCTGCCATTTCTAATATAATTTAAAGGAAATGCATCAGGGAAGAATGATGGTGGCATTTATGGCGGTCTGTACTTATGGATGTCATTTGATTGACTAAAAAAAATGTTATGTACTGGTACATAATATTATTTTAAAAACTACTGGTGGAGCTATGAGGAAACTTTGCACGGAAGAAGTTGCAGACTGAACTGAGGAAAAGTAAATGATGTAAAATCAGCCAAAAGAAATTGTGTGAGATGACCTTTAAATGTACCTCTCTACCCTAACCATTCAATGGATTCCATGATTCTCAGATTTTTCCCTTACTAATGACATTATTTGTATGTCATTTACTTCATTCATGACCTGATTTCTTTCAAACACCAGGCCATCCTAGGCATTGAATGGGAAGGCAAAGCTTGCATCATGAAAATATTATTTCCTCTGGGACCTGTGTTATCTGAACACTTCCTTCTGCTGCAAGCAGATACCAAAAAGATATGGAGAAAAAATCTGGGATTGATAAATGAGGGACTGAGATATGGAAGAGTGTTTTCCCACAACTATTTTGGGCATGTCCTTTCAGGAGAGATGTAAATCCTTTTAATTCATTCAGCTTTCCTCCAGCACCTCTGTGAGGAAAGCCCTCACTCTCTCCTGCTGGTGAAGCTGACCACTCCAGATGATGAGAGTGGACGTCTTGCTCATATGCACTGGCAAGCAACAATCCTCTAACAAACCATGAGAGCTGCCTGTGCTGAGAGAGAGAACCTAAGTCTGTATAGTCTTGAATATATGGCCTCTGCATCGTGTGAGGGACTTTGCAGATATTTATTCCTAAATCCTCTATCAATTTAGTCAGGAATGGAAGGGTGGATGATAAACAGTGGGTATATCTCCCATGTGTTTCTTGCAACATGTGAAGGAGAAACCTTTTGTTTTCTGAGTTAAGTGCTGGCTGTTGTGGACACAAATGTCTGTGCTTAGTCTGTACAGGACTATGTTTCATGAGCCAGAGAGGGCAAAGTTGGATTAACAGTCTAAATTCATTTACAGATGTCACCAGAGGTGAACTTAGGAAATATCAGTACATTATTAATTGACTGGTGAAAGAGATCTGTATTATCTGAGAGGACACCTTAAATGTGTGCAATATCTGTGAAGAACGTTGACTCAAGGGTGATCCTTCACAGA
The DNA here is from genome assembly GCA_039654755.1 of Calcarius lapponicus. Taxonomy (NCBI): domain Eukaryota; kingdom Metazoa; phylum Chordata; class Aves; order Passeriformes; family Fringillidae; genus Calcarius; species Calcarius lapponicus. The sequence continues at coordinate 92,652,697 of CM077464.1, read as the reverse complement.
ATCTGGTGCTGAGTTCTCCAAGAATTGGTCAGCTCCCAGCACTGAATGTGAATTAGAATTGCTCTGGCAGAGTAATGGGAAGCCTTTGGGTTTTTATACACTTTAGATTAGGGTTGAATTATTCCTGAAATTTTTGCTGCATCAAAATTAATATTTTATTACTCATGTGGGTGTTTGCTCTTAATTTGTTTGACAATTTTTTTCCCCCACAATTGTAGTATTGTTTTCGATAAAAAAATGTTTTAACTTGAGGTAATTAAATTGTGGTTCACTTTCTGCTCCTGATATGGCACAGTGTCTTGTAAATGTTTTGGTTGGTTTTTTTACAGAGTTTGGAGACATAATTTCTAACAGTGCACTTTCCCAGGTAATTTCAACATATAGTATATACATTTCCCTGCCTTAGAAAATAATATATATATATATATTTATACAGATGTGACCAGATGAATTTTCGTTTAATATATCATAATATATATTTATTTCTTGTATCTATTTATCCTAAATTTTCCACATTATTAGCAGTATCTGTATTATTTAATTTATAATTTTCTTTATGGCATTTGAATACTTATTATTATTTCGATGTTCCATTGCCACTTCTACAAATTTGTTATCATTTCATTGTTCTTCTACAATATCAATTCTTTTGCAGGAACTTGCAGTCTCTCATGTGTTTACTTCAATATAGATATCCTGTTTCTGACATAAATCCAATAATTAATCTGTCAGGATTTTTGTTTTACCTCTCTATGTAGCTCATATATACTCCTATTAAGACTAGATTTTTCTCTCCAAACTATTTGCAGGTCTCAAATTCATTTGTGCACTGATGTCCAATTTTTAATATGTTTAATTTCTGTTTAATATAGTATTCCAGTTGATGGACATGGTTTGTCTTGAACAGTTCCCATAAACACGTCCTCTTCCTTAATGTTGTTGCTTATATTTTTAGAGTAGGCAAGGTAAGATCTGTGTTTCTCATTTCAGTGTATCCACAGATGATATGGGACCAGCCATGGTATTTCCCTGTGACACTCAGTGCTGCCAGGTGCAATAGCTGCCTATTTTCTGTAGGAACACTCTGAAGACACTCCCATGCATTGTTTTGCAGGAGTATCCAGCCTTACCAATAGATTCCAGGCTGCTGTGGCTCAAGAAGCTGTCCATGGGTAGCATTGGATCTGTTCCACAAGGCCACACTGTTGAACCCCTGCTCTAACTTTACACTCTACCCTACGCTTCCAAACTCCTTTGAAATGCCGGTGTGCCTCCATGTTAGGGCACACTGGCCCTAACATGTTAGGGAATTATGGACAGCAGACTGTGCCTTTTCTCAGCATTCATACACTGGTATTTCAGGTTCACCTGCCTCACACTGCCTTCTTCCTTGCTTCCTGACATTATTTCTAGCATAGTTTTTCCCATCTTTCACTTGGTTTGAAGTGATGTTCCTTCCATATTCTACCTCTGTTCTCCTACTCCATGTGGGTGGGAGATGACACACAGCTGCCCTAGCAATTAAAATGCCCTATGTGTGGATATGCAGGAGAAGGGCCTTGTCTCTGCCAGATGCATGAAAAAAATGGTTCTATTTTTCATCCTGATCTAGATTGAGAACACCCCAATACAGTGGATTTCACATGAGATGGAGATTCTGTCAGAGTTCTATCTACCTGATTACTGGTCCAGTTCTGCAGCGATAAACCAGTGTCTCTGGATGTGATGCCCACCTGAAAGGACTAGTGGGAAATATTGGAGTTACAACATACACACCTAGGTAAGGGGTGGCTAGGTGTTTCTAATTGCCTCCTGCCATTTCAGTGGGCAAAACATTTCTTCACCATTCTTCCTTTCCTGTCTATTCCTTCTCTTTGTCCTTTCTCCTCCTCCTTTTCTCTCTTTACTATTCTCTTGCTGCCTGTGTGGACCTAAATTCCGCATTGTGCTCACTCTCCATATCAGTGTGCTGACTTTGTCCACTAGAATGTTTTGTTGAATTTGTTTTCTGGAATTTAATGCATTAAATTAATTAACAAATAAATTCCCTTGCACAAGTTATGATGCAGAAGCTTGTATTTGGAAGCAAGGGTGAGAAGGAGGAATATTAATTACTCCCTTTAGCAGCAGTAAGTTGTTAAATCAACTTAAGCAGGAACCTTGGTAATACTGCATTTAAAGAAGCCTGTGTGGGACAACTATCACAACATTCTGTCATGACTGCAGCGTGGGATGATGAACAAATGGACAGTTTGCAAGGTCACCTTGCTCATGGCATCAATTGTATTGCAGCTGAGGGCACAGAGAAAGAATGCCATAATGTTATTGACCACAGCCTGTGTCCTGCTGCCAGGGGACCTGCTCCCTTAATTCCAGAGAAAAAACCACATGAGAGTCAAGGAGCATGCGGCTGTTCCAAGGTGAATGATGCTGATTTAGTTCCTCTTTGCCAAAAGTCAGTGCCAGAGCTGTTTGTTGTAGTGACCAAGACACTGGGAAATAGCTGTGAAGGTGAAGTGTACATCTGGTCTCAGACGTGCATGAACCTCTGATTAGGCCAGTTTGTCACTATATCCTTCATCAACAGGGTGTTTCTTCCCCTTTAGTAAGCTGCTGCATAAATGCCTAGAAATCAATATCCTGTGAAACTTAAATCCAGTTGTGAGAAACAATGGGTCTTTTCTTTTTGGGCTTCTGCAGTGGACTGGCTATTGAAAAAACGCACACTTGATAACAAAAAGTTTTAGGTGTTTTGACTGTTTATTTTTTTGATTGTCTCAGCTTTTTGGCCATGGAATTCCTTGAGTTAGACTGCTTCCTGGTATAGGACAAAATAATTAGGTCTTCTTCAGAAAGTCTGTTTAGAGCTGGTATTTCTCTTAGACATTTTAGGATGTAACTATGGCAGAAGAGGTTCAGGGGGAGCCTTTCAGCCACTTGCCAAATTTATGTAAGGCAATTCAGTGAAAAAATTCTCAGAATCCAGAAGTTAGTCCAGCCCCTCTCCTAGTACTAGATAAATTTTAATTATTCAACTTCAAAGTACCAGCAAAAAGATACCCATAAATATTGTCAAAATTTGATCATGCTAAAAAATTGTGCAGTTCTATGAACAACAGAGAGGGGGTATCAGTTCTGTGAAACCTGAACACATGATTGCAGTGCTCCACATGATTGAATCTCGTATCCCAACACATAGCATGCAATAACTGATAGAGACCATTGTGGTTTAGCCCCAGCCAGACATCAAGCCCCAGGCATTTGCCTGCTCACTCGCACCAACAGGATCGAGGAGAGAATCAGAAAGGCAAAGCTAGAAAACTCATGGGTTGGGATAATGGCAGTTCAACAGGGAAAGCAAAAGCTGTGCACACAACCAAAGCAAAACAGGGAATTGGTTCACTGCTTCCCATGGGCAGGCAGGTGTTCAGCCATCTCAGGAGAGCACAGCCCCACCTCCTGTAATAGTGGTTGAGGAAGACAAATGCCATCCCTCCAAATCCCATCCCTCCACTTTCCTCCTTTTCTCCTGCACTTTATATCTGGAGCATGTTGCCATGAGGTCTGCCCAGTCACTTTGGCCAGTTGAGGTCACCTCTCCTGGCTGTGTCTCCTCCCAGCCTTTCATGCACCCCCAACTTCCTTGCCTGTGTCCCCATATGAAAAGCAGAAAAGGCCCTGGCTCTGTGTAAGTTCTGCTCAGTAATAGCAAAACCATCTCCAGATTATCAACCCTGTGTTCACCACAAATCCAAAACTTAGCCCCATACTAGACCCTGTGAAGAAAAATAAACTCTGCCCCAGTCAAAACCATAATAAGCTTTATCAGTATAAATGAGGCAATATCAATGCAAAGTTTAGGAGACGATGAAACAACTGGGGAAAAACTTGAGGACCAAGGTTTGTCAGTGTTGACCTTTACCTTTTTAACAGCTGCTCTTTGTATTTGTTCCTCTAAAGATAGATGGAGGGACAGTTGAGGCTGGTTGACCCTCATCCCTGCTGCTTGCTTATTTTAACCTCAGTATTTTGAAACAATTTTTAAACCCTTGAGCAAGAACAATATAAAAAAATCAGTGTTAGAAGCACCCATCATCACTTACAATGAGGCAAAAAGAAAAAAAAAATTATTTGGGTTCAAATTTTTTCAGAATTCAGTTTAAATTTGATTTCTTTAAGCCTTGATCAATTATACAGTCAGTCTATGAAAATTAGTATGTTGCCCCTTTTTACTACCAACACTGTATTACTCCATCTCTTCAAAATCATGTTTCTTAGAGTCTCAAAAATTAAGCGTACAAACTGAACAGTAGCTGTCAAATATATTTTAAAAAGTATGACCAGCTCTCTACTTCCTTAGAGTCCAGAAATGTCACTGTCTACCTTGAATTTGCTGTCTTCTAGACTCAATTGAATGTATATATGCCCTTGCCATAAAAAACACTTTGCATTCTGTTTTTAATACTGTTTCATGATAAGAAGGCAATTTTCAAAATTTTTACCATGCCTACAGATTTAAGGCAGAGGTATGGCATTTACATCTTTGAGTAATTATCTGTTTCAAACTTTACGATCAGTGGCTTTACATCTGTTGGTTACCATCACTCACACAACTGGTGCAGCGCATGGCCTTGCTTCCACTGGAGAAATTACAGTGTTCTAAAAGAATTCTTCTAAAAGATTTTAGTGTATAAAAAACTTTCCTTAAAACTTTTAAAATTTATTTATACATGCTGGTTTTGGATTTTTTTTTTTTAATTACACATAATCACGTTGATACGGCAAAGTTAAACTTGGCATATTTTAGTGCAGCCAATGGCTCTGTGAGAGGGTACACTGTGCTCCCCCTCCAGCATTGCCCTGTTAAATCTGTGTATGCCAATTAGCAAAGGTTCATTTCCCTCTGTTATAACTGACAGTGGCATCAAATATCTGGCCTTGCATTTTGTGCATGATTTTAAAAATCTTTATCTTCCTTTGATTACAATTCTTCTGTATGAGTTTCCCATAACTTAAATGTTCAACTTTTTTTTGTTTTTGCACTGAACAGTGCATTATTCAATAATTGCATGGAATTTGCATAACTTTCTGTTCCCTTAGCTGCTTTATTTACTTTTGTATTAGCCACATATGGAACATTAGTGTTTCATTTATCTCCTACTGCAAATAGTCTTGTGGAGAGACATAAATCATAAGACATCTGGTTATGGACAGACAAAATTTTAGTAACATCATCATAACCCAAGAGTAATGGGTTAATCTGGCAGGGCAACTCTGTGTTATGATACACCCAAGTGTCTGGATTCCCCTAAGTGGATTAACTGCTAAAAAATGCAGTTTGGCAGAAATTGGAATGATCATGATTTACAGTCAAAACACTGTTTACTTATCGTTAAGAAAATAGGAAAGAAGTTAAAACATCTGAGATACCTTTTTTTTTTACTCTTTTAATGGAATGCTGTGGGTTTTTACACTTCAAGACATCAGAATTATTTAAAGATTTCAACTGAAAGAGAAGGAACATCTAAAAAATTTTAAAATAATTTTACGATTTGTCTGTGACATCCCAGCTGACTTTTAAACCTCTTAAAGTATAATTTCATCCTGATGGGAAACTATTTATTTTTCAATTAACCAAAAAAAAAATTATGAAAACAAGCAATCAAAAATCCACAATTATTCAGTTGAGGTCCTCAGGTTCAGTTTTAATTTTTTAAAAATTGAATTTCAGTTGTTCTTTCTGAGCACATCTATGCAACAAGGAAGTCTTATGCATGAATATATTACTGCATAACTGTTTATATTCACACAGCTGGTGCTCAGTCAAATTAGAAGAGAGCAACCACGAGCTGCAAATCCTCTCTTATCTCCATTCCTATCATTTAGGCTGGTTTTGGAAATTTGATGCCAGTTGATTAAACAACCCAGATCTCTCCAGCCAGGTTTTGCTGTCTTTAATATACTGATTGTAATCTTTCTTGGTCACATCATCCTCTGCCTGATTCACAGGATGAAAAGCTCTCTTGTGTTACACAGTTCTCTTGAGTCTCTGGATTTGAAACACTTAACGTGATTACTACTGCCACTATTAGGCAGCATTGTTTGTGAACAAAATATTTGTCAGACACTCTCTTATTTTTTAATTTCTCATCCCTGATGGAAATTCAATTCCTTAGAATTTCAAAGGAGTGCTATTAAAATTCAGATCATGGATAGCACCATCCTCATATTCAAATATATTTCTACCTTTCTTCTTGTATTACAAAGTAAAAACAATAACATTTATGCGGCATGTTTTTAAAGAGTGTACACTACTTTAAGTAGATCAAACTGTTCCTTCTAATCTTTGCATCCAGCTATTGAGAGAAATTTGACTCTTTCAGAGTGGAAAGAGCCTTTGCCCCAACATAGCAGGTTTTTTAGTAGTGTATGCTTTTGCATTGAAGTTTAGTAAGTTGTTCCTCCAACAACAGCAACAGAGAAACCTCCCTTCACAGATTTTTGTCCCCTGTTACCTATCATGATTCCTTGAGATGTCTCTAATACCTTCCCACCAAATACTGCACTTAAACCTCAGGTATCTCTCCCTGATGAAAACCACTAGCTGCAAATGGGCAGCATATGCCTTGGTGGTGCCAAACTGCAAGTGCAGTGTTTGCCAGGCTGCATCTGTGCCTGGGCTGCCAGGTGGCCAAAGAATAAATAAGGCTGAGCTCAGGATTTAGCCTTTTCTTCAACAAGACCTTCCCTTGAATTTTGCCCTCATGCTTAGTGACAGGTATTCATGATACTTGTCCAAACCCAGAATCTCTGAGATGTTTATCTCTTTCTCAGTAGGTAAAACAAATAATGGGGGAAGTCAGACAGCTTATAATAAACATAAGTTTTATCTTCTTAAGAAATCAACATTAAATAAATATTTCTAGGCTTCATAATCTCTTTTTTCTATACATGAGTTATTTTTGTCTTCTTGATTTTCAGAGACCTGTTTTTTTTCTGCTGCTTATTAGCAGAACTACTCCAGAAAAAAGCTTTGTCATGCTGCTGCTTCTTTTCCTGCTTTATCTCCTTAGACCCTGACGAGCCTTAGTGATGCTTCAGTTATGAAGCATAACATATATATACATATATACATTCAATTGAGTCTAGAATGAAATGCAGAAGCCAAAAAGCAGTGCCATGTATGCAAGTAACATATTGGAAAGTGCCCTGAATTTCAGGCCCCACTCATCCTACTTTGTCTTGTAGTGCCTAGCAGCAGTGGAGCTCTGGCTGCATCTGTTTCCCCCTGATCCCTGTGTAAAAAATGCAGAACCAACATTCAAGCAAATGAGCTTTCTTCACGATGACATAGAATTTTAAGGTCCCTGGTAGGTATGGCTCCACCAAAGGCCATGTCTGACCTAAGGACCCACGACATTAACCTTACTCTCCTTCAACTTGAGCTGAATAAGTTTTACTAAAGTCAGGTGCTATAGATCTGCATCTTGTCTTTTTCACTAGTTTAGGAACAGAGCACAGATCATTGCCAGTATCTTCTTGTATGTACTTGATTTTATTTCCTTCGCAGCATGAAAGGTTTCTCAAAATGTTGTCTGCGAAATAGCTCTCTGCTTTGAACGCAGTATATAGAGCATGATGAGTGAGATGGATCAACATGTGGAGAGGTTTGGACTCCTCTTTGGTATCTGTTTCCATCTGTCAGAACTGGAAAATAGAAAGTAATGTGAATCAGTTCACATTTAACTATAATCTCCACCGCAAGGACTGCCAGAGATGACTTTGGCACAGTCTGCCTGGGCAGGTATCCAAGGCTTCTCGTTGTATGTGTCTTGACTTAAGGAAGCCTTCAGGCACAAGAACCCCAAATGTTTTTGCTTAGAAATGAGTTCCAAAACACTTAACATTGATGTGATCCTGAATTTTGTAAATGTGTTCAGTCTTTTTTTTCCTTTTGAACAGGGTTTTTTAATGCTTAAACTTGATGATATCAAGGAAATTTTACTTGATGTGCATTGAAAAATGCTTAGAAATCCCGCTCTCTCTTCTCCTCCTTCTCTAACTCTTGCACAAGAAAAGACATTAATGAAAAGATCAGTTATAAAGCAGAAGAGAGATGAAAAGATAACTTAAAGTGACCCTCAACTCAAACAAAAGCAACATCCCTTTTCCTCAGACTTATACTCCCAACACTTCACTCTGTTCCTGCTTGAAGGAAGAGAAAAAAAAAGCACAGCAAGATAAAAAATAGATGTCAGTTAACTGCAAAGCACTCCTCTTATATTACAGATCTGCCTCACCTCTCCATTCTATGGCTAGTGAATGACTAATCAGGAGACATTGCAGGTTTCTAGAATGATGAGGCCAGATAAGACTGAAAAGTTTGTCCTATTTCCTGAGTGTTTTGCTAGGATTAATTTGGTTTTAACATAGACCTTGCAAATTAATGCAGTGCTTATATAGTGCAAATATTTCCTTAAAGCAAGACACTGACACTTTACTATTAAAAGAAGAGGTAGAAAGTCATACAAATATGTTGAAATACATTTATAATGGCTGAGGGAGGACTCTGCTGTTGAATATATATAACTACATATACCAGTGAGCACTGACTCTGAAGGATAGCTTGTGAAATCCATGTGTTCCAGAGGCAATGACAATGTACTTGTACATAAACACCAGCATTTTCCTGTTAGGTACCTATTCTTGGCAAGACTGAAGTAAAAGCATAAATTAAAACAAAACCACATAAACTTACTAAACCTCTGTTTCTTTCAAGTTTTAATTGACATTTTTGGTTTAGGAATAATACATTTTATGTTGTTTATGTCAATGTTAACACTATTGAAAAGTTGTAACAAGTTTTTCAGCTTGTTAGAAGTTCTACTTACCACAAAAAATCTGGAAGAAAAGAATGGAGTTATAAAAACCTCTGTTTTAAGAGAAGTTTAAGACACCCCATTTTTATAATTTAAAATGCTCAAAATTTTCATCTACATTGCAAAATATTTTCCTGTCTATGGTTTGGGAAAAGAGAAACCTGATATTAACTTTGCAAACTGTCATCTAGATCTTTAGAGGTTCTAAATGAATATGGATAATTGTCCTTGCTAAAGCTTCACTGATTTACATCATTTGAGGAAGTGTCCTCTGATGTACAATGCCACATGCTACAGAAGTGACAACAAACCACAAGGATGGCATCCTAGCCCTATGACATTGCTGGGGTATTTTTCATGCCATTCATGCAGTGCTCTTTTACAGCTGGATAACTTAGGTTGAGAATGTCCTCAGGCAATCTAAGGCTACTGTAGCAAAACCTGTGTCATCCCATCTGATTGCCAGAGTATGACTAAGGAAAAGAGGAAAAGTGAGAAAACTTTCAAAGTCCTTTCTTCATGAGAAGAGACCTTTGATAAAGGTCAAACAGTGCAGCTGCACTTGCCTTAACTCTTGCTCCAAATTCTGAGTCTGACTCAGCTACAAACTGATGCTTTCATTTATAATTTCCCAACAATTACACTATCTGCCTAAACCCAGCTCAAGGCAACAGCTCATGAATAGGAGAATTTGCTTTAAGATCTTAATGTATACAATAGGAGAGCTCACTATCACAAAGAAATTATTTATTTTCTACATAGTGACTTAAAAATTTGTAAACATTAATTTACTTTTCAGTAAATACATGAGTAAAGGTAACCCACAGTTTTGAACTGTTATTCAAATTTTAATTTAGTTTCATAGAGAAATGCTTGAGGTTTTTCAACTTTTGAAAGCAAAACATTTTTTCATTTTCTATCTACTGTCCCTTATTCTTCCTTACTGTAATTTTCCCCAACACTTCTAAAGATAAAACTCGACATTAAATAAATGGTTACAATTAGCACTATGAAGTTTTATTTCCTCTGCTTCCAATATTAACAGAGATAACATTAATTTAAGGATAATATTACAAAATCTTAACTCTACCTGCAGTTAGAATTCAGCCTGCCTCAGCTAAGTTCTCACTGTTTTACCACCGCCTCCTCTGAACATTTTCCCACCACCTCCTCTGAACATTGTTTTCCCACCCATAACTAAAAAAAAAATAAGGTCAATTTAGAAAAGTGGTTCCCCAGTTTCTTATAAACTGCAAAAAAAGGTAATTTTCCTACCCTACTGAAGTAAGTGCACTGATACATCATTGAAAAATATTTTTGTACAGAATTGAATAGCATAAAATTAGGGTTTAGTGTGAATTAAATTGCTTTTACAGTAGTCAGAGCATAAATTTAGCTAAAATGTTTATCAAACCAATGAAACTGTTAGAATTACTTTTCTTTCCCCCTTAGGATTAATGCAAAATCAACACATGAGATTACCTCATGATTAGCAATCTTACATGATGTATTCAAAGAGAAAGATTTTCACACAAGTTTCCCTGAATGTCTTGATGAAAGTCGGCTGTAGAGATAGAACACACTCAGGAATATTTAATGAAGTATGGTTCAAACACTGGTGTCATTTAAAATTAGGAAGACAGAAGTGATCTAATGTAACTTCCTCATACTCTCACTTCAGCTATGTTCCAACTGAAACAGATGTCTCTTCTTTGTAGGAGAGTAAGAAGGTTAAGGCTTACTCTTGGCATGATTTAAACTGAAAATATTGTGCTTTGTCAGTGGAAAAAGAGGCTGGATTCACCCAAAGTATCTAAGATGAAGTCTCGTATAATAAAAATAAAAATGAAAATATAATAGCTTTTACATGACTTGTGTTTTTTCAAGATCTATTTCAACATAAAGAGATGTGTGTTTGTGTATATGAGTGTATATGCACATAAAATAGTTAAAATTCCAATTTTCTTTTAAACATAGAATGCTTATTTATACTTCATTCATTATTTTGCACATCCTAAAGCCACTAAAACAAATGTGACCCTCGGCTGAAAGCAACAAAATTGCATGTCCATCTATAAAACACTGTTTTGCTTGGGGCAATACATCTTGAGCAAGTGTATAGCAAATCTCAATGCATTTTAATATTAAAAATTTAAGCTCAGAGAATGGTCTTATCCGGTTCCCAGGCCCCTTTTGTAGCCCTTTGGGGAACATCTTTGCTAATGTATTGAAAATAAGTAGTTGGTAGGGAAGTATGTATATATATAATAATATACATTACTAAATGGATAAAATATCTCCAAATACAGCTACATCATATCTGATACATGTGCCTGACAGCAAAGCAGCCTGTCACTGAAATAGAATCATGTATATTTAATCCTGTCAGAGTTAGCCAAATCCTCCCTGACCAGTGCATCTTTCACTAAACTGCAAAATTCATAAGGAAGGGTGACTCCAGGGTCAATGTTTCCTTCTCCTGGCTCTTCTCCAGACCTGGGATACCATTCTCAAGGTAGTGAGTCACCCTCTTCTCCCTATGCATCCTAATTTTTGTTAAAATCAGTTACAAGTTGTGCTATGTAGCTCAGCCAGCAACTGAACATTCTGCGTCTAAAGGCATGATGTTTATTTGTTGCTCTTTTCCCCTAACACACAGGTTGTGAATTGAAGGTATGCTGTAGACACGACCTGTTGCAGCAGCGGGGGTGTGCAATAGCAGTAGTTGTATCCAGAACTGTAATCCCTAATTTCAAGAGGCCCCTAAGAATGTTAATATGCACTAGAAGTTTCCAGGTCTCAGCTACTCGGAGCTATCAATCTTTTTATGATCTCCCACAGATCACGCTCCAAGCATGAGAATTTGGTTTTGTTCCCAAGCCTTGCCAAAGCTGTATAAATATGTTAATTTCATGCTGACCTAACCACATCTCCATGCCTTCTGACCAGTTGGGAGACCATTTCATTTGCCAGGAAAGAAACCATGTACACACAGCTTTGGTGCAGCATCTGGAGTTACTGTTATAATTGTTATGTGTACTGTATACTGTTATGTATGATTGGTGAAGGAGCAGAACTCTTCGGTCTCACTCTCTTTTCAGATTTTCCCTCTATTCTAGGTGACAGCTTGAGCTGTTAGGTAGTGCTTTTTAAAGAAACTGTTCAGCGTTTCTATATTCTCAGCTCCCTTATTTGGCCCAGATAACACTACTGTATGCATAAAATCCTACTAAAACTTTATCCTACTAAAATCCTACTTATGAATGTAACGCCTCTTAAGATTCTTCCCTTAAATAGCTCACACTTTTTTATTTTTCTTTTTAATGAAATAAAACTTCTGTTTTATTTCTTCAACCAATACAAGAAGCCTGAGTTCTGCAACTTTCACATCCTATCTTGAAACCTATAAATTCTTGCATGGCACTACATTTCAACATTGTTATTTTTCCAGATTCCTTCTTCCTTCCCACCACCATGTCCTTAAATTTTATGCCATACTTTTTCCTTGCCTGATTTGTGGAATGGCCTTGGATGGATGTCCCTTCCTTCTCTATTTTTTTTTTAATTCAATTATAATGAACAAATAGTGCTGTCATCATATTGACGTTCAGCACACAGGGTCTTTGAGACTTGGCCTGCCCATACCACATTTCCCTCCTACCTAACATTGACTTGTAGTATGTGTTTGTTAAGAGTTAATGTACCTGCTTGTCACTTTTTGTCTAAAGGGAAAATAGAAGGATGAATTTTTCTTCCCTTCCTCCCTTGTTTCTTTAATGAAAAAGGAGAAACCAACAGTTAAATACGGCATTGTGCATATTTTGGACCAAGCCCTGTTCACTTTATTCTCATTTGTATCTTCATTTACTTCTGACAGGTCCTTTCATGTTATTTGATGAGCAGTGTTTGAACCCTGTCAGTCACTACCTGGATTATTAGGTTAAGAATAGAAACAAATAATTATATTGCCATAAAGGTGTCTCTGCAGGGTTTCTTTAAGAAGCAGATTTCCTGATTAAAGCAACTCCTGGCTTCTTTTATTTTTGAAAGGCTTTAAGCAATCTGAAATGTTGCTTTGATTAACTCATGATAAGCAAGTACAAGCAGAAATGTTGCAGTACAGAGCTGCTTTTTATACTGTGGCTTTTTACAAAGGTTTAAATTACTTAGCCTAAATGAGCTTCTTAGAAAAGGAAGAATGCCTCTTGCTTGTCACAGCAACTGTCTTTCCTGCCTGCAGTAGGCAGGACATTGACCTCTACCTGAATAGCCTGAGGTAAGAGGAGTAGCCACTGGAAATTATTTATAACCTGACCAGCTCATTTAGTTTCATCCTCTGGGGCCCTCAGAGTTGAACTGACACAGCAATAATGGCCAGCGAACTTTTGATCCAATTAATTGTTAATGAGAGGTTTGATTAGCAAATAAAGGGCCTATTAGGTTAGCTGATTGTCTTTCTTTTGCAATACCAGAGGTCAACATTTTTTTTTTTTACTGAAAGAAAAGTACACTGTGTATTCTGTGGTTAAATTAATCACATGCTCACAGGTGTTGAGTAAAGTTGATTCAGGAAAAAAGTCAGCTTAGACATCTGTCTGTAACCATGAGAATGCCATAGGTATTCCTCATTTTGTTTACAACCGGGTTTTTGTTGTTTTATTGTTAATTCAACTGCCTCCACTTTCCTGTGTGTGCAAAATATTGAAGTAACCCAACCTTCTTCTTGTCTGCTTCCCTCCAGATTCACCTTACAATTTTATTTTAATTACACTGCCAGACTTCTCAGTCAGCTTCAAATTAATTAATTCTTCATATGTATTTAAAATCTCCCAGTATACATATGCAGAAATTATTCCAGTGATGGCCTAGTCCTGAAAATCTCCCTCTGAGTTTTGACATGCTTCTCTAAAATTACATTGACTAAAGAGAAACACAAGATTAAGGATAAAACCGAACTACAAATGACACCTATGTAAATTAACAGTATTTTGATCTCAGAGCAGCCATGCTGGATTTATACCAGTATAAGTCTGTAAATCTGTCATTAACAAATTGATCCCTGTAGAGCAGTTTTTGTTATATGAATGTTTGATCTTCTTTCATATTATCAATAGTGCTTGTAAACAGAATGTTGCTCACTGTCTCTTCCTTCCAGCCTTCATAATGCAGAGAAAGCCCTAATTAGAAGAACATTTAAGTTTGTTGTCAGGCTTTCAGATATTGAAAGTCTGGAGATATGGTTGTCTCTTTTGCAGGATGTGATTGTGCTCTTTAATTACATGACCACATTGTGTTTTTCTGTGATTCAATTGATGGGATGGATGGATGGATGGATGGATGGATGGATGGATGGATGGATGGATGGATGGATGGATGATACCAAAAGTATCAAATCCTTAGTGTTTTTTTTCACCCTTGTTACTCAATGAAGGCTCACGAGCCTTCACTGAGTTTACTGGATGTTATCCAAACTTTGCCCACATGAAAGAAATGATAATTTTGTGATTATGTATCCTGGTCATCATTGTAGGAACAAAAGTACACAGCAAATGTATCAAAAGAAAAAACGCAATGCGGAATAGTGTAGTTATTTCTGTTGCGGTTGTTTGTTTTGTTTTGTTTTAATTTTGTTTGTTGAGTGGTTTTTTGATTTTTTTTTCTTTTATGGAAAAAGCTGATATGTAGAAACATTAATTTTGTAGGTGTAGGCTGACTCTTCTCAGACACGTTGTAATACCACTCAAACATTGATATAGGGCCATGAATTGGAGCTTTGCTCTGGACTCTGCAGACTGAGATTTGTAGTTCTCTCCCAGTTAGTGGAACTTCTGAGTGGATGTTCCTACAGGTTAGCAAAAGCCAACAGCAGGGAGCTGTGAAAAAGGTTTTTGATGTTGATGGCAGCTTCAGCAGCTTGGTAGTCCACCTGGGCCACACTCATGCTCTGATTTTTTCTTGTCTGTTTTCATGCATATGGCCTGGTTTCTCTGTATGGGCTCACTGTTCTCTAGCTGCCTATGAACAGCTCTTACAATGTAAATGTGAGCACCCAGCAAATTTGCAAATCAGTGATCCATAAAATGAAGCGTACATAATGAGTAACCACCTGCAAAAAGTTTGGTTGAAATCAGTAGAGCAGCCTCATTAACAACCAGTATGACAAGAGGCAAGGTTTAATCCAGTTCTCTAAGGCTGCTTTAACCGCAAAACTTCCTGTAATCTTCTCTGATCCAGTAATTGGTCTGTATCTCACAAAGTGGTGGTTAGGTAAGGTTCCTCATGCATGGAGAAAAAAAGCTTTTTCCTGGCTTTTTTTGGTTCACATATTTCACTCATAATTTCTAGATCTTTGGAATGAATTAAGACTTCCATCTTATGTCTGTCATTAGCTGAATTTAAACCTTTTAGACCACTGCACAAGCCTCTATCATGTATGACTACAATTAGTGCTAGTGAGGTTTTGTCCTTTGCATAGAGATGTTCTCAGAGCTAAATGAGGCCTACAGTTTGCCAAGGGCTTTCACAGAACTATTTTTGACCTTCAATATGTACCTGAGGCCCTGGGAGACCAGATTCTTTCCCAGCATCTGATGGGAATCTCAGTTCCCTGATCTAACCAGCCAGAGGTCTTCTATCTCCAACTTTGTCAGACTTTAGCAAGACTTACTTACCCTTTACTTCAGTGTCCTTCACTGCAATCCTAATCCTGCTTTTAGCGCCTAACTTCCCTTCATCCCCTTCTTTCTGTTTGATTGGTGTCTGTCTCTACTGCTGGTCACCCTGATTAGTCTTTTCAGCTATAAATAGAAAATATTATTTGTCTGAAGTTATACATGAAACTTTACCCTTGCATGTGGAAGCAAAACCACACAGGCATGTGTGCAGCTGCAGACATGCACCCAATGGTTCAGAATTCTTACAGCCACAATTAACTGAAAACAGCGTTTAATAATAATGAAAAATACGATTATGCTATCCATTCGATGTTTGATAGACATATTTTCTCAGGGACATAAAATTCTGGTTATATGCACTCTGCATATCTGCCTTTGCACATGCCTCCAGTGAGTAAAAAAGGCAGGCCAATGGGTACAATCAGCAAAGTGGCCTTGCAGTTTGGATGGCAATTAAAAAGGAAATTGCAGAAATGAATTTTGTTTCCAGTGAAATTAATGGCAAAATCACCACCTGATTTGGCTGGTGGGGAAATGCTCTGTAAAAATTACTTACCATTACTCATATATTTTATAAAAATAGACAATGAAGACGTATGTATTAAAAAGAATAACATGATCGTGGGAATCCATTAGTAGTTGTGCAATAGCACAGGTATGGATAATTGAAAATATCTAATTGAGTCTGAAAGATGTATTTCAAGATGAGTGCCAGTTGAAATGGAGAATCCAAGAAACTGAGAAGGGAAGTCTGTGAAAAACAGCAAGCTCTGAATAATTGTAAATTCTCAGTACATGAGATGTGACATGGCCATCAGAGCTTATGAGGAGTTCAGAGGGATAAAAGGGAGTAAAGTATGCAGAGCAGACACAGTTGTGCTGTGTTTGGCCCACCTTCATCTCAAACCATACCAGATATGCTTTAAGGGAAGTTTGGTAAGTGCTTTTGTATTGCTAATACCAGAAGCCTGGAGGGCCTTGGAATCTAAAACCCTTATGAAGTCACACTACTGGCACAGCATTTGCTGACAGCCTTCTGACGAAATTTGTGTCACAGACTTCCCACTTTAATCTCTGGGCTTCAGACCTCATTTAATGTCACTTCAAATTGAGTCTGTTTTGCACACACTCCTCCACCTGTCCTTTTTTATTTTGCCCACTGATCTTTAAAGTACTAAATAAACATCTGGTATTATAAAAAGCTAGTATGCAACAAAAATGAAAATTATTTTAAAAATAGAAGGGACTCACTATTACAAAGTTATTTAGTTGACAGGATAAGCAAAAATTGAATGACATAAAAATGTGGTTTTGCACTAACAAAAGAAGCACAGTTAGCTCTCTAGCTTTTGATTGGCATAATTCTTGTTATCTGCTTGTGGCTGTATATTGTATGGATACAAATCTCTATCACTTTTTTTTCCTCCATAGAATAGTTTTATTCTTCTTCAAATCAAAGTGAGCAGTATTTTTAACTTTCTATCTTAGGCTTTGTGGTAATGTTGACCATAAGCAAAAGGATCATTAAATTCCATATTCACTTCATAGGTCAGTATAGCAGCTTCCTTGCATGTGGTATTATTTTTTAAGCCTATTATTTTTTAAGCCCTAAAACCTAGGAAAAATAACACAGAAGTAAGTGTGATCTATTCTGTTTAGATCACTGTTTTGTTAATAAAATTTGCTTCGTATTTCCCTAGCCATCCTATAAAGTGATATAATCTCATAATTATAATGTCTAACTTATTTCCTTGTGATCTCAATGTTGTTGAAACTGGCCACTTCTACTCTAGGTGCCAAAGCTCTAACAGATTCCAAAGAAACAAAATAGTTTGTCTGATTTTATTTTCAATTATCATTATGTTAATAGAAAAAAAAAATAACCTGAGATCAGAGAATAATCCCATTACAAAAAAAAAAAAATCAGTGGGTAAATGCTAGGGTGATTTATAGAAATCAATATTTGGAATATAGACATTTTGAAAAAAAAGGGACAGTTTCATTTATATAACGAATTGAACCTGATAATGAGTGATTTATGTTTGAACTAGTTCCAGTAACTTCTCAATCCATGGGAGAGTTTCCAGCCTACTGAGAGGATGAAATGAGAGGGTTTATGAAGGGAAATTAAAGATATACTGTGTTATATATGAGAAGGGGATGGAAGGACCAGTACACCTTTCATGTAGGAATTTTAGTGTACAGGGTGTACACACCACACAATGTTTTTCCTCAGTCTTCCCCAAGCCACAGATAAGCAGATTGATAGACAATTGGAGACTTTATTACACTCATCACAGTGTGAAAATTATATGTTTTGGTTGTTATCATGCGTGGCTAAGCATGAGCTATAAGAGAATAGACTCCAGGCTGATACACAGTGGTGTCTTTAGAATCTCAGTAGCCTCCTGATGCCTTGATAGAAGGTGATTCTTTGGACTCTTTATGGATGAAATACATTCCCTCCTGATCTAACATAATAAAGCACTCTTGACTCATTACTCTCCGAGATTTTTAGAAAGTTGTGCATTATATGGAGAAGAGGTTATTCACCAAGGCTAACCCTTACTCCCTCAGTGTAAGCAAAGAAGCATGCTGAAGAGCTCAGAACCATCAGAGTTAAGTCCTAAGTTTAGATGTCCAAAACCACTCCCTTGAAAAACATCTGTATCTACTTCGATTGGAAAGTTTCCATGATGAAGAAAGACTTCACAAGACCATCCATTCCAGTGGATGACTCCCAAACACTGCAAAAAACTAGAGTCCAACAGATAAAACAATTATTCCCAATGCTCTTAAGCTTTATTCTTCATATTCACAAAAAATGTTTTAGATATTGAAATTTCATGTTGATCATCCAGCCCTTTGATTCTTATGAAATTTAGTTCTGCGGACATGCTGACAAACCCAGACTATTGTAAAATACAAAGATGCAGCACATCTGAGACATGGCTAAACACCTTTTCATCTTTTTATGTTATCTTTTGTTGCCACAACACGAAATTTTGCACACTGAAAAATTCTACTGCTCTCCAATTTATTGAATATGCACTTGATATTTCTCTCCTGATGTGAGAAGAGATCCATATTCATATTTATTTTGCTCTAAATTAGCTACTCACTTATTGACCCTAAATAGTTATCATCTCAGCTGGAAATATATTAGAGTTCTAGTTGCCAAACAAATATTCAGCAAAAGATGAATAAAAGCATATGGGGAGGAAAAACCCACAAAGTTTTCACTGCCAATATAATGGAAGGCATTCTGGCGGACAGCCATCTGCACCCGCTGAACAGAGGGATCCTGGGATGACATTGATCGATTTAACAGTAGGAAGGTATTAATGATATTCAGCACTGATGGCTGAGCCACTTCACACTCATTTGCATTTCCATTCATCATCTCAGCATTTATCATTATGAGGCGAATGCCAGAACTAATTAAAGTCTGGGCTAACAGGGTGACATGGGAGTCCAGCCGCTACTTATGCTGAGGAAATATGGGAAACTTTCCAGCAGGAAGTAGACCAACCTTACACCAAACCCAATTAACTTAATTCCTAACTAAATCTTTTGAGGGTCCTTCATTTGAATAAACTAAAAAGCTGGGATTGAAGTTACACCATGTCTTTTTCTCCTTGTGCTGTAGTAGTTCCATGACTCAATAACATTCTCTGATGTAGATATTTAGGAGATGTCCTTAATGTGATTCCACTCCTCCTCAGCAGTCCTCTCCCAAATTTGTCATAGGAAGCTGAGATACTATTTTGGATTCTGCAATAAAAAATAAGTTTTAAACCTAAATTTGAACATATTTTGATCCTGAAGAGACTAAAAGGGTATTTTGAATATCCCAGTAAAAAAGACACTCAAGAGCTGGAATGCACAGAAATCTATTGTTTATGTAATAAGGCTAGTAAATTACCTCTTCAAAGAGAAATAAAAAATATTTTTATTTGTTTTCTAGCACAAAAATATGAAATATTTCTTCTCTGCAGATGAAGACTTTCTTGGCATATTCTTACAACCTGTCTCATTACCTGCATTGAGGCAACGTGTGACCAAAGTGACCAGCATATGTCTTGGTAAGTTCTGGTTTCAAGAATCTCCTTGCTGAGAGCTGGGAATAAAGATAAGGATATATTTTATCAAATTCCACTTAGGTCAGGTCTCGAGAACCTTTAGGTTTCTTTGAAATTTCCAAACAGAAAAAACAAATGTGATAGGAGAAAGATATAGTAGCATAGAAAACTATAGAAAAACTTTGCAAGTAAATTATTATTTTTAAATTTTCTTTTTGTTTTCAAATATAGGTAGAAAAGTAATCATTTCAAATGTGGATTTTAGTAAACATCTTTACTTATGGTTTATATGCTGTTTTCTATTTCAAATATTTTATTTTTCTTTCTACAAGCATAAAGAGACATTTGATCTAGGCTCTGAGTGACATGGTATCATTTCATTGCCCAAGGAATTTCTCCATTAGTAAAATAAATACATACTACCAGGTCAAATATCTAGTTCTCATGTCCACAATGAAAACTCCTCAGTTTTCTGTCTAAGACACACTTAGGAGAAAACATGGCTTTTACTCTCTTTTACAAAAACATTAATGGTTTCAAAAGAGATGCGACATATTATCTGTCTAGTGGCATCCCTCTGTCCATATCCACATGTACAAGAAAAGGCCATGTGTGGGAATCCATAAACCAGAAAATATTGGGGAAAGCTGCAAAAGGCTTCTGTGGGAAAGGCTCTCCAATGATGCTTCAGAAGAGTCGAGAGATTCACAGATTAAAATCAAATTTTCATAAACCATTTTGAAATTTTATGAGAAAAGTAGTGAGCCTGTAGTCTTGGTGAATCTTGGTGAATCTCCCTCTAAGAGAAAATAGCCTTTGGTAATACCAAGTTTTTAGTGATTTCATTGCATAGGTTCATCTGGAATGCATAAAATTTAGACAAGGATGGATGAACTGCTCTGGTCCTTCTTACCAGGCATTCATGAAAACATAGGCATTTTATGCAAGGAGAATGAAGATAGGCAGGAGATAATTTTCATTTTCTTTTCAGGTTGGCCAATTTTAATTTAGTCCTCCTTTGTAGTAACAACTTTGTCCTCTTCCTGACATATATTTCTGAACCATTCACATGGCCAGGCAGTGTGTAGCCTGGAAAAAAGATCAATGAACAATGAAGAGTTAGATTATATTGACTTAATGTTGATTAGTTTACACTGAGTTGTCTGCTGCAAAAGATGTCAGAGCTTTTGTAGTTCATTAGCTCCCATCAATTGAGCACTGGCTTAAATTAGTACATGAAGCTCTTCTTTTCTGTAATGTAATTTCTACTTGCATTTCATGCTTAGTTTTCCTGTCTGTACTTCCATGTGATGGCTGTTACAACATTTTTCTCCGTGAGAGAAAAGGAAGAGAAAGAGCCTTAAAAAATCAGAATGATTGCCAGGTGAGCTCCTGCTCATTTCACCTCAGGAAGTTATCCCATTCGCTATGATCAGTAAGATCTCTGACACTAGTTTTATCAGAAATGTTATTCACCTGCAACATGTCTTGTAATCGTGCTGGGAAATGACATCTCATAATTTAAAAATATATGACCTACTAAATGATACCCTTACTGTCACAAACTCAGTTGCAGCTTTTGGAATTTATGATCATGGACCCAAACACATTTGGATTCCATAAAAATATTTGCTGTTATCAAAAAAGTGCCAGAAATTTGGTTCTGAAACAGCTGTAATGGATAGTGCTAATATCATTTTGTTATCTTTGAGGAGAGAGAAAGAGCACAGGTTTGGAATCGTGGAATGGCTGGGATGGGAAAGGACCTCTGGACAAGCTGGCCCACCTACAGCCAGTTGCCCAGGACCATGTCCAGGATGATTTTGAGTATCTCTAAGGATGGAGACTTCATAACCTCTATGACTCCACAACCTCTGTGAGCAACCTGCACTGGTATCCAGTCATCCTCAGCATAAAAACCATTTTCCTCATGTTAAGGAACAAATAAGACAGAACAAGAACAGATTTTGATACTTATTTTTGTCAAGCACCTGGATATTTTTAACATGCTGGCCAGCTGTCCAGCTGTGCTCTGTGGCAGACTCCTTCTACCACCATTACCACAGACTGAAATATGTTAGAAAAGGATGGAGGTTGCTGCCAGAAATATAAAAAGGGCATTGCACAAAACTGGTTTCAGCATGATTGATCCAAATTGGCAAAGGAATAACTTCTAAAAAGAGGAAGTAGGAAGTAAAATAAGGCAAAGATTAAAGTTTGCACTTGAAAGTAAAACTATTTATATAAGAGATTTTAAATTTTGTAAATGTGAGGTTTGAGTCATACCTTCAGTGTCATTAATTATCAGTTTGCAGAAAATAATTTTAGTCTGATTGGGACTCCTTTGCCAAAATGTTGTTGATACCTTTTATTTGAAGTTCTATAGAATATTTTGCTTTCAACACAATTTAGTTTCACTATTAAAACAAATGCCAATATTTTATTTCTTCTAAAGTATCAAAATATTAAGATTATGAAAATAAGATTCCTTATGTTACTAGATCTCTGGTGATTTTGAGAATAATTCTCAAAAACAATATTCTTTCAAAATCTCCATTATCTACAGTAAATTTTGACTTTCTGGAAGCCTTAGTGTTGCTAAGAAAAGAGATACCATAGAAATATAGAATTGCAGTTCAATCTATTGACTCTACAGAAAGCATATGACCACATGATCTCTCTTTGGGAAGGTTTTTGGGTTTTTTGACCAAAATTCAAACAAGAAAACCATTCAAAAATGAATTACAATCAGAAAAAAAAATCTTCTGATGTAGAAAAGAAAAAATACAAAAAAATCTGGAGTGATTGTAATTACATCTCTTAAACCTTCTTTTCCACTACAATAATTTCAACTAGTCAAAAAGCTTTCCACGTTATTTATGCAGGAAAAGTCTTACTCTATGCACCAGCATCACCTCATTACCATTCTTCTCGATCTCTTCCACTCTGTTCTTCCAACTGCTAAGTTCATGTGCCCATACATGAAAAAACTTCATGTACATATAAAGTAGGGTAGAAATTATTTCTTATTACTATCCAGACAGGCAAAAACACAGCAAACTCAGGAAAAAAACATATTGCCGTCTAGAAACCACCTTGATTTTAACTTCTTTGCTCGGTGATATGAATCAAGTAAGACAATGCAACATGAATTCTGTTCATCCTGAGAATGATACATAATAGTTAAATGATATATTTTATTATATAAATGATTCTTATTCTGCTCCTGTTTGTACATGACAAATCAGTGAAGAACTATAGTTTGGAGATTGAAGTCAAATTTGAAAAAAAAGGAAAAAAAACCCCAAAAAACAGTATATCAGGGATATCATATTCATAAACTGGTTACAAATTTTGAAATTAGATTAAACTTTAAAGTAGGGGCTTTGTTTTCTTTTAACAGAAAGGACTACTGTTAATTCAACTAGTGTTTTAATACAAGCTTTACTAGCAGCAAAGGTGCAGTTTTTTGGTGATTCATGTCCCTTGTAAACCACCTTGCAAGGTACCAGCTTTAAATGTACAACAAGCATCTGACACAACCAGAAAAAAACTGGTGGTCTGTCTGATATTCACTACACTTGTGGCTGCTATATCAGCTAATCTCCAGATAAGCATATACTGTCTTGTCTTGTAGAAAAACATAATGACTATGTTAGTGAATTTATTAAGAGGTTTTTAAACAGGTATTTAAATGCCCAAGTCCTAGGTTGCTTTTTCTAAAACTTATTTAATTGTTACATGAATCTATAGGAAATAGAGGCATAGATAAATACTTTATTTTAGAGGATAAAATAAAACTTAAAAAGAACACATGACATATCATACTGGTTTTATTAATTTATTTTAGTTTAAATCTTTGACCAATTAATTATAATTTAAAAAAGAAGTTTATTTTATTAAAGGAGGCTTTTATACAACACAATCTAAATAAGCCTTTTTATATCTCTTCTAAAATTGAGCTCATAGGACAAAGGACTGAGAAAGTTTGAGGCCTTTTTTACAGTAATCAAGAAAAAAATCAACTACACTAGCATGCCTGAGCTTCTCTACTTTGAACCAGAGAGATAATTCATGAAGTGAATTTTTGTATGTGTTTTCAGAATCTGGCCATTTAAAAGATTTCCATGGAGAAGTAATCAGAATTGTTCTGTATGATGATATTTATTATTCATGGTCTTACTCTAGCAGTAAAACAGCTAATAAAACAACCTGAGAGAAAGAAATACTGGAGCAGGCATTCTGTGACTCTTGTAATGGATAAAGACTTCAGATTCACTTGTGAAAGACTCTATTTCTCACTGTGTTCATGGTTATGCATTTACAGGAACACACAATAAAGATTATTTTTTATCTTATTTTCATGATCTTTTATAGCAAGTAAACACTATAACATCAACATGTAATATTTCCCTTCTGTAAAAAGGAAATATAGTTCTGCCCCAGTAAAAATAATCATAGCAATCAATATCACTGTAAAACCAAACTAGTCAGTTTGTCTGATAAGTGGTACATCTTCTCAGGGTTTGAAGCTGAAAATACTTGTGCAGTCACAAACTGTGGAAAGATGAGGGGATAATAAAAAAAGCCTATCACCTAGAATAAAAGGTAAAAAGGAAAATGAAAAGGAAAAGGCAAAGAAAAGGAAAATGGAAAAGGAAAAAAGAAAAAGAAAAAGAAAAAGAAAAAGAAAAAGAAAAAGAAAAAGAAAAAGAAAAAGAAAAAGAAAAAGAAAAAGAAAAAGAAAAAGAAAAAGAAAAAGAAAAAGAAAAAGAAAAAGAAAAAGAAAAAGAAAAAGAAAAAGAAAAAAGAAAAAGAAAGAAAAAGAAAAAGAAAAAGAAAATAAAAATAAAAAGAAAAAGAAAAAGAAAAAGAAAAAGAAAAAGAAAAAGAAAAAGAAAAAGAAAAAGAAAAAGAAAAAGAAAAAGAAAAAGAAAAAGAAAAAGAAAAAGAAAAAGAAAAAGAAAAAGAAAAAGAAAAAGATGAGAAAGAGGGTGAGAGAAAGAAGAAAAAGAAAGAAAAGAAGGAAAGAAGGAAAGAAGGAAAGAAAAGAAAAGAAAAGAAAAGAAAAGAAAAGAAAAGAAAAGAAAAGAAAAGAAAAGAAAAGAAAAGAAAAGAAAAGAAAAGAAAAGAAAAGAAAAGAAAAGAAAAGAAAAGAAAAGAAAAGAAAAGAAAAGAAAAGAAAAGAAAAGAAAAGAAAAGAAAAGAAAAGAAAAGAAAAGAAAAGAAAAGAAAAGAAAAGAAAAGAAAAGAAAAGAAAGAAAGAAAGAAAGAAAGAAAGAAAGAAAGAAAGAAAGAAAGAAAGAAAGAAAGAAAGAAAGAAAGAAAGAAAGAAAGAAAGAAAGAAAGAAACTTCCAACAACTTGTTTTCCCTGGCTCCTTTTTTATGATAAGGGAATAGTTTTGTGAGCACTGTCAGCCTTTTGCCATATGTTCCAGGAAACTAGGGACCCTTGAAGAAGAAGGAGAGGCTTTTGAATTATTGATCAATGATTAGCAAATGCAATCGAAATTGTAGACTTGACGTTGTGCAGGGATTCATAATTTATGAGTGGACAAAATAGTAGGTAGCAGAGGTAGTGGTAGGTGATTTCAACCCCCATATTGATTACTTAAAACAACAGGAGGTAAGTGTAGTGTGACAGACAGTACAAAAACTGACAGCTCACTGCCTGTCTATCACTATGGACTGAGCACTGAGGGAATAAAGCTTACTGTAGAAGCAAATACATTTCTATTGTGTGTCTTTGATCATTATGCTGTTCCACTAGACCAAAGGACATATTTGTTTATAATTTATGTATTCCCTTACTATAAAAGATTGATAGCATTCTATTAGATACCATAGTATCTCAATATCTGGATAGTTTGTACCTGTTACAGCTTGAGAAGCATTATTGTGGAACATTTGCATAGTCTATCAGCAAAGGTAAAAACCCGGGAACGGAAAGGAGACAAGGTGTGTCTGGCACCAGCCTAGAAGTCAGCTCTGTTTTCCATCCTTTGCTGTAGTCTGCCAGCTCTTCTTGGGCTGCTGTAATTCTTCCTTACAGATCAGCTCTTGAGAACACTACCTCAGAAACAGATCCATCCTGTCAATAAAAAAGCAGCTTCCACCTGTAATTTTATGGGTTGGTGAAAGGAATAAGTGGGGGAGGGGAGTCATCCAGTCTCCAGCTCACAACTGCATGATCGTTCCTGCACCTGAGTAAGCAATCTCCGTGTGTATCAACAGAAGTAAACTTCGTCATCCATGAAGAGCTGAAAGAAGTCTATAACTGCACCAAGTGATGTGGTGACACCAGGGAAGGTTCTAGGACTTTTTTGTTGGTAACTGACAGAGTACATGGTTGGAATTATGCTGCTGCAAAACAACTTGAAACATTCATGGCCTGCTTGCAGTCCTCTGGTGCTTCACAACAGGAGGGGGCAAGTGTGAACAATTGTATTCTCTTTTCTACCCCCATGATAAGTCAGCATGACCCCAAAAATTATGCCACAGCTTTACTAAAAAAATTAAAACACAATATTTTAGAGAGGAAAAGAAATAGCAAAAAGAAAAAAAAGTTAAAAACCCCCATAAAAGTGATTTGAACAACAAGTAGGCAAGAAACAGAAGAGCAGAAGTTTCCAGTATTAGGGACAGAGCAAGAGAAAACAGATGTCTGTGAAGAGATGGGCTGATTTTCTTTTTTATATTTTCCCATAGGAAATTGATTATAAACAAAATGAAGTATCATAAGGATAATGTAAAATGATTTATAATTACTTCTGATAAAAACTGGATACCTAGAGCTGTATGAAAATCTTTCTGCCTCTCCTCTTGACTGATTACATTCTGCCCACCAGCCTGTATTTTAAAGAGCACCACCTGCCTCCTGGCTCTCTTAGGTCTCTATTCTGCTTTACATGTTGATGACCATCTTCTCCCTTTGTCAAGTCTGCAAAAATGGTTCCTCAGGTGTTCATTCAAAGTTCCTAAAAATGTGGGGGAAAATGCCCTAAATGATTATAGGGGCTGTTTTACATTGTACTAGAAACCAAAAAAAGCATTACAGTGAAACAGAAGTTTACAGTAATTTTGGCGAGCCAGTGATTTTTTCTTTTCCAGTAAGTGAATTAAGAACAAAAAATTAACAATAAGTAAATTTAAGAGCAATACCTTTCCACAATTATTAGAAAGGTGAAACTCATTAAAATGCCATCTTATTGTAATGTGATTAGATTTGAATTAATAACTGACAAGAAACATATTTTAATTTTTTTTTCCTTCCCCCTGTTCTTTGAGAAGTATCAATGAGAGGATCAACTTCTTTGAAAGTTTATATGCTATTCAAACTTCTAATTTTTGGGATGAACACAGGTAATTCTTTATGCCTACATAAAATCCCATATTCGTTCTCTGGAACTGATAAGAGTCTAAGGCTGGTTGAATGTTATTTTTGCATGTCACATGATGGAGTGCCATAAATGAGCTACATGCTACTGTTTTTGATTCTTTATTCACTGAGTGGAAGGTATGCCTAACAGAAATGCCACCATGAGTTTGAACCTTAAGTATTATGGCTATGAGGATGCATAACTGTGGAGTTCTCTTCTTGAAAAAAGTAGTTATGTGTATGTGTACCTAGCAGAAACCAAATGGAGAGGAAGGTAGGAACTGGAAGGCAGAATTCCTTCCTCCAGAAGTTGTGGCAGACTTACTGACTTGCTTGGTTTGCTCTGGGAGTGGAAAAAACTCATGAAGGTGCAGCAAGAAAATGAAAGAGGCAAAAGAATTTTTTTTTTTTTTGCCAGAAGGGTACCTCATCCTGAATGCAATAACAGCACAGACCCCATGGTACAAAGGAATCTCGGAAGAGGAGACCTTGTTTACAGGAATGTCTATGCAATAGATGTTTGGAACTGTTTTTTATTTAAACATTTTAGCACAAAGTTGGCAGCAATAGAGGCAAGACCATCTTACATTTATCTATATTTCCTGCACATCTTTTAGGTGCATCACAATAAGATGTGATATGGACACTTTCAGAGGAGCAGGTCTGTCAGAGTGGTTTTCTTGGGAAGCAGAGAAGACTAAGTGGCGGAAATATCACAGAATGACAGACTCACCAAAGGGGCAATGGAGGAAGGGACCACAGTAGGCCATCTGGTCCAAACTCTCTGCTCAGGCAGAGTCATCCTAGAGCACAGTGCACAGAATTACATTCAGACAGTTCTTTAATAACTCCAATGAGAGAGATTCCACAGCTTCTCTGGGCAATGGATTCCAGTGTGTGTTCACCCACAAAATAAAGCTCTTCCTCATATTCAGGTGGAACTTCCTGTGCATCAGTTGTTCTTGGTAGCTACTTTCACAATAGAATCTCTTGAAATGAAAGTATTTTACTTGTCCTTTCCTTTTTTTTTTTTTTATTGGTTTGGTTTGTTTTTGTTTCTGTGTGTTTTTTTTTTGTTTTTTTTTTTTTTTTTGTTTTTTTGTTTTTTTGTTTTTTCTAAATCATACTGTTCCTGAAGTGTCTATAAAAAATTGGTTGGTATTCTAAAGATAATGTGTGTGTTCACAAATCTGTGAACTCATAGAGCTGGCATAAACCCACTGACTATGTAAAGTCCTAGGAGATATTTTTGAAAGGAATTTAGGTAGGGTAAAAAGAGTTAATCTCTGAAACATAGCCAATGTGCCTGTGAAAGTCCTGGTGCTTAGAATGCATGATAACCTAAAGGTATACAGATGAAGGAACTGCCTAATTGTCAAGAAATTCTCTCACTCACTATCTAAAAGGGAGAAAATTATTTTTACATATACAAACTACTGTCATGTTTTCAGTTTGGGGTGGGCCTGACCAGCGCAGACTGATAAAAAGGAGTAATCACTTTTTTTCTCAAGTCAACAAAGGACTTTCAGTTTCTTTAGGGAGAAGCTAAATCACATATTTAGAAGAGTAGGACCAAGCATCTTGACAGAATCTGGTGATTTGCATAAAGCACATAAATCATTTTTAAGGGGTTTGCAAGGGTTTTAATAAAAGGAGGATATTGTCATTGTATGTTACTTAAAATTTCTGTTCAAGAATATATTTAATTAATCTCTGTATATTATTAAGAAGTCCTGCGTTTGTACAAACCTATATTTTCCTCAAGAATGAAGGAAAAAAATTATATTTAAGTCCTGATTGATGACTAGAAATCAGAAAAGTAACTTTTTGACATGTGATCAGAAAAACAACTATTGAGGAAGTATTCCTGAAGGATTTACTTCGTTTGATATATCACTTCTTTATTTATAGTAATAAATTCAGATCATATAATACAAGTTGAGTGAAAGCATTGATTTTGAAATAGTTTATTATTTTGGACAAACACAATAATAAACCTGTACAGAAATCTTTCCTGTGTTTTTAAGTCTGTTAGCCAGTGTAGAACAAAATAGCACCTCTGGAAGTAAAAAAGTATGGCTAAAAGGAGAAACTTTTGTTAAAAATAAGGCTTTCCTTATTTGGGGGAAGCTTTCCAGGGTATCTCACATTAGAAAAAATATGCTTTTACTGAAGAGAGAGTCACAGTGACTCTAAAATTATTTCAACCCTGTGAGATGGGATACTTATCCAGATGATGTGCTCAAATCCCATATGATGTAAGTACATTTTTTTATGTCTCCTGAGAGTACTTAGAATTTCAGAGTCCTTTATTTTGACTCTTTCACATCCTTCCTGGCTATTCCTTTTTTTTCCAGTCTAGAAGTGAACCTTTTCTTTGAAAGCCTGTGTTGAGATGCTCACTTTTATATTGAAAGGCAGGCAGTTCAGCTCATAATAAACGTGAACAAGAAACAAACTTAGAGCTTACTAAAACCCATTGCATCAACCCCACTGTCCCAAACCCCGATAGTCTGAGAGTAAGGACTAAATGATCCTGCTGAAATCTTTACTGCCTTCCATTAAGAGGGCTAAAACCTCTTCTATTCTCCATAGTACAAACTGCAAGAAAGAGTCTAAACTCAAAAACTTGAGAGGCATCCCATTATTTCTGTTTTGTTTTGAGACGGAGGCTATATAAAACCCATCTGTGAGAATAAGTGAAGAAATAAGTATTTTATATTTTTCTTAATCATCTCAGTATGAATAATAGCAAAAGTTAAATGAAATGAGGGATTTAGAGAAGGAAAAAGGGGAATAAAACCAGAAAAGTAGTATTTCAATCACAGTTATGCACGTTTCATAAACTGGGCTTCAAAGGGGAAAAAAACCAAACCAAAACAAATTGTTAGTATTTTCCAGAATCTCACATGGCAAACTTTCCGGAATAATATCGTTAACAATGCTGATCTCTCTTTTCCACTGGGGATGAAAACAGGCATGACCCACCCTGGGGTAATTTTAACTAAAGGGCACCACTTGAGAATTCACTTAATAATCTCAGTCTCAAGTCCTTCAGCCAACACCAGTCACCTTGTAATGAGTATTCACTTCACAATAATCTCCCTTTTCCCGAAAAATGGTATAAATGGAATTACAACACAATTGCCTCCTTTTATCTGATGAATGTGAAGCAGCAATATTGCGTTAGCAGGCCTTTTTGGAAGATATATTGGACTTTAATAAAATTTGATCAATGCATTTAAGTCAAATTGAATTATATGTAAGTGGATAGGGTTGACATATGTTTCAATATCTGCGAGTGATACATTATTCTCCAGTGAGCATAAAATTTAATGAAATATAAATACCCATTAATCCTCATGTTTCAACCAATCAGTCACCGTTGCTCCTGCCTGCTGTTAGCAGAAGCAGGCCCAGAAAGTCATCTGTTTTATCTAAGCAGGAGCTCCAAACTGGAAAGACATCAGAAAGGTTGGGGAAGTGAGAAGGCACAGAATAGGGAAAAATGTGCCAGCACTTTTGTTGTCCCATGCTTTCTGAAATATAACAATGTAGTTCTCAATTCTCTCTTTTAATCAGAATCTAAATATTAAACTATTAATTTGTTACTTTTCAAATTTGAATTCTAAGAGAAAACATAATCTTAAACATTTTGGTTTTGTTTTTTAATAAAATCTTGTCATATTCCTTTATTCCTTCTTTTATAGTTGGCTTATTATGGCATATTTCACATATTTTGCAAAGATAATCTGCAAGAATAGTTAATTCAACAGATCAAGAACATCTTCTCCTGCAATTAGCTATAGTACAAGTTACCCAATCGAGGTAAACTTTGAGAACAGTACTACTGAAAGCATGAGATGGTGTGCTGCAGTCTAAACAACAAACAAGCCAGACACTCAAATCCCACATTTTATAGAATATTTCCACATATAAAGCTGTAATTTAAAATAATTTATAACTTTGTAAGAAAAAGACTTAAACAGAATGGTGCTAAGATGCATGGACTCAGAATTTTTTAAAAAGTCACATGGTCTTTAGTCTGACTTTCCAGCTGATAGTTTCATAAATAAAATCAAGAAAATGAAAAAAACATGCATACAAGCATAATTTTGAGGTAGGCACCAAAACAATCTTTCCCCAGAATTATTGTGCATCAGATTCATAATTACACGTAAAGTGAATTTCAGAGTGACCAGTTTAATCTCAGAACTGTATATCTAACCTTAAGCCTAGCTGCAAGAGAAGCAAAGTCCTTTGACATGGAGAACACCCTCTTTTGGGCTCCCTTATCTGCTTTGAGTATTCCAGGAAGCTGCTCTAACCACCAACTGTAAGATATCCAGCTGCAGGCTTCTCCTAGACTGTTCCAGTCCAACAGTCTGTGAACTGAGCCCTCACTGGGACCCTAGCAAGAATTAAGAAAGCTATTGCTCTATGTCAAGTATACAAGGACAAGAAAGCAAACTGTGGGGAGCCTCAGATGTGGGAATATCTCCTGTGATACAGGGTGATATGGCCTCCTATACTACTGGCTGTGTATGAGGGGAGGAGCTGTGGACTCCTTGGCTGTGTTTTCTGAATTTGGTATGGACAGTCTGTTGCCATAACTCCTACTTTCACTTTTGCAAAGAGCATGTGAACAAACCCAATAAATATGATGAAAAATATGAAAAATATTTTAGCCAATTCTTATGAATCAAAGGTTGTCTTCTCAGACTTGAGGAGTTGTCCAAATATGAATTTTATCAATTTGTCTAACTTTCTCTATAGTGTTATCCTTTAATATTATTATTGACCTGGTAGTAATTTACTTTTTACTATTGCAGTGTGTATTTCATCTAAAAGAACCTGTCTTGTACAGATATGTTGTATTATTGCTTTGCAGTACTCTTGTAGCCAATGTATTGTGTTTTTAAACTGTCTGCTATTCAGAGACTTCTGTGATGCAGACACGATCATGCTTAGGCCATTTGCTCTTCCTCCCACTCTGAAAACCTGCATGCAACTGCAAAAATCTGTCATTTGAGCAATGTTCCTTAGGAATGTTCCTGCAACAGGGAACCTTCAAAATGGCTTTGAAATGATGAAGCTCTGCTAGAAAACCACAGAGCATTCAGAAGCCTGAAGATCAGTTTGCCATCTTGTTACAACTTTTTTCCTGTATATGATCTGTATAGTAGGGATGCAAAAGTGAAACAAGGCAATACTAAAAGGAATCAAGGATTGAGGTAAGTAACACTGGAATTTCTAGTTTCCCCTCCCATCTTAGGTAAATGCAGCACATAATGTGGGAGGGACAGTATTTTTCGCAGCATGTAAGGATGAATATGTTGCACATTATGCTGATAAAATTTTGATGTGCTATCATGATAATTTTGGGAGACATGATGGGTGTGTTCAAATTTTGGTCCTTGTAGCAGAACATCCTGGAACATCACAGTACTTGAGTGACTGATATTATCAACAATTCAATTGTTTGAAAAAACAATTGAAAATCCATATTTAAACCCATATTTTAAACCCATAAAACCCATTTAAACCCTTATTTAAAACCATAAACTGAGGTAGGAACCAGTTTGCATTGAACATGGATAAGTACTGGGGGAAACAAGATGAAAGACAATTTCTCTACTGCAGTGACCCAAGAGGAGAGATTATCTGTATTTCTTGCCAGGTTTGGAGAGTTCTCTCTTAGCTTTTTGAATCCTACAGGGTCTAGATATCAAATGCCAAACTATCTTTGTACTCATAAGACAGTTGTTTTCAGAATTAGCCAAACAGTAACAACTGAGGATGACATGTTTCAAGTGAATATGTTTCAAAATACAGCTAACATAGCTGTACAATAGCTATAATAATAACTAAGGACAAATCAGCTCTTTTGGAAGCTCTCTGTCTCTTTCAGTACACGATGTCTATGAGCTGAGGCCCACATCTGGTTTGGTTTTCCCAAACTCACCAATGATTTTGCATGGCCTTGAGCACTGGGTGCTCAGTTCAGCACAGCACAGCTTCAAACACAGCTGTGCCACAAAACAACCACCTGGCTGTATTTGTCATTGTCTTGCTTTTCCTTTGTTCACGAAACTGCACCTGACTGTTGGGTGACTACACTGGGTTGATCTTGAACACCAATTTTTATTGGTTTATTTCAGGCTTCTGCAATTTTAGCCTTTTGAGACATGTATCCACTGTCTATTCTTTTTATTTCTGAGCAGGTTATACCTTACATTTGATTACAACCTTGATGAAATATCCCCAGAAAAATCTAGGCAAATCTGGGTTTACCATTGCAAAGAATTTTTGATTTTGGTAGAGCCTTGATATGTATCATTTCATTGCAGTTTTTGCTAATAAATCAAAGCCTTTGAGGGGGGTGCACACAGATACATACAGAGACTTATAATTATTCCTTTTAAGCATTCAGCACTCTAAGGTACAAAATTGCAAAAGATAGCCTGGATATTGTCACAGAGACAATATTTTGATTAGTACAAAACAGATTTCAGGGATGAATACTGACATTTGCTTAATGTAAGTACTCTCATTTCTGTACCCAAGATCACAAGAGACCCATTCAAAGTGTTTGCTACTGACTGTAGTGTAATTGTTAATATGTACTTCGTGATATATCAGTGAAGCAGTGAAGCACATCTGTGAAATTCTATGTTTTAGAGGCTCTCAGTGTGTTTTATATGAAAGTTATGCTGCCGTTTCTGCAGTGTGAAATGCATATGAAAAAAAGTTAGTTTTAGTTAATGGTGATTCTTTCTAGTAAAAAGCAATTATCAGAGGGATTAAAAGCTGTCTTAAGATGTGGCCTGCTTAACTGCAAAGCATGTTCAAGTTAAAACCATCTCCAACTCAGAAGCGGCCAAAGTTCTCTAATGAAGTATTAAAAACTATTACACAATCAGTTTTCTTTTCAAAAAATTCTTTTGCATACTTCAAAAAAATACTTGGAATGTCACTAGATTTTACTCTAAAAAGGGCAAAAACTGTATGTGAAAGTATTCAGAGACATGTAAATATGAGGATAATTTTAATGAGAAATGAAACATTCTAGGCAAGGCAATGGTCACCAAAAAGGTTTGAAAAATGAATTTCTAGCATGATGAGGAAGTAAAATACAATAAAGAAAAAATTAAATTACCATGGTAAACCAGATCAAGACCCCCTAAAGACAATAAGCATTTTTCTACTGTTAAGGAAGCACTTTAAATCAAAGCCAGAGAAAGAAAATATACATAAGCCAGAATATACATAAGCCAGAATAATTGCAAGAACAATCTAATTAATTATAGGAAAGTTCTGAAAGGAAAATGAAAGCGACTTTTGAAACCAACAGCGAGGGGGAAGATTTATCTGTTAAACTTAGATGCTTCTGAGCTGGAATTAGATTCAGAAGCTCTTTTCATTTGCATTGTCTTCACACAAACTATTCTCCTTCTATATGCTGGAGGATGTAGAGTCCATCTTTCATGATTTTTAAAAAATATTTGCTTGAAATATATCTCTGTAGGCAGCACCCCAGTGGTAGAACTCATAGTAATGGAAGGCATGTGGTATAGCTCCCTCCCCCAATAACCATGGTATGTTATATGGGTAACAATATCCAAACTTTTGTCAGCAGTTCCTCCAGAGTTGTCTGACTTAGTGGCCCAGTGGATTTTCTCTTTCTCCAGAGAGAAAGAGAAATTATAGATGCAAACTAAGGCTTTAGTCAAAATTGAATTGCAAGATAAGTAGAAATCACTGGATAACTGCTAGCTGCAATAGAACACAAATGGATAAAACACACTTGTTTAAACAGTGTGAAAGACCTCTAAAAGTTAAATGATTTTTGGGTGGATGGTTAAAATATGATGAGTAAGTGTGATTCCAAACATGCAGAAAACATAATTTTCATTATTTCCTATTTTCTAGAAAAATAGAATCACTACTATTTCCAATGTCAAAATAAACACAATGCTATCAGTTTATGTAGCCTTTAACCAAAAATTTGCTCTACACACTGTGCTCAGATCTTGGGGGACTGTCCCCACAGGTGGGACCACTGCCCTGCCTATACTACTGTCATGTGAGCTTCTGGCTCATTCACTTCTGAAACAATCCAACTCCTGTTACTTACTGAAAGTTTCATCTGGACATTGCCTGTCAATTAGATATAGTTGATAATCTCGTAAAATAGTGGGAATTCTCTGTGGAAACAGACTTTTTCTGTCAAAAGTGGTTTCCTCATGCTGGGGTGACTTTTGGGGATGGGGAGTGTACGCATGTTTAATATTGGAGAGCAACTTCCATCACTGGCTTGAACAACCCTGAGACCGTGCTCCTTTGGGAGGTGGGTGTAACTGTTCTCACAGATAACTGGTGTGGTAGGAATCCATAGATGAAGGTGAAGCAGATGGACACAACACATGAGTTACAAATATAGAGTAAACTTGACCCCAAGAGGATGAACTCTCTGATAGTAAGAGTACTTGGGACCAAAAAAAAAAAAAAAAAAAAAAATCATAGCTCCAGACTAATTCAGGGAAAGCAGTGCTTGATGGTTTGGATATGGATATGTTGGCTATATGGTGGGATGGAGATTGGGTTTTTGCTTTGGGTTGTTTTGCACAAAGTAAAATAGTCATGCTCAATATGTTGAACTGAATTACTTGGCAGTCCTGAAAACTTCAGTGGAGCATAGTAGCTTTTTTGCCCAACTTTAAGTCCTAAATTACCTTGGCCTTGAAATTATGGGTGTGGCAACACCTAATTAGTCTGAGAAATCAGTGCCTGCATAATACCTCTGTAGACACCAACCATACATTGCACAATCATAAGCCTGCATTTTCTCTTCAGTACAAATTATTAAGTTCAACTAATTGAAGAGAGACCTAATTGAAAAAGGGTCCATTTTTATTTTCATGCAAGCCAATGCTCAACATCCAACATGAGCTTTAGCCATCAAAAGCAATAAATAATTTCTTTTCCAAGTAAGACATGAAGAGTGAGGTTCGCATTAGGTTTCAGATACAAAACTTGTCTTGCTGGTCATCCAGTATTAAGAACTTCTATACTTCCAGTATTAAGAACTTCTATACTTATTTTCATTAATTACTAAAAAGAGACCTAGACAATAGCCATAGGCTATTCAAATGCATCTTTCTTCAATCCCCCATCCTGTTTTCCCATTCTTCCTTAGATTCCCTGGCTAGAACCTTATTGAGTTTCGTCTGAAGATTATAAGGGCAGTTATGGTTAGAATAGTTCTTTTAAAAATGAAGTAAAGACTGGCTCAAGTTGATATTCAAGATTAATGTTAAAGCAAAAAAAATCAATGTAATATGTAAAATTAAAATTAAATAATAGAATGATAAGTAAACTGATCTAAAAAAGGAACTGTTTTGCTGCATTTCTCTCTCTATATCAGAGTATTTCTTTCTGCTTTGTTTGTCCTGAAAAAAAATGTTAGGGATGTAAATCTTTACAGTAGTTGGCTTCTCCCACATATTTGCAACTGCCAGAGCAATAAATTTTAAGCAAAGAAATGACTGATGGATTGGAAGATAAAGGGACTTGATTTATACTGTCAAACTCTTTAGTGTATGGTTTGGCAGCATTACCACATTGATAAATTTAAGAAAAAACTGGCTTTGTAATAAGAATGAGTTGATTTAATATCACCTAGAACATACATCAATGTTAGTTCATACATTACTATTGAGAGTGGACAAATAAAAAGAACTTCCATAGATATATTACCTTACATTATATATTATATACCATATATTATATTCTATTACATCACAACCACATACTAAAAGAACTGGAAATTTGTGGCAGAAGTGTAGGAAATAAAAGGTATCAAAAAGCAAGAAAACCTGCCAAAGTTCAAATGCAGAGGAACAGACTCCTTAAAACTACTGCACTTTGTATAGGTACTGCAGAATACTTATGTCACCCACACCGTTCATATTTCTACCTTTTATTGGGTGCTGACAAATGCTTCACACTGTTACAATACTACAGTACTGTACCCCTGTAAAGATATATTTGAATTTACAACTTTTTTTTATACTAGTAATGATTTGGATAAGTACAATATTGTGAGAACTGGAGAGACCTTCTGTGGCCTATAAATAGTTCTTATATGATTTCAGGTAGATTTGCTGTAATTTTAATAAGAGTAAGAGTTTTAGTTGATAAAAATGACCATTAGGTGGAATGTCCATGGAATTAGGAACAGTTTTGAATTAGTATCACACAACAGTATGAAAATAATTAGCATAATATAGCTTCAATGAAGCATAAAAAGGTACAACATGATGGAACAAAGGATTATAAAAATTACCTCTCAGCACAGAAGTGAACGTAGGATGTTTCAGCTGGAATGCTAAGGGATCATTTCTCCAAATATTTTATTTTAACATCTGCAATTAAATATGAATTAAAATTCTAGATAAACCTTGTATACAGCATACACTGGCAGATAGCAGACCATAGGCAGGGATTCAGAGATTCAACTTATTTGATGATGAATGGACATATTCAGCTCATTGGTCCATTCATGCAAAAACGTGTTTTAACACAGTCAGACGTCTAAGCTCCTTTAAAAAGAATTTTCTACCTGAACAAAGGTTTTCCTCCAGAACAGGTTGAAAAAATTTACATTTTCTAGCAGAAAAAGAAGGCCATTGTGAACCATCATTGTGTCACTGTATCAAAAGATAGTATTTAAATACCCTGGCAGAATAGTAGCAATAAGAAATAATGACTCCTCTGGATAGGGTGCTCTCAATATTTACAGTGAATCACCAGAATATATAGTTGAAATCTGCATTTCTATAGGAGGAAAAAGTATTAGAGACTCTTGAAAAGAATAAAAAACCCACCCACAGGATTAAAGAAAAGTTTGTTTGGAAAAAATTAAATACTTTAAATTGTTTATAATCTTAAAAGAATGGCGACTACATACTACTGTAAAAGCTTAATTTAGCCTACAAAGCAGCCACAATCACCACTTTAAACAAATAATATGAGGAAAAGAATTGGGTTTTTTGCTTCAAACCCTTGCTATTAGTGAATTCTGCATTTCATAAGCTCCACAACACATAAGACTTTGAACCTGAAAATATCTCCAAATACCTTCAGGTATTTTCTTAGCAGTCACACATTTCCCAGGCTTGACACACACATACGTTACCTCCAGCTCATATTCAAATTGAGACTGAATGTTTAGTATAAGGAATTATTTGTGGAAACCCTGATTCTTGGAAAATCAATAATTAGGGAGAATGTCAAGAAAACACATCATGGTTAAGTGCTGGTCCTTCCAAACATGTTGGTATTCCAAACAATATTCAGCTTAGCCGAAATAAGTGGAACTCTCTTTGGAATAATCTTAGCACAAGCAATTCTTCAACATCTTTTCAATTAAGAAAAATCAATAACAAAAGCAAATACTGAGATGAAAATATTGAAACCAGATTTGTGTGAATTCGTTTCTTCGGAAACTTTCTACAGCTAAGTACTAATTTTAACCAATAAATTATCAATTAAATATAGATACCAGTCAACGTTGATATGTTAAAGTCATACCTTAACAGAGATTCTACAATTTCAATATTTTATCTTTCTCTCAGAAAGATAAAATTGTATATTTTGCAAGTTTCAAAGATATTGCATGAAAATTTTGACTTTTATTTTAAATAAATAGAGATATATATTATAAGTTTAAGATTTTTTTTAAAAGGCTCTTTTTGGATGACTGTAGTAAATCAGAACTGTTCATTCACAGACCTCATATCAACATCAAAATTCTCTTTGTGTTTAAGATATCTTGAGAGCGATGGTTGCTATATGAGAAAATTATTGGATAATGTAATAAACCACCAAAGAAATATGCTTCTATACTAAAGGCTTTTATCCTCCAACATGGAGTACCTTGGCAAGGTATATTTCCACATAAATTTGAAAATTAGACATGCCAAAAGACTTCATTAATCTATATAAACTGAAGCGTTTAGATAAAAAAAATATTCCTGTTCTTGTACCAAAGAAGACTGAAAACTTCTCTATGCTTTACTGGCAACAGTTAACAACAGAGTCTGTGCCCATATGTGTGATGGCAAAGTAAAATCTTAAAAGCTAACAGAAATGATAACATTTACCTTTGAATAATATTATAAGCCTCAGTAAAATATTTAATTATAGCAAATCTAATGTTGTACTTTCAAGAATTTTGATTGTTTTTTTCCCTTAATATACAGTTTTCCATGGAACTGCAATAGATACATTGTTTGTCAATAATGCTGTGTTTAAGCTTACATTTACTTTCTTTAAATACATGATTTATATAGGACTTAATTCTTCCTCACTTAATGAAGTTGAGTAATAACTTTACAATAGACCTTGTAATAGACCATCATGTATTACAGCTCTTTTAAATTGAGTAATGACTACACACTATGTAATTAACAAAATATTAGATTACCTTATATTTTAACCTTTATCTTTTAATATCATAATTAATTAATTTTAATACAACACTTACACTAATATTTTTATCGTCCTCATGTTTCTTTTGTCAGGAATTAGGCTGGTAATTGTTCTTTGGTGTGTGTTTACAAACTCCAGGCCAAATTTTGCAATCCTTTGTTCCTGACCTTGAGCACTTAGGTACTCATCAGTGCTAATTTTCCTGTGACCAAGTGCCTTGATCACCTGCTTATCCATTTTCCTCCAAGCACATCGGTGCTATGCACTAACACCCACAATTTTTTCCTCATTTAAATCCCTCTTTAAAGGCTACCACTTTTGTAATGACTACAAATCGCTCTAGTCCTGCTTACTCAAGTGGCAAGCTGGTTTCTGCCTTACTGCTAAACTCTATTTGTCCTGTTGCTTCATTCCCCAACTTATGCAGCTCAGTGTGCAGGAAAAGCCCAGAAATGCTTTAGATCTTACACTGGGCATACTTATGGCCTTCACTGGTTTATAGGAAACATGTCCATTGGTTTGCCTTCTTTTGATTTGCCCGTAGTGACGCGAATATCTAAAAGTGAAGTTCTACCTAAGGGGTGTAGGTCTGAAATTAAGCTGTAATATGCAGAAAGTCTCTCAATAAAAGGGATTTTCATTTCTTATATCAGCAGTCCAGTGCTGTTAAGCTTTTTTGTTGTAAGAGCTGGGTTTTTCTAAAGTGTCTGAGGTCAGATGCCTCCCATAGAAAATGCAATCCAAACAGCTGAAGTTTGACATCCTGAAAGCAACACACAATATTTCCATAATGAAAAATGGTAGGCTGCTTTAACCTACCAGAAGAACAACTGGCATACAAAAAAATCCTGAATATTTCAAGATAAAAATGCAATGTTATGCACATCATAGGTCACCTAACCATGGATTCTCTTGCAAAAAATATGTACAGCCTTATTTTTCACAGGTGTCTGCAAAAATTTGAACATCTGGGTGGATTCAGCTTTCACCGTATCAGGAGAAAGGAAGTAAAACAAAATCCAGGGAAGGTGAATAATTTAAGCATCTGATTACTTCTGTGATGGAGTAAATGCGAAGTACTTACTGGCATTTCAGAAATCCGCAAGTTCCCTATGCTCAAAGGGAAGCTATGAGAAAAGTAGAAAAACAGCAAAAAGCAATGGAAGGGTTTTTTATCTGATTCAGAATACAATAATATAACCATATCTCCCCAGTTAAAGCTGTCTGGAGAGTTTTGTGCAGGGGATCCTTAGTTATCTGAAAAGAAAAAAAAGGCAGGGGGGCTATCAAAGGATCTGACAACACAAAGGTATTTTGTTGAACCTATTTTTTTTTTTTTGAGAGTACTTGGCATGAAAATACGCACTGAATCTGTAAAGTGTGCACTTCTATCCTTAAAGTATTTCTTAGATGTGAGGTTACACAAGCTAATGGGTACTTTGCCTAGTTTTTGAATTCGAGTGGGCTTTATCACTTTTTTGCTAGTTATTTTGAATTTGAATTATGAAAGTTGAATGATTAATTTTTCTGCCACCCTTATTAGCAATATTATAGATTAATTAGGTCCACAGTGACCTGATTAATTTATAAAACCTTTAACATAAAAGACTTCATTTTTCTTCAGAGAGGCAATATGATATTTGTAATTTTTGCGATAATATGTCACATAAACTTTGCTCTCAAATTTCTGATTAAATCCTAAATTAATGGCAATTTTTGAAGAAAATAAATACATTTACCTGTACCATGGAATATTCAGTTTGGTTGACTGAGACTACATGAAACATGCTGTAGGAAGTGTTTTTTCCATTTGACTCAGTAGCATGGGACCTCAACTGTGTGTTTCATTCTATTAGACAAAAAAAAAAAAAAGGCTGCTAATATGCCAAGCTGCATTTCCGAGACAAACCAGTAAATAGCATTAAACATATGCAGTGTCAGAGAGGTCACAGAGAAAAAAGCAGATTAACTTAAGTTTCTTGCTTTAATAATGACATTTTGCCTGTAGTGCAGATTACTTTTATTTGCAGTCACAAGAATAGACTTTTTTCCTTTTAAATGTTGGTTGTAAAATGAGATCATATAGCCATCATTAGGGCTTATCTTGTTCTCTATCTGTATCAAGGTAATAATAACATAATTGCTTTTGTAATCAATTTACTAGTACTAATAAAATATGGTTTTATATAACTCAGAATAAGCTCTGCAAATTGGAATGATAACTATTTGAATCAGTAAAAAAAAGTAAAAAAAAAAAAACAAAAAAAAGAGATGACTTTGTTTTTAAAACCTACTTATGCAGCTTTAGTTTGCTTATTTAGCCATATTAATACATATGGCAGTCATTTTATGTCTATATATATCCTGGGTATATAAGGCTTCTATCAAATGTCTCCAAAGTTAAAATATGGTGCCATTTTTACCCAGGTCTTCTTACAGTGAATCCTCTTGGCAAGCAGTGAGCTACAGTTAGAAACTGAAATGTGCACCCCTTCCTGGTTCCTGTTGTAGGCAGGTATTTGTTTTTTTACCTTTAATAGGCAAGTTTGTTAATTCTGGCAGAACAAATTGGCTCAGAAGGGAAAAAGTGTTAACATGGATTCATTATACTAAATGCTTACATGATTCACTAGGGCTTCAAAGTTCTAGAACTAACTAGCTCATTTTCATTGCAAATACTGAGTCTTAAATTTTCTTGGGCCTTTTACTACACCTTACAGAAGGGAAAGAAGTAGATTATTTAGTGATAACAAACCTAAATTATTAAGTCAACATTTTTATTTTACAGTCTTTATTCCAGTTGCTGTAAACTTCAGAGCCTTTATAAAGACACTATAATTTTAAGATACTTTTTAGATTACATTAAAAGGTGGTGCATTTTGGAGGAAAGAAGCAACAGTTACAGAGGAAGTTATTAGCTAAGATGGCTTAGAAGTTTTTGATTATCATTCAAGTCAATTAAGAAAATTTACTCAAAAGTTGAGTGAAAACAATGGCAAAGGTTTTTGATTCTGACTCTGGCGCTTTCTCACATCTTTTATAAGATGAGAATCATAGAACCACTTAGGTTGAAAAATACCTCAAATATCTGTCTATAAACCCAACACTGCCAAGTCCACCACTAAATCATGTCCCCAAATGCCTGAAGAAGCTCCAGGGGTGATGACTCAAACACTTCCATAGGCAGCCTGTTCCAGTGTTTGACAAACCTTTGGGTGAAGAATTTTTTTCCTAATATCCAATCTAAACCTCTGCTGGCACAACTTGGGGCCATTTCCTGTGGTTCTGACATTTGTCACCTGGGAGAAGAGGCTGATCCCCACGTGGCTACAGAATCCTTTAAGGTGGTTGGAGAGAGTAATAAAGTCACCCCTGAACTTTTTCTCCAGGCTAAACAACCCCAGCTCCTTCAGCCTCCCATCATAAGTCTTGTGGTCCAGACTCTTTGCCAACTTCATTCTCACTTTTCTCACAGAAAAAAACCAAAACCAATCCCCAGCAACAACAACAAAAACCACTAAATTTCTTAAGACAAAGAGAAGAGAACCTTCTAGGGAAAGAAAAAAGTGTCAGACAGGAGCTAATCAAGAAACACAAAGAATCAGGACTTAAGGAAGGATGGGAGCATCTGTTTTGTTTAGGGAAATTTTGACATCTAGTTAGATCAGTTCATATTGTTTTCTAAGTCTCTCTCTCCTACCCTGTTCTGCTCATCATATTTTTGAGGATTCTATAGCACAGCCTCCCTACTTTGCCATATTCAAATTATGCTGTAGACCCCTTAGTTTGGGAAGAATGA
Source organism: Calcarius lapponicus (assembly GCA_039654755.1). Taxonomy (NCBI): domain Eukaryota; kingdom Metazoa; phylum Chordata; class Aves; order Passeriformes; family Fringillidae; genus Calcarius; species Calcarius lapponicus. The sequence goes on along the minus strand of CM077464.1, from coordinate 92,609,389 downwards.
ATGTTCTTGCCAACTTTTCTAAACCCTTGTACACAGAGTGCTGACCTGCATTTTTATTCCCTAGGATAACTTGTGAGCATCATGGTTAGCTAACTAATATCAAGGGTAGATTCTGTTTGGATTGTCTTCTGCTGGCTGTCCCCTCACCCTGTTCCCCATGCCCTGCTGCGCTGTTTGCTCCTGTAAGCCTCACCATCATGCTGCAATGTTTGATTGCCTCAGTGTTTCTCATGTCAGGGCCAGGACTCTGGTCCTTACTGCCAGATCTCCTCTTCTGTCTACGCTCCACAATCATCCATCCTTCTATCACTGAGGCAGCTAACTACTCTTCCTGGCACAGATAATTCCATAAGAACTGGTTCTGCCTTCATTGAAAACTTCACTACAGCTTCTCATTAAAACTATGATCTTTTATTACTACCATAAACACATATGGAAGTAAGGAGTGGAAGTTTTCACAACTCCTCAGAACTGAACTATTGGCCAGGACAAATCTGGTTTTCCCTGTGAACTAACAATGTTGATTTGTTCCAGTCTTTGCAGGATCCAGTTCTAAGTAATCTGTCACAATAAAAGAATTTTTTTTGCAGGAGATTTAACACTGGCCAGGATTTAAAGAGAAAATAAGCTAAAAAAGGAAAGAATTATAATCTTATTCCTAATATTTCTTCTCACCACAGAAGCTTATTTTTCTTATGTTTTGAGTGGAAGCTGTAGCAAAGCTTCAGAAATGGTAGAATGCAAAAATGTCAGTGCTTCTAAGTTTCTGTTTCAGTTCTATCTTACACAGGCGTTGAAGCTAATTGCAAACAGTTTATTTTTCTGGTAGCACTTGCATGTTTAGACAACTGACATATGTAAAGAGTGAGATATACACAAAAGGTCTAACAAAGCCTACAAACAAATCGTGTAGACTCATCTTTGTCCTTGTCTTCCACCCCCCACAGTAACCTTACTCTTCTTCACTGGGTTCTCTGTTATATCTCAAATGAGGAGGAGAAGGTATGTACTGCGGATACTCCAGTCTCAGCATCAGATATAATCTTTATGAAAATAAATGATGACTGAAGAACCAATGTCAATTTCCATTTAAAAAGCAAAATTTGCTTAGTCTGTACAGTTATGGGAATTATTTTCTAATCAAGAAAAATGACACTGATCAAAAAAACCACACATAATAATGAGGAAATAACCAATTTATCCTTAGTATTTTCATGTAGCTGCCTCAAATAAAAAGGCAAATTGCAGTGAGACAAAGATATACTGGACAGTTGGGAACCTATTTCAAATCCTTTTGCTAGCTGTATGTACTAAAATGCTTGGGTAATTTTAAGTATTTATTTATTTTATTAGTTTAATTATTAACCTAGTAAGGTAGCCAAGAAAATTAATTTGGAGAAACCAGACTTACAAACTATTTTATAAACAAATACTTGATTGAGATTTGTCAACTCTGCATACCATCATTCAGAAAGATTTGTTATGTGTATAAAGTATCTTATGAGCTTTTCAAAATCAGGTTATATTTTGGGATTTCAAGCACCTAAGAAATTATGCTAATTGTGGGCTGAAGTTGAAGAAATAAACATTTCTATTGGTGCTTTAGAAAAAAAGATGTTACTTACTGCTACTTCAAGCAAAATTCATAAATAAATGGGTGGGTTTTTTTTTTTACTGGCTTATTCATATTCTTGAAATGTTGGGCTTTTGAAAATTCACCTTCTTTTTTTTTCTCCAATAACACATCCTTGGTTAGCATCATGTCTCAAATCAGAATAAAATGTATGCATTATTACTAAAAAATTACAGGGAATGTTCCAGAAGAGTATGTACAACATATATTTTAATCTTGAAGAATGCAGGATTCCCTTCTTTTTGGCCTCTGCCAAATCTCCTCCCCACAATATTGTGAGTGATACCCCACCCCAGGTAACACCAAGGTCAGGCACAGCCTTCACCCTGTTTTAGGTTAACAACAAACTCAGTTCCACTTCTGAAATATCCTTGCCCACACACAGCTCATCAATAGATTATCAGTCAAGGACATGACATTACTTTCCTGTGATTTTAAAAGTAATAGCAAAAATCCTACTCCTTTAATTACAGGTAGCAGAAAGCATTGCTCATATATAGTCAGTCTTCAGAAGACCATCAGGACTAGTGGTTTGCCTGTGCTCCAAGTGCTGGGCAGGTGGATTGCCAGGGGAAAGGAAAGTATCACTTGGGCTTTAGGCTGCCAAGCAACTCAAGCTGCAAATGCCCCTAATTATGATTTGCACTAGAAAGGGAATAACTGCATTTAGTTTCCTAAAGGGTTCCCTTGAAACTCTGTGGCTTTAAGGGGTGGCAGGAAGTGCCCAGCGCCTTAGGTGTCTGCTGATGAGCTACCAGTGAGCTTGGGAGTGCTCACTACTTAGTAGTGCTCACTCTGGCACACTCTGGCACTCTCCCACCACATGTTCTGCAGCCCTGAGGGCTGTTTCCATAAGTCCTTAAAGGAGCAGGAGTGGCAAAGGAGGTGGATGACCAGGTTAAGAAGACTGAGTGGTTACTCAAAAGAGATAGTCTGGATGAGTTTGTTTGCTGTTAGACTAGGCATCTAATGTGTTTGTTCAACAGAATAGGCCATATTTTGTCATACATGCATGGATTTGCTAGATAATGACAGCTCTGTCTTCTAAAAAATCTCAATGTTTTCTCACTCTTTTGCATTGGAAGGATGTTTCAAAATGCTATAGTTCTCCTTGAAGCTAACTCACTCCATGTAGAGACATAGGAAGAGCTGCTGTGACAGTCCTTTGACTATTCAACAGGACCCCTAGATTGCCTCTTACAAGCTTGGGTGGGGAATTTTCCCTGCCGACAGTGGTTTCCTGGTTAGGCCTAGGCATGTTGCTCTGGCAGATTCTGTCCCTTCAGGCAGGCAGTACTGCCTGCATAGGACATCATGCACAGAAACCTAACAATCTCAATAGCACTGTGGGGTGGTCTTGGGTTTTTCTCAGCCCTAACCCCTGGAGGCTTCAGCTTTTTGGTTTTATTTTTTTTGGCTTTGGACCTGCACCTCAAAACCTGGCTCGGTCAAAACTTACACAGTAAGTTTAATGATAAAGCTGGAAAGAGATTGGTGTGCTCTGAGTTCAAGTGTGTAGCACTATCCTGATCCAGCTCTTACTTTTACATGTAAGATTTGATAGTCTGCAAAGCAGCAACAGACTTGATGCACTCTTCGTGCATGTTGGAAGGTAAAGATAGAAGCTTAGTATATGAGGCAAATTCCATTGGATTAATTTTAATGTGATGAAAAATTGTCCAAACAGAAAATGAAGCCCCAGTTAACACTGTCTTTCTCTAAAGATTCACAAACTCATTGCAATTCTAATAGAAAAATAATGTTTAAATATTTTTCTGTTATTTTAATGATTTGTTTAGTGATCATATTTCAAAGTTAATTAAAGGTTGAAAAATAACAGCAACATGATCAATTTTTGTCTTTCATTTGTGTGTTGGTACATGGCAAATCAGGTTAAAAATCACCCAATAGAGAATTGAGTTCAGATTTTCTAACCTTCAGCATTGCAGAATTACTAGACCTTGACTGCTACCACAAACCTGAAATTACCACCTTGCAGGTATGCGCATTTGGCTAACAATTTAAATTAAGTTTCTCAAATAGAGATTTAATTTAGTTTTAAGAGGAGAGTTATTGTATGCTAATTAAACACCAAATCATTCCTAAAAAGGTATTTACTGAGTTTTAACAGCTGTGTAATAGAGCATCTATGTAGTTGTTCACCTTACATAAACAGGCTCTTAATAATCAATGGAAATTCAATTAAGGTTAAAAAGATCTTATGGAAGCTCAGTAATTACATGTATATGAATCAGCATTTAAGGCCCTCCATTTAAAGTGTTACTAGCAGTTTAATATTTTCTTATATGTATTGTAATTTTGCAATATGATAATATTTTCTTTCTCCTTCTTTCCTTCCCAGTAATATAACTTCTTATCCTGTCATATCTTCACAGATTTCCTTTTCCGTCCTTAGTCTCAGCAGACTGGTGAGCAATATTCTTCTAAAATTACTCTAATTCTTTTTGTTGCCAATTCATTTATAAATTTTTAAATTACTACTTAACCTGAATCTAATGTTATTCTGCTTTGTTTTGTTTTTTTCTTTTTTTTTCCAAGCTTCAATATTAAGCATAACTCCAAACGGCAAGCTCTAACTCCATGCATCCAACAGTGTGGTAAAAATTGAAGAGAAAAAACACTGCCTGTACATATATTTAACAATTTTGGCAATCAGAATCCACCAGTACATTGCACATCAAGAACCACCAACTGTTTTCCCCAGGAACGGAAATTTTTATGCTCTATTCAGAAATTAAATACATGTATGCAATCAAAGACTGAAAAGTGTAAAAATCTGATTTTCATTTTGCTTTAAAACAGAAAGCAAAAATGGGAGATTCTGCTGCAAGTCTGTTCCTTCACCTTTGAAATGCATGTGATTTTATTTGAACATTTCTGAATTTTTAGGTGGAGTTTGACATGAATGTGAGGTAGAATTGAAATTGCTTTAGAAACAAAACAAAAAAAAAACCCCACACTTTTGAAGTACTTTCTTTATATACTCAATAAAATATAGGAACCTAATTGTTCACTGAACTAGGTTGGAAAACCAGGGTTTTTTTCTTTGGGGAATTCCTGACACCTTGAACTTTGTTTTCATTTTGAATTCAATCTAAATTACACAAATTTGAAATTCACATTTTTGGGTTTTTTCTTTATGCTGTCTTAGTAGGTCCATCATTCTTAGATTTAAAGAGGCAGACAGGGACTGAAGAGTTAGAAAAACCTGACTGCCAGCTAGAGACCCCTCTGTAGAATGTGCCTGAGAGATGTCTTGGGGATTGGAGGAAGGAAAAGCATGTCATGGCTCTGTGCCTTCTCTGATGTTGCTACCATTTGTAGGACATCCCTTTGCTCAAGGCCTTTATACTAGTTTCTTAATGGATCTGAAAAGGAAAACAAAATATATTTAGCACACTTTTCAGTAGTACATCCACCATTGGGGGCTACCTTGGTGACTTGCACACAGAATGGTTTTCATCCTTGTAGAAGATTAGTAAAGAGCAATGTTCTGCCCAATACAGCTGGGTTTTAAGCACTGTCAGGTATTTAAATGCAAAATAATTGCTGAAATGTGAGTGTCAAAATAGTGAGTGGGAAGACTAATTAATTGCTGCTAGTAGACAGACTTTTATGTGGCATGATGAATGGAAATCTGTGTTGAATGAGTGAACAACTTCAGAAATGCAATGTCTCTACAAATTCTTCATCCAGTTCAAGAATGGATCCCTTCCAAGAGCAGAGCATTTTCAAGAAGTCAATAGCCAATATTAAAATATGGAATGATTTCTTATTGAACTTGCTCTTTAAAGATAACTTTTCAAATCTAGGAATTAAAGGGAAAAAATTAACATTATAAAATTTGGAAAAGTAAACAAAAATCTATTTTCAACTGGAATAGTGAGAATTGAAATGTGAGTTCTTTTTTTTGACAATGTAGCTGCTGCTTTGATTAAGATTTCATGAAGTATTTCTCTGTATGAATGAAGTCATGCAACCTCTTGAGAACTTTAACAAACAAAAATCAATACAGAACAAACAGGCAGTTTATCATTTAGTAGGGTGCCTACAACACACACAAGTCCAAAGAAATAGGAAAATAAACCAGCATTTAACTGTATATAGCTATCAATCTTCCAGCTGAGAAGAACTCAGCCAGTTACCATGCTTGAGTCAATGCTAAAATGCTGAAATTATCTTCTTTGAGAGCTCTGTTTTAAAGAAGAAAAATAAGTGGCTCTGTGTTGGCATTAAGGTTGTAAGACTGAATGAAACTAGAGTGGAAAAAATGTCAGCTTGGGAAACAACTCCCTTCTCTCTGCAAGCATTGATTTCTGGAGCTGCGTCTGAGTTATATGACTTTTAAAACTCTAAAATATCCTTGCCACCTCTGGTTTGTGTCTGGAGATGGAATTTGAAGAGTAAAATCCCACAAGAAGGCTCTATTTGAAGCACTTCCAAACCAATCTGGGAAAAAAACCCCCATAACTTCAGAGAGTTCAGGATGGCTTTTCATAAACATCAAAACGTTTTTGTTCTGTCTACTGACAACTTACTGCAAGTGATTTGAGGTTAAGTCTTCAACAGTAGTAACTCAGAGAAATACTAGCATCAGACTGTGTGCAATATTTTGGGTGTTGTGCATGAGGAAACAAGACTAAGCCCACAGAGGTACATTTCCATCTCAAGTAATCTGTGACACCAATCTGTGGTCAATTAAAACAAATATGCATATGTTGAATTCATTACTTGTATGAATCATCTTATGTGAGTATTTCTGGTTTATATTAAAATATTTTGGACCCAAGCTTTATTGGGAGTTGATATAAAATGGTGAAAATAAAATAATTACAAAAGTAAGCACAGAGAGCATATATAGACTTAGGAGAGCACCCATTTGGGTGGTTGTCAGAGTATTGTAAATACTAGTAGTGTGGATGACTATTTTTTCCTTATAGACATAAAGGTTGAAAATTGCTACGTTTGCGAAGGATGTCTACATTTGCTGTATATGAACATTTTAATAATGTTTAAAACATCATAATCCTGAAACTAATCTATGCAGGTATAATTTTGTGCAAGCACTTCCTGCAGGCGTCAGGTCCTTTAAAATCTTTGGTTTAAGTTGTATAAGCACTTCTTTCCTGTTGCTATTCTGTCCTAGTATTATTTTTCTTCTAAACCCAACACTGAATTTAAAGCTTTGTTGTCCTCTGTGCCGTCAATTTCCTGTTCCTCTTGTTCCTCCTCTTCTCTGTATAATGTGGGACACATGTTTTTAAGTTAACTCTTAAACTCTTGACTTCATCTTTATTTTAAATGAAAGGACATGAATCTGTTCATTCCTAATCCACTGTTGGATTATGTGGATTTGAGGGTGTATGCATTGTCTTTAAAGGAAGTTTTGATTTTCATTGATAGATTTTTTTATTCAGAGTCCTGAAATTTTAACATAGTTGTCTAAACTGTGCTGAAATGACTCATCTCTCTCCTTCTTTCCCTTTTTTTGGATTATTGAATGTAAATTTGTTGCTAAATGAACATTCTGTCTTAAACATATGGATGGGTGGGTGGGTTGGTGGGTGGGTGGATGGATGGATGGATGGATGGATGGATGGATGGATGGATGGATGGATGGATGGATGGAAAATCAGGCAAAAGATCAAATTTTTAAGGCATGTAAATTGCTGTTAATCCGTTTTTACCATGGATTTGCCAAACAATGTAAAGTTGCAGCATCTAAATACTTGTCCCACTTTTTCTAGTACCTGTCACCATGGCTAAAGCACAAATTCCTAATGAAAGTGCAATAGTGGGAATTCATGAAAGCAAGATAGTTACTGAAATGATTACATAACTGGAAATAAAATAAATAAAATTTATAAAACATTTCATTAACATGCTTAAGTCTAAACTGTCAAAATTTCTTCATGAAGAAAAATTATATCTAATGTGGAAAAGACAAGTTTGTATATTTAAGTAGTTTGCTACAATATATGCAGAGATAATAGGATATTTTAATCCACTGGTCTTTTTTATCTATTGGATGTAATTTCATTAACAAATTCTCAAAGGTGTGCAGCACTTAATTTCCTAAAGTGCAATTATTTTCTCCTATTGAAAGTTTCTGAATATTACTGCAAAGTCTGAATGTGTAATAAATGTGAAAATGGGTAGAAGTGTAGTTGTATCCTTTGGTTTCTAACTATCTCAATGAATGTTTCACTTAGGTCAATAAAAACGTGGTAAGACGTGCCCTTACTGACTAACCAAGAAAAAAAACTTATTTTTTAAGTACCCACAATTGCTCTCTAGAACCCTTAATTAAGCACCTAAATTATTTCTCTCTCAAAAGGGTGAAGCACCTGTGTCCCTGAGACGTCAGCAACATTTGCCTTCTGCCAAGCCCTGTCTTTGGTTTTACCACTGGAAAGAGAAGTCTCTTTGCAATGTCTGTTTTTACTACGTGTTTGTGATAATTACAAAAGGACCTTAAATACAATTTTTGACTACACATTGAAATGCATTACTGTATTTCTGGAAAAAAATAATTAATAATGCTCATAACTTTCAGACTTACATATCTAAGCTTCCAATTCTTCACTGAAATAACTTCATAAATATAACCTGACAAAAGTATTATTTCAAAAGCAGTGGGAGTTACATACAGTTCTATACATATTTTGAAATGAAGCCAGTGTTACTTAAGTGCCTAAATGTGGATTTAGAACTCTACCTTTAGGCATCTGAAATCTGTGGCTACCTCTATTTTAAAACATCCGCTAACATCAGGAGGAGTAATTCATGCTTATTTGAGGTTTGAATTTAAATTTCTCAGCTTTGGGTTTCCCCTTTTCTTCCCCATATCCCACAACTTTGTTTAATACTTCAATCTACCTACCTCAGCTCATTTTTAAATAGTATATGAATTAGCAAATAATAGGCAAATTAATGTTAATGTCCACTTTTATCTAAATTCTGTTTCTGTGACTAAATATTGTTTCCTCTGAATGTAAGGGTAAAAAAATTGAGTCTAGATACAAATAATGACAAAAACATGGATGCTCCTTACCTGTTTATTTAAGAAATAGGTGGAGAGTGCTGTTCACTTCATCTTTTGTTGAACTTCTGTGATAAAAACTTTAAAATCTTATATTTTAAAACAAGTTGAACCCTCATTTCAATTCTTCTGGACAGAAGCCAGGGAGGGTGAGAGTTGGAAGAAAGACCAATGTGTAGGTTAGTTTTTGTATATGTATGTGTATATGAGTGTTGTAGTCCAGTTCCAACCTATTTAAGGCTTTCCACAACAAAGAAAGAGGGAAAGTGTATTTGTTTGTTTTTCCTCCTGAAATTGCATGAAAGAAAAAGAATAAATCCATCAACATGAAACTCTGCACTTTTATGTCCACTTTTATGGGTTGTGAAATTCCACTTCCAGTTATTTGTCCTGGTACATTTTCTGCCTTGTGCACTTTTCAGTGTAAAATGTACCAGAAAACACAGGAGTACAGGTTGAAAAAGATGAGCTTCATTGCTTAGGTGAAAGAAAAGATTCTAGTATTTGACTAACTTATGAGTTTGGCATCTCCCTGCAGTCTTGAGTGAGATGAAATGCTCTTTCCTAATAAGAAATTCCAGAATTTTAGTAAATGAAATTTACTTTAAGAAAATACTGTTGTTTGATTACTTTGGAACAAACACCCCATTTAATTTGTAAAAAGACCCCTTCCTTTTGTGTTTGAGTCTTGGAAATGTCCAACAAAATTTCCTTCAAGAACATCCACAATACATCAGTACAGAGTAATACAGGAATTGCTACTTTTGTTTTGATGGCCCACATTTCTCCCTAATATCTGTGATTTCAATATGATTAAGAATCATTGATTTTTTTTAGCACTTTTCTCTCTCTTCCTCACTCCCTCCCTCCCTCAAAAATATTCTACAGTGTTATTTCAACATATTCTAGGATCAACAATAAAATGTGATCTGACAGCTAATTTTGCTGATAAAGTTATTATATCTTTAATTATTATGACTTGTTCAAACAAGATGTCATTAAAATGAACATTTAAATACATTCTTTCTTTCACATGAGTACTGCCAAATAAAATTGTGTTGAATTACACAGTTTCAGTCTTGGCAAAATTATACAAATGTAATCCAAGGTATAGCTTTTTATATCATGTGTTAATTTTTTAAAATGACAGTTAAATAATTAAATTGGAATGTTAACAGCAGAGGTTCTTTCTCCTGAGAAAATTACATTGTCATTAATCTCGTTTCTTGCTGATGTTTTACCTACAGTGTTATCAGAGGTCTAAAATCCAAAGCTGAGTAAGGAGCTGTAATTTTAACTTTGTACATTTTAGAGCAATAAAAATTCAAGCTGTTACTCTGAACTTCATCATAATTATGTCACATAACATTGAGATTTTAATAATGCACTTTATTTAATGGTTCAGCGAATTCTGTACCAGTGTGGAGTAGAGTTGCATACACAATGCAAACTTTAATACAGTTCTGTCCATTCTTCAGATATTTAAAGCTCTGAAGACCTGAAAAGCTTTGTTTTGTTTTTAATTTTAGATCATCGTAAAGGGAATAGTGATGATACATTTTAACTAGATTATGAATTAGTAAGAAGTTAAAAATATAAGACAATTATTTTAATTTTATTTTTCGTTCACAAAAAAGAACTTGGCCTAATTAAGGCATGTTTTGAGAAACAAGTTGTGTAGCAGTAAAAATGCTCTGTATAAATATTTACTTGTACATGATGTTTTTCACTGTGGCTGTGTTTTATAGGCCATGCAGGAATTAGTTCAACCAACAGTGAAATGTCATCACCTCTAGAGTAAAATGTGGCAGTTGTTTAACAATGTACATAAATGATACAAAACAGTATACAGTGAAATAAAGGTATTTAAATACTTTATTTAGTTGCAACTGTAGAGAATATTTAAGTTGGCATAATGTATTTACTCAGTTTGGACTTTGTCCAGGATGCTGCAGTTAACAATTTTAGCTCTTGTGAAATGTGCCAAGGGATATCTAATTAGCCCACTTGGTCAGCATCTTAGATTTATGTATGGTGCACAGATAATACCACCAGCAACATCTTAGTACGGCATTGATTCAGTGTGGAGCCAGAGTGAAGAATACCACCTACTGAGTGACCAACACCACTTCCTACAACAGCTGGGTTTTCCTTGGAGGTCTTCCATCCCAATTACACAGCAGGCCCAATCTTGCTTAGTTTATGAGATCTGACAAGATCAAAGCCCAAGGTGGTATAGCTACAGACTTCTACTGTCTTGTGTATTTGGCTTGCTAGCAAATTTATGTCAAATACATGTATCAAGTGATTTCTAGTGAGATGCATTGTTATTGTGTAAATGAATGTATGAAAGAAGGAGGAAAAAAAGAATTCTTCAAAAGATAAAAAAAATAATTTACATATACATGTGTATATATGTGTGTTTGAAAGAATCACAAAACTTGTCTTTGTCTTCTTCACCCTAAAAGGCTCTTTAGGTCTATTCTTCCAATCAGAATTGAGGAAAGAGTGACAATTTCTATTAAATGTTTGTAAAATTATCTTAATGCACCTTTAAATTTTCTTTTGACTAGTCTGCTTTTCAACTCAGTTTAAAATACCTGTTCAAAGCATCAGAACAGTCAGAAATGCAAACCAGCTTAGTAGTCTAAATGTATGTCCTTTTATACATTTTTTTTTCTTCTGGAATTAATTCAGATTTTATTAGTCTTTCAATACACTGCCAAATGAACAGAAGGAAACATTATTCACTTTCCCTCATAATATCCATCAGAGAGCTGGGCTGTAAGCAAAGTCCACCAGTGCACCATCAGGGTTTTTTTTTAGTTTATAGGTGTGGTTGAGGACATCATGACAATTCCACCCACAAGTAAGTAATTGGGTACCAATTATTTAGTCACTTTGATAAAATTTTCCCCTGTGCCCAAAGAGGTAGACCTTGGTCTACAATGTGCAATGTGCAATGACATATCTGTCTCTTCTAAGGAGCATACATTGGAGCATATACTCTTGTGCAAGCATATCTGAGAGAGCAATGCACACAGCTCATGGAGTCTGGAAAGCACCAGTAGCCTGTCTATTCAGGAGTACAGTAGATTTTTGCTAAATAACTTCTCATGTGGTCAACCTCATACCACATTCCCAGCTAACATACCTGGGGCCTATATTTACAGCACTTAATTTTTATTTTCCAGTCTTCCATGTGCTTGAATCTTCTGCAAAAGTCAAAGACAAAATTATTTCCATCTGGTATTTCCCAGGCTCATCAAAGAAAACAATCAGCTAACAAAATGATTGGTAATATACTTATCATTTCACAATAGTACCTGTCCTTTTATATTAATATACATTTTTACTTTCCCCTGTAGAATTTGCAGATGACAGTTTCAGTACCCTGATTTATATAATTTTTATCTCACTAATTACCTGCCTACTCCCAAAGTCTGCTTATAATTCTTAATTGTTTACAAGTGACTATAATGAGCTAGTGTTGAAGTTTCTCTGTTCATTGTTTATTCCTTGTGGCAATGAAAACTGACTGAGAGACAGTGCTTTGGTATTTCTTTTCAACCTTGAACAGCATACTAATAGGCAGGTGGATTGACAGGTAGACTGATATTGGCAGGGGTAGGGGAAGGGAGAGATTGCTTGACAGAGCCTGTCTTTATGGCATGTGCACAGGGATCTCCAAAGTAGGGTTTGCATAAGTACCAGTTCCTTTCATTTCAGTCTTATTGACTCTTGGCCTGTGCTTTAGTACTTATAGCTGACAAAATTCATATATGATGCAGAATTTCAATTTTTATTTTTAATGGAGAAAGTATCAGGCCACCTCAAATTATTTGCTACTTTCATTAGTACCCTCTGTGTCTCAGAAGCTTTAAAAAATGTGTATAGCTATTATAAAAATTGGTTTGTTTTTCGATTGAAAATTCAGCTATGTGTAGAATGGTAATTTTTCTTTTATTGTGTAGTAATAAGTCACTGTCCCTTCCGGTTGCCACTGTGTGGCAGATATGCATTTGTTCATGTTATAGAATCTGTGCATAACATGTTTCAGATTAGCATTTTTCACCTAGTTTAAAAAGTTGCTCTTCAAGTGGTGAGGTTTTGGGTTTTGGTGTTGTTCTTTTTTTTTCTTTTTAGTGTTTAAAAGCAGATATTTATTTACAAAACTCAGAACAATCCCATGCATAGTAAAATTATTCTTTAGCTCAAATTTCTTCTTCTCTCTTGTTCTGTTTTCATACTCAGTTTAAAAAGTCCTCTTTTTTCTGCTTCAAGAAGCTGAGATGTGAGAGTAAGAGGTGATTGAGAATCTGAATGCTCAACAGCATAGGCCATAAAGTATCTTTGTTGGCACTTGTGAACTGAACTGGGACAGCACAGCTGGATCTGAACATTAATCCCTCAATAATTGATGATTAATCTATTAAAGTTTAATGGAGAGTTGATAAGTAATGGTCTGGCTGCCATGTCACTTGATTGTAAATATAGCAAGTTGCCTGGAAATACGTTTTTTTCTTTTGTCCATCGGAAGCAAACATAGAGGAAGGAGAAAGCAGGAAAGAGAAAGCTAGATGGAAGGAGAAAATATGTCCGTGACAAGTTTGGGTGAAGGAACCTGTGCTTGCACCATGGCAAGCACAAAGCACTTTTGGCAGTCAGAGAATCACTCACACAGGCAGACTACTCACGCAAACTGCTTCATTCCAATTCTGTGCAACACAATTCAGTTCTGGTGCACTCCATAGGTTACCTAAGAATATCAGATGGAGCATGTTTTACCCTTTTTAAGTACATTTTTGGAGCAGTAGATGGGGTTTAATACAGGAAGAAAACCGACCCCCAAACCACTAACAAAACCCAACCCCTTTTAATAGGTAAGTTTAGTTCTATATTTCTTTGAGATACTGTTGGAGGATTGCACATGGCAGTGTGAAGTGGCAGGGTCTCGCTGTGCTATTGAAGAGCTGCACTTGATGATGAAAGTGCAGGTTTCAGGAAATCTTAGACAACACGTGGCATGAGAACCACTTTTAGCACAAACAGATGACATTTTTTATTCATCTGTGGCCTTATATGTGCAGCCATTAGACTCTGCTGTGGCCTTAGGTCTCTTTCCAGCAAAAAGAACAAGGGTTGCTCAAGTGTGAAATTCACCAGTATGAATGAGACCAGTATCCTCCATCACTTTCAATTTTATCTCCTACCAATCATCTACCATTAGTAGGAGCATGTATCCGCTCCTGTGGCAAACCACCAACAAATACATTTGTTGAATTTGAGTATTTGTCACTTTGGATGTTATAAGATAATTTAGAATGTGTTTATCTGTCTATGGCAGTTTGGGTAGATAATGGAATGTAACTTGAAGTTGTTTGATCCCATTCATCTGATGTGACTCAGTAGGAGGCTGTAAGGTGGGTGGGGTATTATGCTACGTGGAGAGGGTAGGATGCCTGACACCCAAAACCACCTCTTAGAGTATGCAAGTGAATGACTCGTGTTTGAGGTGATGCATGATTTGAATATTTCTGTTCAGAAGTATAATTTTAACTATGAAGCAAGCATCTGTTATCCATCTTCTTCACTGTTCACTTTCTTTCAACATTGTGAGGGAAAATGTCTTCTAGGAAAAACCATATTGGCTGTATTACAGATCCTGATGGAAAGATACTTGAATTCAAACAATTTGTTTAACTTAACTATGTTTTGCTTTCCTCTTTTTAAAGTTCATGATATTCTTGATGAATTATAAAGTTTTATTTAGTATTGCCTGAAAAAATTTGTGCTAGGAAGATTATGGAGAGTTAAAACAATATTTCCAATGGTTGATAGAGTGATCTGAAGTTGTTGGGCTGATAGAGTTGTTCACCATATTACTTCTCACTGTATTTGAAAAGACACAGTGGTAAGTTTTAAAGCAATAAAATTAATAAGAAAACCATTACATTCTCCTTCATTTTATAAAATAATTGTTCATCTGACTCTTAGACACAGCAGTCAATAAAGAACACGTAATCTTTGGTTTGCTGAAGCAATTTTATATGGTTTTATAATTTTGTAACATGACAATTATGCATAGAATGAATATGTGATAATGCCACAAATATTTTAAATGTGCAATTTAGCATGAAAAATATTGTAAATTATGTGTGATTTTAGTTCTAAATGCTGCTAGGACAATTGAGAAGTCTGAATGAAAAGCAAATCCAGTTGAAATATGACAGATTAAGTTATGATGAAAGCATGAGCCTAAGTAAATATCATGTGATTTAGAAGATTACCTTTTAATAAAAACAAATATTTTTAAAGATACACATAATTTAGAAAGGAAGAAAGGATTATTAATGTATATTTATATCCAAATGCACAGGAAAAGAATTTTTTAAAGTCTATATGCCATGATTGCCATGTCTATACGGAAAAAGAGGTGCAGTCTCAGTCTTGCTGTTGTAACTGAGTGATGTCAAGTGCCAAGACCTGTTTTATGTGTCTGAAGAGGTAGAGAATTTCTTTTCCTATTAATCATATACCTCAGAGTATCTTAATGTAGAAAGTATAAAAGACATTTGACTTCTAAAAGTATAAGTGGAGATAGTAATACATTTTTAGGCAATGATTCAAAGAAATACTACTCAGTTAAACAAAAACAAAGCTCTAGAACAGAACCTCACCTTGGTATGATAGACAAACATATGTATATTTACCCTGGCTTCAGATATCTCAAAGCATTTACCTTGTATAAAAACCAAACCAAACCACAAAACCAGCTCTGTGCTTGCAACATAAGCTGGTGAAAACATTCCAGGCCCTGTTTAATAGAGCACAGCTGGGTGTAGTCATACCATTGATTAAAGGTTGGACATTTTGTATACTTCTCTCCCAGCTCATTTTAGGAAGCACAAGTATAGTAGCAGGGACACAGTTACCTGTTCCAATCACTCTTTATAACTCAGGCCATGCCAGCAGTGATTCAGACTCTTTGGTTTCACTTGCAACCTTCAGCCTCTGGGGGACCAATGGGCTGTCCAAGAAACTGAGTCCAAGACATATTTAGCCTTACTTAGTAATTTCGTGCAGTCTGTGTTCTTCTGGCCTTGTCTTCAAATCTCTTTTTTACTCCTGTTAAGTTGAACAGTAATAAAACCTTTATTCATGAAGTGGAGAGGTGGAAAAATTTGTTTTCATCTTGCAGAAATACTACATCAAGATGGTGGCTGTGAGTGGAACAGTAATAGAAGCACAAAACTTGTTGACTTACTTAAGACAGAGAGGAGGCCAAGGATGGATTTGTGGAAGAAAAGCTCACCCATTCAGGAATACATTTGGATTTGGAGTTTTTTAAACCTCAAATATTTTATGTAAACACCAAAACCAATAGGTTACATTGGGTAGGCATTGGATAGGCATCAAACATCTTATCTCCACTTCAGCAGTAATTTTCTATTCTTTTAATGATTTTGTTTTATTATATGTTGTTTGTATGCAATGATTCTTATCTTAAGAAGCAAGCAGTAGCTACACTGCTACTCATTTTAAATCATATTTAAAATCATATAAAATCTTTGTATTTAGAAATGTTTTTGCAAAAATTTGCTCCAAAGGGAAAGCTAATCCTCTTACAGACTAGCTACATAGCAGCTTGAAAAAATCTGCAATAAAAATCAGTCAAAGGCCAACCAGATTCAGATGCCACTACTGGAAAAGCAAAATCTATAAACTGGCATCTGGGTTCTTCATCTGGCAAGCTTGTCCCCTGAGTAGTTAAATTGCCTGGCTCCTGTGCATGAACTGACAGGGCAAACAAACCAGAGTGGCCCATGTTTGACATCACCAGTAACACAGTAATGTCAGATCCATCTTCAATAGAGTATGAAGACTTCTCAACTCTCACTGATCACCTGCGAGACTGAAAAAAAATTCTGAATTTAACATATGTTTGATTTTTGGCCTCTCATGTTCTAAAATTGTTCTTGTAATGAAATAGTTGAGTCTTCATATGGATTTCAGTAACCTTTCCTTTTTTCTTTTTTTTAAGAGTTGCTGTAGATGCATTTTGTGTGCAAAAGGCAATGAAAAAGTATATTGTTCTTTGTAAAACTCTGTGCTTCTGCAGAACTGAAATTTGGATGCTTGAAATCTCTACATTTGAAATTCATCAGGGTCATAAAAATTCCAGCCCTCTCAATATGAAGGTAGATAAAATTTCTGAGTCCTCCTGTTAAAGGAGGTTTAGATGAAACAAGAAAAACACATCTAATTTCTTTACAATGGGGATTGAATTTCTTGTTGTATCACATATGAGTATGACATGCTCCTAAAACTTTGGCCAAAATTTCTCCACGCCATATACAGTCATGGAGCTGGACTTTCCCATTTCTAATTATCTGTATTAGAAGCTGGTTTACAAAAGCAGAATATTAATTTTTCATACAGGTAGTTTTCATGGCCTTTCTCATACAAATTAAAAATTTGAGAGGGAAAAAAATTGCCTTTCAATCATTAACATCACAGCAGAAAGGAGAGAGCTTCCTTCTAGCATGGTGGAAACAGCAGCGTCAGCACTTACAATCTGCTGGTTTTATAGCTGGCCAGGATATCTTTATGTCTCCTCTACCACAGGAAGACTTTTTCAGAACATCAATTCTCTGGCCGCAAAGAACCATCTAATAATTTCAGCCCATACCTTTTAATGAGTATTATATTTTGTAACTTTTATTTTTTCTTCAGTCAGTCCCTCCCTGCCTAAATTTATCCTCGTTGACAGTAGCCCTCTGAGCTACTTCCTCATGTGTTCATCCTTTCTTTTCCTAGGATAATGATCCCAGTTCTCTTGGTTTCCTGCTACAATATAGGCTTGATTCTCCACATTGTTGTGTGTTCGAGTTCTGGCTTGAATTCAGCTCTCCTGAATGTGCATGGCATGAATAGATGCCAACATTTCAGATGAGGACTCCATAATGCTGTGTACAAAGACATAAATGTCTACCCATCCAAGAATACATCTACTTTTTTCCCCTTTTATTTTCCCATGCAGTAGATAAGGTTCATGTTGTGATGGGTAAATAAGCACTGGTCTTCCTTATTTGATTAAAGCATGATAGGTCCTTTTTCTGCAGCACATATTCCTCTTAGGCATTAAGGATGAGGTTGATGTGCTACAAATATTTGAATTTCATCCTTTTCCCCTTACTCTTCAATCTTCTTCATTTGCTAGGCAGAGGAAAAAAGCAATGCAAGTGTCCTTCTTATAGATGGATCATCCTCTGTGTAGACCATGATTTCTCAATTTGTATCATCAGTTGTTTCAGGAACAAACCGTTGTTTTTACTAAAACCTTTTTTAGAGCATCCAAGCAGCTCAATCAGAAGGCTAGCCGTAGGTTTGTCACCATTTGATACAATAATTTCCCTGTCAGTAAAATTTACTCTTACCTGCCTTACAGCTTTTATCCTGTTTTTTGCTATCTCACAGCTTCTCTAGATACTTTATATTTTCTGATATAACAGCAAATTCCTTATTTAATTAAGTTATTTTTAAAATTATATTATGAAGACCTGGGTTAAAGTGAAGTGGTTTAAAGTTATTTTGTTGACTGAGGAAATTTTATTTTCTTTACAAGAGGAAAATGAATATAATAACAGAGATAAGGCATTTAATTTGATTGTCACACACGTTTCTTAAACTAGAAACTTAAGGTCTGTGTTCTGGTGTCTGATCAAGCACTGTTTTACTGCATTCATCTTTGCTGCAATTATTTTGTGAGGCTGCATGAAATAAAGGTTCTCTTCAGCATCCCATGATTTTCAAGAGAATGTGGCAGTAAGAATGTCTGTTATGTGTCAAGAGCCCTTCAGAAGATTTAAGATGGAGGCAACTTAAAAGTGAGGGTTACATGGTTTTCTTCTCTTGAAATAAAATGATGACATTTAGGTATTTGAAAATAAGTAAATGAGGTAAGTAAATTAAATTTAGAGAATTTCAGTGTTTCATTGAATCAAAATTCCTTTTTTTCCCCATAGGGGAAAAAGAAAACCCAGTTAAAGAAAGTATCATAATTGTTTACATTTGGAAAGAGTTTTTCAATGTCACTTATGACAGGTGTTACAGTACAGGCTTTGGTAAAAGGTAAAGCACTGACTACAATAAGCTCTCTTTTTCTCAAGTAAACTTTAAAAAAATTTAATCAAATTATGTGATATTGAAAGAAAAAATATGCATAAGATATATCTGAGAATTATCACTGATGTGATTCCAGTACCTCAGCACGTTATGCTCATTTCATTCTGGTTATTTAACATCAGTGGTGTAACCATCCTATAGCAAACTGCGCAAGTTCCCCTAAAACAATAAATTAAACCAGCCTTAAAATATTGTTCTTTCAAGTGGGCTGTGATGAAGGAGGAGTGATACAGATGGAGTTATGTTATGTCATGGCAGGATATGTTTCAGCACGTCAAATAATAAAGGGATATGTAAATTCTTATCATTAGCCGTGAACTTTTTGAAGCCAGGACTTGTTCTTGATGCTCTATGAAGACCCAGGTACATTTATGAAACCATATAAATGTATCAGGGTTAGGTTGTGAAATTGGTTAGGTTGGGGATCTTTACCCTTTAATTTTTATCTGTGATTGATTACCTTAAGCTAGTTTCTTGCTAAAGCATTCAAATTACTTTTCTTGCTTATCATAATAAAAAAAAAAAAGGGTAAATTAACTAAATTGAAATTGCAGGGGGGGCGTTGTCTGTGGGATGGCAGACACAACTGTTTTTCTCCTTAAGATTTAATTTTCCTTTGGCTTACCTTATTTAAGAGTTCCAGTATTAGCATTTATATACTAAGGTATTAAGGTCTCTACTAATCTACCTTGTGAAATACCTAATTTGTTTAGCTTCAGTGCACAGAAGCACAAGAGAGTTAACGCAGGGCTCTCATATAAGTTTTACAACTTGTGACAACACAAAGCACCTCTCAGATGTTAATATGCCATGGGGCTTTAAACCTCATGCATTTTGCAAATATGACCTGAAAAAAAAATCAGCTTCTTATAAGTTTAAATACTCAATTTCTTTCAAATTTGTAAATTAAAAATAACTAGAATTTTTGTTTCAAATATTAATGACAAGCACTTGCCCAGCAGACCTTAGAAAACATTTATTTTACCTGTAAAATATAAACTACTTGCTGATGTTAAGGTTCACTTATTAATTTAGTTAAGATGACAAGATTTTCACAATTTATACAGACAAATTTCCCTCATAATTTTAAGTTAAATACTTTTGTTCTAGAGTTTTATTAAATTATTTTTTCTAAATTGCGAAAATAAGACCATAATGAATAAAATTAGGAGTCTAAATGGACAAATGAATATCTGCCTCAGATACCTAATTTTTAGTGGCTAGTTCAAAAAGATACAGGTAAAAATTGTAAAGACCCTTTCAATCCAAACTATTAAAAGTGCAAAGGTAAGAAGAATCATGAATTTCAATTTTCAGATAATTTATTATATGATTTATTTAAAGACCAAAAAGCATGCAATTATTCAATGCACTAGCTTATTTTATATAAGTAAAGACTGGGCCATGAAAAATTTCTCTGGACTTATTCCAGGAAACTTCCCAGCTATATATAAAAAATGTGCAACAGTTGCTCCACCCATTTTCCCTATGGTTTCTATCTCCAAACAAGGTAGAAAAATTTATTGTCTTATATCTGAAAGTTGCCAAGCATACCTTCCTTTGGGAATCATCTTCATTACTGTAATTCTTAGAAGCTCAAGTCATGGACCAATACTCCCTGCTGCTAGTCACTGTACAAACAAATTATGTATGGATGTGGTTTTTTCTATAATGCTGGCCAAGACCAAATTAATGAAAATAAACAACTGTAGCTGTATCTGCTGCAGACTAAAAGCCAGAGTACTAACATCATTAGTCTTCTGCAGGAATTACAGAATGAAATAAGTAAAATTATACATTGAATTGAGTAGTGTAGAAGATCTAGTTTCTAGACAACAAAGCACAGTGGCAATTTTTACATCTTAACTTTGGTATATGCTACCTTGAATTTTATGGCTTCTATTAATGCTGCTTTTTCAGGTTTTTTTTTTTGAGCAACTGTGACTTTCAGGGTAGCTTGATAGATGAATGCATGATAATTTTCTGTGAGTATCCTGGCAGCATTAGAGAGGAACCAATTAAATCTCTGAAGCCACTATCCTGCCCTGCTCCCTGGTGGAAGGAGTAGAGAAGGTGTAGCCAAGAAGTCAGCCTTAGCTAGTCAGATTATGCATAGTGGTTTATGGCTCATACATTTGTGATGAAGCAGAGGATGACATCTGATGTCAACTTTAAAATGCAGGTTAAGTTCATTTGAAAGAAGCTATAAAGCATAACTTAAGAAAGGCTCTGTGTTCTTGCAGAGTTTATAATCATGAAAAGAAATCAGAACAAAAGCATGAAAAGATTGAATTATAGCAGGTAATTAAAACAAAATGTTTGCTATGCTAGTCCTGTCTGGCACTCCTACTCAGAATGATAGTTCATTTAATAAGCAGTCTTATTGAAATGGGTCCCTTAGCCATTGAGTCAGGGCTGTTCTATAGGAGGAAGCAGCAGAATCCAGCAAGCGATGAGTAAAATCTAAAATGTAAAAAAGTAAGTACTTAATACTTATAGCCTGCTAACAATTAAGCCTTTGACTACAAGCTTTTGTTTAGTATTTCTAGACAATGCGCTCAAATATATTTTGGAAGAAATATGTATTTTCTATCAGCTTGTTGGTCTTTTTCCCCTTGCTGCTAAAACAGTTGACTCACATGGTCTGCAGAAGTCTTTTACTCAGACACACAGTGGCTACATAGTTTCCTTTCTCCTTTTTCCATTGGGCCAATGTGAGAAGCTACCAAGCCACAGGTAGATCTAGCATGGGCTTTAAAAGTTTTGTAAATATGAAATGCATGAATTTCATATTTAATCCTCAAGCAAGCGTATAGGTAAGTACACAAGCATTACTTTCAGGTACAGACACCACTTTTAGAAACAAAGGCTCTACCCAATGGATTCCTGCAGAAAAATTCTTCAGGGCACAAAGATGTCTAGGGTCTTGTAGATAGATAAGAGTAAACACGTTTATTTTGAACTGAGTGCTTGCCCTCTTATCTAACGTTATATCTGAAATGCTTGTGCAGCTTTAATTGTTTGTCTTCTCACTACTGATGGCTTTTTTAGAGTGCAAAAGTGCACCTCCCATAATGTCAATTGGGAAAATAAAGAAAATTATGTTGAATTGCATGCACAAATTCCATCATGTCTTCTGAAAACTATGTCAGAATCAGCATCATATTTTATAGCAGCAGACAGAAAACAACTTTTCAAGTCATTAGTAAAATAAATGTCATAATTTTCCCTCAAGGAAATAGACATCATGCCATGCACCCTAATGCCAAAGAAAAGGGCAGTTTTGTTGGCTAAGGAATACTTCATTAGATTTGCATTGAAAAATAAATTTGATTTCCGAATGAACAGTAAGAATGTTTAATGCAGAGGACTAGAGTTTTGTGTAATAGAATCTCCTTTTAGATAAATTTTATGGAAAAAAAGAACAGTGAAAAGCTATAAAAATAATATGTACCCTTCAGTACATTTTGTTCAGTGAGTGTGTAAGTGCCTTTGAATCATTTATGCATACATGCAGGAAACTGATAAATTTTGAACAAATTTAATTGAAATCACCCTTGGAGTGAGTCGGAAGGAAGGATTAAATTTAATGGTCTCACAGAGTGTAGTACTGTAGCACTTCACTCCAACTCTGAAGACTATATTTTTCCCAATAAAAGATTCTACACCTCAATCATCACATGAATGTGAATTTAATCACATCTCAGAATGAAAATCAGTTTGCTTCTGCAGTAATGAGACTCAAGGAAGATGTTGAGACAAGCAAATCACAAAGTTTGGTTTCACTTTAATGGTGTCATACTAAAACACAGGGGTTTTTCCCCTATTATTTTAAGTGAGTTGCCTTGGAATTCAAGCAAAATATCAAGGCACTATTTAAAAAAATGTGCATGGGGATGAACAATATAGGCAAATTTTGGTGTGTCGTTGAACCTGCAGTCCCCATCAGTGGAATGTCCTGGTTGTACCTGGGTGTAGATACATTTTCAAGCATCCATCATCATCATCATCACTGTGTGATTTAAAGATGCACGGTCTTATCTTATATTCCTCATTGTGTTGTTTTTATTTTTCTGGCAGCAGCTCTTGATGGCTTGTAGCAGAGTGTTGTAGTCAAGTATTGTATCCCTGCTTCTGTTGGAGTGCAGTAGAATCCAACACTGTATTTTATTGTCACAGGGGATATATATTCTTTTATTTTTTTATTCTCCTTCTTAAGTATTTCTAACTCTGTTGTGCTTCTGAACTGGTTCCTGTGTGATGGTCCTTTAAAGTAAATTTCTCATAGCTAACAGCTAACTGTATTCCAGTCTCTGATGTCCAGTACCAAACCCTGTAATCCATCTCACAAAAGATCTACAGACGCATAAAGGAAGCTGATGTCTGTGAGAAATGTGCTTTGACCATTTAGATAGTCTGTGCTCTGAGCTCTGGATTTTATGCAGCAGCTAACTACTCTGCTAAATTAGATTGTAGTTGTGGGGAGCATCCAAAAGAGCAATTTTGGCTCTCTAATATAACTACACCTCAACTTCTCTTGTGTGAAATCAAAATAGCAGTCCCAGTTCTTTGCAAAAGTATTGTGAAGATAAATTAATTAATCTACGCCAAATTAAGATAAATTAATTTATGTGGTGAGGAATGCCATGGAAAATGCTCATGAGGAAAGTAATAATTCTATATTCAAGAAGGGCTTGAGGTAAAGCTGTGTGAAGAATTGATTTTTCACTTCATTAGCTGACCTGAAAAATTGTGGAAAAAATCAATTTTGGACCAACCTGAAATGACTTTCTCTCATTTTTCTCACGGGAACATAAAGATAGGAAGTAATATAAAAGTTTTATCTCAAACAAAATATAATTTGTCTGGAAGTAAAAAATTTCATTGTAATCCTAATTATTCATATCTTTTTACCAAATTGCAGGTGGGTATTTGAGGGAAATCACCCCTTCCAGAGTAATTATTGAGAGTTTATTTTGAAAATAGACTAGCAAGTGTTAGGTTTGTTTGTTTGTTTTCTTGTTTATTTGTTTAAGCCCCTCTCCCTCCTTCATTGGTGAAATGCAGTTGTGGATGAACAAACTATAGATAAAGTGGGGTCTAGTTGACAGCTGTGATGAACCAGGTACCGTGGGCATGCAGATGGCTGTATTGGCTTAAGCACAAAAAAATCCCCTTTTTATAGACAAAGCATGACCATATTTCAGCATCTTCTGCTTTATTCTTCATAATTTTGAAGATTCCCGCTTCACATTTTCACAATCTGTTTCAACATCTAAGCGTTGTGAAGTAGTTGCCCATTCTCCTTCCCAACCACGTCTGATCAGTGCAGCCAGCACTCCAGTATAAATAATTCAGTGTGCATTAGTGGACGCCAACCCTGTGAAGAGTTCCCAGTGCCATGACAATAACGTGGCTTTATACATCATAAAATAGCACCCACTTTGTTGATGGCACACAGCAATTGCCCTACACAACCATGTGAACAGTCTTGTACACTAACCTGTGAGGCTGGTGGTCAACTAAGTAAATCTGTAAGGGAGAATTTGGTGTGCCACCCATTTCTAGATGATGCATCTGTGTGTCCTCCATATCCCACCCAATTAGCAGTGTGGACAAGCAGAAGAACTTGGGGCGTCTTCAGTCTGGAAAAGTTCAGCCTGAGGCTGACATTCCACTCTCTCACTGGTAAAAGACTGCAGTTTCAATTAAATATTGTAAATGTGATGAAAAGTATTCTTTAAACAATGAGTGGGTAAACCAAAACACTTGATAGCTGCTGTTAAATAAGCTCTATTTTAAAATGTTGTTGATGACTATGTAAGATATACTACCAGAATACATATCAGGGGGATGTAATGAAGCAGCATGGGTAACAGGGTTCCAGAACCCAGAAAAAAAATATCTCCATGTCCTATTGTGTTTATTTCTGTGTCTGGTCATTGGAACTTTTTGGAGTCTTGCTAGCTCCTTTTCAAATTATGCATCAGCATCAAAACTTTGTTCCTCTGCTTTTTGGTGCAAGAGAATTTTTGTTCTAATAACTGGAAAAATAGGGGCCTCAGTATGAAGTTCTCCACTAAGGAAGGGAACATATTTTAAAGTCTTCTTTAATAATATTACTGCACTGGTACTACTGTTTACACATATCACACATAAAATAGATAAACATAAGGTTGTCATACAGTTGCATGTATGTGTGTTCACTTTTTGTCAGTAGTCTCACCATTCGTAGCAGTGTTTTACAATAGACAAATTAGTAGCTGTTTGGATTTTATCCTTTAGCATTACTTCAAAGAGAATGGAAGATTTAAATATTTATTCCATATATGCATTTTTTCTTGAGAACTCCTCTTAGTACTGTTCTCTGCCTCACTGATGAATTGGAACTGTGGCATTTATAAATGTTGATCAGGTTTAACTCATCAACTAAAGATGAACAGCTGCGAAAAATGCTGTTGAGCACCTCCACCTTGGCACTCGGTACACAGAGTCCTTGAAACAAGAAACCACATTCACTTTGGGTGGCGGAATCTGTACTGAATCTGTATAATCTTTCAGGCTACCAAATTACCACACCTGTTATCCTCATAATCAAGACTACACAAACTCCTCCCTGCCCCAATGTCAGAGACAGACTCCTAGTTAGCACCAGTGTGTTGTGTAATCGCTGTGCTCTTCACAGATTGAAGAGCCACAGTTTAACTGTAAGTCCTAACTGTTATTTTCATTGCAAGTGCTTGTCCACAGACAGCTCACTTGAGGAGGAATTAATTTCACAATTCTAAATATTTACATTTCAAACTGAATGCAGGCTGCATGTTAGAGTCTGAGCCTGATTCATGCTGTTCCCTACAGTTCCAAGATATGCAAGAGAACAGATGATTCTCTGTGTAATGACATGGAAGAATTAATGGAAAAATATTTTTCCACTGGTCTGGGATCCAGAGAAGAATTTGAAGGATTATGCTTATATCAATATCTAGTTGACTTTACTGTCCTTGGGGCCTATTGAACTGTAGAGGCTAAGAACTACCTGAACTGAGTTCTGACTTACTTTAGGATAATAAAACATCACAAAAGTTTTCAGTTTTCTGCACTGACATTCACTAAGATGGAGTTCAGACATTTTACTATATCCATGTCTTTTTTTCCCCCCAAAAGATGAACTGGAGAAATCTCTGAATGAAGAGCTGCTGAGAAAGATTTTAGAGCAAACTGTTTATATGAATAGTAATATATTACTAGGGTAAGTGGAATTAATCAAAGAGTTCAAAAGGAACTTACATTTTAAACACAAAAGCTACTGATATGAACTACCAATTTCTGAGACAGATCAGAATATTACAAGAAAAGAAGGTTTCAAGGTTGAGCCCAGTCCTTAAAAATAACTCCAAAAGAGAATTCAAGGATCTTTTGATCCGTCTCCAGAAAGAAAAATATGGACTTCTGATTTTCTTAGAGGCGAATTGCTGAGCAGAAGAATGTCCATAAACCACACGTGAGAAGATGCTGGATGGGGGAATGAGAACAAATATCTCTGTTGCCTGGTTTATAATTTCAGAGACAGGACACAGGTAAAGGTAAGTAAAAGTGAATAAGTAAAGGTCTGAATCTCCGTTGAGAGGTCATTCCTCTGTACATCTGGTATCAGAACTGATTATTTTCTATAAAGCTTTAAATTAAGTAAATTAAAAGGTGAATACATTTTTAGACTAACTTGAGACTTGTTCTGGGATTCTCTGCAAATCATTCGGATATCTTAATGTAGATAAACGATCATCAATGTGGTGTTTAATGAAGAAGAGGTGTGAACAGATAAATGGGTGTGCTGGTTTTGTGCCGGAAATTGTGTTGATAAGTCAGGGATATTTTTGTTGTTGTTGAGCAGTGCTAAGCCAGAGTAAAGGCCTTTTCTTCTCACCCAGCCCACCAGGGAGCAGTCTGAGGGTGCACAGGAAGGTGGGAGGGGACACAGCAGGGACAGCTGATCCCAGGTAACCCAAGGAACATTCCATACGGTATGACATCATGTGCAGCGTATAAATCTGGAGGAAGAAGAAGGCAGGGGGAACATTCAGGATGATGGTATCTGTCTTCTCAAGCCTTGGAGATATGGTGTGCTGGAGACCTGCTCTCCATGAGATGGCTGAACACCTACCTGCCGATGGGAAGTGCTGAATGAATGCCTTGTCCCTCTCTTCTTGTGTGCATGGCTTTTACTTTCCCTATTACATTGTCTTTATCTCAACACACACATTTTCCAATTTTTAACCTTCCAATTCTCCTCCCCATGCCACCAGGAAAAAATGAAAATGTGACTATGGATGGTTTGATTGCCAGCTGGAATTAAGCCAAAACAATGGACTAAAGGAAGTTGTTCTCTGCTGATTGTGCAAAACCTGTGAAAAATCCTGAGAAACCCCATGCAGATCATATGACTACAAAGGATAAGATGAATGTCCTACAATTTAGAATTGTGAATCTCTCCAGCTCATGCAAAGAAAGAATTGTGATTACAAGGGAGAATATAAAGAATTTGAAACAGAGAAAAATATTTAATGCTGAAACTGTTGCAAGGCATCCCAAACTTTGCAGACCAATGCAATTATTTCATTACAAAGACTGAAAATAAATTTTCAATGTTTCAGATTTATCACTAGCTCTACTCTCAAGCCACTAAATTCATAAGCCAGACATACTGTTTTCAAAACTAGATAGTTGGAATTTTGTGTCTGGCTGAGTAGATTCAGAAAACCATCTTGTATAAAGTTCCTTTATCCCTAAAGTAGTTTTAATGCAATTCTTTTCTACAAAGTCAATCCAGTATGTGAGTTCCTACAGAGAGCACTAATTGTCTATGAGCTAGCATTTACACAAATAATTATAATAAAAAAATTAGGTGGTAGTTTACTGAAGGTTATAATGGGATAAGTTGAAAGAACCTCAGAATTGCCTTTAATTGGTTTCAGGAATAACCATCTTAGCAGACTCACTTCTCTTTATTTGACTCACTAAGAGTCGGAAAAAGTGACTTGCACTGGCAGGCTGACTTTGACTGCCAGTATAAATGGTTTTGGCCTTGTTTTGGACTGCCTTAGACTTTGCCTTGGTAACACTTTCAGATGACAAATACTAATGAGACTGAGGAACAGATTTAACACAGCCTAGCACACTTCTTATGAATGAGTTTTGAAACAAGCTCTATTTCTGAGCTCTTAAAGTAAGCATTCTATTGATTCCTACATTTTTTAAAGCATGCAATCATAGAATCGATGTTTTGGGTTGGAAGGGTGCTTAAAGATCATCTAGTTCCCAATCTCCTGCCATGGGCAGGGACATCTCACTCATACTTAGTGCATATTAGACTTAATTGCTATCAATTTATCTTCTTTTCTATTAGAATTTTTAAGAATTTGGTTCTCGTGGCCTTCATATATTTAACACTAAGCTTTAATTAATATCATACCTCATGAAACCACAATTCTAGTAATTTCCATGCAAGAAACAATAACACATAAATTACAGCTTGAAGAATGGTAGCATTTTATTTGTATATTTTAAAGAGAAACAGCTGTAGATCTTTCGATTTAGTATTGTAACAAAATAGAATTTTTGCACATTATTTTTTTCCAACTTCACAGGAGAAATCATAGGAGAAGCTGACAAGTCAAAAGTACTTGCATGATCTTGTCTCCTCCCTTATGACAGAGATCTAGAAAAAAGAATAGAATATCATTCATCAAGAGCTACTAAACTTTTTATTTGGGCCTCACAGACTGTTTCATTTGACAAGCCACTTTCAGCATGAAAAGGCCTCATCAAATAAATAAACAAAGGCAACTG
This sequence comes from Calcarius lapponicus, assembly GCA_039654755.1. Lineage (NCBI taxonomy): Eukaryota > Metazoa > Chordata > Aves > Passeriformes > Fringillidae > Calcarius > Calcarius lapponicus. Next base: position 92,580,659 of record CM077464.1, on the reverse strand, counting down.
TAGCTTTCATATGTTTTTGAAGTCAAAACATATTTAAAGGAAGTTTAAGCTTTTATTCTGAAAAAGGCATCTGTCATGAAGAGTGAGGGCTGAAGGATATCTTGAAACAGGAAAGAACTGTTGCAGGTTTGCAGAGGAGAGATTTCTTTCAGGGAGGTTATGGGATCAGTGCTTTTGCTCTAAATCCATCATCTCTCCAGTAGTATGCCTTAACTTCATCCTGTAACACTTGAAGAAGCTGGGGGTCTCATCTACTTTCAACATTTAGAGTACCACTGAAAATTTATTTTGAAAACTACATGCACTGCTATACTGATATTTAAACTTAAACAATTTTTTCCACAAGTCTGTTTGCATATGTTTTGTATAATCATAAACACAGTTTTTTATTCTTCTACTAGTATCCAGACTTCTTTTCTCTTGCATTATGCTCTTTTATATTTTCTTCTCTGTGATTCCAACCTTTGTTATAATTTATAACATAAAGCTGTTTTCCTTTCTCCTTATGGAACGTGTTAAAGTTTGTTTCTTCCTTCGTCCATCTCCCTGGCATTATGCTAGTATATGTACACGCTCACCTCATAATATAGTTGTCCACTTGTGCAGTCCTCCCAACACAACCAAGTCAAATCTAAGCCCCTCTTTTTATCCTACTGTCTCACTCTTTGAGTCTGCAGCATTGTCGACAAACTCTACGTGCAGTGAACTTGACAGAAAGAAAATCAAGTCTACACTCTTTATAGGAAAAGACTTAGTCTAGATTATACACTTGCTAAAAAAGAAGCCCTTGTCTCTAGAAACTAAATTACTCCAAAATCACAGTAGTAATTTTCCCCCCACCCATGCCCTTGCACAATTAACAACCATATCCAACATGAAAGGGTGGGTGGGGTTAGAAGGCATTCTTGCAAAATTCCCATGAAAAATAATTCATTCAAAACTACCCAGTCTTGAAGCAACAGATGAAAAGTATTCACTCTGGATAGGTCCTTCAGGGGTTTTTCCCTCAAGTTTGGGGGGGTTTTGTTTGTTTGTTTGTTTTTTGTTCATTTGTTGGGTGGTTTGGTTTTTCCCCCCCTTAAATTGCCCTTTGTGGTCATGGCTTGGGGCTTGTGTTAAAAAACTGAGAACTGAGCTTTTGCTGCTTCATTTTTACATTACAGTAGCAGATACTGTTATAAACACAGTTGCCCTCTGAGGGGTTCCTGAGCCCAGCAGAAAAAGTGCAGCTAGTACAGAAACACAGTAAATTCCAAATGCATTACTTCTTCCCTTCTCCTTTCCAAATACAAAACATTCAACTACATCGGATTCTTTGATTTTTGATAACAGGGCTCGGTTTCTAAATGTAATATGCCCCAGGTTACTTCGTAAGTTTTCTTGGCCTGTGATCAGGAGCACACCTGACAGATGCAGACTACCTCTCCTGTCACCTTCATGTAATCCTTCATGTTTTGTATCAAAGAATTCCTCCAGCAGTTGAAAGCAAATTTATCCTCAAAGGTATTTATGACAAATACAATAATTCCTTTTAATGCAGGGAGTGTTTAATCCACCAACCTATTAAGTACAGTATACCTCCAGCAAACAACTATTACTTCTCATTAACATATTGCCCTTAAAAATACAATTAATCCTTTAATAGGAACCTAAAATACATAGTTTCCTCTACACAGCACCTCTCCCGATAATAATCTGCAGAAAGTGGTATCCAAAAGTTAATTAAAAGCAAAGTGTTCTTACATACTAGGCTTCCTGTTCAGACACACAATGGCTTGATGTTATTGGTGCTTTCACTGATTAAAAGGATTTACAATACATAGTTTTGGGAAAGAAGCTCTATAATTGCTGCTAATTGCCTTCATTTTTAGATGGTTGGATATATTTCACATGGATCTTGTTTGACTGTGCTAGATATTTTCCAAGCATATATATTAAACTTTTCCTTTTATTAATTCAAAAACTAACTACAAGTTTCTTTTTTCCCTTACCTATTACTCCACAAGCTATTTTGGTAGAGTGCTTTTTCATAGCCAATGATAATTACACTTAAATAGAGACTAAAAATAACTTTTCGATTAAATTTACAGGCCTATGGCTCAGAAAATATGGTTTCTATTCTCACTTGCACAATGGATTTTCTGTGCCATTGAACAAGGCAGGCATGATCACAGCTACTTTTCTGCATTTTTTACTGAAGAGTGTTTGCTTTTTAAAATGTGACTTTTTCTGTCTAATTAAAGCTAATAAGAAGAGTGACAAAAATGCTGTTAGAAACATATACTGCAAAAAATTGAATATTGAAACAATCATATGAATCAAATGGCTATAATGATGATAATTTCTAAATAAGATATTTTATTGTTGAAGTAATGTCAGTAAATATCTTTTGGCTGCTCAAAGCAGAGAACAAAATATTGCTCATTTACAGTTAAGCTGCCTTCTGCTGTTTTGCCCTCCCAGTTTGACAGGACTAGAGCAAACATAATTTGAAACTGAAGCAACTCTTTGTCGTGTATCCTAGAAGATAAACCCAGGTACTGAAAGACCTACTTTTTAACAATAAGTCTCTCTGGTTTGAAACAGAAACCCAACCCGAGGTTTTCCTCATCGAATGCAGTATATATTACTCAGCAAGAAAGTGGATGCTGAAGATTAAATTCTACTCTGCTGAAGCTATTTTACGATGAGAATAATGAATACGTGACATCAGGACTTGGTGGGTTTGTGTAGGTTTCCTTGTGGGAAGAAAGTCACCAGCAAGATGAGTCTCGAAGGCCTCGGTTGCACAGTGGAGCTACACTAATAAGTGGTGTCTTGCACTTTGTACTTGAATTTCAAACTCTCATAGCCTGAAGCAGTTTTGCCCATGATAGACCGTAGTACAACTTTACCAAGCACACAGAATAAGAATGAATCTGTGATATGTAACAGTTGGTCCCGAAAACCCAAGTTAGATAGATGGCTTGGGGAGCATCATTCAGACTGGGTCTAGTTTGTCTCCTGTACTGGAAGTCTCTCTCTTGGCAGCTGAAGGATATTAGGTGCTTACTTGGAGCTAATATTCCCAATTAGTTGAATTTGAAATGTGTAGTCTGTGTACCCTGAGCCTGCTCTGTGTGGCACAGCATAGAGACTTTGGCTCAAGCACATTTTTGATTGTAGGCAAAAAAGAGAAAAAATGCCTAATGTCAATGTACACCTTTTCATTGTAATTTTTTTTCTAACAAAATTCTAGAATGCTTTCAGGGTACCTACACTTTGCTGTCTGTAATATAACAAAAAAAAGAAAGAAAGGAAAGAAAAAATCAAAAAGCATGCACAACTTTCTCAATTATAGTTATTCATAATAATATTGAGAATTTAAGGTGGATGTCAGCAAAGTGTTATTTCTACTGATTAATAACATCTTAGCTTTCTTCTGGCTTTATTTTTGTTAATTTTGAGCCTGAGAACCCAACAATATGCAAAGGCATTATTTTCTTTAGGAATCTATCTTCTGGTATAAGAATAGTCCTTTAGTAGCAAGCATCCTAAACTCTGAAAGTTTTTTATGCCGGGAGCCAGGTCTATATGAAAAGTGCATGCTTGGCTGATTTGGCTTTTATGCTTTAAAAAGCTGCCCTGAAAACCGCCAATATTTGGCAAGACCTTCTACCATTTAGCAGATTTCAAAATGTGTTTCTCAAAACATGTTTTCACCTGTTTCATCAATGCTTTTAAATTTTAACAAGTGTATTACAACTTCTCAGAGAAATGACTTGTACAGTAAATTTAATGCAATTTCTGAAATGATCTGGAAGCGCACCACAGAATTTCAAAAGGCATCAAGTAAACTTACCTAAGTACAAATTTTAATACATGATTACATGATTAGTAGCTGATGTCCATAAGTTTCACAGAATACAAAGGGATGACTTGAAGAGTGACTTGAAGATTCTAGTTGAAATTAATCTTATTTAACTAAGAATTGGCACAACCATGCTTTTTAGTCCTGTACATTATTTTATCATCAACATTAAAAAATCCTCATGTTTAACAAATTTGTTTCCACCTATGCAATGTAATAATGCTACTTCACTTTTGATTTTATAGAAGGAACACACAGATACTAATTCATATCTGATTTAAATGAACATGTTCATGCTAGCTGAGATATTCAGTTAGATTTCAGTCTCTCCAGCTGAGTTACCTGAGTGAGAATACTTTTTGTAAAGATGTGGATGTGGGAGGTTTTCCCTTTAGCAATTTTACATACAAATTAGATGCATGTGTGTCTGAAAAAAAAAAAATATATATATATCAAAAAATAGCCTCATAAATGATTTTGGAACTAAAAATCTTGGGCAATTACTGCTGAGTATGAATCTGTACTATCCAACTGAAACTACTGACAGGCAAAATATCTATATTTTTTTTGGTTGTAGTGGAACAAAAATATTTATTTAAGAAATGTGCTGCTTAATCATTTCTTCATATTTGTGACCTGTAAATTTCCAGTATTTCCAAATGTTGTCATTAAATCACTAATGCTGTAGTCTTTGCTTGAACAAATCTTGTGTAATTTTTGCTTTTTTTTCATATTTTTGTACTGAATTTTTAATTTAAAGAAACTTTCTTAGCTAAGTCCTTGTGATTTGACTTATGAATGACTTTTACCTTCAGCATAAAATTTAAGGTAGGGAATAAGACCAGACTCAGGGATTGTCATGCCTTATCTTAACTATGTGGGCATATTTTTCCAGATTTCTCAATTTGATGTTTCCTTTTAATCAAGGAAACATCTCCCTATGACACTGTCAAGTGAGACTTATAATCTCATCTTTATACTTAATAGTGCAGGATATAAAGGCTTTTCTCTTATTTCCTTTTTTTATTCTGAAAAAAAGGAAATGTATACAATGAAAAGAGAAAGGGCATGATTTCTTTATTTTTTGGTTGTGAAGAAATATGGTTAAAAACTATTTGTAAAGTTAAAAGTCCTGTTTTTTTAATCATGTTTGGTCCCAGGTTCTCTTAAGTATCCTAAAAGGAATCACAGAGGTATCCAAACTTGCCATTTACAAGCAGATAATCACTTAGAGATTGTTTTAAATAGGGCTGTGCAGCTCCTACTTATTTTTAAGTTCTTGCATAGTGCTTGAAAACTGTGTCAGATGAGTCTTGTGGTGAGGAAAGATGTAATTTATACATTTATCAGTCAAATCGAAGTCATTTTCCCCCAGAAATCTAAATAACAATTGCTTAAAATGATGTAGAACAAGATAAGAAGACTGATCTATAGGACCCAGTATTTCTACAATAATATTGCAATGCAGTAAGGCTTACAAATGCACAGACTTCCCTTTTAGAGGGGATTTGTCTTGTTATGTGTCAGTTGTGAAAGTTCAGGGGTTAATTCATAAGTAGATGCTGGTATTAACAGAAAGTCACAAAACTAAGAGAAAAGTATTGCCAAATCTTCACTTTAGGAAGAATAATTTCACTGTTGTATCATCCTACACATTTTCTAACACTGTGATCTTTCCCCTTGCTTCCCTTTGGATTTCCTCCTCTTCATCCACAACTTCTTTAGGGTTTTGTGCATATTTATCAAGAAAAGCTTTTATTTTTTTACATCTCACTAAAACAATTTAATTTTTTGTTATTGCAGAATGAAACTGGTGGGTCATTTTCAGCTTTTCAATCTTAGATTCTTAACTACAGCTTTGACAGTCAATCCATCTTTGTGTTATTTTAGTTTATTTTGTTTGTCAATGCAGACCCCAGTCTGCACTCAGCAGCATTAAAACTAATGACCAACCTGAAAGTTTCTGGGGACAAGATTAAATGGGAGCAGAATGGCCTTTGAAGTTATGATTTTTACCCAAAGGAAAAGGGATGAATAGAGGAATATTTTCTTGCCAAACCCGAGACTTAAAACACTACTTAATCTGGTCTATATAACTGAATATAAGTGTTCCATGTTGTGGAAGAGATAGGTTGAACATGAGTGGCTGATGGAAAATCCAGATTGTGCCTGTGGGTTTTCTGGAATTTAGGAGATATGCATCTGAAAACTACTTTCCACCTTCTCTGGATCTTGCTATAAACACACACAGCTACTCTGGTCATGTCTTCAACAAACTGAAGAACAGAGAGCTTGCTCTGAGATATTTAAGGCCACATGAATCTCATCAGTAATTTAGACCAAATCCCAGTTTTTCAAGTAAAAATTTCTTTGCAGGAGTCTTGAGATTCCCTCTCTCTTTTTTTTTTTTTTTTACAAAGCTAATGCATAGGTCTTTGAGTAATGCTAATATATTGCAAGCTCAGCAGCACGACAGATCTACAGGATGCGCAGCTAACAGAGAAACCAGAGGCAAGCAGGAGAGAACTGGGAAAAGATAAAATGGGAAGGAAGACTAGACACTTTGCAGAAGGACTATTGTTTATATCTCTTAGAAGCTGGTGAGAACTAGGAGGCGGAAGATGAGAATACCAGTGTTCTGAAAGGAGAGGAGAACCAAAGACTCTAGGAGCAAGGGAATACGCTGTAACAATTTAGAGGCAGCCATTTTTGGTAAGGAGTACAGGACATAAGACAGAAGAAGAAACGAGGAAATCTCTGGGTCAAAGAACCTCTTCCAAAGCACTTTGGAACAAGTGTCAGAGAAGGAAATGAACAATGGATGTTCGGGCAAGTCAAATTGGTCTCATCAAATAGGTGCTGAATTGGGAATAGCAGCAGTGTTTAGACATAGGCATCTTTCCTGTTTAAACAGAAATAGGTTTGGCAGAGACAATACTGCCGTTCACATGAATATTCCCCTTTATGGATTTGTTGAGTTTATTGTTCTAAGTATAGAGTTTTGCATTTGCCATTAGTGGTTTACGTGTGGCTTTTTTCTCCAACTTGACAAGACCATTTCAAATTCTAATCCTGTCCTCCAATGTCTTCACATCTGTCACAGTTTGGTGTCATCTGTAGATTTAATAGGCTTACTCTCTGTGCTATCATCCACCATTGTAATGAAAATATTGAATCATATTAAATTAAAGACAGGCTCCTGAAGAGCCCAATTTGATAAATCTCTCCAGTTTGACAGTGAGCCACTGATAATTATTCTCTGTGTGGTTTTCCAACCAGTTAGGCTCACCAAACAGCAGTATCATCTAGTTTATATTTCTGTGGCTTAGTTGTGAAAATGTCATATGCAACAATGCAAAAAGCCTTACTAAAGTCAGCATGTGTCACATACTTTCCCTCATCCACAAGTCCTGTTAACTTTCATAAAAAGAAATTAGATTGATTTGACACATTTTGTTCTTAATGAATCTGTGTGGGCTGCTTTTCACCTTTTTCTTGTTTTTAAGGCACTTAGAAATGTTTTGTATTTTCTTGCTGTTTTCCAGAAATAAAATTTTTTACCTTTGTTTACTTATTTTGACAAGGTTGCTGACAATGCTTATGTTAATATATCTGAGAATAAGGCTCACATTTTGTGGCGCTACCCAAAATAGAAGGCCTTTATCCAGAACGGACTTCTCATGATTATGTGTCTGTACTTGTAAATCTATCTGTGCTGGTTTTGTCTGGGATACAGTACAGTTCCTTTGTAGTGCCTAGTAGACTAGGACTAGGACTAACTTTTGGAGTTGTGTTGAAAATAGTGTTGAGAACACAGAGAGGTCTTCTCTATTCCTGAGCCGTATTTACAGAGAGTCAAGGCCTTTTCTGCTTCTCACCCCACAGAAGTGAGGAGGCTGGGGGAGCACAAGGAGTTGGGAGGGGACACAGCTGGGACAGCTGACCCCACATAATGAAAGGATTATATCAGACCATTGGTTGTCATGCTCAGCATATAAATGGGGGAGAGAAGGAAGGCAGAGGGGCATATTTAGAGGGATGGCATGTATCTTCCTGAACCACCCTGACACGTGATAGAACCCTGCTCTTCTGGAGATGGCTGAACATCTTCCTGCCCATGAGATGTAGCGAATGAATGCCTTGTTTTGATTTGGTTGTGTGCATGGCTTTGTTTAATCTATTAAACTGGCTTTATCTCAGCCCACAAGTTCTCTCACTCTTGCCCTTCTGATTCTCTGCTCCATCCCACTGGGGGAAATGAGCAAGCAGCTGTGCGGGTGTTAGTTGCCGCATGGGGCTAAACCGCAGCATCATCAAATGCCCTCTTTGCTATTTCCATATTTCCCACCATCTAGTTTCTCTCTATCAAGCCTTTCTGATAGTTCAAGGTTGTCAGAATGAAAGCATATTTCTCTATCCACCTTGCAAAAGCTCCTGGGCACTTTTGATGGTTTTCACACCCTTTATTTTCACTGATGGGTCCATTAACAGAACAAAAAGAAAGCTATGTCCTTCCTTGCTTTTCCAGGTTGTTTTTTTCTATGTCTCTCTTCCTCCAGAAACAGATGCTTTAGACAGATTGGTGCATTTCAGTTCAGACAGCTTTAAGTTTGTCTTATGTGGGAACAAGTTGGTTTATAGAACAGAATCAATATTAGAGCACTAGAGCAAAATGTGCAAATTGCACACTTCTTTCCTCTCAGCTTGTGTGACATTAGAATCCATTATCTGTACTGAGTTTTCAACAGCTCTCTTAAGTGATCCCACTAAAGAGTAAAAGAGTAGTAACCTCTCTCCCCTGGAACCCTTGAAAGACATTAATTTATCAGTACTTGGTATTAGTTTTCTAGAGAAAATAGGTGGTGTACATGGCTATGAAACTTGTATGACTATGTTTTATCTCTGTTTTTAGCATGCTGCTAAAAGGCCTTATTTCTGTCAAGGGCAACTGCAGTTTTGAAAACAGAGTGTTTCAAGGGGGGCACAGTCTATGTGCCATCATCAAAAATATTTATTTATATATTTCAGATAGCAAAAGTTGGAATTCTGGAAAAATGTAATTAAAATTAACGTTGATATTAAGAAATATTAACATATATTTTATAGAGAAGAGAAACAACTGCAGCATGTGCTTAAAATATTTAGTAGGTATTTTGTTAAAAAAGGTATTTTGACAGAAAAGGAGACAGAAGAAAGAAATTGCTTTTGTTATGGTGGAGGCTGCACAATTTGGAGTATACACATATGAACCATGATAAAGTTAAGCAAGAGAGGTAAATCACCTCCCAAAATCTTAGCAGCTATATCTTTCAATGGTGTATTAACAGCAATATTTCAACTTGCATTTGGGGTAGTTGAGTTTATATATTTGGACAATCAGATAGGTATGTGGCACAATCTTAAGTGGTCCCACCATAGCTCAGTCATAATTAATCCTGTCACCACCTGCAAATAATTCTTTATGCTGTGAGTAGGGGATGCCACTGGGAAACCTGGTCACACAGCCAAGAAGAGGTCCATCTTTGCCCTGTGAAATGAATGAGAGGACATAAAAACATTTATTTCTTATACAAAAAGCATAAGAGCTTACAAACTATAGATATGTTTTTCCCAAGAAATCAGAGCATATGAAATTCATGGTCCAATTCAAAGACAGATAAATTTATGTTGCTTATCGATAGGCACACTGCCATTGTATACATCATAATAACATCATAATGGTATGAAAATTTAATTTTATGTTGATAATTTTGCTATTAATTCTTAAAAACTTGTTTTGTTTTTTAGATCTACTAGGCTGGGTGCAATCCATTCGTGTTTCTACATGTTGATACTCTAATTACAAGAAGTTGCACATTAAGAGACTTAAATTGTACAAAGACAATATATCATATTGTCATATTAGTGCAGTCTGAGCTGTTAACTGAGATGCCAAAAGATATCTCCTCTCATGTTATTTCACATTCAGTTGTGAATACTTTGAACAAGCAACTACATGCTTTGTTCACTTCTAATTCCACATCTTCCACCAAAAAAAGAGAAAATTACCCAGTGTGGTCACAGATTTATTCCATATTCCTGTATTCAGCCTATGAATTAATAAGCAATTTGAAAAAAAAAACAACATCCCTCTCCCCCAAATACCAACAGCTAACAACAAATAAAAGAACATTTGCTTGAAACCTGCAAGAAGTAAAAAGTTCCAAGTCAATGAACAATAAGAATAATTTTCAAAGCTTCGGTTAGAGGTATATTGCATTTTCTTGTATCACAGTATCCACTCACTGTTTCTTCCATTTTGAAAATTCTGATATTGGTGCTGCATTCTGGGAATAGGAATGGCTGGAGATCATGGTGAACTCTATGTGAACAGCAAATGTTCATCACTAAGCTCACATCAGATATAAAGTTTCTCATGAAGGTACAAAATTGTTTGATATATTTTGGTTTATGTCCATGTAGAAGTCTATCTGGAATTTGTAGTTGTTGTGAGCATTATCAGTAGTTTTCATGAACGAGAATGTTATTAAAGTCCATCAATCTTAATCAGAGCTGGCGAACTTTGCTGCAGCTCCTGACTTTTCTCCGTCATCAGCTATACCTACGTTGGTTCCAAGAAAGGAGCCGAAAAGGGATATATCTAGATAGATAAACTGGAGACTTCAACACTATTTATCTGTTTCCATTTAGTTCTAACCATAGACAGGAAGTGGCATTTCAATGTAAAATAATTTTGGCCAGCACTATGAATTGATAGTGGGTTTAACTCACACACACTCATTCTTTGCACATTTCTAAAGACAAATCTCAGTTGATATACTCGTTTCTTATGTAGTTGTCCTTAAAGTGCATTGGCAGAGCACTTTTCAGTTTTAGAAAAATAATATGAACTGTCAGCAGCACAGGGATACATTATGAGTATCAGAAACAATAGTTCTAAAAGGACAATCTCATGTATGCAAAAACACAAAGAATGTAGATCCTCCCTAAGGAGAAACCATGGAATCCAGCAGAGATCTGGCATTAAACAATTAAGAAGCTTCCTAGAAGATTCCTAATAAATTTTTTTTGAGAATGCATGCTCCAGTTTTACATGCAGACCTCAGAGAAGAAATTTATGGTGGTACTGACAACAGGAGTTCAATAAATTCTGTTGTGAAATTGAGCCATCGTCCCAAATGCTGCATCCAGAGACTGACAAAAGGAACTCAGAGAGAGCAGAGATGTGTGCAGTGTCTAGACATTGTGAATGTTATGAATATAACACAATAATATAGAATTTTTTGTTTATTTACTTGAAAGCAGAAAAAACATGTAAAGTGCTGAAAGGCAGAATGTATGGGGGGGTGTTCAGAAAGTCAGATCAATCCTTACTTAGGAAAGTAATTGAAGAGAAAACTCATATGGCAGATTTCTTTCCTAATATAATACATTTTTTTTAATCCAAAATTAGGTTTGTACCAGGATATATTGAGCCTTACTATAGTGACAGGTCCAATGAAACATCAAATTGTCTCAGCAGAGTACAAATGGTTTTTCAGATTAGAATAAGAAAGATTTCCTAGTTGCAATTGCAGTCTTTGTGCAATCTTGTGAACACATGCTCTTATTTCTCAAAGAATATTCTTGATTTTGTCATAAAACTCAATATACCTGTAGAAATTCTCTGTTCCATTTTCATGCAGAGTATTCTGTGACCTTTTTAGGACTTCAATAAAAGACAAAGGTGGGCCATATAGATCTATAACAACATGTTAGAGATATCTGAGGACTTTGTATTTCATCTTAGGATTCTTCTAGGAATGCAGTGAAAGTTTTTAACTGCAGAGATATCAGATTCACATGATGACATGTATATCCTCCTTGTCTTTTAATTTTAATTTTAATTGTAATAGTGGAAAATCTGAGCAGGCCTGAAACAGTAAATAAAATGTATCAATGCACATGCGTGCTTGTTCTCAGAGAGAAATAAGAGCTTATTGTTAAGGTGCTGCTTTCAAAGGCAATAAAGATTCTTGGTGACTTAATATTTGAATGCTTTGAAGCCAGTTTTTTGTTCCTCCATAAAGGAACAGGAAAAAACCCCTTTTGCTCCAATATTTTGAGTTCAGAAATATACTCATCCAGGGAGCGAACTGAGCATCACAAAATAGTTAATACCAGTCACTTATGTTTGTTGTGATCAAGTTTCAGTAAAAGAAAACAGAAGACATCTACATTTTTTTCAGCTCCTTATTTCCATCCTTAGAACTGCTTGACGTAATAATCTTTTCATTCTGCAATATGTTGGAGTGTAGATGTTTTTGAGGCATGTATTGTAATTATTTTTTTTAGCTCTGAATTAATATTTTTGAAAGAAAAAAAAAAGCAGCCAAATTTTTGAAGACTTTAAAGACTATTTATGTCTTCTAGTGTTTTTTTGTACAGTATTTGAGGATTTCAAAATATCCCTAGCTGTAGGTGTTTCTACACTTTTGGGCCAACAGTTCCTCACCTTAAAGGAATCCAAAGGTTTTGGAGGTAGCCAGTCAGGTGTAAAAAGAGAAGCATTATTATGTGAGAAACAATAGGTGGGTTAATTGGAATTTTTAAAATGGAAACCATATTTAGGTTATAAAATAAAAAAAATTTAGTTATTGCTATTAGTATTATCACTGCTGTGAAATAACCTATAAGAAAATATAATGAATGTGTGCAGCAACTAATAAGTATTTAGAACTTAGTCTCTGTTTTACTACCTTTCATGTTAATTTTAGGTTTCCTATACAATGATTCTGGAAATATGTATTTCAGAAAATGAGATAATTCATAAATTGAAAGGTAAAATATTGTTTTCAGATTCTTGAGAAAGCTGTTCAGTTTTAGAAGTAGAACATAAATATTAGAGGCATGGATTTTTTTTCTATTTTACTTTTAATTTATACTTTTTAAACTACTTTTTTTAGCATGGGAATGCAAATGGAGGAAGTTAGTGTAAGGAGAAAGTATTATTGTATGTAGACAATAAGTAAGCTTAAAAGGATCACAGAAATCAGTGTCACAAAGTACAGCTAAGAAATTCTATGCACCCTCAGGCTTCATATTATGTGGCCCGGAGAGCCTCACCTGGGACCAGAATTTCGTATCTCTGAATAATATCTCAGCTTTTTTGACCTGCTGTATTTGAAAATGGGTGCTGAGATGAGATGCTGGTTGTTAATCACTGTCTTTGCCCTTGGAATATTAAATAAAATGCAATGGAGGAAAGAGAATGAGGTGAGGAGAGAGAGAGGAAGAAAGCAATAGAAAATATCTGTTCAGTACAGTCTAATAAACAAGAAAGAAAAAATTATTTAACAGATTTTTCACAAGAAGTGCTAGAAACAGAAATGAGATTGATTTACTCTAGCAACTGAATCTTATTTTATCTTCAAACAAAACAACACAGGGAATCTAAAATATGAGTGTATTTCAGATGAGAACAAATGAACAAAAACTCCAAGTCCCAAATAGTTCAATATCTTATGTTTAAGCATTGAGGCTGCAAAGTTAAAAACCAGAATGTCCATATATACAAAAGTCAGTTTCTTTCTCAAATCCCATATTCAATTATCTAGTTTTACAAGAAAAAAATGTGGAGCGCCTAACAATATTTTCTTTTGTAAAAATTTAAAATATTTTTCTTTTCAAAATGGATTGGGTTTTTAATGTGTACATATAAGTTAAAACTTGACAGAAAAATTCCTGAAAGATCATTTACAAAAAAGTATTTTTTTCCAAATTTTAAATTCAGAAATAAATAATTAAATAAACTTCATCACAATATTTTAATAAAAAAGAAGAAAATAAATAGAAAACCCAAGAACACAGATAGACCACTATATGTTAAAGTTTGCTAATTAGTTTGGTACATTAAATAACCTAAGTTTGCCTGAGACTGTCAGATGAACCTGTTCTCCCACAGAACCTGAGTGAAGAGCAACAAAGAGACAATTGATGATTAAATATATTTAACAAAGAATGAACTAAAAGCAGCAAGAATATTCCTAAAATAATTTGTCTCTTATAATTTTAGTCAGGTTTCCCTACCTTCAATAACTTATGAGCCTTTTACAGTTGTTCTGTTTGTCTCTTTCTTACTGTATTTCCAGTGTGTCTATAAATGTTGCCCCAAAGCTCTAAACAATGATTTTTAAAGCAGGCTTGATCCATAATGTTATATTCTTTATTTCCATTCTAGCAGAACCATCATAAAATGGTCTCTGCTCGTCAGATGGTGTATTCAGGGAATAGGCAGCTTCAGCAGCCTCAGTAAGTGTGGGTTTCACTCTTGTTTTACTTCTTTGAATATAATACCAACCCTTAAGGGGACTCTAAATTTGAAACATAGCTTCCCATACAGCATTGCCACATATAGCACTTTCCTTATGTGTTTTCATCGACATTTTAGCATACAAAAGAAAAATAATTTCAGTTACAGCATGAGAGACATTAAAATATTTGAACAAATGGTAAAATTGTGGGGTGTTAGAGAAATCAAAGTCATTGTCACATTACATACTGGCTCACTGAGATCACAGAAAGGTTCAAACTGAAAATCATTGTAGAAGTTGAACATGTCTTTAACTCTGCCTTTTGAAGCATCACCATTTACACAGTTCTCTGAACCGCATAGCTCTTTAACTGAAAGTTTCTTTACATCTGAAGTGCACTATAAAAGTCAAACTTCTTTTGGAAACAAAAGGGAGAAGAAAATGCTAATTTTATGCTTAATATTAAGCTGGAAATAGAGAAGAGTAATATCATTTTAGTACCAGTACCTCTTTTTCCTGGATAGGAGGCAATTACTCAATCCTGAAGAAGTTCTTGATCTTCAGCTAGGAGCTTCTTGAGATTTTAGTTTTAATCAGAAAAGTGCTTTGTAGGAAAGTATCCTAGTTCTCCCTACTTAACACTTGTTGATTCAGAACCCATGGACATGTCAAAGTATAAAACTCTTTTTCATGCAGAGGAAAAGAGACCCCTAAATGCCCTCCATCTCTTGCTGCTGATGGCAACAAATTAGAGGTATCCTGAAGCCAACTGTCTCAAAATGTGCTTGGTGTGGGCATTGGCTACATGGAACTCTACAGACCTGATCCTGTTGCGCTGCGCTGCCTCCAGAGTCTCCCTCTCATGTGAGCTCCAGTTCCAGTCCAAGGCAATGAAGTGACACCTCACATCCAACTCTTCCCACTTGTCTTTGGCAGCTTATTTTCATCTCTTTTTAACCTAGCTCCTGTGTTAAAAGCCAGCTTCTCTTCTTCAGTCGTTTTCTCTGCTCAGTTTCTTGTCTCTTAGCGAGACTGCTTGACAGATGTTTGCCTCTCTTGAGATTTTTACCTAAAAAAAATGACTAAATCTTTGTATTAATATCAGCCCTAGAAAGTGAAAACATAAATCACAATTTATTAACCATGACTTAAAAGTTGTGCATGTACCTAAGTTTTCATAGATCCTCCTTACATTTTGCCATCTTTTGGGAAAAATGAAGTGGAAGAGAGAGAAAGGAAGAGGAAGATGTCTTTATGTATGTGAAGACCACCTTTTTACCATGAAAATAAAAATAAACATTACAAAAGGGAAACTGGCTAGCATAGTGGCTTTCTTTTAATGTTTACCTAACAGTGGAAAAGACTGGGTAAATGCCTGAAAATAATGAGAATAATAATTAAAAATTTTTAAAAGTGCCATTTTAAATTAATTAGCTGTTGTGGGGCTTATGTATTTATTTACATTTTCATGCTAAACACAATAAAAATGAATACATTTTCTTCACATGCTCAACAAAATATTTATTCATTTCAGTGAATGAAATGAAGTTAAAAGAACATGAACTGTTTGGGCTTTTCCCTTTTTTGTCTTTCTACTTCCTGCCTAGAGAAACAATATATGCCTCCAGGTTATCCAAGTTACTTGGCTCTCTTCAGTGTCTGGGTTCAGTAGATCAATTATCAGTGATTCAGGTTCTCAGTGAATAATGCACAAGACATCCTGAATTCAAGTTATAGCTAACCTTTTCTCAGATGGATTTTGGTACCTGAGAGCCTTTCCATCAGAAAACAAAAGGAATTTTGTGCTATTGTGTGCTCCTGCTGTTGAAAATGCTTGTTAGCTTGAAAGATCAACAAGTTTTCACAAATCTGAACACAGAACTTGTAAATTCTTCTGTAGTCTGTGGTGAAAGTCTGAGCCCTTTGTTTGGCCTTGAATTGAAGCCAAACCCACAAGCTCTTCATACACTTAGAATTCTTTTGTTACTTTAGAAAGGAGGGGGGGAAAAAAAGCATTTGAGTAAATGTGCAATCAATAGTTTTTTTCTGTCACTGGGGAGGACTAGAGTGATATTTCTGCTATGTCCTTGAACTGGAATGCTATGTCAGGTGCATCTGTTACTCTTCATTGGGTAGTCATTTGGCTTAAGCTCAAACTAGCAAACTTCTGAATTGATTCAGGACACCTTTTAGGTCTTGTAACACTTATTCCTGTTTTACAAATCCCCATACATGAAGAAAAAGCCTTAATGTTTTCACTGTCTATGTGTTTTCAATGAATGTTATGTTTTATTTATTTCTTTGCCTCTGTTCATACTTGTTTATTGGCCATTTGAACGTCTTCTTTTTGATGGTACTTGAAAACAAAAGAGAAATATACATTTTTAATATTCATATTTTTGTTCCCTGAGAAAGCTGAAACACTTAACATCTCTGTGATTTTGCTTCATGTTGACTTTTCACAATATTAAGCTTAAATGTGTGATCCCACCTTTTAAAGCAGAAATTTTTTTCCATTTAGCTCCTGAAAAATGACACATGCCTGAGTTTTGCCATGCTTAATATATAAATCCAAAGTATTATGAGTGAGAGTAGATCAGTTTTATTGACACCACAGGACTTGAGAATATTAAATGGAAACCAGGTGGATTTCCCTTTGAGAATGAGGGTACTTGAGAAAACCTGTAAATGAAACAGCAGTAGATACAGGAAAAGAGCTAATAAGAAAATCATAGAAGAGATTAAAACCAGGAATAAATGAAAGTATATTTCCTGCCTTTTGCACTGCAGTTGGCCCAGAAGGATGAATGAATGAAAAAACAATGGTATCTTGATATTAGTCTGCTTTCTATATTCTGACCTCAGTTTTCCAGGTGCAAGGATAAAGGAGACAAAACACTCAGTTCTCCCTTCTTACACCCAAGGGTGTAAGGTACTGTTTTAACACTGCCTTTTACAAAGACCTATGAACTCTTCATCTTTTCATGAAAGAAAAGACATCTCTGACCAAACAACATGTGCAGAATGAGGTTCTGGATCACACTTGAATCTAATGTTTAAAACATTTCTTTTGTAAACTTAGTAGAATAGTGAAAGAAACAAATCAGAACTGAAAAGCAAAGTTCTCAAAGTGGGAATCTCCACTATCCAGAGGCAGTATTTTCCTCCTTTGGTTGTGGCTCCCCTTGCAGATAATGGCTTCAGTAGTACTTGCAACAGTGTGGATTCTCACATAAAAATAAAATTAAAAAAATGTGCACTGAGAGTTAATAAAATTAAAATATTAAACCAATTTTATATTGGGCATTAAATAAATTTCATATTTACATCAGCTTCTATCTGTCATCCTCCTCTCAATATTTTATTACCAACATTTAAAAAAAATAAAACTACAACTTTACAGCTGAAGCATGATTTGTGGTAGTAGTTTCTGCCAGGACAGCTGCCCAGCAGTGTCTCTGTGTAGCTTATACTGAACAAAAACTTCAAAAACTGCTTTCCAGGATTCTAGATATTTGCACCATGGTTCAAAATACAATCACTGTGGCCATAGTGAAAACTTCATATGATTGTAGAAATTACAATAATGCTTTTTGATAATTGCTAATTAACGTATACTTCTGCCTTTGTTGTTATACTTTTCTTTAAAGATTATATAAGTGCATGCTAATTTTTTTTCTTTTCAATGCTTGGTCAAATAACTTTATTTCTTCACAGTGGGAAGATTTGGAAATGGTTATCCAGACTTTATCCTTTATGTGCCCCTGGCTAGTGGGGTTTCTGTTCCTGACCTCTGCTGTCTTCAAAAAGGTAAAGCTACTGATCTCGTCATGTGGAGGTGATCCTGGCACTAGAACCAGTGACCACTCAGTGACCTGCCCATGGATTTCTCCTGAAATAAAACTGCGGCTACCAGTAATGGAAATCTATCCTCCTCTTTTTGCTTAGTAGTTCCACTGGTAATAAAAATTGCGCAACGATTAAAAGCAATGATTGTATCTGCTGTGCTCTGCATGGGTAGCTCTTCATGCATTAGTAATACAGGTATTCAATAAAATCCTCATCTGCTTTCAGCTGACAATTGTTTAACTTTTCTTTACACAGAGGCTCATGTTCTTTTTGCAGTATGACAAAGCCTAATGGTGGTGTTGTGAAATGCTTTCATTGAAGATCTTCTTTAATTATAGATGTCCTGCATGACAAGTTCTTCTTTAGCATATGTTTCTTCACTCCAAGAACATCAGTTTAAGTCAGTGATCAAAGTGTAGTTGCAGGAAAATCAGTATATTAATAAATCCAAACTTGCTCTCCATGAACTTCCCCTGAAATTTAGCCCCAGCTCACCAAACTCCATCAGGCATTTAAAGGCTGATTCATACCAGATACAGCCCATTGGATCAAGCTGGTACAGCTTGGCTATCATCCAGTGTTTCTCATGTGACAGCTCCTGCAAGATACCACCTTGTCTTCTGTGGAGAAAGGTTCAACCCTGTGTAACTGATCACCTTGAAAATTTAGAAGTTTCTGTTTAAATATTTCACACTGAATGTGTACCTATTTGGCTTTTTGCAGCCCACTTACCTTTCAAGGATTAAAAATGTGCTTTTAAAAATATATCAATTATTAAAATATTTTTTAAGTTTTCATACAACTATATTTAAATGAATGGAAAGTCAGCAAAGCTGTTTTTACAGCATTTAGAAAGTAAAGGCTTGAGTGCAGACACATTGAAAAAGTGTTTCAACCGTGATTACTCCAAGTGAAAATATTAATTTACTACGTTTGATTGAACTAGGTAAAGTGGGACTTAAATGTATGGCACAAATCTACATTCATGCCATACCCTCTCAGAGCCTTGGTGATACATGTGAAAATGAGAGAATTCTGTTTTATTGAGTACTCATAGGACTTGAGTGACAAAATTGTTTTGAGGAACAATTAAATTGTCTCTGCCTTTTTACATACACAAGGTACCAATTCTAAAGCAAAAAGGAGCAAACATACTCTTAAATATGGGTATGATTACTTTACACACTAGAAAGGCTGTGTAGGGAATGATGGGAAATAATTACAGATGCAAAATACATGCTGGAACACTTTATTACGTAACATGGCTGAGCTTACATGTGGTTAGAAACTGATCTCGGTTTGGGAATTGTTTTGGGTTTTGTTTCCATTACTTTGCAGCTTGTAGTGCTGACAGTGAGCTTTGCAGAATGTCATAAAAGGTCAGCAGTGGAGTTAGCCCTCAGCTGTAACTGTATCTTAACTATGATGTAGAGGTTATAGAAACATATAAATACAATTTTTTGTGGCAATATTATTTTATTACTTTGCTGGCTATTAAAAATCAATGTATTGCCTACAGATGCTTACAATTTGCACCTCAGAAGCTATATGTGATGCATTCACTAAATATAGGGGTTTGAAAGTTCTTGCATGCTTGTTATATGCCTCAAAATCCACAGACATACTGAACTCCTCCAAGAGTCTGAGTTCCTCACATCACTCCAGCTAAAGATGTAAGTTTTGAAGCCCCAGCTCAGATCACGACAAATCCTTGAATGATACTAATACAGTATTGTCTGTATGCTGTATCTGTGGGGTATAAACAGTGTCAGCTAGTCAGTAAAGAAACCAAAATGAACTTTCAATGCAAATTTATTTTTCATTTAATTTAAATGCTTCAGTTTCAGCACAATTATGTTTAAGTCCTTGCCAACAAAGCACTTGAATAGTAAAAGTTTCAAAGGAGATACAAAATAAAATTATTTCTCATTCACCTATTTAAGTTCCTACAGGAAATTTTCTGATGGCACAGGTATAAAAAGCCCTTCTACTTACTGATCACATTTTCACAGATTTATATGAAAACAAAGGACTAGGAAGTTTAATATAATATTATGAATCTGAAATTAATTGAGTGGGCAAAGATGGTTTTATTTTTTCAAACAGCAGAGGTCATCCTTTTTGGTATGAATTTTTACTGCTGTACTGACCTGAGGAGAGATATCAGTTTAAAAAACTGATGCTGTGAACTAACATGTTAAAAGACCAGACACCTATTTTAACTTTAGCAGGATGTATTCCATCTTGTCATTAAGAGACAGCTTGAAAGAAATCTTTACTATCCAATGGAAATTCCAGTAACAACACTTTTAGTAATGTTTCTCACAAAATAAAATACAGAGCTGAGAAAAAGAAAATCAAGCCTTTTGACAAATTAAAAGACTGTGAGAAAATTCAAATCAGAAATGCTGAAATATTTGTTTGCAATATTTTTTATTTACACAGCATTTTTCTTCATGCTTCAGTTGAAACACTTTCAAAAAACAGACGTAATATCCTCAGGAACAAGTAAATGTGGTCAAGGGCAACTGTTCAATTCTGGGTGGGAATATGAGCAAACTGGAGCAGGTCCAAAGGACAATTTCTTTTACAAAATCTTAAAGAGACTTTAGCACTCGTTTTTGCTCTCTTCTTTTCTTTCTCTTTTTTGTTTTTTAAGCTAAGGCTATTTTCCCTTCCTAATTAAAACATTGCAAACTTAGGCTTGGGCCTTAAGTCTTAAGGACTATATTACTTCTTTGCCCATTCATTTCCTTCTGTGCTCATTTTATGTCTGAAGCTTTTACATATTGCACCTCTTCACTGGGAACTTTAGGAAAGAACTATTTTGTTTCATCTAAAATTTTTTGCAACTCTTTTGAGAAGAGGTGAAGATGGAAAGAAGGTCAGAATTGTCATTATAATGACAAAAGCTAGCTAGTCACAAGTGAACCACATGAACCATGACTGGTTCATGTGAAAGGACCATAAAAGAAAAAGACAGACAGGTTCAGCTAATTTTTTTTGTTATCCCTTCTTCAAGACAGTTTAGTGTAATTTAGAGAAAGAATATATAAGGTTTGCAAAAGCTGGAGGTGCAGTTGGTGTTGGGATTACAAAATGTGGTGTAAATGAGAGCTTGTAGACAATGCAGTTTATCAGACCTATTGAACCTATTCATTAAAATCTCATGTATTTTCCATAGAGAATTATTTTGTCTCCTGCACTGACAACAGCCCTCAGTTTGATCACTGTGTTGGTTCAGTCCATCCTGTTTAACCAGAAAAAATGAAATATTGGATCTAATCAGGTTTTCTAGAATCTGTCTGTATAAGGGATGAAGAGATGTATCTCCAGAGGTAAAATTATACCAAACCTAGGTGGAGTTTCTAAAACTTGTACTTTTGGATCCTTTTTAGTCGAAATAACAATGAAGGCTATTTTCTCTCTCAAGGCTACAGTTGCATAGGTGAGCATCTATACTGATTATATAAAGGAATTCCCAGGTAATGCTGCAAAAAAACCCAAAAAAACCAAACAACAAAATCAAAACCAAACCTTAAACATTCTCTGATTGTTTTTAAGGGACAATGTCCTGTGTTAACTTCTTCAGATGCCACACTTCTCTCCTGTTCTTCTTTGTCCCAAATAGAGAGACAGGAGAATGCTAGCATTTCACATTTCCCATGAAATATACATAATATATATGAAATTTATGCTGTGTTTTGCATTTGAAGAAACAAGATTAATTAAAGTAATTATTCAAAGTCAACTTTTAGTGACATAGTTTATGGAATTATGATTAGTCATCACAATGGTTAAGTTTCTCTGAGCAGATATTTTTTCCTAAGACAAATCCAGTTGAGTCATATTTGTATGCTTCTGGTGAATTAGTGAATTTAAGGTAGTTTTATTACTTTTACTAAATATTTTGTTTGTTGAAATGGATTTCAGCTGTAACTTATGACATGAGTAATTGTAAAAAACAGTCTTGCCTCATTTTTACATCAATATAGACACAGCAAACGAGGAGAGAGATATTTTTGCTCTAAAGAAGTGGAAAAAAAATTTTCTTAATGTTTTGAGCCTAGAATTTTAATCTTTAAACTTCATTCAGCATGTTTCATAGGAAGTCAGATCTCTGTGTCCTCTGTATTTCTAGTGTTTTGCTGTAAACAGTACTATCCTCTTATGCCCCGACAGCCTCAGCACAAAGTCCAAACATCTGAAAGAACAAGTACTTTGTATTCTGCATATGTTTTGTTGTCTGTATTTTTTTTATTTCACATGTCTGATAGTTCTATTAAAACTAGTGTGTAAACTTCAAAGCAAAAAAAACTATTTTAATAACATTTAGGATGGATAATTAGCTTACTTAGCACCACAATATTAGGAAATTTGATGAGTGATTTGTTTGTATGTGTTGATTACAAATTTAAATATTTTTCCTTGCAGCTCAAATACTTTATTAAAACTGCTCTACATTTTTTCCAAGTTTCATTTTATTTAGTTTGATGAGCAATTATTACTTCTAATGCACTTGCAAAATACTGTCATTGCATACTTGATGAAAATATTCTATTCTACTTTGATGTAGCATTTGATCCCTCAGTTGAAGAATCACTATCTAAATGTGTGAAACTATATGCACTTAATGCAAATATGGACAAGAAAGAAGGATTGGCTGTCTAAAATGCAATAAAAACATGCTTACTTATTTTACATGTAAAAGCATTAGTACTGATTAGTATTTAAATTGTTTGGGTCTTATTTACAGGGAATTGTGTGCAGGAAAGCTTTAATGATTTAATGATACACCTTTTCCATTACCAACTTTTTTCCTTGGCAACTGTGTTCTATACATGCATGACAAACTCCAGTGTATGTATTCATGATAAATTGCTTATACACATGAAATCCTAAAGCCTCCTGAAAATTAGGTCAATGTGAACAAACAATTGCTGGGTGTTACAGAGGTTGAACCCTTTGACACATTTCTCTGAAGAAGAATGTGGGAAATAATATGGGAAAAACTGTAGATGTCTTCAGATCCTTGTTTTTGTATACACTTTCTCTTTTCCAGTTTTAAAAACATGTTTAATAGATTTTTTTTGTTCTCCACAGAAGACATTGACAGTGTGCTTTTAAATCTAAAAATAGGTCTCCTTTGAGCAGTGGTTTCCTTTTACACTCTCCTGCAGTCTCTGTTTCTTCTTGTGCTCCCCTTCCCTTTCTTCACAATTGTGCAGTCTCAGAGAAAATGCTTTCACTAATTTTATTTTTCCTTGATATTATCAATACATTTCACAAAGCTGATTCCTTTGCATTTTCTTCTTTTTTTTTTTTTTTTTTTTTTTTTTGCTTGTACCTTTTTCTACATCTATTTCATTTCATACAGCCAACAGGAGAATGCCTTTCCCTTTGTGTTCAGTCATCTGACTGCAGAGCAGAAGCAATGGTCCACCAATGCACTCCATTTCTGATAACATTGTAACAAGTTGCTCTCTTACAGAGTTTGCAGCGGAAAAAGAGAACTCTTGCCCTGAAAAAAAAAAAAAAAGGCATTCAAAATCCAAAAGCAAATTTTTAATAGAAAAGAATGACAACAGACCCATTAAAAAAAAAATAGTATTCATCAGAAACCAAAGGTTTCCAAATAAATATTGTTCTGCCTTCTGTGGCCTGTCCCCGACAGGTACTTGCTTACAGGTCTGCTTCCACTCAACTCAAAGGCTTTCTGAGCTCAGGCAAAGTCCATATAATTTCTTCTGTCCCTAGAATACTTCTTTCAGCATCACTCTTGGGTGTCTTTTCCTTTCAGAGGTATTTTTGTATTTTTCTGTGTTGCATAAACTAAGCTTTTCATGACTTTCAGCCTTCTCTTCCTGGAGAGTAAGTTGCTCAAAGAATAAGCAGAATCAATCCTTGGCATCAAATGCCATCTTACACAGGATCATAGACTCATAAAATATGCTGAGTTGGAAGGGAGTCAGTTCTTTCCTCTTTTAAGAAGGTACATGAAAGAGATGATGACTGATCAACCCTGTGCCCAGCACAAACCCAAAGCACAGTCCCATGTTAGCAACTGAAGAAAATTACCCCAGCCAAAAGCAGAACACTGAATCTTCTGCACAAGTCTTGCATTAATCCATGGTATTTAACATGAATCATAGTGCATTCTGAAGTTTGTGCTGCTGTTTCACCAGTGTTGATATCCATATCAGCTGCTGGCATGTTATAAATCAACTGTGCTATACCATCACATAGTTGATCATAACCGGCCAGTGGGAAGGGGAGAGTCATTCTTGTGGTCAGTCAAGTAAATTCATCCACAGCTGTCCTTCACTAGGCTCTATGTAGGTCCTTTCAGTGTGTTAAAATGAATAGATTCACAGGTTTCCCTCCTTGATCTCACACAGAAGCTGCTCTCAGTGATAGAGGTATGAGGAAAATATTTCTAAAAAAATATAACTGGAACAATTGCTAATAATGCAGACATTTTTAAGGATGAATAAAAGCAGCATCTGGTAGAAAGAGCATTTTTAGGTCTTAAAATTATTAGAAGGTTTCTAACAAATGCATTTTTAATTTTTTTTTTCCAATCACTTGATTATCGTAAAGATGCTGCTTTGCCAGAATGTGTCTGGCTGGTCTCACTTCATGGCCTTATACCCATTGTTGTCACATGGTCTAAATTAATTCAGAAGAAGGAAAGTCTCAGACAGGAAAATACAGTGCAGGAATTTATTGTGGGATGCTTGGGAAGATTATCAGCAGCCAGGCAAAATAGTCTGATCTCTACATGCAAGGGAGGCAAGTTGCCAACTCATCCCAATGCAAAAACCAAGCTCCAGCCTTTTCTCTTGCTCTGTGTCCTCTACTGATTATACAGTACAATAAAGCATTGGCTAAAGGCTTTGCTGTAAGCAACCACTAAATGTTACATCATTGCAGATATGATCAAGCTGAATTGATTTTTCCATGATGTATTAATTCATAGTGAGTAAATATCATAATCATTCTAAAGTAGAATCCTTTATTTTACATTATGAAACTGTCTAAAATTATATGAACTGGATTATTTTCACTGAAATTAGACTAGGAAGCTGAAGAAGCTTACCAAATATTTTCCAGATGATAAAAGATATTTTTATCATTAAAATTTTCTAGAGTTAGGACAAAATAAAAGCTTATAACGCATAAAGTTTGGATTTTTGGTCCTGACTCCTGCTGTTTCTTGGAAGATTTACCTCTTTTGCACCACAGGACTGTCTAATGGAGACATTTCAGGTTCAATTAGAATTTAATTAGAATTCATTGGAACAGAATACATTTCTACCCTTGAAAATTTTATGTCTAAAACTGCATATCAGCTGTTCCAATATGTCTTCTGAGATATTATCTAAGGGCTTCTGATCTGTATTTGGGCTATTTTGACCCCATTAGAACATTAGCACAGAATTGGTTCTGTTCGCCATTTAAGGCTACAGTAGACATGGAAAGAGCATTGTTCAGCCAGCCCTATGAAAATTTTGTTCAAGCTCCTCACCTCTGCTTCTGTTACAGCTGTTGCTGAACAGTCTGTTATTCAGCTGTGTTAAAAATGCAGAAGGGCTCTGGAGTAGAGTAAGCTAAGCACACAGCTCTGCCTTTTGGTTACTCAGAAAGCAAAAAGTTGCTGGGGGACGTGGGACAGTCCGTGAGTATCACACATTTAATTTCAGCAACCTATAAGTGGCTTGGAATGACCCAGGTGCACTGTGTTAGAAAGGAGACACATAAGGCCAATGGTACCAAACAGAAAAGGAAAGGGAATGTAGGACACATCCATGTGAAGCCAGGGTTGATTAGCTTCACAAACTCACAGAATAGCTTTTTCAATAGAAATTAATATTTTCTCTTCCTTGGGTTTCCAATATGATTATACAGGCCACTTAGAAATTTCTTTTACATTCCAGTTCTGAATTTAAAACTCATCTCTGAGGTTTTATTCCTTTTCTGGTGTTAGTTTAAAGCAGTTCAGCCCAAATAACCTGTTGTCTTTAGACTCCTGTTGAACTTACACACCTACCATGAGAGCTTCACCGCCTTGCTCTACAAAAATTGCCTCCTGATAGTGTTTCTTGAGTAGGGGAGTCTACCTCCTCCATAATCAGTATATTTCCAGATGTGATAGTTTACAAGGAAGGTTCATCAGCTGTCTAGTATTTGTTTCTATTTGTCCTCTAATTTTTGTTTTGTCAAGAAAAATTATCTCTGGACATGTTCTAAAGTTATCCTACAGAGAATCAGGAAATTCATTGCCTTAGCATGGTAGAATTATTTTTAATTTATAGAACTTAATCAGCTGTTGGATTCTTCCTTAGATTTACCAATCCTTGATTTTTTCATCTCATGTAAGTAACAATCAAAAGTTTCATAGTCAAGATGTCTGTATTGTATAGTCAGCTGCTAAACCTGATTATCACTGGATGCAGAAAGTAGTATTAAAACCCCAAGTAGCTGGTTTCTCATAAACTTTTAAAGTCAAAACAGTACAAAAAATTATGAAATTATGATATTTGACCATATACTCTCTGCTAACAAGTAACATATTTTTTCAGCTGCTGTTCATCTTCCTGTTTGGAGCAAACAAACACCAAAAATGTTTCTCAGGAACAAGAAGGCATAGTATTTGGAACAAAATCTACTATGCTGACTTGTAGCAGTAGTTTGTTCTCTCATTAGAAGTGGTATAGCTTAAAATAATCTCAAAAATGTTCAGACTATTCTTTGGATGGATAACAAGTTAGAGAATGAAAATGAGAGCTTTCTTGTTCACCATCCTATGGAAACTACATCATGTGTTTAAGACAAGGTAGATTCTGGACATAAGATACATAGACTTGTATGGGAGAAGAGACAGAGAGAGAGAAAGAGAGATACACACACAGAGAATGCAATAACTGATGTTTTTAAAGTTTTGTCTCTTCATTTTGGTGTCTTAAACATTTGGGCATTGGGCTGCATGAAACACTGGGACAATGTATCTTGGCAGTGCCTCAGCTGAACCACTGACATTTTTTAATGATTGTTTCTCCTGTCTGGTGTAATCATATTTGATACTTTCAACAACACTTTGAGGACTCTTTTGTAGAAGTTTAAAATCTTGCATCTGGCTAACTTACTGAAAATGTAACCTGACAGCGGAGTGGAATCTGTCTTTGCTTCTTTTTGTAAAGGGATCAATAGCACTTTACACCTAATCTTTATTTCAGCTTTTAGGCTTTTAATGCATCGTTTGCTCCCTTTTGACACATACGGAGAAAAAAAGTGCTACAAAACAACAATATAATTTTTCCTTCAATATAATTGACAGGAAAATTTTTCTTTAGCTCTGTGGAAAGAAAAATCTAAGAGTTGGGGTCACAGAAAACATTTATTTTGTTTTTCAGAAGACTGGGCAAAGGAAATGACTTTTCAATCAATATAAAGCTAGTCAATCAGAGAAAAAGACAAAACCCCCACAAAAAACAGTACAGAGGAAATTGAAGGGCCTCTTGCACTCTGTGCACGGGGTTGAAGGAAGTATTTTCCCTAGACTATGCATGAGCAACTGCTCTGCTAGTTGTCTTTCCCCATCTGAATCAGAAGGAGCCAACATGGGGAGAAAGGGAGACAAAAGATGTTGTGGGTCATTGAGTCAACCAGGCTTGTCATCATTAAAGACTTCTTTTTAGGGTCTCCCTCTGTTCCTGCATGCCACCCTGACGACAGTGGAAGGGATGCTTGACATTTGAACTATGAAAGGAAGTCATGGTCTGGGAACTTTTGTCAAATAAGGGAGTCATAAAGAATATTTTATTCAATCATATTCCAGCTTTCCACTAGACCTGGTAGAGAGTGCAGTTTTCTTTTTTTTTTTTTTTTTTTTTTTTTTTTTTTTGTGAGTGTTTATGTGAGTTGGAATGTCTCTAAGTATTCAAATTACAAACATACCTAGATGGACATATCAGTTACTTAGCACACTTTGGCAGTTTTGCAACATAATGAAAACAATGAAAAGCTGTTGAGCTCATGACAGCGAAGTCAGAAGTTTCCTCATAAAGAAGAACAAATATGAAGGTGAGAAGAAACCAGTAAGTACTATTTCTGCAGAAGACAACTAGCAGAGCGTATTATCAGGTGTAGCTAAAATTATCCAACCCTTGAACTATGAGGTGTTTTTTTAGTTCCTTTTAAGTTTAGTTTATTATTTTCAAATACAAGAAAGTCAAATAAACATATCAAAAAATTCAGATGAGAAATTACATCATGGGCTGTGTGAGAAATGATACTAGAGACAAAAGAGAGAATTTCTGTCACTGCCAAAACAATATAACTAGCATTTTTCTAATACTTAAATTTTTATGGTATTATTATTTTAGTCATATCTTAATAGGAATCCAAGATATTGAAATGTATGCTGCAAATTCTGTACCTTTCACATTTCTCTGTGATAAATATAATATTCAACCCTCTTTCCTGGAGGTCTGCTTCATTTCCCACTAGTCAAACTTGAAATTCTTAATGACAAGGGTTTGGAATTACAGAATTTTGCATAAATTGGCTTGATCTTAAGTATGACATTTTTTTACAAGTATGCTTGTTTTCCCTACAGATTTTGAAGTAATCTATTAGCTCTTTATATCAGCTTCATCTCTACCTTGCAGATATCAGTCAATTTTTACCTTTCAGGAGATGGGCTGAGTTCAGTCCAGGGCATTTATACCATTCCACATTTTAGTTAGCCTTTAGAAATGTGGATGGCTGCTTAAAGCAACTTTGTGAAGAGGGAAAGGAAACACTGTGCACCATAAAATGCGTAGGTTTTTGCAGTTACCCCAGTTAATTGGAAAACTTATGAAAGTTCAGGAAAAGGTTACACAAACACTGATTAACCCTCTATCCACTCACAGGACATTATGTCCTGGATTAATTTGCTGAGAAGAAAGACTGAATGAAACCTCAGAGAATTTACCCAATTTTATTTAATCTGTGAAGTAGAATTGAAGAATTTCAGATAAGATACAAGAACATGAACTAATATAGATTTTAAAATAGGAATGGAGAATATGACCCAGAAGGGGCAAAATTAAGAATATTTATGCCAGTACTTCAGCACAAATGCTTACCATTATGCAGACTTTCTAGCCTAATGCAAAATCAGATAAAAGGTGTAATTTGAAATACATTGCTAAGAAAGAGTCAAGAGGTTAAACAATGCAGTTAATAAATGTAAATAAGCAAACCAAGGAGAATGAAGTTCAGTTCATGAATCCTGATTTAAGCGAAGACTTTTGAAGATGCCTAATGTGGACATGCTGTAGTGATGACCAGTTTTTTTAAGCAGATCATCTATTAAAACCACTTAAAACTCTTAATATCTGACACCATAAAAAACTGGGCAATGCCAGCAGTACAAGAACCTGTTGCTCACCCGTACAGAAAACCCAAGCTATTAGGTGTTCAAATTCTTTAAAACTCAAGTGTTTAATACAAGAATCTAATTGAAGGCTGCAAGCACACAAGAGGTGTTGCAGGATTGTAAAAAAATTATCTACAACATTTAGATCTCCCCATCCTTCACAATGGGCTCCCAGGCAGGGGAGAAAGTAGGTAGAAATGTTCTGCCTGTATCCAGAAAAACTGCAATTGCCATGAGCAGTGCTTTTCAGCCTGGAAAGTAAAGGTGGGGCAGTGGGTACATAGCCTTAATGTTCATATGTTTCTGTTCATCCTCAAAAGAGAAAGATTTGAAAGTACAGATATTAGACTGGACATTAGATTGTCTGCTCTTTGTCTAGATTCCCAACAAAGTCCCACTGCGAGTTATGAAGAGATGAAGGTCATTATACAAACATGCAAAACACCAGGGCACTGAAAAGGCAGCATTTTTGTGAACTAGTAGTGTTTACATTAACCCTATTGAGTGAATGATCAGAGGTCTTCAGGCTGTTCTTGAGCCAGCACCTCATAGTTCCTCCTTGATTCTTCCCTGGCCTTGCGGTTTGGTGGGGAGCACAGGAGCTGCCCAAGAGGACCTTTTCCAAGACACACAGGATGGAATACTCCAGCCCTCAAGCACTTGTGCATTGCTTCTGCACACTGACATACATTTCCTTCTGCTGCCATTTTCCACCCACCATAGGAGATAACACATCATCAGTCTGAAAGATTTTTTAAAGTGCTGCAATCTGACTTTCTTGTATGAGCACACATCACAGCACTAACTATAGGAGCAAACAGAATGCAGAACTAATTTCCACAGAAATTACTTCATAATAACATAAATAACATTTTGTTTCTTTCAAGTATATGTGCTAGATTTCATTTCGTCTATGTCCAGGTACTTGAAAACTGCAGGCACAGATTCTTCTGTGGACATAAAATTTTATTTTAAAATAAAATGCATCTTTTTATTTTACAGTTTCTACAGTTTATTCTGTTCAAACTCCTTTCCTAAGAGTAGTAAACATTGTCCATATCATTGAGTGATTTATGGGCTTTACCACTGCTGATAAAGATGTTTGTGAATCAAAGTCTTAGCTTTTTATGTTTGTAGACAGAGTAGGTCATGAACTTCACTGTTTGTATAATTATATTTTAAAGCACTACCTTTTGGAGCCATTGGTTATTCCTTAAAAT
This sequence comes from Calcarius lapponicus, assembly GCA_039654755.1. Lineage (NCBI taxonomy): Eukaryota > Metazoa > Chordata > Aves > Passeriformes > Fringillidae > Calcarius > Calcarius lapponicus. The sequence goes on along the minus strand of CM077464.1, from coordinate 92,550,023 downwards.
AAACTGTTTGAAAAGGAAAAAAACTCTTCCAGGACAATAGGCATAGAAAATAGGTAAACCAGAAATCTTATAACAAAAGCCATTTTTTCTTACTCCAGGCAATTAAAATTGCCATTAAGTAGAAAATGCATTAAAAGTGGTATAAGATTGTCAGTGGTAAAAAGCATTCTTTCCACCACGAAGTCATGTGAGTCACTGACTATTGTCATATAATTTATCCCATACCTTATTTCTTTAAATATTTGTTTACATTTGAAAATCATAGCTCATTAGTAGTTGTATAACTAGACTAAAATTTCAAAATTTTTTGTGAATCTTCTTGCATGTTTCATAGATTATGATGAATTTTGAAAACTGAAAAAATATGCAGCTCTAGAAATTTCCTGTACTTGAGTTATGTATGTAGTGAGTCAATGTCCTAGTGTACAAAATGAGAATTTAAGTAACAAATAAAAAAATGAAAATCAGAGTTATTGTCCTGAGAATCAACAGAAGTTGAGCCATTTGTTAAATGGGAGCATGATCAGGCCTAAATCTAGGACAAAATTTAGCAACTCCATTGCTATGGGAAGTCTGGGAATGACGGGTTATTGCAGGAACTCATTTTCAAAAGGATGCTGGAGTACCAGTAACCCAAAAAAGACTATACACATCTGTTAAAAAAAAAAAAAAAAAAAAAAAAAAAAAAGACAATCTTTACAGACCAGGTCTCTTCCATGGAGAAATACTGTCAAACACTTCAGTAACAGCTGTTTACCTTACCAGCCCAAGGTGGGAATGACACAGGAAGAGTTGGAGAGAAGAATGTTAGAAAATTCAGCCACAGGAGTGGGAGATATGCTTTAGCCTCTGCTGGAACCAGCAGGTAGTCATGAAAATGTAAAATAATCTAGATAACTTTTCACTTTCCTTTACTGAATTTCCTACACGCTGTTTTCCACTTAACCTGCTGAAGTTAATGAAGTTAATTGTGCTTTGATGGGACATAGGTTTAGGTCACTCCTTGAACTGGAGACAGACCAAAATTTTTCATTTGTGCTATTAAATGTAAAATTATTAAGCCCTTTTAAAAAGATCAGTCACAGCATCTGAAGGTATGAATTTCTATAGCAATAGATTCCCTGTCCTAGCTATATTTACCAACAAAATAATTTAGCATACAAAAAGCCAGAACTAAACAAATTATATTCGTTTAATTAATGTTAGTGTGTATAAACCACTGTAAGGTTCATTCTTCTCAAAATCACATAAAAAGTTCTTTTGATTTTAATGTATTAAAGTTTTTCATTTTCTACTTCACTCATTTTATGTCAGTCCTGAAATGACTGGGCTGAACTGTGGGATTGTAAAGAGATGTACATGAATTTATACATGTTATAGAGTACTGCTTGTAGAAAGGTTTTTTCTTGGTTTTTTTCTTAGTTGTTTGGGTTTTTTTCCCTCAGCCTACTGAATTTTATAAAACGTTTACTGTGAGATGCCCAGTACTCTCAGTTCAAATAAAGCAATCAACTCTAAACAGCATTGACTCAGGGGGTAGCCCTCAGCGATAAGCACTAGTCTATTTAGACTGTTCTCTATTCTATTTAGGCGTTTCTTCATTTCAGACTACATGGGGTAAGGGCAGGAGCAAGCACAATGAGGTGGCCTCAGAGTAGAAGGCCTCAGAGCATACCCTGTGACATGGCCCCAGGCTCTTTTCTATTAAGCTGACCTTATGTCTCAAAGCCTTATGACCTGTGACACCGCTCAATTGTTATTTAATCAATTCAGTCAAAATTAAAAAGGTGTATTTTTATTTGCCTTAACACCTTTTCTTTCTGGTATTTGTTTTGGTGACCTTTGAGTATTGGATTTCAGCTGTCAATAACACACCGCATGCCAGATTGCTTTTTCTAATAAATAATGAAGCAACTTCTGAGGATTATTTGGATTGCATTGATGCGGGTTAGAAATAGTCTGCAAACATAGCCCAAAAAGAACAATGAAGCTGCATATTCACAGCTCATCTCACAGGAAGTGCAGCAGGAGAAAAGGACTGTAGGCAATGACTAAAACCAAAACTCCCAAAATTTTCATACTATCACCTATATATCAATCTATATATCAATCTTCACCTTGAGCTTGAATTAAAAACAAAAGGCTTTCTTGTGCTTGTTAAAAAACAAAGGTGGTAGAGGTCAGCTATAGATGGGGGGGGGAGAATGTAATAATTTGCCTCATTTTGTAAAAAGACCAAAATATCTCTTGTCTTTACCACAGATTAATATTCATTCTATATGCATATCCCATATTTGGGAACAGACACATAATTTTTTTTGCTTTGTAGTTTAGTGTATTGTATTCAAAACAAAATTTTGCTTTGCCCCTTATATCATATACCTAGTTACTGGTTTGGAGGAAAATTTATGGCTATTATATAAATGTGCTAGACTCTGTACTAAAGTGTGATAATTTTCTGCTGTAGAAATGTACCATCTTACATTAATAAATGAAAGAAAAATAAATCAGAATTCTTAGAAATTTAGTAGCAATGACAGCAAAAGAGAGGAAGTCCTGAAGAACATTTGTATAGCGATGAATCTTGTTGACTTTTCCCAAACATGAACAAGTCAGGCTCAAAACTAAGCCAGACAGCATCAGTGACTACTTTCAAAATTTCATCTGATGATACTTTTTCTTTTTAGGCATTTCTGTGCCATTTTACTCTCACACCCCAAGTTATAATGTGGAATTAAAATCATGTATTAACTCCAATAAGCTGTGGTTGAAGTAACAAGTAATCTTCATTTCATTGATCTGGTAACTGTGAATCTGAATTTTAAACCTTTCCATCTTGCAAGTCCCCACATGCAGAAACACATATTTAGTTATTGTCAGTATTACAGAGCTCCAGGCTTGAAAAGGCATCAGGAATATGATTTGACAGAAAAACTTTGATTCCCATCTACCTGAACCTTTTTCCTTTCCTTATTTAGAGAAAACCTCATTTTTTCTTAGAGTGGCAGGAAAGAGAAAGTTCCTAGGCTGCTCTTTTCTGAGCCTAAACTATATTGCACTGTGCACAGTAAGTAATAGCTGCATGTCCTGGGATTTGGCAAGAGCAAGTTTTAATCTCTTTGAGCATCCCCAGGAGCTACAAATGGGAGTGGGAAAAGAGAGGATTGCACCCCTGTTGCCCTTTCCCCTTCACAGTCTGTGATCCCCAGGGTGGCACAAGTATTTATAAATTAGTGACATTTATTTATAAAATGCCTGAGATGTGCACCACTTTAATGTATTAAAAAATTACATTAATGTAAACTCAGCTTCATACATCACTGAACATTATTAATTGGGTGTGGGGATGTGTGAAGGGGGATGGGATAATTAAGACTGACTGTCTTTTGAATACCTGCAGTGTAAGCAGAGGAAGTAGCACAGACTGAGCTCCTACAAATGACTCTTGGTAAAAAGGAAGGAATTGAAGCAATAGAACAAGTAGTGTGATCTTCTGTGTTTAGCTCCGGAGGTGTCTGTGTATCTTTAACTCAGAGACAGACCAGAGCCCCAGGATTAACTGGGTCAAGAACTTTATTCTACAGTCTATGTGGAAAACATAATGCTTAGAGTCATAACATGGCAGAGACATGATCAAAAATATTTTTTAGTATAACACAGCTTAAATATTAGGTTGGGGAATTTGTAGTAAGTGAAGTAAAATGTGACCCAATGTGGATATGACCCATTCTTTGCTATACAAATGATTGACATGCAAAGTCTTCAGGGCAAATCTTCTGCCCTGAATATTCAGTCTGTACAACTCCAGGTTATGAAAAACTATATGAAATGATAGCAGCTTTTGATTTAAAAGTATTCATTCTATTATATGCTTTTGACAGGGTCTTGGCATATTGGTATGCCTGATAGCTTAAAATTTGAAAGCAATGCATTCTTTTTTTTTGCCACATATTTAAGTGATGGAATTTTGTTCAGCTTCACCTGGGCTCTTTTTCACTACTCTTTCTCAGATGATTCAAAGCTGGAGTCCCACCAGGCAGTCTGTTCCATTCCTTCTCTCTCCTCTCAGCACAGTTTCATAAAGGTCCATATTCATATTCATAGAAAGAGCTATCTGAGGCACTGCTGTAAGACAGTGATCCAAAAATCCAGTGTCAAGGAACAGCTACAAAAGAACAAAAGAATCCACTCTTGCATCCCTAGCATCATACAAATGGAATATATTCAGATACCAAACATCAAAACCATGGTGCAAATAAGACCAGTAAAACTGGTAAAGCTGGAGCAGCCAAAGATTTTCAGAGGAGATAGAAATAATGTGGGTAAAGGTTTCACTGTAGACAGTGGAGACTAGGGTGTATAAAAAGGAGGCTATTAGTCTGGATTGTGGTCCAGTTTGAGACATTTCAGTAAGCCAGTGGTTGTAGTTTTATTAGGGATCTGACTTGTGCACAGAAGTATTGATAACACCAAGACTAGGACACATCTTCTGTAGGGAGGAGGATTGGGATATCACAGTGGAAGAATCAGATAGCCTTGAGATCGACAGGAATAGAAGATGAAATTCAATAGCACAAAGTACAAGGTCAGTCACTCAGGGACTAATAACACAAATACTCTGCTATAAACTCTGAGCTCATCTGTCAGAAATCACCAAGAAGAGAGTGACCTAAACTCTCTAGCTGATCACAGTATGACTGTATGCTGTAGCTGTGAAAAAAGGCAAATGTGTTTCTGAAGTACAGTATGGAGGCATTTCCAGAGAGGATAAGAAAGCATTAGTATCACCCTCCAATACACTAATAAAACCTAATCTAGAGGATCACGTACCTATCAAAAGAAAGATGAACTATTACTGGAAACAATACAGTTGGTACATAAATATCAAAAATACACCAAAGTAATTTGGCATGCTCAGACCAACAAACCAGACCCTAAAGGAGATTTAACAGTTGCTTATATATACATATAAAAATAAACATGAGAGATAGAGGCAAAATATTTAAGTTGAGTGCCAGCTTTGGCATGAAAAAATAGGAGGTAAATTTATGCTGGAAATTGGAAAAAAGGATCTTATCTAGCAGAGCAATCATTCCCTGGCAGAGCTTCCCAGGCATGGTAAGAGTGTAGGGGCTGAGGAACAAAAAACTAATTGCTTTTAAGGTGGAGTTTGATAAGTGTAAAAAGATTATATGATATGCTTGCTTGCAAGAGCATGGAATTGGATTTAGTCCCCACATTCCCTTCCTCCCTTCCAGCCCTAGATTCCAAAGCTATACCACAAACCCTCTGAGGTAAAACAGGAGATTTATACCAGTAAGAAAAACAGATTCCCAGAATTGTACAGACTTTTAGAAACAAGGAGACAAATACGAAGATTTTTGTGATGAAATACCCTCGATTAGTTCCTGTTATGTGGCTGAATAAGAGCAATCAGATATAGCCTAAGTGGAAAAAAATAAACAAAAGCTTGTCTTTAAAAATTTTCTTGATAGAAAAGTCAGGATAACCTCTTGTTAGTTATTCAGTTAATTGTTGTCACTATTTAAAAAAAATTGTAAACATTTTACATCTGCTTTAAATGCTTCAGACTTCCAGGGACTTGTATGTACAACACTTTGTTAGAATTAATCCTCTCTTATAATGTGTCAGTATATTTCTATTCAAATTTCTGCTTATTTATTTTAAGGCCAGTTGCACATATCCTGTTTATTTCTCAGACTAATGGGATGGGAAACCCAAACACTTTGTTCAAACATGGTGTTCTGTACTTGTACTTTGCTTTTAGTGATAAAATCTTGATTACTACTGGGAGCTGATGTAACAAGCATGCAAAACCAAATTACTCATACATAACACTGGATTGGAAATTGGTAATCATTACTTAGCTGTTCTTCCAGTTATGGGATAGTTGACATACAAGGCAGCAGTGGCAATAAACTTATCAGAGTATGAGAAACCGTTCTGTAGAGGAACCAGCTACCACTGCTAACAGTGCTGGTTTTTGAATGCAGTTCCATGGAAATCTGTTTGTTAGTAAGACATTTGTAACCAGTGGGAAACAATAGGGGTTTTTTTTGGAAATGGATGACCAGCTAGCATTAAGAAAAAACAATATTCTCACTGAATGCCAGGAGGGACTCTAGCGTTATCATAACTGTGGAACAAGAGTGAGTGTGAATGTAAATGATTGCAGATAACCAAAGCAATGCTTTGTTGTTATCTTTCTCACTGATATTTTCTTGCAAGTAAGGAGGAGAACTATGGTTTCAATGTCTGCTGTTCCTTCATTTCTCCATGTGTCTATGTCTGCCTTACAGTGCTTCTGTTCTCTGTTGGTTATTTGGGACGTGAGCCACAATGGAGGCCACATTGTCCACATCAAGAGCATCTTGTCCTCAGCAAGTTCTCAGAAGGTGATCATCCTTTTGAGGATACACTTAGGGCATCTTAGTAGCTGTTCCTCAATAGACTCTTATTTCAGCTACACTTTAAAAATTCAGAGGCACCTGCCTTGACAACCACTACCTTAGTCCAGACCAACAAGTCAGAGATGGCTGTATCCTACAGGCATATGTGGTATGCTCAAGTCATACCCTGGGCTTTACAAATCCCCATGTAGGATGGTTTCCTTCAGAATTACTTTAATTCTATGTGCAACATTTTCTGAGCAGGTTAGATTCCAGTGGCCCAGAGCAGTTCTGCTTGAGAGTTCCCTAAGCCTCAGCAAAACCTCTTCTTGTTCAAAGGCCTTGGAACAAAACTCAGAAATGACCAAGAAGTTGTGGTTTACATGATTTTATTGCACTCCAGAAATTTCTATTTTAAATATCTGAAGAAAGTGGAATTTTTTGTTCAGTTTTTTTTTTTCCCAAAATAAAGGAAAAACTGAAGAGTGCTGGTATTCCTTATAATGGTTTAGGAGACGATGAATAAACTGTTTCAAATCATCAGGAATTTTGAGCAAACACTGACTTTCTAGAGATTCAAAAGTACAAGTGTAGAAATTGGCTTGTGTTAGGAAGAAATCTGTTACTGCCCTGACTAGATTAACCATGGTAATTGGCACTGGGGTTTTTTAACATATTGTGCAGTGCTTTGCAGGCGGTAGTAATAAATAATGTGCACTTAGCTGCACTATTGGTCATTCGCAGTCCTATCACAGCAACCTCCCCCCATTCAGGGAAGATAAATGTGATTTAAATTAATAGCCAGTCCTAAATAACTCCTCAGCTGGTAAACGATGCATTTATCAGGCCCAGACAGGCAGTGTCCTTTGATTCATGGTCCCCCCCTTACAATGTGAAGGGTGCGTACAAAAATTGTTATTACTTTTTAATAAAGTGTAGCAGTCAGTCTTCAGTCATTTATCAGGAATGGAGGCATTCTGACAAACAGAAATATCTTAGCAGTGGATGAATGAGAAGGATAAAGGACACATTTCTCAACAAAAATAATCACTGACTAAATAATCTCATAAAAGTCAGCTTCTAAGTACCTTGAAATAAATGTATCCAGCTGAAAGATACAGACTCCATGTGCTGTTAAACTAAAAACTAAACCAACCATTACAATACTCACCTGAAAACAGAAATGGAAAAGGATTATTTTCATCCTCATTCTGTGTGGCAGTAATTCATATACAAATATTGGTCTCTACAGAGCAAATTTCCCAATATATTTTCCTTATGGTTTCTAAGACACTAGCTCAACTTCATTTCCCCATTTATAGCTTTTAAAGTAAATGTGGTCATAAATAAATAAACAAAGCTTGGAGATGGAAAAAGAGGGATATTGAATGAAGCAACTTGTAACCAAATGTCATTTAAAATGTTTTATAGCTTATGCATTTTTTGAATTGTTTTAGTATTTTAAACCTTATTGTTCTTAAAATTTAGGCATCTCCTTAGGGTTTGGCAGTGCAAGGCCTTCCTGTGCAGGAAGGTTGCCCCATGGAGATTTGAGAGGAGGCCATTTTTTGAAGGTGAGCATCCATATTGGTCACATGTGAACTGAAGGCAGAGTATTAAACCTGCCCTTCATCCTAATGATTTTCCCATGCACAGACTTCAACTCACAGGGTAATTCATATAAATGTAGGAAGGCCAGATCCTGCACTTTTAACACAAACTTTTCTGCAGTTCCTCTGGTAACATGGGACTGGGCTCCTCTTAGCCCTACACAATTTGGCAGGGTATTACTGCTCAAAGTTGTTTGATTACAGCCATTCTGCTGTACCTTGGAGCAGCAGGGAAATTCATGTAACAGTCCTCAGCAGCTGCAGGCTTCCTCACAGCCAATGTGAGCAAACTTAAATCCTATTCAGGCAGGAGCTCTTCTGGCACATCAGTCAAGACTTTTGTTCTTCTTTCCCTGTTTAACCTTTAACCTTGTGCTCGTTGGTGTCACACTTTAGGAAAGACTCAAATGAAAAATCATGTAGTAACACCCTTCAAAAAGGGTCCTTAGTGCGTCTGCTCGCAGTGAAAGAAAACTACTGGTCATAAATACAGTAATGAATAAATCCCCCCTTGTCCTCCTGCTCTGTTCCTTTGATAGCCAGAAGCAATTGCATCCACTGGGTTTAGACAGTATTGGGAATGACCAGGCAACTGTACAGTTCTATGGGAATGCCTCCATTGTGCCTGTTCCTCACAATAGCATCATCAGACAGGTTGTGTGGCCATAGGAAGTGCCGCCTTTCAGAAATCCTGTATTATCTTCAACACTACATTTGACATTTGCATCACCAAAAACTGTATTGCTCTGTGACCAAAAACTCTTTGGAAATACTCCCTTCACTAGAGTACTGAAGGCCACAGGAAGAGTCACAAATTGCATAAATATCTTCCTTAAATACAAAAATAAATTTCACATAGAAACATTTATTTTTTATGAACTATATCATATTTTCCTCTGACAGTAGGGAAATACTTACACAGATTTTCATATTGCATTTGTGTCTCATCTAATAAACTGTGTCTGGGCCAAATGCCACTGACTTAAATTAAAAAAAAGAAGAGCACAGTAATTAATTTCACTGTAATAAGTGAGAATATATGGTAGTTTTCTGTCCTTAATAACCAAATATTTAAGAAATAAATACATTTATACATAATAAAATTAGTGTGAAGAAGTGATAATTAAGACTCATGTTGGATATAAATAAGGATTAAAGTCTTTTGGTGCAAGCAATTGCTCATAACACAATCTTTCCAGCTGCGGCTGGTAAGAGTGTGTGAGAATATAACTCAGCCTTGGTGATGAAAAATCATTTGAAATAATAGACAGGGTAAAAGGATGAGTATTGGAAAATAAGTTCTGGGTGGCAGGATACATTAAGCTAAGGAGTAGTCTGCCATAAAAAATACTGGAAGTTATCTGAGAAATTTAAAATAAAATTGGGCAAAATACCCCAAAATTAATATTGGGAAATGATTCAACATTGGCAAGGAAGGAGAATCATATTCAGGTCATCTTTTAAGGAAATAATAGGCCAGTTCTAAAATGTCAGGTTTTTTAAAGCTGACATTGAGTTAAACCAACATATTGATAATTATTCTTTATTTGGATTTCTGGTATGTATTTCTTTTGGTAATTCTCCCTCTCAAAATTACAAGCAAGAAGGAAAAGGAAGTTTTAGTGGCAGTTTGTGAATATCTGACTGATTTGCCTCTTTTGTCTGCTTCTAGCATTCATGCTGATATTATGTGCTCAGCTTTTCTCTGAAAACATGATTTAATCAAGTGGAAGGTGTTGTTTAAGAAAGACTCTAGATAAAGAAATTGATCATGATGAAACAGCCTCCACAAAGTTCAAAATCTACAGATGGCCTAAACCTGATTTTTGTTGGTTTCCTTTCATTATAAATGCATTTGTCTTCTGTCACTGCTTCTTCTGTGGACAAGAAGATTTTGCTTAAATTCACTCACAGGGAGGAGACAATATGATAAGTTCTATATCATAATAATTTTTCTATATTGATATAAGTAATGTGAACATTATATATACCAATTATTTTTTCATTATTGTGATGATGTAGATGAAAATGAAAACAAATCAAAATTTTGAATACATCAGCCTGTTTTGGTTTTATCCTGACATAAGTAGAGATATCTTCTTTTATTGTATAGACATTAACTTGACTGAGTAATTTACAAACAAGGAACTACTTTCCCACTTTTTGTTAACTCTTTATGGACCATGCTGATCTCCTCACTTGGAGATTTTCTAAGAATTTGCAGCCACTGATGTCTAACATCTATTTTACTAAACACATCTTAAATTTGAAAAACAGACATCTGAAGAAAATATTGTTTTTCTCATCTTCTGCTCTTCAGAAAAAAATCGCTCTTTTTGTTTCTATTTGATATACAGTCTTTTTAAACAAAACCTTTTGTATTTGAGATATAACATAATTATTAAGTTATTACTCTAAACTTTGTCCAGTTTCCTTAAACAACTCTTCCATTTAAATTTTAGTGAGTGTCTTCAGCCAAAAATGCCAATTTTTGCTCTTCTTTTCACAATCACACTTTACTGGAAATAGCACCCTGTATGGAAATAAAAAGCAAACATTTTAAATTAAAAATATGTCCTTGCTTATTAAAACAACAACAACAACAGCAGCATCTCACTCTTTTATGCTGGAATAAATTAGCCCTTTAATTTACTTTCATGAAAAAAATACAACCTCGAAGCAATTCTCTTGTGTATAGACCAACATTAAGCCTCATACACAGGTAACAGTCAATCCATTAACCTTTGCTTTGAGCTTAACCTGTGTGTCCCTCGCATCACAGTTGTTCCTCCTTTTAATACCTTTTCCTTAATAGTTGCTCACCCACAACTGAAAAGGGCAGAGCAGCTTCTCATGACATTGACTGTGCCACTGCAATAATAAGCTTCTCTTTTCTTTTTTTCCCACCTCCTGCCTCACTATGGTGTCAGCAACCATTTTTTTGGGGGGAAGGTAATCTAAAAAGAGCTGTAGAGGCAGAGGTCATGTTAAACTGTAACGCAAATGTTATTCCTCGATTATCTAGCTGGGGTAAATGTCAACTGCTTTGGGCTAAAGCAATTGGAAAAGCAGAGTGTGTGAATCTAACAAAGGGAGAGAGACACACACACAAGGAAGGCGAGCTGGGGGAGGGGGAATTTAAACTGGGCCTAGCTTGTTGGCTGGGATGTTAAACCAACACTTGTGTGTATCTCTTTTCTCCAGTGGACAGCAGTGCCGTCAGCTGCATGTGGCCCAAGCCCAGCTTTCCTCAGCCGTTCTTTTGTAATAAGTGTGTCTGCAACAGAAACTATTGTGTGCTGAGGCAGCGGCTTCAATGGCATTTAAACACTTGAGGGATCAGTGTTCATCCCACTTACCAAAGAAATAGCTAATAAATTGTGTGGGGAAAATAAGATATATTTAATCCTGTAGAACAATGCTACAGTTTGAAATCCTTTATTATATGGGACACTTTGAAGAAGTAAATTATGATACAGCATTGATTATAGTTATAGTTAATACAACTTGGAAAAATACATGCTGAAGTGTATGGAAAAATACATGCTAAAATACATGCTAATCCACATTCTTGAGGAGACTAGAGTGCTCATGCTGTTATTCTCATATAAGATTATATTTTTTAGCCATCAATGAATACATTCATTACTGAACATTCCAGATTCTTTTCTCAGCTTTCTATCATTATGCATCATTATTGCTTGTGTCACTGATTCTTAGGCCAAATTACCAAATAGCCAAATAAAAATATTGAGTGCTAATATGAAGTGAATACTGGAGAGATAAATATAATGAGAAAGAAATTTTGACATAGTTTCTGGGAATGCATGAAACCCCACCAGATGGATGCAAAAACCTCACCAGATCCAGATTTAGTGTCTCATGCCCTTTTCCTCCTCTGGATGGGACGATTTCAATTTTCAATAAAGAAGGTGTTGCAATTTGTACAATGAACTGGAGTGAGCAGTATGATGGCCAATGCTGATAATTTTTGGCAAGTTTAAGGAGTTTCTGCTTCTCAGTTGAGAAGCAGAAACCACTGATATGATTTGCCATCATTTTTTTCAATACAAAGTTCTGGAAATTAAAATGTCACTGGAAATTTACTGATTTAGCAATCAGCTAAAGACAAGCATTACTAAACTACCCAAATACAGTCCTCAAAGAATACCACAAACTGTACCAAAAAATACCAAAAAAAGCTGTGACCCAAACTCTGCGTTCCACTAGCAGCTGCATGAGGGGAAAGGTTTTAGGTAATTAGTTCCCTAAATATCCCTGGCATCCTTATTGTGGACTGAAAAGCTATTTCCAACAGCCACACAGTCACACAGAACTATCATACCATAGCTTATGGTTGTTTGTATCACATATTTGCATAGCACTGCTAACAACAAGTTCATGCAATGAAGGTGCTCCACCAGCACAGTTGTGATCACAAATTCTCCAAGCCAATGCTGCTCCACCCATCAAGAACTATTTCTGATTCAGTAGCCAGTGAATCCAGGAAAATTTTTATTTCGTTTAGCATGGCTCCTATTACACTCCATCTGTCTTCTTTACGTAAGAAACTTATTGATAAACTGGAGAAAGTTCAGCGGAGGTCACTAAAATGCCTAAGGCTCTGCAACACTTGACCTGTGTGAAAAGACTCAGGGAACAGGCTGAAAATGAGGTCATGAAGAAGTGGGAGCCAGGTTTTTCACTGACTTGCATGGTGGGACAAAAGATGACAATGATCATAAATTAAAACAGGGGACTTCTGACTTAAGGCAAAATATTTTCATCTACAGGACATTCAAGCACTGGAAGAGGTTGCCTAGAGGTTATCCTGAGAGGAATGTGCAGTGTCCTTCCCTAGAGCTTTATGAGACTGAATAAAATCTTGGGCAACCAGGTCTGATTTCATATATGATGCAGCTTTGAAGAGAAAGCTGCACTGGAGACCCCTGGAGGTCTCTGTCAACCTGATAATTCTACTTTGTGATTCTAGTTTGGATTGTTGTAAAGGAACTGTAACAAAAGCAAAACAAAACAAACCCACAGCAACCCAAAATCCTTCTGCTTTACAATTGTGTAACCTCATCTGTGAAAGTAGTATGAGAAAGTCATCTCAACAGAATATGTGGCATTTACAATATGTCAACAACAATTGAAATTTTCAGTCATTTCACAGAAAGGCTTAGCTTTTCAATAGTTTTCTAGAACCACATTTTATCTTTAACGCATCAAAACACACTGGGAGACAAGAGACCTTGAGTAATGTTGATTTTGTGTGAATATTTGACTCACTGTGACACAGAGAGCATATCTGAATATGACCAATTATTTTGTACAGCTGGAGGGTGAAGCAGACTATGATGGTGTCATGGCTGCCATCAAGGCCATGAAACCACTCGCAAACAGTTAGGGAGTATTTTTAGAAAGTGTTAAATCTGTCTAAAATTTTTTCTTCTGAAAAATCATGTTGAGATTCCACTCTATTTCTGTGGAATGGAGAGCAATGGGAAGAAGCATGTGAGTGATGAATTCATACTTTAACTTAGTGCTGGTAGGGTGGCTTTCTGAACCTAAAATTTAACCATGACATAAGCTTTAAAAGATACTTTTATTCCATTGTTTTCTTTCCCAGACTATTGTGATCAGATGAATTGTCTAATCACTTATCTACATTAGGCATGCCCAAAGGTTGCTTTTGGGTTTCCAGATTAAGTAATGAGCTCATTTCCTGGCGGTGACAGGAGCTAAAAAAACAAATATACAAAAAGCCATTAGAACTAATTCACCCAAACAACTTGAATGAATCACTCAATGTCCTTCTCTCACTGGGGAAAGAAATCAGTGGCTTGATGATAAAATTAAAGATTTTTTTTAAAAAGTAATGGGGTGTTTTTAATGATCATAGTGGTATAATGAAAAATATGCAGAACTATCTATCAGCCTTCTAATATGTAAGTACACATGTGCATCATTAACTTAGCTCATCTAGGGTCATCCTTATGAAAATTAATGGGTGTTTTCATATGCTTCAAGAAAGAATCACTCTTGTAACAAGCAATACTTTAGAAGAGTTAAGGAATTCAGGAGGAAAATCAGCAACAATTGTTGGAAATTATTTGATCTTTTGAGCCATAAACTTGTAATGGAGAAAGAAATGTAGTTTCAAAATGAATGGCACTACTTCCTTTGTATGACAATTTGTTGCTAATTATTTTTAAAATTATTGTAATTTAGGAAAGCATAGCTCTTGGAAAGAGAAGATAGTGTGTAATGAGCTGGTTAGCATTATTAGGTCTTCCAAAGATAATACATTTTAATTCATGAACTTACCAAAAATGTGAAAGATTAAGATTGAATTCTGAAGTTTTAGAACTATTATACTTTAAAGCTTGGGAAAGAAAAACATTTTATGGTGGTAAGAAACATGAAGAGGTGACTAACAGTAAGTATTTACACCACCTGAATGTTTCTTTTATTTTTTGACTTGGTGATGTAGAAGCAGAAGATGATAAGATGGAAAAACTAGAAGCTAAAATTTGATGAATATTAGTGAGAAATAAGATACACCTTTTCTGTCTAACAAATATGCTCTAATCTAGTTAATAGATTTGGACCTGATCTAAGAGTCACCTAATAAAATTCTATAAACTGAATGAATCAGGACTTATGGCAGGGTAACTATAAAAGTGTATTGAATTTGTGAATCAGAGGTGTGAGTAGTGTTACTTCCCTTAAGTGCAATAAAGAAAACCTGTTTTACAAACCTAGGGGCTGAGCCTTGACATGTTTTGATGCAATATTATGACTGAATTTTTAAGTATAGTAATTGGCATGGAAAAGCTTGCATGCAGTAAACTGTTATCATTACTATTGTGGACTTCACAAATAGGACACTAGAAATATTTATGAAACTCAGACATCAAAGTAGTTTCTTTTTATCTCTACCTTCACCCAGCCCTAGTAAAGCCTAATTGAAATACAATAATTATAAATGAGCTTAGCTTCTCAATTTAATTTTCTTGTGAGTAGCTTCATTTATTTTTCTTAGGCTTTGTTAACATGTTTTAATTAAATGATTTAACAAAGCTCAAGACACAACGTGCCATTAGGTATAGGAACATAATGGGACATATTCACAGAGAACTGATGAACCTCTTTTTATAAGTTTGACTGTTGGTACAATTGGGAGACTAAATTTACTCATGAATCTGAGGAACACTATCATGTAACAAGCCAGATCCCAGAAACAGGCTCTCCTGTCCATTTCAAGAAAAACTTGACAAAAAGAATTCTTCATCCTTACCACTAGATTTTTAAATTAATTTAAACATAAATTCCACTCAGAGAGAGAAAAACTTAAACAATATTAACCACAAAAGTCATTCTGAAAGCACATTTTCAGCAGTCTCAAAGCACCATCTGCAAGAAGGCTGACCCCAGATTAACCAAATACTCACCAAGGCTCACACTGAAAACAGCAAAGTCAACTTCTTAGCTAGAGGTACTAAGGGGGAGATAAATCACTACAAACATCAACATCTGTGCCCTACAGCTGTCTCAGTCCTTTCAACCCCTTGCTGGAAAACATTAAAATGAAGCACAGATATGGCTTTATTGTGAAACTCTTTATGATGTATAGACAGTAGAAGCATTGGAAGTCTTGGTTTAAGGGACCAGTTGAATATATTGATAAGACAATACTGGGAGCCCCAACTTGAGAAGAAACCAAAGGTGAGGGGAGGGGTCTCAGATTTCCTTTTGGAAATTTCTTTTTGGAATTTCTTTTTGGATAATTACTTGTTTCCATGTAATTATCACAGGTAAAATTATTATAGTCAAATAACTGCTCTTACTCTGATACAGGGAGAGAAAATTTAACAATTGTCATTACAGTTTGAACATACAATAAAAATGGGTTTAGTTCAAGTCATTACAGCTCCCACAGCTTTTTGATTGATCAGACTATTTGGGATTAAATTTCTTAAGAGCATGCCCTCAATAAAGGAATAAGGGAATATGTGGTCTAAGAGTAAAGAGGCAAGTTTCTCCAATTCTTCAATTACAATTGTCCAACATGCTCAAATTCTCATTGTAACTAGACCAAAATAATAATTTAGATAGGGCACCATGAAAGAAAAACTTATGATGATAAAAATTTGAATTATTTATTCTTATGAAAAATATAACAGCATATTCCCAGAAGGCTCATCCTTGTGAACATTTTCTGGTTTTGATGTTCCATTAAAAAGTCCTGAATATGTAAAAATATCCATACATTTCTCATGTTTAATGCATTCTTTGTGTGAACTTGGATTGTATAAAAAGAATTAGGCTACTGTCACGCATGACTCATTTAAAATGTGCAGAAATAGTAATCTTTCCATTTGTTAAGCATCTTTATTTATTTGAAACCATACATGCATTCCAGAGAAAAGAACAACCACCCTTTGCTCTCATCAGTCTTTTACACATTAAAAAAAAAAAGAATCTGAACAAGGAGACAGAAGACTGAAGGAATCTCCCTTCAGCCCCAATACTCAGAATAATTTTCTTTTTCAAAATACTGCTTTGACTCATCTCCAGTTTCAATGAAAACCTTGAGTTTTCCAAGTGCATGTAAATAAAAAAAATCAAGTAAATTTCAGTTTCTGAGGTTTTGCTAATTTGCTTTGTTTTCTATTTCTCCAGAATTTTTGGGATCAATATTTCTTTTTAATTTCATCATGGTAGGCATAGATTTCTCACTAATTTGTCAGGTGCATATCTAGAAGAACTGTGTTTCTGAGAGAGAATCTGCAGTGAAACAAAGCCAGGTGAATACTGAGAGAACACATTTCGTGTGACACAGTAGATGTCTCTGGCTCCTTTAAGCTCTATCTGATGTAGTACAAGCTAAAAAGAGTCTGCACAGGCCATACAAGCAGAGTCAAAAAGCTGAAAATCTGAAAAACTACTTTGCCTGAGAAAATGCAAAGGAAGAAGGCTACATGTACAGCTGGGAAACAAGCTGGTGAAGCCTAGTAAAAAGTCTTTGTAGTAAACTGCAGAACCTCCACTTTTTTCTCTAAATAGATGGCAGGTGCAGTGCTGAGAAGCAATACTTGCTGCTGAAAATCTTTCTAGCTATTACAACTTATATATGACACCTACAAAATCTTACCATTCCACAGGGCTGTTCTCTTTGTTTAAATAAATGGAAAAATGGAAGGAGAAATGAACAAGTCATAAGGACCAGAGAGCTTCTGTGAGAGCTCAAAACCATGAAATGCGTTGCTGGTTGTTTTCTTGGTTTTTTTTTAATAGTCTTCAACAAGAGCAATAAAACAAACAAACAAACCACAGGATTATTATTCTCCACTTACCATGTCTGGGGCAGAGCCCCTGTGGCTGATCCAAAGAAACCCTTCCCACCTATTTGCTCCTTGTGTAAGGCAGAGATGATGCCTTATCTCCTTTATTATTGACATTTTCTGGGCCTGCACTTCTGCTCCTCAGTCTGCAGCAGGACCTGCACCTTCCTTCTTGCCGTGCAATCCTGTTTGGAAGAAGTAAATCAGCATTGAACCTGCTGCCTGCCTCATGAAGAGCATAAAGTAGTTACATTCCCATGTAAACAGTCATCCTCTGCACAAAGGATCCCTTCCAAATTGCAGCAAAAGTAGAAGTTCCTATAAAGCATTAAAAATGTATGTAATTAGTCAGTGGCTAGAGAAAAAGGCACGGCTAGCTGTAGTTCTCAGCTGGAAGCAGTTCAAAACCATGTCTGTCTTCTCCAAAATCACTCTTTTAACACTGCTAAACAGGAAAAGGCACACATTTTTTCTCATATTGAAATTGTTGTTGTATATAATACATCTAAAACCACGCTGGCTGGAAGGAGGCTAGGCTTGAAAGAAATTCTTTGGCCTCGTTGCTTGTACTTTCAGTCAGGAAAGCACGAAAAGGGGAGAAAATAGCTCACCTCCAGGTTCTGCTAGAGGACCTCTTCATGGGTTTTGTGCAACACCAAGCACACAACATTTTAGAATCAGAGTTTAAAATGGGCTCTCTTAACTTGCAAGAACCTCTGCACTTCCAGAATCAAGAAAAGATTAGAGAATGAATACAGAGGGAGAGTCATAGTGCAGAGGTTGAGCTGAGGTTTTATGGTGGATTCCAGATGTTGTGGGCTCTGCTTGTCCAGCTAAACACAGCTGTGACTTAATATTCCTAGACTGTCACACAGAAGGAGCATTTGTTTGTATTCTTTTGGAAAAGAAAATATGGTTTATAAATTAATGTAGTCATATTTTATTCAGATTAACGATTTTTCAGAAAGGGTCAGGTGCCTATTACATTGTGAGGGGAGTGCTTGTACGCCAGCAGTCAAGCCCTTGCTACTAGCACCGCAGCTAAACTTAAGAAAAAAAAGTAAGAAAGGGTAGCAGAAGAATTCTTTACAGCAAGGAAGGTAGCACTGAACCAATTGAATTAAACTGAGAAAGAATGTTATACAGCCAGATTTTCAGTAAAGCTCCTTGAGCATGAAATCAGTGAGGCTGCAATTCACCAGTGTCAGGGGTTTTAAAGTCCCTTGGTGCTAAGGATGACAGCGCCAGTCAGAACAAGCCCAGCTCAGTGGGTTTCCAGACTGCTCTGCTGGCCTGGAGCACCACTCACAGCAGTGTTCTAAGGGTGAGCTGCCTGCACCAGCAGCTTTGCTTTGAGCCTTTCTTCCTTTGGTCACTCTGAAGGAAAGAGTTCTGCTTGCCTTTCCTGGATCTAAGTGCTCAGAAGAGGAGATGGTAATGTGTACTGAGCAACAGTGCCTGCAGCATGTTGCAGGAGGATTTTTTGGGAAACAATATTTCCTTTTCCTGGCCATTCTCTTCATTCAAAACAATAATTACCTGGGCAATTGTTCACTGTCTACCTGAATCTGGAAAGGGTAAAATTGCATCTGTGGAAAATAAAAGTGCTGGTGAAAATAGAGATATTTTCTCCATCAAGACAGCTCCATGATGAACAGCAGCACAGTTGATGTATATATACCTCACCTTTCCCCCTCTTTAGTTACTGTTAATTAAGCTGTTTGCTGATGTGCTTTTCACAGTGGTGGGCAGACTGAGACTGGAAACTTCACAGAGCATTAGTAAAAACTCCTGTTCATTCTGAACTTTTCTTCAGTCTGATTATGATGGCTTTTAGAAACATAATAAACCACAGGTATGTATTTAAGGTACTAATTTTCTGAAGAGAATATTAATTTGTCCTGAGAAAATAACCTTCTGCACAACATTTCCTGGAATAGGAGTTTTAGATACCTTCTTAATAACAAACTTCACTGGAAACTACAGAACATGGATACTTGTGAATGCTCCATAGTATAATTTTCATCCTTGGAATAAAAAAAATGGAAAGATGCATAAAATAAATAGGAAACCAAATAAAGATTTTATGTTCAAATAAAGAAAAATTAAAAGCCCATTCTAAACTAATTGGAATAGATTTCTTGCATCTCAAATTGCTTTTGTTGTGATAGTTAATTTTTACTTATACTGTCTTTTTTATAATCTTTTTTTCTATTGTGAAACCTTCTCTTACTTCACTGAAAAAGACATGGTGTATGTCTGTTCTGGATGGTTGAGAGAACTCTGATCCCTTTCAAGACTTTCCTGAATTCATAGCTTTTTTGTCCCACAAGGACTACTTTTCTTATGTGATTTACATTCTTTGAGTAGAGGGTACATAACTTTATCAGCAATATTTGAAAGAATTCCTTAATCATTATGCAAGATCATTCATAGTGGGGCAAACTTAGTGAATCATGTCATACATGTGCTATTTTGAAAACATGGTTTATGGAAAATTTCCAGATAACAATTTATAAACAAAAATTCATAAATATTCTCAGTAAAAAAATCCATTTATGAGATCTCAGAATATTTAAGTAAATGAAGTCATTGTATTTGGTGTTTGTATATGCCATAGAACAAAGTATATTTCCCAGTTTTCATCTTTCTCAAGGATAAACACCCTGGGTGCCTATCAGTGAGAGTAAAAACACAAAATATTAAGGTGTATACACACCTTTTTTAATAGTAGTATGCAGTTGCAATGTTTTGTCTTGAACTAGCTTTCATAGGATGGGGTACAGTGTATTTAATGAAAAGGGTTGATTTGAATGACAGCTGAATACCACAAAGAAAAGGGCAGCCCTGCATGGGTCATGACTGAAATTGGCTGCTGCTGTGATTTAGTAAGAGCTTTTCAGTTGGGAAGTGGATATTGTAACTCACAAAAGGTAACTTACAGCAACAAATTGAGCTGAATAGAGCTCTGAATTAATTCATGGTTTATTGAGTTCCCCTCTTGTCAGTGATAGCCAACAGTTAACTGAAGTGATTAGTTCAATATTCAGTCACAATGATCTACAGCCAACTTTCCAGCTTACAGAAGTCCTGAAAGGTTTAATTTAAATCCTGGCAAGTACATAATTTAAAAACAAACTAAAACAAACAAATAGAAACTACCCAAAATTTGAGGCCTGGGATAGGTGAGCTCAGTACAATGCAGAGGATGATGATTTTTGCCATGAAACATACCGCCCCTCAGTCTTAGCCTTCATACAGGATAGATTAGATAGGTCTTGTTGCTGCCCAGCATTGCCTGATGCACCAAGGAGGTTTTATGTTTATGCTGTTGTCTGCAAACTTCTGAAAATAAGTAATAATTAATGTCTAGTATGTACACTAATCCTGAAATCAGATTGAGCTGGAAACTTTCATTTTCCTAGCCTAGCGAGAAGACAAGAGTGAGTTAAAATACCAGTATCTCTTTGCAACATTACCATGATGAATAAGAAATAAACATGGGTTCATATCAAAGGGTATCTTTGCAATGACAGCATTTACAAACAGAAGCTTAAAGATGAGACCTCATTCAATAAGGGGCCTCAGTCTCATCACAAGTTGTGATGAGGTTTAGCTCTATTGTTCCTTCACCATTTCCTGTTATGGCTGTGTATTGGTCCTGGAGGAAAACAGCTGGTTAATTCCTTTACTCAGGAAAACAAATTATTTGTGTGTGGTTTTTTCAAGGCCTATCTGCCTTTTCTTATCCAGATTGTGCAACGAAGTATGTGAAGTCACACTCTAAAGCACACAAGTTCCCTATAAACACTTAGCAGTATCACAAAAACATCTGCTCCATAGGAAACTGACTGGCAAAAATTTAAACCAGAAGTTGTGACAGAAAATGTATCCTCTCCTTAGAGAATGTGAGAAGGTTTGAAGTTGCCTTATCATCCCAATTTTAGAAGAATTTTATGTGATGTTATTGGGCCAACCTAAAGGAAATGGATTCCTGTTTTTCGCTAAAACCGTGAGTTCTGTGCCTTTTCAAAGGCAGAGACAGCACTTACTGCTATTGGGAAGGCTTTCTTATAACCATGTAACTGTAAGCATAAATGTTCTTAAAGAGGGGCACTCCATGAAAAAGACCTCAAGGCAAAGCAAGAGGTCAGTCAGGACACTGAATAAAACCAAACCTGTTCAAGCAAATAGGTATTAAAGCCAAAGGAAATCAAAAGCATATTATCCCATATTTGCCTTATGCATTTTAAAATATATAATAATAAGGAAGGAAATGATACATGAGCATTAAATGCAACTGGGTTATCTGTGATCCCTGGTATTATTCATTAAGTGTTGAAGATCAAATTCCTCTCTGTTGTAGCACCCTTGGTTTTAGTGGAGTTTCACCCAGTAAGAGGTTTGGTCCTTACCTAGAGCAGATTGTACATTTTATCTACACATATAAGAGCATCTTTTTCATAACCACAGCAGATCATCTCACACTATCATGGGGATTTTGCAACAGATTACCATCCTCTTTCTCCTGGTAATAACAGCAGGAGAGCTATGAAAATAAGGACAGATAAATAGGTGTTCCTGTAAATTTTTAAGTTTTCATATAAATCTAATTGGCTGTATTCATACCCACTTGCAATCATATGAAAAACAAATCAATACTGAGAGACTCAGTTTATTTTAAAATATCAAACTATTAATACTCATAAAGGCAGCTGCTCATGGTCAGTCTAGTAAGTTAAAGAATGTCCAGCATATCAGTGGAAATAATTAATAAATTCAGAGAAATAATGATGTTCTGCAAACAGTAAAACACACCGCAAGTTAAGTCGGAGTTATTTATTAAATTCTTCAAAGCAACATGTCTGGCACAATCAAGCCAAACTCTCAGGCACGTGATTAACTTGGAGAATGTGACTGGCCTGACTAGACCCAAGGGATTACATATTTTAAAAGTCACAATCTTCTTAGGTATTTTGTATTGGATACAGAAGACATCTAAATGCACCATATGGAAAATTTGCCTTTCATTTCTATGGAAAGTGTGCTATCTTTCACTCCATGTAATTATTTAATTTTTTCTTCATTGCACCTAATTAGCATTCATTGCCCTATCTTTAAACTGTGTTTCTGCCTGTGCATTTCGGAGGACACTGGAATCATCGCATGGCACATCCCACAGCTGGGGAAAACAGATCTTCACTAGGACTTCAAGGTCTGCTTTGAGATACCTCAAAATGCAAGGCAGAAGATGCACAAGTGACTCTACTGGTGGCTCTCCAAAGAACTGTGTTAAACTTACTGCTGAGCTATAGATGTCAACTAGTAGGCAGTTTAAAAGAGAGAACTCTACGCTGATTTAATAATCCTAGCCTGCAAAGTTACACAAAATTATTTTTCAGAATCATGAGAGAGACATTGTCTAGAATTGTACAAGATTCATCTACACTGCCTGTGTAGGTTGTATCAGGTGTGCATTTTGAATCAAATCCTTCTAATTACATATTTTATGGTGCTTTTGTTCACACTTGAAGAGTGCCCAAAAGAACAAATGGTATTTATTACTTTCAGATGAAACTCAACAAGAAGGAAGGCTTCAAAAAGGAATCTGACTGTGCTTTAGCTGCTGATGCGTGTTCAGTTCACAAGACCACATTAGACCTAGTCTTTAGGACCAGGTCTAATGTGGTCCTGCATCCCCCATCCTGCATCTGAGAGACCTAGTCCCAGTGCACAGCACTTATTTCTTAGTTTAGATATAGCTCAGCATGTCTGAAGTGCTTCAAGGCTAAGCAGTAGATCTATACCAGGTCATAAGAGAGGGTAATCTGAACTATTCTTTTTCTATAGTCTAGAGATAGCAGAAGAGTCCTTTTCAAGGTAAAATATATTAATAATATTCTTAAACTTTACAGAATAATTCAGTCAAGAAAATTAACTTTCTAGCATTTTTGAAGTCAGAGAACAGGCAAAGGTTTGTTGACTTTTTGTAGTGCTGTTTAATTTTAGCCTCCTATTAAGTCCATATTTGTGATTTTTTAAAAAATCAGAATTTTCTTCGTCACAATGTCCTGTTTTTTTAGTCACGAAACCAGCTCTGTAAAAGGAAGAGGAATGCGCTCTTACTTCAACTTTATCTGTTAGCTACAAAAAATGAGTTTAATCATTTCATTAATCAGCCATCTTTATAGATCAAACTATATTCAGTCTTCCCTAAAGATTTTATTCTGTGATCACCGTATGAAAAACTAAAATGGTGAACAGGAAATTGAAACTGTTATTATACAGGAAATAACAGCACTCTGTCAAAATCTACAGAAGAAACATATGTTAAAACTTACTGTCAACATCAAACATATCAGATCAGATAGAGAGAAAGACCAAAATTACAAGAATCATTATAATATCAATTGAGGGCAAAGTTCTGTGTGAAAATAAATCCTTTCCAGCTCCATGAAAAGGAGTTGAGCACAGAGTATCTGATGGAGCAAAGATCCTGTCATAATTTCATATACTGGTGGATCATATGACAGAAAATTCAGTTCCCTCTCCCATCCCTACAGATTTTGTACAGTCACAACTGTAATATCTAATATGTGTAATGAACTCTGTGCCTTTGTTACCTTGCCTGGCTTGCAAGAAGTGCTCTGGTGTTCATTACCAGCCAGGAATTAGGTGTTCAAGTGCTGTTTTCTCTAGTACAGTCCTGGTACATTGTATTTTGATTTATTTGCAAATTTAACCATTGTTTGATTAAAGCTGTGAGAAAGTGTTGAGATGGAACAGAAAATAAGGGAAAATGCACTGATTTGTGGGGATTACTGTCAAGGTTTTTGAACTTTTGTAAATGAACTGAGAAAACTGCACTCTGTAATAATTATTACTGCCTTAGTACCCAACAGCTATTTTATCTGTATTTACTTAATCTATCTATTTTTCATATATCAATTCATCACATGAAAAAATTATTTGTATTCTTAGGTCAACATTTTTATGGCAACAGTTGGAATGAAATAGCTACCCATTTCACTGGCATGCAGTATTAACCACTAACTAAAACATGTATTTTCCACATGCATTTCACCTGGAATTTAAAGGGGAATTCGGAACAGCATAGCATCAGGGGTTTACCAGCCACAGAGGTTCCAGGCACTTTATAGCTTCTCCTTTCTCAGAACTTACTAATTACAGCTCCTAGAACTAAGTTTTAGTCAGAGTAATCCCCAGGATGTTTGGTGCAGCACAGGCAGAAAAGCAGTGCATTTTTTTTTGCTGGTGAGCACTGCTCAGACATGACTCAATTTGCTGGAGTTCTGAGCTCTGCACTCAGCATGGCCTCAAGTGTACTTAGCATAGGAAATCTGATGGGCAATATTTGAGTAAGTTCCTGTTAAACACTTCTTCTGAATTCTTCTGAGAGTACTCTTCTCTCCCCATACATATGGAAACAGTAAATAGGATCCCCATAGGATCCCCATAGGTTCCCCAAGTTCTCAGGTTGTCCCATAGAGTTGAACTAGGCAATATAAAAACAGTAAGCATTACCAAGACAAACAAAACCTTGTGCAAAAACTGGTTGGAAAACCATCTATAGTGACAGACATCATGGACAGCTTCTAACAGTTTCTGACTTCTCTGATAGTTTAATAGTTCACAACAACTATTAAAACCACAGCAAACAGATTGTCACCCTTCACCTTTCCAATTCTTCATGTTACTTGTGAGCTAACTTTTCTCTCTTGTCTCTTTAAATAAGATTTCCTACCATACTGAATACAACTGTGCTATCTCTAAAATATTAAAACCAAATTCCTTCTTCTTTCTTTTTGTTTCATTCTCTAGGCCTTAAGTTGTCTCCTAAAGCCGTGTGTTGACATCTAATTCCTATATGTGGCACAGTCCAGAATTTGAGAGTAAGCCTAGAACATTAAATTTTCCCATGAGTTCCTTGCTTTAGAATATTGTTATACAATTAGCACACCAAAAAGCTGAGCACTTCTTGCTTGGAATTAAAGTGTAAAAAGCATATTCAAATATGATTGTTATAGATCCAAGCAGACCAGATCTTTGAAGTTCAGGACAGGTAATCAGAGCTGTTGCAAAAACTACTTTTTCTAGTCATACTGTGTAAGGTTTGAACAAAGGTTTGAAAAGGAAAAACAAGAGGACAAAAAAGATAAAACATGACGTGACTTCTGTGAGATCTCCCTCCCTTCTTCTAAATCTGCAGGATCACCAAAGACCTCAGATGACAAAGTAGTTCTGGATGGTTTGGGTCAATCCCAACTTTATGTTTTGGTGGCCTACTTGGGCCACTACAGACACAGCCATCAGGTGTCTGTGCTTGTACTTTTTTCCTGATGCCAGAGTAAGACTGCTCTAGTCTTCCTGGCATCTGTATTAATAACACCAGTCATTGCCTTTTTTAGTTACTTCAGGTAAAATAATGGAAAACCTGAATTTCTCAGCTTTGTTTCTACTAACAGTCTCTATCCACTAGTTGAATAAGGTTGCTAGCCTTAGAGTCTAGAGGGTGTTATGGGAACCTGGAAAGGAAATAGGAAAAAATATTTGAAGCAGAAGCCTTTCCACACAATATAGGAGATATTTAGGTTCTTGCCTTCATGGTTGAATTTACAGCCACAGCATGGACCCAATGTTGTTTAACAAACCATATTACTCTACCATTCAAAGCAATTTTTTTTTAATTTTCACAAATATTCACCATGTGTTCAGCAATAGTCTTGATGCAAGAAATTAGCTTATACATGTTGATAAAACTATTGGTGAATCAAATTTTGCTTTGCTGAACAAGTCAATAGTGACTTGCAATAGCTTACATTGAAATAGAGAAAATGTGGCATTGATTTCACCTTGAACACAACATCCAGGGGAGAGATGTCTGCAGTTACACACTGGACCGTAGAAAATTACAGTATTATCAATACCATGTTTCTTTTGGTTCACTCCTGGAATACCTCTCTAATTCTGACATGTGATATACTACATCACCTCCATGACTGGTAGACTTATTCCTTTCATCTAGCTTTCAAGGTAGAGGACCTGAACTCAATTTCTTTTTTCTTTTTCAGTCTTTTTTCTTTTTCTTTTTAAGACATTCTCAGGTTGAGCCATAATAAAAAGCAGTAGTTTGGGCACCACTGAAGTAGGCAGTCATAAAAAGAAAACAGGAATTCGCAAAATCAGTTGGAGTTGATGTTTATTCTTTCTTTAATGCAGTCTGTGCAAAAATGAAATTCACTCTCTTTGGATTGACTGTTGCTATATACACCAAGCTCTAGTTCTTCAGAGTTTGACCACCTTGAGTGATATATGTTAATGACTTGCTTTAGCATTGCACCTAATATAAATCTTGCTGTCATTGATGAAAGGAATAAAAGTTTTATTTGTTAATGAAATATGATGTGGTCTTTCTGGTGCTCTATTTAAACATCACCTAGGAGTAGATCATGTTTTTAGAAGACAGGAGTAGCCCCAGGCCCTCCATAATTCTAATTGATGTAAATGAAGAAAATAATGAAAGCCTGTGTGTGCTGACCCTGTTATACAGAATGGTTTCACCTCAGTTAATCAAAGAACCTTTAGAGATGTTGCAAGCATCTGCCCTGAATAGAGAGTTTTTCAGTCTCTGATACTTAACTGGCTGCATTCAGATGAGATACTGTGCCCAGACTTCCAGCAAAACAGCTTAGTTTCTAAATGCTGACACATTGAAAACAAAGTACCATGGAACTAACATGAAAACAATACTAAACTCCTGACTGCAGAAAACATCGTCTTTGATTTTGGATGAAAATGAGATGAATGAATAAATCTGAGAACTAACTCCTTCACTTAGGATGTTTGTGTTCCTGCTAAGAAGCTGAAAGCACAGATAAATTTTCATTTTGTATTTGAAATGCCAAACATCAGGTTTGACAATACTATATAGAGCAAAAACTAGGAATAACACTTCCTTTTCAGTCACTAGCTTTATAAAACTGACATTTGCAAAAGCTAATGGAGTTCAGAATTATTTCTTTTTACTCTGTAGTAGCTTATTACAGCATTTTTCTGGAAACACAGATACTCTGGTAGCATGTTACCTTTGTTGCATCTGAAACGTGTACTTTCCATAAAATGACCTTCATGCTATGCAGCCAGTAATATTTGCAAGTAAAACCTGAAGACAAATGAAAGTCTGTAATAGCACCCTGGAAGGTTATGTTTATTGATTACAAGACTGAATATTTTCACGGTGATATTCCTTCCTCATAAAAATGAAGCATGAAGAGTTTTTTTAATTTTTTTTTACAACCAGAAGTATTTACAATTGTTTTACAGAAGTGGTTATTTAATTTTTTAGTGAGTTCATAGAGTGTTCAGGATCAAAGCAGTAATTCTAAGTACTGGTTGTGTACAGAATGAATTAAAAAAGATAAAACAGAAAAGCAAGACTTGCAGAGAAGGTCCACCCTTATGATACTCATACAAATTTAAAAGCCAAGCTTCTTGAATGCTAAACAGTAGATAATGAAATTTCTATAAGTTTAATGTCTTTCAAATGTGTAAACAAAGGCTTGTTTTTGCAAATTGTGAAAGATGCATTAAAACAAGAAAAGAAGAGGCAGGATAGGAAAAGTACAAGGGTGTGGTGAAGATTTACAATGAGAAAAGAAAAAGAATGACGGTATAATATTCTGATTAAAAAGCAAAGGAGCAGAGAAGCTGTTTAGTACTCTGTAAGTACCACTGTAAATGGAATTGCTTCTCAGGCACAAATGCTTCTTAATATCACTAAAATGTTACAAACAATATGTTATTTACTCTGAACACTCCTTCCCTTGAAAAAGTCTGTCCTAAAGTAAGAAAAAAAATCTGTTCTCATACTGATTTACTGGAACCTGTGCCATTTTTTTTGTTTGTCTTCCTTTTTGAAGAAATTACTGCAAATACAATGTTGAAAAAACCTGAATACTGTTTGAGGTGAAAAAGCCAGATGGGCAGAAAAGCAGCACTTTCATGTGCTTTCCCAGGCCTGTCAAAATGGTCCCTGCATTAGCCTGAAGGTAGCACTGTAAATCTTTACATATCAGCAAAGATCAAGATATGAGGAGAACCGTCCTTTCCTATTGAAACTAAAATAAAATGCAAAGCTGAGTAGGGAAGCCAAATAAGGTTTGCAGGAAAGCCCTGCCAGGCTGAACACTCTCCTGTGTATCTCTTTCTGACATTTGCTTGTGCCATTATGAAAGAGAAATGAGAGGACTGAACCTAATTAACCCTTATCATTCCCATTCTCCCTGTTACTGAAGACTACCTTCCTAAAGCTATAAGTGTTTTCTGACTAGGAGAAATCAAGGAACTTGAGCAGCAAGATATGGTCTACTCTTCATCAAAAGGAAATTATGTGCCCAGAATGAGGAAGAATTACATATTTTGACTTTGAAAAAACAAAGCTTTTGAATATATTGTACTTCTGCAAGGCATCTAAATTTTCCTTGGATCACTCACCTGAGATATCATTACAATTGGTTTCAGAAAGAATTGATCAATTCTATCAATGTAAAATGAAGAAAAGAAAGTCATCACTTGCACAGTACTGAGGCTTTTTAACTGCATTATAGGCTATGTTTTAAAAAACAAACAAAGCAACAAAATAAAAATGATCAGTAACTGCCTTCTTGCTTCCATTCCTTAAATGAAAAAAAACATCTTCTAATATATTTTTTAAGTTGTGTCTGCAAGAGACTTTTAATTTTGTAGAAGCTGTGGGATGAATGGACATCCATGAAGAAATTCTAGCTTATAAATACAGCACAGCAGAAAAGTTGACTGGGTTTCTGATTTCTCCACTGACCTTTGAGTGCAATTGCCATATTAATACATGACATTAATATTGACGAAGGTCCCAGGAGGCACTCTTGACCCTGAGTGAAAGCAAGGACTATTCCCTGAGGGGAAAAGGGAATGGCAACTTGAGATGGTGCAGCGCAGAGAGATGTTGGAAATGGAGTGGTGTGATGGGTCAGGAGGTGCCTGCAGGCAAGCCAGGTCCTGACTTCTCACTCTGACCAAGGAAAGGGAGAAGGAGTGGGGCAGCTTGTCCCCACAATTCTCCTTTACCTAGCACCTACGTTTTATGACACTTCTTGCTTGGAGCAAATCACAGTAGTTAATAATTTGTAACAGAGGTAGATGACATAGCAAAAAACTCCTTGGCCTTACAGTACCAGGCTTCCCTCACAAGAATAGTGTTCTATTCAAATAAATTCAATGCTTCCTGTGAGAGCCAAAACCAATAGCTTTGTACTTCCTGGATAACATGGATCTGTTTCTGTTGGCTGCTTCACCTTTCAGTGAGTGCACTGGTTGCTGCACATTTCTGTGGTTTTTTAGATAATCCACGTAAATTTGAAGGATCTGGCTCTTTCCTTCAAAGGGTTAAGCTTAATTCCTAGCTACATGCACTGTCACAGTGCCACATTAAAATTAAGTGCTATTAAAAGAAAAAATAAATAAAATTTAACATTTTCAAGCAGGAAGAAAGCTTTAATCTAAGACTGAAATACAACAGATCATTAAATCACAGTTTAAACGGGATCATAATTTACTACTCTAAAGTCTTCCTTAAACAGAACTATGATTTGCATCATACTACATGAAACTCGTATTTTTTGGTTTTTTATATAATAGAGCTGTCATATGAGAAGTTTGTTTTGGACAAAGACATGTTTATACTTAACTTCAGCAATTCATTCTGATCCAGTCTTCTATATTTGCTGCATTATTTTTTTACAGTGAAAGTTGCACAAATCTTCTCGTGCCTGGTGCTGCTGCATATTTGTTGTCAGGAGGTCTGTATCATTCTTGCTGTCTAGGTTGGAAATACAAAGAAGAGCAATGAAAGAAGAAGAAAGTAGACAAAATGTAAAGAATATTCATTTAAATGTATAAAATAGGGTAATATTTTGCATTAACAATCTCTTATAACTAGCACTTATGATATATTATTCTATATAAATAAAAGAAAGATTTTCTTCTGCAAAGTATCTGTTTTTACAAATAACTATGCTTTCTTGTGTTTTTAATAAGTCTGAACTGAAAGATCTATGATATAATTTTCCATACCACCTAATGACCACTTTAAAGTACTACCTTGTTCTTTAGTATAAATTTCTGAGTAGGAAAAAAATCAATACAAATTAATAAAAATAATATGAGAGTCTCTTTAATTTGTGCTTGTATGAAGAACACCATGCCATATTATTGAAGACCCATAGATTTCTGTGTTTTCACGAGAATACCTCAGGGATTTTGGTTTTCTCACCCTCTACAAATTGTACTTACCAGGTTTTTTTTCAAGTATGACTATACTAAATTCACAGTTGAGCTTATGTGTGTTTTCTATTATCATTGTTTTCTTGTTATCTGAGTCAAAGCACACCTCACTCCTTACTGCGTTCCCTGGAGCAAAGTGAGAGATAGACACAACTTTGATAGATGATATCTGGACAGCAAGTGTGCAGGACCTGTTGTGGTTATACTTGACAAGACTCGCTGACATTTTTGCAAAGGCATAACTTGATCCTTCCATCACAGCATCTGAAATGCCTCAAAATACAAAAACTTTGGTTTTAATCAATGGTTAGGGTGATCTGTTTTTTCTTGAGTAAAAACACACTATAATGCAGGAAGTTTCCAGTCTATTTCATTCTAAGAGCAATACAACTGTGATTTAAATATTTGCCCCTGTGCTTTTCAAACATTTTCTGACCAGGTCTGTCAACTGACATTTTTCCCAACTACTTAAATAACAAGAGGTGTTAAAACTGTCTTGGTGTTAGTCTTACCCAGAAAAGTTCATTACAGAAATAGAAACAGAAACATTAGGAATTAAAGGCTCTTCTCTCATGTATATCTTGAGATGCCTAATCACTAAATAACAGTATAGGAATGAACAATGCAATCTGAATTTTTCATGATAGCAAAAACATATCATGATACAACCATGTGTAAAGATATTAGTAAATAAAATAATATAAGAAGCTAATAAATGTCTAGGAAGAAGAAATAAAATCATTGTGTAACTTCCTGGTTTAGAACATTCTTGCTGCAGTACATCCATTGCAAGGATGAGTTTGGACAAGTCCAAAGGTAGCTTCTAAGTGGAAGCTCAGCTTGCAGGAGGCGGGGGCTAATATGAGCCCCTCATGTGTGCAGATGTAGGTATGGACTGACACCAGTCATTCAGATGCCCTGCTGCCTGGCCAAGTGTAAAGTCCATCACTACTGCAGAATTATATTTCTCTCCTCTTGCTGTGTTTCCAGCTCATGAATCTTTCATTCCTGTGAGCTGAGCTTTAGCAGGAGCCATGAGAGGAGGACAAACTATTTTATACAAAACACTTATCATATCATTGTGGTGATTTAATTAAAATGTTTGTGACATTTATGATTAACCCAATTGATTTAGGTTAGATGTCCTCTCAACCTGACCCCAGGATCAGGACTCTCAGGGGGCAGAAGGACTTCACTGCAACTTTTCCTTCCATAAAATTGATAAAGAGCAAGGGCAAACAGAGTGTCACCCAAAGCTTGCCACATAATCAGGTTCTCTGCTAATGGCAGAGAGACTACATCATTATCATAGTTGGGGTTTTTAGCAAAGAATAAAGATTTCCTGACTTACAGTTCTTAAGGCATGCCTTTCCTCTTTTTTAATGTACTTAATTTTTGTCCAAGTAACGGGCACACTGTTTAAGTTTAGAAATCCACCCAGAATAAAACAGATCTAGTGTCATATCAGGGCACTGGTAAGCTTAATATCCTTTCTTCAGCACTTGCCAAAAGATTGAAGGGTAGAAAAACTCACCAAAATAGCCACCCCCTTCTCAAACTTAGGAAATTTTTTCTCTCCATTCCCATTAATTAGTAGATTAATCGATATACTGAAATATTTTTCAAGTGATGTGAAAATGTGTATCATCTAATATTTCCCATTTTTTTTTCACTAATAATTGATTTCACTAGGGCATTTCTCAAAGCCCTGGTTACTTCTCCACACAGATCACTGGAGCAGCTCATTAACTCCAAAAGTGGGTTTTGCATGTCTGATATGAGACATTTCCTTTCAGTTTGGTCCTTAACCTTTCTGAAGCTTGGCTATACAGTAGAGACACTATCAACTACCTGAGATTAGCCCAGTAGCTCTGAGCACAGTGCTAATAATACCAAGGTCGTGTGTCTGGCCCCTGTACAGGCTATTCACTTGAGAGTTGGATTCAATGATTTTTGCGGGTCTCTTTCAATTCAGAATATTCTGTGAAACAAATACTTACTTTTCATGTAAAGTTTGGATAATTTTTCCACAAGCTATTTCTATGTTCATGCGTTTTGTTCTTCAGTCTATTGATGGGAATGATGACATACCAACATACTATGCATTTAGCAAAGAAATTAAAGCTTTCTATATCTGTATTAAATCTTATCCTTCAACTCCTCCCTTTAACCTCTTCTGAAAATCCATTAAAAATCACAAACGCTAAAGCAAACAGTTTAATTAAATGGCTATCAGCTAGACACTAATTTTCAAGAAATCATTGGTTTATTCTTTGCACAGCAATTGCCTAATCCCTACTGACTCTTTTGTATGAACTAGCAATTGACACTGCTACTGCTGTTCAGAGGCTTGCTACTGTTTTCTTTTGATCATGCATTTTAGGATTTGTTTTCTGGTTGCATGGCTAGTGCACACTTTCCATATTTTTGGTGCCAAAAAAACCCAACTAAATAAGGTAATTATACTCAAGATCTCTGTTATTTCATAGGGCTTTATAAATATATCTCAATAGAGTTTGACCAAATAAATCTGGTTTCATAAATTGAGTAATCAGGTACATAAAAACCAGCTGCTGCAGAACAGGCAGAAAACAAAAAATATACTGGACAGAAATTAAAATCTCTCATGAAAATAATGTCAAAATTAAGAATGTCAGCAAAATAGAGGGGTGAGAAGAAAAGAGGAGAGGAGGGAAGATTGGGGAGGAAGGTTTGTCGCTGGCTCGAGTTAAAAAGGAGTGTAGGGTTACTCCAGGGTGCCTTTGCTAATAATGACAAGATCGTTTGCTTCTCACATCTGTAGGAAAAAAATGAGAGGAGAAGATGGAAAAGAGGTCCTGGGATGTACCAGCTGTTGATGTTGGTCCTCCCTGCTGAGCCCAGAGCATTGTGCCCCTACCGGAAGGCATCGCAATCTGTTGACATCTCCAGCTCTCTGCTACTTTGGGACACTCAGCTGAATCTAAGGCGATGATCATCTGGCTGAGTGAACAAAAATCAGCGCCTACAGTGAAAAAGCAGGAATAACACACAAAGCAGATGGCTTGAGGCCTGCTCATTCCTGTTTCTGGAGCTGTTTACACTCTTAAGTGACTAATTTTGACATGTTATACTACTAATGAAGTTTTTTGGTTTGACCCAGTAAGCTGCATGTAGTGCAGTCTGGGACCACTCTAATTTGACGTCGGCAGCCCAGTGCTATTTCTGATCTACAGAAAGTCAATTAAAATCATGGTGAGTGAGCAATCAAAGCTGAATTTCAGAATGACAGCTTTCTCCAATATATAATATTCAGAACCTACAGTGTTACATTTTCTTAGCGAAAGTATCTTGAAGATTTCAAACATTGGTACACAAAATCCATTTAGTATTTGTTCTTCTGGGACTGAGATCAGAGCCATGGTCCAGAAGATTCACTGACTTCTAAGAATCACACGGCCATCCAGAAGCATGCCATTTTCTCCAGTCTTTCCTATATCAAGTCATGCAGACCTGTAAACTGCAAGAGAGTATTCTCTGATGAAATGTTAATACTCAAAAAGCAGTATTCAAAAAAATTTTTTCAGTTTACTGCCTAACTCTTGCTCCCAGACCTGGAGGCTGTTGGGATTACTTTGACACAACTACAAAATCTAGAACTGAAACACAGAGTCAAAACTTTAAATATTTCAAGCCAGTTTGGAATTTGTTAAAATGTCATGGAGAAGCTTGATTAAAAACTTATTTCATCCCAATCCAATATTTTTTTTTTCTTCTCTAAAGGTTATGAAGGATATTAACCATTACAACCTCAGATATCTGACAGTTATTGAAATTGGAAAAATAAGACAACGATCTGGATCTATCCTAGTCTGTGGATATCTCCTGTGCCTGTGTCTTGAGCTTGTTCACAGTCTCACGGTGATGGTTCCATAGACACTGAGGATCAGTCACTTATTATCCCTCTAACTAATTAAAACTAAAAATAAAACTTCTCAACAAACAATTTAAGGTTATCCTGCATCTGTTATGGACAAACAATATAGTAGTAATGCTTGAATGACCTTCTTTGTTATGCCAAAAGTAAAGAGCTTTGCCTAGTCTGGCAGTATTTTCCCAGGGTCTTGAATTAATATCCACAAAAAAGAAAGAGAAACTCCACAAGAGTCTAGATCTGGACTCACCTTTAGCACCACTGGTTGCAATGGCTAATTCCTTAACATTCTTCAGCTTCGTGACTGCTGGGGCTTTTCCGTTTTAACCAGGGCCATACCAATTCAGCCACATCCCAGTGGCTGTTATTCAGGGTGGAGGTTTGGGGGTTTTATTTACCTTGTGCTACTCACTATTATTTCAGATCAGGTTGGTCTTTTATTTAGACCATTTATTTAGACCATCTAAATGGCCTTTTATTATAGCCCTTCCAGCTAATGAGAGAAGAGTATATATTGAGGTCTGTATTTGAAAATAATTTATCTTTAGAAAAAAAATCCTATTTTACGGAAGTGATCTCATAAAAGGTGACCTGTGAATTGTCTCAGCATCAGTACAAAACATTAGGTTGCTAAAAAGGCACAGACTGTAAAACTGTGACTGATTCCCACCTGAAGACCTGTGTAAGGCTCTGGATCCACAGCACAAGGAGCAGGCTGACCTGTTGGAAGCACTGAGGAGGCCATGAAGATGATCAGAGGACTGCTGCACCTCACCTATGAAGACAGACTGAGAAGGCTGGGGTTGTTCAGCCTGGAGAAGAGAATGCTCCAGGGAAATCTTACAGCACCTTCCAGTACCTAAAGGGGCTGCAGGAGAGATGGAGAGGGACTTTTTACAAGGGCCTGTACATAGAACAAGACAGAGTAGCTTTAAACTGAAAGAGGTCAGTTTTGGATTAGATGTTACGAAGAAATTCTGGAATGTGAAGGTGGTGAGGCACTAGAACAGGTTGTCCAGAAAAGCTGTGGGTGTCTCATTCCTGGAAGTATTCAAGGTCAGGTTAGATGGGGCTTTGAGTAAGCTGGTCTAAAAGAAGATATCCCTGCCTGTGTAAGACCCAAAGGTCTTAATGCAATCATGAGTCAAATGTATAATTCTCACTGAGGTATTTCTCTTGTGTTATGAAATGTACAGAAAACAGTAAACAAAGTCTTTATCTGTCAATATTTGCATAAAACTTCTTAATTCATTTGGTTTTCTTTAATTGTTTCATTTTCCCCCTTTCTTTCAGTCAGCTAAAAAACCGCAAAACACTTGTGTTGTGCTCCCCATTATATAATTATCCAAACATTACTTAATATGGGATTTTTAGGATCTTTTCAATCAAACTGATGCATATTTTGACTCTTCACATCCTTCTTTTGATCAGTAAGACAACTCTGAAGAAACTCTGTTTCTTTATTTTAGACCTCCGAAGAACAGAAGAGAAAATAAACTAACACTACAAGCCTCCTAGATGCCTTTTTTTTTTTTTAATTTCTCATTTCTGGGGCTCAGAGGAAGGCAATTACTTCCTTCTCCCACCACTCAGACATTTTTAATTTTCTGTCTTCTGAGCAAAGTAGCTGTTGATTCACGCACTTGATTAATTTTCCCTCAACCTTGTCCTGGTACTGCCCACCCATCTGCAGAACTTGACTGTAACAATTAAAAAGTTTTAGTTAACCATAAGGTAACTTATGATCCATAAGATTAAGGAGATAGTTTTAAATTTCCATTGTCTCACATAATGTGTTCCACTACTCTTGTAAGACATTTCTTTTTATGTTAGGACATTTTGCAGTGACTTTGCAATCATTCATCACAGCTGAAAAAGGCTCCAAAAAACCACATGAGTCAAGGACTTTTTGCATCAGAAATTCAAAATACTAAGTCTTCTTATGTCACTATTCATATATTGACAAAGCACAAGCAGTGGAATAAAGACGGGATTAAGTTTAACAGTGACTGGTACCATCTGAGGACAATACTGGTGCCACACCTCTTTGCAAAGCAACAGCAATATAAAGCTGTCAATGTTTCCCTGAAGAAGAAATTGAAATTCTTTTGCATTTTCCAGAAACCATGGCTAAATTTTAGCCCAAGTTAGCTAAATGGGATAAAATTCCCTGACCTGATCAGATAGGAGCTTTCTGATGAGCTGCCAGATATATATGAAGGATGAAGTTCCCATCTTTCCCAACAGGTTTATCACAACCTGATCATGAATGTGAAAACTTCAAAGTGCCTCATCTTCTGTAGGACTTTACCTCCAATGATCCATCTCAAGATAATTCTATTATTTCATTTTTTACTGGGAAGAGAAGTGAAAAGATAAAGATGGGAAACTCTTGTAGTGTATGAACTGAGAACAGTGTCAGGAGTGCTATTTGCTGGGCTTCTGCAGTCCTTTGTGAGCTTAACAGCTTTTACAGGACTTTTCAGCCTTGGGGTTTATCTAACTTCCTCTGGAGATCTAGCTGGCCATGAACTGCTCCCAAAGAGGAGAATTAGGGATATTTGTTCTTTAAGTATGTTTCATAATTTTGTTTGATGTTGTCCAATGCTTGACACTGTGTAGATATTAATTAAGCGCAAAAATATTATTTCCTCTACTTTGTTCAGGGAAAAAAAAATCACCCCTGGTAGGTTTCACAATCAAAATTATAATCTTTCTCAAGCATGCAAATTAACAATTAGAACATCTCAACAATGGAATTCCACTAATCCCTCCACAGGAGAAAATTGGTTATCTGCCTACAGCACCAATTAACCAAACAAAAGCTGTTTAAAGCAGAAAAATAGACAGAAAATTTACTAGGATTGAATTGTTTTACATCCCAGATAGACATTCCCTCCCAGTGTGGAGGGGGTTGTGTGTATGTGTGTGCAAGCTGCTGCAAAAGATGCTGGGTTGAGGCCAGCAGCAGCTGAAGTTCATTGTTTTAGGAGGTAGAATGTGGTCATTGCAAACTCCACATCTTACTCTGCCTGTGGACTTCAGCACAAGATGATAATAAAATCACAGCCTTCTGCAGCATTTTCAATGCTTTTACTACCTGAGGCTAAAGACAAGATCATGAAATACCTGGACTACTGGCATCATTCAGCTTTTCATTTCCTTAGTGTAAATATTCTTATTTACTACCTAATTGTATTTCGTGAAATGGTTCTGGAAATCTCTGTAATAGCATCAGCTAGTCCTGACATCCAATAACAAAGAGTTGCTCAAAGTTCAAAAAAATAACTCTCATAGATCATGTCATATTTAGCTAACATAGCCATTGCCAAAAAAAAAAAAAATCTATTATCTCTGGGTGTGGCCAATCTCAGTACTAACATGTTTAAATTTTGACCTACCTGAGGGGAACACCCAAATCATTGAAGCAGGTGATGCTGGGAAAAGGCGTGTGAAAAAAAACCCAACTTGGCTGTCTTCCAGTTTCATAAAATAAGGGAAACATCATTCATGCAGGTGTAATATAACTCATTTTGGTTGTATGTAAAAATAAAACTTTCATTCAGAAAGCATTACTTGCTCTAACATGATTTTTGCTTGGGGTTGAAGTGTAACAGGGATGAGTTATTAGCATTCTGGAGCAAGCCTACTTGAACAAAAAAAAAAGCTGAAGCATTTCTTAAAAATAAAAGATTGAAATAATTAAATGTACCTTTCAAAAGCTTTTTTTAAAATTGAACACAAAAAAAAAAAAAAAAAAAAAAAAAGAAAATAGGAAAAACTGACAGTTCTGAAAATTAAAACCTTCCATCTCTGGAATGAATATAAAGCAAAGAATGGCTATGTATCTTCCTCTTCCTCCTTCTTGTCCTCTCTGAAAACCTTCAACTGACCTTCAACTAGCTGGGTTTGTCTTTACCTCTTATCAGAGTAAAGTAGAAATATTCTCTTTCACTTTTATTAGCAAAATGATATTGTTATATGTCTAGGTCTATCTATGACACTTATGTGCAATTTATACCTTGGATTTTGTGAATTTACAGCTAATACCTCAATAGTATGTGACTGTCTTTTGAAAAGGGATTTATTTAATGTAACAACAGAGTACAGAATCTTCTAGGTACGCATCTCCTGGGGTATATGATTTAAACTCATGTAAAGTGAACAGTAACATTTCAAGTTGTGGGCAATAATATTTTGGAGATTCAGAGGATTCGCTTTGCCTTCACAACCATGTGCTCAGCTTTTAAAGTGCCAAAGTTCACTAACCAATCCTAGTTATAAGAATGTCTTGCATCAACTGGAAAGGCAGGCTTGCTGGAACAGAATGTTTATTTATCAATCTGCTTTAAAAGAACAGGTTATTTCTGGTTGTAAATTGCACAAACTAATCTGATCATGAAAGCAAGCCCTTGAAGGACAAAGCTCAGTTCGCCCTGACTAGGTATCTGAGATGACCCCCTCACCAGCCATATTACTGCTTCTCTTGAAATACTGTTAATTTGTTTACTCATCTTTGTGATCTGGAAGTAAAACAATATTTTGGTGTTTCCCCCTTCCACACCCCTCAATCCACTTGTGTTTTGCAATACAGGGTGCATCGTTATTTCTAAAGGAAGTCCAGCTAAAATGTCTACAACTAAATCTTACAGTTAAAATTCCATTAAACAATGAGATGCATTTAGGAAGCCAGAGAGAGAAAACACATTTAATAACCTAGAGGCTGGGTGCAACTTCATGTTGCTTCAAAGTAGTTCCTATTTTAAATCCTAGTATTGCTTGAGGCCAAAAACTGACTTTATTACATTTCAAAATGAAAAAAAAAAAAAAAACAGCCAACTCTCATGCACCTGCTTTTGTAACAGACTTTTTAAAAAAATACTGACACTTAAAGAAGGAATATATTGTGTAGATAATATATGTCATTGGTTTAACAGCAATAACATGAAAATTCATTGTCTGAAAAACAAAGCTTTGAGGTTCAACCTATGTTGGTTCACTGAAACAAGAGGGCTTTAAAAGTGGCTACAACTCTACACTATAAAGTGGAACATTTAGGTTATCATTCTGGCTCTATGTCTGACCTGCTCTGTCACTTCAGGACAGATTCCAATGAATACTTATTTATTTAAATATAAGCCATAATGAATGTTAAGTATCTATGGACCATGTAGCTCTGAAAGAAATGTAGCCAAGTACACAAAGCCACATTCATGTGAGATTTAAACTTTTAATTGCATGACCTTTAAAACTATTTCAAACTTAACCCACTTTTTTTACAGTAATTTCATGATGAAAATAATCTGACAGGTGTGTGGCATTGTTAGGAGTATACACTTCTACCCCATGAAAGATTGCAAAGCTGAGCCAGAACAGGATAGGAGGATTTTAATTTAGTTTCCAGAAAACTTATCCTTCAGTATAAAATGTTTTTAGGTGCAAAGAACAAATGAAGGTTTTCGGTCTTTTCTATACTGCACAACCTGAGGGCTGGCAGAAATGATGAGTCTTTTCTATTTCTTAAAAGAATGGGAACAATTGAGACTTTATGTACCAGTGAAACTCTAGTAAAAGATAACCAAATATTCACCTTTCCCCTTTTAGTAATTTAGACTGTTTCCATATGGCTTTTTACAGACTGAAAATAATTTAGAAAACTTTTAGCAACCAGACTCAAACTTTTTCAAGGGTCGGAATGTGATACAAATGTGAGCAAAGGGATATTTGAGAGCTCTTGTGTAATGTGGTCTCTGAGAATCAAATAAGAAAGCTAGATTGTATG
The DNA here is from genome assembly GCA_039654755.1 of Calcarius lapponicus. Taxonomy (NCBI): domain Eukaryota; kingdom Metazoa; phylum Chordata; class Aves; order Passeriformes; family Fringillidae; genus Calcarius; species Calcarius lapponicus. The sequence goes on along the minus strand of CM077464.1, from coordinate 92,509,617 downwards.
ACATACTTATTTAAATATAGACATATTTTAAAAAGAAATCATATTTCTGTTAGAATATTAATCTTTCCAGGAAAAATTCACAATGCATTTAAATAAGTCCAAGATGCTCCTACAATCTCTGTACAAAATCCTCATAATTTAGACATTTTTTTTCTCCGTTTTGTGTGTCTAGAACAACTGTAGTATCAGCCAACCATACTTCAGCTAATATATTTGATAAAGCCTCTGTGAGAAGACAGGCAAAGGGTAAAATAATGGAAGCAAAGTTGTGACCCGCTGTGAGCTGGCACAGGGTTCAGCTTCTATGCAGAATGGCCACTACACAACATTGCACAGTCTCACAAGCTGGAAGATATTAACAGTGGATGTGGTCCTGTAGGAGTTGCAAAGATTCTGAGGGGAAGAATGACACTAATTTTTAAAATTTAATCTGGCAATTTATTTTAGCTAGAGGAAATATTGACCACTACTTCTTAAAATTTCTTTTGGTAATATTTAATGTTACTCTTCCAGCAAGCACACAGTTAAATTGACAGGGCTTCATTTGTAATCCACAGAACAATAGATGACCTGAGTAAAACTCTGTGCTATCCTCCAGATGTTGTGTGCACTGAAACACCTGGAAGAGCCACGGGAGAGAAGCAAGAATGACCGCTGCATTTGCTAAAGTAGCAGCTGTATGTTCAGCAGGCAGAACACATTGCCCTGCCTTCACCACCCATCATTTCCCTGCTTTCTGAATTTATTAAACCCTTGACTTAGCCCATCATCTAGCTACTGGCATGTTCTGTTTCCCATGGAAAAAATCTTAGTGATTCTGCCTTCCCTCAAGGTAAAATAGCATGAAACCATAAGTACAGCTTTTTGTGCTTGATTTAGTGTTTATCTGACTTCAGATGTGGACCTAAATGCTTTGCTGGGTTCACACTTTGTATTGCCTCAATGCCCTGCCACTGTCAACCTCCACTTTCATGTGAGGGCATGAGAAAAAGAACACAGCCTTATTGCACCATGGACTGTCTGCAAGAATCCTAAAATCCTACAGGTTTTTTGTTAAACATTTTTACAGTGACACGGTCCCAAAATTTCACCTTGAATTTCTTTCATTTAATGCTCCCTGGGTTTGCAATATATTTTTCTTTACTTTTAAGAAGTTGGGTGTCTGTATGCATACCTTTTCATAACTAGTATAAGAACACTTTTCTCATGTTTTTTTCAAAGAAAACATTCACATAATTCTGAGTTGTGCTGAATTCCTTAGCTCTCAAGAAACAAACCTGTTTCTTGGTTCCCCAAATGTTCTATCTTTTGTTATTTGAGTGCATTCTACAAAAGAATTGTAGAAAGAGGCCCAGAACATGGGAGAAAAAATCGAGTCAGTAATAGCTACATAATATTGAGTGAATAATTATGGATGATCATCTTTTCCACTGACACCTATGGTCATTAGAATTTCCTCTGTTTACCAATGGATGTGAGAAGGAAAATGAGCCTTCAGAAATTTAGAATTAGGTAAGTGCTGGTCATGCTTTCTGTTCCCAGTGCAATTACCACTCCAGTTTTTGCCCAATTCAGGCATGTTCAAAAACTGTGTCCTATTCAGCTAGTCTCATTGGAATTAGTACTTTTCAAAATAAGGATGTTAGAATTCAGTCTTCATTTAGTGGATTTATTATGTTCTGTCGAACAGCTTGCCACTAAGACAACACCACAGAGGCACTAACTACTGAGCTTTTAAAATACAAAGAGTATCAAGGTAGGGGCTTGTTTAAACACAAAATGTTCTCAGTCAAAGTAACATTCTGGAAACAGGGGAAAAACATTGGAGTAGATGCAATATCCATTTCATCTTTTCAGAACAAATCTCTACACCTTTTTTATTTTTTCCTATAAACTTTCTTTAACTTGACAACAGCAATTATGTGGCTAATCTGAAGTTATACATACACACTTTGATTTTCTCACCCAGGTAGCCTGAGAGAAATCCTGGCTACCATGTAGATCTGCTCTCTTGTCTTCAGCAGTAGCCTAAATTTGGGTGTCCTTCCTACACCTGGCTAACAATTTTCAGAGAGCCTATAGGCGCATTCTTGTCTGTGAAACCTTTATGCTCCCTTCAGACCTGCAAATGCATTATTCCCACAGCAAGCAGGCAACAACAAAGATATACAAAAGATGGATAACCTGACCTTGTATGCTTTGCTTCTGTATAATTTAAAATATGCTTATTTTTTTAAAATACAAAAGTTTTCAGAGTTTTTTTCAGCTTGACTGAGAAATCAATATATGTATGAATATGTGTTGTAACAGTTTTTGGCATCCCATCAGAGACATTCTTTTGAATCCATTGCAACTTCATCCAAAAGGCCAGTAACTAAACAAAAACCGGGAATGAACTGAACTTTCTTCCTGAGAATCGTTACCCTCCAGGTGTTATTTTGAGTGTTAATAGATGAAGACAAAAACCTGCTGGTCACGTCCTACAGATTTTGTCCAGGCTAAACCTAACCTGTAGCTAGAAGGAGCTCTGGTGGATTATCAGTAAGCTATCTTTGGAAAAATGTAAATTTAGTTATAAATATGTGAAATGAAAAAAACCTCCTAAAACCTGTTGGCTAAGAAATCTTTGCATTTACATTTTTTGCATGTCTGTTCCTTTTTTTTTTTTTTTTTTTTTTGAATGAGGTATTTTTTTGAGTAAAAAGACATATATACTTGGGCAATGTTTTATGCAGTAACACAGCTAAGGTTTTATACAACTTTAGAAGAATTTCTGTATTTATAGCATTCCACTTACAAAACTTCACATCATTTTCATTTGCAGAGCAGTTTGTAGAAATATCCCCAGCAGAGGGAGTGGCTCATCCTTTTGAGATGAAGCCTGAAAGATTACCAAAAGCAATTTTTACTTCTGCTTTACACATGAAAAATAGTGTTAAAGGGAATAATTTCCTTAAATATCTCTTTAAAAAGCATTTTCACTCTGTCACTTGTATGAAAGAAGAGCATGGTGGTGTGTCTGCATGAAGCAAATAAAGAGACAACAAAACGTCCAATTACTATAGTAAGTTTCAGAAAATCTTGTATATTCCCTGCTTTGTTCCTCACATTTTCATTGCATTTAATTACATATAGAGTAGACATAAGATGCCCGAATAATAGAATTTTAAGCCCACTTACCCTCATACTATGTATTATTTAGACCTAGTTTTCAAACAAATGCACAAGGACATAAATTAAAAATCACTGGAAAACAACAACTCTAGGCCTTTCTGGATATAAATCAGTATTGACAGATGACTTTAAGTGGAGTTATTCTGATTTATAACAGTTGAGTATTTTAACATAGGAACTTTAAATAAGAAGGATCTTTTATTAAAAAAAACCCCAAACTTTAAAATGAAAAGCAAGTTTTTGTTGGTTTGTAATTCATTCTTTTCAGCAGCGTTAAAACTGCTATCAATAGCAAAACATAGGAAAGCCTGGTTACCTAAAAGGCCAAGGTGTGTCTACAACAGTTTTGTTTAGGTCAAAGAGTATTCCGTGGTGGTTTTCAATCCCCAGTTTCATGGCCACCATTTTCCCCTCAGTTTTAACATCAAAAGGGTAGCTTACTATTTCTTCTGATGCCTGAAAACCCACTTAGTAAATCAGCACCATGGTATTTAATACCAGCACTCTGCTGTACCTCTGTGTGACAATGTAGGTCCCATTTTGGTTGTGTGACCTTAATGAGACAAGGTCCAGTAGCCAGGGAGTTATTCCACAGAGGAAACCAGAGATTTTTTGCAGTGTAAAATGCATTTTAGTTGGTGATTCAGGAGACTCCTGAATCATTTCCCTCAGGGAAACACTAAGGAGTACATAGATTCAATAGAGGTGGAAAAATTTCATTGTGCTGAGTTTGTGCAGGGTCTGGTTGCAGCTAATTTACTCTGAGCATCCTAGAACCTCTTTAGGATAGGGATATATCTCGGGGATCAGGTCCCCAGTTTCAAGGGCCCCAAAAGCCCATCAATCAGTCAGAAATATAGTTTTCATGGCAACCAGCTGTTTTCCGAAACACTCAGCTCTGGGCATCTGGAAAAATAGTTAGGTAAATTCTTCCATTAATCATCCCCGTGGTCGCTACATCCAATACTGCTCAGTTAATCTCCACAATGCACTGGGTTTAGTGCATATGCTCAGAGTGACATTATATCCCATTGCTATTACCCTGAGCTGGGAGATTGATTGATCTGTGTGGAACTCCAAGGGCTCCCTGAGAGTATTGCTTCAAATCAGGGTCAGAGGAACTGCCACCCTGGGCTTCCAGAGGGCAGACTTTGGCCTGTTGGGGACACTGGTTAACAGCATCCCTTGGGAAACTGTTCTGAAGGACAAAGAAGTCCAGGAATGCTGGATGTCCTTCCAGAGGACAATCTTAAAGGTGCAGAAGCAGTGTTTGAGTCACCATCCCTGGGGTTATTTTAGAGATGTACAGATGTGGCACTTAGGGACATAGTTAGGGGGGACTTGGGACATGGGGCATGGTGGGCCTGTCAGTGCTGGATTAACAGTCAGATTTCTTTTTCAACTTCAACGATTCTTGTATTCTATGAAAAAATTCCTAAAATTATATTTTCCATTTATTTATTAAAGTATAACTTATCACAAGGTTTCAAACCACAAACCATACACTGACAAGGCACATAAGGCAGAGAGAGAGTAACTAAACACAGAGAATCTTTATAAAGCCATATTGGAAACTGATTTGGATCTCCAAAGCTGGATATTTCCTCATTCTGCTCTATTAGAAATACTGCATTTTCTCAAAAGTCTTCTAATGGATCAATCCTTAATTTCATAATATAAGCAACCCTATCCCTCTGTGAGGAATATTTTGTTATATTTTCCTTTTTTCTTAATATTCTTTTCTTAAAGCATCAGGATTAAGGTAATAATAATAATGCCTTTACCGACAATGGACAAATATTACCTAGATTTTTAAGTGTTTTCAAAAATACTTTAATCCATTTAACTAATTAAAATTAATCATATTGGGAAACCACTTAAGTGTTAATGTTAGCTGCTTGTTCTTAGTATCCCTGTGGGATTGCTATGACTACATCAGGAATCATGCAAAGTGCATCGTGGTTGGAAAGAAAAATACTGGCTGGAAACAGTGAAGATATTAGGAGTCAACGTCTGGGTTATAGCTGACAAAAATGAGATCAAAAAAGAGGAAACTCTCAATAATAAAAACATTTGTGTTTCCACAGAGCTCTGGTGACTCTTCATGACTAGCTTTCTGGTTGTAAGTAGTAGAAGTTTACAACATTTGATCAAAGACATTCTCAAACACCACTAATTTTGCACATGTAAAGAGAAAACTGAGTCATGCTCACCTTCCCCATATTCCCCTCTCTCTCTCCTCATCCGGACAATAAGAAGTTGCAAGAACCTCTGTGTCCCAAAGAAAATTGTAGATCAGAGTCTCTGGAGAAGGATTCTGCTGTGATAAAGGAAACAAGAAAATAAAAGTCTTTAACACACTATAATACCCTATGTTCTCATCTGGTACTCTAGTGCACAGGACAGGAATTATGCTTTGCACCCTCTACCACAAATACAAGGATGTAAATAACACATAAAATAAATCTACATGCACCTTTCCAAATTCAAGACATTAAGAAAAATTGTTCTAAAATCCACCAACCACTTTGGTCTATGCTTTTTTCAATCTAAAACCTGAGCTGATTCTTCAACTCCTGTCCCCTAGAGATATGCCTTTTTCTTTTAAACCATTCAAGATGTACATCTCTTCTCCCAGCTTCACAGGGAGCTATTCTCATTCCTCCTGCCCATAATAGAAGAGGTATTGAAATATCTTTGCTTTATATTTGCCATTTTGAGTTAGAAAAGAGAGAAGGAAAATGGACATCAGTCTCCTCATTGCAAAATTTGTGCCCAAAAGCTGGTATGTTCAAATATGTTAAAAATTCTCTGCAGAAATGAGAGGACAGCATTTTTAAGTGACTAAGTTTTAGAGGAGTTTCTGTAGTTTCATAGGTTTTTGTTGGGGTTTTGATTTTTTTTGTTGTTTTTTTTTTTAAATGACAATACATAATTTGCCCATCTTAATAGTAATTTTGTGCTACCACAAGCACTGAAATTTATACCTTGCTCTAAGAGCACTGAAAAAATACTAGCCTGAGCAGGTGCCATTGTTGCCACATACAACCATGTCTTAAGGCAAATGCTTACTGAAAATAAAAAAAGTGTCAGAGATTTTCTTCTTGGGCCCAGAAACTAGACAAGCTGTTTTGTAAGGAAGAGTTGTGGTAGAATCTGGGATCAGCCATACCTGCTGGGTAAAAATATCAATACTTTGACTGCACCGGCAATAAAGATGAAAACTCTCTGAAAGGCAACCTTAAGGAACAGTAATTTTGATGCTGTTGACTGATAAGACACTGATGCTTCTCCCTGATTTTGGTCAGAGGGAGTAGGATGTTTGGAAAGGAGTTCTGCAAAATTCCCAAAGCTTTAATGTGTATCCAAAATACAGCCATTGAAAAAGCTAAGGGCTGCCAGCACCTGGGAAACTTAACCATCATTTAGTGCAGTGTCTGAGAGGGATCACCATGGACCATGAGGAGTGCAGCAGTAACCAGCATGACCTAATACCTTGGGCAAGTTTCCCAAGGACTCCATGGGATGGATATATTCTTCTCCAGAGCTTCTCCTGCAGGACACCAAATTTGCGAGCACCATTTTTGTTAGTTTCCCCAAACTCACTCCTTTTCCCTTCCTGTACCTCCTATTTATTCAGAGGTACTTCCAAAAGCTTTCCTGCAGCAGAACAGCGTTGTGGCTTCCTGTAGGCATCCTGCTAAGCAGTCATTCAGGGAGGAAGACACTGAGCTTAAGATCCTTAAAGTGGTCACTGTTCCTGAGTGCAGTAGATATGTAGACGACGCCACCTGCCCTCTTGCTCTCAGCTGGGAGCTCTTGAAAAATGTTGTTCAGGAGCTTGGAACCAAAGGGCTGGAAAAGTTGTCAGCTTATTTCTCACATGCAGTTTTATGGCTTAGGCCTGGATCTGCAGCTACCACTGCTATCCAAGCATTTTGAGGACTTCCAACGAACTACAGCATGTCCTCTTAGTCCTTAAACAATGCTCACATACACGCTTCTGGTTGATTTTGTCTCCAGTCCATCAGAGCATTTGAACACAAAACCAGATTTTGCTGAACATGCATATGTAACCATAAGAGCTAAAATTTCCTACTAATGTACAAAGGTATCTGTTTTCTTCACCTTTAAACATTCTGACCTTCAAATATGGAAATTTTTTACCATGTAAGGAAGAATGGATCCATGGAAGTTTCTTCCATGATGCGTCCTTTCAAGTTCTGTGATGATTTCCTAAGCAGAACCACATAAACTCAAATTTCATAGTCAAAAAGAGGGCAGGTTGAACTTCATTACCAATTACAATACCTTTGATGACTCCATAGTAGTCACAGATAAAATCAGGTTAGGGAAAACAAGTTCACATCTTTTGAACTGGGAAGAACATAACAATTACTTACTAAACAATTAAAAATTATTAATTATACCACTGGATGTAGGCCTTGCAGGGCCCAAAGAATATGGGCTGCTTGCACTTGTATATGCTCATTAATCACAGTCTGTTACTGTAATTTTAATGAATGTTTATCTTATTTTCTTTGTGTAATCCAATTACTTTTGTTTTTTTAACCATCGTCAGGGATCTCTTTGTTTCCGGCATCCTGCCAATCAGCCCCCTTTAGATGTGAACAATTCAATTCATTATTGTTAGGTTTCTCTTTTTAATCCCACTTCTGGGTGAACCATTGAAAGAAAATCCAGGAACAGAAGTCTTTGCACAGCAGGGGGAATGAAATGTGTTCTAAACACCTGAGCAATTATGTGCAACAGTTCTCCAGAATGGCAGTCTAATGTCTTTCTAAACTTGTACTATATAAACAATTAGATCATCTGTCATTTCTGCTTTAGTATTAAATTAATTGCAAATTGACTTTAGGATTGAGAAAAAAAATTAAACTGCTGGAGTGAATCTAAGCATTTTGTGTTTGTTTATGTTTTAATTGGCACATTGCACCTGTCCAAATCATTTCTATGATGCAGATGCTATTACTACAATCCCAGTTGATTACATCAGCCTCTCTAGTAAAGACAGGAAAAATCAACCTGCCAGATTAGCAGATTTAGTGAACAAGGTATTTCTAAAACCTGCAGAAGTTTTCATGAAGCATACCTTCAGGACCCAGGACGTCCCTCTGGCTATCCTGAGCAGCCAAGACCCCTGCCAGGGGTCTCAGAGACCCTGGCACAGAGCCCAAAATGCCTGTGGTTTTGATTATGACCCATGGAGAAAGTTACCAACCTTAGATGAAGATCTGCAAGCCACTACAAATTAAGTAGAATGATAGTGAATTTATTACGGGGTGAAAAAGTGGATTTTGGGGTTTTTTCGAATGGAGGTTCAGGAGGATGGAGGGATCTGGGCGTGTCCAGCCTTTCTCCTTCTTCTTCTTCTTGGCCTCCATCTTCTGCTGTGATGTTGGCACTTTTAGATTGGTTTAGAGTAGAAGCTCACTGTCTAACCTAGGTGATAGGTATTGGAAAGTAATTGTAAAGATTGTATATGTAATTTTTAGTATAAAGATATAACACCGCCCCAGGGGTGAGTGGACCTCGGCAGGACAGGAGAAAAAATTTTATAAATAAGATCCAATAAACAACTTTGAGACCGAGAAATGCAGAGCCCTGACTCCTTCTTCAAGCGCCGGGCTGGGAAAAGAGACTTTTTAACATTTCTCGGGGTCACTCTGACCAGCTAGAGACCCCAACAGCATAAGTATAACTATGCACCAAGGGTAGAAGAATAGCAAATAATCACCAGCCTGATACTTCTATACAGAAGTACAGGATGGTGAGTACTTAATCATAAAGGCAACTCTTTAAAAGCATGAATAAAATTACAAAATTATTTTAGTAAACCAGAGACTAGAGGAGTTGTCAGAGTAAACATGAGGCAATTGAGAAACATAAGAGTATGGCCAAGGTTTCTTTGTTAACAGAGATAAAGGAAGAGGAGATAAGAAGCACCACCAGCTTTGCAGGCCTAGATACTGGGAAAAGAATAGGCACTCTCCCAGGCTGCTAGACTAGATCCACTTCCCTGCCCTGAGGATATGGCCACACAGGTTCTGGTGCTGACACTTGGCGGTGGCTCAGGGTTTGCAGCACTGGGCACCATGGCTTAAGTGCTACTGTGCCTGTTCATACAGCCAAGAGGGCAGTGAGTATCACCCACTGACAGAGCAAAGGCCTGACAAACTAAACAATGAAGAAAATAGCTGGTGGAAAAGCTAAACTGGCTTTTCTTCTAAGGCTGATGAATGCTTTCCTTCTCTTTTCAAATTTTAAATGTTTTCCGCTGAAAAGAAAGATTATATTAAAAGTTTTATGGGACAAAAATACTGTAATACCAGAAATTGTCTGCAACACTGCAAGACAAAGTATTTCAGCCTACCAACCAAAGAGTCTTGAGCTGGAAATTGTAATTTACTCTTGGCTTTAGGCTCAGCCATTTTTCTGACTGACACTGGCCAGCATTCTAACTGCTAACATGTACTTGATGTGGCTTAAGCAGCTGTAACGTCCTTCTTGATAGACAGAGAAATATATGGGGTTTATTGCTCTTTTAGTCTCTTCTGAGAGAGCAAAGGGGGAAGGTTAGGAAATAACATGATGCCATTGCCTGGCAAAGACAACAGGCATTTTCTCATTTGGATTGGAAGGCTGTAGAAGCCTTATCCATCCCAGCTGGCTTGACTTCTACTACCACTGAGAGACAGCAAATCTGTTGACAGGGTGTTAAGTCTAGACAGCAATTAACTAATCAGATGACAAGTAAAACAGTCTCCTAAAAGCTTATTGGAGACAGACACCACTCTGGTAACAAGATATTGGCAGCTTGATGTTCAGTCTTGGGAACTGAGAGGTAGTTCTGCTTCAGAAGTCCTGGTGAACTCAGCTTCTTGATGGTCAGCATTTCTCAAGACTATAGAGCTCACAAGTTCCTTGTTTTTGTCATTGACTGTATTTTTTTTCCAGTTCTTTATTCAAATCTAGGAATATATCCACTTGATCAGGCAATTATTTTTCCTACTAACAGTACACTTTTGGTCTTTCAAAAATATACTTGACTCAACTCCTTTTAACTCTATTCTGTCTCAGGGAACCTCAAATCAAAAATTGTACTAATCATTGCTTTTTCTGCTTCAGTCAGAGGTAATTTACACCAATAGTTTCTCATGCCAGCTGTAGGTTACCTCTACAGCTGAGGTGATGAGACAGAGACATTAACATTCTCCAGACTACTCTTGTGAATTATAATTTCACATACTTTATAATAGCAAACCATCAAATTATGTTTTCCTACCTCCTATATAGTATTAGAGAGTTTTCAGTGTGTCATGAAAAAGACCATATAGCTGAACCAAAAGATGGCAGAGAATAATGCAGGATTCAATCTGTCTCTGCCAGTCTTATTTTTGACTCCTCATCAATTCATGTTTTGCTACCACGTGGACAGCCAAGGGTAAGCTCACTGTACCTATTGGTAGCAGGTTAGCAAAGGCACCTTTTACATGAACTCTGGAAAAGAACTAAGATGGTCTGGAGTCCTTGCTGGAAGACCAGAAGCAGTGAGACTGGGACACATGACCCTGGTGTTTTCCTATGTCCAGCTGTAGAGATGAGGAAAAAGTTCCTAATCTGATGGCTTGGTTTTTGTGCCACACCTTGGACTCGTGTTTCTTGATCCATTTGACCAACTTTCCCATTCTGTGAAGCATAATGGTCAGTGCTTACCAGTCAGTTATCTGAGTTATCTGTACCGCTGTTAACTCCATCCCCCTATAGTCACTGAGAGTCAAGGTCCCTTCAGTCTCTCATGTCACTGGTTCAACCCACCCTACTTGCCAGTATGTGCCACCCATGGGCACTTTCTGTGGTAAATGTGCCCTGTTGGACTTTTTCACCACTTCCTTCTCCTCTGGGGAGGGAGGAAAGACACTTCACTCTTGTTATCTCTCCCCCCCAAAAAAACAGAAAATCCTATTAAGTTATCAGTTTCTTGTTGTCATCGTATCACATCATATCATATCATATCATATCATATCATATCAATCATATCATATCCCATTTATCTAAGGACCTGTTTTTTAAAACAAGGCATGGGCCATGGTTATTTTTTAATCCAGAACTGCCAGTCATTCATGTTGCAGAGTAAAAATTCTTTTGCATTTCAGTGAGTAGAAAAGTAATTCTGCGGGAGATTCCTCATCAGGATGGATTATGCATGACAGGCAAGTCAAAGGTCAGAGAGCTGATAGGAAAAAAAACAAATTGGTGCCCCCACTGGATTAAGAAACAAGCCTGTCTGAAATATACCTGTTTCAGCAAAAAAGATAGGTAGGTGTTTTTGCAAACTATAATTTCTACTGATTATGGGAAGCTTTTAAGGAAAGGAACACACAAAGTGTTCCAAACAAATCACACCCACTGATCCCAAGACTCCCGTACTGCAACTAGAGTCAGGCCAGAGAAATTATAAACAGGCTGGTCAGGGAACTGTTCTGTGAACATGACATTTTCATAAGGATAAACAAGACAAGGCAGAAAGGAGTTGATTGTTTCCTTTGCAGATGCAGTAATGTGAATCTAAGAAAAAGAAATTGTACCAACTACAGCAATGTAACAAATAGTAAAAGTGTAAAAATAATTAGTTTTTATAACAGTTTTTGCAGTGAAGAAACAAAAGGGAATAAAAAACAAAGGAATCAAGGTATTGATTCAACTCCCCTCAACTTTCTGTTCTATCTGGTATCAACATTCTCCTCTCAGATTTTTCAAACATGGTTTGTCTTTTTAACTTTTGAAGATAAGTTTATTTTGTCTTTCTCAGTGAGAGTCAAAGTCTCTCCATCAGAAACAATATCTCAGCCATTTCTTCCAAGTGTATCTTCCAAAGATATATATACAATTAAAAAAGGAGTTCACCTCTCCCCTACAAACCTGAAGCTTACTGCTACAGGATGTTTTACATTTCAAAAGTCTGTGTGAGTTAAAATGCAGTTAGACAGCTTCATGGGAAAGGAGGTTCCTCAAGTGCTATTAAATGCAGTAGATGAGCTTTTCTCAGAAAGCTGGAAATAGAAATGAGCAAGTTGCTGCACACTTTGTCATCTTTTACTTTCTTCTTCCATGCTTCTCCCAGATAATATTGGATGGGAGCTAGTGATGCTAATGAACAACTGAGCCGATCCAAATGAGCTGATGTAATGCTAAGGTCTCCAAAAAAATAAGTTGCAGTAAATATCACCTTGATATTGTCAGCAGATTTAATGTATTTTTCATATTGGTGAAAGATTCTGAAAGATAATGCCTTTTTTCTCTCAGTTCTTAGAAATACATTGAGGATAAAATTTCTGTTCCTGATATTGCAAGGCAAAATTGTTTGACTTACACTGAAAATAAAAAAAAATTTTCTGAGTGACTCTCCTTCTTTACTTCCAATCTGGGGGCCTTGGAAAAAAAAAGAAAAAGAAAAAGAAAGGAAATAATTTCCATGTCTTTAACAGCTTTATGACAAATTTACACTAGTCTGAATGTCCTACATATTATTAAAAAACTACATATTTACATTCCTGAAGACTTTTTTTTTTGTTAATTCTCTTACATTTATCCTTAAACATTTTAATTCTGGGGAATTTATAATGGGTTTTGTAAGTTGTCAAAAATCTTGATTGCAACAATATTTTACTTCAAGACGTGTTTTCAAAAATCACTCTATTTTAATGTTTTTGTGGGGAGAGGAATATAAATAAGAGGAAGGGGAAAGGTTTGACATTCATGAACCTTTTCAAGTGTTTGAGTCTTAGCCCATCTGTTCTTTAGCTTTTCCAAACTTCTTAATATACAAGATTTTCTGTGGTGCTTTACAGAAACAGCCGATCATGCAGTATTTGAAGACAGCAGCTAGTCCAATACTGATAGCCAGATGTGGTGTAATCTTGGCTGGGATTAATGGGATTTCAGAACAGTTCTTGACCTCACAGAAATCAGGTCAGAGAAGGCCAGGTGAAAACAAAAGAGGAGTCCTGCATAAAGAGAGTTGAAACGGTCTATTTGTGAAGGTAATTGCATGAAACCAGAGTTAGGAGGTAGCTGAGCAAAATAAGGCAGGACTTAATACAGAACACGTGTGTATGAGGAGAGGTACAAGTAAGGGTACAAAAATGCATTAAGACTGCTTGAAACTGTTGGCAAAGTAGTGGAAAAAGAATTGCCTAAAGCAGTATGTAAGAACCTTCACAAAGTCTTTGGGAAAAGTCCTCTTGTTAAAGACAATGTTGCACAAGTGGCACCATTGATGGGAAGAAGGGCAATTAATTACGAGTTTCATAGTGAGAAAAGAGTGAAATCAAGATGCCTCAGTGTCCTGCCCAAAGATCAGCACTGCTCATTTGTATTCTAATGATCTGGAAAAGGAGAGAAGCATGATACCACAAAGTTATTTCAGGTTTATCCTCACAATGATCTCTGAACTCAAATATTTGGAACAAGTTAATCAGGTAAAGTGATCAGGAAAAATGAACTAGAAAATTAAAATCAACCTTAATGAGTAAAATACATTACAGAAACCTACTCTAATGTTAATGCATTCCTAATTAATTGTATCAGGTCAAGAAAAGATTTATTTTAGTTTGAATGGCTCAAGAAGATCATAGTCCAAAGTTCAGCAGCATCAAAGTTACTCAACAAAACGCGTGCATGTGAATGGCATGAGAAAATACCAAAAATTGTGGTGTTTTACTATACCCGAAGACAGAATTCACCTATAGCTATATGATCAACCTTAGCATGTATGAAAGTAAAGATGTAGAGAAGTAGAGGTTAAAGAACTTCATGCTGTTTCTTCAGATGTATTATGCCTGAACTGGAAGGAAAAATTAAAAAGGTCATTGTGAATTTCAAGGCAATAACCTGCAACACAGGAATAGTAGTATTTAACCTTCAGAAAAAGCAAAAGGAAAAAAAAAAAAGAAATGAGCTGAAAATGAAAACAGAAACAGAATGAAAATTCTAGTAAGGGTGAAACATTGGCAAAGGATGATGGGTGCCCAGGAAAAGACAGCATGAAATGCCTTTGGATGTCTTACAAGTAAAAAGTATTTTCTATTGAAAAAATTCAGCTTCACTAAAAAAACCTAACCTGAATCTAATCTGAAAGCAGCGACCTAACTTAAATCTTGTAAGGGATACAGAGCCATGTACAGCCAGTTAGCAGAGTGGGAAACAGCATGCATTACAGAAATAAAGAGAAACTTAGCTAAATTAATGTATAAAGACATATAATTTCATAAAATTAAGTCTACTTAGAGGAATTAGCACCATAAAAAATCTAACCAAAACCAAGCGAGTAGCAGCAGGTTTCTGGTTTAAATTAAAGGTGTGAAGTGGAAGGATACAAGCAGAGAATTCTTAGAAAATGGAAGATCAATCATGAAAACCAAAGAAAAATACTCTCAGATCTGCAAATTTTAATGCGACTATAAACGTTGGAATCATTTCTAAAAATAGAACCAAAAACAAGAAAAAAATTTGGAGGGCAGATAACAAATGTTTCCATGATATGTTGTAGGTAGTTTTAGGGTAGAGAAGGAAATGGATGATATTAAGGACTTTGTTGAAGCAGGAAAAGCAAAATGACTTTTTAAATGTAAAGAAGAAACAGAACAGAACAAATATCCTCATAAAAATAAGACACACATAAAACTAATCCAAAGAACAAGATGAGTTACTGAGACACAGTAGCAGAATGAAAATTAAAATAAGAGATCACAAGCCCCAAAAGAGAGAAGATACCAAAGAAAAAGAAAATTATGGGTTTGGGAAAATTCCTAGGTTCTCTGACAAAATCAGTACTGCATCATGGTTTATCCAGCTCCCTATTTGGTTTAAGAAGCTGTTAAAAAATTTATATTTTAAAGGGATGCTGTGAATTTCCACATATTATGGAAAACAGTAAATGCAAGGAATATAAAATTAAAGACTGCTTCAAGTTCTGGAGACAAGGCAAAGATCAGTTTGGTATCAAATACTAAAGCTTGGGAGTTAGTATGCATGGCAGGCTATACAAGAATGACAGTAATATTAAAAAAAAAAACAAACAAACAAAAAGAAACCTAGATTTTAATCACATTTTATTCTGAAAGGAAACATAATGATCTTTATTCAATGCACTAATTATAAATAAGTTATAAAAATATAATGAGATTCATATTTTCAGAGGCAAAATTATGCCATGAAACTGAAAATAATTAGAAAATAATACATGATGGATTGGTTAAACATTGTGTAGATTGTCAGAGAGTTCAAAGACCCCAGATGTTGGTTCCATAACTAAGAGAAAGGACTCTTCTGTTTCAAAAAACTCACATTGTTCTTAAAAAATACCAAGGACAGCCATATTGGTCATCAGGCCATATAAATGTAGGGAACACAGTAGGGAATAAATTGACTATAGCAATTTGGGGTTTTTTTAAAAAGACATACTGATGCATGTAGAGCACACTGTGGCTACACTCAAGTCAGAAGCTATTTAGCAGGAAAACTAACAGTAGCTGCTCTGCTTGCCCTCATGCAAGGTCACCTCCCTCAAGTTTTTTCCTTTATTATTAAGATCCTTCATAAATTTTCTGAGGGAAAGCAGAAAACTAACCACAATTCATCTGAACATTCAAGAGATGCACAAAACAAAATAGATAAAAATGTAACAATGTTTTTCAAAGAAACAGATCTGAATATTGAGCCAAGGTAGGATATTCATTTTTTGTCTGTCATCTGACCTAGTCTGATATGTTCCTGTGACAGGACTTTATATGGACTGAAATCTTGAGGTGGATCTACCTACATGATCTCTGAAAAGAAGCCCTAAAAAGAGACTGAAAGCTTCTGATGCATCTACTATCGACATTCTTGATAGTAATCTTCATAGCAATTGCAAGCAGCATTCTTTGAGTGAACCCAGAGCAAGCAGGGAAGACAGAATGGAAATGAAAATGGTTTCGACAACCAGTTGTCTGCCTGTTCTTCATGTCTTTCTCCTAGGCAAGCAATTCAGAGGTGAGTTGCAGCAAGCCCGGCCTTCATTCCCTCCAGCCCATGCTGCATTATTTTCATCCCTTTAGAAGCCTGCTTGTTTGATCCCTGCTCTTTCCTGTGGTCTCCCAGTTTCTCTGCAGGAGCTACATTCTCCCAGATTCATGGGTTTTTTCCACCACACCCTGAGGTCCCCAAACCTTTCTGCCCCAACGTATTCCTTTGCTCTCAAAGGGAAGAAGCCACATCTCCCTCCCTCCCTCCCCTCCCCTCCGTCTCCTCCCAGGATTGCGCTTGAGCCAGTCATCCAAAGGAGGGTAACAGAAGCTGGAGATAAAATCTTCAGAAAAACTTTTCATCCCAGAACAGCAGCAAAAAATTTTCTGTGGTTACTTCAACATCTGTAGATGCCACTGATCTAACAGTGTACTGCTCTGGCTGGCATTCAAAACCAAACAATCTTTGTGGAGACTGGCTGGGTTAGCCTTAAGGGTAAAAGGGTTGTGCATATATTTTGTAAAATAGATAAGAGAAAGTGATGAAAATAGATAAGAGTAAGTGATGAAAATCAAACAGAGAAGAAAATATGATAATGTGTTACCAGGTCAATGGTGGGAGGTAGACCAAAATAAAGTTTCTGACCTTTAGGAAAAGAAACAAAACAAAGCAAGCAAGTAAAAGAGAACAGAAAATCTTTCACAAACATATTTCTGAGTTATATAGGGAGTTTCTGTACTAGGGAATGGAGTCTCATCTTGCAGATTTCACTTAACCAGAAAAACTAGACAGGGCTGGCTTTTTGTTTCTGATGGTTACTCCAAAGAAAGCAGTGAGGCAAGTTTTTCATTAAAAAACAAAGCAAGTAAAGGATAGATTAATGCAAATAATATAGCAAAGCATGCTTTTAAAGAATGGGTAGGGCTGGACATTTGTTGGAGGAGGCAGAAGAGCTATTACAAAAATAAATTTGCTCCCCAAACTTTTTTTTCAAATTTACTTCAATAAATGCATGTATATTTACAACCATGTTAAAAGTTTGTCACAGTCTTCTTCCTCTAGAGAGATAATCACGGTATCACTGAACTCAGTGATTTCAATAGTCCCAGACCTCTCAAGAGTCAGGAAAGTGGGACAGAAATTGTGTCCCTCCTTTGTTTCTTTATTACTGGGTTTTTCTGCGCAGGTTTGAAAGTATAGATGAAGAAGCTTTCACTAGTGTGAAAGTCAAACTGCAAGGAAATATTTTCCCTATAGGCAAATTCAGCTCACTATCAAGGGTAATAGTTAAAAATATCCCCCAACTGGGACTTTGATCTTCTGATCTTTGCCTGGTACCAGTCCATGGTTGTTTCTGTGAGAGTCTATCATAAAGTTCTCACTCAAGTCAATACAGGAAACTAATGCAAAACCCTAAATACTTCTATTGCCCTAGCGACATGTACAGCAATCACTTCAACCTATCAATTAATATTTTTCTTCTCGTTTCTTTGAGCCAGCTCCATTCCTCATTCTATTTCAAATAACATAGACAAGGATGTAAGGTTACAGATCAAGTCACCTGAAATGGACAGGCAGCAAAGGCCTCTAAGCATACCTTTCAAAGCTGTGCTAAACTGTTTTTGTCTTCTTGTGAGTATTCCAAGTTTCTTCCTTCTACTAGCTATAGATTTATACACATTTTGAATTATTTTTAATTAAATGGATTGCTCTACTTTTTCACTTCTTACATCATCATGAGTATATTGAAGATGTAAAGGTTGTGTGAAATTATTTTACTTCATCATCTCTGTGGTTTTACAGAAAGGTTTTTTTTCAGTTTGCTTTGCCATATGTACTCCTACTGTGCTTTTGAGTCCTTTTGCATAGACAATTCAAGAAAATACTTGACACAACTGAGCCTAACAGCAAATTACTGTTTCCAAATCTTGAAGAAAATTTAGGGAAAAACTCTTTACGTGAACTATTATTATTTTCATACTTAAAAAAGATACATCTTAGGCATTGCGAATTTACAGTACTTGTCTATACTTGCAATGAATTTTAACGTTCAGGGCCTTATTTTTGGCAGTACAAAGCACCTCTGTTTTGGGAAGAAATGACAGGTTTGTATCAGTTGTTAAAGACAACAATACCTGCAGTGCAGACAGAGCACTAAATGGCTCACTCTGTGATACTGAGGAGCTCAGTTTGAGCTGTTAGTTTTCAGCATTCTTCTAAGGATTCCTGGTCATTCTGTAAAACTGAAAGATCAAAACCTATGTTCAATGAATGAAAAAAAAAGCAAATAAAAGAAACTTTTAATGCATATTTTCTCCACCTAAAATGTTTTTTTCCTTTTAATTTTCAATTTAGGGATTTTAAATTTTTCCCTGGTATCTCCAGAATTTATAATTTTAATTCCATTTCAAAAACACCATTAATATGTTTTTTTAATTAATTAGGAGCTACCTTGTTCCAAGTTCTTATATTTTTTAGTTTCTGTACAATGTGTCTCTATCACTCAGCTTTCAAAAATATTTTTCCAATATGACTAAAAGGATTAACAGCAATGATCACAAATCATTTGATGAACATTCTTTATATCTTAAAGTGAGATCTTATGTTATCCTGCATTCTTAGCTTACCACTACAAATTCTAGTGGTTCCTGGCTGATCAGACAATAAATTAATTGCTGTTAACATCTTTGTTAAATATTGCAGGAATGTATGGCTATAATTGCACAATATGGGAAGATTTAAAATGTTCTCCACAATAAAAATGCAAGTACTATTTGTCCAGGACACTATTTTAGATACAAAGATGTATATGCACATATATATGCATAGTTTTATAAATATTTTATGCAAGAATAACTTCATTGGTACCGGACTGCAGTTAAAAAGGGTCTTTGTGATTCAGAAGAATCTTGATAGATTAATTTTAGATGTTACATTTTCTTAGCCCATTTTAAAAAATTTTTCCTGGGCTTTGCCAAGCTTTATAATTCTACCAAATACCATTGCAAGCAACAGCAATAAGACAACTGTTAAACGATGGGTCCAAAAGAGGGAAACAATCTCTGGCGAAACAGTAAGACATTGCTTACTGTTGACTGACCTTTCCCTAATTGTGTATAGTTTACAACTAAACCACAAGGACAAGGGAGGTAGGAAGGCCCCTCTTCTGCATCCTTACAAAATGAGTTTCTTTTTAAAGTGAAACAGCATTATTGATCAAAGCAAAGGGTAACGCCATATGTAAAGAAGAAACAGCTGGCAGTCACCTTTCTGTCACTCACTTACACAGCTCCACACAGACCCACACTCATTAAAAACAGGTCGGATCGGATTCCAGGTTCCCCCTGCAAAATTAATGACAACCTTGCAATAAAGTAACAGCATGAATTTGAGCCTTGTAATACAACGTGATTACTAGCGTTTTTATTAGCTGGGTTTGAGCAGCAGGCCAGGCCGGCTGGTATTTGACACACAAACAGGGATGTTACCAGGTGCGCTGCTCTAAAGTGTCACATCAAAGTCACAGCCCTGCTGGCTTGGTTTACACCTGAGCCAATTAGCTTGGGAGATCAGAAGAGGCTGAAAAAGAATACGTCTTCTTATTTTGGTGCTGGAGAGAATCACTTGATCCCAAGTAAGACGATACAAGGGGAACAATGGTAGATAAAGTATGGCAAAGGAGGAGGCAGGCACGAGGCAGGGGGATCGGTGAGAGGCTGTGATAAGAGAACTATCATCAAATAAAAAGCAAAGTGGAAAGTAAAAGTGCCATATGCCTGTCCCTCTCTCAGTGTGTTTGTCAGTCTTTTGTCTGCAACAAAGGGGCTAATTGAAATGAGACAATCTCCAGCCTGTTTGCTGGCACATCAAATATGCTGTAAGATCTGCTGGTTCTTGCTTTTCCTGAATTATTGAAGAAGTATGGCTTCTTGAGAAAAAAAAAAAAAGAAAGAGTGGAGGGATCTTCAAAATACACTGCCTACACTGCCTTTTGAGGTGGGGGGGGGGGGGGGGGGGGGAAAGGATTTTGCTTTTTTAAGTGAGCTCTTCGGTTGTTCCCAGATTTCATTTAGAATAATGTAATAAAAGGCCTGTAAAAAAGATGGAAGAACTTCAAATGCAGCACTTAACTGGGGTACTCCCATTACAAGTGTCTGAGCCTGAACCTTCAAATACCTTGAAATGACTTTAGCATGACAATCTCTGTCCTCTGTTTCCTCCTGCAGCAAAGCAGGTTGTCAGCTGTGAGTTTTACCCTCTTTTAAATACGCAAACAATTTAAGAAAACAGAAATGAAAACAATTTCAAGGTTGCAAAATCAAAAAGTATGGTTTTTTTCCTTAACCAGTTTATTTGGCAGTGACATTCTCATTATATAAACATGAAAAGCAAATGTTGCTGTATATTAAGGCAGACATAAAAAAACCAGAATTTAAATAAAAACTGACCTGGTTGAAGTTGAAAAGCTGAAATACTTGAAACAGGTGTTTGCAGATCTGTGTTTTAGCATCCACTAAGTTTGGGCTTTTTTTTTCCCCAAATCACTCAGAACCAAGATGATAAAAAAGGCAGATATTTCCAGAACTATTTTACATGAGACAAATTGAGAAACTGTTAATTAAATTAAATTTGATCTCTGTAGAGTATGAATTGCAGGTGAATAACTTCACTTTCTCAAGAGACATCTACGAGAGTAGATCATCACATTTATTCCCAAAATGTCTTCTTCTGAGCATAGATTTTCAATATTTAATTATAGCTATTATTGAGACCAATAGAAGCAATCAGAATTCCAGAAAAAGTGACTCTGCAAGGCAGAGCTGAGAAAGAAGTGAAGCAGCTTCTTCCTACCCCACTATAAGAGGGACAGATGAATGTCATTCATGAAGGGGCAGATTTCTAGTTGGACATTCTCTTTATCATGCAGTGGGAGATGACTTAAAGGAGCTGAGGCTCACAGCAGCCAGGGGACAGGGGGATGCACTAACTCCAGAGACTCACAGTGTTCTCAGTAGATACTCTCACTTTGCTCTCAGAAAGGATGGACCACTCTGCCAGCCTATATGGCACAGTGCACAGTGTACAGGGCAAAAAGTAGCAGCCTAGATACTGCTGGGACAGGAAAATTGTGGGATCTGACCTTTCCTATACTGTTTGTGGTTTCCAGACAAACATTTGCTAACCTTCTCTCCACTCCTTCTTGAGTCACCTGATGAGCAGCTGGAGCTCAGATTCCCTGAGAAGGGCACTGCCTACAGTCACTGCTTGAGATTTCAGTTCTTAAGCTCTCAGATTGCTGGAAAGCTTTTTAAAAGATGGGTGCTTTTGTTATAGCCAGGACAGAGTGAATTACTGTGACTGTGATTAAATCTCAAAAATGCCTCATTTTGTGCATCCTTCGTTGCTTTGGCTAGGGGTATGTATGACTCCACAAAGTCAGCAGGAAAATTCTCACCAGGAAAATTCTTGTCAGTATGTCACACCCCTAAAGTGACACAGGTAAGTCTTTACTTTCTCAGTCCTTGTGGTGTGGGCTCCTCCACTACAGCCACACCAATATGGAATTTTAGGTACCACAGAGATTTGGTGATCCACTGGAACATATAAAGGAGAGGGCTTTATACTGTGCATAGGAGCATAATTGTTCCATCAACTTTAGTACAGACAACTGACCCTCATCTTAATAGATCTCAAGCCTTCATTGCAAGGGTTCTAGTTCTTTCAGGATCATTTCCCCCCTTAAGGATTTCTGTCAAAAACATTTAGGATTCTGTCTGAATATGCTCTCTATATGCAATGGAAGGCTAAATCTAAATCATATTCTCTGGTGGCTCAAATTGCTGCCCTTATACAAACTGCATTGTGTAAGGAATGTGAATACACTCATTCTATTAATTTCAGAAAATTAATACTATTTTAATCAAGAGCTTAATAAATTCCTCTAGTATTTAGAACTGATCCCATATATGTGTGAAATAATCTTGCTTCTTTTTTTACTGCTTGCACTTCGTAAAGCACCTTATGCATTTGAAAACTTTTGATAAGAAGCCTTTTAAAATAATTTATTATGATCTTGGCTTAAAGAAACTGAAAATACAATTTAAAACACCCACAATAATAATTTTTTCTTCACAGATTTTTAAAGTGGATTTATTTTTTATTTATATTTTGGAAATATTTTGGTATTTCACTTCTCTCCCAACAAAATATTACTAGCACACATGAATATGCATGCTTGTGTTCCCTCCAGCAAGTTTTCACTCATTGGCCACAGTCATCCAAATATGACAGAGGAGTAGATTTGTTGGAGAGAATAACTCCTACAAGTCTTGTCAAAATAGACACTGTTAGACATTTATTATTGTCCCCACTGAAGAAAAGGCTCACATGGAGAGAATCCACATGGAAGGGGATCCAGCAAAAACTCCCACTGTGGGAAAACTTCAATCACATTTTCAATCAGAGACTACACCTTCTTAAATGCCAACTACATCAATCTTTGGTATGAATCCATAAAAATGAGTGTCCATGTTTTTATGCACAGAGAACTAATTCCATAATTTTTTTTTCCTCTCCAGACTGTTACTAAATTTCCCTTTCAGCTTTTT
This sequence comes from Calcarius lapponicus, assembly GCA_039654755.1. Lineage (NCBI taxonomy): Eukaryota > Metazoa > Chordata > Aves > Passeriformes > Fringillidae > Calcarius > Calcarius lapponicus. The sequence goes on along the minus strand of CM077464.1, from coordinate 92,486,806 downwards.
TAATTGCATGTAGAAGAAAAGGGTAAGAGGAGATAGGAGGCATGGGGAAAAACAAATTATGAAACAAAAGATCATGTCCTCCAAACATACTTTAGAATTGGAACTGCAAAAACTTCAGTGGTAAATGTAGAAGTTTTCAACAATTTGAAGTTTGTGATTATTTTAATCATTATCCAAAAATATCCAGGCAACTCCAAGAATATTTTTCTCACTTGTTTCAGATGTAATGGTCGCAGTACTTTTATACAGAATGCAACTCTCCTTTCTGCAAGAAGCCAGCTCCATTCTACTGAAACTGTTTAATTTCTTTGGGTTAATGACTAATTTTTCTAGAGTTATTAGCAATATGTTAAAACTGAGTCTTTGCTGATTACTGAAAGTTATGATATTTTAAATTACTTCACTTGGTACATATCAACATATGCTATACAATATCTTTTAAATTGAAGACAAAATATTATGTATTTTGTACTACTGCTCGAGTACAATTTTTGTGTATCATCTGAATGAAGAGAGAATGTAAACAGCAAGAACAGGTTGGCTGGAGTCAGAACCCTCCCAACAAATCAATTAACGCTGCTCTACTCCCCTTTAATGCTTTTAAATTAGATTAACAGAATGCTGACCCTCCTTTAATAAAGCCTAGTTTCGCCCTGTGGTGTGCATTTAGATACTAATATCAAAGAAACAAGTCTAACAAAGGGAGGATAAAACTTACCAGTAGGGCCTGGTTCCCTGCTATTAGGATAATTGCTCAGGCTGTAGAGTTGTTAAATTATGTTAAATATGCAGACTTTTTTTCTTTTACTGACTGCACTGGAAAGAACTCAGTGGCAGAAACTTTTGTGTATTCTCTGACTGTTGCATTTTAAAGAACTCAAAGTTGGAACTAAACAACAAACAGTGTATTTTCAATATGAAGTAGTAGGAAGAAAAACACTACATGCAGCCAGTTGTCTATTGTAACTATTTCTAAACTGCCATATTTCAAAGGGCATCAAAACCCCTGAAGCTGAAGTAAAATAAAGACCCAGCAAACAGCTGAAAATAAGCAGCTGCAACATACATATATATATACACACACACTCACACACACACATATATATACACACATATATATGACTACAACGTTCAGTGTATGTAAAACATAAAGCATAAGGGATTGAATTTCTGCAAACAATGTGCTGAGATTTGAAAAAAGACAACATGGAAGTAAAGTGTCAAGTCCAAGAACTCAAGAATTGTATATTGCTTACACTGTTTTATCACCTCTGCAACCATGTAAATAAAGCAGTAATTTTTTTACCTGCTTTGTGATTGCATATTTCAAAAGCTTTTCCCTTGAAACATTCTTCCAGCACAAACTGGAACTTTGTTCACTGAACTGAACTTGTGCCCATGTCATGCTGGAGTCTCTGCAACTATCCTTCTATGGAGGGTTTTTTTCTTCCCCTTGATATAAACATTCTCTCAAGTGTTGACTTATTTATGATGATCAGGAGGTTTTGGAGAAAAATTCCTCTCCTCAACTATTTGTAGAGGAGACTAGGGAGAATGCAAAAATTCTAGCCACAAGCTTCTTCTCATGTTTTCAAAAATATTGTAAATGAGCTAAGTGATATTTTTCATTTGTAACTTAGAGTGAAGGGTGATTATAAGCTGCGCAGTCCAGATTTATGTGTACAGAAAGATTTGGGGGTTTGTTCAATGTACTTTTCTGGGTTGGAGATTTAGTTTACAAGGACAAATGAGTCTTTCACATGAAAAATCAAGACAGGGAAAAATGTATTGATGAGAATGAAGCTCTGCATACTCAGCTTAAATTAGGTTGGTGTGTTTTTCACATCACTGAAAGGACAGTTGAAAATGGTGGCTTTAAACAGATGTTTCTATCCACTTTCACACATCCTTAAAAATAACTGACTGGTAGGCAGCCTCAAGCTATTTGTCATACTAAAGAGGCTGATGAAAGGCACCACAAAAGCAGGGGAGCTCCCCCAAATTCCTCTAATGGCTCTCAGAGAGTTCCCTGCTATTGACACCAGTACTGGCTGCCTGCTGAGATAAAGATATAGGACCATTAACCCCATATACTCCCAGCCTGGATTCCTCTCACCAAACTTTGAATGTTTAATGACTGGGTCTCAGTTAGGAATCTCATCAACCATGCTTCCCCTACAGTCAATAGAAAGACATGCTTACCCTTCTGAAAATTAATTACATCTTAAGTGGGCTCAAACACTGCTGGAAGACTGAGTCCAGTCTCTTCTCCTTGAGCCAGGGGAGCCAAGGACCCTGGAGTGTGTTCATTGCTGTAGGCAGGATTCTGCCTCATTCTGCCACCTCAGGAATACACCAGGCAGCAGCCTCTGGTGCCTTCTGCTGCTGCCTTCTTCTTTGCTCACTTCAACATGAGTTTTCCTTCTCTCTGAAGCTTCATATGTCTTCCTACACTGGAAGTTTCTCTCTATGACCAAAGTATCACCTGTTCTTCACAAAGCTGTCCCTTATTGCTGTTTTAGTGCAACTTCATTCTCCCCTTTGTTAGCATTTCCAGCCACATGCATATCCCTTCAGATCAGCATTGACTGTTCCCTGCTGGGTGCTGCTGTCAGCTCCCCAGTGAGCACCTTGCTTGAATCTTCTGCATTGTTCTTTGGGGGCTCCAGGCTATCTCCACTGACTGGGTTTAAGGACTTCTAGGAAAGTTTATCTGCTGCGTGTGACATGCTGGGCTGTTCTATTAATCGTCTTACTCCTTCCTTTCTGTGCAGTGTTTAGAGAAACATGCTGTCCATTTCTGAGTTCATGACCACACATCCTTCCTTTCTGTGCAGTGTTTAGAGAAACATGCTGTCCATTTCTGAGTTCATGACCACATAATTAAGACTGTTGCCTCATACTGCCTGTGGCATACCCATATTTGCATATCCTGACCACAAATCTCTTAGGTCCTTGCACTATTAGCTATGACCTGCAAAGCTGATGATGACGGTCAATGCTGTTCTCAAAAAGTGTACAATGAGGGAATTATTCCAGTGGAATATATCAGACAGCATCTCAATAAGCATCCTGCACTTCCTCCTTAAGCAATTTATGAAAGATGCTGGAAAGATGGAATGTTAAGGGTTGGATAGATTTTAAACAGTCATACATAAACTTATTGTCATGGGGCTCTGACAACAGCACTTGGGAGGATTTGTTGTTCCTTACTCTGAGCTAAGAGTAAAGTAACCTTCACTTGTAAAATGGTCTCATACTACCAGTAATTATTTAGGATCTCTCAGAATATAAATGGCATATATTCAGGTGTGTTATGAAAAAAAGAAATCATTTTCACTACATGTTCTGATGCAATATCTTAGCCCTATTTTAAAAATTCTTGGAAAATCAACACTGAGCAAAAGACTTATCTGTGCCGCTTCTTTGGCTGCAAAGACTAACAGTGAAGACAAATTTTAACATTCTCTTGATGTCCTTGAATCCTGGTCTTCCCTTTAGGGTTTTCTGTGTTACAGAGTGAAATGTGGTTAACACAGTCACTAATGCACTTGACTTCCTTATTCCCCTCTGGAACATATTTTACTTCAACAGATGTTTTCAAAATAATTAAATGGTGGTGAGCATGCATTATTGACAATGTCTGATGCCGTGCTAATGCACTCCACGTTTAAACATTTGTCACCAGCAGGGCTGTGTGTTCAGGAATGTTGTGCTCTTTATAAATAACTTCTGTAAAGTATCTGGATTGTAAATGGGAAAAAAATAAAGAAATTCTGATATCTGCTAAATATTAATATAGCATGAATGCAACCACCAGTCTGTAGCCATGGTAACTGAAGTTTGGCTGTTATCATTTGTATGTTGCTCTTTAAGGTAGAAGGCAAAGCACTTCAAAGATCCTGTCTTGAGCCACTATGAACGAAGGTATTTAGAGCCAGAATTGTGAAAGAAAAAGTATATTTTTTTACCATAAAAAAATTATAATATTATTTTATAATAATAAATAATAAATAATAAATAATAAATAATAAATAATAAATAATTTATTATTGTAAAAATAATATTTTTACCATAAAAATAATTTACAACTATTGTAGATTATACAATGGTTGCTATAATTTTCTGGTGAAGTGCTAAATATTAATGGAAAAAATATATGGTTGATAATAATTAAATGATACTAGATTTTGCCCAGATATACTTGTAATTAAAAGAATTATTTTTTTTCTTTTTATTTACATATACAAGAAAGGGAAATGAAAGAGAAGGAAAATGAAAATTATTCAGCCTTTGCCATTACTTTATTAGTTTCTCTAAAAACTGAGAAAATATCATTACCATGCTGTAACAAAATTATATTAGGTGTCCAAGCTAAAATAAAGTTAGACTTTTTCTCTTATTAGGATTTAATGATATTATTATAATTAAGCTTCTCATTAATTTTTTCATGCTTTCTATTGAGTTACTGTCCCCTGCAGATTTGGAATGAAATGATCATATAATTACAGCAGTCCATTTTTAAATGAGGATATTTGGAATGTAGGTTTGCACCTAGGGCTTTCTGAAATTATGAATCCTGAGTAGAATTACAAGAGTAATTCTCTTTTATTGAACCTCATAATTAGAAAGAAGTGGAGAAAGAATGTTATACCTAGAATTCATGGATAAAAGTGTCTGATGCCCTAATAGAAGCTCAATGAGAGTGAATATATGTTTGTAGATATGCACAGGAGCATTAAGCACAAATAGTAATGATACTTGCTGCTTTTAATATTGCAAAAGCTAAACACTCAAAATTATGAAATCTTCCCATCCCTATCATGTCCCTAAGTGAAACTCTGAAGCTACAATATACCTGAGATTTTTAAATTTTTCTTGTGGTTCTTGCTGTTATGTTTCTGCTGCAGTTAATATGTGAGAAGAGAACAATGTTTTAAAAGTAAGATCTCAAAGAAAGTAGAAATATTTGTCAATAATTATTATGTAAGGCTAATAGATAACAAATGCATTTTTCTGTGAGGCATATATGTTAAAGTACTGTTCCCCTGTATATATGCATTATGAATCACTCAGAAACAGAAGAAATTAAAAATTAAGCACTTGGACAAAGTAAATGAACTCTATATTCTGCCTCAGATGACAGTGAGAGCAAGAAAAACCTACAAATATTTTTTTTTCCTGAAAAACTACAGAAAACAAAAGGGAAACATCAGTTCTCTTGACTTAAAATAATGCCTTTTTGTGACACTCCTGAAGAAAACAGTCTGTGTTGGAAGAATGCGTTCAAAACATCATCATACTAACAACTAACACAGTAGACTAATGACTCTTAATTAGAAAGTAGTCTATATTAAATTCACACAGGCCATATTAGACTTCAATCAGTACATAAATCATATAGAAACTTACAGAAAAATAATAATTAATATAAGTTGATACAGAAAAGGTCTTTAAAATGACAGGAGTACAAGTCATGACTTTCTTTTCCAATCACCTCTGAATATATCAACAGTGTTCATGTTGATTTCAGAAGAAAATTCAAAGAAGATTCTTTTCCTAAGAGACAGATTAAGTCAGCTCAAGTTCACTCCTAAAATAAAAAGTAATGAAAACAATGAGAAAGCAGGGAATATGCAGGAACAGCTTAAAACAGCCACAAAGGAATTAGGACAAAACAACACTGCAGTGTCTAAAAATAAATGAAAATAACACTATTAATCACAAGGTCTTTGAAGAGTAACTAGAAGTAGATATATAACTTACAAACAATATAAAAATACTGAATGTGAAACAGTATCTGAGGAGGAGGAATGGCTGTGTGCATTGTATTATGACTATACTTCACATCTTCTCAATAAGCAAGAGTTAAGAGTATTTGTGGCTTTGTTTCATTTCAATGAGTGGCAAGATTAGACAGTCATAGGCGTGGCATGTGATCTGTGTATAGAAAACTTAAATGTATTTCAGGTTTAGAGTTTGGAAAACTTATCAGTTGCATGTCAAAGGTTTCAAAATTCATGCCAAAGTTTGGAAATGTAGAGAATAGAAAACATTTACACACACACACAAAATTTAATAAAAGGCACAAACTATTTTCCAACTTTCTCTTTTTCATCAAAAAGTCCTTTCTTCAGACAGAAGACTCCAGGTCAATTTTCTGTGTCAAGCTATCCTTCTTAGTGGGAGGAAAAGGTTATTTCTGTCATTCAGTTCCAAATGTGACAAAATACACAAAGTCCCAAAAGAGAAAAAGGAGAGTAGGCATCAGGAGCATGTGTTTTTGTTGACATTCTCAGAATACAGGGAAGCTGAGCAGTCAGATGGATGCCTTTCACCAAGCAGGTCAGCGATACCCCTGATTTCCTGTGCCCTGGCTCACTTCACTGGGCTGGGTCACTGTGCATTCAGGTTCAGGCAGAACAGATTCAAGCAGCATCAGAGAGCTGGTGTCCTTTGACACAGCAGGTCTCTAGATTAGGTGACAAGATAAGAATCAGATGGAGAAGTCACCAAAACATTACAGGGAAAGAAAAGCTGTGCAGAAGAGTCTTAGCAGTTTTTTAGGCTAGTTCAGTGCTGGAGGAGACGCCTTAAAAACATTGAGCAATCAGTGTCATAAACAAAACAGCAAGTGCCATAATGAAGCAGAAACCCATGGATTTTCCCTTTCCCTCTGATTTTTACCTTTTTAGAAAATTTCTTGAACAGCAGAAAAAAAAAAGAACAAAAACAAAAACAAAAACAAAAAAACCTCAAACAGAAATAGGTGAAAAAATATTGAGAACTGATCTTACCATACCAAACTGGTTTTCATTTGCACTTTCTGATCCCACACTTCCAGTTTTATGAGAAAAAAATCCCAATAGAGCAGTAAGGTTACACACATCATAGACTTCCTCATATTTTTTTTTTCCATTTAGTATTCTAATTTTTTTTTCTGTCATGCCTTTTGTATGGTTTTATTTACAAGTGAGGTAAGACTTCTAAGCATATATTAATAGAAGGAAGAATTTCAAGTGCATGTTAGGTTCTCCACTCTTCAAGTCCATAAATGAAGACGAATTGATAAATTGATACAAAAAGTCAGTGTTGCAATTCCAGGTGTATGTGAGATGTGTAGAGGCACAACGACACGGAGATGGAAAAGTGTCAATTCCTATACAAGAAGTTATAACTCCTGTCCCAGTAGAGTTATATGGGAATGGTTTCCAGGAAGAGTTACACTTCTTCCTGAGGCTATATGGAGACTGTGATTTTATTTGCTTCTCTGTGTCAGAAGTAAAGGATGTTTGCATTTGCATATTATAATGTACATTTTCTTTTTTTTTTTTTAATTTTTATTTTAGGCTTTCATTGCAATGTTGATTTAAAGTAGTAAAAAATCCATTTATGAATAAAGCTTACATCTTTATTCAACAAAGAGCAGGAGGTCTTTTTATAAAGAAAAATGAATTTCACAAGGAAAAGGTTAAAAGATGGGTCAGTCAATAAAAATACTGTGTTTTCTCTTGAATTCTTTGTACTTATATCTTAATCATATCCAGCATAGCACAGTTTTTTTCCTACTGGTTTGAAAAGCAGGCTTATAATTAATTTATAAGCACTTCTAATTAGTTGAGACAAGTAAGCATTGAAAACCCCACATGATGAGAAGGCTCCCCTTTAAAAACCTCCAAGTTCTCCAACATTCTGCTCTAGTACGAGCTAATTAAAATCACAGTCCACTTGAAAGTTGTGGATAAAAATAAAACTGTGACAAATGCTAGAGACAAAATGTTAGTTAATTAGCTTCTGAATTTTGCCAGACATCAGAGCATCAGAGATATTTCTGATGTATTGCACAAGACCTGGAAGTTTGGTTTGACCCCTGCTCCTGCTGACCTCGGGGGATTCCCCTCTGTTGTCAGCTGCAGCACACAGCAGGGCTGGACCCCTCAGGACGGCTGGACTCCTTTCCCCAGCCAAGGGGGCTGGAGACCAGGAGCACATCCACCTGCTAAAAGCAGCAGGATGTGTGCATGTGTTACAGACCTGCTGAGCAGCCGTGCACTATGCAAACCCTTCACCTCCGTCTGTGGGGGGCCAGAACCAGCCCACACCACTGATGCCAAGCGCAGCTGGCATTTGCTAGCGAGGGAAGTTCAGAGTGGGTGAGAAAGAACTGTTCATCTCCAAAGGAAGACATCCTGACATTGGTGCTGATGGCTAAGATGCTAACCACCTGTCACATGGCTGAAGAAAAACTTGCTCAGTATCACTGAATCATTAGAGCTGGGATAAGAGGAGGCCAAATTGGTGCTAAGCAGGCAGAATGAAGCAACTGCTCTAAATATGAAAAACGTGGAAAGGAAGCAAGGGGCAGCAATAACAACAAGCTAACTGGCAATGGACAGCATTGTGTCATCCCATTCAACTTACTAAGACTCAAGGCATCCTAAATTCAATGAGCGGCTAATATGAGGTGTAAGTATGAATGCACATACAGCGCCATTCTTCAGTTTGCCTTTCTGTATTAGTTTTAAACACTGTGATGCCTTCATGTGACGCATTCAGGTGTTGGAGGCTTTTTCTTCTATTTTTTTCTTCCATCCAAAGACAAAAAATATTTTAATGTTTGCATTTTTATGTGTGGATGCTTAGATTCTGACACTATCAAGAGTGTTTAGGAGATAGAACTTTCAGCAAACAGTTGTGAAAAATCTTGCAATAATTGGCAACCTTTACACACAAAGATCTACTTTAATTTTTACCTAATTTGTTGCTATTTCCCATTTCTAAGACATTTACAGTGGTATCTAATGCTCTCAGTCTCAACAGTATAAAGGCAATGTCCATGGTTTACCTGCCATAACTAAACCAGGAAAATACCAGGTTTAGGATGCTTATAATTCTGATTCTCAAAATGTCTTTTTTTTTTTTCCTTTTTTTTCCTCTCTGCTGCTTTTTCTTTCTTCTTCTTATCTTTCTTTCTTTGTTTTTTTCTTTTTTTTTTCTTTTTTTTTTTCTTTTTAATTTAGTAGTACCATCAGATGATGTCTTTTTGAAGAAAGTTAAAGTGAGGCCCTGGCAAAAACCCTCCTCATGGAAACTATTTTTCAGGTTTGCTTGACCTTTTCCTGGCTCCTGGAGGAGTAAAAGTACTAGTGATAATATAGCATAAAAAGTTCAGACTTTCTTTTCAGAGCAGCATGCTCTGTTTTTCAAGTTAACATAAGGTTGGAATAAAGTCAATACCATATCAATACTGAAAAAAAGTTCCCACAAGTAATTTAAGCAGAGGTAAAGCATTAGTACTGCTTTTTTATTAGTCACCTACCTATATGCAAAATCACACTTTTAGATAAAGTCTTAAAGGCTCCTATTTATACAATTTTCACTACTAAAGAAAGATGCCAAAAAGACCTCTTCTCTAATAGAAAATTAGGTGACCTTCTTTGTGGCAGATTCTTTATTCTGTTTTGGAAATCTAATCTCCTGAGATGGATTTCTCAATACTCTTATGCTTTGATCATCATCTGCCCAAGCAGAAACCAGAGCAGCTGTACTGAAATAAATTCAAAGATTTATTTTAGTTCCTTGAGAACTGATAGTTGTACTAGCACTCATGGTGGTTTACCATGCTTCCTGCAATGATCACCTTGAGATTGAAACATATTTGTAGTCAGTATTTAAGTTTGAAAAACATTTGTACAGATTTTTTTTGTTATTTTCCTAAAATGTGGATGATAAAGCACTTATGAAAACCTCCAGTCTTTACCTAACTGGTTGACAAAGCCAACCACAGTATTTTTAATCAATGAAAATCCTTAAAGTAATTTTTTTTAAGCAGTCTATTAAATAGGAAAGTCATCTCCATATTTCAGTTCTTACCTTAAAAGGTTGTTCTTCCACTACATGCACAAAGCTTTTCTTACCTTAATCACCACTACAGCCCCTATGATGTTAAAACTAAAGCACAGAATTCAATTTCTAAAACATAAACAACTAGGGGAAATATCTGGTTAATTTGTACAATGGATTTTCATAGAGCTAAAATGGTCTTCACCATTAGATTCAGAAGAAAGAAGACCAGTACTGCATTGATAGAGCAAGTGATTTTTGACCATAGTTGAAACTACAAAATGTGTTTCCTACTTCAGTGTGTTGGGTGTGTCTTTTGTAGCTGCTTTATGATGTTGCATAGCATTCCTAGAGCTGTGTTATCTAGTCATCATCCATGGGGAAGTCATTGGTGCAACAGAAAAATAAATACATTTCCTCTTCTTCCTCCCATTCAGAGAAAAAGACATGATGACACAATGTGAGAAACATGAGAAGCAATGCATAATGTGCCTCCTAAAGAACTGCAGCAAAGATTCCCAAACTAAACATCTTGGGATTTGCTCTCCTTGCTGTGTTAGTAAAGACACATTGATTGAGAGAATTTTACTGGCTGTCTCTGCCATTTAAAATCAGAACTTCCTATAGTTCAATTATCTGCAATAGCCTCCCATGATATCACAGAGAATGAAATTGCCATTGTTCCTGCCAAGCAACTGTTTTTCCTGTAAACTGGCGGAAGGACTCTTTAATGAGCATTTATGAGCCCATCCGCCAGAGCAATCCCTTTCCCTGGAGCGGCGAGGCTGCAGGGAGGGCTCCCCGAGAGGCGTTCTACCTGAGTGCACTTTGCCAGATTGATGAGCCTCCTTCCGACAGCTGACTTTTTATGGAGAGAATTTGTTTGGCATGCGCAAGCTGCTTACATCAATATATTATTAAAAGGGGAGGAGGCAAGGGGCTGCGGACACTAACTTGTAGCTGTGCTGAAGCTTTTCTAGCTTGATTTCCGTACAAATGTAAACCTCTTTTAATCTTGCATTTCTTCTTTAGTATTTTCCCCCCAAGAGAAGCCATTTAGCAGCGCAGTGGCATTTTTCCACTTCCCAAACACACATTTTTTCCTCCACAGCTGCCGCGCCCCTCTCATTCTAAGCAGCCCTTTTTTCCCCCTAAATTCTCAATGGTCCTTAGTACAAACATGAATAGAAAGGTTACTCAGCGGGTTTGCATAGTAAACACAAATGGATATTGTTCTTGACATCTTGTGAACTTGTCTCTCTCCCTTGTATCTTGAGAGAACATAGGACCTTCTGGGCCTGTACGAGCCTTGCTGCATTTTTAATGATAGTCCCTGAAATGCAGGGGAGAAAGATGTTGTCACCTCGGCATATTTTATCCCTGATCAAACATTAGCTGGCAGCTGTTTTAAACTTGTAACGCTGTCTCATCTATGCTGGCTGCTGGTTTGGTGGCAAGAGTGCAAAATCTCACCCAGCTTCCTTTTCACATCTCTCTCTAGTCCCCTTACCTATGCCTTGGAGCCCTGCTCTCCTCTCTAGCAACACAAAATCACATCCAGCAAGTTCCAATGCGCCAAGGTGAGAGTTAGAAAGGAGATCATCCATTTTATGAAAAAATACTTACCAAAATTAGGGTAAACATGCCAAGGCATTAAATAATTTAAAAATACTGAATGTATTTTCATATGCAGGGATAGCAGCAGACATGAAGACAGGTTCAGTGTGTTACAAATGAGCATTTGATGTTTGGTTTTGTTTTTTTTCTTCCCTGACCGGTCCATTTGGTCTAAATATTGTTATTTTAGCTCTCAGAGAGGGGGATGGTTGGTTGTTTACTTTCTTTTTTTAAAAGCATAATAGTTGTTTTTGAGAGTGTTCATTGCTAAGGAACGTGAAGGATTCTGGCAGGTGTTTACAATCTTCTATTAAAAAATAATTGCTTAAGCCATCACCATCACTGCAGACTGACAAAGTTATTTTGATGGTTTTGAAAAAGTGCAATTTCTGTTTTGCCAGTGATTTTTCATGATCTGAAGGTCTTCATTATTAAGTCGGAGCCACATAATTTGAAAGTGTTGCTTGTTAATATTTGAGCGTCATTCAGCAATTCTGCACTTGGAGGGAGAAGATGAATGTTTTTTTAAATGGCATTTCTCAAGTTCACTTAAGAAGTAGGATTTATGGAACCAATCTTTAATCCTCTCGTTACTATTCTAGATTAGAAAAGGGAATATAAAAACTCAAAAATTCCATTTAATATATATGACATTGACAAAGAATTATATAGCACAGCTTTTCCATTTGAAGCCCCTTTAGTACATAATTGTGGATTTTTTTTTCCTTGATCCCAAACAAGTAGCACTTGTTCTGCTGTTAGAGACCTTGTTTCACTATCATCTTTGGAAATGCCCAAGTGGCTTTTGAGCATTACACCTACGTCTTCTACAACATGTTACCAGTAAGCACTGATTACAATTCATAAATGTCCATTTTAACAAATGCAACTGTTTGTCCATGTGGCCAATGGACATAAGTCCTTTTGTTATTCAAGAGTGTTCAATACACATGAGATTGCTGAAAACACCTTAAAGACCCTGATACAAATGTAATCTTCTTTCTAAAAATATCAAGATGATGTAGAAAAATAATTTTCCTGTGTAGGCCAATGAAATGTTATGCAAGTTTAGAAATCCAGGGAGGATACTCTGAGATTATGAATTGGTTTGGTCAAAATTTAAATCATTTTGAGTATTATGCTCTTTTCTCCTTAGTGCATTGGGGGGAGGTGGTAGGGTGGGGTAAAGACTTTGCAGTACTTGAAAAAGTAAAGAAGGGCAACAAGGCTAATCCAGGATTAAAGAAAATGAGCTCTGAGGACAGTCAGAGATATCTTTAAACCATATGGCCCAGAGGGAAGATATTTAAAATGGGGTTCTCTTGGAAGTGTACACACTGCCAATACTCAGATTATTTTTTTCTGGATTTGTACATAGGCAAGACATCTATAAATGCAAATAGGAAAAAGGTAGTTAAAGGGATCACAAAAGTCTAGCATGCCTGAGATCACAAATGCTGCACTGCAAAATAAACTGAAGCATGATGCTCAAAAAAGTCTTTGCTGAGGAAAGCAAGGCCAGAGCAATAAAAATTTGAAAAACAACAAGCACTCCCTCTGACTCATTTCTGAAATACAGTGAAATCATCATGATATTATGTACAAGATAATGGCAAAATCATCTTACAAGACACTGTAGACAGAAAGCTGATTTTCACTCTGAAAGGAAAGATGTTATAAATCAGTTGCAAATAACATCTAACTTGACTTAATTAGAAAATGAATTATGAAAATATTTTCCTCTACTGAAGTTTTGTTTTCCAACAAATAAGCACTCACTGTTTTGTCCATACTCTGTTTCATCTCTGCTCTCTTTCACTAAAACAATAATGCCAGCTAAAAGGAAACCTTGCTTGAATGTTTTTTCCCAAGCTTTCCAAGCAGATATTACCAGAGAAATGTCAAGGAAAGTGCCATTTTTGAGTTTACAGCTGCAAAGGTCCTTTTCAGGGAAAGGAAATAAGAATCAGAGGAGTTTGTGGGCAGATCTCCTTTCACATACTGTATGATTACTTGCAGTGGAACAGCAAGAAGAGAAAAAAGAAGCCTTCTCTATACAGTGTCAGGGAATAAAGGGAATCCAAGATGAGCTAACAGACTATTTTGTCAAAGAATTTCTGAATAAAGTGAAGTCATGTGAACTTGAACAGTTAACAGATGGATTAGAGACCCAATTATCTGTGGTACTGTAAATGAATTCCAACAAAGTTGCTGTGAAAGAGGCAGACTGTGCCCTGGCAGATCTGCCTCGAGCCTGGCAAAATGGGTCACTGGTCTTTATTGGAGCCCTGAGACACAAATGGCACAGTACTTGTTGCTCTGGTGGTAATGTTGGTGATAACAAAACAAGTTTTTGAAAAGCGCTTCAAAAGACTCTGTTTCCCATTGATTGACTGATCTCAGACTGATTACAGCACAACCATTTCATAGAGGTTTGAATTAGATGAGGTTACAACCCAATTCAGTCAGGTCTCATGCCTGCTCATCCATTTGACTCCTCAGAAGCCTGAGTGGCAGCCTGATGAAGGATCTGCAGCCTAAATTCCCAGGGTCTTCAGCACCTACCCTGTTTAGTAAGTGATTTCATACACTCAAACGATACACTCAAAAATTTCCAGAACTTCCAAGCAGATGGCACTGGGACTCTCAAAATTCTTCTTCTTATCACTACTACTTTTCCAAGTTGTATAAAACACTCTGAAAATAAATTCCAGGTTTGGAAAGGTAGCTCTCCACATGAACAGTCATGAAAAACTAATCACACATGAGAACCTGGTTTGTGTAAACCAGTTTACAAGAAATTTTAGAAAAAAAACCCAAACCCCATTTGTTTCAAAGCTACTGAAATGTTCTGCTTTAATATTTTGACATAACTAGGCAGCTGAGGGCAATTAATAAGCATCTGAATTTAAACAAGATTTGGAATTCAGACTGAAATAGGAATGTAAGTACTAAAATAACTAAATCATAGACTTTTCTTTCTTTTTTTTGTTGTTACAATTCAATAACTTCATGAGAATTATCAGGTATTTAGACTACTAATTTTTAAGTTTCACATAGACACATTACTGTACACATCCTCATCTGGCTAACATGCCATGAATGAACAAACCACCCCCTCTCAGTGGGGTGTGGAGAGTGGTAGGACAGTTTTGCTGGGGTGTTTGGTTATGCTGGAGGTCAGACACACTCTGGGCCTGACAGCGACACAACTGATGGCTTGTCAGAGCAGGGCACGAGGCACGGCAGCCTGACAACTCTCTTCCTGGGCTGGGGCCTACCTGCCAAGAAACACCACAGTCCTACAACATATACAGACCCTTCTTCTGACAAAGGGCAAGGGCATAATTCAGATTTTTTTGTTGCCTCTTTTTCAGGGAAATAAAAATACAGGCCATAAAATAAAAGCATGTATAGGTTTTGTAAGCACCTCTGTGAGCAGTCACTCAATGACCAGCATTATCTCCCTATTTTTTCATATCTTCAAATCAAAGCTGTCTACTTTGCTGGAACCTGTGGATTCAGTATGGGACAGCTCCATCAGATAACAACACCCCACAATAAAAGCAGAGCGGGCTAGAAACACCACTGCTTCTGGCTTCCAACCTGGTGAGTTTGAAAAGAATTAAGAGAAGCAGAACAAGAGGGGGGCCTGATTAGAAAGTCACACTGTAAATTTTGCAGAGGAGTCCAATCCCACTAGTCACAGCAGGGAAATAAATTTGACATTCAGAGTGTCTGTGAAAAGCTCTGCCCAGCCCCGACTCACAGCTGAGGAGGCTGAAGAGGAGTCAGGGGAGACTATCTCTTTATGACATGATGGCTGACTCTGATAATTTGATGGCTACTCCCAGGTCTAGGAATTGTGGCAGCTGATCCAGATACATCATAAAATGTTCAATCCATAACACAACAAATCAAGATAAAAGCTTTCTCTTGTGGACAAAATAGTCAGGCTATCACTTCACTGGTGTCAGGTTAAAGTGTGTGTCAAACATGAAACATTGTTCAATGTAGCACATCACAGCTGAGCAGAGGAAAATCTTTATTGTAGATTTCTTTTTCCTTCTTCTTCCTTTTCCTCCCTTTTTAAAGCTGGTACCATGATGCAAAATCCCAGATACTTTTTCCACACTGACCAGAAAACACCTGCAAATTCCAGACCACAAATCCAACATGTTTTAATCAAATATATTGCTTGTAGGTGCCGAGTCCTGGTTGCACAATTTTTTTGATCGAGAAAACTTGAATTCTTTTTTCCAAATTAACATTTCTTCAACAGATGGGTTCCATGTCTGACCATGTTCTCTACTTCTACTGCAAAGCCAAAGACTTTGGCAGTGACGACTGTGGAAAGAAGAATGAAAACTGTCTCTTTTGCAACATGAGGTCTTAGTCATGAGCCCCCAGTAGGCTTCTCCCTCAGCTATAGTTAAAAGGCCTAAAGGACAGAATTCACTGTCACATCTTGTAAACAGACAGGTCCTTTCAGTATGATCAGTTTCCTCTGATCATACTGAAGATTTAGCTAACACAGCGTCTTGCCTAACTGAGGCCACAGACTTCTTTCTTTAAGGTGCTCACCTGTCAGAACATGAGTACCAGATCAGATAAACCAAAAAATAAACCCCTTAAACCACTGTCAGCTGAAACTTTCATCTAGTTTGTAGTAGGTAAAGGCAACAATCCTTCCTGGTCCTTATCAGAGCAGTGTTTTTTACCCATGACCAACCTCTGTCCTTGCAGCATTGTACTCTATGACGCAGACTCAGCAAATTCCTAAAAGACAACTAAATACCACAGTAGATAACAGTGAGTAGGATGCCTGTCCTGGTTCCACTGAAGTTTTATGCAGCTTGATTCTCAGCATCTCCTGATGCTTCTGAGTGGGAGTGATTCCTCTCCCAGCTCAGCAGCTTCTCTGAACCACTTTCTTACGGAGTTCTCCCAACATATTTTATAGGAATGTAAGGAGTCTGCCAGTAAAATGGACACGGTTAGGCAGAACACAGAAAACACCAGAGTCAGGCTCCACATTGCTCCCACCTGCCTTGTGCATGCCCTACCCTGCACTTTAAAATGGCCTCTGATAATGCAGTCCTTGATAATTAGTGATACATCTTATCCTGTGCTAACTTATATCAGCATTATGGGTTTATAAAAAATGCAGGTACACTTCCCTTTGGATCTTCTAGAATTTCTTTTCAACTTTTCTCTCGATTTATGGGATTAATTAAATTTAATGGGATTAATTTGCTCCATCCATCACTCCTATTATTTCATTGTACAGGCCTTAATCTATAGGTACACATTGCAAAATAAGATAGAAAAAATAATTTAATGTAATCTCAATTCAGAGTAGCTGATTTAACAGCTTATGCAGTGGGACTCCTCATCATAGCAGGCAGGAGGAAGAATTTTCTGTCCTTCTCTTCAAACAACCGTAAGAATGTTAATTCCTATTCCTGTTTTTTCTTTTTTTTTTTTTTTTTTTTTTGTCTTTTTGGAAAGGATTGGGGAGGAAAGGATCTTATGCATAATTTAATTGCTTTGTCTTTCTCCCTCAGGTCAGTATATTATATTATATTGAAAAGTAATTATGCAGCGAAAGTAAAATGTCAAACTGCAGATGTCTGGTAACAAGTATAGTACAGATGTGAACGATTCTATTATGTGCCATCTTGCAGACATCTTTATACCTTTCCTCTGAAGCTTCACCCTATGTGCTTATACATTTGAGTATTTATGCATCCTGGATGAGATTTGCTTTTTTTTCCCCCCCTTTGCAGCATCTAGATCCCAAGCTGGGTTGCCTTGTTGGCAATGATTGATTACCCAATATCTAATTAAACCTGATCCAATCACTTATTATGCAGAGTGGAACAAACAAACTGAAGTCGACTGTCAGAGCCGTGATTGATGATACTGCCAATCCAGCTTTTGTTGCGTCTAATGTCCTGACGCTTGTTACAACCAGCCAAAGCTGCGCTGGACAAAGCGTTCTGTCACTCTTCACACAAATTCACTCCCCTCCCCCCCTACACGCTTCTCTCTCTCTCTCCCCCTCTCTCCTTGTTTTTTACTTTTTTTTTTTTTTTAAAGAAAAAATTATTGAGAACAGCAGAGGTTCTGTTTGGGTTAGTGTGTACAATGAGATCAAAGTCCCCTGGAGATCCAGAGTCCTTAAGTGGCAGGGAGGGAGTGGAAGAAAAAGAGTGTGAGCATGGGGGAGGTGGTGGCAGGAGGTGCACTTGGTATGGTAATGAACCTACCTTGGGGAGAGTGACAGATATGACATTAAAGCAAACCTAGCAGGGTAATAATTTCTTTTCTATTGTCTGCCAAGCAGGATTCTCTTCGCAGCTCTCATTTATAAATTTTTCAGTTTTAATGCTTTAATTATTTAAAATGCAAATAGGTTCCTGAAGAAAGAAGCAGAAAATACAAATTCCCTAAACAAATTCAACTTTTGAAGTTACATTCACACATTGTAAAAGCCTTTTTCCTGTGACTTGCATTAGCTTAGAATATTTAGGTTTCAGGGTGGTTTTGGGGTTTTTTTTTAGTAAGCCAAGAATTAGTTAAACTTTTTGTAGTTTTTCATGTTCATATATTTATTAGCTCAAGCCAATTTTTTTGTTTTGCTTGGACAACAAGTGAAATAAAAATCAGATTCCCTTGAAAAGAAATAGTCAGAAAAATACAAAGGCTTTTCATTACGGTATTTCCTGACATTATCTTCATTTCAAATGTTTAAACTGTATTTAGATATTAAGGAAATTGATTATTTATATCCCTTCACATGTTGAAAATTTCTACTTAAAGGGTCCCTCCTCATATAAATTGATTCTACTCAATGTGGACAAGTGTCTGTGTGCGTGTGCAGGTGTGGATGATTCTCATGTGATAATTGGAAGAAATGTTAAAAGCATTTTTCAAAACCTTATGCAATTAATCACATGTTTGCAATTCCATCATCTTCTTTGTAATCTAACTACAAATCTAAGATTCCTGACTCCTGTAGAGATCCAAATAGCTGATATTCAGAACAAAACTAAAACAAAAGAAACAAAATTCAGTAAGATTTTAAACTTTTTTGGTCTTAAGCTAGAATTTTAATGGAACAGCTATCCTTTCTGAAAGAAAAGGAATAACAATGTACCGTTTGAAACCCTCTTTTGTTTCTAGACAGGTATCAGAATTCTAAAGTTTAGGTTTTTTTATTTTCCCTGCCATACACAAGAGGTCTGCACATTTGGCCAAAAGCTGTGAAGGTTCCTAGGTCAATATATTTCAGTTCAATACTTCTTCATGTCTAGAAAAAAACATGTAGATTATTTATGGGCATGTTTTAAATATTTCACTGCTCTGTCCTAGCCCTTAGATCTAAATGGCGCAGCACCTGGGTGGATGAGTGAGTTCATGAAATAACCCCAGTATCGCTAATGAAAACTCTTAAATCATACCAAAAAGATGTTTCTGTAATAAATTAGGAAGAAGTCAGGTTATAGAAATAGTTCACAGATTGGTTCGCAGCATAGATAAGGTGGAAAGGGACCTCTGAAAATCAGCTGATCCAATCTCCTTGCTCAAGCAGGGCTGCATAAAATCAATTTCCCAAGACCATGTTTAGAGAGTTTTTCAGTATCTCCAAGGATGGAGACTTCACAGTCTTCCTGGGCAACCTGTGCCAGTGCTTGGCCACCCAGACAGTAAAAACCTGTGTCCTTGCATTCACACAGAGCCTGTTGTGTTTCAGTTTGTACCCATAACCTCTTGTTCTGTCACTGGGCACCACTTAAAAGTCTCTCACCATCCTCTTTGCACCCTCCCTTCAGATATTTATATACATTGATGAGCCCTGAGCATTCTCTTTCCCTGGTTAACAGTCCCAGTTCTCTCACAAGACAGATGCTCGAGTCCCTTAATCATCTTGGCGGCCTTTTGCTGAACTCTCTCCACTATGTCCACATCTCTCAAGCACAGTGAAGCCCAGAACTGGGCTCAGTGCTCCAGGCGTGGCCTCAGAAAATGCTGAACAGAAGGGACGGGTATTTTATCACTGGCACTAGGTGATGGGCCACAGTCATGCATCATGGGCCCACAGCCCCAACCAGTTTAGCCCAAAATGTTTTCCTTTCAGAGAAATTTACTCACTGCATGGAGCTATATTTTTGTCAGAGGGATATCTGCTAAACTGTGTTAGCATATAAGCAAATTCATCTTGAGAGGATGTAATACATACAAGCATTTGTAGGATTTTAAAGAGCAGTAAAATAGGTTTGAGGTAGAATACAGCCCTTCTTTACCAGCAAAGAAAGGCAGTAATATATTAATATATTTCTGGAAAATACTGATACAGAAAAAAAAGCATTTTGAAGGGTGCAGAGCTACAGAGAAAACAGCCATGTGAATGTCCTCTACCAGAAGCTGCATGGAGCCCTTTATCTTATGCTCACAGCAGTATCAGGTTGTCTGTCTGGATAGGAGGCTTCCTTCAAGACTGACTACATTGCTAGATGAGTCACCTTGGCACAAATAGCAAGAAAAACAAGCTTCTAGCATTCAGACTGAGTCTGTTGCAGGGCTAGAGCTAACACAAACTTCAGGTATTGCTGATACCTAGCTTACCTAGTTCCAATTTTATGGCTCAACTCTAGGTACGCATCCCCTTCTGCAATAAACCAATAAACATTATATTGGTTTCCATGGAAGCTGTAGAACTACAGTGAGGTAAATGGGAGAACAATCAAGCCTTAAATATTTTAATCATGCAGACATACATGGAGTTAAGAAGAAAAAATGAGAAAAAAATCAAAGAAACAAAATAGGTTTCTCACAGCATTAAAAATAAATGTTTTACACTAGGGCAATAGGAGGCTAACATTACCAAAGGAAGCTAAATTTAGCCTGTGAAAGGTTATCTTGGGCAAGCACTTATGGTGCATTTCTCTAAATTTTCACTTCAATTAATCTCTAGAAATTCAGTGTCTGATCCCAGTGACAGTAGCCTCTGGCTTCTTGAGAGCGACTGCCGAGGAAAAATTATCTGACACATATCAAACAAGCAAGAAATGACACTGGACAACATTAATCAAAACTTTCTCATTTCCTGAAGAATTAAGCATTAAATAATTAATTCCAGCACTACAGGCAGCTGTAAAAGAGGCCTCGTGCCTCCCCGCTGGTAAGAATTTGTCCTTGTCTAAAAGACTAGATTGATATATTTATTATTTATCAGATTAATCATGGCCAAGAACATTATAGATTGGCAGCCAAGCCCAGCCAGTTATATTGCAGTGGCCTGTTATTGGAGCTTGGAAAGAACCTGGTACATCAGCAACATTCAAAAGAGGAAGAAGTAGAAGAGTTTTCCCCCAAGAATTATTTTTAAAAACTAAGAAAACAAGCAAACAAAAACCCCCAACTGAAATGAAAAATACCCTTCAAATATTTGGGGAATTTTGTTTGGTTGTTGTTGGGTTTTTTTTTTTTTTAAAGAACTGGACAAAGAAGATGTCATTGATTCAGCACCTCAGTGGAGGCTGCTAGCTCCTGGGGTCATTTTTATTTCTGTTTGCTAAGGACTGAAGGAGGCCCTTAGGATGTGGGTCAGAATATCAACTATTCTACGTGAAGCCACAATCATTAGTTTTAAAACATAGTTTCAGTGACAGACAGATATAAATCAATTTAACCAGCATGAACAAGAAAAAAACACTTCCTATTCTTAATTTTCCTTCTGTTTATCCAATACTGTAGCTGTGAGACTGATTTACGGTTTAGGTTTTCTTTCATTTTTGCTAGCTAGCCATGGTACCAAGTAGCAGAGTAACTACAAAGTGAAAACCTAGGGAATCAGCAGATTAATAGGTGTCAGACAAAATAAATTTCATATAATTTCATGTAATTTTAGCATGCAGTCCTGGGTTGGGGCTTTTTGTCTCTTTTTCAATTTTACCCCTGATTGCTTCCATTCTGCCTATCACTTAAATAGTATCTTACATGGAATTTTTCATTTTGAATAGAGGATTTTTCACTCCCTTTCAATAAGCTTGCGCACACAGTGGAAGGAAACCATAACTGTAGGAATTACAATTTAGAGATTGTTCCAAATGCTAGCTTCTCCTCTACCTCTTCTTTTCTTGTTTCTGTGGTGAAGAAAGGTCGAGAGAAACTTCTCTTGCCCCACAAAAAGTTTACTCCCATGTGTGCCTCCCCAGCTTCCTCTTTTGATATTCCTTCATAATACCTGGCAACAAAAAACCCACAAGGAAGACTGCTATGTACTTGGTAAGTGAGAAGTAATGAGATATTCCTTAAAGGCAATTTTGCTTCCACACAGGCCAGAGTGCCCTGCTAGTCTATTAGAGTAATAGTTTCTGGGTGGCCAGATATATTGAGCTTTTTATTTTAAAAAGGTAAATAAGAGAAAAGAGAGCAACAGCAAAATAAGGGCCTGAAAGAGCAGACAGTCAGCGGAAGCCATGCTCCTTTGACCTGAGATACATGAGGAAATGTTTGATAAACATTTCATTAAGATTAGAACAATGTTCGTACTAGGTCACACGCAGAACCCGTTCAGACCAAACAAAATCCAACTGTTTGTTCTTAGGTTAGACTATAAAGCCTCCAGCTTTTGTAGAGACCAACAAGCAATTCTCAGAGTCTAGAGATCATGAAGCTAAGGACTTCCAGTGGTTCTGAAATGTGGAGGTCAAATTTTTCCTGAGCTAGAAGAATGAATCTTGAATATAATTAATATAGATGGACTCTTCTACCATGAGTTCTTCTACCTGTTTCTTCATTTCATGTGACTAATAATAGTAGTGTCCAATGGCAGTTTCACATTTATGCATTTCAAAACAAACTCCTTCTCTTTTCTTTTGAACAAGCTACATCCAGAAGCCAATGAACATATTCCTCCTCATCTGCTCAATGTGGCTTGTGAAGTTACCACCACTGAGCATACTGACACTACAAGCTGTTTTCAACAGCATTTTCTTCACTTCTCATCATAATCTCGTGCTTTGGAGCACAATCAAGTCTGATGCATCAAGCATCAGCTTTATATTACTTTAGAATTCTATCTCTTATCTTTCTTAAATATCCTATTTCAGCGTAGGAAAAAAAATCTTTTCCTTATCACATACCAGTGAAGAACACTTAGACAAATAATCAAACTAGAAGGTAAAAAAGAAAATATTTGTACATACAAATGCTTCACTCTTTCCAAATCCTCTCAGAGGACCAGATCCTTATTATCCCATAGTTAAAGGATACTTTATGACCAACAAGGGTTACTTATAATGAGATAAATCCATATAATGAGACAAATCATACCTTTTGTGTAGAAGAAAAAAGAAAATAAATTTCATTGAGAAGGCTTAAAATAGCCTCCAAAACTTAAACACTTGTAAAATTAAATGGAAAAAAAAAACCAACAAAATATTAGAAATAATTTTTCTTGAAACAGTTTAGCAATTGTTGCAGAGCAAACTGATGTATTTTATTTTTTAAAACAGAGTAAGAGGGTGAAAATTTACCTTTCCTTCTGCAACACAACTACTTCAAACATAGTTTTGGACATTAACCTGAGTATGTGCTGAATACTTTAAATATCAGATCATTTACTGTGATACATTTTAAGAATACCCAAAAGCATGTGAGAGAATAATTAAGCAAACCCCCAAAAATTCACTCCTTGTTTTCCACAGGGAAAATGTGTGTCTGATTAAATTAGCTGGGTAAGCTTCAGCGAATATGTGTAATCCCCAATGACAGCACTATGGACAGCGTCCTCCTTAATGGGAGACAGCAAGCTGTTGCTGAAGGAAAAAGAAGATGCTGGTCCCTGGTGGTTACCAGCCCTCTGTTTAC
Organism: Calcarius lapponicus; assembly: GCA_039654755.1. Classification (NCBI taxonomy): domain Eukaryota; kingdom Metazoa; phylum Chordata; class Aves; order Passeriformes; family Fringillidae; genus Calcarius; species Calcarius lapponicus. The sequence continues at coordinate 92,463,466 of CM077464.1, read as the reverse complement.
ATCCTTCTTTGCTTCTGATGCACAGGAGCAAACCCGTGGCTACTCCAGCCAGAAATGTGACAAAGCTCCAGCCTTTGGAGGTTTGTGCAATACTCCCCTGAGGCCCCTCTGCTGTGAGCTAACATGCAGCTCTTCTGGCAGGTCTCCTGAGAGTGATTTACACCCCTGACCACAACATCTCCCCTTCTGGTCTTAGCATTTTAAGTGGGTGCCTGAATCCTTTGGCTGCCTCCACTCTAAAAGACCCAGTTCTTCCCAGGGCCTGCTGAAGGGCTCAGGGCCAGCTCAGCCCCAGTGCAGCCACAGGCAGCTCCAAGCCTGCTGAGGATGAACAGATGTGTTGCAGGCCAGGGTCAAACAAACGCTGCAAAAGCTTTTCTCCATCAATACCCTGCAGTTCATTTTCCCCATGTTCTATGCCACCCCTGAGTACTGTGGAATCACAGCTGCAAAGAGCATTTTTATGTGCAGGTAGAGCAACTCTTACATGGTCGCCTTTTGTTATGATAGAAAAATATCCTCATGAATTTAACCAGTTATCCCCAAACCTGAAATATTTGTAGCCATACCACATCGTATAGTTACATTCAGGCAATTGCTGTGACATCTGTCCAATGGGGAACGCACCTTCTAAGTCTTTTTTCCCTTCCTCCAAATATTTATGATGTCCTCGTACAGGATAATTAGACTTCCTGCTTCTACAAATGTAAATAGGCAACTTCAAACTTGAAATTAGGAATTTAATAAGGAAATAGATTCAATTCTGCTGAACTCAGCAGACCAAAGATCGATATTTTCAATGTCTACACAAAGGTAAATGTTTTTCAAAGGGAAAATGTTTGATAGAACATAAGACATAAGTAAAACTGTACAGCTTAAAATGTCCGCACTGTGGTACAGAACACAATCTCATATAGATGAGAGGTTATGGGGGCATGAGTGGTTCTGCTGGTTATTATATTTTAATTGCAAAGGTTAAAAGCAAAGTATAGCAGGCCTTTTTTTTCTGATACGGCACCAAAATGAAGCTGTTTAGTCTTGCTCAGAAGTCAAGGGGCTTCTATGCCTCCTGGGGAGCTTGAAGAACTATTTTTAAAGTTTATTTTAACTCTGGTTTTGTCATCCAGGGTCTAAACTAGTGTAATAGTTTATGAAATAAAGAAATCTTTCACAAAGCTCACAGAAAGAAAAGCTTATGGCTGAATTTATGCAAAAGCATCACAAGTGTCACATCTTCATGTTAGGCTACTGTTCTGTAATACCAGGTTTATTATCTGACATCACATAATTGTCACAGTTCTCCTCAGAGAAAGAATATATTGTAAAAGGTCAGAATAAGAAACCCTGATGTGGATCTATGAATTGTTCACAAGCATCTTAAAATATAAGTGTGTGCTTTCATATAAAGGAGGAACTAGTGGAAGTATTGAAAACAAGCATAATTCTATGTTAATGTATATGTTCTTTTATGTACTCCTACTCATTAATAAAATGCAGAATCCGCTTTTGAATACTGCTTATTATTTCTCAGATAACCCTTATTTTTTACAGTTGACTGCTTCTCTGAGTATTGCCTAAGTTTTTATAATTCCTTCTTAAAACATATAGTTATTTTATACTTTATTCTAAGAGAAATAATGAAGACCTTCCCATATTCAGTCATTAAATGTTAAAAGAAACAGAAGGTAAGCTGCTTCTTATTTTTCAAAAGCTCTAGTTCAATAAAAGTCTCTGGTTGGAATTCTGGGAGGTTTTTCTTAAATAGCAAGATTCGAAAACTAGATAAAACTTTTAATATGTATCTGCTAAAGAAGAAAGGAAAAAATAGTTCCAGGAAAATGCTTGAAAATATTGTTCTTGTACAGTTCAACACAGAACTGCATGGAAAAGCTGAGCATGGCTGAGCTTTCACTCTACACCAACAACCTGGCCATGAAGGAGGGAGCCCAAACACCGGTAGTACCAAGCTTAGGACCAGCTGTTTCTCAGTAGGCTTTTGAGTTTGGGGTGAGCTCCATGGCATCAGAGCATCTGTCTGGGCCACAGGAAGCAGAAGAAGGTCTAGGGCCAGCTAACAGTCCTAGTGCTGCTAGAAAAGGGCAATCAGGACGGTGCACTTCAATCTTACACATTTTTATTTTCTAGTGGTGGCTGTGAGAGAGATTTAGAGAATCAGATCCCAGTAAATTAGGTTAGGCTGAAAAAGAGCAACCAGACCTGTGGTCACATCTCACACAGATAGAAGTTTTACCTTCTGAAGTGATATTGACTGCAATAGAAAGCAAAATCAGAAACAACAGTGAGACAGTAACTGGCTATTTATTTGCTGCTCACTACATGTTCCCTTCAGCAATTTTGAAAGGACATGGCTGTGTGGAATAGGGGAAAGCTGCCTATTTGCAGTATTCTGGGGAAGAGGAAACTTCTGAGTGTAAATAAAGAATTTTAAAGAGCATGAGAGGAACATAGAGAGAAAGAGAGAAAACATCTTATATGTACCAAGACCTTAGAAGGGATGGAGGAATAGGGAAGACTTTTCATAAGGACAGCAGGAAACTGCACAGAACTGGTTGGAAGTTGTTACCCTTGAAATGCTTATAGACCAAGGTAGGGAAAATATATGTCCTGGCGAGATATGGTAGGCAGAAAGGGATATTTTTTGTAAGTTTCCTGGAGTTTCTCACTCTTTTTCTGCCCATCCAAGCTACACAAGATGTCATTCCTATTAAGTTTTCATTGCCCTACTTTGAATTCTAACAAAACCTAGTTCTAGATCTTATAAATCATACTGCTTACTTTACTTTGTCTTATGGCCAGATCTAAACAAACACCTGGTTTATATTAAAACCTGACTTAAATGGTGATATCTGAGTGAATGTGGAGTGGCATTAACTTATTCCACATCGACATCAGTGAAACATTATATGTCAGCAATTGAAGCAGAAGTAAGAACAATGCTGTTTTCACTACTCTGTAACATTACACCCAATAAAGATTTATCATTTTATGTGATATGCAATTGATGGAAAATATTAAAGTAAGCAAATTACTTTAGTCTTTACTCCAGACTATCTTTCACAAGGTAGTTTAATGATTCATATGAGAGCTGGAACAAGTAGGATCAAGTGCTTTCAAGACCAAATTGACTCACTGCCTTTCACACACTGGGTGACAGCTTTCACTACTGATCAATTGACTGACAGCTCTGACCACCACTCCATTTCCAGCTGTGACACAAAATGGGAGATGGAACTCAAAAGGCACCACATAATACCACACAGCAGCTTCATCCCTACAGGCAAGATAAGTTGTGGAATATATAATTTTCACTAGAGCTTAGAGACAAATCACAAAAACTAGATTAGGGACTAGATGCTGTTGATACCACTTCCCCTAACTTCAAAACATCCAGCCTTGGGGAGTGGGTACTGAGGCCTTGTCTCTGATGCTCAGCTTTAACCCAGGATTCTTAAAGCTATGTTAACTTTACAACTGAAAATAACATTATTTTGCAAACTCAGTGCTGCCCTGCTACATCTGTATTAGATTCTATGAGTAAACTCAGCCAGTGAACTCTCTATACACCATGAAGGTCCTGTTCATCCCTAATTCAACCTTGCCTGCTTGAGAGAAAAATCTTCTTCATGCTGACAAGTTTGGCTTTTGCTGAAGACTAAATGTTCTCTTCACGTCTAGCTTTCACGAACTCCTGCAGACCCCTGTGAGGAGATCCCATGCTGATAGCAATGGAGAGCTCCAATCTTCCCCCTGCTCCCCCCATCCAGAGTGTGCTGCAAGCCTCCAAAGCTTGAGCCCATCAGAAAAGAAAAACAGAACAAGATGACACCTCCAAAAGGGAACATCTAGACTTCTTGGGCAAAAGTGAAATAAGTGAAATGAAGGTTTAGGAAAATAAGCCTGTGCACTGTCTTTTGGAGAAGTGGCTTTTCCCTCCAGCCTGTTTGCTGGCTTCTTCAGCTACAGTGGGCCCACACAGTCCCTAGAGAAGGGTCTTGATGTAAATCACCTTTGAGCCTTCAGGCTCAGAGTTTAATGTTCACTGCAGGCAGAACTTCTTTTCCTTTCAGAAGCCTCCCTTTTGGTGTTCAAGTTGTAAGTATCCTGTTTGCTCTCTGTGTCAGGACATGAGTGCAAGATACGTTGACTTTGGCAGCAAAGCCAAAAAAGGTTCTTTTTCCCAAGCACTTGCTTCCACATTCTACATCACTGACCTTTCATCAGTGCCCAGACAACAGTTTTGGAGACCACACTGTAAATCAGCTCTCTGAAATTATCTGAATTACAAAATAATCTTCTTCCATTTTTTTAACTCTCATCAGTTTGGTGTGTACTGATTTGCAAAACAAGCTAAACCCACGGAACAAAGCCACCATATAGAGCACGGCCATGGGGCAAGAGCCAAGGGGGTGCATCGTCTGGAGTTGTCATGCTGCATAACAAAACCGAGTATCCTGTGATCCCACCCACTCACCTTGCCCCAATCTGCATTCCCAAAGTAGCCCTGACAGAGCAGACTGTTTCATGTCACAAAAGATAAAGCAGTCCTTCCTCCTCCTGTGAAGGCTTGGGCAGAGTTGGAGCACACCAGCTAGGATAAACAAGCAGCCATCCTCCCCTCTGGCCCACCACACTGCATTGAAAGGACAAGTGCTTTTAGAACAACTGGAAGCTCTGTTCAAGTACAGAGTTTCTTCTCTGTCATAAATTCTGTAATGTAAATACATTCCAGCAGCAAGATTTACTTTTTAAAAATATGAGAAACACAAGACAAATATTTGTGCCTGCTGCACAAATAACATGGTATGATTTTAATGTTGAGAATGTAGCAGCATCTTTTAAAGTTGATGTCTACTACTAGTTGCTGAACAATAATGAAAAGCCAAGAACTGATAAATAAGGGGGGTTTTGGCCAAATTCCAGATAGTATCTTTTTCCTAAAAAACAACCAAAACTAAAACTGGGGTAGACAGTGATATTGGAGGGGGAACAGAAAGAATTTTTAAGTATGCTATTCCCTTATTTACATTTTTTTGCAGCTGCTACCATTTCTCAGCCACCTATTTAACTTGCAGGAAAGGCTGTCACTTGACTCTCTAAGGCAGAGGAAAACCAGCAAGAAATTATCAAGAATTTGAGATTTTTGATCATATGAGTCCTTGCTACAAGAATCACATTGTTAATGTTAACTGTGTTTATGAGGTATAAATGGCAGGATAGTTTGCTTCACTTCGGCCTTATTATTGTTATTCTTTCCCCTCTTCTCTCCCTCTGGTACTTGCCTTGATCTTTCTAAGAACTTTCTACCTCCCACAAGATTTCTGTGTTCTTCCATTTGCACATGAAATATATGGTTGCCATTTTTTAAATCAAACTGAGTCTGGGGATTATCATGACCTGAAACACCAATAGCAGCTCTCACAGTCACAGTCCATTGAACATTATTAATTTATGATCACATCTTGCTGTGCCTTAGCCACTTTCTGAATTGACTTACCACAGCAAGCCTGCCTGCTGCACGAAATACTACAAAGTAGGATAACATCCTGCTGAGACACTCAGTATGTCAGGTAATGGGAAAGTATGCCGCATCGGAAGGACAGCAAACTTTTCTGCTTTCTGTTTTGACTCTTCTAGTTGTGCTTAGTAAAAGTCATGCAGGGGCACAGATAATTTAGTTTAGCATTTAGATGTTGAAATGCTATGATTTCCCTTTGAAATAATTTTGTCTTTATCATGCTCCAACATAATCAGTCTTGCCTTCAAATAAAGGGATATGAAAACAAAAAGTATTCATAAACCTTCCTCTTCTGTTAATTGTACATGAGGAGGAAAGCCACATGCAGGCTCTTTCACCAGCCAAATCTGTGATTTTCCAATACATTTGGAAGCCTACACAGCTATATGATATTTTCAACATTGCTTTACAAATTTTCAAACCCCTTAAATAAGAAGCAACATAAGGAAAGGGCTACTTGATCATTTGTTAAACAAATATCAAAGATATGCATACTAATGCCAGAAGGAGTGCTTTCGGGTGTTCTATTTACAGAATTGTAATTACATTTGCTGTTTGAATTGGCCCTCCAAAGAATTAAAAATAAGCAGCCATGGCTTTTTATTGCTATCCAGTGTTCCCTGGTGGCTTCTCTCTGAGTGTTCTGACTGGCAATTGTTCCAGGCTCACTTGTGCCAGTAATGCATTTGTTAATTAGGCTAAGAGTACTACAAAACCCACAACACAAGCCTCTTGTCAGCATATGCTGATCTAACCTCTTGAAAGGACAGTTATTTAAATAGATGCCTTTTGAGCTTTTGCTTGGGGATTTTTTTCAAACATGTAAATATTCCTCTAAATATTGGTTATGCAGGTTTAAATTTTTATGGGATCAAATATTTGTTTAATTCTTGTTTTCCATGTTCGCTTTTCCATTTTAATGTGCTTTCCTCCCGTAATCTCCTACACATAAAATAAGGAAGTCTTGAAAACAAACTTTTTTGACCCAAGTCTAAACAGCTTCTGCACCTCTAGTTATACCTAATATCAGTTCTGCAAAGACTAGGAGGAACATGCAGATTTTGCACTTTTCTGCACAAGCATTAAGAACACAAGAACAGCCGCAAAGACATGCCAGAGAGCAAGAGGACAATCCACAGTGGAAGGGGACTTTCTGAAAAACCCTGCACATCAGGTGGCTCTGATTCTGCGTTCCAGCCATTCAGGTGGAAAAGGGATGAACTTAGTCAGGCTGCAACTTCATTACTGGTTTGAGAATGACCTGGCAACAAACACTGACTGCAGTCCATCAATCCTTTTTAATATTTTCACCTGTCCAAATTTTGCCACGCACATTCTAATCTACAAACATATTTTCACACCATTCTGCACAACTTTTTATGTATGAAATTTCTAAGTTATGGGGACATTGCTTGTCAAGACAAAAAAAAGGGAACTCAGGCCAAGAAAAAAGCTGCAGAAACTTAGTACAGCTAATTATTGAGAATTGACACAAATATAATTTTCATTTTAAAGAAAAATGTAATAAAGGAATACCTTTGATTTTCCTTTTAGAAGATAAAATACTGAAATTGCAGTCATAGGAAAGACAATTTTGACAGATTTTATTTTAGGTGATTCTAAGCATTATTTCATGCAGATTTCTTGAAATAAGTTATTATTGTTACTATTATTATTATTATTATTATTTCATGCATCAGAGGACTCAGCATTTTCAATAAAGCTTTGCTTAGATATTTTCTATCTATCTCAGACAGCAGTTCTTACTGCTACATACAGAGTAAAAAGTTAGTCATCTGAATTCGGTGTATAACAACATTGAAAGAAGTCAGTTGGTCTTCCCAACAAAAATAGCATGATTCACTTGGAAGTCAAGCAACTGTGTTTGGAAAGTTCTCTCTTTTGGTTATCTGCCCAGGCATGTACTCAGGGCTGGGCTAAAGCTTGATTTTTCTATAGTTGCCTGCTTCTATATTGAAAATATTTGCTTTTTCTTCACTCTGGGAAGACAAAAAGAAAAAAAAAAAAGGGAAATAGCTGAACAAAATCAATGGTTTATTTAGATGGAGGGAAATGAACAGAAAGGCACTCTAAGTCTTCTTTAAGATATACTTATACATATATATATATACACACATACATATATGTACCTTTCCTTTTATGTACTGGCCTTGACAGATGCATAACAGAAAACAAATTTTCAAAAATAAGTGTTCCATTCCTGAGAGGGGATATCAGAGCCATTCAATCTGAAGCTATTCATGAGTCAATGCAAGCAAAATTTTTGAATGAAAATTTCCAAGCTCCTAGTTTTCATATTAGAAATACAATAACATTTGAGAATGCTTACCTTGAAGGGAATAGAGAAAAACAATCCAGCTCTGTTCTGATAGGACACATTGTAGACACAAGTGCTTTATGTGGCAAAATTATTTTCTGCATCACAGAGAGCAGTACTTCAGACTAAAGAATTTGGGGACAATAGACTTGAATGCATAAATGAGACTAAGAGCAACAATCCTGCAAAATCTTTCAGGAAAAAAAAATCTGTAGAAGAAATTTAGGAAAACAAGGAAGGGCTGTTTTCAAGACCATCTTCATAGAATTGCAGTACTGCTTATCTAGCCTTATACAGAGCAGAATGTAATCCCCTATGATGCTTTGTCACCCTTATCACTCAGTATCCCATCAAAAGTTAACCCAGCTCAGGAGAGGACAGAGGAGAGTCTGGATGTACTGCTGATGAAGGCATGGGTCTCTGCTTTTACATCCATGTCAGCCAGGAAGGAACAAGCACTGGCACAGCTCAGCACTCCCTCCTCAGCACTGTAACTGAATTCACCTTGTACCTGGGATCACCGGGCCTCATCTAAGTCAGCTCAAGCACTGCTGCACATCACAGCACTACAGCAACTGCAGTGCAGACATGCTAAAGCACACTGGGCGTGAAGAAAAGAATGGGGAGGAGGCCCATGAGCAGGCCTCACAAGACCTGTCCTTTGATAAATTCACAAAATGACATAAATGAGCAGGGATTGAGATTCTGAACTACATGAAGCCTAGTACATTGAACATCAAAGTGTCAGCCAACTCATTAACTTGTGCTGTGAAACATGAAGCAGGAGTACAGAAAATATTTGCCTTTGCAGAAAATATTTGATGAGCATTTCACTCGAGAAAGAAGTGTTACAAATGCCTACATAATTTACTTGCATGTGTAATTGCCTTTATGAGAAAGCCAGCACTGTGAAAGTATCACTAACTCTCCAAAATCTTGGGCTTGACACCTCCTGCTTAAAGCTGAATTTTAGTATGGACATGGTTTCCAGACCTTGACTTTTTCCCCCTTTTAGTCTGTTGTCAAACAAGAAGGTCAGGGAAAGAAAAGTATGGGGAAATGATCTCATAGACATACTTTTAATTTACGAAGTTATGGAATTAAGGCTGCCACAAGTAAAATACTGGCTCAAGCACAGCCAAACCCATAATGCTCATAGAGCTCCTGGGGAGTTCCTCAGTTATTCTGTGATAGGGAGGAAAGGTACTGGATTTCTGAAGTGCAAGAGATGAAATGACCCTATGTAGGCAGAAAGGAGAGGAGACAAAGAAAATTTTAAAATGATAGTCAGGTGTCTTCTACTGTTCAGTAATGTCAAGGTACCAATTGCAGCAAAGAGTTGTATCTGTTCCAGCAACCACAAGCATCTACTGCTACCCAATGCATCCTGGTGTACCTGTTTTCTCTGATATTTGTGGCCATACAACATAAATTTTGGTATTGCTTCACTGCCCTGCTGCCACCATGGCTCCAGGAGTTTCCGTCATCTTCAGTTGCACAGCCCTTGGTTGGTGCCATCAAAAGAGGAAATAAAACAAAAAACAAACTAGACTCATTAGATTACTGAATTTAGAAAGTTCAAGAAAATTGAATCAAGGAAGCAGTAACACTTCTTCATTTCTGACTTTCTGTATGGAGACCTGAGAGGTTTTCTAACTCCTGAAACAAAAGAGAATAACCAAAGTCCTCCAGCACCATGAGATCAGTGAAGCTCTACTTTGTACCCGTATTTAGGGTTGAGTTTTGAACAGAAAATAATCACATAGGTTCAAAAGCTTCCAAAAGCTGAGTAGAATAAAAGAAACTGACAGTTCTTAGCACTTGAAGCAGTTTCAGATTCCCAGGTGTCATACTTAATTTCTGACTATTTGGTTTCAGCAGCGTATAACAAACCCTCAGCTAGCTGAAATCTTACAGTAGAAGTACAAAACCAGGGATACATTAGAATGGATAACGCAATATTTTTGTGATACTATGCCCATCAACTTTTCTATAAAACTTCTGTCTCAGAGGGTCTTGAATAATCTTTTTTGCACTCCAGAACTCTTTCTTTAAAATAGTACCCATCTTTCACTGGATCCTATATAAGGACATAAGTTTTCAAACCCTGAGCTGAGACTCAGAAAGTCTTGACAGCTTTCCATAACAGAGTAGCAGGCTTCCTTCCCTCTTCCTGCTTCCACCTCTTTGCTCCCTCTGAGAAGTACTGAGTGGTGCATCCTAATAAATTGCTAGAACTAGTGAATGACACAAATTACAGGGAGCTGTGCAGTATATTCTGTGGTTCCTTCAGTGTACATCCCTGCGAATGCTGTACCACTGACACTAACCAAAGCTCAGTCTTGCCTGAAAAGGGCAGACACAACCATCAGAAATTTTTAAGGTGTCCATGAAATATTTTTATCATCTAAACATCAAAGTGAGTCTGCCATGGTCATTTCACCAGTCCATCAATTTCATCATAATTTCCCAGAAAATTCATCTCTACTTGGTGATAAATTCTTGTATTATTTTCTGGTTTCTCCATGGAGCATTATTTTTGTTTTCAGGGAAAAATATATCACAGGATCACCTACAGAAACAATTGGTTTATTATTTAATTTTCCCCACTGTATTTTTTTTCCATATGCAACAACATATAGACTGAACCAGGATAAAGAACTGGAAAATCGCTAACTAGGGCCTCAAGCAGGTTAGGGGAAAGTGTAACATGAATGGTCACTTGAAAATTATAATTTTTCAGATTTGCAGTAGATATTTACCATGCCCTTCTGATGGTATTTTCAACATGTCTATGTATCTACCACACTTTACAGCATCAGTGCTTTCTGACCTGCCTAAATCCTACCAGAAGTCTCTCTATAACTTCATAAATCAAGTGGAAAAGTTTATTATTAGTAGGGAGTATTCTCAAAACTAGAATTGGTTGAAAATCTGGAGAACGTGTTAACATTTCCAAGTGATGAAGAATTGAAATGGTAGATGAAAACCAGACTTGATAAATGCAAAATAATATGTAGTGACAAGTGTGACTCTACACATAGGTATGTACAGCTGTGGACTTTTGTTAGATATTGCAATACAAAAAGTAATCTCAGAGTCTTTTTGAATTTTCCTCAAGCATCAACTCAGTGTTCAGTGGCACCAAAAGAGAAGGAATTATTTGGAAAAGAATTGAAGACCAAACAGCAACACTAAATCATTATGTACTGAACCACAGAGATCTTGTTTTTTTGACATTAACCATAATGTTGGATACTTAATCTGAATATTTATGTAGCAGAACAAAGACCAGTACGGGAGAAGATGATGAGAGATCTAGAATCTCATATAAAATGGAATTGAATATTCTTGGTACCATAGAATTACTTTAAAAAATCCCAACCAAACAACCTCAAATAAAATAAAATCAGACAGAAGATAGAGATAAAAATATTCAAAGATGGCCATAGCATGAGTGGGGAAAATTGTTTACTGTTTTCTTTTAAAATAAATAACCAGGGTGTTCCCAATACAGGAATTAGGGGTTTCAAAGAGAAAAAAAAAAAAAGAAAGAAAAAACACAAAATACTATTCCCCTCCACCCCTAAATTCCATTCATTCCAGAAAACTTCATAGTTCTTTTGTATAGAATAGCAAACAGAATAATGCGCAGAATTCACCACCACTGCATGTTGGAGATGCCAAAGGTATGTATGGTTTCAGAAACAAGAGCACACATCATTGTTGCAAACTCTGTCTCAGGAAGCTCCTGTCCCACTGCTGCACACAGGTAAAGAGGTCATGCTGAATGGAAGAGCAAGCTGTACTTATGTTGGTTTCTTATTCATTTCCTCAGCATCTGCTACTCTTACTGCCATGGATGGAACAATGAGAATGGCTTTTGACAACTTTGTTGGTTTTGCAACAGTCAGTGTTAATCCTTTAATCTTTTTGGTTTACTTTGTCCGTCTTAAGAATATTTCACTTTATATTTATGGGCCTAATTCAAGGTTAGTGAATGAAGCCTAGTTTCTTTTGAAGTCAGTGGGAATAGTAGACTCACCTTTTCCCCTTTAAGTTGCAGAAAGCAATTCTCTTTCTCAAACCTGAAGTAATAGGAACGACTCAGATTCCTAAATGTTTCTATTCTTCTTACATTCCATGCACCCCCACTCCCGATAATACTTCTCTCAAGGAGAACTTCCATTCTTCATGACCTTATTGGAAACAGAGCCAAATGACACCAAGCGTGTTTAGACCTTGGGGTTCATCTTCACAGATGCCTTTTCCAGCTTCATCACTTAAGAGATATCCAAAACAGGCTTATTTCTACAGGGACTATGCCAGAATGTTTCAGATAATATGATAATATGAATCAGGATGTCATTTGATTTTATACATTTATTATACTGATAACCAGTTATTTCAAAACTCAGCCAAAGATGCTGTTACTATGAGAGATATGATACCAGCAGGGCAGTTGTTGTTTTTTTTTTTTTATATTTGAACTTCTGACATTGTCTCTGCTCTCAGTTATAAGTAACTTTCAGGTTTGCAAAACTATTCAATACATGGTTTGTATTTGGGTTTAAACTTCTGTCTTGCAGAAGTTACATGAACTGCATGTTTTAGGAACATCAAGGAAATTGCAGTAGGATTTGTAGCAAGCTGAACAACATTACTGCAAGAGAGAGTTCTTAAGAACAATTTGACTAACCTGCAAATTCTATTATATTACGTCTCAATAACACCTTCTCTAACTAAAACTGCTTTCAAAATTTTCCTCATAGCTTCTCTCTCCTTAGTCCAGAAAATGACAGAATATACAGTACACATAACTTTCTCAAGCAAAGGCACAAATTTACTTTATTTAAATTTCTTCTCTACCAGAGACATCTTTTTTGTTGCTATTTTACAGTCTGGGTTGCCAAATCTATAGATAAGAGGAAAAAAGCATTTGGATATTTTTCAAGCAATTGTCAATCTCTTTTAGGGGATTCTCTTCAGATCAAAGTATTTGCTTTTAATATTCCTCACCTGAACTTGGATCTGTGCTTCTTGCTTAGAGGCATGAGTGCCATCTATAGAACAGTCACAGGCAGATATTTACTTGAGTATTGAGAAATAAGCGAGAGTTTTGTGCCTGCTGCCCCAGGAGAGAGTTTTGTCCCTTTAACAAAGAGCTCTCTTGCTATTCTGTTTATGTGCACAACACATTCAGTAATTTTCCACAAGTGGAGATTTAACATAAGTAAACAAGTGTCATTACAATTTTAAGCAGAGAAGGAATCACTGACAGAGATAATGATATTGATATTTGTTCAAAGACTGTGATGATGTTTTAATTTAAAATTAACTGTATATGCCTGGTGCAGCAGCTGAGGTGCAAATATTTAGTATAATGGGAAATACATACTTTTTTCTGCTGTGGATTAAATCATGAAAGAAAAAAGAATGAAAACCAAACAAATAACTCCCACCCTACTCTATTAATTCCCTTCCTCTAAATAAGAACATTTTATGATGGGTTATTTATACAATGATTCTCCTTTGATCTTCTCCTCTAGTCTTTAATAAGATATATAGAGGTATTGAGTATTTTAGTTCCATCTCTATCATAAAAGCTTTCTTCTCTAATCCGTTTCTTTCCTTGTTTCCTTTATGTCTGGTGGTAACCACTTTTTCATGATGAAAAGGATTTTAATTGAAGCACTAGGAATAAATTTGTAATCCTTTATATGAAGCCTTTTTTCCTGTTATGTATCTTTAAGTTGCAAATATATCCAGCTTGTAATTTAAAACATAATTGTGGGGTTTTTTATGGAAAATACAGGCATGGAAAGCAGAGGGCACCCTATCACACGCTAAGTCCCCTATCACAAGAATTTATTTTTTTTAAAAAGGGAGAGGAGAAGAGAAGAGAAGAGAAGAGAAGAGAAGAGAAGAGAAGAGAAGAGAAGAGAAGAGAAGAGAAGAGAACGAAAGGAACAAAAAAGGACTCGCTTACGTCAATCTAAAAAAAAATCCATTTGTGATCACAAATGAAACATTTCCAATCTCATAGTGGGTAGATTGCTCAGTTTTATTACCAGCCATGCAAAGCAAGACCTCATCAAAAGAAGCACTATGCAGAGGTCCCATCTTTCCATTAAAATAATTTCAAAAAGCCTTTTTTCCTCCTTTTTCCACTGAAAGAATCCATTTTGCAAGATGATTTAGCTCAAAATCTGCTGGGAGTAACCCTTGACATAAAGTCATATTGTGTTGGAGTTTAGTCCTAAATTCATACATCAATTATTTACTGTCAACGCAGATTGTATAAGTGTAGAAAATTACTAGGAATGATATTTTCTCTCAGGCAGAAAGAATGTGATACAGCGGATACATCCCACCTAATGTGCTGTCCCACTGTCCACAGGCCAGAATTATTTATGCATTAGAAAACACTGTGCCAGGGCAAAAATAAGAGGGGAGAGAGAGAGACAGACACATTATTTTAAACCTTTCATAACATCCATAAATATTTCATAACAAATAAATAAAGAATGTTGGGCTTGTTTGGAGGACAGCTGTAGCTGCATGGTTCAGTGCTTTGCAAAGCTCCAGAGACCCCACGCTTACCCCTCAGTTAAGCCCCCATTTCTTTTTAATCATCCACTTAGTGCATTGTGGGTAGGGGAGCTCTCCAGGTGAGTTGAAAACCTGGAGGTTATGTATGTGAATACAACTTTTTATTTTAGATTGTTAAAGCAAACAGCAGAAGGCGAGTTTCTCTTTAATACCCTGTTCAGTGCTTTTGTCTCCTGTCATTGCAATTTTTTAATATATCAGGGAAATGGCTCCTCTGTCCCCAACATTATTAAAGGGTTACCATACTTTTTTATTTTCCCTTTTAAAAACACACCATTTAACAGGTTAGACACACATTTCATGTAGAAAAATTATCTTTAAATTTAAGGAGGTTATAAAAATATGAAAATAAACATAATTATATATTTCTGCACTGCTAGAGTTGAGTCCATGACTGCCTTTAGGAGATTCATTTCTTACTTTGGGGTGACAGTTTGAGTTCTTGCATGTCACACCACTGTAATGCACTCATTAATGGTGTATATGGGGTTTGAAGCATATGAGAAACAGCTGCCCTACACTGAGGGTTATTGTCCTGCTTAAATTTCCTTCTATGGGGAATTAATAAGAGACTCTTGATTTAGCTGAAAGAACTGAAAAAAAATTAATCAGAACATAAGTCTGGATTAGATCCAATTGATTTTAAGATCTCAGAATTGCATTTCATTATATTATTTGTTATATTGCATTAAGTTGCACCATAGTCTCTGGAGACACCCTTAAGTGACGTGTCATTGCTTTGTGTGGTATTTTTTTGATTGCTTCACATCCTGGTACAGCCACAGAAATTTATTACTTCCATCCACTAAAGGTGACTATGGAAAGCAGCATGTAAATGTTCCTTACTGTCTGATTGTAGAGGCTCCTCGAGGACAAGAGCTGGCTCTGGAGCCAGACCCAACAGAACAGCATCGTTCCCCTCTTCATGGCATGCCACAATGTGTCTCCAGAGCTCTTCCTGAGGCCTGACCAGTGTGCGACTTGACATCCAGGTCCACACAGCTTTGAGTCAGGTTTTGGGAATGGTTTTTGTTTACTTGGGGGAATGCAGAACCTACATTTTGCACCTTCTAAAAAAAATTATAGCATTTGGTAGCAGAATTAATGCACCTCCAAGCTGTTGTTGAGCCTATCCAGAAGGGTGCAGAGGGACTGAGGCACAGCGTTGAATGCCACCTCTCTTCCCTGAAGTGACACGCTGCAGAATCTCTGCCCCCCAAATGGTTTCTTCGTGAAGAACTCTGTAACAACGCTAACTTGACCTCTCTGGGGTTTCCACCACTGTCATTGAGGACTGGCTTTTCTGTACTGTGAAAGAGGAAGGATAGATACTTGCTTTGGCATGCTGTTCGTGTGGAAGGTGATGTCCAGACCTTTCTGCAGCACATTCTGTAATTGCAATCTACCCAGCCTCACAATGAGAGGACTTGTGGCCTACATCTTCCTACAAAACTTCCTACATCTGAAGAGGTGATGGTATAGGCAGAAAACTAGGAATTGGAATCCGTGAGGTGCATTTACAGGAACATTCACCTGGTAGCAGAAGGTGGTTGTCTTGTTGAAGGATACTCAGCAGAATACGAACTGGCAGCAAAAACATTCACAGTTGTTTTGATCTGCCTACACAGTAGCTGACAGATCCCAGAATGGACAAATCCACAGAAGTGGAATATCGTGTTCAGGACATCTCATTGACAAACTGGAGTGAGACCACACAAGTGCAACAAACACCAAGCATCACTCTGGAGGGACTCACGCACTGAGGAGAATTCTGGCCATCCTGTGTAAGACAGGGTGTAGACTGGCACAGAACTAAATATTCATTTGAGCAAGGGGATTAATACCAGTTTTAAAAATATTACAAACTTGTCTTCGTACGTGGATTCTCTCTGAACAGTTTTTCTAGAAATTAACCCTCAATTCACTGAGGACAAAGCCTGAGTTCCAGTTGTGGTATCTTCTACTGCAGCTCATTGAATTGTACTAAACACTGTGAGTGAGCTGAAGACACCATTACCTACTTGGAGAATTAAACCTTACCCCTCCTTATTAACCCTCTGGCAGAATAAGGAGTTTCCATATTGTGCTTGCAGCTTCTCTGTGGGCATTTGCAATGTTACCAGCAGCTATATTGAACCCTGGACACTGAAGTGAGGACAGTTTTCCAAAGATAGCAACAACAGTGCTACAAGCAGAAATAATATGACCCTTCAACTTATCTTTAGTATATTCTTCTATATACCTCTAGAAATTGTGCTAGCCACTTTAGCCAAAAGCTAAATATGTAGACTAGTTAATAAAAACCAGGATAAGGGAAAAGTGAAGTCTCTACACTAATAATCCTCCAAAAGAGTAAGAAGGTTACTCAGTGTTATAGTGATCCCTAGAAGGGTAATGAATTTTCAATGGCAAATCTGGTATGCATAAAAAGAGAATTTAAAAAAATATATAAAGCTTGCCCTCCCTTCCCAAATGTAAATATTGTGAAAAATGGATGCATATTCCTACTTCAGTGAACTACTATTTTTCTTTTTTTTTAGCTTTTAACTAAGAAATTATAGTCATCCTTTGTTGGAGATTGCCCTTTACTATATCAAACTATGATGATGCTCTAACAAGCCTTTGCATTTAAGACTCATTGTAGTTCATGAGTTTTAAGAAGAACAAGACAAAAGTGTGAAAAACAGGTGGTGCTATGCTTCTTTTTTTTTCTTTTTATAATCAGAGCTTTCATGTCCAGAGTACAACACAATATTTTAAAAGTGAT
Organism: Calcarius lapponicus; assembly: GCA_039654755.1. Taxonomy (NCBI): domain Eukaryota; kingdom Metazoa; phylum Chordata; class Aves; order Passeriformes; family Fringillidae; genus Calcarius; species Calcarius lapponicus. The sequence continues at coordinate 92,446,213 of CM077464.1, read as the reverse complement.
CTATATCTTAAGATGATCTGACATCAAGAGGAATTCTTTCTTGAAAAAACCAAAGACAATTTTTTAAGACTTTCCTAACTTTTTGTGTTTGGTTTAGTTTTTCTTTTTGGGGAGAGAAGGTTAAAGATCAACAGAGTTTTCAACAACAAGCAAATTGAGAAAATTTTTAGACAAAGATGTAGAAAATCCCTATTCTAGAAGATTAAGAAAAGAGCCTATTGCCGTTTATATATTTTGTTAGATGTCCTACATTTTCACCAGAATGAGCCTAGGTACATCCCCTTTAAGAAAGGACAAGCAAATAATGCCCTACTCTCTGCTGAATGGTATTGTAATTCTTATTTTGTGTTTTCTCAGTGAAGAGAAATGGTGTTGAAAACTTTCAAATACTCTTTATAGTTTTCACAAATTGAGGAAATTTGTGTTCTTTGCTGAAAAAAAAAAAAGTGATTATTTGTCTAAAAATCACTGTGTTTGCGTTTGCTTGTTAGTTCAAATATTCTGCACATACTCCCTCTGGAAATGCCTTCTGATAGGAGAAACTGATTGGAGACTGAAGCACCAATTTCAGAAAGCATCCTTAATTCCAACCAGCGGTGCAAGACCCCATCAAAATGTAAATGTGATCCTGAACTTGGATATCCTTCTGTTTTTTCCTTTTGAATGAGGGACACAATGGTGATCTTTGACAGACAGTGCTTCTTCAGAAACTGGCCAGCAAAGTAACCTGACATTTTTACTAGATTATTTTAGTTTAGTCTTAGGGCTGAATTAAAGAAGTGGTTTTTTTTTGTCCCATGATAAACTGTATTAATTATTTTCAGAGGAAAATAAGAAAACAAAAGCAATAAATACAAAAGAATGCAACACATGTCTGGCCCTGATATTAATTAACAGAAAAATAATGGAACTCTTCTAATTTCATAAATAATATTAAATTTTTTATTAAAGCTTTGTCTTGGCAATAATGTAAACTTCACTGTGCAACCCCAGCATTTTGCAGGCACGTATGGTAGTTTTATTCCTCTTGCTTGTATACAGATGACCTTCAACTGAGACACAAGCAGAAAACTGAATTTTTTATATATAGAAGCCCATGAACAAAAGGTCTTTCCTTGGTATCCATTTTCACAGGACCCATGCATTTAAAATACTGTAGGCTTCATTTCATTTTATGCTGACTGAGATGTTTACTATTGTCATGCTATTAACCTTGCTTTACAAAAGCTTTTATAACATCAGTATTAGAGTTTATTACTAGTCTTATTTGTGATATACAGTTCATGGCCTTATTAAAGAATGTGTCCTGCCCTTGGAATTCCCTGGTATCAGGTAAATAAAAAGGCACTTTTCTCTCTTTAAACAATCAAACAAAATCACAGACATATGGGTTTTCTTTAATATCCCCTTTACAAAAAGAAGTTTGAGGAAAATTTGACTTGTCAGAAAACTGCTAATGTGATACAAACTCTTTACAATTAAAATCTGGCCCATGAGTCAACAAATAACAAGTATTACTTGCTGTTTGCCCATTTCATTTGAGTTAGGTGATGTCAGTTCCTAATACATAAATTGCCACCTAACACTTCAGAGTTAGCATGTTTCAAACTTCTTTTTGGATATATTAACCAGAAACACAGCAAATGTGGGGAACTTATTACTTTTCAAGTGTGTGCTATAAGAAAGTTTCTGGACATCTGGTTTGACAGTCCTTGAGTTTATGTTATGTTTTGATTGGTGTAAAATAGTCATGAAATTTCAAAAAGTAGTTGTGTTTCAGCCTTGAGGAGCACAGTCAATATTAGGCCTGAAGTGTTTTCAAGAATATTGTGAGCCCTCTGGTTGATTCCTGCCTATCACAAAGAGTACATAATCTTTAGTTTTGGTACTCAAGGCCATCCATAGAGCAGAGTTTAATCCACTCACCATCAAGGGCATCAGCTTTCTACATTTTTCTTTTTACACATCAGCCATCACTGCAGGATGCCAGACCCTCTCCGTGCTCTACACTGAAAAGGATTGGCAGAAGAGCTTCACATCTAAGTAACACCAACTTTCTCATGACTGCCTCAATGTCTTTAACTGTACTTTGAATAATTTTCCCACATCCTTCTCCAGGAAATACTCCTATTTTGATCATGGAGGAAATTTACTTCTGCAAAATGCTGAGATCTTCCTCTCTTGGATGTTTTCTAACCCCACTTCAAAATGACCGTCATGCATGAGAACATTCCCATATATTTTTAATAGTGTTCCTTTGGTCTTTGGCTTTAACCCACTGCCTTAAATATTTCTACAAAACTATACAGCTATTATGTTTAGGTAACATATGAATCTGGTTTACTCTATTCATAATAAAGTTCAGAATCACATTCCTTATGACTTCTTGTCTACTTAAAATCAAATGTAGCACTTTCATAGAGGAACTGTTGAGTTACTGCTCTATTTACGTGCTTTAAGGTTGTAGCAACTGAACTTTAGACATGTTTTCACTCTGGTGAGACCTACAAGAATTAGACAACTTATGTTATAAAGTTATAGTATAAAGGGTTTCTGCTAACTCACAGTTCTTTGGAACATTTCCTGGGATTCAGGAGACCACTTGTCCATCTGGATGTGACAAACCACTGACATTGGAAGTATGTAGAGGTAAGCAAAATTTTACATGTAACAAAGTCCCTTTCAATTCTACCACCAAACATGGCAAGTTGTATCCCCCATTTCCTCCTTATCTGCTCCTTATGACAATTTTATTATGACCAGAAAATAATGGAGCAAAATTAACATGTGCTCTTGAACCTCACCTAGTTCCGATTTCATAAATCACAAATGGGCTCTGTACTGGTATATGTCATAGGCCTTGGCTCAGGTTAACTAGTTCCTTTCCTTGCAGCTCCACAGAGGAATTACCTTTTCCCGTGCTTGCATTACCTGCCACAGAAAACGTTGACTGCCTGTAATGATGGATTTGTGACTACAACTTTCCATGCCACTGGGAAGTAGTCAAAGGATTCACACAAGTGTACCTACTGGAAAAGTAGCAGAATGGCTAAAATGGGGTCAGTTTGGGTTTTTTTTCCTGAACTATATCAACTGTTTTTACAAGATGCTGTCTCTTTCTCTTCCTTTTATTTTGCTTTTGTTTAGAAAAATAGCACTATAAATAATGGTAAGTCAAGAAAAACTGAGATAACTGTTCATAGTAAGCAGGACCAGGTTAATTGGGAGCTGTGATATCTTTCATTTGACCAATTGATATAGCTGGAAATTTTTGACAAGTTTCCAGATTCTTGTCCTCTTGCCTTGAAGACAAACCTAAAAATCTTTTACATTTGGCAGTTTGACCAAAGTTTCCTAGCTCTAAAAACTAGTTTTAATATACATTGCTTCTGTTGGCAAACTTTATTCTGCCAGTGTTCTTAAGCCATGTTCTTGGCCATCTCAAGCCATATGCAGTAAAGTACTGGGACTTGCAATTTCATTTATGAGTATGTGAGTATGTGAGCATGGGAACTGTTCCCAAATCCCATAATAGGATAATTTAGCATTCTGGTGTGGCATTCTTGGTTTGTCTAAAGTGCCAGCTGGAGTAGTTGAATGACAACACCCTTATTTTGGCATCTTTTTGTCATTTAAACACATGCAATGTTGTGGACAAGGAAATTTTATGTTTAAAATAAAGGAAGTCAGACTTCTTAAGATTTTAAATAAATGTGCTGCAGGTTTACAGTTGAAACTAAACCCAAAAACTTTAATCTGAATCTGAAATTCACAGATTGAAAGGAAAATTGTGCCAGTAACATCTTGTGTGCCGGTATGCACTGTTTTTTGAAGAGGAACAACACAAAAAATCATGGATTTTGAATGCAACAGTAATTTTTCTAAATACATGTGATACACATATATGCGCAGTTTCCACTGATTAATCCAGAAATGTATCAGCCACAATTCAGATCTGGACTAGTATGATATCTGAGAAATATCCATTTCCCTAAAAAATATCTGTAATTCACAGAAATATCTATAAAATTTTATAAAGTAATTTCAAGCTCGATTATCAACTTTAGAGTCCATGGAGGACTTCAGTGAATAAAAGATAAGTTTCAGATTATTTTTGCCGGAATGCAACAGTATTTTCTGATGTATTCAGGGCTTATCCTAAAAATTAATGATCTACAGAGAATATTCAATTAAACCATTTTTGTTTGCGTATCTTACCTATCTAATAAAAGTATCTCAGTAGAGAGGATGTAATGAATTGAATATAGGTGAAAAGTTCTTTTCTTTTTAGCATATAAAAAGGATAATAGAATTCATACTTTGCAGAATTACATCACTTGCAGTAAATACAAGACTGTCAAATAAACCTAATAACTTCATTTTACAGAAAATATTATAGTTGGTTTAAGGTGTAAGATTCTGAGGTTTTTTAGAATTAAATTACACCCAAACTCTACAGCAATTTTAAAAATCAATGTTTAATTCGTAGTAAAATAGTGTTTGGGGTTTTTTTTAATATTGAATGGTGGACTACACTTTATCCAAATAAATGTGGTGGGACGAACATGTTTAATTTGCTCAAGAGAAGGTGTACAGAGACAGAGTGAAAAACTAGAAAGGCAACTGGAAAGCTGAAAATTGTTTTGCAATGAGAACATGCTACTGAATCTTTAGAATCATAAGTTCTTACATGTTCCTTTCAAAACAATGGACTCATAACTTCATGCACTAAAAAATGTGTTGTCTTTGCACCTGCAAAATATGATTTTACAGTGCTTTAGGCTTTACATAAGAAAAGGGGTTTGTTTTTTTTCTGAAGATACACTATGTCTGCAATGTCTCAGGTGAAATTCATATAACATAAGTGCAAAAATACCTCAGTTCTGCTGGTGAATTGAGAAAAAATTCCATTATCCCAAATACAGTTTGCATCGGTGGAATCAGAAATGCTCTCATCATCAGAGAATTTTGTACCAGTGGAGATGAAAGCAAGGTATGATAAGCTTCCCTGGTTTAAGGTACATTTCTGCTTTGCTGGAGTTCCATCACTCTGTGATGAATCTTTGTCAACCATGTATGTGCTAGAACTGCAGCAACAAAACAAAACACTTTTCTCTTCTTCGGCATGCAGAAATATTTTACCATCTAAAATTATTAAGAAAACATTCTTCACTGTGCCACAACTTGAAACCATATTGTAACAATACTCAGCAGTTGTTCTGCTGCTTTAATCTTTGCTCTGCAGTATCATTTCACACACTACTGCTGTTTTCAAGATGGGGCTTCCTATGCATTCAATTTAAAAAGTCAGTCAAGTCCCCTTCCTCAATATGCAACTTTCTATAGTGAAGGATGTGGAAACAAAACCAAAAAAAAAATCCCAAATAAACAACAATCACCAAAACTGTAAATGCCCAATAAAAAATAGGTAACATACACACTTTTTCAGTCAATGTCTTACCATAGTGTTCTAAGAGTATTTCACCTATTTCATCTACTAAGACACCATTTCAGCTTGTGTGAGTTCCTGGAGCTGTATTCTGGTGCACTTGCACAATGGAAATGCACTTACCACAAGTGATGACATCAGATTTTTTTAAATGTTGTACAGATGCAGTGAGTATTCTTTTTATGTGTGGATCTGTAACATGTTGTTTAGGATACTATTTCTTAAAAATAAACACCTCAACATTTCCAATAATCCTATTGGTCTGGTTCTTGGTATTATTTTCTGCTGAAAAAAAAAAAACCCCAAAAAATGGTAGTGGGATTGATCCATTGCCTGTGATCTGAGACCAAGATCTTGCACAGATGTGTTATGTGGTTTTAGTTGTGCTCCCTGAGTAGCCCTAGAGACAGCACAGCTGTAAGGAATGCACTTTGTCATGAAGCCAGGAGCACTGCTCCTTTTCCGTCCACAAATTCCTGGATTTTGCACTGCACAAATCCAAATTTATTTTGTCATTATTCTCTCCTTCACTTATTCCAGCTCACTGGTTCTGCACAACAAAAACTATCACAAGGTCATGTTAGGAAGTCTCTATCAGAAAATGCTAGAACTGACCAGTTTTGTTCCAGTGTTTAAAAATTACATCACGCTCACATTATGAGTTACTACTGATTTTTAACTTCTCTTGCTTTAAGGAATGCTAATTTGACCGCAATGTGAAATAAAATCGCTTATGAAGATTATCTTCATAATCTCACTTTGAAAGTAGTAAGTCAGGTCTTGGAACAAAACTTTCAGAAGGACTCTCTCTTAAAAGGTTGAAGTAGAGAGAGAACTGTTCTAGCATGACTGGGTGTACATAGTACGGAAAACTGGAGCCAGAACTGTTAAAAGTGGTTACATCTAATTCAATACTTGGTGTTAGAAAATTGCAAAGAAAAGACAGTAGGTTTAATTAGCCTAACACAATTAGTTTCACCCTCTCCTCATCTTAGACCAGCACCCTCATTAAAAAATTAAATAGCTTTATGTCCTTTACAGAGGTTTTATTTTGTTGGATTCCTCCAAAACCAAAAATATCAGTAGAATGAGCATTCATCATTCCTAGACTACTCTAATTTTCACACCCTAGTTTTCAGCTTGCTTTTATATGTATATGTGAATTATCTGCCCAAATATTCTGCTGAATACATACTAATAAACTACATTAGTATTTGCATACCATATGCTCACTAAGGATTTAATTACAGTTTGTTCCACAAACAAGTATTTTTAAAAAATTAACATATGTCAGCTAATTATTTTTCCTGACTTATTTACTTTTTCATTTTGCTTCATTTTTAATTTATACAAGACCTCTTTGTGGTCTTGTTTCATTTTCCAAAGAATGATAATAACTGAGGCTCTAATACCTCAAGTACTCAGGCAAATCCTTTAGTTTATCCATCTGAGCAGTCATCAAAGATTTCTATGTACCAAGTAAGAAAAGTTACCCATGAACATAAATTTTTCCAGTTTAGATGATGAAATATACTCACATTGCACAAATAACAGCTTACAAAAAGTGGAGATTAGCCAGAAAAAAGCCTCTACCACTCCACCATAGCAATCTCAAATTACATTTATTTGGCATGACTGTACAGATGTACATCACTCATGTTCCTTTCACATTCCACGTGCTTTTTAGAACACATTCTCACGTAGTCATGAAGGTCCATACTAAACACACAAATGCATGCTTCATATACTTCAAATATTGATTGGAAGATAAAATTGATATGCATATAGCTGCTCACCAGGATATGAGAACAAACCTGGCTAGTGGAGTACCAAACAGCCAACTTCATTGGGCCCTCAGGACATGCAAGTATTGCAGGTTCACTCATATGGCTCAATAAGCATACTGACAGATGCTTTCAGATTATGTCATTACTCTAAAAACCAGGGCCCTGGGACATACAGGACACTCAGAGAAGTTTAGGACAAGTTAACCCATTCGTAATTTTTTTAATTACATGGAACAATGACATTTCATGTGAAATTTCTTCCTGATCAAATGCAAAAAGAAGAAGTGAATTTACAGTTCTCACACTAAAAATCGCAACAAGTAGAACAGGGTCTGCATGACAAAGACTGCTCTTTGGATTACAGTATCTTGATACCAAGGATATGCTTATTGCAGCTCATGCAGAGGCGACCTAGGAAACCCAGGAGCATGCATCTGAAACCAGCTTGAATTTCAGCACAGTCTTTCCAAGCTCACCAATGTTCCTCCACACTTACTTGCCAGGTAGCTTGGCTTCAGTTATTTGAGCTTCAAACCCATGCTTGGATTCCCATGCACCTCTGTCTTTAGCACCTTCTTCTACAATCAACCGCTGTCTTTAGTACCCACCCTCTTCTACAATTATGCAGGCGTACTGCTGGCAAATCCAGAAAAAGTAATCAAGTGTGTTGGAAGAACCTCAGTCAGGTGCCTAAAAGGCAACTCCCCTTTAACTCCCTATCCATGGTAGTATCTGCTGACACTATCCGGTCTGTTTTTAAGGAACCCCATGTAAGGTTTTACTGGGGTGGGTAAGTACTGCCGCTTACCAAATATACAAAGCTCTTTCTTTTTTTCAGCACCAATTATGGAAGGACATTAAGAATGGCACCTAAAGGAGAATTTAATGAAGACCTAGAATAGACAGCCTGGGGATATAGAGAGACATCCCAGAACAGGTTAGACAAATGGCTGTGGCAAACACTTGGATAGGAGTGCTTGCCTTGGTGCAGAGACTGAAATAGAAAGAGCCCCTCAAGATCCATTTTTCATACAGGTCTGTGTAGACACCATAATTCCCACCAAGTATTTTCCAGGACATTCTGTCATACTGGAAAACAGACATGATGCTCTGGAGCATTCTTGCTGTAGTATAAACCCATTTTCATTTGTATCATCCATTACCTGGAGAGCACTTGAACTCTCCTCTTCATGGCATCCTTTTGCATATCTCACCTTATTATTAACTTTTTCCCCCCATCTTTTCTTCTTCAGCTTAAATAACTGGGTCCGCTTCAGCCTTCCCTAGTCAGCTTTTTTTTAGCTCATAATTTTTGTGTCTCTCCTTTCTACTTGCTGTAATTGACCATCTTTCTTCAGTGTAGAGTCTAAAGGTATCACAAATTTTCATTTTCTCAGAAAAGTAAAATGATCACATAGCTTGCATTTATGATGCTGTTTATCTTCTCTCAATATGGTACTTGCAGGCCATGGTCCTGTTCCCTCATGCTATGGTTTCAGTGTCCCTTGCAGCATTTCCCACAGAAAAGCCAAATGTGTTAGCTGCAAGCGCAGCTGATAATGCCTACGTAGGTGCAAAATCTTCCTACCTGAAAAATAAAAAGGATTTCATATCAGGTTGTTGAATTTGCTCAGATTAGTCCAAATACTGTTCTTATCTTTAAACATTCAAAGGCCCTCAACTATTTTTATGTAAGATGCTTATTCCCTATATGAAAACCAATATGTTATTTAAAGAAATGAATAAAACAGAATTCATCATAGGTCTCTATAGTACTTTTTATTACTATTTTACACCTTTTTTTTAGTGAAAGATATGAGTATAATGTGGAGTTTTCCACTATATTGAGAAACAATTTATTTAATGTAATATATTTAATGCAAACGCTGTTCTAAATAACTTGAAAGAACTCTATACAAGAAAGAAACTCTATTATACTTGGTAGGAAAAAAAAAGGTGTAAAGATAGTGTTTAAACAATAGCTGAGAAGATTTACACATTTGGGCAATAGGAAAAGAGTACAGAACATAAAATATCTTTTTGCAAAGTTTATTTAATTTTCGAGTTGTGAAAGAACGGAAGCTTATGATGCAGCGAAGTTTAAATTGTTCCAAAAGGTAATCACTTTATTAGAAGTATTTCAGTCATATTGTGATAAGGAATAAGTTACAGAAAAGCACTGAAATGCACAAAAAGGAAAGAAGAATTTGAAGATAAGAAGTCTGAGTTTTTCCTTTTTACCAGCTGGAGAATCGGATATGCAAAGAAGCTAATTGCAAGCCTCCAACTATGGAGTCTATTCAGGACTATTTGAAGCTAAGAAAAACTGTACAGTGGTAAGAAATACCAGAGGACAGCAATTTGAGCTGTTTAGCTTCTGGTGATTGCAGGAAAATGGTGTTGGGATTGGCCAAATCCTAGGGATGGAGAGATCACTATGGCTGCTACCTCTATAGGGCCAATGAGAAGAGACTTTCCAGTTCCCAGTCCCAAGACAAGGTACAAGACCTCCAAGGACATTTAAAGCTCGTCCTGTTGAACATTAGAATCTCAAATGATTCCAGGCTCAATGAACACCACTAATATATTGTCCCACTCGAGCCCAGGATTGCTTTACATAATACTGCTGGAACATCCCAGCTAGGAAAAACTCTACAGGAGAAGCACATACAGAGGAGAATTTCTTCATAGAAGCAGAGCGAAACGCTGCAATAGCAATGTCAGTCATGCTAAGAAAGGTTTGAGAGGTCTGGCAGAAGCAGGAGAAAGCAGAAACAAAGTACAAAACACACTGGTTTGCTGAACCCTCTTCACCACCACAACTAATTATAAACTACTAGAATAAAGTTGCTGGAATACAATAGAATCAGACACACCAACCTGGGGTCTAGAAGGCACATTGTACATAAAGCAGTCTGAAACATCTCCACGTTTGACCCTTAGGAGAACTCACATTTTGTGGAATGCATTGTGAACCCTGACACAACAAGCTGAAGTGGAATCATGTGTTGTGCCTTTATTAGGGCAGGACAGACAGACAGGAATCACAGCAAGTTGCAAAGAGATGCAGTGGCACCAAGGTTAAACAGCCAGAAAGCAGTGTGCTGTGTTGCATCCTAGGGCTCTGTTTAAATTCTCTCCACGTGTTGTTTGTGGACCCTGAGCAGAATCTCTGGACTATGAATTGTACTGCACGAGCCCTGCATCAGCACAGGGGCTGCGGAGCCTTTTCTAGGTGAGGTCATACCTAGCTGACTGTGCCTCTGGGGTCTGATAAAAACTGGGCAGAGATTAACCAGGTCTGCCCAGCCACCCATGGTGATTGCCAGCTAGAACTTGAAAGCTAATTTTTTCCCCTGGTTTTAACTTTTCCTTACGTAATTTTGTTTTTCTTTCTTTTGGAGATTGGAGTCTTCCCTTCACCCCATTTGGCTGAAATAAACATACAGATTACCAAATTGAAAAGTTTCATTTATACAGGGTTACTCATTTAACTGTATTTTCTCACCTTCACAGAAAGTGGAAGCTGGGGCAGATTAAGGCTCTCCTGTAATTTCCATGCTGCAGCCTTACAGTTCACCACGAGGGACAAGTGAGATGCCTGTACTGCAACTTTTGTAAAGCACTGGTGCAGATGAAACAGAGTACAGTTACTGGTACCTGCTTCCAAATAATAATATTTGATGTGACTTGACAAATGAACATATGCCAAAATAGAATATTTCTATTCTAGTCAAAATTGTATTGGAAGAAGCTGGCTATTGAACACAGAAGGACTTCTATTTTTTTTTTTTTTTTGCCAAAAAACATTTCCCATCCTAAGCTTATTACAAATTGCAGTATTCTGTTTCTGATGCAAAAAAATAAAGGAAAAAAGCCAGCTTTTCCGATCATCTCCAACACTGATATGAAAACAAACTGGGTAATATTTCAATCACTCTTATGGCAGTTTGCAATTCTGCTTATCTTTCTTTACAATGCAAAGATCTAGGCCCTAATTTCCATGGATAGGGTTAGTACATTTAGATTGCTGGATTGAGGTCAAAACCAACTTGCTCTTCTGAAGTATTTCTTAAAATGTGACTGAAGAACTTTAATTGTAAATTTTCAGTCAGCATCAGAAATCTGATTTGTCCTCCTTATTACCTCAACTTCTTATTGACTTCCAGGCATTGACTTTCAGTCACTGACAGTATTCTTCTCCTTTGCAAGCTCCTCCTGAGCTGCTGAATCTCTTAAATCAATTTACAAGATTTTAATTTTCCTATATGCATCATGCAGGTACATAACTTTGTGCACCATTAACCGTGGTTTGATTTTAGTTGTCATTGTACTTAAAATACTTACTTGATGAAGATCTGCTTTATGATCAAAAGCAGTCTGATCAGACTGGTTTTGATTTCTTTCAGACAAAAACAAGGCATTTTTTTCTTCCAACCCCAAGGCTGAAACTTGCTATGGCTCTCTTCAGCATTCTTTCATAAATTCTTTTTTCTTATTTCTTTATTTCTTGAAAACAATTCTAAACCTTTCTGTATTTCCTTCAACTGTGCGTCATCTCCACTGAAATCTACAGAACAGATTACAGTTCTTTTTTTTTTTTAACAGCAAAACAGAAGCCAAAGTAGACCAGAAAGAGAAAAGGCAGAATAAATTAATAAAGTGTTTTATAGGCATATAATTTTCAGTTCAATACCATTTCCCAAAATATATCCCAGATATGGAGAGTGAAGTGAATCTCAATCAGGCTGAAATCTGTCACACCACACATTAAAGTTCTAGTAAAATGATATAAAATTTGATAAAAAGCATAAGAAAAGCTTGAAACAGAAAGAAAAATAAAATAATGCACAAGAAATTAAAAGTTAATGGAAGAAATAAAACCTTTGAGCCCCAGAGAGTTTATTTGGGGTAGTAGGAGAGAGGAGAGAGAGGAGGAGAACAAAAGATAAATAAAAGATTGCAAGGGAGAAGGAAAATGGTGCTCTGCTTTCACTGGGAATACTTAAATGCCTCAAAGATGAGCAGAGCATTAGGATATGAAAACCTAAAGGGCAATATAATCCCAAAGGGGAGGACTAGTTTCAAAAGAAGGTTTATTAAAACTTAGCTTGCTTTGCATAATGTCAGAAAAAGAAATACAGTGAAACTCTAACCTTTTTTCCTTTTCAACTTTCAGTTCCTTTACACTCTTTTTTCTCTATGATCGCTTTCCCTACCCTGTAGCTTTACTCCTGCTTTCTGTTTATAACCTTTAGAATACTTTCATGAGCATATGCTATAATTCTCTTCCCTTTTCTTTATCTCCTTGTTCCTACAAGCTGGCTTGAATAAAGAAGTCATTATCAGCAAGCCCACAATGGGTCCAGACATCCACATTCAAGATGTTGTATAGATGATATATTGATCAGTCCTCAATGAGTAATAGCGTTCTAATGAAAAGAGTGTACAGAAGTTAATGTATCTGCTCATGCAAACCACAAATGAAGCATTCTGTGGCACAAAGGGTCTGGCCCTGTGAATTATAATTACTCCCTACAACAATAAAAGTCAGGAGTGGTTTTATTTATTTACCGCAATCAATGATAGTCTGTGGGCTACACATTGAAAATTCGTTTTACAAACCAGCACCCAGACTGTTTGCCTTTTCTGTGTCCATTGGGAATTAACCCTTCAGCTGCCACTGCAGATCCTGAGATAGCTATTCCTGCAGAAATGGGAAGACCACGGTTTGTTTCAGTGTTGTTCAGGTTAAGAAAAGCAGCTACAAGCATTCAGAGAGGAGTGACCATATGTGGCTGCTCCCAGTAGAGACAGCATATATTAAAGCAGGATGAGCATATAAAAACAAAGACTTTCTGTCCTGCGTGAACTACTTGGGGAGTCCCTGGTTTGCAAACCGCACCACAACGCTGTGTCATGCACCTTTCACAGTCTGATGAGAGTGTTTTTAATGCTTCAGAACTTTCTCTTCTGTCCTCAAAGCATTGAACAGTAGAATAAATTCAATCTATGCTAACACATAGAGTACGTAGCCAAGACAAACAAAAGAAGCACCATTCCACTTGTTAATTAAATTATAGGAAAGAGAAAATTTAAATTCTGTTGACACCTATGCAGAAAAAACTTGTCACTGTACTTCAGGAGAGCAAAGAATAACAAAAAAAAAAGCTTTAAACCCTAAATTAAAATTAAAATATAATTATGCTACTTTTGTGAATTATGTTTTGCATCTAAAATATTAGTCTGTTACCCTTTCAAAAAACATTCAAAGCCAGACACTAGGAAACTTGGACAGAAAGCCAATGTGGGTAATCAAAGGCGAGAAATAGTTTCTTTTCAAAGAACAAGTAAAATAAAGGACTGGTCAGACCGGAAAAGAAATACTGGGGTGGAATGAGGGAGTAGTGGAGATTCATAAAATCCATGTATGCTTCACAGAAGATAAAATCAGAATGTCTGTACTCTCTTTTTCTCATTATGACATCTAGGGGACAACAAATGTGACTAGAAAATTGAAAACAAATAAATGCATATACTTTTCTATGCAAAGGATATCTTTGCTCATTGCCCCAGGATGCTGCAAATATCAGAAATTTGTGTGGTTTCAAGAGACAACTGATCAAATGTCATGGAGGACAACTCCTCAAGATGTCTTTCTCAGGAAACCCTGAGCTACAAATCACTAGAAGCTGGAAAATATTCTGCAGGAAGTGCCATTAAGTTGTAATTTTACCTCCTTTTCCTGGCTTGTGAAACTTACCACTGCTGGGTGAGACAGACCACTGCCTGGGCCAATGAGCTGGGTGCACTGATTACATTAAAATCAACAACTGACCCACAAAAGAAGGCATTATTTTATGCAACCAACCAATTTGCCAAAAAATTAGATTAAAAGAGATTCTTTTTCAATGTTTTCACTGTAAGTCAGATCAACATGTGACTGAAGCACCATCTGATGTAAAGCCTCATTTCCTGACAGGGGATTGTAACACGACATTTGCTCAAACTCACCCATCTGTTTAATTTGTCCCTTATATTTTTTATGTTTCTTAATGTTGTGAAACTGCATGGACTTGTAGTTTGGTTGGCTTGCAGCACCTAGGATGCAGAAGAAACAAAGAGTTTCCTTCATGGGGCACCAGAATGATATGCAGTCAGCTTTTAATTGGTATGGGAGGCCTTTGAAGAGGAGAAGTGAAGGCTCCAGAATTTCTGTCAAAAAAAGAAATTACCTTCCAGGGCTAAAATCTGTACTGATAGGAAATGCAAGCTACCATCCCTTGAATCCTGAATAATCTGGGTTCTGAATTAATTATATCTTTCCAAAGCTTAACCATAAATAGGAGTTGTCATATTTTTTTTTCTTTTCTTGTCTGTTTCCTGCTGTGTGTGTACATGTGTCCTTCTTAAATCTTGGTAAATCTCTCTGATTAAGAGCAGGATTAATGTGGAAGAATTAAACTTTTAAGATCAAAAAGAAAAGACATTTAACTTTTGCCAACAAGAAATTGTTACTAACAAGCATTCTTTGAGTGAAAGAAAGGCTCCCTGGGTGCAAAGGACTATTTAAATGAAAATACAAAGTTTTTTCTTTAAACAAGTAATCTTCAAAAGGAAATATGTTATTTTTTCATTGATTTCCACTTTAATCCCATCCTTTTCCTGCCTCACTTGGAGCCATCCTATAGAGAATGATATTGGAAATGGTTGTAAAGTGTTATTTCCATTCACCATCTAATGTGAAAAATAATAAATGAGGAATTATACATTAAAAAATCATTACACCCTTTGTGTTGTACTTTTGTTGATTATTTAGGACCATACAATATAGTTTGAAATATTTTCAGTACTATTAGAGTGAAAATTTTTACTCTTTTTCTTTGATATATATAATTTAAAAAAAGAAATAAGAAAGGATATTAATTATGCCACTAATGGCATCTTCATATATTTAATTACTACTATTTTTATAGCAATATCATTTAATTGACCCTGAAAGCCACTTTTCATATGTAGTGAGAAAGCATATATTCTATATATAATGGTAAGTAGGTGAAAAGAAGTGCAGCATGTAAATGAAATATCAAAACCAGATGCAAGCTGACTTACCCAAAGTTTCTACATATTTTCAGGATCACTTACAAAAAGACTGACTTTCCCCAGCTGCCACAAGGATTCCATAGCTGAGCTGAACTCATCTCCAACAGGGTTCTGCTGCCAATGGGGCACAAATTTTTTTTTTCTCAGTTCTTTACATAAATCTGGAGAAATTTCATTTATTTCAGCGCTATTACCCTGAATTTCTCACACCATAATGAGAAACAAAATTAAAATTATTGCAAATAAAAAAGTCTCTTATTCTCTTTTAAATATTTTAGAGACATTTTTAATTTTTTCAGATCTTACAGTATAATACTGAGATGCATATTTTCAATAAATGTATTTTTGTTCTTTTTTTCCATCTTCCTAACTTCTATGGCAGTAAGTTTTTCTATTGCATCCTGTATTTCAGAAGGTAATGCCCATGTCAGAGGGCAGGCAAAGGTTGGCATAACACCAAGAGCTGAGGAAGCATCACCACAGATTTCAGAAGACAGAAGGTTCACTTCTCAGATACTGCTGTGATAACAGTGCCAGAAGATGAAGGAATCTTTTGTTTTGTTCTTTCATATTTTTACACATAAATTTCCCTTCTGAATATACTATCACATAATCAGCATCATCACTGATATCTGCAAGTCAGTTTGAAGATTTCATTAGGTTTGAGAAAGAATCACACTGGAAAGAAATTGTAAAATAGGTGTGAAGTCTATGCAAGGTCTTCCATAAAAGACTAGATTTCATTTGGATATGGAAAGGGAGCAAATGAGAGTTACTGAAAGTCACCCTGACTTTTAGGCTTCAGGTCTAAGGTCTTTGACTGAATTGCATTAGACTTGAATTAGGAAATTAAAACAAATTGCAAGAGATACTTCACCCATACCAACAATAAATGAACAGAAAATAAATAGGGGCAGACAGTATATTAAATGGAGGGGACTGAAATAAAAAAAAAAGAATAAAATTAATATATTTTTAGTGGAGAGAATGTAAGCTTAAGATTTATTTTGTTTCAGTCCACACTAGGAATGATTAATGGACAAAAGTCTATCAGAAAAGTAAGCTGAATATTCCTCTTGCTTCTGAACACCAAATGAATGGTCACAAAGAAGATTATAGTGTTCAATTAGAATATGCAATAAATTTCCCATCCAAAGTTAGGCAGATGCAATAATGATGGAGTGGAGAAAATATGTACAACAAAAATTTACTTCCTCTTTTAGGAAATATTTTTGGTTTTCTGCATTCTTTGGTTGTCTTCAAGATCAGAAATTAAATGTTAGAACCTTGAACCACGTTTTTTCTGCAACTTAATCTTTACTAGCACTCCTAAGACTGTATCAAGAATCAAAATCATCGCATCCCCTCCCATTCCAGGCAATTACATTTTTATAATTCCAATTTTAAATTTACCTAAAACCAGCTTAGAAGTAGTTTGATATGGTACTTACTGTAAGTACTTCTATCTTGTAGTAAGTCTATTGCATAACTTTACTCTTCTGATATCTCGAGACCTATCTCTTGGCTGAGATATCTCAGTTACATACATTTTTTTCTTCATCCAGGTTTGTCTCCCAGTTTACCAACGTCTCTGGTCTTTATTCCTATAAAGTATTTATTAAAAGAAATGCTGTTTCTTACCTTTTATTTTTGATCTTGAGCAAACCAGGTTCTTTTTTTCTCTCATGTGAACCAAGTCTTCACGTCCTTAAACATTACTGGATATCTTCTTTCCACATATTAGTTTCAATTAATCTTTTCTTCTCCCTAAATTGCCAAAATTTGCAGTGTAGCCTACAGGAAGACACAGCAGATGCAGATATCACAGCTCAGATGTAGATATCTGTCTTCAAGACGAATCCATTCCTTTCTTTTTGGCAAGACGAGTCTTTCTGAGGACAGACAAGCTGTCTCATCCTATTGGAATCCAGTTATTGATGTGGCAACGATATTACACTGAACTTCTGCAGAGGAAAGATGTCCTGTTCAATAAAGACGCCCAAGGAATGTCCCATTTAAATGCCCTTTAGGAATCTCATCTTGAGACTGATCCCATAACTACTTATCCATATTTTTCCACGCCCAACCTTTATTTTTTCTGGTAAGATATCTTTAGGTCAAAAACTTTATAAAAGAAGCTAATTGAAAACAATGGAGAGGGTCTTCCAAGATTTTTTTTCTTCTGGAGTGTGAAAGTATGTCTTGTTTTGTTTTGTTTTTGTTTTGTTTTTAATAGGAATGTATTTAAGGGCAAAACAATAACAGCTGAAAGAACAGTGGCAAAAATGGGAGCAGTAAAGATCTTCAGGTTAAAAGAATGAGGGGCTACAGTGGATGAGACAGTAGGGGGCCACTTTAATGCTTAATGTTGTGACCTCTTCCTCCTCATCCTCTAAAACACCTATTTCTGATATCCACCAATGCACAGCAACTGGTGAACATCTCAGCAGATTCTAGAGACTGATCTTTCAGATACCAGGCAGCCCCAGAAAAACACCTTCTGGGAAAGTTATGGAATACGCAGGCATTTCTATAGTTCTAGGTGACCAGGAAGGGCTGATCAGTCACAAAATTGCAACCATGGACGTTGTAAAAACATCAGTATGATGATAGGGATATTGTGTTGAAGTGGAATAAAGTCAGTGGATATATTAAATGTGAAATGCCTTGGAACATGGAGAATTTTGTATTGATGGCTAGAAAGATATGTTAATTCATTGACTTCTTCCTGTGTTCCCATGTTCCCAAACCTCCATTCCTCAGCCTTGGAGCTAAAGAAACCAGTAAGGGAAAGGTTCCCTTGCTAACTCACCTGCATGTCCCTTCATGCTCTCAGTCACAGAAATTGAGCACACAAGGATGTGATGTTTCAAGCTTACTTGCGCATTCTTTTCTTTAAAGCTCTCTATGTGTAAATAATTCACTGTGAACAAATCACTCAGTTCACTGTGAGCAAAGCTCTTGCCCATTCCTCTCTCAGAATTTTTCCTCAGACTAGTCATTTTTATATTAGCTACTCCAAAAAAAAAGAAAGGAAAAAAAAAAACCAAACCAAAACAAAAAGACTAGAATTTAGAGACCTACAGAACAAAAACTGTACTACAGTACCTTACTTGAGCTAAGGATCTGCTCTTTCATATGGTCTCCTAAATAAAAAAATACCACTCCACTAGATGGCTTTGGTAAACAGGAGCATAGCCTGAATAGGTCAACGCAAGCATGATTTCTTCAGGAGACAAGTACAGAAAAATTTAAAGTGAGGAAAAGGATTGGGGGAATACACAGAAATTTTTAATAAATTTTATTATCCTCTAAGGGAAAAATAGTTGACTGTAGGCATTAAATATAGCTCTGTAGCTTCACATTTTAAAATGTTTTGCCTTCTCCTTGAATTTTAAAGTAAGGAATGAAAGGTAGCTGAATAAAATATATGTTTGTTTTTATACACCTTGTACATATTTTTGTGCATAGATATAATGGCTAGGTAACCAATTCTGAAACAAGTATCATATATTTTTACATGCACAAATACATTTACTAGTGATAAATATCAATTTTAGCATCTATATACCTGAGGTTCCTGAACACAGTTCCTTTACTACTTCGCACAGACTACATTCCTATAAGTTCTTCTGAAAAATGAACCTAAAACGTTTTGTTTGTTTGGCTCCTTGGTTCTTATTTTACTGCTAAGTCACTACTGGTAAATTATAATATCTAGTTCAGGCAAGCTTCAGAAAATATTAGTAAAATCATCACCAATTTCTTCCTCACCAATATTTTAAAAATTGATTCTACGAATGCGTCTTTCTCTGAGGAGAAGGGGATAAGAGTGAATAAAAACAAATATTTCCAACAAAAAGGGAATTGTCAGGGGGAAAATAAGGCAAGAAATGAGGAGTGAAAAAAATAAAGTCTTAGGGACAGAAAGCAAACATAATGGAATGTTCCCAATGTAGAGCAGCAGAAGTTTGTTGTCATGTAATACACAAAATAGAACACATATTTGCTCTCCTATAACTAGGCAAAATAAGTGTTCTCTTTGTATGGCCTTCAACGGGCTGTTTTTTCTGGACTTTTAACTACTCAGTCTTTATTATAAGCAAATATAGTTTGTGAAAAAGTTTTTCAGAATGAACCACCTTTTCCCACAGACACTGAACTAAATATAGCAGATGTGCCTCTTTAATCACATTTACCCTCCAGACTCAAGTCTCTGTGCTTGCTATGTATGCACCATGAGCTTTAGTATCTTTATTGCCTGACCCTCCTACCTGCAGGGGACAGGAAGGAAGATATGTTACCACAATGCCTCCAGTCTCTGCAGCTCATGTTACAAGTTCAAACCTAAAACCAACTCGCACAGAAAGACAAAATGCCCTCTGAAAAATGTCCCAGCAAATAGCATTGAGACAATAAATGGTTTCATCTAATACTTGAAATAGTTGTTTATGTATATGGTCCTTTTTTGTTTGCTTGAGTATTTATCCTCTTGTGTGGACCAATGATCACCTTTTATATCTTGAGTGTTGAAAATGTGTGGGAATATTAGATCAAATTATCTTACACACCAGGTTTTCAGCTTGCACTTATGCATACAGAGAGAACGGACTTTTATTCCCACTGGCCTGGAAAGGTTCTGTATGCAACAAGACTTGTGGCTGGTCAGGAATCCAGAGTAACACCATGAGTGAGTTAAATGAGGTATGAGAGACATTTGCTTCCCCTTACATAAGGTAAAACCTACGTAAAATATTGGTAACACCTTACTGCAACATTTGGGAGCCTCTTCAGTCCATTTCTTGCGTGATTTATAAGTAACTTACTCCTGAGCATCTGTCACACACCATCTTCTCACCACTCATCTTCTGCAAGGGGGTGGTCTCTTATGATCCCTTTCAGATGCACTAACTGTTTCAAGGTCTTTTCCATCCATATTCCTCATATGATCAAAGTACATATGTTTGTGCTGTCTTCCCATCTTGGTAACATAGAAATTGTCTTCTTTTTTGGTACAGGAAATATGTTGGTCCTCACCAGCGCTATTTTTAAGAGCTCCCCATGGTTTCTTTGTGATCAGCATCTATTTTTCATGATTTTTTTCCCTAGGAGAACAGGCTGTGATGTACATTCTTAGAGTCCATCCTTTCCAAGACTTTTTTGAATGGATGAATGAGCCATTTTTAATTGTATTGCAAATTTTTTTAGTAAATCCCTTTTGTTGAACACATTTACTTTGAATTCATCTACTGCTTCTGCAAAACGACCATTAAATTTGGGCATTATCCTGTTTCTGGAAAATGACACAGCCTTCATAAGTCTTAGATTTGATCTATCTTGGGGTGATCTCATGTCTAGCCTGATCTAGTACCACGGTGTTCAGTACATGGCATCAGAAATTTTAAGGAAAATAAAGCTAAGTCACCAGCTTACCTGACATTACATATCTACCTGTTTCTTCCACTTTTTGAATCCTCACAGGGCTTTTTCTTCATAATTTCTCATATAATTTGAAAAGTCCAACAGATAACTATACAGCTGGATATGTGAAAGTCTACTCACCACCACAAACTGCTGACAAGTATGCCAGCAGTTATTAAAGCAGGAAGTCCATGAGATGCTTTGGAATTTGGGTTATATGCCAGCATCTGTCAAATATCGACCTTTTTGAAAACTATCAAATGTTGTAAATTATCAGCTAAACAGGTGGCTAACAGGTGGTCTCATTTGTAAAGTTTTGTGTGATGTATATTTTGCTTATATGTCTTCTCTGAGAAAACACCAAAAATGATACGTCCTCCTTCCTTTTGTAGAGCTGATGGCTCTGCTTCACCTCATCTTTTTTGTTCTCTTGGTCTCCAATAGAAGCTGCTCTGATGAGCACCCGAATGATCAGAGTTTACTACAAAGCAGTATAAAGAAATGAGAAATCTGCCTAAGAAATTACCCTCTGAATATTTTAACATAAACAAACCCTATTTTTGGTGGGGGTTTTTACTTTTATTTTTATACTTATGAAAGTGTAAGGCAAATTAGCGCAGAAATATTTTGTTCAAAAGTTGACTGGCTAAAATTCTAAGTAACTGCCACCTTAGTTAAGAGAATGGTCTGGCTCTGTTAATAAAGAATGTTGCTCATATTCATATTAAATAAGCTTATTAGTGTGTACAAATAAACAACTAAAAGCATTTTAGGGGAGGTAGAGATTTTCCACCTGCTGATGGATACGTTAAATCAGGCTTTAATTGCTCTCATGCACATGCAAACACACACACACAAGATTTTTACGAAATACAGTGAGAATTGTAAACTTTTTTTGATAGAAAATAAACAAATGACATGAAAAGACTGTATTTCTTAAATAGTCCTCATCTTGGGATCAGCAGTTATTTGGCCCATATGCATGCACGTGGGTAGTTACCAGGATGGAACAAGCAGTAGGATAGAAATTTATGTCTACTTGGGTATACTTCAGATCCCATATTCACCAAAATCATAAATTAGGACAGTCCCATCTCTGCTACAATGCACGAACACAAATAGCCTAAAGGACTAAGCTTTATTAAACCACAAATTGGAACAAGGCAACTCTGAAAATGCACGATTCAAACTGAGTTGGAGGACAAGACAATGGTCAAAAAATATTTGAAGAGGAAATCTGCTGCCCCTCACCCACAGCCACCCTTTTCTCAGCAGCTGGCAGTAGTTTCCTGAAGAGCACAAAGTCCCCCCACTCTCTCCTGCAAGGGTCACCTGCCTGTGGTCACCTCTGCCTGGGGCATGGCTGTGGGGCTGTGTCATGCTGCAGGGGACAGGCGATTCCAGCCCCACTTCCACACAGCATAGCAGTCTCCTTGTGACAGAAATATTTTCTCTTGTGCCCACCCTCTTACAGGTTTTACCACAGGAGGGAGTGATTTTTCACATTTTATATTGGAGTTTCTATTAAATTATATGTTTTTTAGAGTAACATCTGTGGAAACCTATTTATCTCTATAGCAGGTTTTTATCCCTATTAAGTTCCATTCAATTTATTTTTCCATAAGGATAGTCTTTTATCTTCATTTGTACTGTGCAAGGGTGAAAAAGAGGAAAGATTTCAAAATCAAGGGATAACAGAAATATAAAAAAAGCAGGAAAGAGGACTTTATTTGGCATTTATTTTACATTTATGGGAGTGAGTTTTTTCAAAGCTTGGTTTCTCACAGTTTCAGGGACCAAACCATTCTTTTAAATTAATTTTTAATAATGTGTAATAATCTGAGTGGCACTGGTCTGTGTGTGGAATTAGAATTCCTCTGATAGAAAAAGAAATATTTGTGCAGAGTTTTATGAGCAAAGTTGACCTGAGGCTTCCCGAGGCTGATTGAGAAATTGCAGTCAACGAAGATCCTTAACCCCTTCCCAGCTCCATTTTTCAATATAATAAAGAAAAAGTGTCTATGGTTTAACATAGAAAGAAACTAACAAAGACTTGAAAAGAGAGATAAACTCATATATGATTACTAGAAATTCATAATCCTTTTAAATTTACCTTAATGACCAAACTGGTTTTTAAGCACAGAAAGTTGTGAACCTTCATTTATGCATTTCAGAGCTTTATTGAATAGAGCACTACATTTCAAACAAAATGTCCTGAGGTCACTTCCCTACTACCAAGAATTTGCTGTTGATTTTCCCTTCCTTTGGTTAAGAGACAAGGGCAACTATCAACAAATCAGATTTGATACAGGCCCAAAATAAGTGTCCAAGAGGCCGGGCAATTCTGAACCGATAGCCGGGAGGGGGGAAACCCGGAGCTGAATGTGCCTAATCCTGACAATAACCATGGAGCTAACTGTCCTAATTCTTTCTAGAAAACCCTGAAACATGCGTGTTAGCAGGGGTTAAGGAGAATATTTATGAGACCTAAAGATAAAGACCCTGCTAATGTTGCTGCCTGTTGCCATGCATTTCCATTAACCTGCAACAACCTACCAGTGGGTTAGCTCTGTGGGTGTTAATCTCCGTAAACTTTTTCATCTAGTCCAACATGTTCTGCCAGGGTATTGTGCTAACCTCAAAGCTTCCCCTGTTTCACTTCTAGTGATAATCATATTTATTAACAATTTCTGGTTACTCAAGGATACTGGATCTCCAGTGCAAAGAATGCACCCCTTAAAACAATGTTGAAAAAGAAAGTAAAACCATAGCTATCAAGGAAAACTCCTTGTCTCTAAATGTCAGATTTAAAATTCAGATTGCTACGTTTTAACCCAGTGGGAAATATGGTCACAAAATCATGTGTAATGTAAATGTAAATGTAAAACAAGAAACATATTATATAGCTGGTGAATTATTTTGCATATATTGTCATTAAGGAAATTATTTTCAGGGTAGACGTTTTGTAATGTTGGTAAGGTTTTACACAAAATCATTTTTAAAACTAAAATTTATTGTAAAATTTGCTCAAAAAAAATTAAGATGTGGAAATTGTTTAGAAGAATGTAACTAGAAATGAACTGCCCCTGGAATATGTCACTGTATGTTCATTATTTAAATGAAATAGGTATGATGGGCAATTTAATTTTCTCCCATCATCTGACATCTTTGACATTAGAGGACTTGAGGCCTACATAATAGAAAATTTATAATGCTGTTGCAAAAAAACTTTGAAATCTAACAAGTTCTGCTCATCTACAATGCTTAACTCTATACTAGCTGCTTTAGGAATTAGAAGAATGGGGAAGTGGCAGGAAGACCATGCTCCTAGGTGCACTCTATGCCTTTTCCTAGAAAGCCTAATGAAATTGTGAGTGCCCTGGGGTAAATGGGACCTTTGTTGCTGAACTCTTCTTGGGTCAGGATATTACTGGAAATGAGGCTTGAAATGTCTGCCAGAATTAGGAAAATTAAGAATACTTTATAATATGTTAGCCACTATGATTTAATTCATATGCTTGAAAACATTACATCTGCTGATGTTTGCTGGTCCAGTGAGTTTGAACTGGAGCAGTAGCCTCTGCTCAGACACCAGAGTATTGATAAGAGATACTGATACACCTATCTGAGGGCAAGAGGAGAAGAATCACTTCATGAACATTACACTTTTCTCAGTTAGGCCTTAAATAAATGTACACATGGGAAAATATGTTACAAATGTGTGCTGGGATAAGAGAAAGAAAGGTTTCCTGCTCATCAAAGAAGACAGAGGGGATATCAGGGTTGGCAAGGACAATACATGTGGAAGAAACCTGCGCATTTATCTACCAGCACAAATCTTCTTGATCTGATGGCACTGTGAGCTATGTGCAAGCTACACTTTGGCTGAATGACACCTGAAGGAGGCCTAAGACAGGATAAGGGCTGTAAGGCTGGGACATTACTGGTTCTTAGGAGGTTGCATTCCCATGATAGTGAATCAGGATAGAGGTATAGACTTACTGTGCAAGATTCAAAGTGGGACCAAGATGAAACAAAGTCAGACACAACAAACTTGTATGAAGGTTTCTTCATTAGTTCTCACACAATTTCTTCACCGGTTACTTCCTTTCATACCTACTTGCCAAGGATTCCTATGGAGTTCATTGCAAAAATTTTTTGTATATTCATAATAAAAATTTTCAGCTACTGTAGAAACTGAATAGTTTGCTTTTCTAAACATGTTTTTATTAACATTTTGCCCATATTTTGAAAAAAAAGTATGGATAATAACACCATCTGTATTGATGGACCCAAAATAGAAATCATGTTGTCTTCAGTAAAGAAATTAGAAAAAAGATGGCAGATTACAATGAAAAAGTTTCTGTTTGGGTGGAATGAAAAAATTACAGCTGTTAGTTGCACATCCTTAAACATGTACCTTTTTAACATTCAGTCTCCCAGTTTTGGGCTGGGGTTCCACCAGAGCATTAGGCTCATCTAAGACATGAAAATCCCACCTCCATCCAACCCCCAGACAGGTGTTCCTGTTATCCTTTTTGTGCTGAGTTTGGCCAGGGGGACAAGCAGGTGGGGGCAGTAATCTAGCTTACCACAGGCATGCATGCACACATGCCAGCGCTAATGCTGACATGAGACAAGTGGAAGAAAAGTGTGATGAGACACAGAAGATGGTAGACAAGAATTACCAACTTTAACAGCAGACAAGACTTTGATTAGCTTAAACCAGCTTCAAATCCTCAACCTCAGGTTTTACCAAAATTGAAATTATCTATTTGATGAGGAAAAGGCCAACCTTTTGTTTACATCAAGGATAAAGGTGTTAATATTTCAATTTATAATAGTTTTAATAAATGAAAAGCATAGTTTTACTACAAATTCTCTAGAAGTGAGGAGGAAAAGCAAACAATATTAATCCACAAAGTTTAAAGAAAATAACATGGTATAGCATATGTTTACTCCTAAGAGAGCGGGAAAGACCATCTAAGTCTACGTAAATATCAACAATACCTGTGTTCACAAAAGCAGAAATCAGTTTTGCCATTTAAAGCTTCTTATGTTGCTGATCTCCTAAACATACAACTGGCCCTTTGAACTTAAAGGAGTTCTTGGAAACATGTTCTAAGTCAATGGCAGAACTCTCAGCAGGAGAAATAGCCATACTGCCACTTCTGGGAGACAAAGGAGGCCAGTGACACTCTGTGGAAGGTGAAGCTGCTCCATGCTGCGCTGAGCAGGGCATTCTGCAGAAGGCACTGTAATTTGGCAGCCGCTCAAGGGCCAGAAGAAACTGCAGGGTTATGCCATCTCACTTAGTTTGCCTTCCCTCTCCCAAGGACACCTGTCTGTCCAGTATCTTTTTGCAGAGGTTTTCCTTGTGGGACGCATAAGTTCTTAAGACTGGAGAAGGAAAGATATGCTCCTCCAGTGGGGTCTGGAGCTCCCCTTGCTTCACTCAGTGTCACAGGACTGTAGAAGAAAGAGTTCAGAAGGAGCAGATGACTGTGTAGAGCACTGGGGGGAGGCCTTACACCTCTACCTGTTGTCATATAGATACTGGAAATCCTGGTTGTTGATAAAAAGGGGCAAATTATGGTACCCCCAAGAGCCTGTCATGTAGTGCAAAGCAGCCTGATTATGCCAATTCAGTTATTTGAGAGTCTCCAACTAAGCAGCTGTCTCAATCTCCACTGCTTATCATGCACATAATTGAGTTTCAAATGTCTCGACCATCCAAGCAGCTTCACACAGGCTTCAAAATACCACCACACTCACATCATCTTGCCATTTTTATGTAAAGGTGATTTTGTCCTAATAAGAAGGGTGCAGGAGATGTAACTGGGAGGATGTGGCAGCTGATACCATGGCAGGGTTTGTGAAACAGAGACATCTACTGGCTAAGCTTTGGGGGGAAATATTTTGTTCTGTTTTGTGACTTCACAGTGCAGTGCTCTCCACCTTTTCTTTGATCTGAAACATTAATCTGTTATGATAGGCCTGCCACTAATCCATGGCCTCAGAAAATATGCACACGTGTTAAAATGAGTTTTGCCATAAATTATTTAATGTTTTACAAAGCAAAGCTCAATACGCGCCACCAGGCGATTTTTAAACTTCTTTATTCTTACAGTATTTTTTAAAAGCCTAAGTGAAAATTAATCATTTATCACAACATAGAATCACTAAAGCTTGTGGGAGGGCTGCAAGGTTTTAGGGAAGTCCATAAAAAGGGAAATGCAGAATTACAAATCTCATAATTTTCAGCTCTGCATCATAACCACTCAAGTTACAAAGACTATATCTTGCTTACTCATTAAGACTGAAAGCATGATATAGGTGAATAAAGGATCCTTATAAAAAAGGAAAATTGTATTTTATGTTTACAAAAAGGCTACATATTCCTACCTGGTGAGAAGTAATGCAATGACAGGAGGATCTTCAGAGGCCTAGAGGCTTGAGACATTGTAGGCAAACTAGAAAAGCTTGATTTTCTATTTAAACTTCATTTAAATTATCTGTTCATATGTCTGCAAAAACAGTCTGGACATTCTAGTATGTACATTTTTTTGAGGTTTTCTCAGTATCTCTCTACTCCAGGCGAGCTAGAAATAATACAAGACTTGTCTTGCTGACCAGAGTCTTTTGGATAAAAAACATTTTTACGCTGCCTCTATCTGGATTTAGCACAAAAAAGAGAGAAAAATATTATTATAAAAAATTTCTTACAATCCATGAATGCAGTGAAAAAATCAGCTAGATTTTTTTTTAATTAAGGCATTTAATTCAATAAAAAAATAAGTATTTGCTTGAAAAAGATTGAAAGTGCTGTATGCCATTAAACAAATGCCACTTCCATTAAACTTAAGATTTTCAGTAAGCCAGTGCTGTGTGTATTTGAGGAACTAATGCTCATCTGTGGTAGTAAGGACCATGTAAAATTATTAGAGAGGTCGTAAGACAGGTAAGTAGACAGATAGACAGACAGGTATGCAGGTAGGCAGAATCCTTTCAGCTTTTGGATTACATTTCATTTCAGAGCCTCTTAATCCCTTATGTCCTCTTGTGAAAAAAAAATATAGCTTATGCTAAAATGCAGCACTGCTTCAATGAATTGTATTTATTCACCAAACCATTACGCCTGCTGGAACATTTCCCAGAGGATAGAAATATCATTTAAAGACTTAAGTGGGAAGAAGTTCCCGATGAAACTTTCTTCTCTTTCCAGTAATTCTATTGCTAAAAGTGAGAACCAGCTGTGGCTCACCTCTCAAAATGTATGTAGTATCATGACTGATGTCACTCTTTGGGGTTAAGCTAGGGTGGTAGGAGCCAGTTCGGGTCTAATTGTTGAAATGTATGCTTAGTTCAAGTTAAACAATAGACCCATAGGGGAAAAAAATCAGCACAGAGGTGCTGAGCTGTGAAAAGAGTGTTGTTTTGGGCCCAGTCGCCTGAATAGACTTGTTAAAGCCCATGGCTGATGTATGCTAAGCAGAGCCAGGCAGTATGTGGAGAGAAAGGGAGGGCAGGCCAGTTGAGCGGGCACATCACTCTCTGAGCCAGGGCACACACACTTTGATGGCTCCTTTGGAGGTATGAGTGAAAGCCAAACCTCTGTTCCCTCCTTTTTTTCATTTCTGCCATGCAAAGATAATCAGGTTTATGTAAAGTATGTGTGCTCTTTTGACAGTCCACGATATCTCATTAATTCAATCACACCAAACACTATTGTTCCCAAAGTGTTTGAAATGCGGATAGGCATGGAGGCTTTCTTAATCCTGTCAATCAATGTTAACATTTTTCTTGCAGTTGCCATGGCCAGGGCCAGAGTTCATGAAAACACAGAATAAGAGCCAACAAAACAAGAATAAAGACTTATTTGAGATACTCTTTTTAAAGGACATCTACCATGCACAAAACATGGGAAGTAAATGTAGACAAGTTTGGACACTATGGCTCACTGAGAGGAAAAAGGGGGAAAAAGAATTTGAAAATCAAATAGGCCTATAAAAACTTGACCCAAGAGTCTCTGGGAAAAACCCGATGAATTGCTCCCTAGTAGAACAATGTTCTTTCTTTCGTGCGTTCTTCAGGAGTACAATGCTCAATATATTATAACACATGCCACTGATGTCTTTACACTGTTGTAAGCCAGCTCAGACCATCGGAATGCTGATCACCGACAACAAGAGATTGTGCGGCGGTAATTCTCTCTTTCTCCCGCTCAGCTACAAACAAGCACTGGGAAAATTATTCATGCATATAGACCAACAAAGCAGAGATGGGAGATTTGCGATGTCACGCAGCGAGATCATGTGACAAACGTTAAAGTAAAACCCCCAAGCCTTCACCCTTTGAGACTTTGTAAAATAACCAATTTATCCCTCTGAATGTAGCAGCCAACACGTCTTATCGCGCTGGTGGAAATCACAGCCATTTTAGTATTGCTGCGCTGATTAATGAGACCGCGGAGCACACGCTAAACAAAGAAACACAACAATTACATAATTACCCAATTGCTAAACCTAGGAGACAAAAGTCCTTACTGCGATTTTTTACGGCTCTGCTTGCTCTTAACAGGCCTCAAGCAAGTTTATATCACAGAATCACAGAATCACAGAATCACAGAAATTCTAGGTTGGAAGAGACCTTTAAGATCATCGAGTCCAACCCACGTTCTAACACCTCAACTAGATCATGGCACCAAGTGCCACATCCAGTCTTTTTTTAAATTCTTCGAGGGATGGTGACTCTACCACCTCCCTGGGTAGATTATTCCAGTATTTGACCACTCTTTCTGTAAAATACTTCCTCCTTAATTCTAGCCTGTATCTCCCTTGGCGCAGCTTGAGACTGTGTCCTCTTGTTCTGTCTGTTGTTGCCCGGAGAAAGAGACCCAGCTCACCACAGCCACCCTTCAGGAAGTTGAAGAGAGTGATAAGGTCACCCCTGAGTCTCCTTTTCTCCAGGCTGAACAACCCCAGCTCCCTCAGTCGTTCTTCATATGGCTTGTGCTCCAAGCCCCTCACCAGCCTCGTTGCTCTCCTTTGGACATGCTCAAGCATCTCAACGTCCCTCCTAAAGTATATATACTTCTTAATTAACTCAGAGAAAAGGTGTACCATGAAGCTGTACACAGATTTTTACCCAAGCACATAAAGAATTTTTGGACATCCATGGAGGTGCCCTCTTTCCATTTTAAACCAAATTTCATTTGCTGTCTAAAAAAAACTAACAAAACAAAACAAATCAAACAACAGGCCTAACAATAAACTCAACAACAAAAACTTGTGTGTGATTGGAGGTGTACCTAGAACAGCTGTTGTCTTATCTGTGCAAAGGAGGAAAGCACCAGCTTCTTAGAAGTTGTCCCAGATACCGCTTCAAGGTTTGCTCTTTGAGATCTCTGCAGGGGAGAAAGTCCTTTCCCCACCGGCAATTACGGAGTGCTCTGGTAGTATTGTGGCAGATGTCCACTGATCTAGAAACATAGGTCCACACAGATCAATAAAGCCTGACATGATACAGAGCACTTCCGTGGGATGGCACAGCAGAGTAGCCTCTCTACTGAGAACAGCCCCTCAGTGCACTACAGTGAGTCTGAGTCTGACTCTTGTACTTGTAAGCAGGTAGAGAGTAAACTGAAATTTTTACCTTTGTGGTAGAGAAATGGAACTGGGATACACCTGATGATTATGGTCTTCAAACAGTGGTGGAAATGTCTGAGCTGTATTGATGTCCTGTCTGGTAAGAAGGCAACACCTGCTCCTCCCAGAGATTCCAGGTTTGTCACTCTGAGTATTCACCTGCCAGGTATTTGTAATAAATCTTCCACCTTAAGAAGTCAAGGTAAAGCAACTCACCCCAGAGGTCATTCCCATTAATTTCCCAAAATTACCATGAGTACTGAACCTAGAGGAGTTAAGCTTAATTGTCTTTGTTCTTCATTCCCATAATCTGTTCTTTCTTCTCTCCCTGCTCACACACTGGGTTGATATTCTCCAGGTGAAGCCATTGCAACCACAGTGCTCTCTGAACTGGGCTGTCAGCACCATGGAGCTGCAGATGCTAAAATATCTCTACTGCATATTTTCAGGGACATTTCAGGTAAGTCAAAGGCCATGCCACAGAGACAGAGCATATAGCTTAGAAACCTTCCCAATGAAATGACAGGGGTTTTTTGCACAATTTTAGATCTACATGATTAGCAGATTTCTTAACAATGCAGATTAAAGTTGTTTGGGTGGGTTTTTTTATTTGTTTTATCCTGTAACATCTGCAAGATCAAACCATTGAATATATGGGAGGTCTTCTACTGTGAGGGCTGTAGCATGAAACTGTTTTCCTTTGGCAGGAGAAAAGGAATAAAAATTAGCAAAATTTATGGCTACATGTCTACTCAGAAAAATATGGCTACAGTTGACCTAATGAAAATAAGTTTTCATTTGCAGAGTATTACAGTAGCTTTTGTCTCCTCTACTTGCAACTCTGCAGTGCTTTACTTACTATCAAGCATCCTGGACAGAATATTCCAGTACTCAATATATACAAATTCCTGAAATAAACAGCTAAGAAATTAAACGTACAAAAGATGTTATAGCCAAAAATGGATAAGTAAATGTGTTCTGGAGAATGGATGATTATGTATTCATTGAATTTTTATTATTACCTTATACTCAATTCCAGTAGGTAGATATTATTTCTGAAAATATCTTCAGCTGAAAATAAACTCTGTGTCTGTCACGCTGTTTTCAACATTGCCAGTCTCCTTTTTTTCCCCCTGCCCTGCATCAGCATCACCTCACTCCATGTCTTCTGTTTGATCCCTGTTGCTTTCCTCAGTGTCTTGTGCATAAAAGAAAGTGGGAAGCTTTGGTCACTCCGTTTTTATTTCCCCACTGCCTCTAGTTGCAATAAAATTCCATTTTAGAATATTCATTCAGGACGACAGGAATAAGCATTGACTGCTTTTTAATGTCTCTTTGATGCTCCTATCTGACTATTTAAACATTTAACTGGAATTATAAGTGATGAATCCATCTTGGTCACACCCCAGGAATGACTCTCACCTCTTTAGAACTTTGGTCATGAGTCTACATTAGTTTCTCAATGTGGTTACAGCGATAAAACTGCAGAAATACTTTACTACAAAGGCAAGAAATTAAATATTTAGAATGCCAAATGAATAACATTGTTACAGTTTCCAGAGATGTCATTATAATCCTTTAAACAGCGCTCACAGTATTTATAGACGTTAATAGACAGTAGGTCCATTCATTGTTTCATAGTTGTCTGGTTTCCAAAGGAATCCCAAAGAGTTACTGTATGTATTCTAGACATCATCTTATGAGTGCTGAGTTTGGAGACATAAGCACTTCCCTCCATCTATTTTCTATTGTCCTGTTGATAACAGCAGGTTATGCTGCGGACTCAGTGCTGCCAGGGCATGATGGCTCCTGTCCAGCCCACTGTCCACCAGGCCCCCCAGGGGCCTGTCCACAGAGCTGTTCACCTGCATTCAGGCACAAGTCTGTAGTGTTGTAAGGGAGATTTCATTCCCCAGCACACAGCCTAATACTTGTCCCTGTTGCATTTCACAAGGTTCTTTTTGGCCCCCTCCTCCAGCTTGCATGAAAGGGACTCTTGTCCTTGAGCACAGTGAGTGGCCCTCACAAGTTGCTGCCACCTGAACACTTGGGTAAGGCTGGCATCCATCATCTCCTCCACATCATTACTGAAAGAGCCCAGTCCCTCAGAGACAGCCTGGTAGTACTGCACTGGTCACCAGCCTGAAGCCAGAGCTTGACCCACTGACCTCTATCTTCTGAGCCTGGACATCCTACACTTATTTTCAACCATCCAGATTTCCATCCATCTGGTTAAGTCTGGGTGATAACTTGAAGATCTTCATAACATAAAATAATTACAGACAGACCTCAAAATTGTGAAAACACTAAACCTTTACTGTCGCAATTTTCTCACCATTCTTCTTCAAAGAGTGAGAATACACATCAAATTATTTGTTTCTGAACTTCTATGAAACTATAAATTTCTCTGGAGAGGTGTTGTTGCAACTGACTTCACGTTTCTCTAAGCTCAGGGAAAAAAAAGAAAGGGAAAAAAAGTAAAGAGATAAAACTTTAGAGAAGCTTAATTACACTTTGCTATAACATATTTATAGTTGCCAGATGAGCACTCTCAGAACTAATTTTAACACCTCATTAGAATATATATTTCAACCCAAATTAACTAAAGGCATTAATCTTCTACACATATACATAAATCCACACTGCAATACTTTTAACTTTTTTCCTTTATTATAATTTAACACTGCTTTTAATATAAAATGCCATAAGACTATTGGTTACACTTTTCCATTTGCAAAACAAAAAATATTCCATAATTCAAGAGCATTCTAAATATTTTACCTGTAATTTTTAATTAAAAGACCCAAGCATACCTCAGAACATAACCCTGCCTTCAAAGGGGGATGAAATGTACAGGATCACATCTGTAAGAGTGAACACACTTGAGAAAGTATGAGAACTTTAAAAAAAAAGGATGATCTTTGTAGATGTTGTTCTGAAAGCCTAATTAGAGCAGAAACAGACACATCAAATACTTGTGGTAATCCCTTCTCTCGCCCTCCCTCCAGTTCAAAGCAGCTTCTTTCTCCACTTCAAGATGAGCCTGAAGGACAAGCACACAGCAATTCTTTCTCCTTCATCTCTCATACCTCCATAGTTGAACAAACCTTGACTCTTAACTATCAACTCAAGATGAAGTTTTCTAGAATGAAAACACCCTGTTCCTTCAGTTGATCACACATCTCCACTTGAGTCATCCTTATTTCTGCTCTTCTGAGAAGGAGAATATTCAATGATCATTTAATCTCAGATCATGGTCATAAATGCAAAGCAGCTACCGCAGTTTAAGACATTGCCACCCCACATCAGTGACTCTGGTCAAGGTCAGGGTAAAGTAGGAGAGGTTAGCTCAGTAAAAATCCTGGCACTGAGCTGAAGTGAAAGTCTCTGAGTACTTGCTCTGTGAGTTGTGATGCCTCACTGGGGGCCAGAGTGAGCAGGAAGATGTAGTGATTTCTTCAACTGTGACAGCAGCTTTATGAACACACCTGCTTTAAGGATACTGTGGACAGGTTCTAGCAAGTACAGCTGGAGAAACTTACAATGTTACAGGAGGAGCTACAGGACAAAAATATATAAACAGACACTAACATCAATAGTAGTTTAAGAGATTATCCCAAGCCATGAGGATGAGGTGTTTACCAGCATATAAGGAGAAAAGAGAGAGCTGGTCATGGCCACCCCAATGTGCTACTACTAAAGGCCTCATAACACTTCTACCAAGGTTTTAAGTCTCACAGCACTGTTGTCAGAAACAGCTGGCAAAAAAATCTGAAATTTATTGCAATCCTGGTGGGTTTTTTTTTTCGTTATATAATCACATTCATATAAGCACAAAAGGCTTTTTTTGAGTTTTGTTATTTGTGGTTTAGGATCCTTTTTGTGTGATGTTTTTTTCCTCCCCGATGGAGATTCTCTTCTCCATGTCAGGTAAATTTTGAAAAATAAAATGTTCACCTGAAAAACCAGAGTCAAACACCATTAAGCAGAACTAAGTAGCTCATACTGGGAATGCTCATTGGAAAGAAAGTTATATTTATCTTTGAATTTTTTGTATTGGATTTTTTTATACTCAGAGGTACTTAAAAACACAAATTTTTTCATGACACACAGAGGTATCTCTTCTAAAGAGTCTTCAGGGATTGGAGAGCAGTTATATTGAAAGATGGCAACTGAGACATGGCTGTAATTGATTTTCAAAAGGTTTACAAAACAAACTTGGCAAGACTCTGTAAATGCAGCAAAATGCATAGCACCTAGTGGAGTAGTACCCTCTTTCTTTGAAATAAAGCTATCCTAAGACCTGATAACGACTAATATGAAATTGCACTCTGACATGTAATAAATCCACCCATTAAGAGGGTAAAGAGAGCTCAGATTTTGAAAACTAGAAATACTGCAGAATGCTCTGTCAGTCTCATGTTAGACAGGTTTTGGTTTACTTTTATGACACCACATAAAGAAGTAATAGGTTATAAAGCTTTCAGAGCCCTAGCATAGGTGGCAGAGTCTTTATGCCCTCTCTGCTCAAGTGGATGAGAAACAGATGCCAGAGCACTTTCCTACACACTCTCCTCTGTGTCAAAAACTGTCAAAGGAGTAGAGGAATGAGCTGCTTGCCTACTGCTTTGTAAAGCTGATATATTTGTTTTGGCCACAGCCTGCTCAGCGATATAAGACTACAACTGGACACAAATCTGATTTCCAACAGTAGCTTCTAATCCTTTTGCAAGCAGTGAAATTACAGGCACCAAGTTTTTTCTAGCTCAAAACTGTTTATTAGGAAAGTATGACTTCATATGCAGTTAAATTTTCTTTCAGTCTGACAGAGGTTTCAATCTTCATCTAGCAACTCCTTCACTGGAGGGTAGACTGAAGATTTTGCTAAGTTACATGCTTCAGTTATTACCAGGAAAGATAAAGGCACACTGGAAGAGCTATATCAAATAGCTGCATGTGGCCCCAAAATTTATGAACAAAAATATTTTCAAGCTTTGATAAGGAAACAGCTGACCAGAACTTTTTGGTACTTTTGGAAAGGAATGCGTGGAGGAAAACAAAGCTTTTATACCAGGAAGGATGACCTCTCAGCTGTGAAAAAGTGTTTACCTGCTGGATGTTACACTTGTTCAGCACGCAGGATGCAATGCTTCCGCAGTCCTCTCAGTGCTTCTCTCAGTGTGCACTAAAAGGGGACATGAACATGTTGTACAAAACATTAAATAACTAAAAATGCCCCAGAAAATTAATGGGAACCAGAGGGAACAGAGTTCTTGATCCACATGAATGTGCACAGTGAAAGTGTAGATAAATTTGGATTAGCAAGCAAAACTGAGCCCTGTTGTTAAATAGCACTTGATTCCATTAGACTGTGTCGGATTGTTAAAAATGCTAACATTATGTGTGACTATTCATTTTCATCACCTGCTCTTGATTAATCCAGTCCTAAATGGCATCTGTGGACCCTGCCATCTCATACTACTTAATTAAATTAGCAACACATTTGTCTCCCCCGTTTTCCTATCAAAGGGTTGTGCTCAGGAGAAATAAAACCTTTGTTCACTGCATCTCCGTATAATTTACACTCCTTTTTCCCTTTTTCCTCCAGCTCCTGGCTCAGATGCTAAATTGTAACTGGTAATAGGGAGCTATTAGGTCTAGTGAAGCATGTCAAAGAAGTCAGTAGAAAACTAGACCTGAAAGGAGGCTTCAGATCTCATAAAACAGGGTCAAGATTCTAGATTCAGGATTACATTGTACCAAGTTTCATTCATTTTGCAATTTAAAAAAAAACAAAAACATATTACCTTCACATATATATATTTGGGGCAGAAAGATGGGAAAAAGGCTGAAAGAAAAGAGGAGAGGGAAGAGGGCTGAAACAGGTAGAAAATCTTTTATTTAGTTTTTGGGTTTTTTCCCAAGAAGGTAAAAAATATAATTGTCAATAACAGGCACCCATGTCTGAGTAATGGGGCACAGTATTTTGTGTTTCCAGGATAAAGAATTAATATAATTTGCACCACTATAAAACAGCACTAAAAAGTACTATCATACTGGACAATACATAGTCAGAAAATGTGTTCTGTGTGAAAACAAAGCATCCACCTTACAATTAATCACAAGCTTCACTCATGAATTAATATCATCTTCTATGTAGTTTCCTCCAAACTTTGCTCCTCATCCCAAAAGCGAAAAATCCTTTCCTCCCCACCAGTTCCTAGGGCAACTTATGGTATGTGTGTGTTACACATCAATCAGGCAAGGATAACCTAAATATCAGCAACTGGTTTTTAGGTTCTTTTTTTTTTTTTTTCCAGCAGATATGAGCAGAGACTGAGATGGAGAGTACTTCTGGGTTGCAAGTGAGCTGCAGAAGCCAGGCTGGCAGGAGTGTGTCACAGGCTCTGCCATGTTCCTCATCTAGTTACCCCTTCACTAAAAGTCTTTTTCCCTGCTGAGACAGGAACTTAATGGGTTGCAGAACTTTCTTCAGCCATCCTTGCCCTCTTGCAAGTAGCTCTCTGCAAGCAAAGGATGAGGAACCTGACACTGCTGGGAACGGGACTCCTTCATCCCTCTGTGCCACTCTTCCCTATTTGGAAATTTCCCATCAAAGTATAGTGACAAATTCACTCATATTTGTGAAGCACTCTCAATAGCTGTGAAAATGCAGGATAATCCACGAAGACAGTGATACACTGAGAAACCTGAGACAGGAATAATAAATTACACCCTGCAAGACACAGTGCTTTTGCACACCCTCTATAAAGGTATTCTGTGCCCTTCATTTGGTATGTGTTCTTACCATATACGCACAGGTGATCAAGAGTCCTGACAAAGAGATTTCCAGAAAGCTTTTACTGAGGGAAGTATCAGTGCCAGACAGTGTGAGAAGCTGAAGACAGAGAGTTTCTTCAGTGTTTCAGGTCTCTTCCATCTGTGACTAAACAGCAGAGAAATGGAGTACCCAGTAATCCTGACTGAGGTTCTTCATTGGGATACAGGATCTGCATCCCAATGAAGAAAACTGCATTTTCCAGTTCTCTATGTTTTTATCAATTTGGGTCAGGGATGTGAATTAATCTTCTTTTAGTATCCCTCTGTTAGTTTCTTCTGCATTTTGTTGTGTAGTAGAAATATTTAATAGGTGTGAAGAGGAACAACTATCTCCATAGCACAATGTTCTAGAAAGAGGGAGTCACATCCTTCCTGAAGCAGAAATGCATTTCCAGTTCTTCAACATCGCAAGTCCGTGAAGGAGGCAGTCTGCCCAAAGGTCTGCCTGTCCTTTCTGCCCCGTCTGCTTTGAGCATACCCAATTGTCAAAGAGCCATTCCCCTAAACAATCCAGAGTCTTGCTTCAGGGCTAGCAATGGGCCAAGGCCAATACTATGATATTCAATAAGGCAATGTGCCTTATTGAATATGAGGTCCTGCCCTTGGACCTCCCTCATACAACACTACATGTAGTGTAGGAGAGAGTGGCTGAAAAGCTGCACAGCAGAAAAGAAGCTGGGGGCACTGGTCAACATCAGATGAACATAAGCCAGGAGTGTGCCCAGGTAGCCAAGAAGGCCAATGGCATCCCAGTCTGTATCAAAACCAGTGTGGCCAGGAAGACTAGGGAAGTGACTGTCCCTGGGCTGCACACTTAAAGACAGATGTTGGGATGTGGGAGCATGTCCAGAGATGGGCAAGGGAATTGGTGAAGGTTCTGTGAGGAGTGTCTCAGGGAGAGGGGGTTGTTTAGCCTGGAGAATTCAGGGGGATCCTTGTCACTCTCTCCTAGGGTGTAGCCAGGTGGGGGTCAGTCTCTTCTCCCAGGCAAGTAGCAATGGGACAACTGGAAATAGCCTCAAGCTGCCCCAGGTGAGGTTCGTGTTGGACACCAGGAAGAATTTCTTCCCTGAAGGAGTGGTCAGGCATTGGAACAGGCTACCCAGGGAAGTAGTAGAGTCATCATCCCTGGACGTGGTCAGCAAATGACTGGATGTGGCACTCAGTTCTGTGGTTTATTTGGCACAGTGGTGTTTGGCCAGAGGTTGGACTTAATGATCTTGGTGGTCTTTTCCAAACTCAATGCTTCCATAATTCTATGAAATTCCTGGCAGAATTAAAACCTGAACAGTTCTACACATGCCAGCCTGTGAAAATACCAGTACTGAGTAGAGGGCTAAAGCATCTCTGTAAACTTGTGAAAACGGAGTGCCAAAAGTTTGAGAGAGAAATATGTATGTACCTCTCTCACCAAAATGTGAATGGCTTCTCTTGGAGGAGAATTTGGAAAAAATCTGAAGAACAATTGATGCTCCCAAACCACTACCTGCTCTATCTACTGAATGAAACGAAGACCAAGTGTATATTTTATAGTGATCATCTAATTAATTGTGTCATAATTTATATGCACTGGCAGATGATTGAAATTTTTTCCATGCAGCCTTGCTCTTGGCACTTTTCTATTTTCTGGGTCCTTAATTTTTAGCAATTTTTTTTTTTTTTTTAGCTTGATGATTGCTGAGTGCATAGTCACAAATATATAATGATGTCAATAAAGATCTTGATGAAAAATACAGAGCTTTCATCAAAACAATGGCATGATGCATCTTTAAAACTTCTATTTTTAAAAATGTTATTAAATTGCTCCTTTTTGCAAAAGTGCATTTGGTGCTGTTGCAAGTATATGTTTCCCATGTAAGTCTTCTCATATTGAGGTGACATGCACAATCAATCTTCCTGGTGACATTGTAGCAAAGCAGAAATTATTGATGCTTACTAGCTGCAGGATCATAAATAAGGAAATGGAAATTGATGCTTAATTGATAAAGTACTTTCCTTTCCACTTAGTAAAATTTCTAATTGCTTCATAGAAAGACAAATAAAGCTTATGCATGTGGATGAACTCATAGAAATACAGGGTAAAAAAACCCCAAAACATCAACCAACTTTTCATGTGGTCTGTTTTTCAAAAAAATCCTAAAGAGCCTTTCATGTGTACTTTCTCTCCTCTGCACATTAAGGATAAATCTCAATTATTTGGCTAACCCATTTTTTATTTAAGTCACTTCTTTTGTTAGTTTATCCTTTATTATGCAAATGCTTGATGCAAAATAAAAGTGCCACATGCTCATCCTGTTTTGAGCTCTACCAAATACTTGGTAGAGATTAAAGCTTCCACTAAGGAAATCATTCCTATTGGGACACTTTTATATTAATGTCAAAAACATGTATATGTTTTGTTTTCTAAACATATGTATATGTATATGTTTTGTTTTCCAAAGGGTTGAATTTAAACACATGCTTTCTTTAAATGACATCTACTGTGGAAATGCAAGCCTAGCTCTGTTACTCAGATTTTATTTTGAAAATGAAGAATGTTAAAGATGAAGATAATATCTTTGTAACAAGTATTTATATTGAACAATCATAGCCAAGTAACTCTAAAAGGGCAAGTGTCCTCTGACATTACTGAGGGGTGTTTCCACTACGTCAGCGAACAAATCAGCTTCAGCTGAAGGGTTGAGCATACCTGTTCCTCAGAGAGCC
Source organism: Calcarius lapponicus (assembly GCA_039654755.1). Taxonomy (NCBI): domain Eukaryota; kingdom Metazoa; phylum Chordata; class Aves; order Passeriformes; family Fringillidae; genus Calcarius; species Calcarius lapponicus. The sequence goes on along the minus strand of CM077464.1, from coordinate 92,406,260 downwards.
GCTAGTGCCTTTCAGGTGAGAGAGGAAACAGAGCACCTGAGTGTTACTGGTCTTTTTCAGAGTAATTTTTATCATTGCAGTGCTGCCTGATGTATTGATGCATCTTATCTCCTTCCCTTAATTGTCAACATTTATTCAAATCTAGCTTATTAGGAAACAAACAAAAGTTTAAAGTCTAAACTGATTTCCAGCTAATGCAGAAATTCAAATATGTGTGTGTGTATTCCCTATAGAACAAAACATCCCGAAAAATAAAATCTGAAACAAAACCTAAAAGATCATTACTTCATTACATCTGTAAAAGACCTCACTTCTGTGAAGTCTTCCCCTTCTGTTTGAAATGGAAAGGTAATAGGTAACAAGAGGTCATTTTTGCTGCTCTCTTACAGATATGCTGTGGCAGAAGTTAATTCTGGTTTTATGTCTTCCACCCAAATAGCTTATCTTCATTGGATCAACAGAGGAATTTTTTTCTAATTAATATGTTTATCAATCCGAATCTAGCACTATAGGTTGATGACAGAGTATAGACTGGAATATGAAATTTTATGAGTTTAGGAATAACCTTCATTAGAAAGATTTCATAGGCGCATAAACCATCAGGAAGCTGTATCATGCAGATCTTATCTGTTGTATAATAAATCAAACAGCTTCCCATTAATTTCTATCTTCTATAAGTGCCTTTTGTGATGTTTCATTTCATATATTCTTGGATTGATTTGAAAATTAAGAGACAGTGATAGATTTTTAGTTCTTATCCTTAAGGCAGAGTTAAAATATTATAAAATCAACATTAATTAAAATTTATCATCACATGCTTCCATTCAGAAAAATAGCAGGAATTTGAACACAGGCAAGCAATTTCGGAACCCTAATGCAAAATACTCTGATCATGACACAGACACTTATAAAATGAAGGAAGGTGTAAATCAGAGACAAAGAAAAGCTAGAGAAGAGTAAAAAATAATAACAGTTTTAATAAGAAATCATGATTTCTTAGTAAAAACTAATAGAAAACGCTGTGAAATATTGTCAACTGCACTATTCACTATCTTAGTTTTATTTTGTTATGCAGAAAGAGGAATTATTTTAGTGAAAGATCTATTTTAGAGAGGAAAAATATTGTAGCTTAATAAAAATGTATATTAGTAGACAGGCACAGCTGTAAGCAGGTCGTATCACAGATGTATATGGGTAAGTTTGAAAAGTATTTTCTCCTGTGGAAGGTTATTTAAAGCATTAGAAGATTCTCTAAAGCCAAGGGCATTTGCCATCCTTTTGTCTGCTGGAAAATACGGAGAACTGTCATGTTTAGTTTAACAAGCTATTTCTGGGTAATACAACTTTACAGGCAAAGTTAACAAATTATATTAAATGCAGTTACTGTGCAATATTCTCAGGTGGTTAAAAATTATTCCAGTTCTACTACTTTGACAGTACTTCACTGAACAGCTAAGACTGGAGGCATGAACAAAACGCAGTATTACTGCTTATTTCTGGTCTTGTGAGCCTGTGTTTGCCTTACATAAATAAGAAAACTATTAGCTGCTTCTTGGCAGGAGGTTTGTGCAGAGCAGGGATGTAGCTGTGTGCAACCTTACCCCTGAGTATCTGAGAACATGCAGACCATGAAGCAACTACAGCAGCATGGGCCTACCTAGGCAGTAAGCAAATGCCTAACACACAGCAGGCATAAGTGGTGGCATGTAAACACACCTCTGTCTTTTTCAACCTGGTTATGCTGGGTTTTTTGCTAAAAGGACACTCACTAAACCATTTTTTTCATCTATCCTATTGATCTTGATTCACAACATGCTGTGATACAAAGTTGTGTGTCTATATGTATTTTCCAGCATTGAAATTTCCCAGTTGGGAAGCATTCTGCGCTTCCAATAAAACATTTTTTATCATCTGTTCTTTTACAGCTTGTAAACTCCACTCTTACAGGTTTATTTGGAATGCAGCTTGTTGATTGCTGCTTTACTTTGTGGAATGTTTTCATTGCAGTGACGTCACCATCAAATGTTCCCATTCAGACACAAGTGGGCCTAAGAAAGGCCTCAGAAAATGGTAAAATGGTGTTTCTTTATAGCTTTCACAGGCTGAGTCCCAAAGTTATAGGGGGGTTATGTAAAAGGCCTTGTCTACACTTCAGCATCCTCTAAAGATCACGTGCCACATATCTTCCATGCGTTAATCAAGATTATCTCTCCTTTCCTCAGAGGATGTGAGCTCAGCCACGCTCTCAACCATAAGAGCCAAGCTGCAGGAGCAGTGGTGTCCCAGCTCTCCTGATCATGCAACTCAAACCCTGATTTTGAGCGCCCACAGCAGAGATCTAACCAGCCCATGCACCCTTTCCAGCTGTCCACACAAATACCTTCTCACGTCTGTGGAGGAAGGGGAAAAGGGAGGAGAAGAAAGGAAGGAAGACAGGGAAGTGGACTGTGTCCAGCCTTCATCTCAAAATGGACATTTTGGACGCAGCCTTGGAATGCACCTTGGATTTGCAGGTAAAGTGCAGTGAATATGGAGCAGTATCTCTGAAGACCTGGCACTATACAATGAGACATTAAGTAATTTAGGGCAGGTTGGACCCCTGATCAACACACCAGGAGATGGCTCAAACTGAGCTCAAGAGTGACTGAAATACACATGGACTCCACTGTGTCATTGGATCCTGCAGCTCTTGTCACTGTCTCTGGCAGCAGTTCCTTTCACATTTAGATCATGGGGAAAATTATTATTTCAGGCATATGGAGATCTGCTCACAGGTACAGCAGCACTTGCTTGTCATAATTTTTTGGTCTGGGATGATCTTCTCTGAGGGTGGAAACAGAAAGGACATTCTGCTCAAAGCTAGTCAGAACTTTGCATCAGACTCACACTGACACCATTCCTGATTTCAGGATGTTAGAGGGCCAGCTCAACACACAGGGCTTTGATCTTGAACATCACTGGTGATGATAGCCTAGCCAATTCCTGAAGTAACCATTTTGCAGACAAGCTGAATCTTTTAAATCCCTAAATTACACAGTTCAAGAAGCATTTGGACAATACTCTCAGGCATGTGGTGTGACTCTTGGAAATGGTGCTGTTCAGGGCTGGGAGCTGGACTCAATTATCCTTGTGGGTCTCTTGCAATTCAGCTTATTCTGTGATTCCGTGATTAAACTTTCACAAACAGGATTCATGTCCTGTAATGCTCTCCACAATCACATGTAGACTGCTACCTTGAATAGGTTGTGATTTTTACCACTTCTGAGAGGTAAAAAAATATTTTCTGGGAATTTGTTTTGTTTCTGTTTATGAAAATGCCTTTATTTGATTTGCAAAAGAATGTGAGTATTCTTAAATTAAATGAATATTTTAAAATATTCATTTAATTTGGAAAAAATCAAGAAGAAATCAAAAATCAAGGAAAAAATAAAGATTTCATGCATAAGATTTGTGGGTAACTTTTGTTTGGGGACCTCTTGTGCTAGGTACAGTAAGCATAAAAGGTAGGGAAAAAATCCTTGTTCTGAGAAGTTTATCCTCTAAATAGACAAAAAAGTAAAACAGCAGAAAATAGCAAGTATATTCCATTATATCTTTGGGGGATGGAGGCAGGGATGTCAAAGAAAGAACTAGGAGGTTACCTGGGGGATGTGAAAAGAATAAAGCATAAAGAATATTGAATTTGAGACAGTTGGAGGAGAAGAATGACAAAAGAACCAGGTGAGCATAAGCATTGGATGCAGAGACTGTGAAAAAAGAGGAAAGTCAGACAAAGTAGAGAAACAAGAAAATGGCCAGATTTTAAATAGTCTCTGAATGTAGGAAATTTCAAACTTTGGATGCAGCTGCTCTCGCTGACTAGTGTTTCTGACCCTATTTTTTACCTGAAAGACAAATGATGAGAGGTGGAGAACAGAAGAGGAAAATACTAGTCTCAGTGTGTTAGCCTTAATCCAATGAAATCCTGGAACCATGGAAAAGCACAAAAAACACCTGGGATCCAAAACCAGACTAAGAACAATCAAACATTTCTGAGCTGGATAAATAGAGCTAAATTTTCAGAAGCTACTGTGAGTATTCATGTGTAGTTCTTTTCTGTTCTCTGTGTAAAGAAATCCACTATTAATCCTCAGACTATATTTGCATATATGAGTTACATACATCTTGAATGAAAATGCAGTTTGTATATGGGTTACATAGTCTGAATATGCACAATTTGGATAAGACAAATTGCACACACACAGTTTTAGATACTGCTTAGAGGCACCCTTGAAAGGCACCCTTGATTCAAAAGCTATTAGCTACTCATCTTAAATCTCACAAGTCATGCAGGATTAGTCCTAGTATTATTAATGCAGAGAACAAAGTGATTGGAGATTCAAAAGTCATTTTAGATGAATTTAGTAAATTTTATAGCAATCTTTTCACATCAAAGGGTTAAGAGGATAATGGTTATGAATATATTCCTTGATGTTTAAAGGATCCTTCAATTCCACCTGAGGACAGTGTAGGTCTGGAATAATCTATTACCCATAATCAGATGGAGCATGCAATTTATTTTGGGTGAAATTCTCCTCATCTGCATAATTGGTCTTTATATACAGGAACTTTGAGAAAGGGAAATTCATCTTGCCTACTTGGGGTCAGGATGCATCATATGGCCCTTTGCAAAAATTCCACAAACATAACTAATGCTGAGGGAAGGGAAGGGAAGGGAAGGGAAGGGAAGGGAAGGGAAGGGAAGGGAAGGGAAGGGAAGGGAAGGGAAGGGAAGGGAAGGGAAGGGAAGGGAAGGGAAGGGAAGGGAAGGGAAGGGAAGGGAAGGGAAGGGAAGGGAAGGGAAGGGAAGGGAAGGGAAGGGAAGGGAAGGGAAGGGAAGGGAAGGGAAGGGAAGGGAAGGGAAGGGAAGGGAAGGGAAGGGAAGGGAAATAGATAGTGAAAAGCATAGGGGGAGAGGAGAGGAGAGGAGAGGAGAGGAGAGGAGAGGAGAGGAGAGGAGAGGAGAGGAGAGGAGAGGAGAGGAGAGGAGAGGAGAGGAGAGGAGAGGAGAGGAGAGGAGAGGAGAGGAGAGGAGAGGAGAGGAGAGGAGAGGAGAGGAGAGGAGAGGAGAGGAGAGGAGAGGAGAGGAGAGGAGAGGAGAGGAGAGGAGAGGAGAGGAGAGGAGAGGAGAGGAGAGGAGAGGAGAGGAGAGGAGAGGAGAGGGAAAACTTTTCCAACATGATCCACAGTCACCCATCAACATCTAAGATCTATCATACAATATCAGTGCATTTTCTCCTGAATCTTATCTGTAAATGGAGTGTAAAAATGTTGGTATGTAATCTTTATACTAAAAAGCCTCCCACTTCCTTGCTTTTCAGTCATTTCAATTTTAAAAATTATATTTATTTATATTCAGTGTGTATTTGCATGTCAACTTTTTCTCCAAGCTTTTAAACCAAAAGAGGACTCATCCAAATTTTAATTCCTCTTTTAGATATGTAGGTATCAGACATTTGTATTGAAGTATTGAATCCAGTGTTGCATCTGCATAACTACAGTGTAATTATATTTAATTACATTGTAGTTCAAATTCTGAACTGTTGAGATATATAGATACAGATATAGATATAAATATATATTTTCCACTTATGAATAAACTGCAAAAATCTCTTCCCCTGTCTTTTTTATTTCAGATCATTACGTTAAAATTTTAATTGTTTTATTGGTTTGGGCAAAAAGATTTTTCCAAAGATCCTAAAATCAGATATTTAGGTAGCAGGCTGAGTTTGTTTTATTGCATATTTTTCAGTTCCTTTTCACTACTTTCTTATGGTTCTTTTTTGCATTTTGTCAACTTATGTGTGCTCTTTGTGTAGCCCACCTGTACTTTGTTTCCAAGCAAATTTCTGTGTCTGTGTACAATTATGCTGAGGGTAATCAATCTACATGTTTCTTCAGTAGGAAAAAAAAATTGTTCTCTTTGTTCCTTTTTATACTGGTACTTTGGAGAGTAAATCTTTTACACCCTTATATATATGCCACTACATTATGAGAGTGAGCAATTCTAGTATGAAAATCTAAACATTATGCAGCTCCACATAGCTTCCTCAGGACAGAACAGTGAGGGATGGCTTCTGGGAACCTTATCTGAGAATAGTTATCAAGCCTTATCTGAAAATAAGTTTATAAATAATGAAATCAAATTTCCTAAAGGCGTTTACATCCTGGCTTCCAAGGATAAAGGATAGGCCCCTAATAAAGAGAGAGAAGTGACAATGCTGGAACACTCCACTTTTGTTTTCCAGCCAGCACAGCAAGCAAGCACATGTGGCCATGTGGATTGTGTTTAGGACTCCAAAGAAGCCTCTTTTTGAACCACTTCTGTGGTACATATATGTGATTAATTTCCAGATCAAGTATTTTAATTGCAAGGAAAGGAACAGGATGCAGAATGGAAATATCTAAATGAACATGTACAGGTTTTGGAGGAATCCCTGATATGTTTCATCTGTGATAGCTTAAAACAATCTCAGCACTGCCATGGTCCTAACACGGTCAAGCATGAAAATGCACATCTGCTTCACTCATTTTTTTCAACTTTATTGTGGTTTCTTTGCTTTTTGCTTTGTTTGTTACAACATAATGATTTTAATTTTCCTATGTGGCTTTTCATATTTTTTTTAAATACATGTTTATTAAATTAATATTATTGCCCTTGAATTTATGGTAAAAAGACACACGTACATGGATAATATAAATTTGTACTTTCCATCATCCAAATCTTTCAATTTTTAGTTGAATTGATATATTACTTGCAGTCCTCAAAGAATGTTTTCAAAAATCATGTCTCCCAGGAAGAAGCCTGAAAACTACAGATACTTCCTATTTATATCCTTTTTCAACAACCATTTTTTCCCATGGGAATTGGGTTGATGAGGAAACAATGTCATTATCTCTCTTGTGCAAAACTTTGCTAGAAGTGAAGCTTCCTTCTTAGTTGGTGCTCCCCCACTTCTCCAAATAGTCACTGCATATGCTTAGAGAACAAGAAATGGATTCCTCTGAAGTGTAAGAATATTTCATATATAGCTCAAAAAAAAAATCCCATCTGCTTGGAGCTTCCACTATAGCCCAATTCTCAACAAATTACCTCATTATGTTTGTGTTGGACATAAGTAAAAGTCTATGACTACTTTCACAGCTGCTGGGAATCATTGATGAGTTTTGCAATATAACAGCCTTGTAAATTTAGTGTAGCTGAGCTCTAGCTAATGAATTCAGAGTTTCTGACTCCAAAACAACAGGAGGACACAAAATAAGGTCAATTTACTAAAAATCCACAGAAGTTGCCGTCACTACCACCCTGTCAGTCCATTTACCTTTCTATTTAAAAGGGGTTTTACTTTTCAGACTTAGGAGATGTCTTCCTGGGCTTCTGTGGTGCCTTGGCCTTTAGTGATTAGGGAAATAATCATCTTGTAAAGTGCTGGAGATAAGGAAGATATTTAAATAGTGGTTTCTTTCTTTGTTTACCTCTGCAAAGAGCTGAGGAACCAGACAGCTGAGGGAAACATTTTGCAAGCTTTTCAAATTTACAGAGTAAATTCAACAGAGTTGCAATGAATGTTGTCACAGAGTTTTGTATTCATGCTTGATTCTTTACCCAATTAACTCTTCTGTGAGTAAATATATCTTTCTCAGTTGCACTCCTCAGCCTATGTCCTGAACATAACAAAACTGATGGAGTATGTTCCAGATATGCAAACCAATTAGCCTACATAGCTTCAACAAAATCTCAGTAAAATAAGTGGTATCCAGCTTAAGGAATCAGATATTATATCCAGGTTATATAATTTTCTTTGCAAGTTTGTGTACCAACTAGAAAATCGTACATTATTTTATGAACAGTTACATCATTAATCTTGTATGCTGCAGTGGAAATTTGTAGAGACCTGAAATCATATTTGAAAACAAAACAATGTAATGAAAAGAAAACCAGCACTCTTACATACATAATCTCTAATTTTTAATTTGCAATCTTTTCGCATCTGATTTATTTAGTTACTGAATTAAGATTTGAAGAAAAAAACACACACATTATTAAATCATTTAGTAATAATAACATTTTCATAGTATTTTTTCAAAATAATAATAATAATAATAATAATGAGTACACAAGCTTTGCATCGTGACAATATCATCAAAGTTTGAACAATTATGTGTAGATTATATATATACACATAGAAAAAGATAAAAGAAACATACTATATCAATAGGTAAGTATACTGATTTGCATTATTTATACATATTTGGAAGAAAAGAAGGCCATAAAATGCAAAAATTTAATCTATTATGACTTTAGTTTTTACAGATCCCCAAAACATTGTACACAGATCATTTTGGCAATAACACAAGCTTAGATTTTTCCTTCCAAATTCTGCATAGAGCTTTTAACTGAAAATCTTATGTTCCAGAAGAATGCAGCCTCTCTCTTCAAACTAAATATTTTGATAGGTTTGTTGTTAGTTTGAATAACTCCTGCTACTTTTTGAATGTTGTGCTATCATTCAATATTTGTTCAATTTCAGTGTTACTTTTACAATTACAATATATGCCTTCTTTTTTTTTCTTTTTTTTTTTTAATAAACAATCATCATGGCATTCACATGATACTACCTCCAAAGAAAAAATAAATAATTTCATGCACAGTACTTCCATGACATGGGTCTTCTAACTTCATTGACTTTAGGACCCAAGGGAAGCCCAGGCACAATTGTCAATAGACCTCCTTGAAATAAAAACATCATTTTTCCTTCTGCCCATTGCAAGGAAGACTGAAACTGCCACTGATAATTAATCCACTGAGAGAAATCAATATTGCAACCGGTTGGAGATGAAACAACCCATAGCAAAATAAACTTTTGCCATGACAGTGCAGCAGTTCTTCGAAGCATACTCTGACTGTGGGCAGATGTGGAATCTTGAAAAATGATTGCAAAAAACTAGAAGGCAGCTGTATCAAACTGTTGTATTTTGTGCCATAAAATGCAGTTACTGTTCTTGTATGTGCTGACTTGCTGTTCATGACATAGTAATGGCCCAGTATTTGTAAAGCCTGAAAGTGTTGTGAATAAAAGACAACAGGACAGCTTGCAAGCATCCAACTGACTGTAAGAAAAAACACCAGTGTTGTATTGCATTCCACTTATACCAGTTCTTGAACTAGCCTGCAGGAAGTTAGATTTTGGTATGAAACTCTGGATTTTGAGTGAACTGGTCAACATTCACAGATGTATATTCATTTCAACTCCCAGGTGAAGGCCCAAATATTTATTGTAGAAAAGATTTTAGGTATAGATTAGAATTTCAAAGAATTGAAGAGTAACTGTTTTAATACAGACCCTTGATTGAAGACAATTAGATAAAATCAATGAAAATAATAATGAGCTGTGTGCCACTTCATGTGGAAATCAAGCCTACAGCTGTTCTGGGAGTGGCACTTAGCAGGAAATACCATGGCAGTCACTGACACAGTTCACTGATGTTGTTTCCTAGGAGCCCAGACTTAGGGCCAAATGGCTAACATTTGATCCTGTGGTCTCAGCACAGGTAATCAGTGAACACAGAATGATCCATGTTCCTTTGTACAAACAGTTTTTGCATTTTATCCCCTGTATAGACCTAACAGGTTGATTTAGCTGATGCATAGCTTCCAGAAAGGGAGCCAGGGTGGGGTTGCCTGCTATTTCCTTTGGCAGCTTTTATCAATGGTAAAAAGATATGCTCCATATTTCAATTTATAGACATTGGTTTGGAACATTTAGGATGTTCCACAGCAATTTAATTTACTTTATCAGTGTCCTCCTCATCATAACGTCTGGTCTATATTGTTTGCTGTAACCATTTTTTCTACTTATCCCTTGGGATTGGGGTCCTTCTAATCTGATTACAACTGAATTTTGGCTGACCTAAATAAGGCATATGCCTTCATTCTAACAGCTTATTATATTTTTCCTTATACTATTCAGATCTTGAAAATATAATGAAGATATAACAAATCAGAATTCATCCATTTGCCCTCTCTGAAACACTTTGGGGTTTGGTTTTTTTGTTTTCACTTTAGTTGTTGGCTGGTTTTTGGTTTGGCTTTTTTGTTCTGCTTGGAATTTTTTATCTTTTTCTCTTTTTTTGACCACCATTTACTGCTGGTTGAGTCATTCTACTTTTCTGTATTGAACCTAAAGAGATCTTTTATATCCAAGGAACCATCCTCTTCCATCTCAATGATTATGTTGCCAAAAAGAATTTCAAACCAGAGTTACCACCCTCTGTTTGTAAAATTTTTGATGTAGAAATAAATTTAGTTTTCAAAATTTAAACCAACAACATTTTGTTAGACTTAATACGTGTCTTCACATCTACATATACCCAAACATACAGCCTGCAAACATGCATGCACATACATATATGTTATTTTATTTAAGTCTATCAAACTGATCCTTCCAGTAGCCTCTGAAAGGCTCATCCTAAGTCTTCCCTGCCTGCCCAAGGCAGCCACACCCTCAGGACACCCAGCTCTGTATTTCCTTTCAGCAGCAGAGAGAATCCTGCCTCCACACTGCAGCAGGTTCTCAGAAAATAAGAAAGGAGTAAAAAATGGTTGGGAAAAATCATTTGCCTGACTTTGAAAACAAAGCGGGAATGTTGCAAAAAGGGGGTTGGGGCATTTTTTTCCCTGAGAATGAACAAGTAATATAGCTTCACTTTCTAAGGAGAGTTATGTTATGAGTAGTGTTCAGCCAGCATTAGAGGCCAGAAAATACTTCTGTAAGCCCTTTGGAGGTTAGGGTTATTCTTTTGCTTTATAAACTTTTCGTCATAGGGTAATCCAATCTCTTATCAGCTCAGGGAGAGATCTTTCTTCAGTCAGTAGCAAGTCAGAAGAGTCCTTACAACAAGGTTGCAACAGGCTGGAAGACAAAGGATCACTGATAAAGGCTACTCTGCTTTGGTTTTCATTGAAGTTGCAGTTCCACATCAACATCCCATTCTGATATGGGCTAAAAGTAATTTTTCAGTCTCCACTCTGACTCTAGTTGCAAGATTTTTGATCTCTGGGGAGAATACAGCTGAGATTTTCAGGCATGGAAGAGTCTGTGCCAGTAGCTTCAAAGTAGTTGCTGCCAGAAGAACAAGCTCAAGTACATCACTGGAGATCACCTAAGAATGTGTGTGTGTGTGTGTGTATTTATGTGTACATGTATATTTTGGTATCTAATTGGAATATAATCCTGTGCTCTGACATCTGAAGGTACAGATTTTAAAATTGTTTTCACAAAGCCTCTGTGAGTCAGATATTTTTCTATACAGTTTTTACAGGAACAAACCTAAATGCAGCAAAGTAGGGAAGTCACCTTCAAGCAGGTAACAGGGTGCAGAGCTCTGAGTCTCGTGATTCCTACCCCCATTCTATTAAAAGCAACATTTTAGCAATGGCAAGACAAACAGGAATGTTCCTCTAGAGAGAATTTTCTAGTGTTATGTTGTCCTAGTGTTGTTCTAATGTTATGTTTTTTAACCTCTCCTGTCCTTTGGAGAAACTGCAGTTTGGGCTTAGGTTTTATAGAAGCCCACAGCACTCACAGAAACAGAATAATGATGTTTCTTATCTGTAGATAGCCTGAGCCTGGGCATAATTCATTACTTTAGTTACAGCTCCTCTGCTTGAGGAAGGTAGTGGAAAAAATATTATCAACTTCACAGGAAATATCTCTGTTCATCAGAACTGAGTTTTAGAAATCAGGCTGTGATTCCTCGCCTCAGTCAGGCAGAGGGGAGCTTTCCCCAGAGGGGACACTAGATTGAAACTGGTTTGGAATCTCCTTCTGGGAGAGTGTATGCTCCTTTCTGACCACAAGTTACCCTTCTCCTGTCAATCCTGCTGCCCTATGCCACTCCATTGCTCTGGCCACCCCCTTTATTTACCACTGGTCAGCTTTCCTGGTTCCAGGCATCATTTCCTTGATAAATATTCATCATTTCCCATGATTTCTATTCTCCATCTCACAAGCACAGTTTAAAAAGGCTTTTTCCTTGGGCTGCAGACACTACAGTAGCTTCCAAATTCACTAGTCCCTCTACAAGAGAATATTTGTCTGCAGAATTGGCCCTAAGGGTAATCAAACTAGATACTTGCCTGATGAGACAAATTTTGGAGGAAAGGGGTGGCTCACAGAAACAGTTGCACGCTAAGAACTTGTCAGTGTTTCTCCCATTCAAATGAATCACTGCTGGGTATTGTGACTAAAGAAGGGGTTGAGACTGACGGGTTTTGAATGTTGGCTGAAACATTTTGAGCTCATCTTCCCTTCTAGGATGCAGGAAGCCTGACTTGGCCCTTAAGCCACATGCCATTGAAGGAAGCACATGGTGCTGGGCAGCTGCAGGCAGCCCAGGCAAAGGTTGTAGTGATTCAGCAATGGGACAAGTAGGGAAGGGAGAGGAATCAAACCTCTAAACCACTGGGCAGACCCCATTTATCTGACAGGGAAGCACAGGCAAATGTGTGATCATGTTCAGTGCTGGTGCTGAGAAGCTGCAGAGGGATGGCCAGGTGGGATGCTCTCACCTATCTGGAGCGCAGTGGCAGCTTGAACTGTCTGGTTTCTGGGCTGAAGTACATCTGCTAACCCACCACATTCCCAACTCCATGTGTTGACCTGAGGAGGTTTGATGAGAAGGACAGATTTCAAGAATAGATGGCCTGTGTGGCTGATTTATTTCTGCTGAAGCAGACTACCAGATCCTCTGAAGCTGTCTCAATTACCTCTATGTAAAGGCTGTTATTCTTCTCCTACAAGTAGTAGTCATGTTTGAGTGGCCCGATTTGTGCAGATTTGGCCTGCCTTGTCCACTTAAAAGACTATTAATCACCACTCCAGTTTATAAATCAAGGAGGCCAAGTTGCTGAGAGCAATTGAGAGGCTGAGGCTCCGCAGAAGCACTTAGCCAATTCCCAGACCCAGGCTTAGCATTTCTTTCTCCCCGCCTTTAGTCGTCAGACAATTCATCATCCTTTTCCCATTGAGGCAGAATGAGCCTGACAGAAGAATGCCTGAAAGCTAATCAATATGATCAACTTCAGGGGGAGAGCACATCAAAATTTTTTTTGGTTTCTAACTCCTTTAAATAAACATGACCTATTTGCTTTAAGATTTGGTAGTTTGAATTTATAGAAGACAAAACCAAAAGACAAAGCGCAAACTGAAAAAAAAGATGCAGCAACAGAGGAAAAACACACCACAGACAGCCTTTGCAGTAGCTATCTATGAAGAATAAAATGTCAGGCAAGGAATAGGCCTATTATGATTGTGGATTATCAGTTTTGGGTACTACAGTCACACAAGATCGCTTTTCTTTTACAGCAGTGTCAAGTGCAATTGGCAGGCCAGAAGTCACAAGGAGGTCTGCTCCTGCTAAATAAACATCAGCCTGTTCTGTGCTTGCATGTGGACTAATGAGGTTATGATGGAAAATGGATCTGCTCTGTAATAAGGCAGAGTGAGGGAACTTGAACAGGAGGTTTATTTTCCTATTCTGTGATAAGTTGCTTTTACATATTTCGAGCACAGCCTTTTTTTGGAAAGAGAGAAAACATAAATTGTTCATTGTTCAGAGGAAAGCATGAGTGACAACTGTAAGTGGAATAGACAGTTTCCATTACCCCCTCACACTTGCTGGAGAATAATTTGCAAAGGCTGGGTAAATTGTGTTTTAAGAAGTGTAATGACGTGTAATAATTTCCTGTCAGCATGTCAGTTACAAGCAGAGTGAGTTTGATAATTTTGGGATAGAAGATAGAAAGAATTGAGGATGGGGGGGAGGGAAGACAGAGAGAAGAAATGGGAAGGTCTTTTAGGATCGCTGGCTTCAGAAACTAATGAAAGCATAATTGTAAAAAAAAAAAAAACAGGTGGAGTGCTAGATAAAAGCAAGAGCTGTGCAGCAACCCGCCCAGATACTAATTCCCATTTGCTTTCCCATTAATCTTGCATAAAGATTCCAGGTCACAGGTCCAGCTACAGGGAGTATTAAGCAATTTAGTAGGATGGAAAATGGCTAAGAAATCAGAAAATGGATGATCAGAAAAATTTCTTTTTCTTGTCCTGCAAAAGGCATCTGTAGCATTATGCAGAAAAATGTTTTTGCACTCAGTCTCTCTGAAAAAGGGGAAAAACCCCAAACAAATATGGAAAGAAAAAAGAAAAAAAAAAAAGAAGAAACAGTTGGGATGTATTTGACTGCCTACTTGTCTTTGAGAATGCACAGTGTGGTAGAGATCAGTAAATGCCACAGCTTATAGATCAACCTAAGATGAATGAGCCAGTTATTTTCACACTGTTTCACACCTTCTTCTCATTTTTATCTTAAAGACAATATTGTCTGAGATTTATTATTTATTAATTTTGTTATTTTATCATGCTGGCACTTCTGTCAGGAGCATAATATTTACTTTAATCCAGCCATGGTTGAATAAAATTTCCATTCTCTATTATACATCTATGCACCTAGAGTTAGTCCACTGACCTCATGACATTTATGACTGATTTGCATTGTTGCAAAAGTAAAGGAAATTTGACCCTCAATATGCAAATTTTACATTATTCACCCCACCATCCTGACAGACCATTATTTCCCTTCTTCAGTACATATGGCTCTCTACACCCACTTCTTAAAATTAAACAGGGCTCTTTCTACCATTTCTTCATTTTTGGTAGTGGATTGGGTATAAAATAGACATTTTTCTTACAGAAGCTACTTTAGTATTGAATATAACAATTGACAGCATTTTCCTAACAATCTATTCCTCTTTTTATTGCTGTTTTAATAGTGGTTGTGCACAATTTCCACTCATCACTAAAATTTAAGCTTTTAGAGGATAGAGTACTTTCAGCCTTAAATGTGCCTTAGAAAGAAGTCTTCTTTTTATCAAATGCTGAATTCATTGGTTAAAATAAAACATTTACCCCTGGATATGCAAGAAGGTAAGGGAGTCTTTTTTTTTTTCTTTTTAGCTATGCAACTTTGTAAAACAGATATTAAAATGCTCTGGGTTTGGTTGTTTTGGTTTTGTGTGGTTTGGGTTTTTCTTTATAAAATATTAACGGCTTTTGCCTCCAAATAGGTTTTAATGGAAATTTCACATCAATTTCTGTTTTTTTTTTTCTTTTCTAATATTTAAGAAGATGCAGAGGTAGTCACATCTTGGGACTGAGCATGGAACCACTCAGCACATTGCTGCATGCCGACTTCAAGAAAGACCTGACATATCTTAATCGTGTGATGGTGCATTTGTCACCACTAATTATGAAACTGATTGCATTGGAAGAGTTAGGTTATGAATGCAAACACATGCCAGACAGCTGGAAGAGTGTGATAAGTCCTGTTTGTCTTCAAGGTGTGCCACTGAAGTAGTCCCCTCAGACTGTGGCTTTCCTCTTCCTTCCTTATACTCACCTAACATCATCTGAAAAAAAAAAAGAAAAAGAAACAAACAAAACAGACAAAGTTGTTTTAAATAAAGTTAAAAAACAACTAGAAGCAAAATAATTATCATCATTACGTTACACATCATACCAGATGAAAACATATTACAAATGTGACAGGGCAAGGAATAGCTTTCAAGAGGTAGTTCCATTGAAGAACAGCTTTTACATGAGTGTTTTTCTGTGAGAACCTTCAAGAATCATCATTTCAAGTCCAATCCTACAGAATTCTATCAATAACCATTTGGTTACTCAACCCAGGTTTCCTTTAAAATGTCGCAATGCAAAGCTTTATGAACTGTTGCCAGGCATAAGTCATGGAAGTTAAAATTCCAGAAAAAGACATGATATTCTACTGAGGAACCACTCCAAGAAACATTTTGGGATCTGGACTGAGAAGCAACCAAACATGGACTACAAGTAAAATGTAATGGTAAACAGCATACAAATGGGGAGAGGGGTGGGATGCATGTGCACCCAAACAGGGGACACCTAAAAGAGCCAGGAGTCTGTTTTACTTCTGAGAAGAGCTTCACCAAAGTGGTGCTGAATCATTGCAAATTGGCTTCTTGTCTTTCCTTTTGGATGGATGTTGACAATATTGTGAGGTTACAGAAAGTAACAATAGAAATGATCCATATGCTGTATAATCTGCCATGTGGTAAAACATTAAAGGAAATCAAGTGGTTTGGCTTATTGGAAGAAAGACAAAAAAATAAAAGATGAATGTGGCTTAATTATAGTTGTATAAGTACTGTGCACTTAAGTGGCTTCTCATCTACTAAAGAAAGTAAAAAGAATCAACAGCCATAAGATAAAGAAGACAGATAAATTCATATTTAGTACTAAGTTATGCTTTTAAAGTGACACTAACTACCAAGGGAAGTGGTGGATTCCCCACAACTTAATATATCCAAAGCATGGTCTGGAAGTCTGCCTGGAAGATATGCTTTCGTCAAACATAAATCACTGAGCTCAGGAAATAAATCTATATGATCTAATGGTTTATTTCTAGCCCTTAGATCCCATGTATTTATAAAATATGGTATAGATTAAAATTTAACTAATAGCTTTGAGACTTTCTTTGGTTTCTGTTAAATTATTGTCTGTTTTTCAATACTTAATGGGTATCATGGCCTGTCTCTGTTTTCCCCAAGGCACTGGGGTCAATTCAGAAGTATTTCTCTTAACTTTAGAGAATAATTTTAAAGGCAGCTAAAGCCATACTACACACAGATGGTCATACTGGACTGAAGAGCAGACCAGGAAAAAAATGCGTGTTTCATATTAGAACATCTCCCTAAGCTGCACAAAAAAAAAGAGTTTGAAGAAAGGGTATGTGTTTTGAAGTTTATGTTCTTTCACGTTACAGAATTTATTTCAAAGGAGAGAAAGAAAAGCTCAAAGTCTATTTTTAATTCCTGCTCTTCTTTACCTAGAACTTGTTGAAAAATAATTCAAGAGTCTTTTTCTTTACAAAAAAGCTATCAATGGACCTCCTTTCAATCAATATGGAGATAAACAAACAAACCAATATTTAGATGTGTAAGGCTTCCACTGCTATAATATGTAAGCATGAATTAAAAGGTTTGTAAAATTGCACCTTCATATCTCCAAAGTGACCATCATTTTCACTTAGGAAAATAATATATTATAATAAATTATTACATATTCTTTAAGGAAAACTAAGTATAAATGTGATCCCTGAAAAATCAGTATTTCAATATGAGAGATATAAAGGAATACAAATGCAAATCACAGATAAGTGGAGAAATTAGCAAGTTATTAGTATTTTCTGTAATTCTTCAATTTCCCTCCTTTTAATATTGCTATTATTTCTGCAGTGGTTCTCATTAAGTTTGTGACTATAATTAGAATTTTCCATGTGACAGACACTCTTGAGATAGAAAGGAAGATGCAGATTCTGTTTGGGAGTGCATATTAATAATCATTGTGTTTCATATTGTTTCCATTTTTAAGAATATCTAAACAATGAAACTTTAAAATGTTTTCACTTAAATGTGGTGGAAGTAATCACTGTTTGCAAAAGAGAGATCAAACACAGACTAGGCTTACAAATCTTTCCTTCCCATAAAGATCAATTCTGCCACACATGGAAATAAGGAGAATGCATTCTTGACAGACACGCTGATCCTTGCCATTGTTATGCAGTGAGCTTGGACACATGGTGTGCACTGGTCTGTGAATTGCCCTGGACTGACAGGAAACTGAGCAGATGCTCGTCAGGACTGTTACAGATACTTCCACCCTCTCTAGGTGGCTTGAGGCATGACCATATTCCAAGCCAGGGTCTCTCCCACCACAAAGAGTGAGGGAGTTAAACCCACTTGAGGAACTGCTTTGTCTCAGTGACATGGGCTGACCAGCAGTGGAGCCTTAGGATTCCAAACCCTCTGCTTTGAGAGTTTATAGCTTCCTTCCAGCACCAGTGTAATATCTTCCACAGCTACAGCAATCTGATGATTGTCATTCTTTTGATGCAAATCAGACAAAGAGTCTGTCAGAAATATGGAGTGGCTGAGGTCTGCTCTGGGTCTCTAAAGGTACTTTGCTCCTGTACAGTCCTCAGTACTGTGTTTCTCCATGTCATGTGGAGCTTTACTCACCTGACAGGATTCACATCACAGGTTGATGTGATGGCCTTCACATCAACCTTACACTGTTGAAATGGTGGCATCTTGACCACATCAGTAGCTACCCTACTGATTTTGCATCACCCATTTTGTTTACATCTCAGAATCTGATCAATTTCCTCTTTTCCTCTTTCTTCAGAATGTACTGTCCTCCAAAAAGTCAGGATTCCAGTTCATGCAGTGAGGAGCACCAAATGCTCTCTATACCCTGAATCATGTAGCTATTTCAAACATTTGAGGACCTCAGCTGCTTTATAACAATGTCCCAAACTCCTGTATGGTCAAGGTGAAAGGTTAATTCATGTGGTCAAGGAATAACACAGGACAGACCTCTGAGAGAGATACACCTGACCTTGGATAGGAGGGTTAGTGAAGTCCACTGAGCTGTGACCATCTTGCACAAGGGGGTTGACTAGCCATGTCACAGTGTCACACTCAGAGCTGGAAGGTACCTCTAGAGACAATCTCATCCCAGCCTTCTGCTAAAGCAGGTTCACCTAGAGCAGGTTGCACAGAATCACATCCAGGTGCATTTTGAATGTTTCCAGAGACAGAGACCCAGCAACCCTTATGGACAGTCCTACATTCTTCTGCCATGCCTTTGAGCAGCCTGATAATCTAGATAAATCTTCAGTTAAACAAGAGCCAAATGTTACAAAATAAAATGCAGACAATTTTGGCCATATCAGTCTAATGGAGGCTGCATTTCCATGTGCAGTGCATTTCCATCCAGTATGCTTTAACTAAAAACTCCCTTGCAGTAAGCTATGGGAAGCCAGCAGAGCTAGAACCAAGCTCTGCTCCCTGGAGGTGTCTGTGACAGCAAGGAGAGTGACAGTGACACTTTTACAGCATTAATGTCACACAGTACTCCCTGCATCCTTGCCAGCTTCCTGAAGGAACCCTACCCCAACACCAAAATGTGCAGCAATGGGCAAAACAGTAGGTTAGACTCATTGCTGGATATGTCCAAATAAAAAGAGAAATGTGAAAATGCTTTTAGCCTCCTCTGCTGTGCAGTTGCTGCACACTTTGCTGTTATGTGAGATTCTCTGAGTGCCAGCACGGTGTGCAGCAAACACTTGCGCCCAAGTTCCCCACTGACATGATTGCAAATACAGAAACTGCTGGCCTCATTTGATGAAGTATACAAGGCCAGTTCTGTTTAAGCTGCCCACAGCTGCATTATTTCTGTTTTATAGACACTGTGTAAAGCTAGATTTTTACTTAAAATTTCAGAGACTATGCAAAAAGTATAATGAAGTCCTGACTGCAGGCACTCTGGCCATGTTACAAGTACAGAAATTATTTCTAAATGCAGTTAAAATTATGAAATCTCTATTATTTATGATGACAGTGATTATCTTCCCCCATACCTCACTGACAAATTCAGCCACTGCTTTCAGATGAGATATCATACTTTGTCCACAGACAGCCCTAGAGGTAGGAATTAATTATTAAATACTGGTTGATGATAATTACATGATAACTTCATTGACCAAAATCAGAAAGGAATGTGTGATGTGTTCTAAATCTTCTCTATTAAATGAATCCTCAGAGAAAAGAGAATGTTCATTCTGAAACAAAAAATTATCTCTTATATAAACCATCTTTAGAAGCCTCTTTGTCAAAAACACTATCATCATGCTCTTAAAGCATAAGATGGGAGAACACATTTAAACCCAAATGTTTTCTTTGTCAGCATTAAATGAAATCTAGATAATAAAGCAGAACTTTGAAAGTAATTCAAATTCAGTACTGAGGCTCACATACAAACTGTGTGTCCCTGCAAAAAATCATATTTAAATTTAAGTTTGTATATTCTTGTCTCTTTCAATACTCACCTTTTCAGAAGGGACATCTGACTTAAGACTATTCAAACTGAGTGATCTTAAATGAGCCTTTCAAAAATCAGACAACATTTACCAAAAAAAAGAAAAAAAATCAAGCTTCTACATTATATTACATTACATTATTATTCCCTACAATTGTAGTCAGTAACAATTTTAATGCTACAGATTAGTTTTCTGTCATTTTAGAAGAGAAAGTGTTTCATGAAGTACAGCTACTACTTTTCTGATTCTTTTTGGATATCATTACAATAATAGAATTTCCAAATACAGGGGGGAATGCAAAGAGAATTTAGGTTTAAAATAACAGTTTTGATAGCTGCATATTGCCTATTTCAGAATGTTTTAATTTATATCTGGGGACAACTACTTGCACTTAACAATATTTTACATATATATAGAACTAAATTGAGAGATAGGAGGTATGGCAGGAACAAAAATCCACAAATGTAGAGAAGTGTTTGTGACAGCAGTATGAGAAATTGATTTTAACATGCATATCAGAAATCAGACTTATAACAGAAAAACAAGGTGTCTCGAACCCTAGCAAAATGCTGCCCTAGCATTTGAACAAAGCTTTAATCTTAACATATCCAAGCTGGTAAATTCTCCCAAAGAACGGGCACAGAGAATGAAATTAGAATCACATGGATGAACAGCTTTATGCAGTTAGATGCAAGTGACAATTAAAGGTAGGGTTGAACAGTCTAGTGTGGTACTTTCTCAAACCTTAGCAGTCAGTGTGGCTCAGTCCCTGTTCAACTGCAGATCCCAGCCATCCTCACCACATAACTCTTACTCTGTGCCCAGATTTGAGCTGAGTGCAAGACAAACATCTCCTTCCAAGAGGGAACTCAGTTGAGCTGAGAGGACAATTTGCAATGGGATACATGCCTTACCAATAGTTTTAGGACACACAGTGCCATCCTGAGTCAACACAAATTGGTTTCAATTGTGGAAAGGTCCTGATTCTGGCAGAAAATCAAGGACTCATGCACACAGCATAATGCAGCACTGCATCCCTCTTACATTCTGAAGGACCAGCTCTCCCAGGACGGTGACATCTATGCACACTTTCATAGCTTTTCTGCTGTGGCCCACTCAAGCACATGCAGCACAGTCAGAGATGGCAGAAATGGCAAGCAGTTGGTGAGCTCAGAAGAGAGCAGGTTGTCTCAAATGAGGCTGCCGGCATGTTTCCCTCATGGTTGGTTTCCCAACTTGAACCCTCTCCATGCGGTCATATGCTAGGTATGAAGCAGGGCACACTGGGCAGATTTGTGGGTGAGAAGATGCAAGAGCATAGGGGATAGGTACAGAGCCAGGCCATGAGGACAACTGATACACCCTGAGGACATAACCAGTCTACCTTTATCTGTGTCTGCTTGAGCACAGCAGCATGGACAGCATCCCCATCCAGCTGGCCTAGAAGTCAGAAGTTAGCTCTGACATGGGTCACATGATTGTATAGATATATCTTTGTCTTAATTTTGGATTGATCGCCCCAAGCACAAATGTAAGGAGCTCAGTACCTCCTTCACTACCTGTTCTTTCAGAGTACATGACAAAAATCATATGCCTTAACATGAGAGATATTGGAAGAAGGTTGTGGGGGATACAGAATAAGAACTGTCTATTTTTATTCTGGAAGTGGGCCATCCACCCATTTCTCCAGGAAAGTAATGCTTACTACAAGTGTAATCACTGCAACTGAATCATTATGTTGTCTGGATTTTTCTTTTCTCTCCTTCTGCCTTGTTCAATACTCTGCCCTTGACAATATATCTTTCCAAAGTCTGTTTCACTGAATAGTCTTTAGACAGTTCTGGTACTTTTTAAATGCAGACTGAAAGTCAAGTCAGATAACAGATAGAAATCATATATAATGGCAAGAGAACAGAATTAGTGGAAGCTTTATAAGAAAAACAGTATTTAGAAGAGAAATTATTAATCAGTATTGGTTGGAATCTCCTGTAATGATGAATAATTCAATATATAACTGGTAAGAGTATCACTAGCCTGTATCCCTATACATTTGGTTCATCTGAGAAAATCACTATGTAAATGGAAAGAGCACAGAAGCACTCCAAGGCCTCTGTAACAATGGGAAATTCTTTATTTAAATGATGGAATTAACATCAGCCTGAGGCTTTCCTGTGAATTTCTGATGTAAAGCTGTAATTTGCATATCTGTGAGTGTGTATGATATAGATTATCACATATAAATAAAGATCTGCAGAGCTCTCTGAATTTTTCCTGTGCAGATCTATGAGTAAGTAATAATGTACTGCCTATTTTGGATTTCTCTCTGTGCAAAGGAGCATTAACTTCAGAGCATACAAGAGTAATTTAAATTAGTGTTGTGTAATATATGGGTGGGCAGCAATCTCTCCACAGCGGCTCTGCAGTTCTCCTGTGCAGGAGCAGCAACAGTCCAATCCAAACTGAGAGTCTGTCCCAAAATATCTCCTTTCCCTGATTTCCCCTATCCCTGAAATTACCTGTTAGTACCCTGTGGAGGATAGCTGTGCCTGTGGTGTTGCCTCCCTGAAACTCTAAGCAACAGCAAGGAGTAACCTGACAAAGTTCAGCTGCACATGTGGCAGCAAAGGAACCATCCAGAAAAGCCTGTGAAAAAATCCACAAGCAGTGACTGACAAAAAATGTCTCCATTACCTGCACCCTGCCTCAGAAGAGACCCATCACAGTCAGGGGACTAGCTCCCCTTCTGACAGGGGAACCCCCAAAGATAGGGGCCAGGGGTCCTTTGGCATCATCTGACAAATGCCATGGGACAAGGTAGAAAACAGCCTCAGAGTACAGACTGTGTAATCCTTGACCATGCACCAGCAACTGTCTGATCATTTGGCTGGAGCAGTAACCTTACACTAGCAAGGAATTAACACCAAGGTGGAAGATAGGGAACTCCCAATATGTAGGAGACAGTCTTGATCCTAAATCCACTCCCACCTAGGATTTGAACTGCTGGTAACATCTGCATCCCCCCTAGTAATTCATCCAGCTATGATCCCCTTTGTTTATGTGGTGCCCCACTCTGCTCATCTGATCCTGCACTGATAATGGGAATCATTATACAAATGAGAGGATATAGCACAGATGACAACATAATCTATCATTTCTTCCTATAACTAGAATATTACATGGTATTCATGCAGGCAGATATGGAAAGAGAACCTTGACATATAAAGGGTCAGTACCACACTCATTTTGCCCATCTTTGAAAAGAAACACGAGTGTGAAACACAATTGCAAAAAATTGTGCAGGATATTGGTGTCAGTGTTTATAAACTTGACTTGTTTGACTTGCTCATAGACCATCCATTGGTCTATGAACTGCCACCAGTTCAAATGAAGCAACTTTTTTTTCAGATATTAGAATTCTAGACTAGTTGAAGGATTTTCTATTGAAAAATTTTAACGCCTGGAAGTGAATTTGGATTTTGCATTAATATTTTGCAGTTAGATATTCAGGGATAATACTTAGGCTAAAGAAATACAAACTTTCAAAAAAGAATGCAGAAGTAGAGTGTGTTTAAGACCTCACTTATGATATGGATGGACTAGTTTTATGCCAGCTAGATAAGGTGTTGACTGAGAAGGAACTTACTTGAAGTAGATAACTACAGATTAAATATTTTTTATAAAAATCTATAGCAAGGATCCTTACAGAGGCCAGTAAAAGGTACCAGGATCATATGACATTCCTAAAAGAGCCTTAAAGGAAGTCAGGTATTATGGGAACTAGTACTGGTGACAAATAGACTATAACTTAAGGAAATTTGCAAGAATATCCTCACTTTTATGGGTGTGGTAGAGAACTGCAAACAGGGTGATTGGCAAATTATGAAAACCGCCAAGGAAACCTACTGATAAAACCAAAGACAGGTTTGGTGCAACTTTAGTGAGAAAGTCATGCCCTAAATTTCTGCTTGAAGGTGTAGAAGGTATGAGCAAGTATATGAGTAAACTTGAACAAAATGATTGAATTTTCACAGGTCTCATCCGGGGTTCCTTACCATTGCCTTCAAAAGAAAGCAAACTCTTCTGGAATAAAAAGGAAGATGCAGGGATATACAAAGATAGAAAATAAAGAGTGTGAAAGAAAAGTTACCAGGGTGAGCCATGAGACTCTACACTGGCATCTATGCCCTGCTCCATACTGCAAAAAAAATGTTGTAAAGAAGGAAAATACTAAGATGAAAAAGTTTCCATAGACAGAAAGTTATTTACAATAGTCAGGACCAACTCTGTTTAAAAAGTATGTCAGGGAACACACAACGTAATGATTGATCATATGACAGAATGCCATTAGAGATGCAATACCAAAACAAGAAAAAAGAAGGCACACACAAAAAATATTCTTAACAACACAGTTGTGGACTCTCTGTTATCTACTACTACTTGCAAAGACAGCAGTTCACAGTTTACTGCTCTGTACCAGGCAAAAAAAAGCAAAAAAACACTATTAAGAAGGAAAAACAGTAAATCAAAGTAAACTCATTATGCTACTATTATTTTTTTATTAGTTCAAATCCTGAATACTCATGTGGGTCTAGTTGTCATGTTTCACAAACTAACCTTACCCCAAAACACTCCAAAAGTGTTACGATTAAAAAAAAAAAATTAAAAAAGATTTAAAAAAAAAGTAGAAAAGGAAGAATTATAAAAGGGTGTAGTATAACACAAGGAAACACACCCAAAACCAGGATTTTGGTCTGCAAAATAACCTGCTGAAGTAGGATGTAGTGAAGATCTGTAAAATAATAAATGTTCTTGACAAGGTAACTAGGGAGCCATGGTTCATTTTTACTCCTGACAAAAGAACTAGGAATATCAAAACCTATAATCACTTTGAAAGTCTGAAACAAGAGTATTTTTATTACAATGTACAGCTAAATACTGGAAGTTAATGTAAAATGAATTTATTAAACTCAACAGCTGTAACACAGGATTTTCTGAACGTGATACATGGATCATAAATGAGTTAAATCAGTAAATCATAGAAAATCATAGGTTAAGTCAAGGGGATTATCACTGTATGTTTTTCTCCTCCTTAATACCAGCTCCATTTATTTTTCCACTGCTCAAGAGAGGTTACATAGATCTTTGACTGGACCCAGACATGGTGGATCACCAAAACTGACCAACATCTTATACTGGTAACCATATCACCCCCCTGCTCTTGCCTCAAACTTGGTGCTCAAGTTCATGCTGAACTGCTCACAGGGCAGCTGCTATCCACAAAAACCTGTCAAAGTACTTTGTGAAGGAAGTAGGGGCTCATAGCAATTCTGATTATACCTTTTTTCTTTCAACAAAGGCTTCTGCATGCATTATTGCGAACTGGAAAAATAGAAGACTTAACTGCTTCAGTTTTCAACTGAATACCACAGTACATTTTTAAATACTTTAAAAAAAAAGTTGCAAACACACTCAAACAAGTGTAAACAAGGGAAGCAGTGTAGATTTGCAGTGAGGGAAGGGGCCATGGTCATATATATATGAGCACTACTCAAACACGCAGCTTTGCAGTGCCTCACCTGGGCTGCCAGGCTTTGAATGCATCCATGAAGATGGAGATGGAGGAAGGAGCACTGGAGTGAGCAACAGATGAAAAACAAAAGTTAAATGCTTAGTTGCAAGGCTTTGTTTCTTGATAAAGTTGCTGGGAGGTCAGCCAAAAGAAATGAAAGAAAAGAAACAAGCAGCAAGCCAGAGGAGGTTCATATTTGGTAAAGAGGAAATGTGTCAATACAAGGGTTTGGAGGTGACTGTGCAGAAGCAGAAGTGTAAGTGAAATAGGTTATTTTGATGTGACAGCATTCTTGCTAGATTTAAAGCAATAAGTGAAGTGTTGCTAGAAGGTTTCTAATAAGCAATTTAAGAAGTCCCAAGTGCCTGAACAAAAGGTGTGTAACAAAGGGCATGAAGGGGATTCAAAGATGTTAAACAGGAAGGAAAACATGCAGCACTATATATAGGAGGAGGTAATGAGAAGGGAGAAGTAAAAGGAGCATTTGAACACAGCAGTTTTAGGTTTTAGTTTTCCAAGCTACAGCTTTTGCCATCTATACCAGTGAAGGCAGACCAGCGCAGACCAGAGTAACTCCAGGGTCATCAAGAGAAATTAAGACAGATTAGAAAAAATTAAGACGGAAAAGAAAAAAAAAACAAAAAAAAAAAGAGTGATTATAGTTAGAACAAAAGAGGGATTAGATGTACTATTTTTTTGAAGCTATATGTTTCATATTTTTTATATATATTAAGCTTTGGGTATTTCTTTTAAGAAAAGGATGTTACTGAGGTACCCAGAAATTACTTTTACCAAGGCTTAATGTTATTGCTAAAAGTTGCTGGAACTAGAAAGCTGCGGATAGTTAAGGATATGAAAGCTGGGATAGCAGCTGCAAACCTCTGTAGTGTGAGGTAAAATCACATAATGATTGGACTCTGTCAGGAGTTTCTAGAGGGCAGAGGGATATATAATTCTACACTAGAGGACAGAAATAGCCAGAGTACTAAATAACACAGCACATAATGTGATTAATGAGGCAAATATTTTTAACAGGTTTGAGTTAGTAATTGAAACCTTGCAAAAGACTGCACCCAAGAAACAAATTTATTTTAAGTCATCCTTGTTTCATCTTTTAATTTCATGCAAGGACCGGAAATTATGCATTTGTGCAATGCCCAATAAACTTTTTTTTATTTATTAACTAAGAGATAAAAAATGAAGAGGTTTTTCTGTCTGAAATTTGTGAAGCAGCTGTTTATAGTGCGTTCTGAGGTTGAGAGAGGTTTCCTGGTATAAATCAAAGCCGCTCACATGCTATGTGGTATTTCCACTGTGTCCTTGATTATCTAAGAGCACAGCAAGTAATCAAGAGTATCTTTCCAGCTCAGCAGAAGCTATTTCCACTGACTCTTTCTGAAAAAGAGGCTCCACTTCAGCTGAAGTATCTGCTGTAGCTGGAAAAATTGAAGGCTTTCTATTTTCCCCTAGGGGCTATATGGCTTGTGTCCATCAGTAACCTAGCACATTATTAGCTACAGAAGTATTTACCACTTATGGGAACCTGCTTTTCTTCTTCCTCTTCACTTACAAAATGCTGGGTTTTATATAACTGTTCACAGATTGAATTCACACCACCTCGGATGCTAAAACCCCTTTGTAAACACGCGCTACTGTCAAGCGCCGCGGGCGCGGCCACCAGCGCTGGGAGCGGCGGCTCCGCGGGGAGCTGGGAGGCACCTGGGGAAAAGCAGCTCCTCGCTGCTGGAGGGGCGCTCTGCCCCTGGCGCTTCCCCTGCCCAGGCAGTGCTTTCTCAGCTCTCACACGATGAGCTACCTCCTTGCCACTACCCCACACTAGCTTCACAAAGGGGCCTCTTTCTCTGGTCCTGAGTTTCCCCTGAAGGACCAGACGGGAATAATTTGAAGTCTTTACTCTTCCTTCCCAGTCTTCCTATTCTAGTGCACTCAGGATACCTGTGTCTTTATCTCCTCTGGTATCTTCTCTGTTGAAAGTGAAAAAGGCATCCAATGCCAGACTGCAAACATCCAGAATTAACTGTCCAATCATCATTAGGCATACAACATCCAGGCTGACCACTAGAAACACTGAGCAGCTGCAAAACTTTCCCAGAAATCTGTTCCTATGCCTTAATTTTCCAACACCCAGGAGTTTTAACTCTCCAGTCATACTGAATTTCATCTCCTAGTTTTCCTCAGGCATCGAGAAAGACATGTATTAGAAAATTTCAGTTTATACACACCATCAGAAATACAGTTATTTGAAGTTTTGAATAGATCCATTTATAATTTCAGAAAGAAGCATTTCATGGGATACTACCTCCCAAAACTTAAAAAACAAAGAAAAAAAAGAAACAAATTAAATTTTCCCATGAAAGCTACTTAATATAAAGAGTGCCATCTGCTGGCACTGGTGAAGTGAGGCGTTGTTCATAGGCATCGAGGTTCAATAAAGTTTTGCTATGCCCTGGTAAGGGCACATTTCGACTCTAAGCTGTTTCACACTTCCAGTTTTATTTATTCATGGTATTGCCTTCATGGAATAAAAGGGCAGTCAAGCACAGTGGTGGAGACAGCTCTTGTGTGAACTTGGGAGAGAAAAACATCGTCTACTAATTCACATTTTTATATTCAAAGAGTGTCTTTGTTGTTTTGGGATTTCTGCATCTATTTTACTTCCTTTATCATTAATAGATTTTTGAAACTATTATTTTGGAGAAAATTAAAATTTAAAAATATAAGAGACATTTTTAAAATACTCTGGGTGAGACTTTCAAAAGAACCTACTTCACCTTGTGCTGAATGTATTTGTACAAATGTCAAACAGCTTCAAAAATCCAACTTGAAGGTCTCCGGTTGAGAAACACATTATTGATAAAATGCTGTTGTATACCTGCTTGATCACATGAATTTTCTACAAAAGCACATGAATCAAGCCTCATAAAATGCTACTTCAATGCCTTTTAGTATTATTGCCTCCTCTATAACCAGGATAAAAAAAAAAGCAATGAGATGTTCCCTGTGTCCTGGGTCCTGAGCTGTGCCAACAACAAGCTGAATAGTGAGAATAACTAGAAGGGATGAGGATGAAGGAAAAAGGGAGAGAATGTACTACCTTGCAAAACACCCTTTTGTCTAAAACCAAAGTTAAAGCAACATTCCCCTTTACTAGCTCAATGACTGCTTACTGAAGAAGTCTACTTTGCTTTTGAGTGTCAGCATTATTTTTGACATTTACACTTCATGCTGTCCTGGGGAAGTTAAAAAAAAATCTTAGGAAGATTACATCCTCTGTGGAGACAACAGAGATTTTTATTATTTTGAGACATTGGAGTTCAGTTTCTGATTTCCAGTATGTTCACAGCACAAAGTATTTTATGGTGTTCCCTAAAAAATTTCCATTCAGATTTCAACTCAATCCCACTCCCTGCTCTAACTTCTTTAGAGGCCACTACATTACAAAGTGTACCAGACCAGTTCCTGAACAGTTAAGCTCCTTCCATCTCTCGTACTGATAACAGCTATTCCATTTTGCTTTTCTTATAATGCTTTTTCACATCTGACTCTCTGTTTGACTTCCTCCACTTTGTTGTACAGTTCCTATGAATTATTGAGGCAGTTTCCAGTTAAATATCTCCATCCAAATTAAGCACTCTTATTTTCAACTACCCACTTTGCTATTATCCTAATAGCATTTACTTCCTCTCTACTGTCCATTTTCTTATCAGTCAGATTAGCAAAAAGCCAAGAAGGTTGCTTTGCCAGGTACTAAACTAAGCAAATATCTGCGCATGGGCGCTTTCACCGGTCTGATGATACACATTATCTTCCTAAATATTTGCCCTCTAGGACTAGAAAATAGAAGAATTCCAGCAAACCTCTTTGAACATCTTCTCCCACCTAGCACAACTCTTTGAGCTGTTCAAGCTAGTTTCTTATTCTGACAGTTGAATGGTGAACTGACAGTGAAAGAATTCTGCCCCAGCCTGTTTAGAATGACTTTCACACTCTACCAGTCCCTCACAGCATTAGGCTTGGACAGATTTCACACAAGACTCTTTTCCATTTCCATCCACTTTGATGGCCAGTGTCTTCATATTTCTTATCCAAAAAGTCATCTTTCAGAGCAGTCTTAGGTTCCTGTGAAACTTTGGACATTTTTCTTCCTTTCTGCTTTCTGCCTATCTGTTGCCTTCTCTTCTTCTTCAGCCACTAGCCCCGGCTGTTACCATTTATTCAATCTCTTCCTTCTTGCTGCTCAATATTCTGTCTCTAGAGGTTGCACCTCATCACTCCTTTAACAGAACAAACTCTTTCCATAGACCAAACTCCTTCAAAAGATTTCCTTCACATTCTGGTATTTTCCTCTGCCTTGTCTTCATTTTAATATATTTCCAGAGGTCTCCTTTTCATCTGGGGATCTGCCAATCAACTCATCTGCAACTACAGTTATGTTCATGCTCTTTCCTTTCATCTTATCTGTCATATTCAAACACATTTCTGTATTCTACCCTCATTTCTAGCTGCATTTCAGTCTCTCACATTTTTTTTACCTGAACATTATGAGATGACCCTTCATGCATATGTAAATTCTGTCAGAAACTCACTGAAGGATAACATACACTTACAGCTTCTGCATGCAGTCATCTTCATGGTTTCTGCCATATTTTGGTCTTCTCCACTGGTGCCCAAGCTGCTACGTTTTTTCTTCCTTACCTGAGTTTAAAATTGAGCAAACCATCTGCATACCAGTGTCCTCCCCAAAATTCTTTTACTAGACTCATACCAGCCTCTAGTTGCTTTGATTCTGACACCTTCTTACCTACATTAGCCCACCACTTCATTTAGGGTTAACTCTGATCAAAGGCCATGATCAAAGACTTCCTCCTTGTGCTGTTTAAACTAAGCCATATGGCTTTGCAACACAGCTTATCTAGTCTTGTTTGAACTGGTTGTGCACTTCCATGCACAGCAATCATTTCCAATCATAGTAAGAAATTCATGTGGATTTTCTGATGCACTTATGCCAAAGCTCACATTCCAGTTACCCCAGGCAGAGAAGCTGCCTGGTGCTTTGGAAGTCTGAACCATAATTTCATAATTCCTCACTCATCCAGCAGTAAATACCTGGAAGAAGGTGGGCATGCTTTGTCTATGGGATATGAGTTTGGTTGAGTTTCTTCTTTTTCAAAACTAAAACATCAAAACAGAGTTAAGCTTGAAAAATGGACAGGGCTATGCTGCTGATAATATGAGAAAAATATACCAAGAGTCTAAAACCTTTCTAAATGAATCTGCAGATTTTGATAACTACAGGGGAGGACTTAAAACAATGTAATGGCCCTCTCAGTCCAGGCAAGGTGAGCTACTTAGATATGCTCTGATGCAGCCAGTAATTTTCACTAAATAGTTCATTTGGGTCTAGACATTACTGATTTTCCCCCTTGCCTCTTTTTATTCTCAAAATAAAAATGTGAACCAAATTTTAAATTTGAACATAACTCTGCAGAGGTAGAAGGTGAAAAAGTGTATTTTGTTTTACTTTAAAAGGCCTAGAAACATTTTGGTTGCAATAGAAAAAATCCTTTTCTGGAAAAAACCCACCAGTATTCAAGATGTTACCCAACACTGCAATAGATTATAATAATTTATAGGAAAACCATGTCTGCAAAAAGAACCAAGAGTGAGAAATAGGACTGGAAACAACCCTTGCTGAACTCCGAGTGTTTTTACATCTGAAACTTAGACCATTAAATCACTGGCTCAGAAATCATTATGCTGACTTCAGACCCCATAGTCTTTTCTTAGTTTCAGTGCTATAATTTTTTTTATCTGGAGACTGAAGTGCTGTATGCTATACTCCCCTTCTCCTGGAATTTCATTTTACAATAATGTACATATTATCTTTCTAATCTTTACAATTTCTATCATGAAAACATCATATTCAGAAAATACTAATGCATTCATGCAGCTTCCAGAACTCTAATAGCATGAACACTAATGTATTGTACTGTTACAGCTAAAACTTGGACTAAAGAATCAAAATAAAATGCTTATAAATGCCATATATTAGACTGCCTGGTTTGTTATAAGGTAATAAACAGAAAAGCTTGCATCTAGTCATTCGTGGTTGTTAAATAAGATTCTTTGTGACTTGCAAAAAAACTAGAACACAATGAAGAATTATCAGTGCATTCTCCACGGAAGTCATCTACATGTGTTTATTTAATAAACAGAAGATGGCTTTATTATACACATTTGATTTCCATATGCAATCGTCTCCTTATCTGTCACTTGTATCTAAGCAGGGTGCTTTATACAAATCTGAAAATGAAAAATTCAGAGCAGGGCACAGGAAACTCATTTAATGTCGAGTGCAGTCAAAATCAAGATTTCTTTATTTGTAGTAACAACGCTGTTAAATCAGAAAATTACTCTCCTTTTCTGCATGTCCTTCTTCCTTTACAATTCAGTTGTTTGATCATAAATTGTCGAGTGCAATGACTTGTCTCCTCCACTTTCCACACTGGTCGAGACAGATTAAAAACTCCGGCATACCACCAACCAGTCTCAGCATACCATTAGCATATATATGAGATTTGAGACATTTTCTAATATTCTCCAGCAGAACTCATCTGTCAGCCAGGTGATGAATTATAAAAACTCTTAGCTTGTTTAGAAAAGAGGGGGAGAGTGAGAGACAGAAAGAGAGAGACAGAAGAGGAAAAGACGATCCCACCTTTCTTTTTCATTTTACCCATCCACCCTTGCAGTTAGTCATACAAATAAACACTAACCTCAATAAAAGAGACATAGTGTGAAACATTTAAATACACAAGCAGCACAGCACAATTAAAGGCTCGTGGAAGTAGATAGAATTGTGCAGTGGTCAGTGATCCACACAAATAATTTTGAACACATTTTTTTCCACCTCATATTAACAAGGACTCATAAGGTGCATTACAAAATCCACAGAATTATCATAAGCTGGTAAACCAGCATGAGGAGCGTGTAGAAAGTAGTGGAATAATTAAAATGCAGAATCCATCCAAATTAGAGAATATCGGGATATTTTTTGCAGTTGTTCATGAGTTCAACAAGTTTTCATGCACATTCTGAAAATTTTGTGTATTCAACTAAAAAAAGTTAACATTCCTTATTTTCATTTCATTAACCTGTTTCATTTTTTTTGCTGACAAGAAGGTGGAAATTGGACAATGATTTCTTGTAACTTAAATGAAGATACTATGAGTTCTAGGAGTAGGAAATAACAAATACATGAAGTCACAAATAATGAATACTCCTTCAAATATGTCAGTAGATAATTACAGTTTATGAGTATATTTGAAACTACCAAATTGCTACATGGATGCTTTATATTAAAGAAAGGTTAATGTCTATCATCATAATTTACACAATCATCAACTACTAATAACATTTTTAGTATCTAATATTAACTAAAAATCTTTTGTATTTCCTGTGGACTCTTGGAATTGGAACTGGGAAAATATTAAAACATCGATACATACATTTTTCCAGAGAACAAATTCCCAGGAATAAAACTCTTCACAAGCTCTAGGAAATTTTGTTAAATACTGTTATAAAAGGGAGAAAGGAGATTTTTTAAATGTAATTTTATTTCATGCCAACATTTTTAATATATTAACTTCTGAGTGTGACAAAACAGGGTTTTTTATGTATTTTGAGGGGTAAAAAAAATGGATTCAACTTTCATTTCAAAATAGCATTTTGTTTAAAATTTAACCTACCCATAAAAATAAAGGAGGAATTAAATAAAGCATTTCTTTTTCATGAGTTGCACTAAAAATATTCATAATATATTCCAAGTATGTTACAGTGCAAGTGTGACAAGACAAATTCCATTGGAATTTAACTAGAAATTCTGTTAATAAATGAACAAGTTAAACAATGCCTATAATAACTTGTTTTTTACCCACAAACGCATTTGAAATTTAGGGCACTACACATCAAGCTGGTATAAACTATGGAATAAAGACATAATTGTTTTTTGGAATGCATATACAAAAAGTGAAAGATTTTTGTTAGTAAACAATTTGATAGAAGATTGGGATACAATCCTATTAACGATAGTATGGTATTTGTGTTAATATACATGAGATGTATGTCAGAGGATAAAGGTTTTAGCCAGTAGAGTGACGACATCTATGCGTACATGAACTAAGAAATTAATGTATATAAATATTGAAGTATAAAAAAGCGTGATTAAGGAATAGTTATTTGGAACTGATACTGAATGCCAAGTAATCAATATTTTTCTGCTAAGCTGGGAAGCTTTTGAGAACACAAGTTAGCTGCTAGTGAGCTATTTTCAGTAGGAGCCCTTGTTCCAAGTTTTAGTGAGAAGCAGAGTTATCAAAATCATAATCTGTTTTGATTTCCGTTTGCAGGTGTACACAATATCATTATTAATTAATGCATTTGGAATGCTGAATTAATTTAAGGAACATATGTGTAACTAGTCCTTTCTCTACATGATAGTCACTGTCTGGCTGCAGCACATCAGTATTTTTCAGTAATTTAATTTTGAAAATGATAAAATAATTTTAAAAAATTTGGACTCAGACCAATACGTCCCCCATGAAATACTTGCATTTATCATCAAAGAAAATCAACAGCACATTACTAGACATATTAATAGTCATTAATTAATAAATATATAGATATATATAAATACAAACTATGCCTCAATTAGAGCACAATAAAAGGTGTAGCACACAATGGTACTGTATTGCCAGGTTTCACTGAAGTCATAGAAAAGAAAGTGTGATATGGACATCCAGCTGTTTCTTTGTCCATTTACACTGAATATATTCAGTGAAATTACCAGCACAAGAAACATTACACTGAGGTACTTCATCCTGATTTTCATTATATTTTGGAGCTATAAATAAGGCCCTTTAAGGAAAAAAATCTCCTACAACACTAAAGAAGAGTGTTCCAGGGCTAAAAAAGATAGCTTTGGAAATCAAAACAGATGTTCTTGCAAGACTGCAAAGCCAGTGTTGTAGATTTAAATGATCCGGATAAGTTGCAAGCTGAAACTTTCAGAGATTTGCCAGCAAAACTTAGCAGTAAAAATCTGGTTAATATTAAAAGCAGAGATGCTTTTCCAACATAATCCTAAATGGATTTGTTGTATCTCATTTTCTTAAGCAGCTTCAGCAAAGTGGAATGAGAAAAAGAAGCATGCTTTTACCATTTCCACTACAGCAAACTATGTGAAAAGAGCCCAAAACCTGTAGGTCTAAATCAAGTCCCAGAAAGCTCCTATTTTTAATTGATTATAATGAGCAATAGAGTATCAAATAAGAATATGGAATCTAAGCTGACTTAACTTTTTAAAATCAGGCCCATCTGCTGGTCAAAGCTGAAACACAGGTCTCACATTTATGTTTAAGGAAGCTTGAGTCCGGCTGGGCACCAGGCGTTAGAGCGCGTTAGGCGTTTCTTCTCCTAGCACGTCACCAAACTGTCTCTGCAAAACAGAAATTAGATTTTGCTAATTTCAGTGTAGGTAATATATGCTTAGTAGTTTTTCCTTTGACAAAGTCAAGCAAATGGTTAATTCTTCATTGATCCGTTCTAGTATTCCCAGCTGTACAAGGAAAGAAGTGGAGAATAAAGCAGAGGCAGTTTCATTGTATGATATAATAAGCAAGATTATTGGCTGAAGAAGTCTTTTATCAATGCAAAATTCGTGGAGGAAAAAATATCACAGAAATTATGTTATTGGCACATTGATAAATGACATGCCTACTTAACTGGGATCACTGCCAAGGGACAGATCCAGTTTCATGCAGGGTTTCAGTCCCCCTTAACAGCACCAGCAGATAAAGTGGCAAGCAGTTTATTTTGTGGTGCTTGCAGATCTCTCCATATGTGGAACGGTAGGATAAATGTCCTTTAGTCATGCCATTATTGATCATTCTGGCATTAGTCTTACCAAGTCAAAGTCATCTAATATAGATGTTACACGTGTTGCAATTGATTTAAAATTTTTAATTACTTGCCTGGGTGCTGCTTGAAATAATTTAAATAATCTCAACAAAGTGGAAACTAATATGTCATAATCAAGATATTTGTTAATTATGGATAGGTACATTTCAAATGCAAAGACAGTAACAACAGGCACTTCCATTGCTGCCACAATGCTTTTACCCCACGTTAACAACAACCCAGACACACTGGTGTTTCAGCTGAACTTCCCACTAGAGCTATGAACCATATTCTAATACTGGGCAGCTTCAATGACACAGCGGAAACCTTACAAAATGTGGCTCTCTGACTAGGTATTCTTCTATTTAGGAAGATTATTGATCCAGGTCCTCTCTAAACTATGCCATTTCCCATCTGGAACAGCTTAGAGAAGGAAGAATGCATATTTAAGACCAGTTGTCTTTTTAAGAAATTAATGATGATGGTGGAAAACAGGAAGGGACTGAATTTGCCATAAAAATCTCTTTAAAGCTGCCTTTTCACAGCAAATTATCGAAAACTAACCATTTCAACAGAACTTGCTGAATCAAATTCTCCTTTCATTATGACCTCTTCTGCTGTTTGTTATTATTATCTCTTTCATTTTATCTCCTCTTTCTTTCTCTTTTTTTTTTTTTTTCCTTTGGCCACTTAATAAACAGACCTTTGCACAACAAATGGATCCCACATCTTCCCCTCCCAGGTGAATACTGTAACCACTAGGCTGTAAAATGTCTCTCTCTCAAACTACTCTACACACAGCAGTGCAGTTTTAACAGGAAAGGAGAAAAATTATTCCAGTTCAGCCCCTTTGCAGGCAGAGTTGTAGAAGATTTGAAGTCTTTCAGGCAGCCAGAGCTGGCTCAGGCTTCTCAGTAATGTCAGCAAAATTGAATTTTGCCTTGTGAACACTACCATGGGTGAGAGATACCCTTGCCATGGGTAAGGATGCAGGAAGGAGGAGTGGTATCAGACTGAGTAGGACAATGGAGAGGTCACAGATCTTCTCCTGTCTGCACTGATGTGACATTGCAGCACAGGCTGGGTGTGAATCCCATCCAGGAACAGAGCCTGCCCTATCACACTCACCCTTTCTGTAGCAGCAGCAGCAGCAACCAACCCAGGTACAATCAGGTTGCTGCTCTACACAACTCCTTGCTTTGCCTGTTTCTGGGGATAGCCCCATCAGCAGTGAAGGGCTTCCAATCCCACCTTCTACTGACCTGAGCATGTTCAGAAATTGCTTTGCTAACTGTGAACTTCTCCAGCCAAATGCCAATAAAGTTACTAGCTTTCCCTGTGTTTTCAGAAGAGTCTCATCCCAATAGTCAATATCCAGTACCATCTCCAAACACTTCCTGGAGTCAGATTTTTAAAGGATTCAGAATTTGATAGAAGATCTACTTTATTGCTTCCAGATGGTCTAAACTGCTCTTATTGATCAAACCTGGGACAA
This sequence comes from Calcarius lapponicus, assembly GCA_039654755.1. NCBI lineage: Eukaryota > Metazoa > Chordata > Aves > Passeriformes > Fringillidae > Calcarius > Calcarius lapponicus. Next base: position 92,369,202 of record CM077464.1, on the reverse strand, counting down.
TTCTGATTGAGTAAAAGGAGCCAAGATGCCTGGGAGCCAACATTCAGCGGATGAGCTGCAGTTCACAGTCTCAGATGTTCGTCTCAGATTTCGATCCACAGGCTCAAATTAACCCTAAGTCCTTCTTTAGGTCCATCCATGTTTGGGCAGTTTGGAAGTTTTTTGCAAACCTCATCAATTGCAGTACACACATTAAACAACAGACCTGTACCTGGAGGAACAGGTGCACTTTTTACAGCACGAACAGCATGTCACAAAACAAAGTACATTTCTGTATAAGCTTTCTCAGATAAATCTTTTTGACCATACAGCCTGCTCATCAGAATTTCATGTACAACAAAGAATGACTTAGGTTAACATTACGGTGAAATGGGGGCCAACAATTGGAGCCTTATAACCTCCAAAAACATAACATAGTATAAACTATCCTAATTGACATGAAGACTAATGCTCTGTGTTGAGGTATAAAACAATGCCCAAATCCTGCTCCTTCCTGCTCCCTGCCTATATAAGATTAACATTTTGCAAACCTATTTCCAAAAGTCAAATTTTGAGAAAAGACTGATATATTTTGTAGATAATATTACACCTAAAAAACAGTATATCATCCTGTACTGAAAAATACAGTAATTCCAAGACATCTAAACACGTAATAAAGTGAGTAGATATGATGATCAGCTTGCCTTTATAATAATCAGGGGTCTTCTATTTTGGCAAAATTTTATTTATTACTTATTATTATTTTTTTTAAATATCCATTTTTATTATTTTACTATATTTTTGGAACAATATTATTCTTTTATAAAGGAAAATGCATAAAACAGGGTACAAAGATACAAATATAACAGTTAATTATCCAAATTTTTGTATAGCTTGTTTTATCAGATGAATTTAATTATAACTACAGAACTATTCAGACCTATTAAGAGCTAGAATACAAAACTAAGTCTTATTAGAAAAAAATAACATTTTTTATAACATGTTTGTTTTTTTAAGTCTGATAAATTACCTCAAGTATTTTCAAAACATACTGACAGCTAGATATGGAAAAAATAATGCCTACTAAAAAAAAAAAAAGAAAAAGAAAGATGTAATTTCTGGGTAGACCCTGAAACAATCATCAGCTAGGACAGACTCCATAACCTTCAGGTTTCAGGAGAGAATATCCCTGTAATTAAAATGGAACAGAGCTTGGGGAGTCAAGAAATTGCAAGAGAACAAAAACATCAAGCTAAAAGCAGTAAATCAAGAATTGACTCCAGGGAGGAAGGGGTAGATCAAGTGGGGCTGGAAAATGGGACTAAAATTCATAAGAGTTGGGCAGAGATGTGCAAACTGGAAAGCACAGTAACACAGCGGGAGAACTGAGAGGAGCACCTAGCAGAAAATGTAACCTTTGTGTACCTTGGTTCCAACCAGACTGTCTGGAGAATCAGGACCAACAAGTCCTGCCTCATTTATTTTTTTTTTAATTCATGTTCCTAATGTATTAAGGGTCTTTGCAAATTTTAGTAAAACATTTTTTCTATTATAAACTTAGCATTCATGGATACTGACTAAAGACATGTTTCCAAAAAGACTGTATGGCTCAACTCTTAAGGTACATGAGACATTCTACTTTCATCCAGGGGGAGTCTGTAACCACAGCACACGAAAACATTTTACAGTAGGCTAGTTCTGGATTTAATTTGTTAAATTCTGCCAGTTCTTCTCTTCCTGGCTTACTTCCTGTAAGGAAAGTAAGACTTTGAAGGGTCTCAACTACATATGTTTAAGTGAGGACTTTGGTCAGGATAGAGGAAGGCATTTTCATGCCTACATAAGGTCAGAAAAGCAATTTGTGGTTGAACATGTCAGATATGTTGTCGGAAAAGGTCCAGCTCCAACTCAGGGAATTGGCATGCATACATTTTTTAGGTTTGAACTGTGCTGTAAGATGCAGATCATATGAGTTCTACCTAAACTGAGATGAAGACTCAGTGAATCTCTGACAAATGTCTGCTCTCCAACACAATATCCAGGGGTGCCTACAGTCAACTCATATTTCCATTTTGGATGACAGTCATGCAAATGCATTACCTTTTTCTAAGGTAACCCTAACACATATCTTAATCTATGATGGGATGGGAGATGGTTGAAGACACATGTAACTGTCTCTGTTGCCTCATGCACACATAGACCTTCCCCCAAGACACTTGGACAATGATGAATTCAGTCTAGCCCAGTGCTCAGTCACACACATGGTAAAATACCTTTCTTTTCCAGAAATAGAGTACCAGAAAATTCACTCAGCTAAAAGCTAAGGGACCAAAGTCCTGGTTATTCCTGCAGCCTGGAGGAGTTGAAATCCATAGCTCCCACTTTTCCAGGAAAGATCCTTTACCCCTGGAATATTGATTAGGCTTAGGGCTGGTTCACTTTTCATCTTACTTGAAAAGATGAGGGCAGTGTTAGAAAATGAAAGATGGGCTGAGTAGCTCAATACCCAGGTTCAGCTTATGCAGCCTCAGCTTAGGTACCCAAATTACAGGTGCAGTAATACTCCATGTGCCCTTGTCCCACACAGGCCAACATCCAGCTTTAAGCATTCTTCACTCTTCGAGTTCTTATCTCTTTATTGCCTTGGTAGATAGGGAGTTAGATGACTAGTTTATATGTTTTAAACTATATTTGCTATGAGCTTAGGTCTGTGCTCATTCAGGTGCTGTGTGTCCAACTTGGGATGTCCAATCCTGACCATGACCGGAGCCTTGCTATGGTTTAAGCCAACTGCAGCAGCAGGTAAAAATTGAAAATACTGTAAAAAACCCCACATCATATCAAATACAAATATGAAAAATTATAAAACACACTTAATGGTTGTGAAAAGGAGCATTAAAATTATTCCGTGATTATAGCTCTTGCTAGTTCGTTCCCAACATAGTGGTCTACTACTTCATCCTCATATGTATCCTTTTCATAAACCATCAGAAAAAGCTTACCACATGCTTGGAATAATATTGCTATCCAGCATGGCAAAAAATCTTGTTCTTAGCAGGAGAAGATATAAAGTCAACATCTTTCAAGATCACCAAGGACCTCAGCTCTCTTCAGGTCTATTTGCTACTGATAAATGCAAAGTAAGAAGATGAAACAGTTGCATTAGTAAAGACAACATTGATAAAATTCATTTATGGAGTAACATCTTCTACAACACCTGCAGATGACTTAGTCTACTTCTTCATAATGCACCCTAAAACAGTAAGCATCATAGGAAGAGTGTTTCAGCGACAGCTGTAGTAGAAATTGCTTTCCCTTGGCAAGATCCTGTTCAGTACCCAATGTCACAATTTATCTACAGAAGTTACTGTTAAAGTTAGTTCAGACCTTTATGAACCTAACAGCCGTGAATCTAAATTTTGTACTTAAATAACTACTAAAATCAATGAAATATGTTCTCTCCAATAAGTGAGAGTTCTACCCCTCATATCTGCTTTCTGGTATACTATAGATAGAAATGTAGAAGCAACACCACACTGGAATCAGGACTACTAGTTTTACTCCCATTAAAATTTGAGAGAATTGTGTAGAATGGCCAGATTGGTGATATTTACAAAGCCCTATCCTATGATATGACAGACAATCCTAAAGGATTGAGAAGAAAGAATATGTTCCTTTGTGCCGTGCATCTATCAAATTGATGCGTACCAATTTTTATCTCTTTTTCTGTCATAATAAATTAAGCAACAATAGCCAATTAAATGGTCAGAGGACTGGAACTAGACTACACATGGTTGCAATCTGAATCTCACTCTCTCCTCAAATGTGAAACTTTCGTATAAAAATGTTCTGTGACTATGGAAATGTATCTGCATTCTACCCTCTCCTGAGCCCATTAAGGTAACTGATAGACTTTAGATTACAGTGACTTGAAAAAATTACTTTTTTAGTATAAAAAAAAGAAGACATTCAGAGAATAGAAAAGAAAAAACCCTACCTTTTCAGTAAAAACAGAAGGCAACAGAAGCTTTGGAACAAGTGCTTGCCAATAGAAGGATTTCATGCTCTTGTTAATTAAAGGAACAAAGAAAAAACAGTGCAGTAGGCTGTATCCTACATAACAGCTTCTACTAATAAAAAGTAATAGACAATTTCCTGCATTCAATTCTTTTGAATACTATTATACCAGGTAATAGAGTTTTGGAAATGGAAGTCCTAGCAGCCTGTCAGAAAGAGCTTTCTTCCACTTTTTTTATTAAATGACTAAGTGCAGCAGTCTGTGTCCTATCTCTCCCTCTTGCATCTATTGGATTGTATTATTTTACATTTTGATTGAAATGATGTCACCAGCAGATAAAAGCCTGGCCCAGGCATTGTAATTGAATCAGCCTGAGTTGTTTATTCTAGTGATCTACAGCGATGCTTTCCTTGTCCTAACACAGAATACATAAAAGATCCCCTCTTGTTTAACATGCTACTGATTAGATCTATTTTTTTTAGAAGGAGGAGAAATCAAATTGGGGGGTCGAGAGAGTAAGAACTAGAGTTTAGGGGGAAAATTGGAAAAAGCAGATGAGAAGAGACACCATCTGCAAAACTTTCCATGTGTGACTGAAAGTTTAAACAAATAAATTTCACATGGCATCAGTACCAGATGCAAACAGATTTGATTGACAACATTTAAATAACAGTTACTGGAAACGTTCACAATTTTTGGAAAGTTTTTTGTGCTTAGGTCCTAAATCAGACACATTCAAGTTTTTATTTAAAAATAATGCTAATCTTGAGGGAAGAAATATTTTAAATTACTGGGGGGTTTACTGCTCTAAAAATACAGTGTGCTGGATATTGAATTATCATTATTCACATGTTCTGTTTTCACTTAAAGCATTTTGCATTTTAAAAAGAGTTAAAACAACCTTCCATTTCACAAGTTGTTTCAAAAGTTGCTTTCTTTGGTAATTATTTTCAGAGAAAGTCTGTCTTTTATGCCAAATGCTGTTTCTTTTTTTTTTGTAGTTGCCCCCCACACATGGCCCTGCCCCCTCTCTGCCCCCTCAAAAAGGCCTCAGTCAAATAAAGGAAAAATTCCACTATTTTATGTATGTCATGTGCATACCTTCACACAAAACTGCAACAGGATTTTTGGTAGTGATAGGGATGGTGATGGGTTTTCTGTTCTTGGTTTGGTTTTGGGTTTTTTACTTCTGGGTCTTTCCTCAAAATAAAGTACAATCATACGAGGTTTAGTAGTAGTACCAAGATGAAAATAAGCCAAACCCATCAGGCAATTTCCAGAGCTATTTTCTACTTTAAATCTGTGTTTTTAATTGTTTGCCTCAAGTCTGAAGCTGGGAGCTTATTTAATTTGCTGTCTCTGTGAGAAGGAAACAAAACTGTAATTTAAAAATGTATTTAAGAGATAAATTGATTTTTTGAATGCAAATAAAAACTACTTTATTAACAACTACAATTAATAAAGTATTGCTATGGAAATAGCTATTAAAGATATTAGTGAAAAATTTAATTTGGGGAACATTTTATAATCCATTTTAATATGAGCAACATCTGTGATAAGACTATTTTCACATAAAATCTAGGCTAGCAAAATAAGTTTTTTAAAAGTAAAATAAAAATCCATCTACAATCTCTATAAATATCTTAATTTACTGTTATTTCCTGAAAATTTGCTACAACATATAAATAAAAAATACATTTCCCATATCATTTGCAGTCTATTTAGCACTCCTAATAACTGAATCATAAAATTCACTTCATAATAATTGCAGATACCAACCAAAAGACCTTAGAGACCTTCATTTTTTTTGTAAATCATTTTTTGTCCTGAAGGTATCATTATTTGAAAGCATTTGTAAAATATACTTATTAATATTTCTAGTCAGTGATGAACTCAGAGCTAGGAAGGTACAAGATGCACTCTCTACATTAATGAATGTGTTTGTTTGCAATGTATTGTAATGAATGCATTTTGACTGAAGTTAACCCTTTAATTTGCATTGCTTAGATCGAGTTGGGTAATATTCCTTGCAGCTATCTTGGTTTTCAACACTGCTACTCACTATGAAAGTACTCATTTTGTAAAAACAAAACAGAAATAATGAAGAAATTAATGCAGATCTGTCATTAATAATTTTAAAACAAACTTACTGCTTTATTTATATACAAATGTGTATCACAGTTGTCCTTGTAACATAGAGACATACTGTTCTGTGACCAAATAGAGAGACACAGGCTCACCAAAGCACCAACCCATATTCAGTCCCCAGAGCTGGTTAAATATAATTTGCATCACAGAGGTTACACATTTGGTCTCTGGGAAAGAAAAAAAAAAAAAAGTAGGCAATGTTGATTTAGCCTCCCTTCAATACTCTCCAGCAGCTGCCTCAGGGAATAGCACTCAGAGGAACATCCCAATATGCCATGCTTTTTCTCACCATCACATTACTTTCTTGTTAAAGCATAAATGGTTGGTAAAGGCAAATTGATTTCAACAAAGGAAAACCATTGTGAACATGAGCTCCAGCGTTCAATCCCCCTAAACATGAACAGAGATTTATTCATAATTCAAAGATGCAGAATTAATTTTTTAATAGCAATTTTCATTATTTTTGGAGTTTCCACTGTGAATTCTTCTGATGTCTGGAGGTCTGGCAAAGATCCTAATACCATCAATGGGACTCCCTATTTTAATGGGAGTTGTTTCAGACACTGCCAGCAGAAAGGTGTGAAAAAAAAAGAAAAGCCTATAACTTCCATTTATTGTTTGTAGCAATTTCCTTTTACTATTTGTAGACAGTATCTTATGAGAGTCTTTCCTTGTGAGACTTGCAGCTACAAGCACATTTGATAAACTAGTTAGGGACTTGTGCAATCTGATCAAAATCAAATTAAACTTTCAAACCTCTTAAAGCTTTCAAAAAGAAATGTAAGCTGGCATTTCACCAAGAAGCGAAAAAAGTGACCAGAAAACCGCCAAACAGTAGTGCATGTGTCAGAAATGCAGCAAAACATGAGAGAGATGATGCATGGCTGTTTGCTTGATTTAGTAACTTCATATTAAAAGACACTCAAACCCCAGTATTAATGACATTTAAGCTGGAATATAGACCCGACACCCTTCCTTCCTCCAGTGCTCTAAGCATGTGGAAGTCATCTCTATGATCAACAACAAGATCACATAAGAGAGTAATTTGTTGGGGTTTATGGGTGGGAATGGCAAAACTGATGTTCAGAACAACATAGGTTTCACATTAAATAATGTGCTTTTAATTTCTGAAAAAAAATTTTTTTTCCTTTCTTTAACTCATTCAGGAACCTGAAATGAGTGCTCAGCTTATATTTGTAGAAACATTACTAAAAGTTCACGTCTGTTTTTAATCACAATACTAGGCTTGAATACAAACTAAAACAAGCAAGATGCTGAAATTTCAAGTATATCTTGTCTCTAACCAAAGTATGGAATACAGGAAGAATTAGTCTGTTCATGGTGAGAAATGGCAGTTTCCTTGATCAATTGTTTTGTTTTGGGTATAAACAATATATCACAACCTAAATCCAACTCTTACTAAAGCAACTTGTGTAAGAGACTGGATTTTCAAAAATGCTGTGCCCCAGCAGGCTTCCCTGAAGTCAATTATTTAGAAAGCTAATTGAGAAATCCAATATACTATCATGCTTTTGAAAATTCTGGTCCAGACAATGTAAATAATGGCCAAGATAGCCAAGTACACATAGGTCCTCCTGCCTTTTCTCAAAACTGATACTTCAGCTCTGTTTTTCCTTTTCTTTTAAAAAATAATTAGTTGTTGCAGCTATGCAGCTCCTTCATAAAATCAAAACAAAACAAAAAAAAAAAAAACCCACTGCCTTACTGTCTTAGCATTAAGGAACAGTAGGAAAATCCTTAAAAATAAAGTTGCTAGTGTCAGTCTTTAAGGAATCATTATACACTAGAACAGATGTAGAGATATGAATAACTGTTTGGCTATATATATATATATATATATATATATATATATATACACACACATGAACATACACATCAGAAAAGCATAGGGTGCTTCTATACTATTTCTGAAAATATCTAAAACCTGATTTTTTACATTGTACAATATGTGATTCTTTCATAAAATATACTGCAGCTGAGAGAAAATATGTCTGTGTAGCATATTTTTTTTGTCCAAAGTGTGCATATTTAAAAAAAAAGTTTACATGTCATCCTGTTCCATCTTTGCATGTACTTGCTCTTTATCTCTAAAGCAGCATACGTTCCATATGAGAGAGGGGGTTGCCATGGTATCTGCACTTTAAAAAATTGAATAGCAGATCTAAAAGAAGCATAAAATCGATTTAACAAGTTGTCATGTAAGTTACCCTGGCCCATAAGGATGAAGTCTATGCACCTATTTCTACATAAAAAAATGTTTATTTGAAAAAAGCAAACACATAATTGTAATATTTTAGTCACAGAACTAAATACACTCCTCATTAGGTTGGTCTCATCAACTTACAAATCATTTGGGTGTGCATGTGGATTTTCAATCTTTTTTTCCTTGTCTCTTTAAAAATACAACAAAACACATAAGAAGTAAAGAAATAACTCTAAGCAGTGATCCTAATATAGAAGATAAAATGCTGATGTATAATCTGAGACAAAAATAAACCTTACTTAAAAATTCATTTATTAACTTCTTACTCATTCTAAAGAAAAGACATTTCAATAAACACCTTGAAAACAGGCACATTTCCTTTTCTTTTTTCACTACTCAGAAGAGAAGGCTTCATTCCCATTACTTTGGGACTTCTTTTAGGCACAGGCACAAAATAGTCCCAATTCAAGTGCCCAGTCTGCAGGAGAGTTCTTGCCTAGTTTCACAGGCAAATTAAAAAAAACTGTGTTTTATCTCTTTATTTGTTGGCTGGTTGGGGTTTTTTGGATTTGTTTTGTTTTCTAAAGAGAGAAATATGAATGGAAGAGGACACCTGGAAGATAACAGCTTGTTCCAACACTACATCCTCTCAAGTTCTCTGAAGGCTAGGTTACCCCCAACTCATTGAGTAAACCCCACACAGAATCATTACCTCCACCAAACATCCTCCTTGGAGCAGTACAGCCTTTTGGAAAAGGTCAATGTTACCTAGCAACTAAGAGCCACAGCCTTTTAATAAATTAACCCCTTCATATGAGCTTTGGTGACATCTCAAATCTCAAAAGGACACTGAACGTTTTATCTTCATTTTAATGGGTTCAACTGTCAAAAAATGCCTGACAGAATCATGGCTGAACCCAGAAATTCTTTTAAGGATTGGATTTATTCAGTGGAATACATAATCCTAACATTGCTCAAATAGAGTTATGCTGATCTCCTGTAAACCCATACAAAAATCAAAGGCTCCTTCATAGAGAGTTTCAGGATTTTGTATGCCATTTTTGTATGTTTCCACAGAGGTGGAAACTTGGCTGAAGTGAGGTCCCAGAACAGGACAGTCCTAAAACACAGCCAAGGTCAATGTTAAAGACAAAGTCCGCAGAGAAGCCACAGACACTGCTCCTGCTGCAAGGTGAGTGCACAGTCTTATTGACTTGCTCTCCACTTTGAATCTTACTTTGAATGTAAATCCCATATTGAAATAGGAGATGAGTATGACTGGAAATAGGAGAGGCTCTTTGGCTCAAGGATCCAAATAGCTGACATTTTGGGGATTACAGAGCTCAAGGTAATGCCAGAGCTGTCAAACAGGGGGAAGTATGAGTCAGTGTTAGGGAATGCAGGCAGAAACTGCACTAAGAGTAACCAAGAAGGGGACAACCTCTTTACCTGTTTATTTACTTACATCCTAGGACTCAGTCATTGACAACTGTTTGTCTAGGGTTGCTCTCCCTCAGTGAAGTACCTCTAGATCAACAAACTAGCTCCCAAATTTATATACAGTTCACCTACCTACTGGCATGCACAAACTGAGGAATTTGAATTCTCCCAGACACATCTCTCTATGCCATGAGGCACCAGAAGAAGCATCAGAAAGCTCAAAGTGATCTAATGCTTAAACCACAGAACAACCATTACTGCAGGCTCTGTCAAAAGGACAAACGTGCATCCTTTTAGACCCAGCCATTACCTGCACAATTCCTCTGTTTTTTTCAGAGAAATTGAAATAGAAATATTTTTTTGAAGTTGGGTCAGAAGCTGCACTAGCTTTTTTTGCTTCTTAATATTGCAATATAGCAAATATTTACTTACTTTTGTTAAGGCAAGCTAATGTTCTAAATACTTTGTGTGGAAAATGAGGGAAGTATAATTAACATCCAGCTATCTAGAAGATGGCCATATTCACAAAACACCTGACGTATTCTATTGGATTTAAATCCAATGCCTTAACCAAAGAGTTCCCAGCCTCTGCCTGCAGTCTTTAGCCTAATTTATGGTACAGAAATACAGTCTTGTCCAGTTATTCTCTAGCCAGCAGTAAAATTCACTTCGCTTTTAATCCTAGTTCTGCCTCAGTGAGAAAAATGTCCAGTTGGCTAAATAAAGAGCTAAGATCTTTTCATGACATGGGTTCAGAAAATAAGGTTTATCTCCACATCTCGCAGTGTTTTGCAAAAGTATGTATGCAAGAGTAAAAATACATTTCAGACAGAAAAGCCAATTGTATCAATTTTGCACACTCCATTTTATGCTTTATGTACTTTCCCAGGGACACCAAGCTAAAGTTTATGGAACAAATTTATAGAATTCTCTCTCTTCTCTTTTAAAGGAATTGTAGGAACGTTACCCAAAACTGTGACTTCAAGAATACATCTAAACCCAACCCTTCTCCACAAACATGTCAAACTCATGATAAAATTTGTAAAAGATGGCAACCCTGACTGACAAGGATGAAAGGAATGCATTATTCTAGAAAAAGAAGTCATAAATGGCATCTCATATTTTATTTTCCATATTCTTCTGATGTTTTTTGCATTTTTTATTACTTTGGACCCAACTTTTTATATTAATACTATCATCTTTCTACCAGCTCAGAACAATTTATTTTGTATCTAGTAGGGCATTAAGTATTTCAAATTACTTCATCCAACACCTATTAGACATAATAGGTTTGCCAGCAAAGGATGGTCCATTTGGCTACTGTATTATGTCCTTCTTCAAGTTTGTTAGTCTTCACTGTTTCTTAATAACCTAATTAATTTTAGGTCATGTGCATTCCTCATCACCATCCTGCTTCTTCTGCAGGAATAAAACATATGGAGTACCAGTAGAACCACCATAAGAAATGTCAGGATTTCCTTCTTAAGACCTTTGATAAATTGTCTAAATATATATGTGCTTTGAGTTACAGGACTCATTAAAAAATAATCCTTTTTTAAGGCTGAGAACCATAATTAGATCAGGATTCGTGTCTGTCAAGTTGCCTTTTTTTGTATCACTAGATTAGGAATTTAATACATAATACATAATAGACCCCAGGCCTTCTCCAGAGCTACTTTGAGTTGGATCCACAAAGAAGGTAAGGGTAGAATTTATTTCAACTAATCTTTGATGCCTACAAAGTAGGTATCAACACCTGAACTATACATTTGTTATTTTTTATAGCCAGTGGATGAAAAGGATTTCTGGGATAGAGATCACCCTCTCAAAAGGTAGATGCCTTAGCTGGGTGAGAGAAGGGCACCTATGAAGTATTCACTGGCTGCAAAGGGATTCTAGGTGACTGCTCCAGGTCTAGAAGGACAAATCTGAAGTGAAGTGGAATCAGCCACATCCCAAGGGTTCAGAAGAGGTGCCCACCTGCAGATCATTCTCTGGACAGAATCCGTGACTGCTTTGGTCTTGAGACAACAGTTGTGTCTATCTTCTAAGTCTAACAGGAATCAAATATGAGATTATCTTTTACATACTTCATATATTAATTGGGTTCTGCGGTGGTAAGCTTTCCAACGTACCAGATCAAGCTGAGATGAAAGTCATCAACTGAAGTACTGCACGGGTCCTAATCCTGCTTCTCATTCTAAAGAAAACATAAAATATTTCCAGAAGAGAAAATTCAGTCAACTTTTTTATAATGTATGTTTTAGAGACACAGAGCATGTATACACATAAATATTTAAATACACATGCACAAACATATATATATATATATATATCCACATATATGTGAAGTAAGTCAATAAAGAAACATAATGGGCACAGAATCAAAGTTAGAAATAGAAGAATTAAATGCACAAATCTTTGGCACTGGGGTGTTAAAGTACTATTTGGATTCAGACCTTCACACCTTTAGTTGAAATCTTACCACAAAAGAATTTGATGATATTTTCATTAAGCTGGACTTTTTAAAGTAATTTATCCTTAAATATCCTAGTTGCAATTTTCAATATGTTTTGGTATTTTGCCCTGCCTACCTACTTGTCTGTAGTTTTAATTTTGTGCTGCTGTTTTTTTTCTCACTCTCTCATCTCAATGTTGTGACTTCTGTCTTATTCTGCATCCTTCTCCTGGCAGGCTGGACAAACAGAAACAAGAAGAAAATTTTGAGAGCAGAAAAGAACAATTATATGTATCGCAAGCAATTCCTTTAAACTAGTTTTTCTGAAAATGCTGATTATGCATAACAAGCTCTTTGTGTAGAAATATAAGGTCTCAAGAATGTCTCCTACACTGAAAAGGAACAAAAGATTACTGAGCTGCTAAAACACCACTGTGAACCTGCTGTTTTGTTCTGAGAGCTTACATCCTAATTATAGCATTTTTCTTTTTTCTTTATTTAAGAGTCTTTTTTATCGCAGTGCAGACTGGACATAAACATTCCTTTGGATCCTGTGTGTAAATAATGAAAACATAAAAACTATGGATTTTTCCCCTATCAAGCAGGTTAATAGTTTAATTGTATACGGTTATTCTTACATTAAAAGCTGCATACCTGGCAAGCTTTATCGGGTAACAGGGACTTTTAAATGTGCCAATGTTTCTACAGAAGTAACGCGGGTCAATTGCAAAAGGGATAACCATAATGATTAAATCATTAAAATTTTGTCTATGCTTCACAGAGCATAGAGAAAATTAACTTCCCACCAACCTCATTTTTCTGCTGAACATGAAATAATGATTTTCTGCCAGTATAATTACAAAGCTAACATCTGATAGAGTCAGCATCCAGGGGGGATTATCACATGCATGAGTATTAGACCTCATTACCAGCTTGACTGCAAAATTATTACATCTTGTAATTGGATGGTGAGATTTATATACAGATTGGCTGGGTTCTCTGTAAGATTGTAATTACAAGCTTCGTTGGTTCGCTACTTATCACACGGTGCAGGAGGAGGCAAAAACAAGCAGAGGAAAGACCATTTCATTAAGCCATAACCCTATCAAGGGAGGAGCACTGTAACATCCCTGTATTTATTAGGCCAAACAGAGCTGTTTGCAGAAGGGGAGGCCATTTATTACCGCCTGACAAATGGGATTTCATTTATTTAACCTCAGTGATCTATTTCAGTAAAATGTACAAACGAGCCATCCATTTTATGATTCCGGAGTCAACGCCTCAATTATCTAAAGGCTAACTGACTGTTAAAGCACCCATCTGCTAGGATGAATTCATTGATTTAATTTGCTTCATGTTACTGAATGATTCTTAGCAGACAGGGAGGGGATGGAAGGGGAAGGGAAGAAGGGAAGGAAGCAAGGGGGTGGCTGGTGGTTTAGGAGAATGCATTGGAGTGATTCAGCACGCCGGTGTCTGTTTGCGTGTCTGCGCGCGCGCACCCCTGTTTTTTTTTTTAATCCTCCAGTACAATAGAAGAAGGAGATCAATAGCAGCTTAAATTTTATGAGACAAGGAGTTAAGTTGTTCTGCTCGAGCCAAAACACCTTTGTTCTACCATAACAAGTAATCTCTGTGGCGGAATTAATATTGACAAGCTGGCTTCTTTGTAGCTAATTTTGTGGGTGCCTGAGCCAATCGGGAGCCTCACAGTAATAGAGTTGTTATTAGAGTTCATTATAAAAGCTGTGGATCAATGGCTACACTGGGAGGGAGAGGACATGCTGCAGCAGAATGCATATGTATGCTCAAGGAAATGAAATCCTTTTAATGTCCTTGTAATAATTTATTCTATAGTTCTCTTTGACTTAAAAAAAAAAAAGGTCTTTCAGAAATAAAATTAAAAATGTTCCCTTGTGAGGCTTTTAATTTAATCATAACACTGAAACTGATTGGAAGTAAAGCAGGATTTCAGGGGTGGGGAAATTCAGGGAGACCTTGTTGCCCAGATCTCAGTTTTATTAGAACTGAATTTTGTCTAGAAAATACCATCATTCCCATTTTTTCCAAATTACACAGGCTGGTGTGTTGAAAGCTTATGCTGTTATGTGTGTAGCATTGATGTCTTTTAAAACACACTTTTTTCCATCGTCCCTAAATCCTTTGTCTCATTAAATCTGATTTTTTACTTTTTTTTCTTTGATGGGGTGTCATTTTGTAGAAAACATCTTTACACTCAAGAAGAATAAGTCACAAATAGCATGCTAAAGCTTTTTTTCCATGTTTCTGGGAAGGAATGACCTGTATGCTGTGAGTTAGCGCTTTCAGCAAGCTGACAAGGAGTTCACAGAACACAGCTCTTTGTAAAAGGTTGCCTCTTTCAGCTGTAAAAGGGCCCTCCTTGATGTAAGTGTTCCCAGAGTAATAATCCATTTCTCTTGTGGCAGGCACCAGCTCGTGCTATAATCTTTCCCACAAGCTCCAAATCAGTACAAGAAAGCTGTTTACTGGACAAATTTCCCTACATCTCAATGTTAAATGATACTGCATTAAAATGTGAGAATATCACACTCTAAGAAAGGCAGGAGGATCAAAGGGAGCCCTCACAGTGAGTGAGTTGAAGCAAATTAACATCTTTTGGTCATGGTTTCCAAGATATAAAAATATGGCATTTCAGGGCCATAAGTTGTTTGCTTTGCTTTCTCTCCTTTATTTCACTATAAAAAATAGCCATTTATTTTTTCCATTTCCCTATGCTTGTCTCTGCCAAAAAAATTGAATCACTTTCAATTGATGCAATTAGATGGGGTAAGTCCCTTGTGTAGACACTGTTGTTTCAATTCCAGCAGATATCATTAAGTCAATATAAGAGACTCTTCCACAAAAATAAGGCCATCAAGTATGAGCACTGTTTAGTCTGCTAGGTTTGGGGTTTTTTTTCAATTACCACATTTTTCTCAAGGATTTACAAAAAACAATAATTTCAATTTTCTCTTTTTTTTTTTTTTCAGACATCTGTCTTAAAACAGATTCCTGCCATTTGGTACAGTAACAGAAAATATTCTCTGAGTGAAAAACAATGCATTAAAGAAACCTTGTCACCACATTTACCACCCTCTTTATTTTCCATTTTCTCCCCCAGCGAGAAGAAAGTAGAGGCATAGTGTCTGGAACCAGTGACAGGAGACATAGAAAATGAGGGAAAAGTTCAAAACACAGGTACTGTACAAAGCCAAAAACCCTAGGGAGAACATTTTTTTCTTAATTAGAATGTTTCGAATTTTGCAATTTCTTTGTTTTCCTGTAATACAAACCCCCTGCAGCTGTACAGGTAGGGGCTTGACTGCTGGAAAGCAGCTCTGTAGAGAAGGGCCTGGGGGTTCTGGTGAACAACAAACTGTCCATTAGCCAGCAGTGTGCCCTGGAGGGCAAGAATGGCATCCTGGGGGGTATTAGGAAGAGCAATGCTGTCAGGTTGAGGTAGGCAATCCTGCCCCTCTTCTCAGTCCTGGTGAGGCCCCATCTGGAGTGCTGTGTCCAGTTCTGAAGGGTGACAAATATGGTCAGGAGACTGGAGCATGCCTATTACAGGGAAAGGCTGAGAGAGATGGGCATGTTCACAGCCTCAGAAATGTTCCTTATCAGCAGAGAAGTATCTGAATGAAGAGGATGGAGGATAGAGCCAGGCTCTTCTTGGTGGTGCCAAGCAATTGGACAAGAGGCAATGGGCAGAAACTGATGTACAGGAAATTCCATCTGAATATAAGAACTTCTTTACTGTGCTGGTGACTGAACTGGAACAGATTGCCAGGGAGTTTGCGGGGTCTCTGGAGATAGCCAAGAACCATCTGGACCCAATCCTGTGCCATTTGGTCTAGCATGACTCTGCTTGAATAGGAAGGTTGGACCAGATGACCCACTGTGGTCGTTTTCAACCTTACCTTTTCTGTGCTTCTGTGATGATAAGCTTAAATTTCAGAATTTGAACTGAATAGACCTTGACTGGAATTTTGCTTTGAAAAAGACTGAAAGGGGAAGTAAGTGTGACATATTCCCTTTTCCCCCAGTTCAAATAAATAATTTTTCTTCTCTGTTGATTTCCTCTTCTCTTCATGACAGGTAATTTCTAATAGTGAAAGAATATCAAAAGAAATTTATCTGTGATTTTTATGGCTTGCCATGCAGTTCACTGACATTCATATCCCTCCCAGGATCTCTCTGAGGGATCCTTCTGAACCTCAGTCTTGATGATTCCATTGTTCTTTGGTGTTCCTTATTTGTCCAGTACGGAAAGACTTTAAGCAAAGGGAAAAAGTGAATTGGTAAATGCATCTCAGAGGTCAAAAGAAGTTTCCATGGAAATAAAATTATTGCAAAATGAGTAAGATCCTGCAACAATAACAAGAAAAAACAGCAAAAAACTTTTCAGACACACAAAAGAAATATAAAGGCAGATCACAACGAGATTGACACAGAGATTAAAGGCAATATGGATCTCACTCAAAAATTAAATTATCACCCTTATAGAAAATGGAGATAAAATACCATCCTTAGATGTAAGAGCAAGACAGCTACTGGAAATGCAAAGAAGAATTTCCCCTAGAAAATTAATAGTTATCAGATAGATACATATTCTGGTAGACCACCCCTTTTTTAGCATACTGCTGTAAGCACGCTGTGGTCAGAGCAGGCAAGGACTACACACAGCTGACCTGTGGGAAGCCCAGTACAGCAATTGCAAGATTAGTATTATGATTTCTCCCATGCATCTTCCCTCACTAATATATTTGTAAGGCCCTCAGCCAGGCCTTCTTAGTGTTGGTCTGAAGTTCCTTAAAACACTAAATTTCTTCTTGCAACATCTCTTGGGACATTCCATGTCAGTGTAATACAAGGACAGAAATCAAGAAATTGTCTTTAGCTCTCCCTTCTACCAAATTTCACTGCTCTGAACCACTATTAGTCATTATTATTATTATTATTATTATTATTATTATTATTATTATTATTATCCTACTTTACCCAATTTCAAGTTTGGAAATTACTCTGTTCTCTTTTTCTGCTTGATGGAGAACAGAAGCTCCCTTTTGCCTTGAATCTTTGATCACTGACTTTAAAAGTTACTTCTGTATATCGCTGCAGCCCACTACAATTTCTTGTAACACATCTGCAGCTGAAACCCCTCCAGCACCAAGATCAGTCTCTAATTCTCCTGGATTTCAATGGAGAGAGAGTTTCATGATGCAGATCTGATGCTCTGTCACAGCACTTGCTCCAGTAATTTCCCTGTGCCACTCCAGATTTACACTGCACTAGAAGCAAAGGACAATCAGACCACTGTGGTAAATGGGTAATTCTTAGGAGAGACTCTTTCTTTGCCACACGTTCATCCTCAGTGGAGATGAAATAGATTGCAGAGTTGTATTAGCTAAGCTCTCTTGTCACTAGAAGAAATGTAGCAACATCGAAGCTGCTGTTCTAACTGTCTATTCCATAATACTACTGCTATAGAAACAACTTTAGAACTCTACACTTTGAGTCCTCAAACGCAATTGGAATTTCTTTCTTAGTAGTTTCTGCTTGCTTTCTGAAAACATTTGAAAAGCAGGGGAAGCCCTTCTTTAGAACACACATTCTCCAGCCTTACTGCTCACAATTTACACGGCAATAAACCACTAAATACAGCTGAGTGTTGCATATGCAGCTACAGTAAAAGGCATCTACTTTTCAAGTTTCAAAGCCACTTGTCCTTTCATCCTACACCTCAGAACAGGCCTGAGGCAGGAATGTATCGCAGTATAAATACAGGCCTCAGAGCACGCTATTCTTTAGTAAAATATGTGTTGTAATGAGATAACACTGCAACACTAATAGTTTACCATATCATGGAGGCCTACAGTTATCTCAATCTGAAGTCTGTTCAGCCTAGTCTTATTTACTCATTCAGTTATTTTTTTATTTACATATTTTCAATACAACTCGATTGTCCATAAACAAATAGATGTTCAGTACCAGTTAGTCAGTGTTATTTCAGTGCAAGGGCCAATATTTCCACTAATTTTCATGAGAACAGCATACATGCTGAGATTTTTGAAAGGGCTGTTTTTTTCTTTTACAAACTCATACTCAATCTAATCTACATGCACTAAGATACAAAGCATTTCACAAATTAAATATGTCCACAACTCAGAAAAGACATTTGCCAGGGAAAAAAAGAATCAAACAATGTAGTCATGGTAACCTGTAATTAAAGATCAGATCCAAAGGCTTATCACAGAACTGGTATCCACAATACACATATTCTTTCTCATCTTATTAGAAATAAATTCTAGAGAAAAAACTGTATCCAAAGCCAGTTTTATTTCTCGTAAATGTGGGTCAAAGGGTTCCTTAATGTAGCACATAGGATAGGACAAGCTGAGCCAAAGACACACCAAACTGGGATGTGTGTTGATAGCTCTAAGGAAATTTACTGAAAATGCATGTTTATTGAATGGGCTTAGGAAGGCATCAAACTGCGAAGGTGTGCAGAGTACCAGAGGCCTCTCAATAAGTCTTTAAAAGCAAACATAGCAAAAACATCTGACTGGATGAGATAAAATCACATGACAGCCCAGGTTGGAAGCCTTTGAAAGATCACCTCAGCATCTGATGGAAAAGGGAACGTAGATTAAATTTTCTAATAACCTTCCCAGCTGTGTCTTGAAAACCTCCAGTGACGGGGACTCATGCCTGTAGGGAAGCTAAGTGATTGATCTCACTCTGAAAGTTTTCCTTCTTTCTCACGTCAAGATGAAACCTATCCTGGAACCTGTTGCCCTTTCTCATTTCCACATTACTCCCTAGGAAGAGAAAGCCTCCATCCTCTTTGTAGCCACCCTTTAAGTACAGGGAAACAGTGATGAGATCCCCTGTGAGACTTTCTTCTCCAGAATGAAAATACTTCTCTCCTTCAGTTTTTCTCATAAGGCATTTTTTCCAGATGTTTTATCATTTTCATGGCTTCCTTTGGTGATGAGATTGAATATTTGTGTTATCACTTACTCTACTTCATAACTAGAAAAAATGGTTAGATGTATTTGGGAAGGACAGAGTTGTAGTTTGAGTCACTGCTACCCCCATACCTGCCTGGTAATTTCTTTGCTAATGGAAAAGTGTCCTAACTTGGACAAGAAAAGGACTCAAATAAGTGTTAGATTTGATGTGACAAATGAGAGATTCAAGATCCTAAATGCATTTTCACCAAAAAGACCTGAAATTCTGGTGGGGCATTTGGGAACTACCATGTCTTGTAATAATGAGAGTGACACAGTTATCAGTCCCCTGATCTACCCAAGTGTGTGCTTTCAGCTTTGCTTTAATCACTGGGTGAGGAAAAGACTCTGAAGATGTCATCTCTCAGACCAAAAACTATGTGGTTGCTGAATGAGGAAAATACTTATCTGGATCCAGGTATTTTTAAGAATGTGTTTTATATAATCTAAACATAAGAGTATTTTATTTCTGAAGGATATGTTCCTTCCCCTGATTAGGAGGATATGATTAACACACTGATTTTAATGTAACAGTGCCATTAATTAATCATTTACTATCACTTAGGTAGAAAATTGGTATTCTTGGTAGTATATTTTAAATGAAACCTGTAAAGAACTACAGGTAATGAATCCTCAAGAGTTCTTCAGAGTGACTTCACATGAACAACTCATATGACAAGATTAATACGAGACTAGAATAATTTTGTATAACACATAAAAAGCTCTATACTCTACAAAATAGACTATAAAAACCAAAATGAGCAAATGTCAGGAATACACCAACACACAAAGAATTTTTAACTAAAAACTGGTAAACTCACGTTTCTGCTTTTGCCATTGTCTACAAGTCTATACATTTTTTGAAACAATAGGGGATTATTACTTCAAGGTTTATGAAAACACTGCAGAACTAGCAAAGCACTTGCTCATCAAGAGTATTTTCCTTCATTATCCTTGTTCTATTTTGCCCCTTACATTTTTTCCATCAATATAATTTCTCTGCTGACAGTAAATGCCAATAGAGTCATCTTACTAACAATCTTTGAGATCAAGAAAGAGATACACCCAAACAACTATTGTCTCTTGTTTTGAGAAAAAGGCATTCATTTAAGACATATTTTTTAAAGTCAGATATTTCTATATAGCAAGTTCTTCAAAAACATTTTCTAACATTTCTTGTTTGCGTACTAGCCTTGACAACTGTGATCTCAAAGAAACCATCAGTGTTCGGGCACCGTCAGAAGCCCTTGGGAGCTCTGAAAAACCGTGTTTTCCTGAAGACAAACACCTCACAGAGTGTGGGAGAGGGGGTAGGGAAGAGGAGATTAATGTGACAAATTCTCCCCACAGAAAACTATTTGGGAAAGACACTTGGAATTAGAGTCAATTCTTAGGAAACAACTCTGTCCTCACCAGCTTTCCACAAGCCATAACAGGGTGTCAAAATTATATCTATCTACTTGTCAGTGTCTTTGATGTAAGTGACAAAGCAATACTCTTTAGTTTGTTCCTCTGCTTTCTGTCATTTCCTAGAACTCTTATTCAAGACTGAGCAAGCCTAGGACTACTTAACTTCTAAAAGTCAGAAAAGAAAAAAAAGGCTTCATTTGGGCCATCTGGCCTCTATAACACTGCAGATCACTGCAGATCACTGGTAGGGACCCATATGAGTTTTCTACGTCATTGGTAGCTGCTTTAGGCAAAGATCTTCCTCCCTTCTCATGGAAGGATGATTTGTGTTCCCTTAACAAAACTACCAGTTTCAGTCAAACAAAATTAAATTACAATACAGAACAGAACCTAGTATTTTTGGCTGAATAAACTTAATTATAGTAGCTAATGGGGGGAAGGGCATGACACCTATTGCTTTGCCCTCTCAGATAAACACACAAGTCAGCAGCCTGCAGTGCTGCACTCACCTGTAGGCATAACAATGCTGAAATCTATTGTGCACAGCAGACCAGCTTCAACAAGGCACCACGGAGCACTCACCTTGGAATGTCCTACATCCCAGAAGTGAAGGTGATTTCCTATTACAAGCACTTTACACCTCTTTTGCCAGTTCCTATATGGAAGGAATATGTATGCCCAATTTCACAAGGTCCTAAGTCCATGGGCTGCAAAGAAGGAAGGTTTTCCTCCCTCAACCTTGGGATAAGAGCACTTTCCTTCCACTAAAAATATCCACCCAACAATCTGGTTTTGTGTTCCTTTCTGTATGTGAGTCATTTCTATGATGGACTGAACATTTCTGGGAAAATAAATAAATAATGAACTTATATCACACAATTCATTCTCCTCCATATCTGCAGTGACTGAGGCCAGTCTTGTAAAGACAGGAGCCTTGCTCACTAAACAGAGTTCCTGGGATTTTGCTTCTTGACAAAACCTTTCTTAATCATTCCTATCCCCTTTCTTTTGGGAAAATGACAGTGGAAATAGAAATAGCAAGGCATGACAAATGGAAAGCTAGGGAGAAGGGTGCATAAAGGATATGCAAAACTCTGCATTCCTGTGAGACCAGGACTGAGTCCAGCTGAACATGGGGACAGTCAGGGTACTGGTTTAGGATGCAAAGTGGGCATCAGCTCCAGCAAAAATAGCTGCTAAACTAAAAATAGGAAAAGGAGTATCTACCCTATCTCCCTACCTTGTTCTTTCCCAGGATGGTTCGCTGTTCCCTCCACACCACATCCACCCAGCCATGTCTGAAGAGAAGGCATTTCCCCAGGGACTCTCCATGTGACTCTGGCCCTGAGGAGGCCCCAGATGCTCCTATCTGAAAGGAGTGGTCCCATCCTACCCCAGGCACCAAAATATCTCACTACAAGTCAGAAAATAGCATTTCATATATAACACACGTATGGCATAACTTTCCCTCTTACGCTGCAGGACTGTCAAATAAAGTCAATGGAATTGCAGTGATGTAAAATATGCATAAGTAAGGTAACACTCTTTTCTGCCCTTTGTAGCCTGATCATATGAGAAGCTGAACATTTCCCACTAAGTGCTTAATGACCTCTGCTCGCATCTATTTGGTTTCAGTGAGAATTCAGCTAGCAGAGTTAATCTCTTACAACCTACTATTCTGATACAATATGTTGCTCACATTCAGGAAATCTGAACTGAGTTTAGAAATTCCCAGGTCCCTCTGACAGTCAATAACTTCCTATTTTAGTGCAATGAGCACATTAGCCCCGAACAGCTTGAGACTGCATTCTCCATTGATCAGATAAACAATTTGTGAGATATTTCATTACAAAACGACGCACCAATTTAGCCATCTTTTCATCAATGATGTGCTTAAATTGGATGTGAAATGCCAAGAAAGTTGCCTCCCCAGGGTGCCATCAGTGAGAAATGTAAAGCAGAGGCTTTCAGTTAATACAGTTCATGTAGCAGAGTTTTATCTTTCAGTCAAATCAAATTTAAGTCAGCTGGTAATACATGTTTGACCTCCCATTATCTAAAGCCATAAATTGCATTGTAGTGATTTGTTAATCTCATCTTAAATCATCCAGCAACCTTTATATCAGATTTTTTTTTATGAATCATAGGGGTTTTATTTTTCATTTACTTATGAGTCCATAAAGTACAGTTGATTACATCTCTGGTTTTTTGTACCTACCCCAGTCATTCAAGAACTTTTACTTCTGTTGAATATAAAATGCATTATTGTTTCTAAATTCATTTAGGTATAGAATACCCCACTCTGGCTATAAGGGCTTCATTCCAGAGATAGCATGGCTAGTCTCAACAGCCCACTTTCAGATTGCAGCTCTGAATCACAAAAGAAATGGAAAATGAATCATACAGTATTTGTGATATTTTCCCAAAAAGTATCTAAGCCTGTGTTAGCATATTTACTAATACAAATTTAATTAACAGAATGGATGCCCTCTTTTTTGTCACAGCCACTTCATATTGCACTCCTATCACAGTTCCATCATGGAATTTCAGGAATGACACAAACCATCATGGTTCAACACATGACATAAATAAACAGGCAACGTTTTCCATTTCCCTCACCACTGCTTTTGAAACAAGAAAGATATAGAAAACTGAAATACAAAGTATACACAGAACTATGGAAAGTGAAGTATCTTCATGGCATTTCTAGAAGAAAAAGTTCAGAAGCCAAAAGTCAAGGGATTATGAGAAATGCCATTTTTTAATGTAAATTTCAGTTTCAATTATTCACTGTAATCAGACTTTCTAATAATTGCTTTGCTTCAACATCTGTGTTATACGGAGTTCTGCCAGCTTTTAGAAACTTGCAGCCTGCAATCAACAGAAGAGTTCCTGGCAAAGGATCCAGAAAAAGCACAGTCCTGTGTGTTGGGCATTGTAAACAGCCCTATGGAGAGATGCATCATAATCAATGTCATGGGGGTAAGAGCAGAGACTCCCAAACCCATTTAAAGGTGTATCCACTAAGCCTACATTAGATGGGTCTGCCTTCAATCCTGGCTGATATAAACAGGAATGAGACTACTTATGTATAAAATGGCAACTAGCAATGACTTGAGAGATTTAGTCTCTCTGCTTGCAAAATAAAAAAAAAAAAAAAAAAAAAAAAAAAAAAAAAACCAACAAAAAAAAAACACTAGCTTTTTTTATCCTGGTGTGATGGTTTGATCCGGAAACAGGATTTCCGGGATGCTGTGGGGTCAGAGGCCAATGACTGCTCAGATTTAACATTGGCACTGAGTTTGACCACTGAAATTTTGGTTCCGCCTCTGAGAGCACAGACTGGTTAAAAGGCCGGAGCTGCTCCCCTGCCACCCTCTTGGGACTTCGGAGGGACAGAGATCAGAGCTCTCCCCCCGTCCGGCGCGGCTGCTGGGCAGGGGAGGGGCAGCCCACGCGGTAGGCCTGGGCCTGGACCAAGGTGGGAGTGAAGAGGCCCCTGAGCATGGAAGGGTGGAGGAGCACCAAGAGACATTGGACAGCGCCCCCCCCCCCCCCCCCCCCCCCCCAACCCCGGCAGAGAAAGAGGGAGAGCCGGCTTTGAGATTTTGATAGCGGCCGCTGAGAAGGAGAAAGGGGGAGTGCGGGCGAAAGGTACCCGGCAGGGAGCTCCGGACAGGCAGAGACTGAAATTTTTAACCCTTTTCTTGCGTGATAGAAACCTTATAAATGCTGATCCTCCTGAAGTCAAAGGAGGAAAGAGATAAGGGGTGAGATAGGAAGGGACTGGGCCATAAGGCAAGTGGAGAAGACTCTTGAGTGAGAGGTGAATGATGGAGTGGCCTTTTGGCTGGACTTTTTGTGTGTAGCCATGGACAGAACCAGTTTTTCTTCCTGTGATACAGAGACTGCATTTAGGGGGAAGCAACGTCCCAGAGCCAAGTTTCAGTGTGGGTACCCCTCGGCCCCAGGGGGTATATAAAATATGGGGGGGACTGGTGTCCCAAAGGTGAGAGACTGTGCTGTTCTGGAATTGGACAAAGCATCCTTAAAAGGAAAACCCTAGAAGCAGTTTTGGTCCATATGCAGTGGTGAGAGCGCTGCATATGGAAGGAAGAGGTCACGATGGCAGATGATCTCCTGGCGGTGTCCAGAGTGATGTGGAAACACAAAGGGTTTCAACGGTGTTTCCAGGGGAAGCCTATGGCACCAAGAAAGACTCCTTCTCCTCTTGGGGGACTGAGTGTTCAAAGGGTGGTGCCAGATCAAGAATTGGTGATTTTGGAAGATGTATTGTATTGGGAATTTAGGGGGAAGGAGGAGGAGGAGAGTGTTTTTGTGAGGTTTTCATTTTCCTTGTATTTTTTTTTTCTTTTGTGTGTAGTTTAGTAATTGTAATTGTTTTTGTAGTATAGTTAATAAACTTTTCTTTCTTTTTAAGCAAGAGCCTGCTTTTTCTTATTCCTGGTCAAAAATCTCACAGCAAACACCAGGGAAAGTGTATTTTCATGGGGGCATTTGGCCTTGTGCCAGTGTCACCTGGCAAAGCAGTTTTTCCATCCTTCAAAGATGTCTCAGATAGACTTTTCTCTTGGCTTGATTAACAGGCAAAATGTCCCCTTTCCTCAGATCAGACTCCCTCTTTGCCACACTAAGTTCTAAAGGGGTCTCTCCATTGACCAAAGCACAGATGGTAAAGCACATATAGGCACAGCATTCCAACTTCTCGATATTACAGTACAGAGCACTTAAGCTAATTTTTATTAAGTCAAGCTTTATCCTTTGGTCTTGCAGGATGTCTCAGAAGGTTTTAAATCAATTTTTCCTACATCACCACTGTTCTTTACTTCAGCTATCATCTCTGTTACTGTCTGTGAGGACTCCTCTTGCAAAGGAGCCCTTGACACCAATAGCAAAAGAAAACACTGACACTACAAGAGACCTGTAATCACGCCTAAGCTTGCATTCACACTTCAGGGACATTCAAATATCTAACCTAGATCATCATCCCTTTCACTTCTACCACAGTATATGAAAACCTTTAGGATGGGATGCTAGACATAAGCCCTATTCCAGGAGCTACGTCCAAAAGCAGAGCTTTCAGTCAAACAGATAGAAACTCAGGCAATTAATCATGTCATTAGAGATCAAAAAGGAATACTGTTAGTTATTCTAAAGAGTTATATTCCAAAGAGTCATATTTCAAAGGGCTATTCCCACACAGTAACAATTCACATTAACAACACTTTTACCTTTAACCTTAGTTCTCAATGTTTATCACAAAAGTCAAACACAATAAAATAAAATCAGGCTAGGAAATTAAGTTCTGACTTGCCTTTGGTTTTTGATACAGCTCTAAAGAGTTCTCTGTTCATTGCAGCTCTTTGTGTCACCAAGACTACTCAAGAACTAGCAATAAAGGCAGCAATACATAAATACAATAGAGGCAATACAATAAAGGCAGGTGTAGAGGTGTTATGTGGCTTACAGCTCACTCATAGCTTACTAACATTTTTGCTAAAACATAGTGCAACATTAATAAGCATCTAATTTGAAATTTTACGTTTAGAACACAGATGAGTAATTAGCAAAACAGCAGTTGTTAGATGTTACATTTCAATACATTTGTGAGGGTGGAGGTGATACACAGGAGTTGTGCTTAGTACTCTAGTTTAGCAGCTAAACATTTGCTGAGTGTCTGAGTGTTAGTGGGGCTAACATCAAACACTAAACAAGAAATCATTGCTGGGACCCCAAAATCATCATCAGAATGTTTAAAAACCCAACCAAAGAAACGAAATAAAACAAAACAAACCATACCAATGACCATAAAGATAGAGAAAATATTTTTAATTTGTCTTTTAATTTGACTTTTTGGTTTGGGGCATTAGGACTGTTCTAAACTTCTTCACAGCACTAGGAATACTGAAACATTTTCAAATTTCTGAATAAAACTAAGATGATAGCATAATCACTCATTTCTGGTAATTAAGGATTTAAATAAATTTATTGCTAAACTGGTACTAAATAATATTCTCATGTTATTATCTACTAATGAGCAACCATGACTCAGTACAAGCTACATAGCTAACTCAGATCAGGTAAATATTGAAAGCTCAAAGGCAGCTCCTGAGTCTTGCTTTATTCCCTGAGTGTTGTTTAGACATCAGGCACACTCAGTGTAGACAAACTCTATTTGAGAGAGAAGGGACACACCACCAACATGCACCTGGGGATCCTTATGCTACAGTACTACCCATTTCACAGCTTCACTACAAAAGCACTTGAAAGGTATGGT
Source organism: Calcarius lapponicus (assembly GCA_039654755.1). NCBI lineage: Eukaryota > Metazoa > Chordata > Aves > Passeriformes > Fringillidae > Calcarius > Calcarius lapponicus. The sequence continues at coordinate 92,342,193 of CM077464.1, read as the reverse complement.
TCTGGGGAGAAGCCCAGAACATCAGTACTTACTTAAAATTAAAATCACTTTCGTAACAAATATACTGCTGTTTTAATTTTGAAAAAGCTGAATTCAGGTAAAACTCATCTAAAACATGAACCTTTTACCTAACACCACTCTTTCACTATGTGGTAAATTATCTCAGCTTCCAGATATACTTAAAAAATTGAGAATCCATTGCAACAAAATGCAAACAAAGCCAAACTAAACATAAAGCCATAAACATTACCTTATCTTCCCAATGGGACAGAAAATCACTATCTAGAAGACATTGGAAGTATTTCATAGAAACATAGGATCATTTCATTTGGAATAAAATCTTTAAGATCATTGAGTCCAATTTACAAAGAAAAATAAATAGTTCTTCACCTTCAGACTGACAACACTAATTAAAATCTTTGTCTTTTTATTTGAAAATATTATTGTATTTGTGCATATGAGAAAAAGTCACTAGGAACAAAATGATCTTGTAAAAGATCATGCAGTATAAGTTTCAAATGTGACAGAAGCAATGTGGCAGATTTATTATAGGTCAGTATTCAGAGCTGATTTTTTAAAAAACACCAAAAGTGTTATAAAACTATTATACTTCCTATGATCTCAAAATTCAGAAGAGTCTGCTTGTGAAAGCCTTGCAGGTTTGCTATAGTTTGTTTTGGTTTTTTTTCTCATTATTACCTTCAGCATTTATTACATCCTAAAGTGATCTTGTTTTTATCTCCATATTCTTTTTTTACTTCATGCTTGCAAATTTCATGAGTCTCTTTCAACTAAACTATTTCAATTTTCTATTCATACACTCAAGACTTCAATCACTATGGCTATTTGAAAAATTATACCACCAGCAAGAGCAGACAAGAATTTATCTTTTGTAAGCTGTAACAGAGGAAGATATTTATTTTCTTTCCTGTAGGAGAGAAAGGTTGTGACAATAAAAGGTAAATGACAGCCACAGATTTCACTCGCAAAGTCAAAACCTGGGTTTGTTTTCAGAAAAAAACATGAAAATTGTCACACATTTTTACGTTTTTGCAGCTGCCGTTTATATCTGTCTGTAGATTTACTTTTTTAGTTTCAAATTAAACTAAAAATATTACATCTACTTGTGAAAAAACTAAAATACAGGTATTCAAGACTGCAAAGACAGAGTGTTCACATGATCTTATTAATGTTAACTCATACACATGGACATGCAGAATCAGACAGAGTAGCATCTTTCCAAATAACCACTTTATTTTTTCAGGTAACTGTATCAATATGGGTAATTCTCATCGGCAAGGGTTTTTCATGTATTAAATGGAAGCATGATTCAATGAGAGCAACGGAGTCTGTCCTGGCACTGCTTGATAGAGAGGAACTCAACCATAATGTGGGATGCTTAAAAAAAAGGTACCTGTTTTTACCTCGGAGCTGGTCTGTACTAAACAAGATAAAAACAACACAAAACAAACAAAATTAAAAAAACAACCAGAAAAAAAAATTCCTTGAATTTGAATTCTCCACTGAGAGGAAAACTATGTTGCCTTAAGCTTATGTTGACTGGAAATTCAGATAGCTTCCTGAGCAATACAAAATTCAGGAATGTTACTGGATGTTCTTTAAAAATTTGATCTTTTTAAAAAAATCAATGTTGCACAGTTGCGTTTAAATGAAGCACACGCCATTTTACTTCATAGCACTATGCCAGACTTAAACATTATTCACTTTTGAAATCCGTAATTTTAAGAACACTGTGAACGTATATGGGTAGCCAGGGAGCTATCAATGAAGTTGGAGGACAAAAATTCATAGAATAAGTAGATCCACCATTGTCCACCTCCTAATATCACTGGGCCTCAAACTCTTGCATCACCAAAACAGCTCAGAAATTATATTAACACATGACCAAATCCACTGGGAAAATAATTTAAACAGAAAAATCAAATGATACCTAGAAACTGTGTAAAAGCATTTCACTACAAGTCTGAAAATCTGCCTGAAGCAATTAAGAAAAATGCCTTCACCAATTAAAACTACCCTAACATGTATGAGAGCAGCTATGAAAGAATTGCTTGCTGATTAAATAATCAAGAAGCTGATGATAAAGATAAATCAGAGTGTAGGAATTGAGGAAAATTGATAAGGGAAGGGAAGCAAAACGACTCAATCTATCATTATGCCAGAGCTAAGGAAAATCTTTCTTCACCGACAGAGCGACTGGGCACTGAAATCGTGGAAGTGGTGGAGTCACCATCCCTGGAAATGTTTTAAAAAAGACTGGATGTGGCACTCAGCACCATGGTTAGCTGACGAGGAGGTGTTAGGTCACAGGTTGGACTTGACGATCTCAAAGGTCTTTTTCAAACAAGTTCATTCTGTGATTCTGTAGTTTGAAGGCCTATTTCTCCATGAAAGCATACTTAAGGAAAGAAAGGCCAATCAGAACTTACTTTTTCAGCCAAAAGTGAAGGAAGCCTAGGCTTCTGGCATTATTGAGAGACATACTGCACTAGAGCAGCTGCTCTGTTGATGCTGGTAATTCTGCTCCCCCATGTATTCTTGCTCCTTCTATTGCCAGCTACACTATCCTGCTGTTAAATCTTGCCAAGTCCCTGCAGGAAAGAAGGAAGGCTAAAAGAAGGGCCAATAGTGCAAGGGCATGGTTTCCAAACTTTTCTCAGACTTTTAACTTGCGTCATTTCCTCTGATGGATGGCTGACATCCAAATTACCCTGTTTAGTAACTGCTAGAACTTCCCTCCTCCATCATTTCCCCAGCTGTATCATCACACTTAACGCACTTCCCCTGACTGAGTTAACACATTACTGTGCCTTTCTTATTAGACTTCACTTCATTACCCTGCTCTAGCTACCAGATGTACAAATTTACTCCTGTTAAGTTTCCCCCTCAGTCTCCCAATCCCTTCAGCCCCAAACACACCCATACACACCCACCCACACCCCCTCTCTGTCAAACTGCATTCCTGGTCCGTGCCAATAGGAAAAACACCTTCAAAAATCTGCTTTGCAGCCAACCTTCAAGCACACTTCTCTCACAATCCCTACAGATAATGGCAGTCCCCAGTGGCAAGGCCAGGAGTGCTCTGAGATTTCTGAGATGGTTAGGAGAGAAAGAAAGAAACATACAGGCAGAAGGCATTGCATGAGGCTACTCTCTTCCAAGAAAAAAAGTGGCTCTAATACACTGTAACCACATTAGGCACAAGTTTAACAAACTTCATTAACTCATTTTCCCCCAGCACCCTGTGTGAACAGGGCCCCATCTGCATTACCACACTTGCAATTGCCAATATGATCACAGCACCTAATCTGTTGCAGCCACCAGCGGCATGTGGTCTGAAACACTGCCTGTAAATTTTGGCTTTTCTTACATGTCCATGCAGTGTCTAGGGTAAGGTAGCTCTGAACTTTTAATTGGTTCTTAAATGCTACCTTGATATAAGTGGCTAGGAGAAACAGCAGTAATAAGACTACGTATTTAGGGAGCAACAACCATCTCACCACGAGAGTTGGTTTAAATCCTGCAAGAACCATGGGCTGTATGACTGTACCAGCACACACCATTTTGCAGACAAATTAAGTTTTGCTCACTGGATGTCTACTCTCCCTTTAGCCACTGAGGTACTGGACAAGAACAGTTTAAATATAAATTTAAATTTTGTTCATTGGTTCTAGCTCATCTCTATTTCCAGTGTAATCGAACATAAATCTGATCACACAGCTTGGATAATATCATTGTTCACTTTACAGCCATGGCTCACCGTCACACTGGACAAGATCACACAGGGGATAAGGTCACGGAAACTCTCTGTGTGTCTTCTACCCTGTGATGTTATCAGGTACTCAACCCTAAAGCAATAGAAATACACTGATAAAAGAGGGGAAAGGGAACTGTGATAATAAATCAACTCAACTGCAGAGAAAGTACCAGGGAAAACAATATTGATTTTTTTTTACAAGTCAGTGCACAGATTTGTCAGACAAAAGAATAGAGATGTCAAAACCCACAGAATCAAACAAACTAATATTAAGAGAAAAACATCCACACTACCTACAAATGCTAGAATGTGTGCATAGTGATGTTTATCAGGAAGATGAATGTATTTTATCATACTCAGAAAATTTAAAGTAAATATTTATATGATCTGTATTTAGAAGCTACTGCTTGCCCCACACTGATTTCGCATTAAGATATCTAAGTAGAGTCAGGCAGAAAGGGAGTCCACTGCAGAAGGAAAGTGCCTCTGGCCCAGTGAACAAAAGATGCTTCGCTCCTCACCTCGGGGAGGTGACTCAGTGGTCACCACCTCCCCAGGTAATAGCAAATTATCTTGCTTCTCTTCAGTGACTTAGAGGAGCTTGCTTTCTGAAATGGCCATGTTATGCTCCTGGAAAATAGGGGATTGGCCTGGGGAGGTCAAGCAGACAAGACTATATTGGAGAAGGAAGATATTTGAGTTCTATTACACTAATGAAATTAAGTATTAAAATTATATAACCTATTAAAATAAGTAAAATAGACAAAATCATACACTTTGATTCTCTCAGTGAGGATCATAAACAAGTACCAGTTACATGAAATGCTGAGTGTAAGAATAGGAATAACTAGCAGTTCAGAGCAGTGATTCATCTGCTATCTAACACTTATTTTTAATAAATTCAGAGAAAATAAGGTCAGAAGGACTCTTACTTCAAATATTGTGTCCTGTGGAACAGAAGCCCTTAAACACTGTTCCCCTTAGTTGTATTCCCAAAGCCTTTTTGGCAAAATCAATTATTTTAGAAAGACATTTAACATTGATTTGAAGACTTTATAAGGTGTAGAAATCATGGTAAACTGTGCTAGTACCTCCATGCCCTCACTGCTACAAATTACTACTAATTTCTCATTCAAATTTGGGTACCTTTAACTTCCCACCAATAACTTTTCTTTCTTAAATTACAGAGGCAAGATTTTCTCACCATAAAGGCATTTGGGCATTATAATCACAGCACTTTTAAATCTTCTTTTTTTAAAAAGGGAGAGACTGAATTCCTTAAAACTCTCATTATATTTCTCAGCACAAGAGTTACTTTTGTGGTTCCTTTTAACAATACTTTTAACCCTTTGCAATTCTGGAGCTGCAAGGGGCTGTTACTCACATGGATGTGGTTTGCACCTGTGCCCATCTGGAGATGAACTGATGTCATTTCCCTGATTCACAGGACTTCAGCACCTTTCATGCTACTGCCAGTAGGGTACCAGGCATACCCATGGCTACATGCCATGGAATGTGTGCCAGGTACGAACTAATACTGAACCACAAATCTGTGGTTCAGTATTAGTTTTCACTGTAAAAACATTATGCTTTAGCAAATCTTGATATTCTTTAAATTGGACATGCTGTTTTCATTTGCTTGGCCTTGTTTTTATTATCGTGCTTTTATTTCCATTGAATGACAAGCAGTGCCAAAAAAGAAGAAAATAAACTGTGTTTCATTTTTGCAGAATGGTCATAAGAGTCTTGTTTAGGGAAATAAACTATAGTAGGAGTAGCAGACCAGTTCTAGGCATCACTGGAAAGGTAAGCAGCTGCCTTGATTTTCCATACCTACACTTCACCAGCTGCCAGCATGCTAAAAGTATTATGAACTTTCAAATACTCCTGAATTTTATATGTACATTCATGTCTACAATAGGATTTTTGTTTTCTTTTCCCATCTCTTCAGTCTCTGAAAGGGTTATTCAAGAATAAGTAATGCAATGCAAAGAAATATGTATCATTTTATACCCAATTATTTGATATTGCATCTCTGAACAGTCAGAAAAATCTATTAAAATAGAAGCTGAAATTAAACTCTTTTTCTGACAGTAGTTTCCCCTTTGCAAACTTCCCAAGCTTAAAACACATCCATGCCATGAGCCACACCAGCAGAACACTTGTGCCTGAGGTTCCCTTCTCATGGGACACTTCCAATTACTAAAGAAAAGTGAAGTGCATCATAGCCAAAGTTTTCATAGCTTTCAGCACAGTGAAGCAGCCGCCTGTGCCTGTGAATCCTTCTCATAGCATGGGCAATTCCCAGTTCCACCACTGAATTAGAGCCCCTTCATGATGGAGACACAGCACACAATTTAAAACATGGTCTGATTAAAATGCCAGTATTTCAGAAGGCTCACAACTAATTTTATTTGCTTGGCACAGAACCACAGAATGGAAACTGCCTTTCCATGATCTCTTCACGAAAAAGCAGTTCATTGGTAAACAATATTTCAGAAGCAGAACCTGTGTCTTTCCTGTTTGTTTTAAATTTTAAAAGCCAAGTAATATTGTGCTGAAGTGAGGGCTATTAAGGCAGCCAACCTTCAGCAACTTAAATGCTCTGATAGTCCCAAGAACCTTTAGGAAAAAGGGTGATAGTTCTAAATGCACTATACACAGGAGAAATACAAACCACAGGATTAAGTGAGCAAGACTTTTGAATAAACACCTACATGTGATAAATGATACGAGCAGGAAATAACAAGTCTTGCAGAAAATACACTTTTTCCAATATACACTGTTTTTTTCGTGTTTATCGGGCCTCCCAAACATACAAAAGTTGTTTATTTGGACATTGTACAGGCTATTTACTACCTGGACTTCTGAATTCAAGCCCACAGTTTAAGCCTATGGAGTCATGAAAAAATTCCACCAAGGGCTCTAACAGTGGATTCCTTGTCCTTATCTTTGCATTTTTATGAAAACATGTAGACCTCAAAAAACATCCCATGTAGCCATACTTCTCAGATATAAACAAAATCCTATCTACTATTGTAGCAAGAAATTGTTCTTCCTATTATTTTCCTTAGAAAACTCTCTCCTACTCTAACCTCTAATGATTAAAGTGAATGCTTTCCTTCCACTTTCCTGCAAAAATTAAGAGAATTCTCTCTGAACAAAAACCAAATAAATAAAAAAAATCTGTAATCATTCTTAAAGAGGTTAGAAAAACCACAATTGTGAATTCAAGGTTTTTATATGACAACTTCATATTACTTATCTTACTAAAAACAATTTAAAATTACATTTACATTCAAAATTCTTGGGGGAAAAAAACACACTCCACTGATTTCATCATTTAATGCTTTATTTTTCCATTTCAAGTGTGTGACTTACAACATGGGCAGCTACACTGAGTATTTCATGGGAGACTACATCTTTACTCTCTTCCTGAATGTCCTGCTTTTGGCTGGGATAGTGTTAGTAAAACTGAGTGCCTGTTCCAACTCATCCAGTACTTCCCTCCTTCAGAGTCTCCTGCCTGGCTCACTTTTCCCTATCTGCTGACATAACATCAGTATTGAATGGCAACAACCAAAACATTCATGACAAACTTATCTTGCTCAGCCTGTGCAGCTATTTGTCTGTTTTAGAGACAAGTTACTCTTATGAAAATCTAACATGAGCACAACATGCCTGCTGGCATTTTTCCTTTGCACCAGCACATCATAGGAGCATAACAAGGCTCATCCATCATCTGCACTAACCATGGACTGAGGTGAAAGGTTAGGAGTCAGGGATTGGAGAAAGTCAACTGCAAGGGGACAGAAGGCATGCTGATAGGTAAAAGACTGTATCACTGTCATCTACTGGCAGCAGTGACTGACAAAGACAATATTATTTAGTAATACATGACAATTATCCATTTATTTCACATTTTCCTTTTGTTCTTCACAGCTGGGGAGATGCAATAACTTCTGCTGAAAGTTCATGAGAGACTTTTATGATTTCTGCCATGTCTGTAGTGCACAGCATCTGCTCAGCTTTTAGAGGTGACCCCTCAGTGAGAGGCTCATAATTTTAGGTTCCAGGTTCAGTCATTTTGCCCTACACAGATAAGATTTCTTATTCCTCTAGAGGGTTCAAGAAAGTCGTGTGAAAGAAAATGGTCTTGCCACTGTCAGATGTTCCTGATAGCTTTGTTCTGGAGATTTTTCTCTGCAGGGATGTTCTTTTTAAAACCCCATCATTATGCTAAGACTTCCTTAAATCCCACAAGCCTTAGAAAATAAGCCTCTCTCTGAGCAGGGCTTCTCTTTCACTCCCAATTATCCATTCTAGAATCTCAGCAACAGTTTTCCAATTTCTAAGACAAATATTTTCCATTATTCTAAATCTCTTAATCATTGACAGTTCTTTTCCGTTATTCTAAATCTCTTAATAGTGACGGCCTAACCAGTAAAAAATCATGCTTCACTTTTTTTACTTTCATTTTTCCACAAAATTAAGAAGCAAAATACCAGTATCTTTGGGATTATTTTAAGAAGAGAGACATGTTTAGCAGTCTACTAAACAATTGCGTGTCCTTCTCTCTCAGAAAGATTCTATGTTGCAAAAACAGTAAACTAATATAAAGAAAGTTTCCTAAATTACTTGACCTTCCTTTCAACGCTTCACAGTCCAATGAGCAAAGGATAGGACCACTGATCTCAGAGGGGTATTTTAGGAAAACATCCCTACAAAACATATGCAGAAATATGGTAGCCTGGATCTAAAAGAAATAGTCTCCATGTCTTAAACTTCTGATAAAGATAAAAATAGAACCAGAATCTGTGACTGTCTTTTGAAAAGCCCAGGTTAAAATGTAAATGTCTTCAAAATTTAAATGTCCTTCAAGAAATAATCGGGGTTTAAGCCCTGAAGGGATCTCTTAACCAGCCAGCCAGCCTTATTTTAACATTCATTATGTATCTTTCAACTATTCTATGCTAGACCGAAAAACTTTATCTTGGCTAAAGAGCTGTTTGCCCAACAATTGCAGAGATTTTTGCCCTAGGACTTGTCTGGATGTGTGAGTTGAAGAAGCCCCTGTCCAACCCATAGGAAATATCAGTGCTTGCCCCTTCTCTCTGCATGGTAGCAGCTCCCAGGGAGCCTCACTCGTGCTTTCCAGCCAGAATGAAGAGCTCTTCCACAGCTGGCATCTTTTTTCACCTCAGAAATACTTACATGCAGCAATCAAGTCACTGCAACCCTTTGTTTTTCCTTTTCTCAGCCTAACAGCTGGAGGTTTCTAAATCTGCCTTTCAAAAGCCTTTACATCATCTTTGCAGCTCATTTACGCACTGGGCCCACATTTAAAATATGATCACAGCCAGACTGTGGGGAACAGAACCATATTTAGCTTCTCAATATCTGTCTCACTGACTTGGTTTAAAGAGGTAAAAATCACCTACTTATTGATCCTCTGTGCTCATGCCTAAGGATCACATTAGCCATTTTGTCAGCACAGCACTGAACTCAGTAGTTGAAAATAATGCTGCAAAAATGCTGTTAATGTTCCAGTATGACACAGTTTATAGCCAGAAATTATGTCACCTATTATATGAATGTCAAAAATATCACATTCCTTTTTCAGTATTCCAGCCCAGAATTAATTGGAGGTCCAGAACCAAGGAGGTGAAAGTGTACATAGTACAGAGTGCTAGTCTTTCTTTCAGTCACAGCCTTTCAATGTTTTACATGCATGTCTTCATTTCCACAAAAAGATAAGTATATAATCTTTCATAATTTTCCATCCTGTTTTATTCTGTTTCACGTAGGATTTATTCTAGCAGAACTACCATACAGTCTTGGAAATGATCAAATCACCAGAAAGTTATTATCTTAGGTGTATACAACAGGAAAACTCAGTATAAAAGATAAAGAGTAACTTAAGGATTTTAGTCTTTAGTGGAACATTCTTTTTATGTGCCAAGATCCTGAAATCTTACATCAGCCAGCACATTAAACTCCCAGAAGGCAGCAGAGTAAAGGTTGATGCGAAAAAGCATTTGGCTGCTGAAGGAGACACTCTATAAAACTATTAATCCTCAAGAAGGACAACAGAGCTTACACTAAGAGTGAAATATGTGCAATTGAGGGTGCTACCCATTTCATTATTGATTACTGAATGACCCAACACGCAATCTGCTGCAAGGAAGCAATGGCTCCACTCTTCTCCATCACCTATTTCTTAACACTGAAGTTCTGAGGTCTCAGATTTTCGTATCATAGTCATGCTGCTTTTTCTTAAGGATTTCTGGTTTTTGTTTTTGCAGGCACGTTAAGTCAAGACTATTTAACGGTAATGCCTGACTATGAAACACTAGAGAAAAAAAAAAGGAAAAAAAAAAAAGCACCAACAAAAAAAAAAAAACCTGCACCAAAACAAACCTACTGCTCATTTAGAAATATTTTTTATTTGCAACTGTAAAAAGCATTTAGGTAATTTTGACTATTAAATCAGTATCAGCCCTACCTCTGAATTCAAACTTCCCCATGCTGGGAACAGCCCAGAACCCTTTCTTCTTCTGAGAAAGGCTCTTTATTACTCATCAGGCATAGCAAAATCTAATGTCAGCATAAGGCTGGGAGGTTTTTCTCTTGTTGCTAAACTCGAGGTAGCTGCAGGAGCCGATGAGGCATGCTCAGAGCACACAGCCATTCTGCCTCCTCAGGGAGCTTAAAGCTGCCCAGAGAGTAAGATCTTAGACTGCTGAGACCAAATGTGTAAAATAAGGGCAGAAATATTAACTTAGGAAATAGCTCAAATCTTCTTCCTCCTTTTATCTAAAAAAGCTGTCATTTTCTTTTGATCACAACAGAAATTCCAGGCTCATTCACACCATTTAATGCTAATCCCTGCAAGACGGTGGATTTCTTAGCTGTCCTTCTGACTACATAAGTAAAATTTTCTGTTCAAATACTATTAAGCTTAGAGTTTTGAGTTTCTCTAACTCTACTCTCAATTACCTGTTCACCTCTGATTGTACAGTAAGGTCATCCAGATGACTCAAGCTGCTTCAAGCACACTGTTTTTAGCACCTCAGAAAAATCTCACTAGGCACTTATATGTCTACCAAAAATATGTTTTGGTGTTTTAAATCTGTCCTTTAATGAAGTCTCCAGGTAATATCTGGGCTTCATTATGTGCCTAATGAATAGGTACCTTTGGAAAAACAGTAATTTGACATAATCTGTGAATGGAGTTTTTGGAATCCACGTATAATATGGGATTAATGTAATTTTATTGATGTAAGTAATACAAAGATACTATTCCCAATTCAGTTTCAGATTTGCAACATTTGGTTTTTGCAACAGAAAAATCATACTTTTAAGGTGCTAACTGAATTATATATTGCTCTCTTTCTGTCTTTCACAATTACTCTCTATTCAGAAATGTGGCTTCCCTACAAGGACAGTACAAACATCTGAACTCCACAGATTAATTTACAGTGGAAATTACTGGGTTTTCATGCCCAAATCACTGTCAATTCTTATGTATTGCTGGTATGCTTCAAGCAGTGAATAAAGAACAAGAAGTTGGCCCTTGTTCTCAAAGGGATACAATCTATGACTCAGCAGCAGAAAACTGATAGATTAGATATGCAGAGAAACACAGAAAGACAGTGAAACATTGGTTAATGTGATTTATCAGTTAAACAACACAAACAATACGGAAAGGTAGATGCAAACCAAGTAAAAGAAAATTCTACTTTGATAAAAGACTTGCAGTGTCCAAACTGTAAGCAAGTCACGTACCCTCCACCTGTTCAAATGAGACAGTGAAGTCATTGGTTTGTCATAAATTTGTTTTCACTTGACTGCAATTTGGCTTTGCAAGGTTACTTCTGATTCCTATTCCAAGAACTTAAAGGTTCATAGATTTGCAGGGGCAAAGATCCTGTGTCAAACTACTAACACATGACATTATGTCGAATTACTTAAAATATTTTGGAACAGCCACTGCCAAGTATTTGAAGGCTAAATTCCATTAGTGATCTGACTCAGAAGAACTCTTCTGTTTCCCTGATGTGTGCCTGTGGCCTCCCGACATATTTCCAAGTTCTTTTCCAAGGTGTGCTTTCTCTCAATATTTTTTGAAATCTCTAAGTCTCCATTCGATGTGGAAAATAATGTCTAGGTAACCCCTCTGTGCATCCTCTGACATTTTATTACTGTCTTTTGTTAGCAGTTACCTGGTTTTGTTTTGCAATGAAGAATAAAGTCAGCAAAGTCTAACAGGATATACTATTCAATCAAATTATATAGCACCAACTATACAAATAAACTCTTTGTCTCAACATTTGGTTGCTCTTTTCAGTTGAAAATGGGGTCAGTAAGATCACTCCATCTGTAAATCTGTCTCTGTGCAACTGCCAACCACACACTTCACCAGGTTTTAGCATTCTTCAGACTTTTTGATAAGCCTTAATTTGGACTTCTTTATGCTACATTTTGTCTGATGTAACTCAATGCAACATTTTTTCCTAAAAAACAAAAAAGGAAAAGACAAAAAAAAGACCCAACCTTGCTTAGCAACAATGAAATAGAATCAAAGAATATTTCAAGTTGGAAGAGACCCATAAGGGCAGTAGGAGTAGATATTCCTATGGATTTTGAGTCTACATCTAGCCTCCTTTGGCAAGGAACATCATGGATTTCTGCATCTGTAACAGAATGCATTACATAGCTTTAAATATTCTGTATCTGATCCTATAATATTCTAAACATTTTTAAATACTCTTATCTGGTAATAAAATCATACATAATAAAACAGCATCAAACTCTACTTTGGTCTACTCTATCTCTCTATTATAAAGTATTAAATATTAAACAATTTAGATAAAAGAAAGATGAAAAAGAGGTACTCTTCCTATCATAACTTAGCATTAATATTTCATTAAAGTCCAGATGTGACATATTATTAAATAGTGACTTTTTTCTTCAGGAGTATTTCTTCTTATCACTGCATTTTTAAATAATTATACTAAAAATTATTTTTTTTCTATGAACTGTTTAAATTTTGAAATAGAAAAGTTAAAGGATTCTGTATTTTTATGAACTGCACAAGACTGAACCATGGCCAAAGTCACTATACTTGAGAGATTCCAAATATTTTATGTTTTCAATTATTTTTTGGAAATTTAGGGTAGCACTGAATGACATTTTCTTCTACTTTTCAAGCAGACTATTTTTTTGCCACAAAGGTGTAAAACTTCCAAGAGCAAATCTGCCCAAAATACAAGGAATGAGTTTTCATTTTATCTAGGGATCTGAATGAGAGAAGGCAGGAAGGCAATCTTTCATTCAAATGTTGGGGTGTTTTTTTTTTTTTTTTCAAAATATATGACAATGAGCAAATAAATTCAGTAATTAAGGTTTTATTTCCTTCCAATTGCTGAACATGCCCTTCCCATTTCTCCTAGCTAAAGTTATTGCCACCAGGTCACCAGGTTTTCCACAGGCTTTTGGTGATTGTGCAAAGCATTTGTATTGATGGCTTTTTTTTTTTCTTAAATACACGATCCGTAGCCTGTTCCCACCTCTATTTATATCACCATGAGCTCTTTCCATTCTATACTTGTTAGTACCAAGACTGTATTAATGTTCTGTTGAGCTGCTTTGTGTCGCATTACACATGCTTCGGCCAACACGACTCCAGCACTTAATTGCTGTCTTATCCTCTCAGGCCAGGAACTATTCAAAAAATAAGAATTTCATTAAGTTGTAGCTGAAATTTTATCTCACTTAAAGTGCATTATAGTTTATATGTACTTTCTTCTTCCTAAGGCTGGTTCTTAATAACTCTAGCCAGACAGTAAATAATGCAGCAATTGCTTGCATCACTTTCAGTGTATTGTGTAGGAAAGGCAAGTGACCCTTGGAGCCTGTACTATTTTGCTGAGATAAATGCACAGTGAAATAGCTCGTAACACATCACAGACACACAAAAAAGAGAAGAGTTGGTAAGGCAGGTACATGTATCACATAGCACAACATAGACAAAGTTGAGATTAGTGATGATGTACTTATCATCCCTGGACAGTGTACATCCTAGCAGTTACACCTCGGATGATCAGAAGCTTTTGGGTACACACACATCATACAATAACAAATATTTCAAACTTCATGGCAGAGAATCATTGCATTATCAGTGCTGGAAGAGACCTGCAAGATCATCCAATGTGACTGTCACCCAGCACCACCACTGTAACCCCCAAACCACATCACCCAGCACCACACCCAGATGCCCCTTAAACACATCTAAGCACAGTAACTCCACCAGTCCCCCGGGAAACCTATTCCAATGTCTGACCACTCTTACAGTGAATTATTCTTTTTCTAATATCTAATCTCCTCTGTCTCAGCTTAAGGTCATTTCCTCTTGTCCTCTCACTGCAATCAAGGCAGAAAAGACCATCCCTGCCTCTCTACAGCCCCCTTTCAGGGAGCTGCAGAGAGCAGTAAGGTCCACCCTGAGCATCTCCTTCTCCAGGCTAAACAACCCCAGCTCCCTCATCTGTTCCTCACAGGACTTGTTTTCTAGAGCCTCCATGAGCATTGTTGCCATTATCTGGACATGCTCTGGTCCTCCCAGTGTCTTTTTTAATGTGTGGGGCTCAAAACTGAGTGTAGATCTTGAGCTATGACTTGACCAATGCTACATGGAGGGAGACTTTTTTTCCTTCAGGATAAAAAATGTATTTGTTTTTGCTGTCACTGTCCAGTGCCTTAGTCATAAATGCTTGACTCACACTGTCAGGCCCTGTTCACACCCATATGCACACATAAACTTGGCGCACAAAAGCTCATGGACTGTAAGTACAGTAGGTCACTATAGAAAAAAAAACAACCAACACAAAACAAGCAAACAACAACAAAAAAAAAAGAGACAGGAAAAGAGACATTGGCAAGATTATCAGTAACAGATTTGTGTTATCCCATCCTACAAAGTTCTTCTAAGAAAGTGGAAAGCACTTGTTAGTGGATAAACAAACTGAATGGGTTAGATAGTGACATTTTTCATCTTGTTCCCTTTGTTTATTCAAGTGAGAAAAAAAAGATCAATATTCATGAAGGTAAAAGCACAAATATCATTGGGGCAGGATTACCACAAGCACTGCAATTTCATACCAATTACTTTCTACACAGACAAAGTGTAAAATTAGTTTTAGCTACTTTTGCTCCCTATGGCCACATTAAACAAAGCCACAGAAGTTGTTTGCTTTCTTATATGCTCATTAATAACAGACATCGATCAGCCTAATTGCAAGTGCACATTTATACATCACTGCTGAAGTTATTTATCTCTGCAAAAGGTATTCACCTTTCCCATTAAGTTATTAAGTCACAATTGTTTTCAAGAACATTTTATAAGGGCTTCCATAAAATTACAGTATTTAGAAAGAATGCTGCTTGACATCTCCCATGTAATTGTTTTCTGTAGAAGACAGTAATTAAAGATCAACTCCACAAAACTAAAAATGTATTACAATCCGTAAAACTTATTCATCATAATGTGGACCTGTGATGGAGTTTATATTGCGCAGGAAACATTTTTGTATATAAACACAGGAGAATCTATCACTTTCATAACTCATCATCATGTCACTGTATTACAGCACTCAGCTTTTCTACAAGATGGAGTTAATCAGGATCCTTAATTGACTGTCATAGGGGAGTGTTTCTTTTCTTCACTTTATTTTCATGTACATCACAGACAGCAGGGGAACTGCTGCCCTTGTCATTTAATCAGACACAAGTTCACAGGTAAGCTTAACTAAGTCTGCCAAATGGATTCACTCCCTGGTTTGCTGGAATGAACTAATCCCATAGCCAGCTTCAACATACACAACATAATTTACCCCTAAATTCCAATGTGAAATAAACTGACCTGATCCCTTGAGAGACAAACAGAGATACATAAGAGACACAGACAACATTATAACCATGTCACATTACAATCCACTAAGATGGTCCTTCAGCATTATTCTTGCAACTTCATAAACCTCAAAGTACCTCATAAAGACCGCCTTGTTGGCATAGTGTAAAATCCCAGTCTCTTAAGCTGCCAAGCAGCCTTCTGATGAGTTGACAAATAAAAATTGATTACAAAAACAAACAAAAACAAATAAACAAACAAAAATAACCATGTCAAATGGCAAACCCAAAGCAGTCTTTGGAGTGATAGAGACTGCAGACTTGATAAACATCTGCAAGGAACTGAGCTGAAATTTTGAAAGCAGAAAGGCACCATGGTAAAGAAACAGGGGAATGCTCCATCAGCTTGGAGCTGCCAGCTCCCAAAGAAGCATCAAGAAATGCAACTTCAAAGTGAAAGATATGAAATCTCTGTAAAAGTGGCTATGAAATAGCAGTACCATTCTGAAGAAGCTATACACATGTGCCTGCAATAACTGGAGCTCCACAGGATCACAAGAAGCAGCAAAAGAGGCTTTCGTGTTCCCTGACCCTGGAAATTACATATTTTGGGGTTTTACTTCAATATTGCTTTTAGTCCATTTACCACTGTAAACATTACCTCACAGCTCAAAGAATCTCTGAAGATCAAGACAGAAACACCTTCAATTTCCCAGAGCAGTCCTCTGCTAGTGCAGACTTTTAAACCTTCAGCAAACCACCTGATTGTACCTCACCTCCATGCTCTTGGCAGTTTCTGCCATGGCCAGTCCCTGTCTCCAGTGAAGGAGATCACTCCCCTGGCTGTCGGGTGTTCTTTACTTGCGTAACTACCTGCAAACAATGGTATCCTTGTCTAAATCGAGCAGGAGACAAAGGAGTGCAGAAGGCACCGACAGGGATGGCTCTCTTCAGCAGCACAGGTTTCAAGCCAGCTACATTCTCCACAATGGACGATCTCTGGGAACCAGAGATGTCTGAAGAGTTGCTGCAGCTGTGCAAAGCTTGGTGTTTTGCACACCACTGATGAGCTTCCTTGGGATGGCACTCTCCTAAAAACTAACATAATACTGAAAAAGAAAGGCAGTGTATTTGCAGTTTGCAGGGCATACCAAATGATTTTCAGAGGCTTATGTTATAGGCTTGATCTTCTGACTCCTAAGATTACTGTGTAGGCAGCAGATTATACATGCATATCCCTCCTGGTATATTCTTGCCCTTTATGAATTATTTTCTGATCATAAGGCTATAGAATTAAACGACAGACTGTACAACTTTAGTTGACCTTTTATATCTTCTGTATGTTTGAGCAATCTTAATGTTATTCTCTAAAGGAAACATCAAATTACTCACATTTCAGAGGATTTCATTTTATTTTTCTTATTAAAAGGAGAGTTTTAAAAATTTTCAGAATTTAAGTAATTTGTGAGTCTTCCTTAATTTAATCATTTTATTGATTGTTAATAGAACTCCTGCAGAATTGGGTTTTGCCATAAAGTTTATGAATTGTCTTTTAGATTTCCTTAAATCTTTTACGTACCTACTATGCCCATCTCAATTCTTCTTTTCTTGGCTTATTCCTTACTTTCTCCATTATTATTTAGTTCATTCCTACATTGCCATTGAAACAAATATAAATACACCATTTCAGACTTTTGAGAAGATCCTCTGGAAGTTCTTTTCCTTGAGGACATCCAGTTTACTGGATGAATTTACTAAACATTGAGACCTAACAACTACCTTTGAAGTCACTGACATTAGGGGTGAATGGCTGCTGCCAAATAGAAGCAACAAGTCCTTTTTTTGAGACCTTAGGTAAAGGTCTGGAAGAGATCTGCACTCTGGAGACCTACAAGAAAGCAGCTGTGAAGGCATCAGAACTGGCAATGAAACCAGTGGATTAGTTGTAATAGATTATCCAGACTGTCTAAAACTTATTTCCCATTTATGTATGGGTTGAATAAACAAAATTATAGGTAAACTATGTAAGAAATGTTATTATTTCTTACAGCTCCATGTGATGATTTTTAAGCTCAAACAACCTGTCAAACAAAGATGCTTTTATATCTGAAATTGAAGCACCAGTTTTTGAGCTAACTACAAATCTAACTCTTAGTCAGAAAAAGTCTACTACTTGTACGCAAAAGAAAATGTTTTCTCATCCCTTCAGTTACAGACTGGAAAAATCCCAGCATCCCAGACAGTTTCCCTATATCCTTTTAGGGAAAGCTCTATCAAAACAAAGAAGAAAAATGAAATTTTCTGACCATTCAATGCACTGTAATCTTCAGCCTCCTTCATGAGTTGTTGTAGTCAATGCCTGGACCTACATTCTGTCTGTTTCAAGCCCCAGCTGGAAAGAAGACTGGAAATACTTCATCAGCTCTGAAGCACTGGAGAAATCCACTACAAATAAAATTTTTTCCACCAGGATTTTTATTTATTTACTTTCCATCATGCTTACAGGTTTTTCATTCCTTGGGAGCAACATGAAGCCACTGGATCATGTCAGTTAATCATGCCATAATATACCTAATACTTTTAAGTATAAAAATAGAAAAAAATCTAATCCTTCTCATCTCTGTCTCCCCTTCAAATGGCCCAGAACCAACAGTTCATCAGTCCTTCTTAAGACATCACAAACTAAAATTTAAAAGGCCAAATCTACTGTTTTTCCTTTCCTGTCAAGTTAATGCTGAGAGTTTGATACAGTATTATTTTTTCTTTATCTAATTTCTAGCAAGTGCCTTTCCTCAAAGAAAGAAAGATTTGGGATATATATACAACACAAATTAATTCCTCAGGAAAATGGCTTAGACCAGATGTCTGTGAGCTGTTAGCCACATGTTGCCAGTTGAGCCTTTTGTTGTCATAAGCTACATACAATTCTTCCAAGTATCGTTCCTTCCTTCTAGTATCACCAACTAATCTGATTGAAAGACCAGACAGTAGGTTCCAAATCCCCAGATGGGGACTGCCTGTAGCTGCTAATAATTTTCACACCGGGAAAAAATAAAAAGCTCTTTTCATGTTAAGGGTGTTTTATTTTATTTTTAAAAAGATACCTCAGATCCGCATCTCTCCACATACTCATTCAAACCACTTGCAAACATTCTTGCACATTTTCACAGTCTGTTGCCAAAATATCTAAGACCAACAGCATCAAATTACTTCCCCATCTTTTTGATTTTCAGACTCACACTTTTTTTTGGCTAGTGTGATGGCTGAGGAAATTGCAAGGTGCTAAAACAATCAGATAAAACAAAACAGACCATTACCTCCTCTTACTGGCATATCCTGCTCTCCGTATGGAACTTTCATATTTGAATAATGATAGAATTGGCTGTCTTCTAGCCACCTCTATTACAAAACCAATGCACTTACAAGAATGGAATTAGATGGGAAAAAGAAATAGGAAATACCTTGAACAAACATAAACCTTCAACCAGAGGGAGCCTGAGCTAATACTGCACATCCAAAATGAACTTTCTCATGTAACTTTCTCTAAACTCCTAACATTTGCACTGAGCTATATACATTTTTCAGCTATATACAGTATCAAAATATAATACACTTACATAAACCTTTTCAATTTTACTGAATTCATTTATTTATTAAAATTGAAATCTTAACATAAAAATGTACATTTTTTTTTCCTCCAACAAGCACTTTGTTTTTTTCCTTGCCATACTGCAGAACTGGAACATTTGAGACTTCTAATCTTTCTCCACAGAACTGATGTCAAAGTATAGTGCAGCCTGATTTTAAAAAACAGAAATTATAGAAAATCTCCTTTCCCAAACTTCAGCAGCTGAGCACTGAGGACCATCATAAGAAGGCAAAATGTTAGAGGTTATTTTTCCCTTGCTATCTCTGAAAATGCAACAACATGTAAAATGTGTTATCTTTCCCATTAATGCAAAATGAAATGTGGTTTTGCATGCTGTCTTATAGAGATCTGCAAAACAGGAAATGATTTCTTGATGGGTACAATGGCAATCAGAAGCATCAACTGTGTTACTATACAACATGGAAGTTATCTTTTATCTTAGAAAGCTGCATTTGCTTGAGTTGAAGCAAATGTTCATTGACCTGGAGGCCTGTCAGGAATTATATCATACCTAGAGAAACTCAGTAAGATCAAAGATCATTTTCCACAGTCCATTTAAATTTCCACCTACCCTACACCTTCATGCTCTTCATTCAAAGCCAAAACTTCACAGATAAATTTGCATCTCCTTTTCCAAATTCTTTCATTTATGCTTTTCCAGATACCTGTATTTCTATGTGCAGACAGAAATTAAAGGAAATAAAAATTCTGTAGTATTTCCACTTAACCAAGAAATATACAACCCTAGCTTTAAAAAAACAGTTCTATTCCTCTACTGTTTGCAGTTCCAAGTCCTTTGCTGTTTGCCATCAAATTTACAAATGCTTTCAGAATGACTGTTCTTTAGGGAACACATCATATCCTCCAGGTTCAAGAATGACCCATCTCCACCTGTAGGAAATCAGGCAAAAATTGCAGGAGACCCATGTGGTTAAATAAGGAGCTCCAGACTAAACTTAAACAAGAAAGGGAGCCATGCAAGGGAAGGATGCAGGCTCAGGTCACACAGGAGAAATATGTAGGTACTGAACATCCAAGGACGTGATTAGGAAAGCCAAAGCCCACCTGAAGTCAAATCTAGGGAGGGACATGAAAGGCAATAGGAAGGGCTTCCAGAGACCTACCAACAGCAAAAGGACTCATAGGTGAAAAAGCAGAACTGACACTGAATGAGGCAGGGAACCCAGTGACAATGGACATGGGTAAAGGCCAAGGTGCTTCACCTAGAACTTCATTAATAAGACTTCCTTCAGGAATCCCTGGACTGAGTCTAATGAAGGGGCATGAAGATTGGAGTATATAAAAAAAACTAAGTGCTTGAGAAAGCTAGAACTGTTCAGTATATGACAGAGAAGGCCCACAGTAATCTTAGCAATGTGTGTGAAAAGGTAGAAATAAAGATGATGGAGTCAGACTCAGCCATATTCAGCGGCATGGCAAGAGGCAAGGGGCACAAACTGTAATAGAAGAAATTTCATTTTAACATCAGACAAAAAAATTCATTATTCAAACACTGGAACAGGCTGCCCAGAGGTGTTATGGAGTAGCCATTCTTGGAAATATTAGAAACCTAACTGGGCACAGTCCTGTGCAACTTACTTTAGCTGCCCATGTTTTGTGCATGACCGGTGGAATAGGCCATCTCCTGAGGCCCTTCCAAACTCAGTGATACTGTGATTCCAGAAAGGGCTACAAACCATGCATCACAAGTACCTCAAAAATAAAAGCTAGGAACTTCAAACATTTGATTTGAAAATGTTTCACTGACCACATAAGACAGATGTCAGCAGTGGAAAAGCAATCTCTGAAAGATTTTTTTTAAAGGGACAAAAGAATCTAGCACTTTGTTCTGCCACACAAAATCTCATTATTCAATAAAGATCTGAAGAACTTATGGAATTTAAATAATAATTATTCAGTGATGTAAATAGCCACTAACAATCATCAAGTGGTAATGATTTTGTGTGTTATAAACCTTGATGCCCTTCAATACTTTGTAAATTATCTGGAATTAAATAAAAACTGACTCTCTATCAGATATGTAAATCCACCAGAGTGGGCAGAATATTAAGTAAGGTAGACAGGGCAACTGTGCAGAGGGATCTGGAAATTAATTTAGTACATTTAAGCCCATTCTTGCAGCACATACCTTAATACAGTCAAATAGATACAGAAGCAAGGAATACCTGCTTGAATTTTACTGAAGGACTCTATCCAGTAAAATAGTGACTTCATCACTTATGACTCCTAAATAATTGTCAAACTGTGAACAAAAACTTCCAGCCCAGTTTTGCCACCCCAAAAAAGGCTACTGAGAGTGTGTGTAAACACAATAGCAGTATGTGAGAATATCAAGATACACTTTACCTCTTTGTGATCTTGATGAGAACTACAGTGAAGATACTGTAATTCTACTCTCAGAAATAATATGTAATTATATCTAGACAGAGGAAGCACAGAGGTGATTTAGACTAAACAAAGCCTCACGTTAATTTCAAGAACTGCATTGGCTTAGTTTACCAAAAGAAGATTAAGTTGTGATTTTGAGTGAATGACTATTTTCATTGAAACAAGCAGTTTAAAAAGCTGTTTAGTGGAGAAGAGTAAAAGCAGAACCATAAGTGATCACTAGCACTAAACAAATTCAAATAGAATTAAGTTGTCATTTTTAACAATGAGAAAGAATATTGAATCACCTCTTACAGGTTTGAAATTTAGCTTACCTACACTTCTGAAAAAGTAGGATACATTATGAGTTTTTAAGCTGTATGCATGTAATGATCTAGGAGTTTGCTACCTTGCCATCTGGAACTAAATGATCTAATGGTCCATTCTAAGAAAAGATCAATTACTTTGTGGAAGTATCAAAACAGTCACATTTAATTAAAATGCAATTTATCCTTGTCAAAACTTAAATTCATTATAAGGACACCTGTGTGACATGAGTTAAATCTGGGGGGAAAAATGCATGTAATCAGTATCCCCATGATCCAGTAGCCTCATTTTAAGGCATATCCTCCAATAAAAGCTGAACACTGACCAGCTGTCTACTGTAGTAAAAAACATTTCCTATATTTATTCTATGCTCCCTGATTGCTCAGACAGAATTTGCTAATATAAGTTTTACACCTCTACTGATCTGCAGAATATTTATAGACTCCTGATATTTTTCTAATCAGAAGCATGCAACTTTAAAAAAGACATAGCATTAATCTATTAACCAGTATTAAAAGTCTCATGAATAAAAATATTTCAATTTATACGTTTCTTATTCCAATTTAGCTGGTTTAATTACATTTCAGTGAAAGGACCATGTTATTCCTTTTACCCTCTACCCTGTCTCCACTACAAGAAAGCATCTGTATAGAGATGGACACTGGTTTACACTGCACTGAGTTCAGCAGCATGCAGGTGGCCACAGTCCCTTCCCCTCTGATGTGTAGGGCCTCAGGGCACATATTAAAGTTCAGCTCTTCATTCTGCAAATGACTGGGGAGCAGATGATCACTAAGAAGAAAGAGCAGGGCTGAAAAAACAATGGATTTCTGCTTGAAGAACGAACATTAAACCTGACCAAGCAAAACAAAAAACTCATCTTGACAGTAGCAGACATGTTTGTTTTCTCCTCAACAATACAGGAAAACAAAGCTACTTACATTTTGAAACAAACCAAAATATTTCATTTTCCCTGGCAAGAAACATTTTATTTTTACGACAGGTGTTGCTAAAGCAGGCAAAGCAATGGATTGGAGAGTTAGAGTTAAGGCACAAAATCAAGATGGGAGATAGCTTTTTTCTCTTCAGAAGGCCTGGATTTAAAACAGCCAACTCATTACATGCACAAAGCCACTTAACTGCTCTCCTCTTGAGATCTGAACTCAATAACTGTTCTTTGCAGAATGCCTGAAACACAAAACCCTTAGTAATTCTGCTGGGATATTCTGCTGCTTTTCCTGTTTAAGCTATTCTAATCTGAAATATCTATTGAAACAATGAGAGGAAAACATTCTGTATCTTCTTCTAATGTTCAGAGCCAAGAAGCCTGGCAAAAGCACATTTTATTTAATGCATGAGATCTAACCAATTGGCTGTACTTTACAAGAGTTTCTACACTGCCCAATAACCATTTCCAAAAACCTCTTGCAAAGGCAGTTTGAGGAATTTTACTTTTATCTTTCTTCCCCAATAAAACATTAAATAACTCACTACCTAACCCTCTGAGAATCCCTGTGATACTGTCACGCAGAGGTAGGTCACTGTTCCATCTCCATTTCAGAAAACAACACCCTAAAACAGTTGCAGAGAATTGTTTCTAACCTGTAGGTCCCCTCCTACCCCAATGACACCCTACCCACTATGTCTATTTTCTAACATTTTTATTGAGCTAAATGGCTGGTTGAGTGACTACTAATTCATCTCCTGCTGAATGCAGAGCAGAAAATATCTACTTCTTTACAGTACATGCTGATATGTAAGAAATTATGTGTTTTCCAACACAGTGTTTAAAACTATATCTGTTTCTCCAATACTAGCTGAATAATTCAGTTCTGTAGCATCATAGCACAGTGTTGTTTTTATGAATTATGGGTCTCTCCTGAACACCAAAATGCTGAAGTTTTCATTTTGCTCTGCCAAGAAACATCTGCAGTTAAAATACAACAATCTAACTCTGCAGACACGCATATTTTTCAGTTTCCTGAGCTAAACAAAAAAGTGGTAGCAGACAGCAAACCAAGCTTTGTTTTGTCCATCTGTGGCTGAAATACACTGTTGACTGGACCCTGCATACCTCTTCAGCTCTAAGAGGGGCTTTACTCTCTTCACAATCCTGGGATGGAATAGCTGTATGCACACTTTGCTGGATTTAACAGCCTCATCTCCCAATAGGAGCTATTATTAAATTAAACAAGGGCTAGTCCAAATGGATTTGGTCTTTTGGTGACCTTTTTAGTGACAGCATGTTCAGGGAGGACTTTCTCAGAGGAATGAAAGAACAGATGGGCAGCCAAGGCTAGCAACTCTGCTCATTTTACTATATGGGCTATTTTCCCCCCTGCACTCCCCAGATGTATTTTCCTGCTTTATTTTTTGCCTGAGGTGTTAATACATTTTAGGGCATTGTTTATACATATATTCTTATGGTCCAAGTCCTAATAGCACAATAATAGCACTGTTTATCTGAAGTATTTTTAAAGCAAGTTTGACCCTTCCAAGAAGCAATGTTAGACATGACAGTGTGTAAGTTTCCTTCATTCACTTCAGCTTAGGGCTGTGTCTCTTGTGAAAGCCTCTTTTCTGTAGCAAGAAAAACTCTAAAGTTTTGTTCTAAATCAAAATTCAGTATACATGCCTTAGTACTCACTCCAGGACTAACTTTTTATCAGTCCTGGTTGTGAAATGCATTGGGTGCCAATGATAACTAATGCAGCACTCTGAAGAAACAATGTTTTCCAAACAGATTGCTGAAAACATACAGATGTTTGTACAGCACCTTCTTCTCCCAGGACGCTTACCAGACATCTATCACTGCATCAAGAAAAATTTAAAAAACAAAACAAAACACACCAAAAAAACCCCATAAAACAAAAACAAATTTAAAAAACCAACCAACCAAACAAACAAACAAAAAAACCCTACCAGATAGTTCTAACTGCAGTACTGAAAATAATTTTCTTTATTTAAACAGTTATTAAGGATATATGAGTCAAAAACCATTTTTTCATGTGAGGGTTTTTTCCACCCTTACAGAGAACAGTAACTGCACCCACACTATTTATTATTTATCTATTTCCACTAGACCCTGCAGAACAAGAGGGTTATCACACTCTGCTGCAGGATACATATCATGACAGAATTAAAGGAATTTAACTTTTTGTGCATGTCAAAACTTCCTTTATCTTTCCAGGATGGAAATATCTCCTCATATATCTTCAAATATTCCTATTCTTCCAGCTATTACCCCCTCCTGTTGAAAAGGGTTTGCCATTGCTTTACTTAAACTAACATATTTTCAAGCTGAGCCCTTTACATATTTTCACATAGTTTTCACATATTCAAATTGCTTTTTTTTCCCATAGGGTTGTTTTTACCACATTCCTTTAGAATACTGTGCTCAGAAGCCTGTGCCCTGAAGTATATCCATCTTCCTTTGCTACATCTGTCTTCTGTTTCAATGCTTGTCCTTGGCCTCATTGTGGCTTATGTGACAAGGCTCAATTAATCTAAAAATAAAAGAGAAAAAAAAATCCCATTTGATATGAGGTTACTATTATATCATTATCCATTTTCTTTATCAGGAATTATTTTAATCTACCAGTGCTGTTAGCATACTCACATGTGTTTTGAGGTCTTGTAAGCACTTGCAAAGTGATATAATTCCACCACAATTTTTATCTCTTCTCAACCTGTGTGCACTTTTTTTTCTCTTCCAGACACCAATATTCTTTCATCCTTGCAGTATTTTGGATCCTCCATCATGAATGGCAGGATCAGAGGACAATATCTGCACTCCACATATCTATGCCTAAACCTGCTTCCTTCATAGGAAAAAGTCACTTTTGTCAAGTGTTAGTCCTGAGCTACACAGCAGAACCTTTTTTGATAATTCTGATATGTATTGCCTATTACTGAATCACAATACAGGGAGGGGAAATAAAAAGGAAAAGGTAAAACAGGAAGGAGGAAGGGGGAAAGGAAGGGAAAGAAAGAGGGAAGAAAGAGGGAAGAAAGAGGGAAGAAAGAGAGAAGAAAGAGAGAATGCCTCTCAGGCACATCAGAGGCAAACAAGTTCATATTTATTTTCTTCTCTTTTCAGTTCAAAAATGAAACTCAGATACTTCATTCTTACATCATCCCAATCTCTTTTTCTTTTCTTTTCAACTGCTTTTTCTCATTTGGTAATATTCTTTTTAATTTGAGAAACTAGCATTCCATACTATATTCACAATGATTTTACATGATGAATTTGCAAAGTGGCATAATGAGGTTCAGATTTGTTCTCTGTTCCTTTCACAATAATTCATAATATTCTATCTGATTTTTGACTGCCACTCAGCGCTGCTCTCCTGTTTCCATAAGGATATCTATTACCACTCAGAATGAGATTTAGGGTTGTAATAGTCAGCTCACAACCCATACAAGAATACGTCAAATTAGGACCATTCTTTCCTTGCCGTGCCCCTTCCCCCACTCCCAAGGGCATAATTATCTATTAATCTACATTGAATTTAATCAGCTGTTTTATCATAGCAATTCTTGGATTGCTTTGCAGCTCTTTATCATGAGTAGATGGTGTATCACCAGCAAACTGTTGCCTCAGTATTCTTTCTTCTTCTGATCATTTAGGAATATGCTAAAGAACATATTGCAGCACAGAATAGTCGACTTTGTTGGCAAATTCTGTCCACTGTGACAAATGACACTTTACATCATTTTATAATCCACTCCTAGTCCCTATGAAAACCTTTCCTGTTATCTCATGGTCTCTTAGTTCTTAGATTTTTGCAAAAAATCATGATAAACTGCTTTGGGAAATACATTTACCAAATGCAGAAAAAAACTGTCAGACCTGATTTTCTTGGGTTTTTTTTTATTTTTTTTAACAGAAGATGAAGCCTTATCCCAATATATGTTTTCTACTTGTCCATCTAATATGTATATTCTTCGAAAAAGTTTGCTCTAGCTTACCTAACAGTGAATTTACTTACATGTAGTAATGTTTTAGCTGTTTAATCTCCAAGTTTCTTTAGAGCTCCTAAGTGAATGTCATCTGCATCTTCGTCTTTTCTTTTTTGTCTGTTTGGTCAGAGACTTCATCCATCTAAATAACTAGAATTCAGAAAGATCCATCAATAAACAGATTTGATAAAGATCCTCCAACATTTTTCTCCATCAAAAAGCCTTACCATTAGAAAAATCTCAACCAGTTCTTCCAAAATGTACATTAAAAAAAGAAAAAAAGTTAAATTTTTCAGCTATATTGTCTCCTCTTTCATATATTAATCACTTCTTGGACTTACAGGTCTCCACAACACTTACTTTTGGAACACACACAGAGCAATGATTCATTACTCATGTTTATGCTCTCAATTCTTCCCTGAAAACATTTTTATTTTAAAACTCATGTTCTTTACCCACATCATCCTTCTTCCCATAATCAAAGAATTCCCTTCACAACACACACCAGCAATATGCATTTGCTCCGAGTTGTCACTATGTTATGGCTAGTGAAAGAAATGACAACATAGCCTTCTATGTTTTGAACAAAAAGTCTTGTAGAGCAAAACCACTTGTCCTTGCCTCATTTAATAGTACAAAAGCATACACTGTGTGCATATAGTATTTTTACCAAGAGAGAAGTTTCAAGGCACAAGTAGTAACATACAGGATGATGATTACATCATCCTTGAAAACAGCAAGTAATTTCAAAATTCAAAATATCCAAGTAGTTCAATTAGAAAAAAATAGTTCAAAATGAGTGCAGATGAGTGACCACATCTTCTGGTCACAACTCCAAGAAGGAATGGTTAGGTAAAGGCAATTAAACTTTTTTGAAGGGTGATGATCATCCCTGAAATGTAGTAGAATAAGGATATCAGGTAATGAAAGAGTGGGATCTTTATTATCATTCAGTGGGACACCTGGAAAACACAAACACAATGAGCTCATAAGCACTCAGAATTCAATTGATCATTTTAGAGACAATATGTCTTTTGGAACAAAGGGGAAGAGAGGAACATCTCTATGAAACCTTCAGTTATAAACCAGAAAAAGAAGTGAAAAATATTGCTTGCTGGGGATAACTGCCAATAGAAGAAAAAGACAAGGAGAACTTGAAGGACTATAGTAACTTGTGATTATGAAACAGAACAGAAAAGGAGGTTTGATGCCCCAGAGAAAAAAAAAAAAAGTCAAAAAATAAGGGTAGCATGAAAGAACAAAATACATGCTGGCTCTGAAATAAGACAAGAAGAATATCAGGTATTGGCAACTCAAGGAAAATCAAGTCAGTACATAGGAACACACAAAGAAAAAAGAAGGGACATTCAGAGTTCTAGATGGAATTAAAAATTATGATCATAAGTAAAGGCTGGAGATTCACAGAAACATGTGGAGAGGCAGGTAGTCGTGGTTTAATCTTCAGCTGGGCTTAAAATCACAAGAGCAGGTCTGTGTGATTGCAGCCTCCTCATGACAGTCTCCTCATGGAAAGGGATCAAAAAACCAAAACGGCATCATGTCTGTTACTGGCAAGTGGACCTGCAACTGGAAAGCATCACAAGGAACCTGAGGAACAGTTACAATCCCTCAAAACCAGTACTGCCCAATTCCCACTGGAAAAAAATATATATACATGGAGGACTAACTCTTTCAGGGAATACTTTCAAACATATAGATATTTGTGTGAACTTCAGGGGCGCCAAGACACAAGAGGAGTAAAATGTCTAATAAGAGATTAGACTAAACCAATAGTTAAATGATGAATGGTATAAGAAGCATCTGTAGTGTTTGACTGTTGAGGTGCATTCATGGAAGGAAGTAACTTTTCAAGAGATAAACTTGACTCGAACATTCCAGGGAATGGCTACCTAGGATCAAAGCTGACACAACTGTTAAGAACAGTTTCAAACTAAGAAATTATAGATCTCCAAACACTAGAGGAAGGAAAAAATACAGGGTAAATGAGAATCCAGACATGGATTAAGTAATCCTGTGGTAACAGGAGAACATATGGTAAAGAAAAAGAATTGACTGTGAACAGCAATCAGGTAAAAAAAGATGACATGCCTAAGTCTGCTCTATATAATAACGGAGTAAGAAACAACTGTGATGTGTAAAGCTTTCTCAAAACAACAGAAGATCTCGAATTATATTTATAGAATGTAAAAAAAAACAAAAATTAAGGAAAAACATAAGCTTTACAACACAGAATTCAGAACTGGAGCATAGATACAGAAGGACAGATACCATTCAGGAAAGATAATACTAAAGATGACAGCTGTGGGGCACTCACTAAGCTATAAGGCATTATGAAGGAAACACTTTTTATGACATCCACAGTCAGATATAATCTTGGATAATGATCACTGGAACATCACTGGAAAGTGAAATACTATTTGCTATTGTGACAGAAGACAAACTTCCTGACAAAGACTAGAACTAACTACAGTATCAGGTAATGACACTTACTATGGGATGTTACAACCAACAAAAGTTGGTAACACATACCCAGAGCTAACAAAAACTTACACTGTTTAAATTTAATTTGCCCTGTAATGAAGACTTAAATATTTTAAAATTGAAAGCTGAGTTAGTATAAATTAAATGAAAGGGTGAAAATAATAGTTTCATAATGCAGTTATCATAAACTTCAGTAAACCTAGGGGCCTTTTAAGGGAACCCAAATGAACTAAGGAATTTAGACATTGAAGTATCTTTCAAAATAGTAGGATACATAGGGAACTGAATTCCAGACAGCTGGAGCAGAGTCCCAATCTGATTATATGAAGAAATGTTACAAAATAGGCTATCAACTACAACTGAAGAGCTGAAAAATGCTGCAAGGATTATGACTGTCATTTAATCTCAACAATAACATGGAAATTGAATGGAACTTGCCAACTTTCTTCCTGGCATAGTACAGCAAAGTAGAGCCAAAAATTAAGAAAAAGGGGAAAAGAGAGAGGGAAAAGAGAGAGGGAAAAGAGAGAGGGAAAAGAGAGAGGGAAAAGAGAGAGAAATTTAAAAAGAAAAAGAAAAGAAAAAAATTAAGAAAAAAGAAAAAAAAAGAAAAAAAGGAAAAAGAAAAAAGGGGACAAAGACAAAAAAGTCATATCATGATTTGGTGAGTTTGAATAAAAAACATTATACAAATTGGGCCAGGAGCTGAATTAGTGTTTTGCATCTGTTTTCAAACAGACTTCAATGACAGACTACGAAGATTGGCATGGGTAGCAAGAGGAATACAGAACAGAAATTATCACAAATGAGGTAAAAGTACCAAAAATTCAAAGCACTGTTTACCCTTAACTGGGAAAGAGTAAAACTTCTTCCTGTGATACCAACAAATACGGTAAGAAGGAGGCTGCAACCTCTCCCTTTTTTTCCTCATCCGAGGATGATATTGTTGACAAAACATAAGAAAAGGTTTGAAAGAGACTCAAGAGGTCGAGCTCTGATTTTAAGGCAGCAGAGTTTCTCAGATCCTTGCCTTTCCAAGACAGTTCTGGCAGCTTTTTTTGCCATTCCATAAACTCAACAAGGAATTGCTCATTCCAGCCCACCCTAACTGTGGCTTTCCATCACCACATGGAAATACAGGTGTGAAAATCCTGGGGATATTGACAATTCAGCAGCTTCAGAATAATCTTTCACTCATGCTTTGACCCAGGCATGTTTCAAACCTAGGTTATGCTGCTGAAAAATTGATTACAATTTGTACTGTCACTTAGCAGCGATCTTCAGGCAGACCTTTAAAAGTAGCACACCTCTGCCAACAAACAAAATATATAAATAACAAAAAGGTCTGAAGCTATCAATGAGAATGTGACCAAACCTAATGACAGGACAAACTGAGGAAATGTTCAAGAATTTCAGGAAGCCATACCTTCCAAACACCTCATTCCACTAATGGTCCAACACTGCTGATAAGCATCACCACAGGTGGCATCTCACCATGCACTCAAGGCAGAATTAACCAGAGGCTTAAGCAGCAGCAGTGAGTGCAGAAGTTTCCATGGTGAAGAAACGGGATGAAAAGGGAAACAGGAAAAAACTCATCATTTTATTTCATTTCCTGTTCTTAGGAAGTTTCTAAGCTCATGACATCTGGGTTTCAATCTTTCAGGTAGAGGCTGTAACTGGTATGATGTTACACAAATTAGCCACATTTAAGTTAATCTTCATATTTTTTAATCCAAATGGCACCTCTATATCCATGTTGTAATACTGACATTGGCATAATCTGCAGTGCAGCCAGTGAATAGGCTGAGCCACAGCAGGGTCCTAATTTCAGTTTAAATGGATGTCTAAGTACCTCTTCAGCATATCTGTACATCAGTTTATGCAATTTTGAGTATTTCTAAGAAAAAAAAAAAAGCTATTTCCCTTTCTATTTTCCTGCAGAACTCTAACCAAACCTGCCACTCCCTTGCAAGCCTGGAAATACATGTTAAAGACTCAGGAAGTGGTCATCTTGATGAAGAATTCTGGCTTATAAAGGTCTTAATTAGGGGCACAAACTAGCCTGTAAACAAAATTTCAACTACTTGCATACACAACCTGTGTAATGAGATCAGAGTTCATGCCTTATTGCACAAATAGCATTTTTATTACACTAAAACAGTATAATACTACTTCTTCTGTAAAGTACGCCTATTACACAGTGAAGTAATTTAAGCTACAGGCAACAAATAAATGCTCTGCAAATACCATCAATATTATGTTGTCAAATAGCATCATTCTTCCTGATTTGTAAAATGATCCCACTAAACTTTTGCTTTGGTTCCTCTCACTTTAATCATGCCCAAAATGGTATGAACAGAAGTTGCTGATACTTATAACTTGTAAAATTACCCTTACTACTTTCTATAAGTGTGTGTGTATGTGTGTGTCTATGTATGTATGTACGCAGATTAATGTATATTTTAGCAGAATTTAACAAACACTTCATTTTCTTAACATATCTTAATCCTTTTTACAATATCCAGTACAGTGGCAGAGTCCAAAAGAACTGGTATTTTTGGCTACATTCTCAATGGAATCAACAGGGATTTTTAATTAAGCAAACAGTGACACATCATATAACGAAAGCATAGCATGGATCAACCATTGAGGGTAACATATGCTTCTATCTTCATTCTCTGGAACTGAGCTCTTTAATTTTATACTGATCTCTGCTAGTCCTGGTAGTCCATAGCTCCTCATTCTTACCCTGCACTAGAACTCTGAATTCTTACAGAATCTGCTCAATATGTACACCAAATATTTCTGAAATGCTTCATTAACCAGTATTTCTCTTATAACATAGTCCACACGGAGCTTTAAATTTCAACACATGGAAAAAATAGCAGTGGAAGAATGTCACATTTGATTTTTATATATGATGGATATGTTACAAATTTCTTAGAATGATTTTTTATTTTAGATCTTGATTCTGCCAAGAAGACAAAAACAGACAAAATAGGCACATCACCCAGTGATAAATATTTATTGCAGCTATATTTTATCCTGAGAGAACCACCATTTCAGTTTTCAGAGTCACTTCTGTATCTGTGTTATCAGTCAGAAAAACAACAAATTTTCTGATCTCACTTCAGCCCCAGATCCAGAAACTAAAGCTGGCCTGCAGCCAAGTGGGAAGTCCTGCACACCATCCTAGTTCTTAGCTGTGCTTACATACGATCTGCCTTGCCCAGGTGTTCATACAGCTGCAGCGTGAAACAGATCAGGGTCTGATCTCATTTTTTTTCCTCTCAGGTTGCTTTTTCCTCAGGTTTCTACAGATTCACCTCACAGTATTGCTACCTGAAGACTTTTGCCAGCAGAAGAGATGGGACAGAGCTGTATGCAAGAGAAGGCCTGGGTCTAAGAGACAAAACCACATCTAGTAATAGCAGCATGTACTTCAGTCATCTAAGAGTGATTTTAGACACTTCTCACTCTAAGGTACTCCGTGACACTTTTCATAACCACAACCACACCATTAGATTCCTGTCTCAGTAATTACTATATTAATAGCTATTTAATCTTTAGTTCATGCAATCAGAAAAAGATTCTTATCACACACAAAGTCGTTTTGTAGTGCCAAAGACAAAAAAGCAGTTACAGCACTTCTCTCAAAGCGCAAGGAGATATTCAGTAACTGCAGACTGTGGCAGGATGTACTAGACTCACATGTAGCCTATTCCCCACCTTTCTGTAGGTGACAATCATCTCTGTGAGACCCTCTGACTTGTATGTGCACCCACAGATGCTGAAAAACAGAACAAGCTCCAGCTGCTGAATCCACTGACATCAGGACTGAGAGACACAGACAAGGATGCATGTGCACACACATAGAGAAACATGCAATACAAAATAACATTTATGCAGCAGTATGTAACTGCTGTATTTCTACAGTACTTCTGTATTTACCCTATATGTGTATTTATGAAATTACATTCTCCTTATGAATAAAACTCTATTCCAGAAGTGTATCTTTGTTGCAGGAATATGTGTGTAAATACAAAATACATATAGAGGCTATCTGGCAGTATCTCTGCACTGATATCTTTACATCATACACACATACACACACACACACACACACAAACACACTTATTTTTCTCCAATATGCTACCCAAACATCTCTTAATTTAGCAAAGGATAAAAATCTTATCCAAAGTTTTTAAACCTCATTAAAAAAGTATTATTTTACAAAAAATAGCTTTGAGATATTGATTTTAAATTCCATAAAAATAAAACTTCAATCTAGTTACTTTCCATAGGTATGAGAGACTGAAATGTTAATGATTCAAACAATCAGCCACTTAAAACAGCAGCAGGATGTTTTGCTGAGACCAGCAAAATCCCCCACAACCTAAGGAGAGATTGTGTATTGGAAACTCTCTGATCTGCATAAGACAGAGGGGCTGCACACCCACTACCAGAGGATGACCATGACAAACCAACCTTTGTTTAGCAACAAGCTGGGTTTTGAGCCAGATAAGAAAGAAGGCTGATAAGAAGCAAATCCTGCTAGGTGGGATAGTGCTTTTTATCTTGCCAATGTCCTCCCTTACACAGCTGGCTCAGGTGAGTAAACTCCCCCTCCTATTCATACATAGTCTTCATCTCTTCTGATGAGGCATGACTGGCTCAACTAGCCTGACGTGAGAGACAGCTGTCATGTCTTGGAGGGTGTCACAAACCATGAAAGACTCCCAAAGTGCCCCCAGACTCGTTTCTGGGGCCTTCCAGCTGAGGACTGTGCATAATGCACAGTGTTGCAGCAGAGTGTTAAATTCACTCCTAGGGGAGGTACCAGGGTCAGAACTCCCCAGTGACAGAACTCCCCAGGACAAGAAGCTCTGTCACTCCCCAGAAGACAAAATAACTTCAAATACCAATACCAACAACTTCAGTTGCCAACACAGAGCTCACACATTACAAGGCCATGAGCAACCACCCTATCCCAGGTCTGGCTGCAGAGGCAGCTGATTACAGCAGATAATTCGGAGGTCACCCTGGGAGGAGGTACCACGGGCTCAGCCAGTTCAGGAGAACCTACCCATCTTAACTGTCTCCAAACTGCACATGCCCCATTCAAGGCTGAAATTCTCTCTTCTTTCTCACTGGACTGCATTGAATTAGCTACCTCTTGCAGATGGTCATTTTAGTGAAGATTGATTTAAAAAAAAACACACTAATGACATCTGCCTCCTAGGTGTGATTTGTCCAAAATAACCAAATTTGTCCCTGCACAGATGACAATTTCCTTGACTTTTCTCTTAATGCTAGAGCACAGACAATGATTTCCTGTTACCCATCCGATTTGTTTTATTGTGCCATTATCTTTCTAGTTTTGCTATGCTTCTGAGAATAACCTGATCTTTTATTTTCCTTTATATGTCTTCCTTTATCTGAAATAAAGAACAATTTTTAAAAGCTGCTATCTTGCTATATTTCTTTTTTTCCATGCAGAATGGAAAATTATGTATGCCCTTTCTACTCGTGTATTCAAGGAATACCTGCATTCCTTTGGCTCTCTTATCTCTCAGACCAGAAAAACTGTATCTGCCACATGTTTGAGTTTACTGGTCTACTTCCCTAAAATCCACCTGTTTCTCACTCTCCTTTCCAAAGGCCTGATGATCTTCTCAAACCTTTCTAAAACAACTGGAATCACACAGCCATTAAACAGCCATCAGAAAATGGTTCCAGTGGAGGTATCAACCTTGACAGAACGCAGTGTGGCATTTTTGACAATGGACATTTTGGTTCTATATTAAATTACTAGTTTTAAATGAATGATCCTATAGAAAGACTACTTGGGCTATGAAAATATCAACTGATTGTACAGAGTCTTGAAGAAGCATTGAGAGGATTATACATTGTATTTTCTAAGGACTATAACTGGTCCTAGGAAAAAATTTCAGCATCTCTGAAGTGATTCACACACATTAGGCCCAAGGAATAAACAGCGTGATAAAAAGCACATAACACATTTCAGATCACATTTGCATAGAGAAAGTCACTAATCAATCACAATTCATATGAGATACTGGCATCCCCATGTAAGAGGAAAACAGAAGTCTGGTGATATTCAATCATGACATAACCTTGGAAACTCCCTTTCAGTTGCACCAATAAGCATACTAATTAATCACTAATAATTCCTAGTTCTCAAAACAATTATTTAAACTACAGTAAGATCCAAGCTTTTTGATTTTCTCAAGAAAAGTCTCTAACCATGCAAGTTATATCTTCCGTTTTTCTTTTAAACATATGTCTTCTGGTATCTCTTTTCTCAGACTTTACATTTATTTCTTTTTTATCTTTTATGTAAATTGTAATAAATACTTAACCACCACTCATTGTCAAACCTATTAGTTTTCAGACAGCCATCTCAGGTGCCCTAGTATTACATATCTTGGCTCCACTTGGGCCCTTGCACCTTATTTTAGGTTCACAGATAGCTTCACTTGAATTTTATAACTTTTGTTGGGTTCTGTGCAGCCACAACCAAACTCATCAGTTATTTACAGTGATCAAATCCCATTTGTGCCTACAGAACCTGCAACCATACAGACTTTCAAAGAATGTATGAGTACATTTACTGCAGACCAGCACTTTCCATCCAACTTCAAGAAAAACCCAGTGATTAATTTTGCCCCACACTTCAGCAGTGCCACATCTCTGACATCCATGTCAGATGCCAAGACATCATCACTCTGCAAGACTTTCCAGCTGGCCAAGGGTCCAAGGATTGCTGATTCCAAGGAGACAAATGCAGACAGTGACTTAGTCACAAAGATTCCTTATACTCCTTAGACTTACCCAATACTCAGTGGCGCATTTACTTCAATTTTTATAGAGCTCATTGATCTTGTTAGCCTTTTTGTTTGTTTCAAGACCATCCAAGCTCATGAATGCAAGAATCTGTTTTGAAACCCAAGGAGGCCAACACAGATGGTTTTAACCATGTCAGTGTCAAGTCACATTCAAATGGATTTCCTTCTCCTTTCACAAAAGCAGCTATTTTTAAAAACTGTAAAACTGCACACATCTGGGAGTGCTTACAGTACTAGTAATCCCTATATAGTATATGTTGTCATCGCTAGTAGGAATTCCCTCTTCCTTGACCACAGGCCAAAAGAACACAACTTCTTTTTGAAGCAGCTCCAGTTTATGTGGGCTTAATTTCAGATTTTTGGCCATACACTTATCACAGATTATTCGTAATGTTTCAGTTCCGAAAGTATCCACTACACAACACAGTCATCATACTATGCCATAAATACAAAGTATGAATACAGACCCTGTATTCTTTATTACCCTACCTGTTTCAGCTCGTGCTGAAGAAACAAACTACAATGAGGAGTCAGGGATAGTGAACCTCCACATTTTTGACAGATTTTCAGTAACCTCCATCAACTCTCTCTGGTAGTGTTACTTGGTCAGAGGACTACTGAGTGGTTCAGTATTCATCAGAAAACAGCTTATGCTAACCCCATTCATTACATCTATAATTCCAATAATCTATGTTGGCTTTTTTGGTCCCTTTATAAAATTTTAGCAATGTTCTAGAACAAGAGTTTCTTGTTCCCTTTGTGTTTTTTTCCTAGTCCCCTTTCTAACACATCCACAGTTTCATTCTACGCAGCAACCCTACAATTTGTTGAGTATTGAAATTCCTAACCCTCAAAACCCTAGTTTCGAGGGTTATTTAGCAAAACAGTCAGGGAGTTTCTATTTCAAGGAATTCTGCTAATTTCATTCCATTAAGAAAGGTTCAAGACAAGACTAAACAAATCCCTCCACCTCACTGAGCTCCCACTCATTATGTCTAGCTGCCATTATGGTTTCTATCCCTGGAGCCAGGAAACGAATTCAGAGAAAGAAACAACTTTGAAAGCATACTGTTCTCCTGCAATTTGCCTCACCTAGCCCACACCTCCAAGAGGAACTCACATGAAACTTCAGGATGTTTTCTCTGACACTTATTAAGAAGTTATTTCTCACACAGGAGTCCAAACTAACAATGTTTTCAGACCTTGTATTTTCACTTTCCAGCTTTCTTATCAAATTTTACAGGTAAAACAGCCAGGCTGAGTTAGCTCAGTCTTGGTTAAATTCATGTTGTCAACTACCACCCAACTGATTTCAATGAGTTAGAAGGATTTACATTGTGCCAGGAAGCAGCAAGGGCCAGCTGCTCCCGGAGGTAGTGCAAACCCCAAGGTGAGGATGACCCAGTACGGGCAGGGCCTTGCAGTGTCCCACATCTGAACCCAGGACACAGATCACACAGGGAACAGGGCCCTCTGGTAGTCCCAGAGAAGGCAAGATGATGAACCAGGTCCAGAGACCATCCAGGCTCTCCAGCCTGTACAACAGAAAGAAGTGGAAATGAGGTTAAACACACAGGTCTAAAGTCAACCCACACAACAAAGACAAGACACAGACGACAGGCAACAAAGAACATCTAAGGGCATCCATTTGGGAAAGAACCTACCTACAACACAGGTCTGAGGTCTCTCCAGGAGTTAGGGTCACACCAGTAATCCCAAGCTGGAGCTGAAGTGAGGCTACTGGGTCCATGGAGACAGTTATGGACAGAGGCCCCACAGAGCCTGCGTAGAGCAGTTAAAGCTTATTGGAGCTCTCAGAGCCCTGATCTTTTGCAGTTTCTATTTATTTCCTACACGTTTACTCCTTTAATTTCATTTTTACCACATCTACTACCAGGTTTCCTTGCCCAGAGTCCCTATGCCAATGCACTTTATAGCCAGACCTGTGTTATTGCTCTCCAGCTGTCTAGACCAAACCTAAAATTTTAGGTTCATCCTTGCAATTTTATTTGCTGCTTCTATTTTATATCCTTCTATTCCTCCAACAACTGAATAACTTTTCATATCTGACACTTGTGAATGTCAGCTCTACCCAAATTTACATGTATGTTTTTTGTGTCCTGGTCATTTTCTTTTTTGTTTTTTTTTTTTTTCACAAAAAGTCCAAAAAATTGAGATTGGGGTTTTTTCCTCCTTCATTTGCATAGTGGTATGATTTGATTGCTCTCTGAACTTCAACTGAAGCTCCCTTCTGGTTAGTAGCAGTACATTAGCCATTTGCTACCCTGACTGCTCCAGCTTGGTCCCACAGGAACGGAGATCATCAGTTTGCACCTTGGAAACTGGATCCTGTTTCAAGCACCTGCACAGGATCCGCTCACTAAGAAGCTGACGTTTCTGACATTTATCCATCTGTACATTGGCTCTATTACAAGTCACGGAGGAGGGGCTCACAATTTGTTTAATTAGGAAAAAACGTGTAAAGTAAAATGGCATGAATTAATATCTTTTATCCGAGGCTCAAATCTTTTACAGACCTTTGCTGCAAGTGTTTATGCAAAACTAGCCCTCCCATTTAGACTTATGGCAATTACCCAGCTTTTCATTCCTGAGTCCTTCTTTGCCTCAAAGTTAATTTAGCAAACCAGCCATCTTAAAACTTCTTGAAAATGCTTTTGACTTGCATGTAAGTCTCAGGTTTAGGTGTACCACTGAATAAGAATTTAAGCCATGTATATGTCTCCTACATTCAAGTCTGGAGACAAACATGTCAGTAAAGCTCCACCGGACTCACTACAATAATTTAGTAGCAAATAAAGACAGCAATCCCAGAACTCATGACACACAGTTGTGAACCTATTCATAAGGCCTACACAAATATTTTAGTATTTCCACAATTCATGTTCATCGTATGAAAACACAGATTTGTAGAATGGTTTGGGTTGCAAGAAGCATTAAAGACCATGTAGTTCCAGCCTGACTGCCATGGGCAGGGTCACCTTTCACTAGACCAGGTTGCTCAAAGCCTCATCCAACCTGGCCTTCTACGCTTCCAGGGATGGGGAATCCACAGGGTCTCTGGACAACTTGTTCCAGTGTCTCAGATCTTCACAGTAAAAAATTGCATTGCAATATCCATAAATCTCTTCTCATTTAGCTTAAAATCATTCCTCCTTGCCCTATCACTATATCCCTGTGCAAGAACTCATCCTGTCTCTTATTTAAGCCCCTTTAGATGTGTTTACTACACTCCAAGCTGGAAGACTGAGCTGTGCTTGGAACTCGTGCCTTTATGACGCTCCTTTCCCACAGGTGTCTGAGGACTCTCATCTCCCCTCTCTCTCCACACAAACCTCCAGGACAAACCCTCTTTAAAACCATCTCAGTTGCCTTATCAGGGGTTCAAAGCCACCATCAGTGCTGCCTCGCGGGCGGCGCTGAAGGCCCAAGATCTTTACCCGTGGATTTATTTACGGCGGGCTCGGGGGCTCTCCGGGGTTAGTGCGAGCCTCCCTCACTCCCTCCTTCCATCCCCTCTCCACTCACCCCGGGCGGAACACAAGCACGCGGCGCCGGCGGGAGCCGCTCCCGGCCCCGCTCCCGGCCCCGCTCCTGGCGGCCAGCGGAGGGCGCCCGCCCCGCTTCCCTCCCGCCAGCCGAGGCCCGGGCCGGGACCGGGGCCGTGGGGTGAGGGGGTGGCCGGGCATCCCCCGGGCCCGGCCGCCGCCACGTCCCGCCGGCCGAGCCGCCGCCGCTGGGGAGAAGGGGCGAGGGAAGCGCCGTGTCCCACCCCCGGGGCCCGGCTGCCCGGGGCGGCCCGAGAGGCAGCGAGCCGCCGGCCTCGCTCCGGTGCTCGGCACAGGCGGGCGTCTCTCGCCGCTTCGGGATAACACGTCTCCGTTTTTTCCTTTCCCTCCCCCCCCCGCCTTCCCTCCGCCTTTTTTTTTTTTTTAAATCAAAAATGCCCCCGTACTTTATTTGGTAATTTAACGGCATATGATTTAAATCAATATAAAATTCAAATACTTTTGTGCCACCTGTTGGATTTTGCCACTAATTGCACGTAGCTGGAAGTGCTACATGTGCTGCTGTGTTCAGCCTGGGAAGTGTTGCCCTTAGTGCCACCGGGTGCCCTTACGAAAATACTACTCTTTTTGTTACTTTGAAATATTTTCTCTCTGGGCACGCAAATACAGCTGGCTTTTTCCTCATAAAAATCTAGCCTATAAATTACAGACTGCA
This sequence comes from Calcarius lapponicus, assembly GCA_039654755.1. Lineage (NCBI taxonomy): Eukaryota > Metazoa > Chordata > Aves > Passeriformes > Fringillidae > Calcarius > Calcarius lapponicus. Next base: position 92,301,563 of record CM077464.1, on the reverse strand, counting down.
TTCAATGAAGGCACAGCATGATGCAGGGCTGGAGTCAGGCTTCTTGTGATAATGCAGTAATAATTATTTGGGAGTTTTATTAGCAGAGGAACTCCAATCTGAAGGCCTAGGAGGCAGAAATGGCTGGTTCTATGTACACAAAGCCATAAATGTACTTGACAGTATCCATGGTTCAGGAAAGAGGAGTTCTTCAGGCCTGTGCTTTCATCATGCGTGTGAATACACAAACAAGTCCCAGCACTACTGCTCAGACTATCAATCATGGGCGGTCATACAACACAAAGCATGCCAAGTGTTATACAGCTGAGGCTCTCTCAAAAAATAATTTTGTCTGACCCTTCTTCAATAGCTGTCAAGTCATAATGTCAGGACACATTTTATCATATAAGAATAAGCTGATTTCATTTCACATTGCAGTGGACAGATATATTCATTATAGAGTAATATTTTTTAGAATGACCAGGGATATATGAGCTGTAAGTAATACATTCCTATAAGAACCTGAAATTAACCAATGATTTTATCTGGATTTCACTGGAAGAGAAAATTAATGACTTCTGGGTTATCAGCTTCCTTACTTGTTATTCCTTATCTGTCTGTAATCACACCACAGACACCTTACAGTTCTTTGAGATAAAGAGGTGCAGAAGCAAGTGGAGAAATGCCTGGAGGAGTGGCTTCTTGCTCTTTTTCCCAGCTGTAACTGCAAAAAACTGGATGTGGGAGGTCTCCATGATGACCCTTCCTTGCAGCAGCAGGTGAAGGGCCCGTTGCTGCTTCTCATGACTGGTGGGTTATGGCCATCTCTTCAACAGATGAGAAGCATTCTTCCATGGCAATGCCAGAAATAAGTAAAGCCCCAAAATTGCTTAATTTGCCTCCATTTACATTTCATTATATTATTTTCCCATTTTTAAGCAGAAGGTACACAGGACAAGTAATGCATAAAACTGGGGGTTGTCACTGGTTTTGGTTTTGCATACAACTATCTCACTTTGGTAGGTATATTTCTATAGTGTACTCTGCTTTTATGTTAAAATGAAAAAGTTTAGAAAGATATGAAGTATTGTTTCGTGAAAATATAAATGCTTTCTAAATTTTTTGTGCTGTTTTCCCCATTTGAGGAGAAAAACTACAAAACTAGATTACAAAATTAAGAAACTATTAAGAAACTATATCGTGTGTACAGTACAGTATCTCAGTGCTGACATCTGTCAGTCTGATTCAGAGAAGGCTTTAGTGATATATTTGTCTTAAGTCTTCTATTAGCAAAGAGTGTCTTTAAACTGTTTCAATTGACCCCAATTTTATTGACTTTGGTTTTTGCAATAATCCTGCTTCAAAATCTTCTGTGGTTTTATGAGAACAGTTTTCCACTGTTCAAACAGTCATAAATGCCCACAAAATTTGCAAGATGACAGAAGAACACACCCAGTGAAATTAAAGTGTTTACACACCACACCAGTTCTTTCCTCTTGGCAAGTGCATAAGTGACTTCACAAGATGCAAATCAGTACACATTACATATTACACATTGTCTTTTTAGACCAGTCTGTAGGCAACATGAGCACGTCCTGGGGCCCCAACACCATAGCTAGTTTTTTGTTCAGTTTCTACAGGCTCATAAATAGCATCTCAGGCTTTAGCTCCTAATGTGGTAAAAAAAAAAAAAAAAAAAAAAAAAAAAGAAGTGATGGCTCGCAATAAACTGAAGTCCAGTTATTTAAAAATGCACAACTGACTTCTTTGCTTTCATTCCCATCAACCTCTCTGTCATGTGGATTATATTAATTATTTCTTGTCAGTTTATTTGTACATATTCAAACAAGCCAAGAGGCAAAGAAAGCAGTCTTACACTATTTAAGATTTCTCCTACAAGAAAAAAAAAAGTTTAAAAGAAGTAATTGCAATTCCCATTTAGCTAGGACATTTAAAACCAATTGTAAATAAGTTGATGAAATCTCTTGTGCAGTGGAATTTAAGGAGTCTTTCTTGGAGTGAAGGAGTCAGTAAAAGCTTAGTCATTGTAAACCAAAATCCAAACAGAAATACATCAGTTAGAGAGAAAACAGTTATTTTTCTAATCCTCTTTCTTAATAAGCGTGGGTAGATTTCTTTGATGCCGACAAGGTTAGGAGATAAACGCTTGGCTTGGTATTGATACCAATCCTTTCTTAAGGATTGAGGGAAGAACTATCAAAGAAATAAAAGTGGCACCCTACAATAATGTCAGAGACCTGCAGAAGTCATGACATATATGATGCCTCAGCTGCATAAAGTCACAAGGAATGCAAATGCAGACATTCAGTAGGAGGGAGGGAGGGAGACTTTCACTCACTGCCTGATCCCTTTGCAATTTCAACTGCAGGATGAGATAGCCCTTTCTTGTAACAGACGTACCTGAAGGCGAGCCCAGAGAAGGAAATCCTGCACTGAAAGAGGAGGAAGGGAGAAAAGAAGAAGGAATATCAATGGTTCTCCTTCAACCAGGAGAACGATATGGACTAATCTAGGAAGCCATCTTAGTTGGGAAATGTTGCCCATAGCCTCTTTTTCCTGGCAAAGAGCTTAACACTACCTAGGTTGTGACTTTCATCAAAAGACATCCTTTCCAATTCTTCCATGATTTTTATTGCTGTGCTATGGTTTCTCAGCTCATAACATAATTTTAGTTTTAATGCCTTTATTTTAAACTCCACTTGGAAGGGAGTCAAGTTCCTTTGTTCTGTTCCTCTACATTGCAAAAGCCCCATGCTCTTCTCTCTTCCTTTTAATTTTTTTCCTCTTCTTCCTTATCTTTTATTCCTCTGGTTACCCCAGGAGCACAAGTTTTGTTGATTTCTGTGATACATTATTCAATCTGTTTGTTGCTTTTAAAGTAGACATAAAAATAGGCTAATTATGGGGGCAGAAGAGTTGAAAACATAGAAGACCAATACTTATTTCCTGGAATAGCAAGAATTACAACTACAATTCAGGCTTAATTTTGCCTGGAAAATGGTTCTGCAATGACTCCAAACAGGCTGTAAAATATTTTCAGTAGATGTGGAAATATACTAATGTGGGCAGAGTTTGGAGAAATGTGCACAAACCTTGCAGAAACGTATGCAATGTTGTTTTCCTGGTTTGTCAGGGGTGCATTTTAGGTGATGGTCTCTGTGTTTCAATAATTGTGGGAGGAAACCTGACATTAGAAAGTGCATCCATCTTCCTGGACAAAAGAGAAGATCAACTTCCCAGAAACTTTTGTCATGGAGTCAATTCTTACACAATGACGTGTAATGCTAAATAAATCATTTTTTGAATTACAAATTGAGAATCCGTCGCCCTGGATAAATGTTATTCATCAGGGGAGGGCAGGGAAGAATCACTTAAGAATAATTGTCTACAAGTATTCAGGAGAGAATCTGATTTGTCACTCCCATATTGAAGTGCCAATGCAAAAGTTGTTGCCAGCTTTTAAAATCTCTCCTTTGGCTTTCAAGTTATATGTGTATGGTTAAAAGCCAGTTAGAGAATGGTGGTGTGATTTGGTGATGTGAGGCAAATGGCACAGTTTAAAGTTTTGTTAAAATCTGCTCTCTTTACAGACTTAGATAAGGCCTTTATTTGTTTTAGTCAAACTTTGCTGACCTATTCAGCATAGTTACCAGACTGATATAAACAAGATTCAATGTGTAAAAGTAATACCATCACTTTGAATTTTGCAACACACTATCTTCAAGGTAAGGTCTTTTTCAGCTGTTTAAAAAGTACGGTGACCGACTCTACATTCAAGCAAAAGCTGTTCTCTTTTGCCAAAAAATGTGACCATATCGTCCATCACTGCCCTAAGTTCCTGTAAGCTAAGGCTGTATTCTTCTCTGCAGTTCACACAAGCAGAATTTATCTACAAGTGTCAGCAGGAAACACTCAATTCACCTGACAAATCATAAAACAATATTTTATGTTGTAAAGAAACTTTGGACTCTGCCAATGTGCCAGTCAATAGGTATGTACAATGAATCATCAAACAAATATTTCAGTGCATGGGGAAAAAATAAATCTAGGTTCAGCCCACATGCCAATCAATCAGAGATTGCCTGAAGAATCATGGAACACATTTGGAGACAAGTAAAAAACTTCTAGGCTCTGCCAGGATGCTGGGCCAATCAATCATGGTGTGGCTGATGAATCATGAAACACACTCTGCAGCATGTCAGCACACATACGTGGTTGGCACAGTTCTCGTCATCCCGAGTTTGTCTTGCAGTTAAATTGACTGAAGGTGAGTTATAGGACTGTTGTTTCTCCCACCTACTGACCTCTGCAACCAGCCGCTCTTAAATCCTCTTGCCCCGCACTTCGTTAAAAGTGCAGATTCAAGACAAAGGTTCAGCACAAGAGCAAACATGGTTTAGATGTCAGACGAGTTGTTAACATGCTGCTGAAAGCTGTTTAACACATATTTTGACAACAGAACAGACACCTACAAGGGTGTTATTCTCTTCAAAGTTTACTGTGCTGTTTACATGGAAATTTAATTTAAGACATAATAAATATGTAATAAATTGCACATTATTAAAAAAAAGGACAAAAAAGTAAATCTGGACTCTTTAGTCACTGTCCCATTGGCAATCATTTTACCTAAGGCATTTCTAGCTTTATGGGCATTCATTCACCAGGTGAAGGTGGGATGGCACTATGGGACTGTGATAATTTTGTCTCCTCTCTCAGCCAAAGTTATTCAGTGCAAAATATTTCTCCTATGTAACAGTTCAACCTTTTACAACTTACATCAAAGTCATCCCTGTGAAATTAACATTGTCTACAAGTCTCTTCTCTCTTGTCTTGTGATTAACCCCCATTACAAATATTTTAATAGTATGCTGCAAAGCATTTTCTCTGATTACATGAATATTCTTCTTGTGTGATATTCTCCACTTAAGACTTCTGAGTTTAAAAATGTATTTTTGAAGAAGCAAGTTTTTTACTGAATCCCACCTCTTGCAGAAATACCCTCTTGCAGAGGACACTTATTGTATTCCTCTATGTAATATTATTTAAGGGTGCATTTTTCTAGACGAAGGCAGAACTTACCACAAGAGTAGGAATAACATTTCCATAAATTATAGTGTCAGTCTCATTTCAAAAAGTAAATAGGAGCAAAGAAAAACCCTATACTCATACCACATTTTTCCATAGTAAGCAAGGCCATGTAATGAAATAGTGAGTTTCTTGCAGGTATTTCATCAGAAGGTGCTCCATTTATATATTGAAAAGAAACAACCTGGGTCCTGATTCCACCTGAGTGTGCTGTTCATACCTCATGGACTCTTTAACATCATCATTGTCATAATCATCATTTTAATAAACAGATTTCTCAAACTTTCCTAATGATTCTTCTGCTTCCATACATCATAGCATGTACAAATGTCATAATACAGCATTCAGACATATCCCAAACTGTGAAAAATTTAATTATAACCTCTTGTTCTACCACATATAACATTATAATAAATTTGATAGAAAGAAGTTTGGTTCCCTATGCCAAAAGACAGATAAACCATTACTAATTTCATAGGAGTAGATAAAGGAAATAATGCTTTTAATAAAAACCTCAACGACCAACTAAGAAAAATTTTATGTAACTTCTGTTACTTCTTAGTACCCATTAATAATTTATTTTCTTTTTTTCTGATGGGTATTAGCATCTCTATTCTTATTCTGAAACTAAAATTGTGGTGGCAACAGGACAACAAGCAGTTTAAATTGCAAAACGTTCTATTTGGAAAAATATAACACAGGAATTATAGTGTTACACCTTAAATGTAAGTGGATAACTGTAGTCATAAAGGTGGTGGTAAGAATGGTGCAAGATTACACCTATGAATAATATAATACTACTGGAGGAAGTGCTGGGAAAGGATCATAAGTTCTGAAAAAAAATTATGCATGTATTCATTTTCATGTATATATTCATTTCCATGTATATTCTGAACACAAGTGTAGATATGTCAGTTCATTTTTTAAGGAATCAAAGGATAGCTGATACTTTTCACCATTCTTTATAAAAATCAACTCTTGTCACCATTAGAGGGTCCCTGAAATTTGCACATACAGTCCCATCTCAATTTAAAAATAGTCTGAGAGGAATAAATAACAATGGTAAATAATTAATGGACAACTTACATAAAAATACTACTTTTGATTCTACAGTTTTAACTTCACTTTTAGCTTTTTGGAAAAGTGTATTAAAAATATATTCCTCCCATGCTATGCTGGTAATATCAGTCAGATAATTAAATAATACAAATCACTGGGGCTATGTCCATTGACATTATCAAAGGATATGACCATTTATGTCCATTATTTTAAAGAACAAGTACTTTTCCTACCATGGTCAGTAAATGCCCATTTCTTTATTTCAAGGTGAGTTGTGCCACATTGTCTGCCTTGTTTATTTATGCTTCACTGAATTAGGCTGAGGAGGATGTAGAAAAAATGACTATAATATTTATGAAATAAATACCTCGTCCAGTTCTCTCCAGGAAAAAAATATGCTTTAAAGACATCTGCCAACTTCAGAAACACATTGATTTGCCAGCCAGTGCTTGTTATAGCCACCACTGAGAAATAAACAACAAAACTTGGAAAAGTGAATCCTTCCCAAGCCCAAATGCTGCAAGGCTTATTGTATACAGATGCTGGATTATTCCGGCAAATGTGTGCCAGATATGCACAGCTGTCTTTCTGTCACTTTTGATCCACCTCAGTATGTCTCCCCTGCTAGTTCTGTCTGTACCTTGTTGAAGGTGTAAGAAGGGAAAAAGTTCATTTCTCATTTTAAAACTTTCACTTCCTTAGTATCCATTCCCCTCATACTTCTGTGGGGCTTTTATGTGTCTGTTATGTGGAGGCCACAAATGGATGAGAAGGTGTTCCAACACTGATCTGATATAAAAACTCTTATCTGAGTTGCCCATGAAATAGAGGCCTAAAACAATAATAAGGCAGAGGTGCTGGTCCCTCTTCTAGAAAAGCTAAATACTGATAATTTTCATTTAACTGCCTGAAGCTAATGATTTAAAGGCTTGTTTTCTTTGCTGATAGCCCCAAGCCATGCCCAGTTTCTCTGCAGACAAAAGGATAGGAGATGTGGTGACAAGCAAACAGCCCTTTTATGAATCAGAGAAACAGTGCTCTTCTTGTTCCCTAGGCAGTTGAAACCTGAGCCACAGTTTTACAGCTTAGCACTTACCAGCTGGCCTTCACGTGAAAGGCTTTTAAAATATATACATACATTCATGCACACACATGCACAGAGACATTTTTGATTCTGATGACAGTTACAGAAATATAGGAATAAATCTTGGTTTTTGTTGCAACTGAGGCTCTTTCTATCTTCTCCTGTGCACCTTGGACAGGGGGAACAGATTGTGCCTCTAGACTTTTCATTAATCTTTTATGTATTTGAAGGCTAATGTCATATCCCCGTTCAGATGTTTCTTCTTTAGGATAAATTACTCCCAGGTTGTTCAACTTCTTCACATAGCTGATGTTTCCAAGTAGCCCAGGCTGGATATTTTGCTCTTGGTATTACTTGGAGCATGTTGATAGAACAGAAGGTTTACTTGTATATCTTGGCATGGCATTTCCATCTTTTATCATCTCAGTGAGGTGTTTGCCTTTGTGAGAGCCTGACGTTGCTTCCTACCCTGTTCACCCAACAACCAGTGCAGTCCTATACTTGGTAGAGGGGATGAATTCTCAACTGTCAGCCTAGATTGAAAATGGGAAACCTGACACATTGAGTTTTCTCTGCTTTGTGGATTTATTTGGCAAAATATTGAAATTGAGTTGCTCTAGCTTTGTAGAAATTTGTATCTGAACAAGTCATCCAGTAACTCTTTGTAGTTAATAGCAATAAAAGGACACAGGCAATTCTGTGGTACAGTTTGTCTTGCTTTGCTATACACATATCAAGTAGGTCAAATGAATCACCCACTATCTGATCTAAAAGTCAGGAATGTGAACAAGGAAAATTGGGAAACAAAGATAAACGGGTTTATTAGGAGAGATGGAAAAATACTAAGAAGAAGGAAGTGTTTAGGAAGAGGCAAGAGAAGAAAGAGGATATAAATTGTGAAGGCATCATTAGTCTTTTAAAAATAGTTTCAAAAATCAAGCAAACAACAGCTGTGTGTGAGTACTGAATGGAGAAATTGCAAAGTGAAAATAAGCTACAAAATGTGCAATAATATATTATTGTAAATACATAAGATTCTGTATGCATTGAGACCTTCTCAGCTAAGCAACTTAACTATGCACATGGAGAATTCTCAACAGCAATTGAGAAGTAGAACTTTCTGTAAAGGAATATATCATGTCTTTGGGAAGAGAAAGTTGTTTTGTCGTGGCAGATGGAGTGAACAGAAATAACAAATGGATGCATGTAGGAACCAAAATATTGGTCTTTCTGGGTTAGATACTGATGTGTGAGAAAGAGGAAGCAGAGAAGGGAGGAGAAAGTGGAGCAAATTGAGTGGAAAGGAACCACAATAAAAGGAAAAGAAAAGCCAAGGAAGAGAAGTGTGGAGAGGGAAAGGCAAACACAAAACCATGGCTGAATTATATAAAGAAAATCCAGTCAAATAAAGTTGAATTAGTTTTGTCTACCTTCAGGAAAAAAATAATACTCGAGAAGCATTGCATGTAATTACACTGAAAATATGCTTTTGTGAGTCACTTTTATTCTTCGTGGGGAAAAAAAAACAAGTAAATGTATTACAGGAAGACTTTTGTACTTGTTCATCTTGAAATATCCCAGAACAACATTCTACATTATGATGTATCTTTTTCAAGATGTCTTAAGCAAATGTTTTAAATGTTTCTTACTCAAACTAGTCCTTAAGTAAATTAAAACAGTAGAAAAATATATTAAACCATTGTAAAAATTGTTTCAAGTTCTATGCTTTTATTACTTTAAACACCTTACCTGAAGGTTTTTTTATATTCTTCTCATGCACAGAAGAAATTGGCCCAAGAAAAGAAACATTCCTGGATAATGGGAAGCAACATGTGTGCATTTCTAAAAGCAGAGAAACTCTTTGAACATCTTCCAAAAAAATCCAAGTATATGCACACATTCTTCCAGCTAAAAGGAGAACCAACACTTGCTGTCTTCTTACACATTGCTTCATTTTATCTTTTGTATTTATACAACTACTGCTTATATCCTGCAGTCAATCCATTAAGAATAGTTTTGGCTGCGTGCTCTTCCTCCCCACCCCCTCCCTGGTGGATCTTAAGGAGGAATTTTATCTCAGGGGAGAAGAAGGAAATTTATTTTTAGGTAATCCTTTCAGATGGGAAAAAGGGCCCTGCTCATTATAACATCATAATCATACAGTTTTCTACCTTGCCTTCTGCTTCAGCCCTTGAAAGTGGAAAGCAACAAGAAAGAGAACAGTACCTTCCACCCTGCTCCCCACTCTTGGTGTTGCTCACATCTGGAGAAGCTGGAAGGAATAGCTTAAAGAACAAGGAGATATGAATTACAAAAAAAAAAAAAAATAAGGAAAAGAGAAAAAGAGATAGAAAGCAACTACCGCTCTGCTTTCTCCTTTGCTTCTGCAGTCATTTCACACTTACAGTCTCTCAGTCTGTAATGTGAATGACTCTTGGAAATTAATGCCAAGGTGTTACCTCCCAACAATAAGTTGTACGTCCTTCCTTATATCAAATTATTTAAATTATCCTCGTATTAGCTGGTAAAGTGTAACATTGGGACACAGTTTAAGGAAAGAAATTTCGTGACATTTGAAGTAATTGCTTCTCAGAACCAAGCTCAGAAGTATCCAAAGAAAGGGGAACTACTTCAACCTAAATAAAGCATGAAATTGAACAAGAAGTAGTTCTACTGAGAACGGGCAGTAAGGGGCCAGATGATGGAAGCTATGCTCACATGGCTCCAAAACTTAATCTTGTGTCCCACCATGGGATATTTAGGATGCAAATATTCCTTATAAACATGTTAAGGAGTCAAGAGAGTAGTGAAACATTATTAGGAAGCTAAGTAAGTAATTCATGGAACAGAGAGCTTCAGAAACAGCACAGTCTGCTTTTCTCTTCATGCCTGTTATTATTTCAGCCAGAGATGTCTTACAAATGAGGAAGGCAAGCCAAAGACCAAGGCCTGCAATGGCTCACTTTTACTTCCTTATTTTGCCTCTGCATTCTAGCTGCATTTTTCTAGTGTTATGAATTGGCAATGCATAAAAAGTGATACTAATGGAAGCAACATGGTACATACCATGTACATTGACAGTGGTGGTTGGAAATTGGGAAGGTAATGAGGAAAGGTGAGAGGGAATTTGGAAAGTCAATGAGCAGTATCTCACAAACAAATTTAGTCAGTGATGCCAAAGAGGCCAACCAAATGTGGTTTTGTTTATTGTAGGGCAAGGATCTAAGTTTTTTAAAAAGCACATGTAACTGCACAGAAAATTCCAGAAGAATTAAATATCACTTGTGTCATGTGTGAAACCAGTCTTTCCTTGGAAAATGCAGTAGACCTGCAAAATGTATAGAAAATCGCTCTTTTTGTCATCAACAGCAGACTCAACTTGAACCTAACTTGGTATGTAGAAATAGACCTAAGCCTACAAAGTCCTCTATCTTACTAGCTGAATTCTGTCTGGTGAGTTGCTCTACGTTTTGATTTTCAGAAACACCCACTTATCCATTTCTCCTCTAAATAGAGGATGAGACAACAAATGGGTCATGTGTCATTGATGGGGTCAACCTAGTGGTGTTCTAATGTCTGAAATAAATCACTTTATAAAGCAGAGACTCCTCACAGAGAACTCTGTGTCAGCTTTCCTAGTTAAATGAGGTGCTGACAGACACTGTAGGCTTTCATGTAGATGGTCTCATTAAGAGAAAAAAGCAGTCTTTGATGATATTCAGTCACAATCTAATTTACTATTTTGTTTGTTTGTTGCAAATTATTTGTATTTACTTGCATGAAGTCAGAAATATAATTCAAGTCAATATGGTTTTATATGTTTGCTCCAAGTGTGAACAAAGCCTCATATACTCATTCAGAAAATAATTCTATAAGAACTTATATGAGCAAATGCATCATTTTGTACAACTTCTGTTTGGGAGGTAAATTCTTTAAAAAATCAAGTGTTCTTCCAACATGGATAGGCAACTCTCACACTTTCCAGTGTTTTGGACAGAGCCTAGAACAAAAATATTTATTTCATCCCTGCTGTTAGCATGGGAATTGATTGACCAGGAGCATTGCTAAGGCCAAAAAAATAGCAGGCAGGTTAGAGAGAATGAAAAGAGAAGAGCTTGAGCATCAGCTTTCACTCATTCCAAGTCTCACCTGCCCACTGGTGTGGAGAGCTGGCAGCAGCTCTTTCACTGATCTTCCTCTGAACCACAAATCTACTATCAGGTTGCCCAGTTTGAAAGTAAAGGTTGCACCAGTCCCTTCTAGAAACAATCTAATAAGCCAAACAAGTTGGATTTCAGTTCTGAGAGTCTTTCTGGTTGCTGTTATTGGCTTGTTACTATTAAACTACTATATTAAACTTTTTTGTAAACATGGACATGTTTTGAAGCAAAAAATAAACATTACGGCCCTCATTTCCTTGAGAATAAAATAACCTTTATGCCAAGGTTACCAGAATCCTTTAGATAAAACTGACACATCAGAGCAGACCCATGTTCAGTTTAATCCAGTATTGCTTGCCAAGAGTGCTAGTACAGGACAAGCAAAGTGGGATTTAACGGTCTCTTCCATAAAACTGTCCAAACACCATCCAAGCCATGTGAACTTTTAGCACTCACAGTGTTCTTTATCAGGGAATTCCACTCTTTAATTTAGTGTTAGGGAAACTACAGCCTCTTGTCATCTACTTTGCACTTACTAGTTGGTGGTTTTCACTCTTAGGTTTTATAGAGGAGGAAAACAGAGGATAGGCAGTTCCCCTTCTGTCCTCTTAATGGCACTCAGCATTTAGGCCTCTGTTGTGTAGCCCCTCAGACATCTCTCCAGTCTGCTCTGTGGTTCCTGTGTGACTCAGAACCATCCCAGATTTTTGATTGTCCTTTTTGCCCTTGTCTGAGCCCCTTGCAGTTCTATCATTTTATTTTTGAGATGGAGCAACTAGAAGTACACAGTGTGTTCAAGCTCCGCATGCCTCAGGGATTCATCACCATCAGGTGGTGGCAGAGTAATGTTAGTCTTCTCTTCTGTTTTTTATTGCTTTCCTTAAAATCCCTAACATTCAATTTCTTCTTCTCTCCATTTTTTTTTCTTTTTTCCTACTGAATGACTGCATTACCTCCATGTTTTCAGAGCACAAAACCTTTGTTTCTGGGTTGTAATGATTAGCTCCTGATACATGCAAAATTAGGATTATTCTCCCATGTACATTATTTTATGTACATCTATGGTAATTAGCATCTCCATTTATTTTGTAATTCAGTATTGTGAGATATGTCTGCGCTTCTCTTACAGCTAACTTTCCCTTTTCACTGCCATAAATTATCAGCAACAATCTGTCACCAAAGTGTGACCTTTTCTAGATCACTTGTAAATTGAACAGCATCAACCACACCTCAGTTGCAACTGTGTTCATTCTGAAGTCATCAATTTTCAAGCCTGAAATTTTATCAAGTCTGTCTTTGTTCATCCTTATTCTTTACTGTGCATGTATTAGTTCTAGCTTAAGGAAGCAGGTTGTCAGGTGGTGTGTAAGCAGACACTAACAAGCCCAATATTCATTCTTTTGGGACTCCTACAGGCATCACTCTTCAGTCTGGGAGGTCAAAAGACAAAGGCACCTACAGTGAAGCAAGAAAAAAAGTTGAGAAACCATCATGGGAGATAGAGAGCAAGAGATAATGACTTAGAGGAGTGGGACACTGAAAGAGAAGAAAACCTGGACATAGCCTGGAACTGCATGGACCATCAGAGTTTCAATTCCAGAAAATGGCAAAGGGGAGGCAGGGAAACAAAAACAAATAAAGAGGTAGAGGGAATCTCCAGAAAGATACTCAGCACCAAAGAACAGAAGAGAAAATCATCCTCCAGAAGCAGATGAAAAATCAAGTAAGGAAAGGAGGGAATTGTTTAAAGGACAACTGCCCCCAGTATTTCCACTCTAAACTGTAAAGGATGCTATTTTTAAATTTTTTTTTAATAAGACAATGTGAGAGAAAAGTGGAGACCTACAGGGTATAAAATCATCAGTTATTCCATTTGCCATTATAACCTGACAGAAATCTCACGTCAGCTGACAATGGCTTTGGTAGAAGCTGCAAAACAAATGTGTGTGTAGCTCAGCAGTGCTGTAAATTTGTGAAAATAATCTGCAAGTAAACAGCCTGTAAAAGAAAATGGTAACAATCTTTCCTAAATCATCTCCAAAAGGAATTGCTCATGCTGCATGTATGGACAGTGCTTTATAAGGCAATACTTGTTAGATAACAATTTTCTCAGCAAGACCCAATGGATAGAAGATGTAATTGACACTGTCAAAAAAACCTGTTGCCACATTTCTAAACACAGCAGTTGTTCACAAAGCACTGAAATCTGTTTATCTCACAAAACCTCCATCTGATCTGTAAAATTTGCTCACAAACATTATGCTTGAGTCTAGGGCTGATGTTAAAATTCTTGTTCCTAATGCATAGCTGTCTCCAAACTGCAGATGAGAAAATCATTTAAGAGATGGCAAACTCCAAGTTGGAGCATGCTTCACATTTTGGTTTTTGTTTCTTGTTAGCTGAATTGATATTTCTTGGCTAGTATTTTTATCTGATTAATTACCAGTGAGCATCAGAGTGATAACTCTAAAGCCTTTGCATCATTCACTGTACAGAGGGTTGTGCCAGAAAAAAACAAGATTTCCAATTATGAGCTGCCAAATTCCTTTAGCCTTGTTACAGGAGATCCACTCAGAATGACAAATTAATTCATTTTCATTGCCAATCTAGTCATTGTCGTCTCCACTGAGACTGTCAATAACTGCCAATTGTGATGCTGAAAATTGTGATATTTTATGAGACAGTTGGCTTGCTTGCTGGTGTCAAGGGATAGGAAGTAGATTTGTCAACTTCACATTGAATTTTTGCCCTACAGAACTGGTAAAGTCTTACACCCAAGGAAGACTTTCATGTCTAAATATTGAACAATGATACCAAAAAATTAATCTTAAGAATTGGAAATAACTATCCAAGAAATAAAAAGATGTCTTTTAGAGGTCAGAACTCTCAGGATAAAATTATAAAATCACTGACAAAAAAATATGCTGTGATAAATTTTTGCAAAGAAAATTTATAAACCAAAATTCGTTAATTGCATGAATTAAAAAAGAAAGAGCCAGAAAAAACCTCAAGAAACAATAAGAAGTAGGTGAATAGAAATGGAGTAACAATGAGATGGAGATTAAAGATACCTGAGATATGGTCTTCAAACAAAATCAGTAGTCTACATTAGTTTCTCAAAAATTATGAAGTTAGCAGTACGGGAGATGGTGAGTGAAAATGGGGTGGAAATAGAAATTAATTCATTTTAAGTGGAAGAAAGATTGTAAGATTTAAATGGGGGCAAGAGTGGGGAATAAACAAAAATTAACTTGATAATCTCCATCCCGATGTTCTGAGAAAATTGATATTCACAATAGCTTTTACAGGGTCACAATGGGTTTGACACAATGTCATCTGATTGAATTACAGGGTATGCAATTCAGGCAATGTCTGCATTTGAGGAGAAAGGGGGAAAGAAGTGCTCAGACAAGTTTGTGTCTTGTCATACATTATATCATTATACACTAGATATTAGGACAGAGTTTGAAGTAATTAGCAATTAATAAAATGAAGACTAAATAGAAAAGGAGATGGAGTGCAATATGGATTTAGCATATTAGACTGTAGCACAGGAGCTACAGTCTTTAATCAGGGATATAATGCTTTAAAAAAGAGAATGGGAATTAAACATACCATGGTTACTCAAATTGCTATAAAGTGTCTGGTACAGCTCAAGAGGGGAAATTATTATTTAAATGAAAAAAGAGAATGATGTCCAGAAAAACTATAAATGGAGAAAAGTAGTAGGTAAAAGAAAGACATCAATGAATGGTACTGAAAGAGGATGTATGTGGCTAAAGTGAGCATTAGAGTAAGACTTTCTTATGGATTGGTTCTAGGATACTTTTCTATTTATTCAGTGTTTTCATTCATTATCTTGTCACAAGAAGCAGAATTGAGATAATTAGATGTACCAATGACAAAATATGGGGAAGAACTGTCAATAAAGAGAAGAATTGTGAGTTTCTGTAGGAAGTATCTTAATATAATCAGATGGAATTCAATAGGGGAGAGTCACAGCAAGGCACTTAATAACTAAGACAAAGCATTTCTGCTAGGACCTGGTTATTTAAAAAGAAGTGAGAAGCAGAAATACCTGGGTGTATGCGGCAATCACACTGATCTGCTCAGGAACATGAGGCAGTTGTATCAAGGAGAAATGCAAACTCCAGGTGGTCTGGTACTAATGATCTTATGAATGACTATTGATAACGGCAATGGGAAGCAAATGTTTGTCAAAACAGAGATGTTTCAGGCAAAAGTGACTAGTATTTTTCAGTGAAATTATCTTTTGCTAGCGAATATCCACCCAGCTTCAGCAGTGCCACAGTCCTGAATTGTCAACAGCATTTTCTCTTGGGTTATCTCTCATCTTCTTCCTGGTATTTTTAAATGACTTGACATAAATGGCACATTCAGCCTGTATCCAGTGGCCAGCTGATGGCATGTTTTCGCTTCCCAAAGTACTCTCAGTAGCTTCATTTTTGATTGTCTTTTTGACTGCCATAGTTGCCAAGACTTTTGTTAGCAAGCACAAGCTGCCAGTTCTGCATCTGGGCAATTTCTACATTTCTTTTTTACCCCTTTTTTGAAGCTTTGTAGAATGTGATGCTCTGAACATCTGGGCCTGCTTGGAAAGAGCACAATATCTAAGTATTTTTTTTAATTTCCAAATGTTTGTAATCTAGTACTAATGTGAAGATGGATCAAAGATTGACAGGACTTCCAGCACAAAATTTTCAAACCTGTAGCTCAGCTCAATAGCTCCACGGGCTTCCTTCAGACCTTTTGACATGGTCATTTCCATAGTGGCTCCTGGAATGTCTGGAGCTGTGTCTCAGAAGACAATAGGAACTCAATAGAGGGAGTTTCAGTCCCCAGTGCCTTAATTTTTCTTGCATTTGGCATTCTTGCTCCCTGCTTAAAGATAAGCAGAGTATTCTCTGAAGAGTGTCTTAGAGTAAAAGCAACCAAAACTCAGGATTTTACTTCCATGAGAAGATCTCTCACATCCCAGAGACTTTATACAAGACTGACAGTACATTTTAGTTCAGGGCTCTAATTAAAAATACATTGCGGTAGGGGAGGAGGGAGATGGTCTTTTCCTTAAGGAAAAATTAAAACATCTCTTTTTCCTATTGCTTGAACAATATGGAATGTAGAGCCATCCTAACTCCTGGGAATTCTTTGTGCTTACCTAGAACCTGAGGGCAGCTTCTCAGGCAATCTCCAAGGCTTGGTGAGCCTCAGAAGTTCCCTGGAAACACAGGGATAACCCTCCCACCTCAAAGTCCTTGGATAAGACTTTGAAAGCTGTGGCAGCACCTTTACTGACAGGGCAGACATTCTAATTCACAGCAGACTCAAGTTCTCTGCCTTCCTTCTGAAGGGTTTGTAGGAAGTATTGTCTGGAGTTGGTGGGGTTTTCAGTCTCAGGAGGGTCGTCAGTGGCTCAAAAGTTAGGCATCTGTTTAATGAGCCTTTGTCTTCATCCTCACAAAAGCATTTCAACAGGATAATTTGCCAAAGCCTGGCTTGATTTTGTTGAATTGGTTTTAAAATATTTTATTTAAAAGATCCTAGGATTTTTATTGCCTGTAGGCAATAACTCTTCCAAAACATAGATAACACTGATAATATGAAGATGTGTTAAAATCCATATGATAATATGAATGGTTACTCATAGAACTGACTTTGCAACAGTATCTGTGAAATTATGCGCCACAAGTTGTCAGAGTTGCTCTGCAAAGTTCAAAGGGAAAATCCCATTCTTAACATAAACAGCAAACTTTTTTTTCCCCTGAATAAATCAGGTAGCCCCCTGCACACATTTGAAATATTTTGTATTTATTGCCATTACAGTGCTTAGCAGTTTGGGTTCAGTGCAGATCCCTGGCTTATCTCTAACCTCTGTTTATCTCTCATCTCAACTATGCAAAGATTCGTTTCTGTGAACATTGAGATGGATCATCTCTGCAGACTGCTAGCTTCTTGTCGCCAACTCCTTGCTTCACAAAGGCTGAACTTTAGAAATTTTGTTGGCCTTTTTCCATCTCAAGTTCCTTCACTCACAAGTCTGTCTTCCTAAAAGATATTTCATGCTCTGTCAGGATCCTGGACACCAGAGCTGCTTTTCTCTCACACTGAAGAGGATCTGCTTGGCTGGCACTGCTCGCTGCCTAGCAGTGGGAGACGATATTGTGTGTCTCACGTATGGAGCTGTCTCTAATTAACCAAATGTCTGTGGTTCCAAAGATAAATGTGGGTGCTGGGAGCCTCAGCTCTATGATATAAGTCTGTGTGCCATCTTCAGCATCTTGGTTCTGGGCTGAAGGAAAATGTTTTTCTAATTTCTTGTTCTTGGTGGAGTTTCAGTGCTTGTCAAGCAAGAAGAGTGTTTTATCAGTTGTCCTAGTATTTCAGGCATTATTTCTGGCAAAATTTTCTCACTCTTTTCTCAACAAGAGAGTCAAAAGCTTTACCTTCATAATCACATCTGCATTTCCCAATATCAAGATAATTATATATACAAAATATCTTTTCCTGGGAGACGAGTATACTTTGTCACTGAACTGCTAATAGGACAAATTTGTTCAAGTTTTAAGGCCTGTTTTCCTGTTAAGCTCTCACTTTTTTGCTGTCCCAAATCCTCATTATCAACATGATAATGTATTTCACATGACAGTGAGAACTGCATGTTTCAGCTAACTGTACCAATCTACAGATTTATTGAGGTAAGAACTCACAGCCTTACAGACTTCTATGTGGATCATCATACATCTCTATGTGTAACAAAAGGCCATATCTAAACACACATATCATTATCAAGCTGTGGACAAGTGAGTCGAGACAATCATATGGGACAATGCCAAACTGATGCATCATTCAGGTAGTTACCATTCAGCATTGAGGTATATTTTCCCATCATTTTGTTACACTAGGACTCTTGACATCCCTTGGTACAAATGCATTTGTCCTGCAGGATAACTTCTCCTTCATATGGAAATCCAAACTCATTGCTTCAGCCACTGACCCACTCAATGCATTTCTTGTTTAGTACACCTTTGTCTGCCCCTTCCTCCAGAGGGCTGGACAGAAAAGAAGAGGTACCTTCCTCTTCTTTTCTGTCCAGCCCTCTGCTGCAGGTGTCACCAAGGCCATGGAGTCAGAGAACAGCCAAAGGCTTACACCACTGAGAATCACATTCACATTTTCTGAAAAATCCCTTCACTCAGGATTTTTCTCCTAGGAAGCTGAGTAGCTTTAGAGAAAAATGAAAACTATAATTATCTCAGTGGCTTCTCCTCTGTTTTGTTCATGTAGAATGTGTTTGGAGATTGTGTACCAACAGATGATTGTTTCATTGGATTCTGGTGTGAGTGTTTTCGCTCATTGGCCATCAGGGTCAAGCTGTGTTGGGACTCTGGAGGGATTCACAAGTTTTCATTATTATCTTTTTAGTCTTCTGTAAGTATCCTTTCTGTATTCTTTAATATACTTTAGTATAGTATTCTTTAATATAATATAGTATTATAAAATAATAAATCGGCCTTCTGAGAGCATGGAGTCAGATTCATCATTCCTTCCTCCATCTGGGGACAATGCAAATACAATAACTGGAGGTGCTGCATCCCGCTTGAGGGCAGGATCAGGACTAAGAATGTACATGGGGGCAGCTGAGCTATGACCCTATTTCCCCCTTTTGTACTTCACGTAGGACAAAGAGGGTGCCTGTAACGGACAGTTGAGCATTATAGCATCTCAAATATCATTCATTAAATATTTCCTCATATGCATCTTTCAGCACCATTACTGAGGTGTTTTTGAAAGGCTATAGCACAGCTTTCTATAGATTGGTAAGTTGCAACTGAACTGAAGGATCATAGAGAGGGCAATGCCAAAAAAGCTTGATGAGAAGAGCTATACATAGTAGACTATGGAATTCATAATATTCCATTGAAGACACCATATGTCCTTCCAACATCTAGTCATCTTTTATAAAAGAATTTAAAGCAAGACTTGTTCTCAGTGTTAGTCTGCCAGATTTAGTAAGAACCTTCATTTTGAGAACAGCATTTTTAAAACATTCAGAAGAGGAAGAAAAATAACACAGTGTTATTATAAAAACTAGCATTAACAGGAGCTAAGAAAAAATTCTTAATTATTAATTTTGTCCTAGGAACAGTTCTTATGAAGTGTTAATAATACCTTTGAGCAAAAGAGAGGACTGAGAAAAAATGCTGCATGTGTAACTGCACATGTGATATCAAAAATTATTCTATCTTTTTAATTTCAAAATATCAGATTCATCAAACTGAAATCATTTTCCAGAGGTGTTTTAATTGCAGAATTTTTTCCCTTCGAATTGGGATTAAATTTTCTATCAAAATGAGAGAGACAAGCAGAAACTATTCCCCAAGTGACTGTTGAACTGGGACGTGGAAGCCATAGGTGCAAGTTCCTGTCTGTATCAGACAGAAGGAATTTCACTGTGGAGCAAGTATTTCATTTCACATGAGTGCCTCCAGTATTGCTATTCTGAGAATAGCTCTTTTTTTATGTTTTACATCAAGGGAAAAAGTGTTCAAACTCTCTTGTTCTTTTTCAATATGGAATGAACACAAATTTCAAAATCTCCCACTTCTGGGTTTTTTTTTCCCTGAACTTGATTTCTTATTTTTCAACTAGCTCTACAATCACATGGTCCATCTTATATTTTACTGCCAATCTTACACCTGTCATAAACAGAGTCTCCAGCTACAGAATGAATTATTTATATGAAGGGAGTGAATCCCAGAACATTGCAAGTTTCCTGCATGAATACTTTTGTGCCTCTCGTTTGTCACACGCTTCATCCCATATTTGGCTCTTGTCAGATTGAGAGCAAAGGCCACGGTTTGCTGCCCCAATAGGAGCATCTTCTCTTCCCCTTTTTTTTTCAGAGCCCAGAGGACATAAAAATATGACACTGCTATACTAAGATTTCTTTAATACCCCCTTTGTGTCTGCCCTCTCCCTGTGCTTGAGGGGACGTAGGGAAGATGGAAAGATTTGTTCTCTCTTAATGTCTTTGCTCATGGGTAGGGTAAGTTCTGGCACATCACCCACATCTGCCTGAACATCATGCTATGGTTTGTAAAGGTGCTATGTGGACACAGAGACAGTAAGTGGAATAGCTTTTACATTTTTCACAATTTCCATTAATTTTATTCCCATAAATGTGAAGGAGGTTTTGGTGTTTTTTTTTCAATTTAATAACATTTTACTGTTTGTCATTAAAGGCCTTTATATTCTTAGTCCTATAAAATCTGATTTAGCACTCAGAGTGTTCATGAGATGTGTGGCTTGCAGAAGACCCCAAGGTGTCAGTTCTTCATTGCACAGAAAGAAATGTGTCTGAATTATCCCTTTTGAATTGCAGCATTCTCTTCCAGAACTGCAAATCTGGAAGAGTCTGTAGAGAACAGGAAAACCTGTGAGCTATAAAAAAAGTTCCTAATGAAAAGCAGCGGAACTGCAGAAAACAATCTTGGAAGATAAATACCAATTACGGAGGGTACCTCCTTTCAGCAACACCAGGAACAAAGCAATATAAATTACACACAGAGGAGAAATAAATCTAACTTTAATTAGGTCAGAAGTTCATGTGTCTGTAATAATGAGCTTCGCAGACGCTGCTGCCTCTTATGTTCTACCCCTGCTCCTCCCCAGCTCCAGGATGTGGCTCCAGGTTTTAGATGTGTCTCACCAGGAGCTGCACAACCTGTTGCCTGCAATGGCCCTGGTGCATCTCTAGAAGGCTTTGAGTGCTTTTTCTGCCTTAGCTGGCAGGAGCAAAGCCTTCTGGGATAATTAGTGCTGCTTCAATTGGACAGGTAGCGGATGGGAAATAAACAGGTTCAAGAGCTCAAGGGACATCCGTGTTGCTGTAGGCAGGAAGGCAGTGGAAAATAAATATAGCTAAGCAGTTGGAAAAATATTTATTTATTTATGCTCCTTTCCTTTTGAGATGTGAGATGAGGACCAGCCCCAATATGAACTCATTTTTTTCCTAAGCAGTTGCCAGCTCTCTCCAGCCCTTGAAAATCGCATCCCACGTAAGTCCATGGCACAGTGATGACCCATTTGGAAATGCTTTTCCTTATTGTTAACTGTGAAAGGAGATAATTTGTTACATAAATAATGAATTAGATGTGTATTAATTTAGAATGGCTTGTCTGAATGGTTTGCAAAGCAGCTGTGTGATTTTAGGCAGTCATATGCTGTCAATTAACAACTTATTCTAAGCCAAATCTGTGTAAGCTTATTATGTGTATCACACAGTGTGGAATTTCTTCATAGGTTTTACTAATTCTAGTTGTATACTATTGGCTGCATAGTAGTTTTAAACTGCTAAAGATTAGTAAAAATCCCAGTTAAATTACTGACGGGCAGAGGAAACTTCCAGTTGCATTCCAGCTATTAATCTGCTAGTGATACTTTTCATGTTCTTGAGAAGTTGGGAGACCTCATTAAAATCCCCAGGTTTTCTTTATGGAAAACTTAATACAAGTCCAGAAAGACAAAATTATGACTGAATTTTCATAATACATTACCAATATTTTATTCAATTAAGGGAGGGAGCTTTTAAGTTCATAGGTAGACAAGCAACATGACTTATACTTACAAGCCGGATTGCTGTCTGTCTTTTCAAAAGAAATATGCCCCAAAATTTCAAAAGATTGATCTTGTGTCCTTAGAGAAGTTGGAAATATCTGAGAGAACTAAATATTTTTAAAAATATGCTTAGAAGAGATTACTTGAAACCTCTGACAATTTTGTTTTATTTTTTAAGCGTATTATATATGAAAACAATAATTTCACATTTTGATTATTCTGATGCTATCAAAAAATAGCAAGACTTTTAATCAGTCTTGAGGGGCTGCCTCTCAGCAGTAAAATTATTGAAAGCCTCTCTTAAG
Organism: Calcarius lapponicus; assembly: GCA_039654755.1. Classification (NCBI taxonomy): domain Eukaryota; kingdom Metazoa; phylum Chordata; class Aves; order Passeriformes; family Fringillidae; genus Calcarius; species Calcarius lapponicus. Next base: position 92,279,232 of record CM077464.1, on the reverse strand, counting down.
AATGCAAGTTTTCTCTACTCAATATTTCTAAAAGGATAGTCCCAAACTTCCCCTTAGTATTTGCAATATACAGCACTGTATAGTTTTGACTGAAGTACACAAGGATGTGTACTTCAGTCAAAACTGGATTTCTGCCAAATTGTTCCTTCTCTAAGAATGTGGTCATTGCTAAGGAAAAAAGGAAAAAAAAGACATGCTTTTATGTAAACTTCAGGGCCTTTTTTTTGCCACAAAACTTTGGCCCAAGCTTGTGAAGCTTTAGGCATTTTCACAGGAAGAATTCCTCAAGCTGTGTATCAAGTCCTTAATAAAATCACTTATATTGAAACTTGTTCCATTAGAAAAATTATGCAGAAGCTTGGCTATGAGTCAGGCAAAACTCAACTGCATCAAGCCTGTGTATTCTTGTGTTTTCCATTGTCATGGCTCCCCAGCTTCTCACTCACGTCATCTGGGCACCTGACCCACAGTTAAGCAGGAGCATGAAAAGCTTTGTGTCATTGCTGGGAAATGCATCCCACTGTAAAAAAATTTAGAAGTTTCCCTATTAACAAAATTGTGCTTCTCCCCCCAGTGGAAGGAAGCTCTGTCTTCCATTCAACACTTTGTGAATATGCTCAGTCCTGACTGCTTTACTCTTCTTCATCTTGATGCTCCTTACTTTCTCTTACTTTCATCTTGATGCTCCCTACTTTTACTTACTTTCTCTCTTTCTTACTGGAGAAAGTAAGTAAAAACCTCTCCATCTGAGGTTTTTCTTCTGTTACCTATCCAGCTTCATTTTTCTCTCCAAAAAATCTATCAACCCCTTCAGAGACAAATCAAATTTTTCACATCTGAAATTCAGTATTTCTCCTGTCCAAACACATAGAGAAAAAAATACTCCTCTCAAACAAATATTAAAAAAAATAGGACAGGAAAGCCTGCATAAAAGTTTGATCAAAATGTCTTTGGGATGCAGCTGCCTGCAGAGAAATTTATTCAACAAACTTAGTTTATTTAGTGCCAAATTTGGTGCCAGTGTGACCACTCTGGTCACTCCCTTAGTAGAGTAATTCAACTGCAGTTAAGTGGGAAAAATTGCTGATAACATGGTATAAGAGTAAACAGAACTGCTGTAAAACTGAGAGGCAACAATTTTTAAACTTGATAAAAGTAATTTTTTTTTGTGCAGAAAATGTTTAACACACAGTTTCCCTTGGACTGAGATAACATTGACACCAAGAGCTTAGAGCAAGACAGAGAAATACAGAAATTATTTCTACATAGAGTGTGAACATCCAATTACATCAGACAGATTTCAGTGCAAGACTTCAATGACTATTACCTGACCTATAAGAGTCAGACTAGGATACAACTTTCGTTAGAGCAGATAATTCCATAATTTTCCATAACAGAACTTTCTGAACCTTCTGCTGAACCATTTGGCAATTCACAGAGGTCCACAGAAAAGGTAGTAACCAAAAAAAAATTATTATTTATTTAACTGTAAGCAAAAGGAGCAGCCTCATACTAGATCACATATGTATATTTCATGTATGTTAGGAAAAATCACAAAGATTCATCCTGACTTTTTCAAGTCAAAGTTCTTCTTTGTAACTAAAATGAGCTACTCATACAGATTTTTTTCTTTCTGCATCCTTCTTTTGCATTTTCTGCCTCTCCATGCCTCTACCTGTCTAGTATAACCACATACTCTACTTCTCCCCTCAAACTGGCAAATTCTGATTCCTCAGCTAAGTTTCTCTAGTAAGCAAAGCAGCCAGTAAAATTAATAACATTTTCATAGCATTTCTTTTTAATTCATTCTATCGCTTAATTTGCTTTTATGATTCTGCAGCTGAAGAAAAGGGATAAAATGTCAGACTATTGTACAGATCCAAACCAGCCCCTTTGAACTCTGATTTTACAGCAGAAGCATCAAAGAAGAATTGCTACTCCAAGGCTTTTTATCAATAGAAACTGTAAGAAAGAAATGATAAAAGAACATATTCTCATTCTTACCTCAATTTCCCATTCTAACTTCAGGAAGCTCCTATTGAATTTGATGCTGTAGGATTAAGCCTTTGGGCCCAGATCCTCAAAGGTACTTAAATGTTGCAAAGCTAACTTTTATTCCTCCTGTGACCTCATGGATTTCTCAACCCAAATACAATTTCCCGGGCAATGAATATTAAGAGTGATTTTTTTCTTTCCTTACTCAAAAAAAAACCAAACTCAGAAATCACCAGAGCAAGGATCTGCTTAAATTAGCAGTGTCTGAAGAGCAGACAAGTGGGACTAGACAGTCACCTGCCTCTGCAGTGGTTCAGATTGACCTAAATAGCACTCACCTCCACTTATTTTCTGGTTATTTTGGTGTGCAAGGGCTGATTGATGTCTGTACATATGTAAGAATGATTGGCATGCCCAATCTGACTCCTCAGCAAACAGGAAGTAAAGAGGAATAATGGAATGGAATGGAATGGAATGGAATGGAATGGAATGGAATGGAATGGAATGGAATGGAATGGAATGGAATGGAATAGAATGGAATAGAATAGAATAGAATAGAATAGAATAGAATAGAATAGAATAGAATAGAATAGAATAGAATAGAATAGTTGTCAGTTGGAAGGGACCTACAGTGATCATGTAGTAAAACTGCCTGACTAGGGCCAATTTATCTGGTTGATCTGATGCAGGCATGTTGATTTTAGAGCCAATTTACTTAGTTGTTGCATATCTGTCCACAGAATTGCACTGTTCAATGCAGCCCAACCAGGTCTCCTGTGGAGGCCATCCCACTGTCTACAAATCATGATGTGTAGATTGCAAGAGAGCAGACAGTCCATGATTAGACACCTCACTTGACCAATAGGAAGGTGACAATCAAGCCCTTGCCTTGGAGATTAGAATTTGATTCAACATAAAAGCCAAGTTTGGGCTGAGGCAGGGATCTCAGCCACTGTTAATGCTCAGGTTGACCTCAGCATTTAGGCTGCATAGTGTCTGGCCACTGGTCAGCCATCTACAGGATTTAAGCATCCATCCTGTCCAGTGGCAGCTTGCCAGAGATTTTGAGAATTTCAGTGGGCTGTGTGTGCATGGGAATGCTGAAGAAATACCCTTGGGGATCTGGGCCTCAGTTTCACTAACCTGTTTTCTCTTTCCAGTCTACTGTGATAATTCAAGGGCAGGACACTCTTGTCTTGAGTGTGGACACGCATCATCGTGATGGAGACTGTGGGTTACCATCATCATCCTTGTTGGGGTAGGGCAGGACATCAGCCCTCAGCCCCCCACTCTCCCCTGCCCTTGCAGAGCACTTGCTTCTCTGTCTCCCTGGTGTGAGACATGAAATAGTGGAACCAAGTAGTATTGCTGCTGCAGAGGGATAAAGCATTTCCAGCTGTATCTAACCTGCTGCTGCCTCAGATTCCCTCCCCAGCTGCATTTGTCAGGCCCACCATCTTTCACTGTGCTCCATCACCTCTCACCCTTCTCTGTTGCTCCATTTTTATGGAAATTCATTTATAAAAGGAAGACAGTTATATTTATAATGTAAAGCATGCTGGAATACTTAATCTTTCACTTCATTTTTTTTCAAGTGTGCCTTACTCAGACGTGGACTGATAAGACGACAAGTGCTAAAACAATCTGTGAAATGATGCATGGACTTTTTAGCAAATTAATAAGTGCCTTGGAGCAAAGATATATATAATCACAGAAAAACCTGACTCTTTTCATAGGAGATATATCCTTGAAATACTGTTTTATCTGGTTAATTAGAGTTAGGGGGTGGAAACACTGGCTTTCACGAGATTAAAGAGAAAACTTAAAATATTCAGATGGGAATTTGTTTTATATAATATACTACATACACACTTAAATATGAAAGTTTGATCCTTTAATATTTAACCAATGGACAGTCCACCGAGACATCTCTTTCATTTCCACTGGGGTCCTGGTACAAGCACCAGCTAGTTTTAATAGACATCACACATTTTAAAAAAAATAGGTGCAGTTAAGACACAGTTCAGCTAAGAGCCATGGGGCACAATATGTTGCATGGGTCAAAAGCGCACGTCCTAAAGGAACTAGTGAACTAGAACAGTGTCTTTGTTATTAATCCGGAAATTGCATTTTTAGAACATATATTGCTGACTATATAAGTCTCCTTTTTTTTTCTTTTCTTCCAGTAATTTCTTTTTTCACACGAACAGAGCAAACATCTCTCTTTGTTCCTTATAAAGATCTTTTAACTTTCCTGTTCCAGCTAGACAGTAACAATCCCTTATGCATCTTAACATTTATGTTTATGCAGGCTACAAATGACCGTGCTCTTACTCATGCCAGACATCTTTAATACACACTTCCATCTGCCAGCGACCTGCCCATGACCTTCTTCAGAAATGAAAGGTAACTTGGCTAGCTCTATTTCTGGTCCTTCAGAAAAAGGATTGTCAGGTCAAATTGTGACAGTTTAAGTGTGATGTCTGATATTGACTGCTGTCCAGCAGGGACTGTAAGCACTGCGTCTCCCACTTCATTCAGGACCTTACTATTGACTTGCACTATCGTCTTAGGTTAGTCTTTTATCTCCTGTGCTTCCAGGCAAGGAAATAAGTGGCACTGGAGCAAACTGCTGCACCACAGCCCAGGGAAACTGCTCTTGTGGAGCTAGTGGCTGAATGACTTTAATACCATTTAGATGACCACTCCACAGTGTGTCAGAGACAGCTGTAATTACTATTAAAGCATGTTTCTGTAGCTCAATTTTAAGAAAAATAACTTTTCCAATATACCTCTGTGTACCTCTGTTTGCATGTGTATACTTTGGACAAAATGGGGCAACTTCTTTAAAGAGAAGTCCTTGTACAATAAGGCAAGAAAGTAAGAGAGATACTAAAAATCAAGAAAACAAAGAACCAAAAAACTAAAAAAAGACACTGTTGAATGCCTTTTCTAACTGTATGTTATTGCTAAAATATATATTAATATATAATTTATATTATTTCTCCTTTTTCTTCCCCTTTACACCCTCCAGGCTTGTCAAACCACTTTCCTAAAACCATATTTATGCTTGCCAGTCCCTTCCCAGAGCAGTGCATGTTCTCATGGTATTTCACTTCCAGCTCCAATTTTTTTACATAAAATCTAAATGTGGGATATTAGATTTGAAGTAGTCCTTCTAATGGAGTAGAAACCTGAAAGAACATGCAGATGCAGAGGATCTCTGCTGGTTACTGCCCAGGGTCAATAGCAAAGGTATAGAGAGCAAAAACATCTTTACACACCTATCTTTCTTCCTTTCAATTTAGTGGATCTTCTACATAAATGAAACAACTGGATTTAAAAACTGAGTTCTTCAAGAATGACAGAATTTGTTTTGGTCTTATCTTTGATACAATTCAGCTTAACAGTGGAATAGTGGAATACCAGACACTTCAAAATACGCAAGTTATTTCTAATTCATAAATGTCTTGTGAATAGACACCATTTGAAAAATAGTTTGTAAATCAGCTGCGCTACTATTTCTATTGCATTTAATTGGAATTATTTTTATTTGGACTGCAGATGCAGCTTCAATTTAAGTGGGTGGCATTGCACCATCTGCCATATTTTATCCCAGGATAAAACCATATTATTTAATTTTTCCTGTCCACTTTCTATGTATGGTTTCTCACTTAGATTATTCCATAGCTGGTATTTTCTCTCCTCTCCTTCTCTCAACATGAAACTCTACCCAAGCCTTGAAGAAATCTGTGCGGAAACAAATATATCAACTGTGATTTTTTTTCTTTAATCTGGATTTTAGCAAAAGAAAAGTTGAAAACTCCTGCCTCATTCCACAAATGAAAACTTTGTTCAGTGTTGGCTTAGAATAGCTCAGTCTTGTTCAAAGAGATTAGCAACAATGGGTTTTCAGTTTTTACAATGTTAATCCATGATTAATCTAAACATATTTTAATGCTCCTTGAAGCACAGTATTATTTTCCTAATCCCAAGTTTGCCTCATTGATCCCATCCTTGCTTATTTTCCCACAACAATGCAATTTATACAAGACTGTAGCTAAATTATTTATAGTTAAATCAGAAATTTGTGATGATAATGATGATGAATGTAGCTATAACAGTCAATAAGATAGAAAGGCGACCTCTTTCCAGGCCTCCAAACATCACCATCACCCAGGAAAAATATTGAGAGCTGAAGTGTTGCTGTGATAATTTTCTACTTCCTTGGGATTCTTGAGTATTTACAGATGCTGTACATATGCCATTTCATATTAGTGAGAAGAAAAGCAGTTAACAAGATGTCATAAGGTACCAGTTAAAAATTTTTCTTACTAATATGCCATATGTAAAAAAGAACAAGATTTCAGAATGATGCAGAGATTTTCTTGCATTTTGAATTATACCAGGATATTTCCAAGAACACGGTCTTTAAATATTTTTCCATTTCTTAATGAAGCCTAGTTTCTATTTCTGAGTAGACCTCATTATGTGAAACAGTAATGGAAAAGAATGTGATAGTCACAAAATATACCTTCTGGCCCACAAAGTATCTCTAGAAATAAAATGTTTTCTCACATTTTTTTTAACAGTTAAGACCTATATTAAAAAACAAATGTATGTTAATGATAAGGGTTTATTCATGGCTCCTGTTTAAAATTTAAAAGTTCAAATGTGTTTGTTAAATGTCTCCTGTGGCTGATGCCTCCTAATATCTGCAACATCCACCAAAACCACTGTGCAGGTCAGGACACAGGCATTGTTTAGTCTCTGTTTTTAATGTGCAGGTTGTAAGCAAAATCAACCTCATGAAAAGTGCTGAAAGTTTCAGAGATTTTACTTTGCATTAAATTTTCAGTGGTCTTCAGTAAAAACAAATCATATTCTTATCTGTTAATGTTCCTACTTCCAGACTGCCCTCCTTTCCAGACTGCACTCCTTTACCATAAGTTATCTTTATTGCTGCTAAAGGTTTTATACTCCCCAACAATATTTAGGGAACCCAAAGCATATTTTTTAACCTTTCTGTGTAAATGTAGTACCCGTCCTACCCACCACTGCTCCTCCAGTGACTGTACAGATTGTTTAAGCAGGCAGGATGTTTTGCGGGCAGGATGTTTTGGCAAGCTACTGTCCTCCAAAGATTGAGCACAGCCATCTACATGTAGCCCCAGGTGGCTCTCCAGTGCCATGGGCAGATGGATAGGAGGGAGCTCCTGGCTTTGGGGTGACTGGAGCAGGGAGGTGCCCAGGCTGCCCTTCCCTTTCCCAGGACAAGGGGCAGCATCCACACACTCCATACGGTCTGTCACCAATTTGCTCCCTGTCAGAGCCTGGCATCTCTGTGGCTGATGTTCCCCTCCTCTGCCCGTGGAGGATGTCAAGAGTTGTCATGCCACAACAAGACCTCCAGTGACACTTGAGTAAGGACACCTGATCGGAAAAAGAAATGCTACCTACATGGAGTAATACCCCATCTCCCACTGGTGAGGACTCCTCGCTTTTCCAGGGACTTTGTACACTGAGGTGATCAAGGACACCTCTGTGGTTGCCAACTACATATGGGCCTATTCTTGAATCTATTTGCTTTCTTGCAACATCTGCTCATATTCAGAGAGAGGAATAACCCTCAGGGAGCTGTAATACCCTCCCCCAAGGCTAACAGCATTTGTGGGAAGGCTCTGGAGTTTCCATTCCCTGCAGGAACAAGGAGGGTGGGGATGCAAACCAAACTGCAACAAGCCAGGCAGAGTCCTGGCAGATGGGTCTTCTCTTTGTATATCCAGAGAGGCCATGTTCACTACCAGTTATCCCAATAAACACATCAGATTTCCAATCCATAGAAGAGAAATTCCAGCCAAGACTTTTTAGAGCTGATCAAATTAAATTTGAGGGTATAAGATATTCAGAGGTTTTAGAAATAGAATACATTATTTACAACTAGAAGTATTTATTATTCAAACCATTCTATCAATGCTAAAAGAATATTTAATAGGTAATGTATTAAATCCATATTTTATGAATAGTCAGATAATTTTGATTTCTTTTTTCCTTTTGTCAACTCATTTAAGTGCCATGATGAGAAATAGCTTATTAAGTTCATGTCACAGATAAGACTTCTATTTTCTCTTCACAGCTCGGAAGCATGCCAAAATAAAAATTAATAAAGAATATTTTTCATACCTTAACACTTTTATTCCTAAGGCTTAATGTAGTGTTTGTGAAAATTAAAAATAAAAATATGTTTAATATTTAATTACTGCATTCAAAGTTCATATCTTGTTTGGCCGTTGAGAAGGTAAAAATCTATTCCACTTTAATGTCAGCTGTAAATGTGAGCAGAACTGCCAATATTATCAGTTTCAAAAAAATGCTGATAAATATGTGAATGATCAAATCTTTGCCGTCCTGAAAAGAAGAAGTAGCAACTATTTCACATATCAAAAGAACCTTGTAGGTTAGAAATCACAAAAGGAGATTAGAGATCGCTGAAGTGCCAAATAGAAATAGAGTGCAATAATCTGAAATTTAAGATGGATGTGCTTTTATTAAATGCTTTACGCATTTCACAAAACAATGCACAGAACCATAGAATGGTTTGGGTTGGAAGAGACCTAAATGATCATCTAATTCCAACCTCTCTGTCATGGGCAGGTACACCTTTCACCAGACCAGGTTGCTCAGAGCCACACCCAGCCTGGTGTTGAACACCTCTGGTGATGGGGCAGCCGCAACTTCTCTGGGCAACCTCACCACCATCACAGTAAAGAATTTCTTCCTAACACCTAATCTAAACCTGCCCTCCTTCAGCTGAAGGTCATTTGCCCCTTGTTCTGTCTCTTCAAACCCTTTTGAAAAGTCCCTCTCCAGCCTTCATGTAGGCCCCCTTTAGGTACTGGAAGGTGCTCTAAGTTCTCCTCAGAACCTTTCCTTCTCCAGATTGAATGTCCCCAACTCTCTCTAACAGTAAGAACAGTAAGAACTGAGGCTGCAATATTTTCCTGTTTCTATATACTGCAGCATCTTTTTTGTTTGTTTCTTTTTATGCTCTCTTACAACACTTGTTTTCTCTTTTTCTTTTATTTGATTTATTGCACTCACCACTTTCAATTTTTCTTTCATTTTTGTTCTAATATCTGAAAAATTTGCAACTGCAGTGTCCTTAGAATGTCTTTTCTTCTGAAACAGGCAGGTTGTAGCTTGTCCTGCCAAGTGGACCTAGAGTTTATTAAATATGTTGTATATATAATATATGTGCTATAAGATAAAGGTCACTTTGTTGTTGCAACAATGACTGCTGAATTATTCCAGGAACCATTTTATTAATAGTTCTCAGCCTGATTGAGAGTAATGGTTCAAGGAGTTAGCAAGTAAGTATTCTGTGAGCAACATTTACCGTGTTTTGTTAAAGAGTGGAAGAGGGCTGTCAAAAGAAAGGAAAACAATTTTTTCTTGCTTTCTGTACTCTGGGGACCCTCTGGAGGGAGAGCTACACCCTTGCTGGACACAAGCAGCACGAAATGGTTCTACGACATGATGGGGAACTGACATGGAAGCCTGCAGAAGGAGAAGGGATTTGGCACAAGGAAGGGGCCTGTGCTCAGAAGAAAGCAGACCTCCCTCTGGCATTATGGAAAGAAAAAGGTTTTCCTAAGCTACGAGCTTGAGCAAACTAAGGTCCATTGACTATTCCTGATCTGAAAGGTCAGTGAAGGGATCACCTTGCACTGTATGGGTATGACAGGCAGGAAAAAAGGAATTCAGATATTTGTGTTCAAGACTTATTTAATATGTGTTAACTGACAGATCCATGATCTCCCTATACAAAGAATTATGTTTTTCTAGTGAAGCAAATTTGTTCCCTGATAAAATCTGTGTTTAGACCCAGGGAGATATTTAGTACCCCTGAATGACTCATTGAGGAAAGGGTGAGATTTCCCACACTCTGGCCAGTCCAAGGTTTGGCATGTGTAATTCTGTGTTTATTCTTGCAAATGGTTTGCCTGAAGTTAAACCTGGCTATTATTTTGCACCTTATACACTTCTGAACAAACAAAAAGTTGGACAGCAGCATGTCTGACGTATCTGTGATGATCTGCATGGCTTGAACTATAGCACAGCTTGTGTTGGAAAAAGGTGATGTGAGTCATATACTCAATTCTGGTAAGCTATGTTATTTATCAAAGGGTACATTTTAAAATAATTTTATGTTTTATAATTTTTTATATTTTTAATAAAATTTTATTTTTATAATTTTATATAATTTAATATAAATTTACAGCAAAAAGGATGGCTGTTACTCATTTAGACTGTCACAGCACTTACTTTTACTCATCTACCCACCTGCATAAAACCAGCAAAATTTTTCTGATGTTATTTGCATCAGACCAAGTTACAACATGTTGCTTATTTCAGACCTGAAAAATACTGGAAAAAAATCGAGGTTAAACTGGAGGAAGTTATAGGATCCCACCTCCTTCCTAAGCCCATTTTGTGAATGACTTGTTACAGGTATGTCAGAAAGCTCTGTTCATGGGGAGGAAGCAGCCTTGGGCAAACATAGTCGTATTTAGGGTTCTAGTATGTTTCTGCTTATATTAAAACACACCACATTACTAGGTTGTTCCAAAGTTGACCAAGTTATTGAGTTCAAACTGAGTATTTTACCCTCTTTTAGCATGCCACAAGACTTGTCTGCAAATTTTATATACATATCTTGCATGCTTTTCTTAGTAGATTTTCTTCCAGAAAGATCAAATTGCATGGGTTCACATAGAGCTGAAGAATCAACTGGCAGTCAGTAGTCCTTCATACTTCCATACATACATATAAAAAACCAAACTTTTACTGTGGAACAATACATGCTCAGTCTCATAGTAACAGCTCTTACTGAAAGCATTATGCTGCATCAGTGCAGTTGCTTTTATCAATTGGACTTGTGCCCTCTTTAAAAAAAAAAAAAAACAAAAAAACACCAGAACTCCACTCTAATATTTTCAGAACAATTTACATCCACCAAGAGGATTTTTAGCATTTTCAGTTCTGTCCTTCGACTCCATGTGCACAAGGTTCAACATATCACCACCAGGATGGTCAGTCCTATCCCTGGCTTTGGTGGCTCTTTATTAGGGCATTGTGGGATGAGGTGCATTATCCTGACGGCCACCACAGCATCAGAAATCTCCCAGATGTCTCTCCATCACACCCCTGTGAACCTGGAGAGCACTCTGCCTTGAGTCTCTGCTGGACAATCAGCATGAAGAGCATATGGTAGTTTGTAATTTTCTTATTTATATTTGCTATTGTTTATATTCATGCTTATTGATTATTTTATTTTTTTCATACAAGAGGTACAATATTAATGTTACTTTAGTTTATGAAGGTTACTTTAGTTTATTTATTGCCCCTCTGCATAAAGTACTCGCAGAACACCTTTCTAAATTCTACCAAGAAATGAATAATAATTCAATATTCGCTAGTACATGCTATTTCTAATATAGGCTGGTCAGTGCAGAAAGTATATGTAATAGGTGATAAAATGTCCTTTGATTCTGCATTTCTGAGGTTTTTCAATCTGCAAGTTGTCTTTTGTCCTTCACAAAAGAGGATACATACATACACATTTCCTGTATTTTTTTCATAAAACATGTCAGAACAGGAGATGATTCATATAAGGTTGCCCTGCCAATTTACACATATATTGGACAAAATATTTTCCAGCCAGAGCACTGTATGTTTAGGGCTTCTATCGTTTGTTACTCTACCCTGGTGGAAATACACACATCTGTTTGAATTTGTGCACATTTGTAGTTACCACTCAGTATCTGTTTCTCTGCTGTTACAGGACGTTTTGATGCAATATTTTTTATGATCTGAATGAGTCAATGCTGTTTAAATCAGAGTCAAAAAGCATATCCTTTATTTGAAGAGTATCTTTTCCTATAATGTTTATTCTGTAGTTTTCATTTAATTGCACACAATTTCCTCAAAGCTTTGTCTGTGCTTGAAGTGTCTTTCCACCTAAGTTATATTTTTTATGCCTTGCACCTATGATGCATTCAAAATAACTAAACTAATGTAAGTTCTTATCATTTTGGCTGATTCATTTGTTCAGCATGCACCAATTTAACTGCTACCAGCATATTTCAAGAATTTATGTTTTAGTAAGGCACAAATATTTCTAAAAACCCCAGCATTTTACAAACTTACATGCTTCTAGTCTTACAAAGAAATTACAAAACCATCACAAACACTACTAGAAAATACTTTGCTATAGATTTCTACTACTTTGTTCACTCCTAAATGTTCTGTGGACCGTGTTCAGCAACAAATAACTACTGAGACTATCTGTTCTTTTCTGACTGAAATTGTGTAGAGCTCTAATTTTAGGAAGTGCATTTTGACTGTGTTAGATTAGTATAAAACCAAGCAGTGCATGACTAGCATTCTGAAAGACACTGAAAATAGTGGCTCCAGTGTAATGCAGCCATCACGTGACGTCCAAAACATACAGTCATTCACAAACTACATGTCTAGGATTTGGCTATTGTGTTCAGACTATAGCTGCAAGTCCCCTCAGAACAAGGTCAGGTTTGTAGAGTATGAGACATCTCCTCTGTCATTTGGCCAGTTTATCAAGCAGAGGATGTTATTTTGCCCTGAAACACATTTACTGCATTTCCCACAAGTTCTGCTGAAATCAATGACAATTATACCTGAAGTCAAGGAACAGACTGTTCCCATAGTATTTATGAATCATGATGGAAAGAAATGAGCAGTATGCACTGCAATTGCCAGCTCTTATACCTAAACCAGAGCAAAAGCCTGCTCAAGTGCTGCTGCTGGGACAATAAAAAGGATGATGCATGAGACTGCAGAGCATTGCGGCATTTTGCACTCTGTAAGTAATTCAGAAGGATGTTGAAAAACATCCACAAGAGATAAATATCTTTAAAACAGATTCAGAAAATTTTCAGCCAAGAATTCCACAAGAATTAGCTGAAAGGACCTGCTGGCAGATACTAATCTCTAGTACAGCTTGCAATAGCAGAAAGACTTCAGATACCTAGAGAGCATTAATTTTGTGAAAGTTCTCAATAGAAGGGCAAGCAGATGACCTGCATAACCAAAGACCAAAAATCCTGGTAATAATCCAGGAAAGATTAATGAAAAAGTCATGTAGGATTTACATTCCAAAGTATTAAAGGATACATTAGTACTGCCACCAGTCATCAGAGCATGTCTTGTCAAAAAAAAATTACTTGATTATTTTAGGATAACAGATCACAAACTAGTTTCAAAAATTTGGGTGTCACCTACAGCAGAAGGTATTTCTAGTAGGGTCCATATTTAGCCCAATACTAGTCAACATTTTAACCAAATTTGTAGCTGTCAACGATCCAGCTGAATAGCAAATGAAACTGAGATGAGGGCAGGCCAGATATCCTGCCGAATTCTAAACAGTCAGTCATCTGCTACCCATACAGGCTGGGGAACCAAGGAATTGAGAACAGCCCTGCAGAGAATTTTGGGGTGCTGGTGGATGAAAAATTGGACACGAGCCAACAGTGTGTGCTTGCAGCACAGGAAGCCAGCCACATCCTGGGCTGCATCAAAGGAGGTATGGCCAGCAGGTCAAGGGAGGTGAGCCTTCCCAGCTACTCTGCCCCTCCTTTACTGCCTCCGGGTCTGGGGTCCTCAGCACAGGAAAGACAGGGATCTGTTAGAGCGTGTCCAGAGGAGACCATGAAGATGACACAGGTCAAAACAGGTTGGGAGCTGGACTGTTCACTCTGGAGAAGTGAAGGGTCCAGGGAGACCTTAGAGCACCTTCCAGCACCTAACAGGGCCCAAGAGAGCTGAGGACAAAATGTTCAGCAGGGCCTGTTGAGAATGAAATGAGTAATGGTTTTAGACTAAAAGAAGTTCCAGTTAGACTATATGTAAGGAAGAAAATTTTGGAATGACAATGAAAAAACACTGGAACTAGTTTCTCAGAAAGATGTCCCATACCTGAAGACATTCAACAGCAGGTTCAGTGAGGCTCTGAGCAACCTGATCTAATTAAAGATGTCTCTGATTATTGCAGGCAGGTTGGACTAGATGACCTTTAAAGGTCATCCACCCCAAACAATTCTATGAAATTCACACATGCAAGGAACAAAAAAGAATGTTGACCATAACCACATGCTAAGAAATTGCTTCCAGGTAAGCAGATGTGTGAAAAGATGTTTCCATTCTGGTGACTCAGCAAAAGAGGCATCTATGGTCTGCAGATACACAAAGATTAATAAATGGAGCAAAGCCAAGGTGATTTCAGCTGTGCTTTATGGCCTTGGTGAGACTAAACTGGAACACTTCCTCCAGCCTTGGTGTTCTTATTTCAAGAAAGATGTTGAAGGTGCACATCAATTATTTGAGCTCAAAGAAGATGCCTTGCGTCGATAGAATAAGGATTCTGCTCAGCTTTTAAAAACAATGGTGAGAGATGGTCTGTTTGCAACATATAAAATATCTACATGGCAAAACATACCCCAGTACTGTAAAAGAAATGTTAATAAATCAGGAAACTTATGAGAAAACAAAACAAAACAAACAAACAAACCAACAACAACAGCAACAAAAAAAAAAGACACACAGAGAGAGAGAGAGAGAGAGAGAGAGAAGAAAAACCATGACCAAACCAAAACAGAAAACCCAGTAGATGAAAGCCAAGCACAAGGAAATTCAAAAAGGAATATGCTCTAGCTGTTAACTACAAGAATGATTAATCCCTGGAGCAAGGACCAATGGACGTCCAGTTTCTTCCACATAAAGATTTAAAGCTCTTCTGTAAGAGCTACATAAGTCAGATGTAACATAATCACTAATTAATAGCAAGTTGTTAACCTCATTACAGAGGTAGATGCTCATATTACACAGATCAGACCAGATGATTCTCGCTGTCCTTCAACCCTACATATTTATGTAAAAACTGAACTGCTGTTGTTCCAACTCAGCTTTGGTGAGTTACTGACGTGTGGGTGTTTGATGGCTCCTTCCTTCTCACAGAAAGGCCGCTGCTGGAATGACAATGCATGGATCACATGCAAATCCTGTGCCATCTCCTTTCTCTGAGGTGCTAACCACGATGGTCCTGATTTAAAGCAAGATCAAAAAACCGTCATTAGGAACTTAATGAAAAATATTTTAATTGCAAACGACTTTCTGCAATGTGTTTGCTCAAACAGTCTGTTCTGCAGCTGTCACTTAAGTAGTTCAGAACATCCAGCACAGCATTACATTTCTTTTGAATGCAAAACCCTTGTAATGAAGCCCATGATGTGACCTGCTGGTGAAATAACTGTGATTTCACGGAAGATATTGTAGAATTTGGTACAGGGAAAAAGGACCAGCATGAAGAATATCTTTTTAACTCCCAGTTAGAACTAATGATGACTGACTGTCAGGAAAGAAATATGAAGGTATATAATTATTGTCTGGCATGCCTTAGGCATCACCCAGGTGTTAACAATACATAAAGGCTGGGCATGCAAAGACTAACCTCCTCCAAAGGTTCTTTGGTATCTATTCCCCAAATATTTTAATACTGCTATTTGCTTCACAGTATTGTTGAACTAGCAACAATTGGTTATAACTGGATAGTAACAAGAAGCACATAGGCACATAGGGATTTTTTTTCAGATATTATGAATTCACAGCCAAGATAACTCAATTCAAGTTATTACCTGAATTGTACCAAAAAAAGTGTCCCTGCTAAACTGCCAGTGAGTGGTTCCTAAAAGCAATTCTTCTGCTTCAGTAGCACCACTCAAATGAGCAAATGTTTGCTTACATTACAGAAAGTATGCAATAATTTCTTCCTATTACATGAAGACTCACAACAGAAATTGAAAATCAGATCCTTTAATTGTGGTTATATTCTGATTTAATTGGATATTCATTGCTCAAATGTCTTAAAAGTTCTAGTTCTCCAAAAAGGAAGTTGAAAGCTTTCACTGTAAAATTGTTACTCAAATACTTTATGAACAGCCAGTGGTGACTGGCTGCAGATCTGCAGCAATAAATTTACAGACATTCTGTAGTCTGAAAGTTAATCACCCGGATTATTCAATTTATGCTTACAAATAATAAAGCAGTAGGAGAAATCTGGATCAGTTTCTGAGTGATTCATAAGCATGGATGGAAAATTTAATCCCAGTAACTACCTGACGAGCTCTGACACACACAAACACCCACAGACTGGCACACTATGTGAAACAGTTCATGTGGTTGCAAAAGAGTTTCCGTTTATTCCTTGCTTTGCAAACTTAAGTCTTTCAAAAAATTTTCAGTCCAATAATTTCTGATGCTTGCTCTTCAATGGGTTCATGGCATTTTTTGGTCTAGAGCTTAGTTCTTCAGAAAAGTCTGAAAAAAAATACATGGTTGCTTTAAAATAAAAATAAGCTAAAACATATTTTTTGCATCATTAAAAAAATAATATGTAGAAAGGAAGTTGTCCTATTTCCTTTAAGTCCTGAAGCCAAATAAATATTTAACTTTAAAATGTCAGCTTAGCAAGAAAATATTTCTCTATATGCATGGTGGGCTTCTCAATATTTGGTTGAGGGCATTACTCACTTCAGACTGATAGTTACTTCAAAGGTTTTAACTGAGGCCCTACAGGTACATTTGGACAGTGGTGAACTTTACCATGCATAAATCTGTAGTTAAGTACACAGAGAAATGCCAAGCCCAATTAATTACTCCAGCATGGTCAAGGTAATTTTTCAAATGCTTCAAAAACACAGGAGTCATCCAAAAGCCCATCATCTCCTGCAAACAAGGCTGTCCTGAGACCTAAGCTCTTGAAAACTCCACAGCCTTTATTCCTTTTCTCACACTGCCAACGGAACACAATGTTTCTTTGCTTTCTTTACCCTTGCTTAATTGAGCCAGTCAAGTGAAATACCTGTGCTGAGCCCAAAGGGCTGCTGGGGATGTGGCTGAGCTGAACAGGCACCATGCATGAGGTCCAGTTGGGCACTGACAGCAGCACAGCCTTGGTGTGGCTCTGCACCTGGGCTAAATGCTGTTGCTTCTGTTTGCACAGATGTGGCGCTCCCAGATCCGGACCCATATGGCCAGATCCCTGGTCCCTAAGGAAGATCATAACTCCACATGCATCATTTCAGTACAGCATAGCTGGATCATCTCAGCATGCATCCAGAAGTGTGCCGGGCATAAGGAGTGTTAGCCAAGCCAGCCAATGACTCACCACAAGAGTGGAGATAGGAGTAGCTACCTGCTCATGCCTACAGATACCAAGTAGGGTTCTGCCCCAAGTGCTCTATTTTTCCTCACACACCATCTTTAACTCCTGCAGCATATATGACTTGCCAGATTAAATCTGACATGTAGAAAACAACTTTACAAGAAACAATGTCCTATATGTTCTGCTGATGGAGAGGGGTGATATTCCTCTGAATGTTCCTTAAGTCTTCAGATCAGATAGTTTATGAAGTTTCACTGTTCAAAAATGGAATTTAATCTGCAAATTCATTTGCCACTTCCATTTCCAAGCAATGGCCTATTTGAAAATGTAATTCCTAGGTATGTCACTGCAAAAGTGAATTTTTGAAAGAACACATTAATTTTTTCAAGTCTCACATAGATCATGCATCAGTTAGTTTAAAAGTATTCTCACTTTATTTTAGAGGATTGATAAAGTCTGCTTTCTGAAGGAGCTTTGTCTCATATGTCTGAAGCATATAACTCTTTCTGTAATGATCCAACTATGAACTCTCCAACATCCTTAAATACAAGTTTTATGTTTGAACCAAATTTTCTTTAATTACTTCTGTAGCTGGCTCTATTTGTCAAGTCTATTTCATATTTTCTACCAAATATTTTATTGTAACAAGAAGTGAAGGTCATACCAATTTCCTTTACTGTTTTTTATTTTGTGACTATCAAAGCTTGCTTTCAGGCACACACCTTACATGTAATGTGATTGAGGAGTACCAAACTCTTACTGTTAGTATTATTTTATCACATTACACTCTTTCTTTTTCTTGTTGAATTTTAATGCATATAAGTGCCTTGGATTAGATTGGTCTTTGAGTTTCATTCAACATAATAAATTTTTGGCTGGTAGTTTAAGCTTAAAATCATAGCTCTTAGATACAGCTTACCACACGACCTTTAACTCTCTTTCCTCAGGTCTGTTCGTGCCACCCATGCACCCTAAGGCACCAGTGTCTGTTGCAACTCCTTAATTGCTGTCACTCCCTCGCCTGTTTCTTCATTCTCTCTTCTACTTTCCCCGTTTTGCACCCCAGAAGGGGCGTGGTGCATTTCTGCAGCAAAACGTCTTCAGAAACGGGTGCTTCTTAGCATTTCCAGGATGGGTTGCAAATGTGCAGTGCCAGATTTCATTCCCCTGTAACTCTCACCAGTCACCCTTGCCGCGTTTTTAAAGCCAGCTGGAGATTAAGCATCAGGCAGCCTCTCACTTAACCTCCCCCTTTTCCCTGTGGAACAGGGAGGAGAATCGAAGGAAAACTTGTGTGTTAAGAACAGTCTAATAACTGAGAATAAAGTAAAATACAATAATAATTGTTGATTATGATGACGATGATAATGATGATGATGATGATGATGATGATGATAATAATAATAATAATAATAATAATAATAATAATAATAATAATAATAATAAATAACAACAACAAGGGATTCACAATGCAATTGCACACCCCCTGCTGAACAACACCAGAACCCCCTTCCCAAACCTTAGGCCACCCTTCCAGGTAGCCCCCCAGTTTATACACTGGGCATGATGTGCTATGGTGTGGAATACCCCTTCAGTCAGTTCCAGTCACAGTCTCAGATATGTTCCCTCCCTTGTTTATGTGGGTTTGGTTTTTTTAATGTACCTCCTCACTGGCACGAGACAAGGGGAAAAAGTCCTTGACTTAGGATAAACGTGACAAAGCAAAAAAAAACAAAACATCAGTGTGTTATCAGCACCATACTCATTCCAAATCAAAAACACAGTGCTGAAACAGCTACTGGGAAGAAGTGAACCCCACACTAACTGAAAAGAGCGCAGCCCCACAACGCCTCAGCTCTTTGTTCTGCACCCCTTCAGCCACAAATGTGAAACTTAGCCACGACTGAGAATGCCTCCAGCAGTTGTAAAGGCAAGGGGAGGCAATTATCTTTTCCCAGAGTGTGAGCAGCAGCAGAAGGAGCTCATCCTACAGGTGTTCAGTGCTTCACATGTGGGGAGCGCCTCTGGCTCTCGGCGTATCCCCCACATGACACCTGGTGCTGTAACCCAGGGTAGTACGAGCATGCAGAGAACACTGGTGGGCAAACTGAGAAGAAGCTCACGGCTTTTGCATGCCTGTAAGGGGCGAGACAGTCTGTGGTACACCAAATCTCTGCAGGTGCTTTCTCTGAGGGCCAGCTAAATTGAACCATTACAGAGCTGCCACAGGCAAAGAACACAAAATTGGGCAGTTAGCACAGTTCAGCTGACACGTGTTAACTTGCTAGGCTGCATGTGTAAGACCAAATGTTTTCTATACCTTGCAGTACACTTTTACTACATGTCAAAAATTACCCTGCATCATCTAAATAATCAGACTTAACATTAAAAAATAATTAACCCAAAACACATTTGCTACAAATTTTCACACTGTTTACTTGTCTAGAACAGAACAAAGGAAAGCATTCATGGAATATATTTGGGATCATGATGTCTGCTGTCTGTGGTGAGGAGTGGACAAACCAAGATTTAAGAAATTTATTTCAGAATAAGAAAGAGACAGCAGGAATACAGTGTAGTGGCAGCTTAGCATTGTGCCCTGATGGCACCTGCATCATGTGAGGGGCATAGTCATGCCACAGAAACCTCTGCAGCCCAGCAGAAACATCATGATCCCATGAGGTCTCTTCAAGAAAAAAAACACTTTTTTTCACTTTCTACAAATTCATCATCACTACTTAGCAATCATTTCTCTCCAGGGATGGCGCACATGAAACTATACTCCTGGCATTTCCCCACCATGGAAATCTTGGGAAACCCATTTCAAGTAATTTCAGACCTGAGGCCATGTCAGCAATAGCCCACTGAGATTTACAGTGCCAGATCAATAGGGTATGGAGTTCCCAGAAGCACCACTGCTATGATAGAGTGGACCATCACCCAAGTTAATTTACCTTGTTTCTCAGAGGTTTGGCTCTGGATGATCATCTTCTTTACCTCTGTTTATCAGAGGCTGTTTCAAAGATGCTTCAAAAATGCTATCTCTGGCAGCCCAGTGCCAGCCCTTTGAGGATTTGTGAAATAAGGGTCATGATTTCTGCACCTATTAATAACAAAATGGGCAGCTAGCATAAGACAAAACCTACTGATTGCAAATTATGTTCATTAATCTTTCTGCATTAATCACCCTGCTGCATGCTGCACCTTGTAAAGCTTGTGTGTCTTTTTGTAACTAGCCTCACATCCCTTTGTAGTAATCCAGACTGGATGGGAAAAAGGCATAAATGACAATGTAACTGCTTTGTAATCCATTTATTCCATTTGTTAATTTGTCATCATGCTAAGTAGCAGCAAAACAATGTTTTTCCAATGCCACATGACTGCAACACATCAATCATGACAAGACACAGGACACACAAATATGCTTTAGGATGCTGACTTCACTGCTCTGTTGCTTAGCCTCTGGTTTGGTTGGTTGGTTATTTGTTTGTTTTGTTAATGGGTGCTGACTAAAAGATTATTTTTTTTTTTAATCAGGGCATGTTTTGCATTGCTGGGAAAGTCTGGGTGGAGTCTTGGTCCTCTCTAAACATTTTTCATTTCCAGAATTTCAGAAAAATAAATAATACACACATGCAAAAATAATTAGATGGATTAAAAGACAAAAGGGTGGTTTTTTTTTCCAGTTGTGCACAATCATTTCAGGACAACTCAATTAAAAGGCTGTATAGAAAGTACATTTTCCAAAATGTCTTTCCTATTAAAGCAGTTTATGGTTTTAATAAGGAGTAGAAAGAACCTGTAAATAATCTTATAATTTCAAGGGATGCAATTTTAATACTAATTTTCCAGAATTTTAATTAATTAGGTTGTTTAAATTTCTTTATTTATTCATTACAGTTTCATACTTTACCTCACAGTTTTGGGTGAGAGGTATTTGAAGCCTTAGGGGAGCAAGTTGCAACACAACCCTACTCAAACCACACAGACCAAGTTTCCTGAAGAAATGCATTTCATTGTCTGGTCCCTACTTACAGTCATAATTACCACTAGAATAAACAAGAGTTAAATAAAGCTACTGTGGGTTTAAGTCTTTGGCCATTATAAAAAAAAGGGATGAAACTGTCCAGACGTAAATTGTGGCTGTTGGCATTCTTTGCCTTCTTAATCCTTCCTGCTCAGCTCACATGTCTGAAGTTAGCAGGCATTTAATGACTATGAAATGTGCTTTTCCTTCTCGTGCCTCCTTCTCCAGAAGAGAGGTTTAGATTTGTCTTGCTTTGGATTCATCAGTGCATTTAATAAGCGTTAATTTATGAACTGCCTTCTCATGTTGGCATGATGGCAAAAGGAAGAGGGTATTCAGAGCCTGAAACACAGATTTCAAGCTGAGAAATTCCAGCTGAGATCCACAAACAATCGCTTGGGGCAGTGCAAGATCCACTGCAGTTAGATGGGGCACTGCAGTGTGCTTGCAGGAGGAGCCAGATGCCAAGTCCAGGTAGGCTGAGCCAGCAGGCAGGTTGACCAGACCAGCCTTTGATGGGCACAAAGGGCTGGATTTCACAACTTCTGTTTATGTTTATACTGTTTGCTAATAATAATAATAATAATAATAATAATAATAATAATAATAATAGTACAAAGCCTAGTGTGAGCCGAAGTACCTGATAACTCAGTGTCTGAGGAAAACAAGGCAGGTGTGGTGGTACTTAATTTTGTTCTGTCCAATCATCAAGCATGTCATAAATATGCAAAATGGGAAGCTCCTTCTAGTTCTGCCCAGCTCTTCTTGACCACTGCAGGTCTTGTCGCTTTCAGTTTTCTTTTAGGCATTATGACCCATATTCCAGGCTATGCTTTAGACTCTGGAGAGTTACAATCTGAATAGCTACAGAGATGCATAGGGAACTTCAGAAGTATTTTGAAAACATTTAAAATATGGTTTGCAAATTCAAATTAAGGTTGTTGTGGGATGTGTCACATGGCATCTCTACAGAAGGGATGCAGCAACTTAAATTGCAGACAAAAGCCTTGGGGAAGTAATTGTTCTCTTAAGTGATTAAGGACTGAAACTTTTTTTTTCAGAAGCCTTGCAGCAAATGCTAAGCTTGCCAAGAACACTAGCCAACAGCTTGTTTTGAGTAGACAGAAGTCATGGCAGGAATTTTCAGGTCTTGCCAAAACTCTCATAACTGTAAGTCTGATAATCAGATATACCCACAGGTGAAAAAGCATTCTCACAGTGCCTTGTAAGAATCTTTTTCTGTTCAATTTGCTCTTGATACACAATAGCTAGATTTTTGCAGTCAGACAGGGTGTTTTCCCAGCTTCTAACTGATACTCTTAATTTCTGTTTGGATTCATCTCCTGTTCAGATCTGTGGAAGCAGCCTCTTTTGTACAGCATTTGTACAGTTTTGCTTGTGCTGAAAATGCTTCTCAGGAAATTGAGACTGTTTCACTGCCTAGTTCGCCAACCTTCAACACCATGTATTATGAATCATAAAATATTAATCTTGAGCCTTTAACAGCATAAATAAGAATCTTGTTTAAACAAGAACAAACAATCACCACATGGTTATGCTGCTGTGAATTAATTTCCCATTACTTTGATGGTGTCAGACTTCCAGCCTGGATACTTTCTTGCTAATTCTTGAACTTTCAGAAATTAAAATCACAGTAGAAGAGTATAAGAGCATAATTTTGTTTTCATTTTCATGATAGACATGCAGATATTACCCAAATGCCTAGATTTCATGTTTACTTCAGTATCTATTAACTGACACTAAATAATTACATGCTTCTAACTAATTGCTCTATTTATTGAACTAATAACTTGAAATAATTTTTATATTTCTCTAATTTTAAGTATTACCTAAAACAGCAATAGCTAAATAAAAGTGAAGGGGTTCTTTTAGCCACCAAAATACAATAAGAAAGGAAATGAATTACATTTAAAAGGCATCAGACTTTTAACACCTCTGCTAAGCATCAAATCCAGAGAAATAATAAATAATGCACTATAGCTCATGTTAATTCTAACATTATTCATTCATGAATGAGCAGGAATAGGTTGCAAACTCAATAATGGCACTTTTCGAGTATATCCGTGGTAATGTAAAAACTGTGTTGGCATTTTGGGTTGATTTTTTTTTCCCATAAAATGCGGATATCATAAAACAATGTGCAGGAAACTGGCAGGATGGAGGACACCTAAAAGAGAGTGATTGGGTTTTTAGTGAAAGCATGTGGGGGGAAAAAAACCCTGTATTTTCTACAAGTTTGAATTCCCACAGGAGAGTGTGACAGTATCTTTATATTAGGTCACATTCAAACCCAGCACAATTTCAAGCAAGAAATATGGACATGACATAAGATGTTTCCAAGCATTTAATAAAGGGGATGCTGGTGATATAATTTTTAAATGAGTAAATTGTCTCTTCTTTTGTGTTAATAGAATTGTCATCCACTCTCAGAAGGGTTTATACAGAATGCTAAAATTATAAAATCCCTAGAATTCTAAAATGTTTAGTCACTTGACTGCATCTTCAACATGAGCAGCATTTACATGAAATCAAAAGATCCATTCACTGAAAGGGTTATGTTGCACAGTGAAACTAAAATATGAGGTTTGGAGCATTTAAAAATGCCTTTCCTATTTCTTTCCACTGTAATTAGGTTGGTTTAGATTGGGCTTGGTTTTTTTTAACCGTATAGAATATTTTTGTTAAACTAATGACAACTTAGAAGTCCTTATTTTGTCCCTCAGTTATTACCACATAATTACATTAATAAGAATTGAAGTTTCTTTCTTAGTAACATATTTACCAGACCAAACAGCTATTGTAAAGAGCAGAAAGAAAATGTACATGAACGTACAAAACCACTACTCATATCCCATTATACTATCATTCTATTTTCTTTTACCATTATATTTCTAGGTTCCTACATTTTCAGAACATGTGTTCAACACCTATGCAAAATATAAATAAAAAGGGACAGTAAGAAGAAAAATAATTGTGGTCTAGACACTTCCATGGCTAAACACAATTTCATTTGAAAGACTTAATAGACTTTCAATTAAGTGACATGCAAAATAGATATTCAGTAATTTCCAATGGGAGTTATGCATACACAGTGTCTACAGGTTCACAATTGGAAAGTGCATCTTGATCGGTAGACTCTTATGTCTAGTTCAATAAAATGTAAATTATTTTATATATCCACTTTCCTGTTACAAAAAAAAATAAAAGCAAATTTAGCAAAACTAAGGAGATTATTTCTTTGAGCAAAAATGAATTGTCACTTTTGTTACAGAAAATGCCATTATTGGAAAATGTCACACTAAGCACAGAAAAGTAAGCCCATTTTATGGTAACTTAGTTTATATTTGAAGTTCATTATAGCAGTTTTCATATCTTGAAGGGGCTCTATCATTTCTAAACTGTATGATTTAATGCCTAAGAAGTTTTAAAGCATCTTATTTAGGTAGAAGAATCAGTCATATTTTATAGAAAATGGTGTTCCAGTTCATGGAGAAGTAGAAATTTAACTTAAGCACATAAAAATCACTTTTGGTAGCTGTAATTTAACTTTACAAAAATGAGCATATAAAACTTTATTCAGACAAGTAAAATCCTAAATTTTATGTTTCGGTGCAGTGAACCACAGGCTGTCAAATATCTTTTATTTGTTCCAAAAGTACCGTGGTTTTTTGGTTTCTTTTACTCAACCTGAGCGCAGTAAGGCTACATGCTCTGTCTGGAGAAAAGGAGAATGGGGCTTTAGTGTGAAAGATGAGTCTGGTGAATACTTTTGCGAAATAATAAAAAAAAATATGTCAGCTTGTCATTAAAAGAAATAGGTTGTCATTCTTTGTTTATTAGTCCTGCCTGCAACCCAGGGTTACCTACTGTGTATAAATAGGTTTGCTAGATAACCTGGTTTCCTGTTTCTTTCTAAAAACATTTGGAGCAATTTGCTCATTTATAACTCTTGTTAGGTGAAAAGTTTGGGGTTGCATTGTTTCCCTTAAAATCTGTACGTTTTATATAATAGAGGAGAGTCTATTTTAATTCTGGCTTATCCTGATACTATCAGTCAGAAAAGTAATAACAGTGCAGGGTAATAGCTGAAGTGTTGGGAGAACTTCATAGCAGAACCAGAAGGAGCCTAATGAGCACATATATAAAAGGAAAAAACACATTAACAAAACCAGAGAAGGGTCGGTAGTCACAAGAGCCACAGAATTGCTGGATACACTGTAGGCTTCTCCTGAAGCCTAATATAAATGTCTCTATTATAGCATACACCTTACAGTGACACTGGTCCCTTTGTTCCTAAATACAACCTTGTGTAAAGATGGAGCGCTGTAATTAAAGAAAATAACTAAAGTAAATTACTATTTACAGCAACTCGAAGTAATACAGTGCTTATTTTTTTAAAATGTGCCTGGCTCCGGCGACTTTATTTAATCAGGCTTTCAAATATTTCTGACACAGACATCTATAGGTTTGATGTGCTTGTAAGAGATGTTTTGAGAGCTTGCTTCCTGCCTTTGCTCATGGCAGACAGGGAAAGTTAATAAATTTAGGACATCCATTGAAATTATCACTTTCTCCTCTACATGGCCAAACAGGCAAGATATATCTCATCCAATTTCCAAAGCCAAGACAAAAGGAGGAAAGACTACAAGCCTCCATAATGAAAGCTCTGAAAGGTGTTTATTTTTGGGTACTGTGTCCCAAGCCTGGGACTCTGTCCCTGATGAGATCTCTGTGTGAAAAGGCACAGTGCAGCTTTCAGGCTGCAGCTGTACCTTCTGGTACGCTAGAAGAAGGTAGATTTTGATGCCTCAGTGACCAGATCTCCTTCCAAGTAGTTTGCTAAATTCCCACTGGCTAGGAACAGCAAAGCTGGAAGTGCACTAGATGGAAACCTGGGGCTGTGATAATTGTACAAAGGCCTGCTGAGATTTTCCTGACTGCTTCCAGTAAAAGAAAAGAGTCCCCTACTAGCAGCGGTAAGTCCCACAAGAAGGAACAGTACAGTATGTTCACTCATAAATGAATAACACTTATTTTATAACATGAAGTTATAGATCCAGGTGCCCTAATGGAAAGAGGGCTTAAGCAAATACATCACAGGGTAAAAAACTTGCCATTTCCCTCTCAGATATGGCTTGACTTACAGCCCTGCTATGTGCCTAAAAAAAGGGGTGTTTTGTAAGCATTTAGAATCAGGGAGATTGTTTTATTTATTTGACGTTATAACTGATACAAGCAGAATTCTGTGAATTTAGTCTTTTTTGTTTCCACAATCTGAAAAAAAAAAAAAGGAAATCAGCTTAAAGGGCACTGTGATTGACCAGAAAAGATAGAAAATTGCCTTCCTGTGGCAGGAGATCAGGAGAGGAAAACTTGAGTGACCAGATTTTGATTTTCCTTGCACCTTTCTGTCATTGTGTAATCATCCCAAGAACAGCTGTAATACTATTAAGTGATAAATCCAAGTAACTTCCTGATTTTTTTTTACAGTTTTCATTTTTAAAGGCTATGTAACAATGCTGAAACAAAATTTTCACCAAAAATGCTGAAATCCATTGACCATTACCTGACTTCGCACACATTTCCGCAGCAGTGGAGAATCATCTGAAATCCCAGGAGCACAGAAATAAAAAGCTACTGGAGGTGAAAAGCTATGCAGAGCTAGCTGCGGGGATTCAAGGCACAGCACTGGTTAACCAGGAAGTGCCACAAGAATGAATTGTCTCTGTGCTCACAGAGTGCCTGATTTTGAGACTGCCAAGCGTTTGACAAAGCAGAACTGCAGCTGTAAGTTAGTCTGCACTCAGAGTGCTGCTCCAAGATAAAGGCTGAAAGAAGTACCATCAAAATGTTTTATGAGTTCTCAAACTATTGAGCTTACTGTCACACAGATAGTAGGAAAAACTCTGGAAAAGGGAGGAAATGCACCATTCTGTGTTCTGTCAACATAGTTGAAGTATCCCTGTCTCAGGGTAAAGAAGAAAACAAAAAGTCATTATATCTTTTCTAAGGCAAAAAACCTGCATCTGGACCAAAGAATCATTTATTCTAGCATCACCTTTGTTATAGTATCTGCCTGAGAAGGGCCATGTGAACAATGTACAGATTTGTTATGTTCTCCCTACTTGTTCTCCTTACAATTCCTGCTACTGGTTTTGAAGGAGGATGAGCAAAATTAAATATCCGGAGTGAACGTCACCAGAGGATCTGCAGTTTTGCTTACCCTTGGCTGCAGAAGAACCCTCAGCCTTGCACAGATTGAAGAGAACAGGGTGAAAGGTGCCATCCAGACCAGCTGAACTGCAGGGTGATGGTGGAGCAGAGCAAGTGTAGGGACGTGGTCCCAAGTGTAGGGAGATTAACCACTGAGAATATAAATCTGTTGAGTAGGAGCAGGTGTCTTTAAAGTAATGCATAAACTGGACATTTGAGGTATTATTGGAATTAAATGAGTGGCTGGAAGAGATTGTCAGTAGTCTTGGGTGACTGCAGAGCTGCCATCTTGTCCCTGAAAAGCAGCAGGTCAAGTGCAATGCAGTGGTGCTGGTTAGCAAGAGGCTAGAAAGGGAGAACCAAGCAGCAGGAAGAGCTCTGGGGTAAAAGGTGGGGTTGGCACCACACAGAATAAATGTGGTATTGAAACTTTATCTAGGGCACAAGTCTGCTTGTGCCCTAGACATGAAGTGCTGTATTTTGACCTCTCTTATCTGTGCATCTTGGAGGGAAGGGGCAATTAAAAAAACTTTTTTCTAATGCTTTATTTATCTGTAGGCTACTTGGAATAAATTAGAGATAATAATAAAAATTTTAGCTAAAAAAAGATTTTGGCTAACATTTATTTTCAGAATAATATTCCTGGCACAGGGGAAAGCCATTACATATAAGGCCTTCAGGATCCAAGACTGTTAATTACTGGCACAGATGTCCAGTCCATGTATCCTTTAGCATCCTCCTCTCTGAGTCACTTAAAATATTTTATAAGAAACACAATATAATTCTGTAAAGCATAATTATTTTAGGCATATTTGATTTTGACTATGTTTCCTCTTCCTGACCTCTCATTGACCAGGAACCTCTGCTTCCACATAACTTTACTTTCTATACCTATGCCTTTCTTTTATTATTCAAAGGCATAAGAACCATGAAAGCAACTTCATAAAAAATCTTCTTTTGCTACTAAAAACATAATCAAATTATTTTCACTTTTTATGAAGAAATTCTTACTGTTCACCTACAAAGTCAGTCAGTGAAAGGCTAATTTTAAACTCATGAGGTATTGGCAAATAAAGTGACATATTCGTGCTTGGATAATAAGAGCCAGTAGTGGTAATCAGACTTTCAAATAACTTACTCATAAGCATTTTCATTCAAAATATTTTTATCTCTCTCTGCGAAATGTGGAATGATTATAACTAATGAGTCTGCATTTCATACAAATCATTCAGCAATTAGAAAGTGGATGAAAATAATTTCCTTCTCAGAAGAACTCAGCACATGAAAGGAACATCTTGGAAAAATCTTTTGGAATATTTCTAAAATCATCTTAAATTCTTATAACAGCATTATCTGCTTTTGATACTTTTTGAGGAAAAGGAAAAACAATAAAAGCCATTCAGACTGAAAGTATATTTTGATATTCAGTCCTGGAAGTATGTAGTCAGTGCTGTAAACCAGGATTTAAGGTGCTCTGATCTAAATAAAACATAAACATTAATATCACATTTCGCCTTTTTTTATGAAGGCAGAAGACTGCTGAAGGACAAGAGCTGCAGCAATGAGCCTCTAGGAGAAAACTCAATGGAAAAGGGAATAGCAAGTATTGACTGATTTCTAGTAAGGAGTCAGCTCCAGCTGGACTGATGAGAGAGATGATTTTAGGGGGTCCAAAAGGCAGAGAAGTCCAGGGGATGGCAAGGGAGACGTGTAACTGTACTGATAATGGGACACAAAGGGAAACTGGTAGCCATGGGAGGGCCCAGGAGAGGATAACTATCAGAGACGGGGCAACTGGGGAGATAGGTGGTGAGAATCAAACAAAAAACCACTGAGTTCCTGTGGAGGAAGAAAACTAAAAAACTGCATTAAAAACTCTTGGGTAGTCAGAAGGCCTGGGAAGTGGCAGTGAGAGCTGCAGATCCATGTTTGGTCAGTGAGGAAAAGGAGTGCTCCAGCACCAAGCAGCAGTGGAGAGGAGCAAGGCAGCACAAGGCATTGCATCCCCGCCTGCCTCTGCCCTGTGGAAACCCGGGGCACAGGGAATATTCCTCTGTCTGCTCTGGGGGCCCTAACCCCCAGGGGAACACTGACTTTGACCTTCATTCATGGAGAAAGTTTCCTAAACTTCAAGATAGACTAGAATCCACTAAAGTGTGAAGTAGATTGTAGAGAGTAGTGTAGGTATATCACTTAGGTGGGAAATTTAGGTTTTGGGATTTTTAGTATGTTATGGATGGAAGCAAGACAGAGGGCACAGAGTGTCATCCTGGGTTTCTTCTTCATGCTGCTTCTTCCTTCTGCTTTATGAGTTTGGGTGGCATTTTGTAATTGGGTGGAAAAATCCATATTGTGGGCATTTGAAGATCAGTTATTGGGTTAAAAGGGGAAATAATCTGGGTGTCAGTTCTTAATTGGATAGTTTAGCTTTAAAAGACCTTGTAACAAGACATTGTTAGCCATTCTTGTGGTGCTTTGCCAGTGCGCTGAGCCTTGTGTGGACACCGTGCAAAACTCTAGATAAGATAATGATAAGCAAGAACCTGAAGACCAAAAAAATCCAGTGTGTCTCTCTTTCCTGACACAAGACCACTCCAGGAGGGTCTCCCCAGGACAGGAGAGCCCCCTGGGAGGGCCCAGCCTGAGTCCCAGAAGTCGTGGGATCGCCAACAGGTGCCCCAGCATGCCCTGGCCAGCCCCTGTGCCAAGAGGGGAATCCGTGTCACCCAGCACTGGGTGAGCCAGCCAGAGTGGGCAGGGGAGACAGCAGAGGCAAAACAGCTCCATGCAGCACCTGGCTGTGGAGTGGAAGGTGCTCCACAAGCCCTTCCAGGGGGGTCATTTCTGAGGAGAAGCCAAAGAGCACATCGAGGCAATTGGTGTGCAATGATAGCCCATGTTTTGTTCAGGCCCTCAACCTTAGCTGTGGCTGAGCCTGGGAAGATGAAAATGAAAGCAAGACAAGAACATGAATTATTAATATTCCTGCATTATTGTGCTTAGAAAGCAATAGGCAGGGAGCTGGATGGAAGGGATAGGCCTTACAATGGGGAAGATGAGGGGTTAGATGCACCTCAAAAAAGTTGAGGTGGAGAGGTGGAA
Source organism: Calcarius lapponicus (assembly GCA_039654755.1). NCBI lineage: Eukaryota > Metazoa > Chordata > Aves > Passeriformes > Fringillidae > Calcarius > Calcarius lapponicus. The sequence goes on along the minus strand of CM077464.1, from coordinate 92,248,618 downwards.
TTTTATTGTTATTCTTACAGCTCTGATTCTATTCTATTTTATTCTTATAGCCCCAATAATCACTTATCCTGATCAAGAGAAAAAATGTAGAAGTCAAATGCTACGGAACTGAAGGCTACAATTTAAATTTAAATTACATCAGAAACAAAACAGAGACTTCTTTTGTCTGGAACATTTTGATCTGTGGCAGCCATTACAGCTAAGAGTTTATTCAGACTTAGTTGATCTACCTCCCGGTATTTTGCCATTTGTGATTTGATTTTCCTTGTGTGCATTTAATAATAGCTTAAATGCCAAATTGTTTTACCTGCCTTCCTGCCACTTGAGTGTAACCACCGCTTTTGAACACTGTTCAGAAGCATTTGCAGTTCTGTGTGCCTCTGTATAAGCTCATCATCTGCAGTACTGAGACACTCTCAACAAATAGCATGCTGCTATTTCAGCCAGCCTGGGACTTGCAGGCCATCAGTGGGAACTGGGCAGCCACCACATACAAACAAGAATTCTTGAGAAAGCAAGGCACTTGACAAGCCTGCTTACCTGCCTGCCTGACTGTTGTTTGGCATTCTAAACATGGGCTGTGGAGTGAAAATATGCCCTTCTGTTTCTCCAGAGAATTTCTGGCAGTAGCTTCCTCTGCTCACTGCACAGCAACTTTTCACATAAGCGAAAAGAAAAAAAAAGGAATGCAATTTATAATATATGTTTTTCACAATAACTAGTAATACGATCAATAACTGGCAATAGAAATGTTCTGCTAGTGGCAAGGAACATTTTATGGTCTCAGCTCCATCAGCTGACATTACTGAGAAATATACACCATGGTTTCCTTCACAAGACAAACAATATTGCAGCAACAAATTCTTTGTGTTTCTTACAGGCTTGTTGTAATCTTTATTTTCTTTCACATTTTATTTCATAGGATATAAACATATGCTTTGTCCCATCCTGCGGCACATCTACACAATTTAACATTTTAATTTATGTTTCTGCTGAATCACTCCAGTCCAAACTTGCTAATGATGCTTAGGGGGTGCCTTAAGGATGAGATATTTGCTCCCAGTAATATTCTGTAAATCTAATTCCTCACTGGACATTAGAGTCTAGCATTAGGACCACAAATAATTGCTTTTGTCTTTCACATGGGCAAAATCAGAAGTCTGAGGTCTCTATCACAAATGTCTGATGCCAGATATTCCTACAGAAAATGGGTTTGCCTCAGGCAGTCAGTGCCCAGCAACACAGAATCTTGCAGAGATGAGCCCAGAAGTGCTTTAGGAAATACGGGGGCATGTGATCCCCAGACAACCTGGGTAATAGACTTCCTTTAAAACATTCTGCCCGTAGTCTCCAGGTCAGTTCAAATAAAGTTTATAGAGGCAAAGGTTTGGAAGGTACCTCAGGAGATCATCTTGTCCAGTCTCATTCCCTAAAGAAAATCTACTACATTTATGTTATTCTTGAGAGATATTGTCTAGGCTTTGGCATCTTCATCACTGGAGGTCTTTACATACAACCAATTTATTCCTCTGTCTTCACCACAAGGAAACAGTTTTAACCTGTGCCCTATATATTCCTTTGTCAATTTTAAACCCATTACTCCCTGAACTATGCACCACAAATTAAAAAATGTTTGTTTTTTTTTTTTTAAATCAGTGTTCCTTTTGTCTTGTCAGAAGATTTTTTGTATATTTGAATCCTGTTACACTTCTATTCACCCCCCAACTCCTAGGTCAGTACCTAGGTCCTTGCTGTGGACCAAGCATTTGGGTTTCATCCCTTTTGTGGACCTGGCTGAAACACCAAAGACTTTTGTCAGCTTGCAAGCTGGTTTTCTTTTGTGGGAGTGGAGGCACCGAGGTATTGACAGAAGGCAAGGGGGAAGGATGTGACTTTCCCACAGAGCCCACAAAGGCCAAGGTCTGCAGCCAGACTCTGGGATGGAGGAAAGACTTTCTGATTCCCACTATGTCCAAATAGTGCACGACCTGCAAGAACACAGCCCAAAGGCACCATAACACAAATTGCTCTGGCAAGATCTGTATTTTATTAAATAAATGCTACTTCTAGGCACTATCGAGTGAAAATAATAAAGTTTTGGTCTCTCACTCATGAAATAAGTGTTTCCTTCATCCAGTTCACCGTGGCAATCACTAGGGCTACACATAAACTAGTCTAACTCATCCACCTGGTATAAAATGAAATGAAATGAAATGAAATGAAATGAAATGAAATGAAATGAAATGAAATGAAAATAAAATAAAATAAAATAAAATAAAATAAAATAAAATAAAATGTCCAAACCATTAGCTTGTTTTCCTGGATTGGTTTTCTTTCATTCCCATTACCTGAATTCAACTGACATAAGGAGAACAGCAGGGCTCCTAGGCTGGAAAAGGGGCCTGCTCCTTTCAGTGCTGCCAGGATGTTGGATTGACCCCAGAGACAAAGAGCAACATCTCACAGGCTCTGTTTGATGGGGAGATAACAAATGCCAGATAGGGTACCTCATGAAGCACAGGTCTATATATCAATGGCCCTTCTGAAGTCAGGGCCTTGCCCCTGGGTGTCCCAGCCCAGAGCTTCAGTGGACAGGAATCCTTTAGTTGGACTGAACCTGGAATGCAAAAAACATTAATGTCCCTCTGCACAGCTGACTTCAATGAAAACTACAAATAGTTTTGTGAATTTTATTTCCCTGTCAGCTTGCAACCTGTCTATTTGACATTGAGGGCTTTTTTAGTAGTTTTGTAGAAGGAGTGTCAAATAGCTGAACAGCAGCCACCGCTGACATGAAGAGGGATGCTCAGATTTGGTATATACACACAAAATTTTAATTACAAAATTTTTGGCATATATACTGATTATCTGGGGGAAATATCACCAAGCACATGCAAACAGACCAAGGGGTCAGCACTTGAGCAACAAGTGATTGTTGATCTCTTAATGCTGTGAGAAGAATATATTAAATATTTCCCAGGAGGTTAAGCAAGATGGAAAATGGATGGACTGAAAGGAAATTGGAGTTCTGTCATTTTTTGCATGATGACTTTGAACCAAAAATTTAAGTAAGAATGTACAGATTGAAAAACTGCAATAGGAGACAAGTAACAGAATTTTTTGTGAGTGTTCATTGTTGACTATGTTATTGCAACACAATTCTTTTCAATGCCATATGCAAACCATGCATGACTGATGAAAATTAGATGTGTTTACTCTTGTGTTTCTGGAACTTATCTCAATCTTATTTGTTTCATGAATAATAGGTCCAAATATGTTTAAAAAATAAAAAAGTTATTTCTTCAATAAATTCTGTAGTTTCTCTAGAAAAAGTACACCAGCTATTAGTAGGTAGAGCTACTTTTTAGATACCAAGGACTTCTGATGAAACATACAGTCCATACATGGAACAAGGCTCTGGAAGTATTCCATTACATGCACAGTCATTAATTACATCCTTTACATTGTTGTTATAAGACAAATACCAGGAAAGCAAGAGCAAAGATATTGTTGGAAACCAGGCATCCAAAGAAACACTGAAAAAAATCCCATGTGGTTGCCTGTACATAGACACATAGCATTACAGCTATAAGCATTTATTCCTGCTAAAAGGAAAATTCCAAATTTTTTGTGCAGTGTCTAGTTTTATACACAGCCTTTCTGAAACTATATCCCTTTCAACTTGCTCCAATAAGTTAGAAAGCTGAGAATGAATAGAAATTTTTACTTTTGAACAAAGATATTCTCAATAGTCTCTCTTTTATAACTTCTCAAAATATGCTTGTCCTTCTGAATGTTTTTTAGTCTTACATTTTGCTAAACTCAGTAAGAAACACTTGTACATGCTGAACATCTTCACAGCTTTCATCATTTTTGTTTCAAGGGAAGAGCATGATGGAGTGTTGTAACTGTCACCGGAAGAGAAAAATAGAGTAACAAAATAAACATAAATCTGTAATATTCATATAGGTTAATGTACTAGAGCAAAAGAATATCTGTCTCAGACTTCTAAGCCCTTTGCCTTCACTTAAAATGCAAAAGAGAAAGTGTATCAGCAGAGTGTATCAAAATACTAGCCTCCCTTTTAGGCATGGAAATTATTTCAGATGAAACAAGTAAAACAACAACAAAAATAATCTTCCTTGCTCTCTGTAATTCTATCTCACTAGCAGTGGAACACTATTTTCTCAATATATTCTCAAAAACAGTTGATTCTTTCATTTTCTTTCTTTTTTTCCCAAAGGTTAGTTTGAAACTAACTAGCATTGAGGTTCAGAAATATCTAAGGGTTGAATTTCTCTGTGGACCTGTTTTCAAGGTCAGTTTTGTCTATCCCAAAACTCTAAGGGGACGTCCATCCTCCTTCTAGAAAATTACACTTAATATGTTTTGTGACCTTTTATTTTCATTCAGTAGGAAATATAAAATAATCTGTAGATCCATCTATCTCTAAATAAATGAATCACAGAACTTACACTTGCCAATATAATGCTGCAGAAAACTAGAAGCCTTACTTGCAAAAAGGACTTGCATTGGATGCTGCTGATACAAAAGGATACATCAACACATTGTTCTACAAAATTATGACTAAATTATTGGAGCAGAACCCAAAATGTCACTCACAAACCCCACCAGTGTTGCACACACACAACCCCAGGAAATAAAAAGTTAAGATTAAGACCATAAGTAGCAGCAAAGTCTGATATTCTCCATTGCATGTTATTTACTCATCAGCATTCTTGAATGCTGAAAATAAATACCACCAGCATGAGGTATTACCCAAATAACTATAATTGATGTTTCTCATCATAATTTATATTTTGTCCCAATGTTCATGAAGAACTGCAATGTCCCAGCAAAGAGAACAGCTCTGTCTCCTTCATCTCAGAGGGAGACTTTATGATGCACTTGAAAACATCTTCCAGGCATCTCCACAGGTGATCTGCCAGATCTCCCTAACCTACAATTAGAAATTCACCAAATCTTCCCACCAATCCCTTAACCTTATTCCATTGTGGCTTTTAGCACAGAGATGCCACCACTACATCAATTCATAGATTTTCAGGCCACAGCTCATCACTGAACTTCTCTGATATCTTGTGATATGTCACAGACCACATTTGAAACCAGCAGCTCCCTATGGAGAGAAATAAATCAAGATTCAGCATTGGACAAGTGGCCCAGTCTCTACACAAGATTGTTCTCCTCATGATTATTTACCATTCAGTTAATCCTTCAGCAGTGGTCTCATGTGAGCTTTACAAACAGAGACGTGTTACACCATGCTGAGCCCGGTGTCTGCACAAGACCATGAGAAACACCTACCCTCCAAGACAGCTTTCCATTGACAGCTTCCTGCATTACCTGTCAGCCAGAAAGATCTTAATCTATTGAACATGTGTTTTATTGACATTGTATTGTGACAGGAGTTTTTAAAGTTACAACAGCATGCTGTACAAAGTCAAATGCCTTTTAAATGCCTAGGTGCATCACGCCTATTTTTTTATCCACCATATTTATCATCATCAAAGAGTAGAAGCAAATTTGATTAACAAAGATCAGTTTTGCACGTGACCATTCTGGCCAGTAGTAATTTTATCCTGAACTTTTTGTTTACTTAGGAATAAATAAATGTAAACATCACTGGGTGTTCTCATAATTTGCCACAGCATGAAACCCACCCTACCATTTCCCAGCCCTTGTCACATGGCCTCTCATCTTCTCAGAGTAACAAGAGGGACACTCTTTTTCCTGGAACTTTTCCTATTTTTTCTAAAATTCTTTAAAAGCCAACATTGCTGAGGGCACATAATTTCTCTTCTCACTTTTTCAGGTCACTTGCATGTCAGTTTGAAAAATCTGAGAGAGGTGTGATTTAGGTTTTGGTTTCTTATATTTTGAAGACAATATTTGACTTGATTAATTACAAATCACAGTATGTATCACATCACACCATCATTTGTACTGTAGTCTATCTAAGAAACTAAGCCAATTTTAAGAGCAAAATTTATTTGGTTTAGCAAATCATGGGGAATAATTGAAAACGAAAGCATGGACTGCTTCTGTAGGTAAGGTCATCTGCCACAGAATCTGATGAGAGGGAAAAATGTCTATTCTTCCAGTAAAGCAAAGGAACTGAGCAATACAGGTCACTATTGGATTTCTTCTCACTCTCTGGGAAGAGGAAGAAGTACAACAAGGATAAATCTGTTCCTATCACAAACTAAGCCTTTTTTTAAACATACATGGGAATATATAACCAAACAAGTTTTATTTGCTCACAAATTCTTCTCTTCCCTGCATTTTACATGAGTCTTACATAATTTTTTCTCATCTGCAAAATCTCTGGTCATATAAGTAGAATTTTAGAATTGAGGCAGACCAGCTAAAATAAAGAAGCTTTTTGCGAGAGAAATAGTGAAATATATGCACAATTTGACCAGTGTAGTTAATAATTCATTTTTATCTTCACTCACAAAACAAGAAGGAAGGATAATATTATGTTTGTTAGTTAAATATGTAATTTCAGAGGAGTTTCTAAATTCTAGAATTATTATTCTATGCTGCTGCTCAACCTTTAATGACATGAATCTCTTTTTTTTACTCAGTTTTCACAGTTTTCTATATGAAAACAGTTTCAACATTGAAAGCAAAGATTATCTGAAAACATTGAAATTACTCCTTTTACTTTTAAAGAAATCAAATTTTGTGAATAAAATTATCTCAAAATCTCTGCTACTCTTATTTCCTTTGAAAGGACTCTATTTTGGAAAACATTGGCTATTGTTTGCAGAAGACTCAATTCACTATATCAACAATTAGCACGAGAGTATTGAAATCCAACTGTGATATGCTTTCTGTATGAGCAATACATTTCTACTAATCAGCCATTATAGTAGCTGATATTTTCCACTGTAAATTCTCACAATACATCCCAATTTGGTTATTTATCCCTAAACTGATCTCATACCCAGCCTTTTACTTAACAGAAAAGGACTCTTAGAGGCTATATTTGGCAAGAAACAGTTCAAGTCTCTGACTGATTCATTAAGGTTTCAAATGAAATCTTTTCAAGAGGAAGCATGGCTTTCATAAAGATCTGTCATTCAGTAGATGCAATTTTTAACATCAAGTCCATTTCAGAATATGAAAACTCAATATGCAAAATGAGCCCCCAACCATTTTCAGTTTCACCAGTTTTAGAGAAAATACATTATTAACATGAAAAACATTAGTACCAATGCATATTTTCAAAAGCTAGAACAATTAACAGATTTCATTTTGCAATACCTTTTCCAATAAAGAATATCATTCAAATGTATTTTTAAAAAGAAACAAGGATCAATTCAAAAGGTTCCCTTTCTCTCCATGAACAAAAAATTCAAAATAAATACCATTTGTAATCAAGACTTGCAGTCCTCAGAATGTCTCTATTAATTAGCAGACAGACCTGCCATGTATGAAATGCTGAAAGTCCAAATCCAGAGATGCACACCTTCTGACAAAGAACTACTGCAATGTCTTTGTTATTGTCTTTGAGCTTGCAAAATCACCCAGTCCCAAGAATTTCCTATAAAGATTATAAGTGCTGTTATTTTCAGGAAAATTACATATGTTCTCTTATTAAATTTTAAATTGTGGATGTCTTGAAAGCAAATAAAGATCTTTCCTCTTTCTCTGAGAAAAAAAATTTTTAAAAGAGACTAGAAAAAAATTGTAAACCTTATTTAGCTTCCTTGGATTTAATTTTTTCTGATTTCATGGGGGGAGGGAGGGGAGAATCCCACTAGCAGTGGTAATTGCATAAATGCTATAGAAAAAAAAAGGAATGGATGAATAAAATAATTCAAGCAGTGACGTTTACTACCTGGACCAGATTAGTTTGCTGCAAATCTAATTTGCATGAGATACCATTAAAAATAGGGGAAAATGTAGCTTATGCCCAGAACAGCTTACAGATATATAGCTCAACTACAAGTAAAACTGTGTGAATAGATGGAAATAAGGAAATTATAATTTATGGGTTTTATATTTAAAAAAGAAGTAATTTTGAAGATGTTACTTTTCATCTTCATTTAATTTTCTTTCTTGGATTACTTCTAAAGTGTGGAAGTTTACCTCTTCCAGCATGATGATCTAAGCACCTTGTGGGCACATATTTTGATTTATTATAAACTTCTATGCCCTTTATTAGAAATTATAGTGTTATTATGAATAATCTCAATAGCAGTGAAATCTCAACACCTCTAAGAGATCAACCAAGGTGTACTTCTGATGCTCTTATAAGATTACTTATTCATCAAGCTTCTATTGAATACAATAAAAAATAAGGTGCATTATGTTAGAAAGCATTTTATTGTCTTCTTCTGTATCTCATTTTATGCCTAAACTAGTAAATGGACCTCTTTCTAATGACATTGCCATGTTATTATCAAAGTGCATATTGTACTGCCCAAGATGAAAGCAGCATGTTTGGAAATCCAATTACAAATTCTTTCAATCAAAAATACTGTGAATGCATTTGAATATTTTTTGACCTAAAAGAATTAAAACTACAGGTATACTATGTATTTAACATGTAGCTGTTTTTTTCAACTTTCCATTTATTTCTAGGTTCACCTGAAAACACAGCAAAGTCAAATTCAAGTAACTCTGGCAGTTCTGAACATAACATTACTTTTCCACAATAGAAAAAAGCTACACACTTTTTGCATATGGTGCCCATGAATAAAACACTCGAGACACTAACTGTTCAATCCAGAAATTGAAATTTATCTCCTGTTGTCAGGGTTCCTGGCTCCGTATTGCACAAATCGAATAAGAAAAGGAATAAAAGAAGGCAGGCATGAAGGAGGCTTGCTCTTCTTCAAATGCCAAAATGAAAAATTAAATCTGAAGTGAACACCTATTTGAGGAAGTAAAGGTGTAAGAGTAACCATTTCAACAGCTAAAGTTTCAGACTAAAGTGATGGTCATATCACTGTGTTCAGTCTTAGAGAAAAGCTACAACCTTCCACCTGCCAGCCCTGCCAAAATCAAACAGGATGGACAGATAGGCCATGCTCTTCTTCTCCTTACCAGTAATAACACTGCTGCAAGCCAGATCAGCCTCTCATTTGCATTTCTTCAGCCCTCCAAAATGCTTTCTATTAGATTCTTGGTAATACCCTTGAGTAATTTTGTTCTATCACATAAAAAGGGAAAGAAAAATCTTTCATTAAGATGGTAGCAGCAGCAGACTGTCCTTTCACTTTTCTATGCCTACTCAAACTGGGCATAAAATAAGGCGTTTTAAGTCAGGATTCACATGACCTACTTTACAAGGATCTGAGCCCTTAGAGGTACACATTTGTCTCCTGTAAAAGAAGCCAGAGATGAGGACTGCAAATGTCTGCAAGAATACCATCCCATTTGCCTCTGATGATATTCAAGAAAGATGATTCCTACTGAAGAAGTCTTAAAGGTTTCTAAAAAAACAGACAAATCATAAGAAACTAATGTCCAAAGTTGTAAAGATCATTAGCTACAGCATGGAGTAGGCACGAGGAAGGAGGAGGCAAATAAATGCTATTTTGCAGGCACTGAAATTTTCAGAGACTCCAGAGGAATTCTTCATCAAACAGACTCCTCAGAAAAATTACTGGTTGTTATTAGATGGTTTCTTCAGCCGAAGCCCCATTATGGGCAAGAGGATAAGCCATGACAGATAGAAATGCATGCCTCTCTTTGAAAAGATTTGATTTTGGGGGAAAATGAGGGAATTGAACCACCAGCTCCTCAGTCATCTGAAACTACATGAAGTTCAACCAGGATACTGCCTAGAAAGATGAATCCACATTTTGCTATCTAAAAGAATTTAAAAAAAAAAGCAACAACAACAACATAATCAACCTCTTTAAGAATAGAGCATACTTGCTTACATTTAGGATAGGTTTCCAGGCTGCAAATCCTTCATGAAATATCTGCCAGTTCTTTAGGTGGCACCATGCAGACCACAAAGCCAAGAGAAAACCCTCAGCACTGGTCTCCTGAGACATTTCCTTTTTGCTTCAGTGAAACAGTTTTTAACTGCTCCCACTAAGATTTTTATCTAAGGTAGGTCTACACTTCTTTGCCTGATCTGAAAGGAAGACAATGGAGCATCTAGGCTGCAAGAGCTCTCTGATTCCACCAGCTGTGGTTTACCTCAACTTCCTCAACTGCTCCACAGCTCACAACTTACCTGGTTTGTCATGATCCTTTCCTGATAGTTCCTAATCCAGATAACAGTCTGCTACAGATGTTATCATCTCACTACTCACTAGCATAAATTAATTTGTTAAAACAACACTGACCATTCCATTAAACCTGGGGGCACCTCCCTATTTACCATATTCCATCAGAGAAACATGCTATTTTTACAGTCAGTTTAACTGATTTCCAAGCCAAGCAGTATAGTTTCCATAGCAGAACTAGTTTATTTCTTTAGCAGTTCATAAGGGGCTTTTCAAACTCCAAGGAAAAAAACAACTGTACCTATGAAATCTACACATCTGAATCTGAAAACTCCTTTTAAAATAAAAATATAGATATATTTAAAAAACTATACAGTGTAAATGAATTCTTGCTTTCTCCAAAAGCAGTAGCATAATTTTTTTTTCCCTTTACCCACTACCAGTGGGTGCAAAGGAACCCTGTAAGTCAACAGAACCAATGTTTAATTAACATAAAATGAGCTATTATGTTGCACACATCTCTAAGATTTTTCTCTCAATGTCTGCTTCCTTCTGGACATAAAAGCCAGCTACACAGCTGACAGCAAATAGTGTTTGGATGGACCATTTGTGTCAGACCTGAAATTTTCTACCTACTACAATGTTTTCTTGAAAATTGGCACCCAGCAGCAGGGTGTGGTCTGTTCTTTAAGAAGGATGAAAGGCATAGTTGTAACACAGTGTCATAGCTCCCTTATGGAACAGACATGGCATCAATACATTCAGCAATTTTTCATGTACGAGTCGCCATATCTCAGAAAATGAAAGTGGAAAATGAGACTTGACAAACAAAATTAGACATTCAGAAACAATCCCATGTTCTTCTTGAACAAGCTCATTAAGACCTTCAAAAAATCCAAGCTCTGCTGAGGACAGTGATGTTGGTGAGTTGCAAAAAACTTAATTCCAACACCTTTTGTGAATTATGTTTTTAAAGTATTTCATAGGCACAGCATTCCTTAAATGCTATGAGGCTGTAATGCCATTATGATGTTAGCTGTATTTGGGAGATGTTAGGATTAAACATTTCTACTATTTTTCAGTATCTGAGCAACAGAACCAGTAAAGCATCATTGGCTCCACTAGAGAGAGCTCTTGTGCTAACATAATTATATTAATAAACATAATTACTTATTTGAAATCAGTGGAATTATCCATGGAGGAAGAAGTGTTGCTACACATGCACAAGAAAGTGTGGCCAGTGTTCCTCTGACTTACCAAATACATGCTGCAATATGTTCCCTTTGTGCTCACCTTTGGGAAGTGTTCCTGTATAGATTGTTTTTCATTTGCATGCAAACCTTTTTATATTACTCTGGTTACTCTGGCTCTGAGAAAAAAAAAAATCCCAAAACACAAACTCTAGCCCAGTACCAAATTATGTCCTCCTAACACGAGTTTGCAGCTTTATTGACTTGGAGGCCAGTGCTCAGGGAAAATTCAGGTATTTCCGAGTTGTTAGAGTGACTGTAATCCTATTGAAATTCCACTGAGAATAAGCATGGAATGGGGCATAATTGGGTACAATATGCTGGGGTGGGTCCTGCAAAGCCCTCAGTACACTTGTGGCACGCAGGACTGAGATCCCCACATTGGGCTGTTTCAAGGAAAAACACACAAAATGTTATCACTGAAGGAGTAGGAAGAGATTAGGAAAGTTTTGACCTAATCCTGGTGGAGTTTAGATTTTAGCTATAATCACTCATCTGTCCTAATCCTACAAAGTGGCTTAATACAGAAGGATGGAAGAACTACTGGAGCATGCACAAAAGGTACAGAGAAGACTATTGATTGAAGGAACTAAGCTTCCTTTTCTACTCTGTTTCCCACTGCAATTTCTGTATCTAGGTTTATGCTTTCAGATCTTATTTTCTTTGTTGAAAATGTGCAGAATTGTTTTGTTATTTTTTAATGTATCTTTTTGGAACAATAAAAATGGAATTGTATTCTTACTTACCTGAACTATCCTGACTTCAGTGATAATTGGTGGAATACTAGATCTGAGACTGAACATACGTGGTGTAAAGAACAAAAAATTTTGAATTCATTCTTATTATACAGTACACCAGAAGTCTGAGTGTCTCCAATAAATCTGTAACTTTTTGATCAATAAGACAGCACTGTTCTATCAAAGGAAGCATTAAATTACCAGTGCACTTTATTCCCCCAACCCCCACGTTCATCAGTGCTTCCCTGTTCTCACTTGCTGAATATCTTGGAGTTGAAAGGCTCCTTAACCCCTGGCATCTCACTCGCTCTGTTATTTGTTCAGCTCCTACTTGCAGCGATGAAGACTTTGGGGAGTCATCATATCACAAGTCTGTCCTCAAACTTAAATACACAAGTGCTTTGGGTATCCTGTTTCCAATCGAATCTACTGTGTTTCCCTAATAGGTACAATCACTGTAAAACAAGCTCTCTTGCTGTTTTTTTAAAGGAGTCATTAGAGATTTCTTCAGTGCATTGGCACAAAATAAAAATTTATTTGGCTGATTGCTTCTGCTCATGTCTCCTCTTTTAAGAAGCATTAGCTTCACAAATATATCAGTCAAGTACCATGTACATTGAATATATCAATCCAGTACCTTTAAATTTATTATTTGCAATCTAGCATGCAAAAACAGAGGGTTTTTTTTCTGGCTCCACGTATGAATGTAAGAGAAGGGGACATTAAATTACTTACATAAAATTATTCAATGTTTCAATAATTACTAATACTTTTAGATTGCTCTGTAAGGAATTTTCCACACGTATCCACTGATATTCAACATTTATTTATGTTCCTGAAATATATATTACAGTGTCTTTCATTCAGATTAATCTGACAAGTTCTACTAACTTAGAGATCAGAAAAGGGAAACCAAAGTCCTTTTCTTTATGTTTCTACTGTGCACTAAGCTGCATAATCTTGTTGTCACGTGAAATTAGCAGCAAAGATCCCTGTGCAAAACAAACACTGACATGTACTGTACATGTGCTGAAGTAAGACAGCTACCTAATTACAACAAAAACCAGGTCATATATCCCCAGCTACTATACATAGCTAAGACATTCAGGTAATTCCTTCTTCACAAGGTTGCTTTGTTGACAGCTGTTACACAGCCAGAATTTGTTACTTTCTTATTTAACATAAGAGTTTTTCTCTTTAATACCTTTAAAGAGAAAGAGAAACTTGTTTAACACCTTTAAGTGTTAAACAAGTTCCATAAAATAGTAATATTAAATGCAACTTAAAGTAGAGCTTCAGACAGAGGGTTACCCACCTGAGAGCCAAACATGAGAAAATGCCAGCATATCATTCAACAACTGGGTTAGTACTTCATTTCCCAGTCTTAACAAACTGAAACTGCATGATAAAGGATTGCAACCTACATAATGATTCAGTACTTGGAAATACACTGACAGAGAGAGCAAACCAACAACAGAATACATTCAAAGGCAACTACCATTTTCTTTAGACACCCAAATAGGGATTTACCTTGTGTCCTGAGTGTTTAATTCCTTAGTGCTACCTCAAATTTCAATACAAGAATCAAATGCTGCTACGAAGAGAGCAGGCAGTGCACTTGCTAAACTAAGGTAGAGCAGCTAATGTTGTTGCAAAGCCACTGAAGAAAAATGCTGATACCACATTTGATAAAAGTGACAGTACTCGACCTCTTCCAGAACTTTGTAACACTGTCATCCTTTATTGAAGATAAAAGCGGGAGCAAAGCACAATACAGAATATTAACGTGTCAATTCTCTGAGCTTCAGAAAATAAAACATTTTGTTCTAAGGCTTAAGCTTTTTGGTTTGTTTTTGCATTGTGAATTACAGTTTATCTTGGTTCTGTCATCTTTTTGAAGTGTGGTTTTATGACCAGCCACGAAGACTGAGCTGTTAAGCTCAGCTTTTCTGATAATGTGTTGTTATGGAGCGGCTGTTCATGAGTTAGGCAAATAGATTTAGTCCTCAGAGAAAATAGTTAATTGACTTCACTGCATGTCAAGTAGATGGTAAAATTTATAAAATCATATTTCACTAAAATTTACTTGAAAATAAGCAAGTGATTTTACTGATGTTTTTCCTCTCCATCTGTCCTCAAATTTTTAGCAAAACTTTATTTTGCCATGGCAGCTAGTGACAGTGGAAAGTCACTTGACCTAAACATTGCATGTACTGAATTCTGAGATGCACACTTATATTTTGATTCTTAAAATATCAGGACATTTTAAAAGTAAAAATCTATTTATAATGTGAACTAGATACAAAAAGAGTAATGCTATTGGAAAGATTTGCTGAAGCATTTCTGTATTTAAATGTTCATCAAACTGTTAAAAATAAATTTTCATTTCTTTTGAGTGTGAGTACTCTGAGCATGCCATGTCATCTCTAATGGAAAAGTCAGGTCATTTACTCAGGTATGATGCACTTACTACTGAAAAAAACATGATGATTTGTCTCTTTTTATTACATATTATTCAGATAATGCTAAATAATTAAGGTATTTAGAATTATGGAACTTGTGACATTACCAAAATAAACAGAGATGGTAATAGGAAGGGATTTGGAATACTTTCACTTAGTTTTTTTACTACCCCAAAAGATTTCACAGAAGTTGGAAAAATGAAAAACATTTCCAAAACTGTAAAAATCTCATTCAGTTAAACACTAAAATGTTACCATGTTATTCTAAGATCATTGTAAGAGAAAACACGTTTTAATTGCACATCAGAATTAATTTCCACATCCTTTATTAGCTGAGGTTATTTTATAATCTGTAGATGGCTTTATGATTTAACTACAGAAATTACCTTCTCATAGAAAGATTAAATGAAAAACACAGCTAAGGCAGGTTCAGGTCTGGACTCTGGGGCATCACTTTGGGTGTTTACAGTGGGTGTCTGCACATAAGCCAGGTGTGGGGGAGGCTCAGCTTCCCCTAAATTGAAGGAGATTTTGCCAACACGGTTGGTAGCACACGGAGCCCCAGAGCAGGTTCCAGCTACCGAAACCTGCCCAGCCCAGTGGGGCACGAGTCTCCCCACAACCTGTGCTAGATCTGTCAGATCATTTGGATGGCAACTGAAATGACAGTGGATGCCCACATAGAGTCAAATGAACAAGTCCCAGAGCCCCACTGATTCTGACAAGACTCAGACTCCCACTCACATGTGAGCATCTCCACCACCAATACTTCTGCTGAATCTGGAGCTGGGTCCCACCCAGTCTCACCCAGCACACATAGCACAGCTTTTCTTAGAAGGAATCCTCTCTTAACTTAAGCTTTTAATTACTAAACTGCTTCACAAACTAAACTCTTCATATACTTGATTTATTTTCTCTTACTTTCATTATATTACTTATAATTGTATCTTCTTAACCCACGTGGATTTCCTGAAGTTGAAAACCTTCAGCCACTGTATTCTATTAGTATACTGCTCTCTCCTACCACCTTTCCTCTGCATTCACCTCTTGACAAAGCTGTGTATGCCTCACTTATGTACTCTGTCCCCACAAACCAATTTTGTCTCCCATTGTTTCCATCTGGATTATTTTTGCTGTTCCCTTAGTTTTCCTCCCAGGATCTTTTTAGTAATATGAAATTCAGAACTGAAAGAATATCAGCTGCCACCAACAAAGCTGTGTAAAGTATTGTTTGTACCTGGGAACTCTTCCAGGGCAGAAAACAAAATGCAGGCATTAGAACTGACAAAAGTCACTGATAGTAACTGATGTGCCAACTGTATTACAACCATCTGAATCTTTTTCTTTCTAAATGGGTGAGGTGTATAAGAAAGCAATTTTCATTCCTAAAAAAGAATGGATTACCTGAAAAGTGACTTCTATCTACTTTCCACAGAAAATCCATTAATTAATCTTTAATCTCTTCAGAGATAATTTTCCCAGTTTTACTCAGTTTTGTTTGCTCTCGTAAACTGAAATTATCTGTCATGGCAAAAAGAGAGTCTTCAATCACTGTCCCACTAAAGTGGGACAAGGTAGAATTTTAAAAGCTTGTAAATAATTTAGAAACTGGACCAAAAATGCAGAAATTAATAGGACATTACCACTATTTCAACATAGGGACATGCAAACAGACATTTTGTGGATTTTTAGAAATTGCCTAATCTCTGATGCTTTCCATAGGAATTCATAATCTTCAAGCTTTTGAAACCCGCAGCAAGTATGAATAGCCCCATGAGGCAATTTAGAGTACCACTTTCTGCATCAAAAGGCTGCTACTTCAAAAATAGAGATTCTCTGCTATTTGAATATAATATATAATAAAATAAGATACTTTGACCAAACTCCTTTTTTTTAAGCTATACTTTCCTAAGATGTAACCATCTCACCTCTGAAATAACTATTACTGCTATTACTATTAGTCCAGAGCTAAACCTGGCATTTCTAAATAAGAATATTGCAGTGAAATCCATCTGAAGCCACATCTTTAATTTTATTCTCAGAATGAAATAGCACTTATTGGAGCTTCATTATCAAATGCTCTCCCTGCTCTTGTCAATGGGTTGCAAGATCTACTTCTATGTGAAATAAGTCACTGTTTTTCACCTGTGTGCTGAATTGTCTTTCCTATCTGAGACACTGTTTTTCCAAGATACACTCCTGCATTTGAGACCTGCAGATACATTTTATTTCAAACAGAAGAGGTACAATCAGCATTTTCTCTCTAAAGGCATTTTCATTTTGGCATTAGTATTCCCCTTTGGCACAGAATAACCAGAGTCTGCAACTTCCTTCTATTTAAGGCAAACATAGAGTAAGGAATTACCTCTAGATTTTATTTAGCAAAAATTTCTAATTTCAAAAATACCAGCTAATGGTTATTTTTACAGGCAATAACCCAGGGAAAAGGTTAACATTTTGGTTTTGTGGTTTTCTCTGTACTGGGTTCCTCACATAAACAATAGAGCTAATATTGGAACTCTTTTAAAAATGCAGGGAAATGATTAATTAATGTGTCTATTAATTATTTGGGAAAAGGTGAAGTCCAAGGTGGCATATTCACAGATGTCAAAATAATTTAGGTTACTGAAAACCAGGAAGAACTGTGTGGAATTCCAGAGGCACTTTAAAAGATAGACAACTGTGCTGCCTGACTGCAGTTAGAACTCCGTGTTAACAAAGGCATGTTAATGTACAGTGGGAGGTAAAACATTCAATATGATTTGAGCTGACGATACACCTTCATGAGCTCTAAGTGAATTGCAATCATTTGGGAGTGGAGCACAGGAGACATTGAGTCATTGTTGGCATCTCCTTTAATATAATTATTAACTGTTTGGGGGATTGAGTTTTAAAATGTATTTAAAAATTAGGTTAAAATAATTCCTGAAAAAATTATACAATGCCATCAATTAGATTAGTTGGGCTTGCATTTACTGCTCATAAACCATTTTATTCCCTTTCTCATCTCTGTAATTTATTCACCTTTCTAACATCTGTTTTAAAATTTCATTGGAAGAGCTTCCAAGCAAGAGCTCCTCCGTGTTTGCACAGCACAGAGGATACAGCACAAAAGAACCTTATGCAGCCTGGAATCTTGTGGACACAAACACACCACAAATTAATGCATACTGCTGAGAACCAGTCATTTGTTTTCATTTGAATGTTGTGCTTAGGTCTAACCACTTTGTTTGAAACAAATAATAAAGTGCAACTGGAAGGTGTTCAGAGAATGCAAATGCTACTATAATATAAGGTTTTCATGAAATGAGGGTGGCTGAGGACCAGGATCCTTTCCTTTGGAGAGGAAACATGTAAGAGACCAATAAAAAAATACATGCAAAGAAAGAGCAACTTGTGAACTCTTGTTCATCTCCTCATTGAAAAAAAAAAAAAAAAAAAAAACCAACTGAAGGAACATTAATGACCTAGAAATGGGATTTCATCCTTTATTTGTGTGAAAGGAAGCAGAAGAACTCACTGTGATAGATACAGTTGAACCCAACAGATCAAAAATGAACAGGATGGAAGAAAGGGCATTCAATTGCCTGAAGATGGCACAAAGAGACATTTAACATGATCTAACAGTATCCTAAGAGTGGCAAATATGACAGAAAACCTACAGGAGACGTGTACTGTGCTGGAAGCAGATGAAGACCAGCAGGGACACTAAGGACATCTCGACGGAGTAAAAATTCCTTAAGGATAGAACAAATCATTAACCAACCGGTGTCTGACTAAAATTGGAATAGACAATTACCTTCAAAGAAGGTTATTCTTAAAGCTTTCATTGATAGGTAGTGGCCAGTGCCATGAACAATTTGTTCATGCAGTAGCACAGTGCTCTTATATATGATTTCTTGGGGTTTCCCCAAGTACCTAATATAGGTTGCCCTATATTAGGTTCTTGAGGTTCCTAGAGTTTCTACTCATCATACCTCATGATATAATTCATATTATATCATACCTCATGATATATTAGGTTCTTGATGTTCCTAGAGTTTCTACTTATCGTACCTCATGATATAATTCTGCCCGATTTGTTATCAGAAGAGTAGAAAGTTATTTTTCCAAAAGGAAACTGAACTTAATGTTGGCATCAAGGAACTGAGTGTAGAGCTTTTTTCAAAACTTGCTCTGTCTCATAACATTTTTCATTGTTATTTTTCAAGAATAATTTTTGATATGGTTTGGTGTCCTTCATTACACATAGAGACATCTCTTTCTTGAAAAATGGTATCTCAAATTCTTATTCCCCAGCCTTCTTGTGAGTTGTTTATTTCCTTACAAACTCTACATGGTCAGAAGCCTGATCAAAATTTATTGTGATTATCAAGTCACTCATAACAGCAGGGCAGAGTGAAAGAGCAGCCTCCTCTATGGGTGCATAAGCAGCCAGAAAAAGAAGAAGTAATTTTAGGTCTGAGAATTTTCTCCCTGATTTGTCACTCAGTCATCTTGGTAATGAGCAGTATATTCTACATTCAAGCTACACTTGTGCACTTAAAGTCTATTTTATTTTGCACACAAAGCCTGCCTTTAGCCCAGCTGTACCAGTGGCTTTAAAAGAGATGGAAAATGATGTCAGAAACTCATTTAGGGAAGATCACTGGACACTACTGCAACAGAAGGAGGAATGGCATTTTCTGTCTTTTGGGAAGTGTGGCAGCTTTGAGACTTTGATTTAACATGACCTCAATCTAGCCTGTGTTGTCTTAATGGGAAATATATTACCATCCTGATTTGTCCTGATACAGTAATCTCCATTCTTTTGTTACTAGATCCTGAGTGTACTTTTCCAGTGAATGCCAGCAGGCAAGAATCACAGCATGAAATCAGCATGTGGCAAGTTCAAAACAAGGAAAAGATAATACTTCAATCAGTGAGCACACAAGTGTTGCAACTCCCGGCCACAGGATTGCTGAAATTCAGAGCAAGTCGAAAGGAATCAGGAATTAATGCAAAGGGGGAAAAAAATCAGAGCCCACTAAATACAGAGGTGTTACCTTTATCAAAGATACTGATCTGAGGATGGTTGTAGCCTGAGAGAATTTCACTATATTTCTTCCCTGGAGCTATATTTTAGCACAGGCATCCTCTCTGAACCTCTTTGAAACAAACCTTTGATCTCAACTTATGGCCTTTAATATTTATTTGTAAAACACTTAATTTTCAAAGCTGCTCAGGATGTTAAAAGTAAGCAAAAGTTTTGGGGCAAAGGAATTTAATGCATATTTTCCAAATAAATGTATTTCATGAAAATATTTTACCAGATGTGGTCAGTACTCCCTTTGTTTCCCTTTTGTGATCAACATTTGCTCCTTTTTCTTTCTCTATCTATAAACTTTTCTACTTTCATTTGTAATCAATCTTTTCCTGAAAGTACTTATTACTCACATAGTAAATCTTTCATTGTTCGTACAAGCCCCATGTGCAGGCAGGCCTTGAACTCTGAAGTTCTGTAGGCATCTCAATTTGCATAGCAAATGATTGATGATGACAAAAAGTGATGTCATATTGGTTTTTTCCAACTGCGTTTATAGAAAAGTTTTGAGGAAAAAAAGTTTCAATTGAAAGGTAACAAGAAAAAGAGTCATTTAATAACCATCATTAAATAGTGCTTCAGCACTGTTCTTACTGTTTGGTAACAGAATATCCGAATTTAAGGAGAAATGGCAAGCACTGCTTACGCAGAGAAAGCACAGCAGTGAATTTTACCCTGTCTTGCAATGGGAAAATCCATCTCAATATCTAAAGGAAGGGCAGATAAGGTCTTACAGATACAAATCCTTGCTCTTATGAAGACTAAAAAACTGAAAATCCTGATGTTCTCAGTGATGCGGAACAATCTCTCAAACAAATACATTTTTTATTGAAAAATTGCAGCAATTTCTGTAAAAGGGTTGTACATGATTTAGACCCCAGGGATGAAAACAATTTTTGCCCAGTTTTATGAAACTACAAACTGAAATCATGATTATGAAACGTTTCAAGAAATAACATTTTTTTTTAAATCTTGATATGTCATTGTACAAATCTAAAGTGAATCAACATGCTGAATTCTGTGTCCAGGTCCGATTCTGCTCTCCATCTCAAAAAGATGGAAAATTTACATAGCAAGGTGAAAGAAACATCAAAGTCATTTCACATTAGATACAATGGAGAAGTGGGAATTTTCAGGGCACTTCCCTGGGAATGGGCTGAGGCTGGGCAGGATGTCAGCCCACACATCAGGATCAGGCCCAGTGACAGTAACCAGAACTTCATCATCTTCGACCCAGAAAGTCCCTGAACCACAGACGACTGGAAGTTGTAAATCTCTGTAATCTGTTCTGTTCATAAACACTCAGCAGCCAATATCTGCCACTGCTGAAGACAGGGACAGCCCAGACCAGCCATCCTTACACTATATTCTTAAAATGAAAAAGATGGAGAAGGGATGGAAGTTGAGCACATGACTCAATGCCTTGATTGGAAATGGCATCAGCTGGACTACACATCAGGAAGAGAAACCAGAATCATTTAAAGGAGGCTGTCTGTTTTCCAGATGGAAAAGACTGCCTTTATCTGGCCCTGGTGCAGTAAAATGTTAATTTTGCATACTTTTAATGCTGAAGTAGTCAGTTGGTTTAACCAGGGCGAGGTGATTAACTAGAGTGTGAAAAGGTACAAGAAAGGGAAGAAGAGCTTCTTAAGTTGTATAATGAAGTTATCCATCATGTTGCCACATAGGACAGCTCTTCTACACCTCAGTGTAAAAATTGGCTGGCTCTAGAGAGATGATTTTGCTTGAAGGTAAACAAATTAGTAACTTACTGAGATGACTGTAAGTCCTTTCCACAGAATCACAGAACCACTTTTCTATGGAAATAATTATTTACAACTGATTTAGTCTCTCATAATCTCCTTCTCTTTTCAAAGTCCATTTGTAAACAATCATGGCTTATTCTTAGTAGCTAAATTACAGTTCCATGGTCAGGAGACAGGGAGTACAAATGACTCCAACATAGCTCCTTGTCCATCCAAAACATTCTTCTAACTAAAAGATCTAAACCAAATATCTGGCCCAAAGAACCTCTAGTTATGGAACCAGAAAGGGATGTAAAATAGGAAATGGAAGGTGATGACAACAAGATGGTTAGCAGTTACCTCCTTTTTCAAAAATTTTTCTTACCTTTCTTATGTCAAAACCCCCACAAGTCATGTATTTCCCATTGTCTAAAGCAGGCATATAAATAAATAAAATCCTTCGCATTAAACTAATAGACCAGTGAGCAGCAAGGCAGCCATAAAGAAAGCAAATATCTTCATTATGTAATTACAAAATTTATTTTCTGTAATATTTGAAAATGTTGCATGAGTATAAATCCATATTTCTCAAAGAGAATGTGTATGTTCATACAGATTTTAGGAGCCACCTCTTAAAAGGTTTCACAAGATGCCTCATTGGGAGAGGAAAGAAATTCACCCAAAATATTCAGAATCAAGGATGCAATATAAATGGTCCAGAACTGTTCCCAGGAAAAGTGAATCAAGGAGGCCCAGGGAACAGTTTCCAAAGCAGCCTGTTCAAGTGACTGCAAGAGTCTTGGAATAAAGGCTTCCAAAGAATGGACAAACACTGCTGACCAGGAAGGGGGTGGTAAAAAAGAGAAGGTTAGTCTGATGGTTCTTCAAGATTGTAGGAATCCACAAGCCCTGATGAAAAAGAAGTCTTGATCGTAGGGTCTGTTTCAACTGCCAGAGAAGGCAAGAGTACACTGATGAAATACTCAGCTGCACAAGGTGGAAGGTGTTTTTCCTATCATAACAGACAGAGAAGTTTTGGGGACTGTTTATGTCACCCAATGAACAGGGAATTAGTGCCAAAAGCTCTGTGGAAAACTTATCAAAATTTTATTGAACAACTTTCTGCTTTTGGTGGCAGCAGCTCTGGGGAAGATAATAAGCCATAATCCAGTATTGCAACAGAATGTTCTTCACCCACAAAGGAACATATGTCTGTCATAGTCCTCAGACAGATTTTTAGGAGCCAAATATTCTCAGTGCTAAAATTTTATAAAATACAGATGTCATCTGATATTGATATTGGTATTGATAATGAGAATTTAGAAATAGCAATATTCAATTTATTTGGATTTAAAGTTATTCAAAGGTTTTTCTTTTCTCTTGCAAATTTAAAGTACATTCTTGATTTTTGCAAAAGCAGTCGAATGCAGTTATTAATAAATTAGCAAAAGTTGAAATAGTGTTGTGAAAATTACACACACTGTAATGTAATCCACAACAGAGTATACAAAAAGAATATTAAAGAAACAAATAGCCCAAGGAATCATATTTTTCCACATAAAGAAACTGGAATCTGTAGAATGGCATATCTGTGTCTACAGAAATAAAAATCTAATGGTCACAGACTACATAACCAAATGATAGATAACAATGCCTGGGTCAGCAGTTGAGAAGAAACCTCTGTCTTATTTATACAAATCATGGATTGAAGAATATGAGTTTAAGGGAAAGCAGGACAAAGTTTCTTTAATCTGGTCTATTGGCCAGATTGGTATACACAGATACACAGATACAGTACATGCTAATAGGATTTATTAAATGAACAAACAAACAAAATGCTTAAATCGCAGTAAGCGGTCAAGAGGCTTTCTTAACGTGCCTTCTAGGAGTTCTCTGTTATCTCTGAAATGTGCAAATAGATCTCTGTCTAAGGCATTGGGTTTGAGTAAACAACAAAGATTTAGAGAATGTAACAATAGAGGGACCAAATGTTAGACAAGAACTCAATTTCTAGTTTTCAGTCTTCTACTCAGGTGCATATCATTAACCTAATCTAATTTGCTACTGGACACTTGCAGGTGCAGAATAATTTCTTTATTCTGTCTACATACTAGGTATTAATAATTTTTGAAGCATTTGCAACAATATCAATTTTTAGTAACTGCAACCAGGTTTGCATTCAATTTAGGGCGTTTCTTTTCGTTTAGGGCAGACTATACTTTCAAGGAATTATTATAATTTTCTGAGCATTTCCATAAAAGGTTAACTCATTCAAATTTCTTTTAAGTCAGTTGCATTCTAAAACTTTTAGATCAGTGCATTCAAGGACAGAAATGAAAAATAGTCTTTCCTTTATATATATATCCCTTATATCTAATTCCTCAATTATTTCTGGATTTCAGAAAAAAGAACTCTTCTGCCACACAACTCTCCAGTCTATCTTTCTTTTGTCTCTTTTCAGACCCTACAGATACTTACAGACACCTCAATATAACTGTACAAAACCAGGCTGCATTTGAGTGCAAAGTTCCCTGCGAGGACCAGTTCAGTTCTACCTCTACTTTCAAGGTTTCCAATACGCTAAAATAAAAAAAGAAATACTGTAGAATTTCTAACTTGGAATTAAAATCTGAATGGTATGACTGAGGGACATTATTAGCATATGTTCAATAAGACTCACAGAAGACTTGAGTTCAGGTTCCTGTCCTCCTCCTTAAGACCTGAATCTTACACCACTTGCTCTGTTTTACCTGCAACAGGGAAGAATTACAAGAGGGTTTTTTCTTCTATATCTACTGACTTACCAAATCCTACCTTACTTTTGTATTTGTTAAATCTCTAAATGAAATTGCCTTCCTAAACATCACTTATGCATGTCTTTCTGCAAATACAGGCATAAGGAAATTAGTTCCATCCCTTGACAGATAAAAGATTTAAGAGCTTTCTCCAAAAATGCTACCTAGTCAAAGAGATGCTGAGCCTCAGCTGTGACTTACCAGAGTGGAAGCTGCTGTTGCTCAGAAACCCTGGAAAACTTCCGTGGGTTCCTAAATGTGTATTTTGACTCCTGGTTTGGTTCAACAGCTAAAGAAAGAATTAACGCTGACAGATTCCCAAAGAGATATTGCTGCCAGAAGGGCAATTTCCTCTAGACTGGTTAACAGCAGTCCAAATAAATCTGTCTTCAATGGAAATTTTAAAAACGAGACCATGAGTTCTGTGTTGAGGTAAATATCCTCAATAATCTTGGCAGTCAAGAAAGGAGAAAGAAAAGGGGAATCTGGGAGAAACATGGGAACGGCTATTCTGAAACAGAACTACAGTATATCCATCAAGTGTCCTGTTTCTAACATTGACTGGTACCATCTGCTGCAGAGGAAGACTAAAAAACCCTCTCGTAAACCAGCTCGAGTTCATCAGTTGGCTTATGCCCCAAGATGGATTTTGTCTTTACAAATCTTGCGGGTTGATAAAGTAAGAAGATCCTGGGCATTTTATTTACCTGTAGAACTGCCCTTCTCTGGAATCCTGATCAATGATGGTATAAGAGTTAGACTGCTATTCATGTGTTTAAAAGTGTTTTGGGACAGACCACATAATTTTACTAATTTCATCTATTGCTAACTCTATGAAGTTCAACCTGGTAGAGGAAACAAGACCAAAGTGGCTACATGTACAGGACCTGTACCACTTACACAGACCTATACAGTACTAACACAAACCTTTACTTCCAAGGAAAAGAAAAATATTAGACTTCCACGGGACCTTTGATGGGATTCAGCTGCACTGGCACATGGTTTCTGCAGTGCACATGTAAAAAAGAAAGAAGTGTTTGGTGTGAATGTCCTAGGACTTCATCTGTCTTGCTATTTTTTACCATAAACCTTTTCCTTATCAACTTCTGGGAAACATCTTCAAAGTTTTATTTCAGCCAAGCTTCTATATTAGGCTGCTTTAAGTTCCCTCTAGCATTTACTCTGTAGTGTCATACCTAGTTGGGAATGCCGTCATTTGCTTGAAGGAAAGTTCTTTGAACTTGATTTTGAAGATAAACAATATTCTTCTCACTCAGCTTTCCAAAGCACTTCAAAATAGCTTCCAGATCTAAAGTAATGAACAATTACTACCCTTAGCGGAATTCACTAATTGCATGATTCATATATAACACAAGAAACATTCTTTATTTGTATTATTAAAACTGACTTTCTTTTTCTTGCTCTATCTATAAAATATCCAGTTGTAAATTGTACTATTCAACAAATTTTCCTAGGCATGTGGACTTCTATACAAATAAAAAAACAATAAAAAGTAAAAGTGGAATTCAAAATTTTAAAAAATCATTGTCCTGTTTCTCAGTGAGTTTCATGTGGATTTTTAGTGCAATCAAGGCAAGACAAGAGGAAACCCATATGGCTCAATGAAAGAAAGAAATAAAAGGACAAGGGAATTGGGACTGGACTGCTGAACTGCAGTTTTAATGCCTGTATTTTTATAAATTCATAAATATCCACTCTGCCTGTCTCTTTTGGGAATTCTGAAGCGCCTTCACAAAGCTGATCTAAATGAGTTTAAGTTCTCTAAACTGCAAGTGATCAGTTCTGGGGATTGTTTAGCTACCAAGCCACAGCACTTTGTAATTCCAGGGGGAAAAAATGGTGGGTGATAGAACCTTATACATTTATCAGTGATTACTGAAGCTAGGATCCTTTAAAGTAAATATATTTCATTAGGTAGGCACAAAAAAATTACCTTTGGTTTTGTTACTTCTTCGACAAAGAGGTCAACTACTACAGTCACATGACTCTCAATTTGCTCAAAAAAAATAGCTGTTTAGGGACACATATCTCAAGGACAGTCAGAACATAGACCAGAACAAGCTGCCCTCCCAATCTTCCTGTGACCCTCTCTGATTTCAGGATCGATCGTGGTTCCTCCATCTGCCTTTTCCCAGCAGTGTAATTCACATAAAATATTTTAAATAGGAAAAAATGTGGTTTGTAAGCGCTACTTACATTTATGGAGTCTTCAGCATCTATCTATAGCTTTTTCATTTTCAGATCTTCTCAGGTTTTACTCTGCTGTGCTTTCTGTTTCAAATCTTTTAAGTTTCATGAAAGAGCAGTCAGCTGGGATTGATGTTTCCAGCAAATCCTCCTACAAATGCTTGGCAAGCCCAGAAAGCACCGTCTGAGGCCCATGAGCTGACATAGGAGATCTTGCTGTACATGTCAACGTAAGGTGGCAATCTGAATTTGGGTAAGAAAATCTGATGAAAAACTGCAAGCCGACAACAGTCACACAGGGAACAATAAAATACACTTGGCCACTCAAGGTTTTAATAGTGGATTAAAGCTAGAAGTGACAGTGGGTGAAAAAGCAAGAGATCAGCTGAGCTCCCACTTTTGAGCCTGGGCAAGCCCCAGGGTGCCAGCACTTTGGTAATGGGAGGGACAGATTTTCTCACGCTTGTCCACTCTGACTTCTTCATTTGGCTGACCACGAGCAGCCAGCAGCTGGCACAGGCACCTGGCCAGACTGGTAATTGTCACCCCTTCATACTTGTGCAGCTTGGAGCATCTGGAAATGCCTGCAGTGCCATGGGCTGTCAGTGACCTTTTGTCTCCGTTGTGTCGCCTCAGGTGAATTTTCCTCCAGGTGATGTGCAGCAGCTGCAGTGCCCAGCTCCACCAATGCCACTCCTGGCTCTGCTACATCCCCGAGCATGCTGGGTTTGAGTGTGGTACTGACATTTCCTTGGTTCCTGGATAAGGAGCCAAGTGCAGTGCTTGTCCTACTCTGCTCTGCTTCCAGCTGAAAAGCTGGGCTGGCATAGGAACAGAGCACATTGGGGAGCCTTGTGCAAGGCCTAAATGTCAAACAGGGCACGCTCTCTGGGGACATGTGTGGCTGCAGGTGTCTGCTCTTTGTCTTTCACCTCCCACAGCTGCCTCTGGATATGGGCAAAGGGAGGAATCTGAATCGTCCTCCCAAGGCAGGCTCTTCAACATTTATGAGGATTTTGCAGAAATCCCTTGTCTCCCACTGTCTGTGTCTTTAGGACTAAGCTCTACCTGCTATGAAATCAGATACTTGGGAGAGGAGGAGGAGGAATGTTAACTGGAAAATACAATGCTGAGGAAACAGTGCCTTGCATCAAACATGATTTCATTTCATATCTTGTCTGCAGAGGCTCTTGCAAACCTAAAAATTAGACATATGAGCATACCTTTTCCTTTGTGAACCATATTCAACCTTGTTTGACAGGTATTTGCAATGAAATTTTTCTACTTTCTAAACAAGTTATCCCAGGTTTACCCAGCTTTAATCTTAAGCCAATATTCTGACTTGTTTTTACTTCATCTCTTCTGTATGACTGCAACCATTTCACCACAGGTTAAAAAAAAAAAAAAAAAAAAGAGGGAGAAATGTAGGGTTTCTCTACAGTTTCTCAGATTTTATGGACTTATTTATACTCATAAATCCATGTGTTCCTAATTGGACAACCAGCCCTTTTGAGATAAACAACCTTAAGGATTTGGGAAAAAAATCTTTTGACTGCAAAGTCTCCAGAGAAGAAAAGTTCCAAAATACTTCTTAACAATTGTTTGAGTAAATGGTGGAGCAAACATTTAACGGAGACTTCAGGCTTTTTTATGCAGAATTGACTTTAACCTGATTTCAAATCACATGTGATAATTTGGTGGATGTGTCTGTTATGATTGTTACGGGTATTTGCTGTCAAAATAAACATATCAAACTGTCTTCTACAGCCTGCAATCCCTGATTAAAATGGTTTTTTTACTGTTTTATTACTCTGATGAAGCAGAGTTCTTTGATGAGACCTGAGTTTTGTTGGTGGTTTTAATGTTGTATTATATTTATCACAGATTTAAAATGACTGTTACACTACACATGTATTGTCAGTGACAGTACTTTTTCAACTGCAATCTGCTGTGGATGTTTCCAAGGCTCAGTGATCCTCCCACCCACCTCACACCTGCAGGGTAGGGAATTACTGCATGGAGCTATAGAAAATAGTTACATGGTCATGACTTAACATCAATATTAAATGCTCAAAAATTCTAATGATGTTTATGACTTCAAATGCTTAAAGAAAAGAAACAAAAGGGATAAAGTTACATTTATCCCTTTGTCATTTTTTTATTGTCTCAATGTAATGTGTTTTAGACATGGAGAAAATGTTAACATGCTACTAACAAACTTATCAGTGAGTATCAAAAATAAATACCCATTGGAAAACATTGCAATTAGTCTTTAGTAGAGTCTTTTCAGTCTCATCATCAAATACAGCTCTTCCAAGCAGTACAGACACTTGTCTACATGCTTTCCCTCTGTGTACATGCAAGTGTACAGACATAGACGTGCATGAATGTACATGTGTGCATAGTTCTGGTTTCTAAACTTATTTCTAAACTTTCTGCACTAATGAAGAGTACATGTGCAGTTTAACTGTGACACAAATTTATAACAAGCAATCATTTTGCAAAGGTTAGAAGTTAACCCTTATCTCCATGGTACGATGACCATGGGTCTGTGATCTGTTATCAAAGCTGGGTGCACAGTGGAGATACAGAGCGAAAGGGAGAGCCCTCCTGCAGAACAGAGCACCTCTGCCAAAAAAAATTGGCTGGTAGCAACAGTTCAGCCTCTACGTATTTCTTAACACTTTCCTGCTGTTGAGTCACACTGCATTGTAAAATCACCTTGCAAATCACAAAATGGTGATTGTTTAAACACTTTTATTTTATGACAGCCTCAGATGCTCATGAACTATAGGCCAAATGTCAAGGCATTTACTCATGGAGTTAGATCCTTCCTACCAAGCATTAGCTGGCATCCTGCGTCAGAGGGTTGCTCGCGAAAGCTGAAGGCATGCCGTGACTGCTTGAGATCTTCAGCACCTTGCAAAGTCATGTGGGTGTGCAGGGTACTGTGATTAATCCTAGGAGCAGGAACAAAAAGGAAAAAAAGAACAGATTTGGCCCATAATCAGAGAGCCAGTTAGGTGCACACAGCTGTGCACAACACAGATTGCAGGGTGTCACTGCTTCTATTGAATTCAATAGAAAACTGCTTACTGGCCTAACAAGGACAGATTTAATCCTAGACCCTGAAATACCTCCACAAACCAGTTAATTTTCAGTATAAAATGTCTAAATGTATGCTTTATCAAGCCACTTTTATGTTTCGCTGGCCCCTTTATCTTGCGTCAACCAAAAATTCATAATACCAATTTTGACTGAAGGCTGGCTTTAATTACAATTTCTTTTACAGGTCTCAACTGCTTTTTGTGTCCTGGGAAATGAGAGCAATTCTTTCTATCATATTCAGAAAGAAAATGAAAAGGTTGGTAAATGTATAAGTAATTTTAACTGATTCATTGATCTGAATACTTTTAAAGTAATACAGTAAGTATTTCTGTCACACTTTGAAGTTAAGCTTGGAGCTCAGTTACATCCCTTAGGGTTATTTTATAGCCATTAAGAATGTGTACCTTTTATCTGGTGCCTTCAATTAATTGAATTTCAAAAATATTCTCAAATGTTTTTAGAAAATCATTTAGTACCTGGAGGACATTCCTGTGTGATTTATTGTTACAGTAATTAAAAGCAGTGAGTATTACACTGGTCACTGTTGGAACTCCTGTCTGCCTTTGGCTATATTTTGGTTTAAGTTAAAACATATAGTACACTTGAGAGACTTGTGAAGGGAGGTAAGAAAAAAATTAATTCTTTTCAGATTGCTTCAGAATTTTGGCACACTTAGAAATAACCTCTTAAAGTGATCACAGTGATATTTACATGATAATTGTATGCAAGCACAATTAAACTTCTATATTAAACAATTAAATAGTGCTTTTCCTGCTATGGTGAATTATTCCTGACTACCCATATTAGTATTCTGTAGTTCTAATCATTGCCATAAATAATTTTCAGTTTTACACATTCTGCTCTGAAGCCATTATTAAGAACTCTCGGGAAGAGTTAAAACAGCTAATGAAAATAATTAGCAGGGGAAAAAAATGATGGTTCTTCCTGCATTGAAAGATAACCCTAACAGAAAACTACAAACGCTGCCTTAATTGCATCTTTGTTTTCTGAGGCACTCACAGCTCCCTTCTGTGATCCCTTTTGTGCAAGAAGTGATGGCTCAGGAGCAGTTTTGTACCTGCGGTTTTGCAGAACTCCTCACTCACAGGAAGATTCGTGGGGTTACACCCCAGCCCACGTCTCTCCGCTTTGTGAAAAACAGAGGAAGGAGCTTGTTGCTGTGTTGCTTCCCTGGAGCTCCACCTCAGCCCCACGGCTCACCTGGCCAAAGTCTGCAGCAAAGACTCAGTGCAGGAAGGAGAACTTGGTGCCACTGACTCACTTGGTGTCTTCTGCCTTTTCAGCATCTTCCAAGAGGCTTGGTTCTGCTTCTAAGTCTATGAAATTTTGCTCTTTTCCTACTAAAAATAATCCTCTCCACCCATCCACATACTGGGCCCACTAAAACAGTCTTAGCTATTTCTCTAAGCACAACTTTTTTTTTTCCTAACACAAAATAAAAATCTTTTCAAAATCATGGGCTCACAAATGGAATTATGGTAATACTTGCTTACAAAATTCTTTAAAACATAATCGCGAACCTACATCTTTGTGGACTACAAAAGATGCTCAGATGGCCACACAGGATCTGAAAATGAATGTGGTTTATTAGCTTAGGCATGCATTTATGAATAAAAGTCTAGTTGTACAGATTCTGGCCAATACAGGCCAGTACCAGATAAACATTTCACATTCTAACGTACGCACTGAAGTCATTGTTCAAAGTAATAACCTATCCTTTTAATAAACCATCCCCGTTACACAGAAATGCCTAAAGGTTTTCTAGTGTGCATCAGTCTTTTGAACATCACATAATGAATTTAATGTGAGAAAAGGAAAAGAAATGTACCTGTATGGATCCCTGCAAATTAAGACAAACCTTGCTGCTCTGAGGCTACCACATAACTTGGCACCATATAACCAGATGAGAGCAAAAATATTTTGAGTGAAAATCTGATTTCTATCTATTTATTTACTGCATTCTGAATTATATTGGCTTCCCTGTGAAATTATTCCAGTTAAGTAAATTATCTCAGAGGTTTCATGATTAAGCTAATGTGTTTCTAGGACCTTCATAGTGAACATGAGTTATGATACATGCATTAGTATATTATTTCTTGACTAGGTGTGATTTAGTAACCTCTACAGGAAAATAAAGGCCAAAAAAGTAAGAGATCAAGCTGCTGTTTTCTCCCATCTGGTATCTTAGAAAGTAGGTCTTCAAAATACAGCCATAGTGCCAAAAGAATTGACACTGAAAATTAAATTATATTCCCTTTCTGAATGGAAATATGTGGTGCTATCACCAGTGCTGTTTGTCTAATGACATGGAAAATTAAGGGTTATGACCACTTGGTATCATTTAATAATGGCCTTTTCACAGCAGAGAGGGCATTGCATTAGCTACAGAAATGGGAAAGAATGCAAAAGAATACCAGGATAGACAGGACCAACAGCACTTCTACAGTGAAAAGAGCGCCTTTTAATAGTTGAAACATTAAAAATGGTTGAAACCTTAGCATTATTGGTCATTTAAACAAAAATTATAAAAGAAGACAACCTAGCAACATTATGAACGGCATAAAGCAAGATCTACTAATGCCCTTCTAGCCTTGCATTCTGGCCCATGCTTTTTTGGGAGTGCTGCCCAAAAGCTTTTGCTCTTGTTGCAAGCATCTTCCCAGATTTATCAGTGGCCAGTGTTCCCTCAGTGTCCATCGTGTCACTATGGTTGACCTGCCTGCATGTCTGCTGGGATCCAGCTCCACTTAGTCTGGTTGCCCTCCTGCCTGGCTAGACCAGTTTCTGACAGAAAGCCACCCTGCTTTCTGCTACCTAGGTCAGAGTGGCAAAGGATGGCAATTTCCAAGACGTGCAAGTCGACGTGAGCAAATTGGAAAAGACAGACTCGAGTCTGCTCCCTTCCTTTAAGCATCACTGAAATAATTAAAAATGTTGATCTCGTGGACCTGAGGTTGTTATATTACAAAAGACTCATATTATAAATGTACTGTTACAGGTTGTAGCTGTTAATATAAAAGATTACTCTTTGAACGATGCCTCCTGCCCTTGAACATCATATTTCAGGGCAGGGAGGCAGCTGAATCCAGCAACCCCCCCAGCACCTCCCCACCGGAGTTCCCCCCGCTGTAACTCGGGAAAAGCGGGGCCGGCCTCTGGCCGAGAGCACTCGGCGCTGGGACGGGGAAAGGTTTGGGGGAAAACAGAGAGATCCCGGTCCCCTCAAAGCACACCAGGCCGAAGGGCAGGTGTCACCTCCAGGCGGCGGATGGTGCCCCCCCCGCCCGCAGAGCGCGGGCTCGGCCGGACGGGTCCCGGGGGCGGCGGGGCTGCCCCGGCACAGGCGGGCGCTGCCCCGGGGAAGTCGGCCGGGCTCAGGGGCAGCCCGGGGGTAGCACAGAGGGACAGGCCTCCCGGGGGACGGGGGAAAGACCAGACCCGCGGAGCCGGGACGGGGACGGCACACGGGGCTCCTGCGCTGCCGGGGGGCACGGCAGAGCCCTCGTCCCGCCGGCGGGGACGCAGCCCTGGGCGGGCAACCGGGGCATCCACGTCGCTGTGGGTTTGTTACTCCGCTTTATAATGCAAAGGCTCGTGGCATGATTGGCTTTCTGTTTACAAGCGCAGATGGGGAGAAGGCTCACCTTTTCTTTCTCCGTGTGGTTTCCCCACATTTAAAGCTGCAAGGGCAGTCCGAGGAGGGAGAAAGGGGGAAGAGAAGAGGATTTCCCAGTTTCAGCATTCATCAGATTTACCTTGTCACTGCACTACAAGGTGCAGCGTGTGTCGAACATTACGAGCACGGGGCCATGCAAATGACACAGGCGTGAAAGAGCCCTGGCAAGAATAAATCTGTCGATGTACAGATGTTCCCTATTAACGTTACTGTTCAGCCTTGGTGGTTACTGTGGGAAGACACCGGATTAAAAATTCCTATTGCCGCCCCACCTCTGCTGAACCTTTCTCCCCACACCTCTTTGTCTTCGCTTAATTAGGTAGGATATAATACTCTCTTTTTCTCCTCCTCTGTCTTATTGAGACGTCTGCCCAGGCTCACGCCTTTAAACAGGAATGATATTGATCCCTCCTCCCCCTTCTGTCAATCCCGATTTGTCCCTTTTCCTGCCGAACAAACAATTAAGAAAAGAAAGTACCGGGCGCGCGGTGGAACTTGTCATGCACAGGCCCCCGCGGGGATCCCGCGGCCCCGGACCCCGGGCCGGAGCCTGGCACTGACAGAGGGTGGCGGGAGGCTGCGCACCGGGAAAGGCATTTCGGACTGGGAGCTCGCTGCCGGTTCGCCCGGCCTCGGGCCCGTGTAACTTCTCCTCGGGAGAGAGCGGCTGGGGCCGGGCGGGACGGGCGGCCGGACGCAGGGACGGGCGCAGGAGGACGGACAGGACAAGCGGGAACAAGCGCTCCTGCCCCGACCCGCTTTCGGCCGCCGCCGGCACCTGTCCCCTCTCCCCGCTCCCCGCTCGGCCGCCCCCCAGCTCCGCCCGGAGGAAGCCCCCGGTGCCCGGGCAGCCTCCGCGGGCGGGCGGGGCGGGCAGGGCGGCGCAGCCCGCCTCGGGGGCGCTGCAGGGAGCGGGTCCCCGGTGCCGGGCGCTGCCGCGCCGCCCCCCCTGCCCCCTCCCCGCGGCCGGGGGCGCTGGGCCAGGCAGTCCCCGGCAGCTCCGCGTTGCCCGGCTCCGCCGCGCTGCCCCCGGGCTATGAATAAAGCCGAGGAGGCCGAGGGACAGGTACAGGTGCCCGTCTCCTGTGCGCAGGGCTGCGCCGACGTCCCAGCCCGCCTCCTCCAGCGGGAGGGAAACAAAGACGGCGAGAGAGGCAGGGAGAGTTGCCTGTAAGTTTAGCGCCTTTCAGTCGTGACTCGCGGAGATAAATGATAGTTTGGAGGTGCGCGCAGTTAATCACCGCCGCGGCTGCCGTACAGCGTGCGCAACCCGCAGATCATTAGGTTAAATGGAGGACATTCGTGTCCTTCCAGAATCAATGCAATTATTGTTGGCAACAAGGACAACAATTGGAGTGGCAGCACTAATTTTACTAACCTGCTATTAATTATGGTGTCCCCCACGCCCCAGACGGCGTTTATAACCCGCGGAAGCAAGCGGCGCTGGCTGCTTCTGTTTTAAAACGGGAAAAGTTGGAAGCGGAATGCCTGGTCGCGTTGGAAAGTGTTAATCAGTAGGAAAGAGTGTGATCAGTGGAACTATTCACTTGAGCGTCACTCTGGTACAGGGGCTTAGTGAAGTGGCTGCGGCGCCTGGGGACCGAAGGCTCCGAGCCGCGCCGCGCAGGTACCGCGCACTGAGACATGTCTGCGTTAGCTCCCCGCAGCTCCCTGCCGCGCCAGCCAGCGCTCACCAGAGCACAGAAGCCCTGCCATGGCACAGCCATCGCTACCAGGTTTTAGCCGAAGCCTGGCGTGATTGCAGGTAAAAAATTTCTTCCTTTGGTGGTGATGCCTGTGTGTGTGTGTGTGTGTGCGTGTGTTTGTGTCTCTATGGAAGCGGGGGGTGGAGGGGAGCGGTGGGGCTTACCCCCCCCCCCCGCCCCCCTTCTCCTTCGGAGCCTGCTTTAGCAGCAAGGCAGCTGAAACCGAACTGCTGGAGGGAAGAGAAACTATCCGTGATGAATCATTTGGCTTTGTGCAATCTTTACCTAGGACAGAGGGTAAATGTATTTTAACATACGTGTGTTATTTCTTGGGAAGGGGGTGTGGATATGATATTCAGCGAGCACTAAGGTAAGGTACCGAGTCAAACTTTCTGGATTTTAAGGCGAACTTTAAAAAACAGAATTTGACCTTGCAAGCAGGAAAGTTTTACCTTTGCAGGGAAGTAAGTTGAAGCTGTTGGCTGCCAGAGAGCTCAAAGGTGGTGGTGTCTAAATGCCTGCGGATCTGCAGCACTGGGGGTACAGGAGCTGAGAAAGGAAGTCTTATACAATCTTTGCTTTGCTAGTGAAGGCGTAGTTGCAATGCTGGGCACCGAGCAGGTAAATGTGGGCATGTTGTAGGGTCTATCTATGGCCACAGAGCAGCTGCCCAGGTCGCAGCCTTTACTTCTCTTGCTGAAAAGTTTTGTGTGTGTGTGTGTGTGTGTGTGTGTGTGTGTGTGTGTGCGTGCGTGTAGAGAGAGAGAGAATGAGAATGCTGGCTTTAGTTCTTAAGTGTGAAAAGTTAATAAATACAAAGAATGAGCATGTGAGGCCTTTCTGCTTTAACCTAGATTGTTTGCCAAGAAGATTGAAGACTTACAAAATGAAAGCATTGAAATGGATAGCTTTGAACAAACTGATTTTACATGTAGTTGTAAACTGAGTAAATTAATTAGCAGTGCCTTCTTATGCAACTGTTCTGTTGGTCATCATGGCTCTGCCAATCCCAAGCCATGGCATGGGTTTGTGCAGGTCGGAAGCATCGTTTGCTGTCCCTCGATTCAGAGTGCAGGAGGTGCAGTTACATCTCAAATTGGCTCAGGGGGGAAAAAAAATCATATTTACTGCCAATAGTAAGTTTAGGGGAGCTAACCTACTTGAAAATGTTGTAGGCTGCCCATGGTTCCCTGTCAGATTCCAAATGGGCAACACATAGATCTTCACAGCATTTATCATGTGGTGTCAATGTTGCTTTAAGTCTGTAATGTGAAAACAAAGCAAACTCGACTGAAAGAGCTCGCTAAAGTCTGTTTAGCCCATAAGCAAATTCCGTTGCTGAAATATTTCCAGGAGTGGCAACAACCCCTCCAAAAGAGAAGGCGATGAAAATGCAGATAGTAAGTGTAGCTGCATTAACTGCCTCTAGATCACGTCCCTGAAGACGTCCATCAAAGCCTGAGTCCTGAAGAGGTTCTGTTTTACCTGCTGTGGCCTGTTCCAGCATCACACTCTTTCATTCTCATTCCATGTTTTTACAATAAAACTTGTATGAGCCATTGGCTCCAGGTACTCAGAGAAAAGCTCATAAACCTGGGAGAGAGACCTGGATGGGCTTTGGATGGGAAAAACCTGCTTGTCTGAGTGTGCAGGCTGGTTCTGACCAGAAGGGAACTCTCCAGCGTTTCCTATTGATCGTGATGGGTTTCCTTGCTCAAACTTTGGAGAAAGCTGTGTGTGTTTCCTTCCTTCCTTGTACAGGAAAGGGGCTTTGACGAGGATCAATTTTTATTGCACAGCAAAGACGTGCATTTTCCAAATGCTTAAGGATATAGCCCACAGCATTAAGCGTCTTTGCTTGGATTTGAACAGTGTTACCTTGTTTATGTGCAAGAACCACAAAGGTTATTTTAAATCATTGTGGGGCTTAATGCATGTTTGTGCTCTGGCACCAAAAATTCAAGATGAAATATAATTGTGTTGAGTTTCTTATCAACAAAGGGCCATTATTTGTAGACTGTAAGTGAAACAAGACATCAGCAGTGGGGGAGGACGTAATGTCAGCTTTCAGCGTTTAAGGTTATTAAGTTTTTTTGTCGCTTTTTCTTTTTGTTTGTTTGTTTTGGTGGGGGTTTTTTTAATGACTGCTTTCTAGGGAATACAGATTGGAACTGACACAAAGCTGACCGGGGGTAAAGTAATAGAGCAGGCAGGCTGCAAAGAAAAATGACAAATAATTATCATGATTAATACAGGAAAGTTCAGCGCAAAAATGGGCACCAGAGTATTTGCATGGCGCAGTGAAAGACAACTGTGATATATAAATAGACAAGGACTATAAATATTGAATTTCTCCTTGTATTTTAAAGTTTAATAGACTCATCTAAATATCAAAACCTGTAGTGCACTGTGGGCCACTGCGGAGTTGACATCTGCAATGGAAAAAAAAATAAATAAAAACTAAAAACACCAAAAAACCTCAACTCCAGGACATTTCCCAAACTGTAGCCTGGAAAACTGGGAGGACTTCTTCAGGCAGTTCTCCAGATCTCCCAGCTAATTATAGTGCTTTACACCGAGCCGCTCTTGAGATAAGTGCAACTATTTTCTTCCCTAGCACCGGTGAGTTTTATTCCGGAGCTTAAACAAACATCCCCCAGCGCAATGGGCACAGGAGGCAGAGGGAGCAGCACGGAACACTGCGTGCAGACCATTGTGTAAACACTGGGTGTCTTTTCTTCCCAAACAATGCAATAGTCCGTCAGCACTCCGCACAGAAGGAAGCTGCTGGTAAAGAGTGGCTAAAAGTATTATTATACCTTGGAAGCACCGGGGTATAGTGCAGGAGGAGGAATAGAGAAGCCCTTCTGTAAAAGAAACCCAATGGCAAAGTTGTTAATATTCTCAGAAATAAAAAGGAATTCGCATTTCAGGTGAGGAAAGAAAAAGCTCTTTCTTCCCATCCAAAAATCAATACAGGATTCCAAACCGATTATTTATGTCATTTGATTCCCTTTATTTATACGTTTCTCCCGGCTACAGATACTGAGCTGTCAGGATAATTTGCATGTACTGAATCTGATATCTTTTATTTGCAAACACTCTAAAGCGCCATAAAACGCCTCTCGTTGTAGTCTAACTCGATCTGAGGACTAGTATTTTCATCTGTAAATTAAAGCAATTACGCAGCAGATATTATATTATGTGTACTGTGGTCTCCAGATAGTCATCAATCACCCTCAATCGAGCTGTCAGTGTGGGCAGATTCGTTTCTGGGAGGCAGTCTTCCAGCTGGGGAGAAGAAGAGAATATCATCATTAATTAGAGTGTGACCCTGGGGCTATTCACATGTCTGAACCCAGGAATCTCTCTGAGCAAGTCTGCACACCATGGAGCAGCGTTCGACTGCACCAGCAGCCCAGCTTCAGCCTCGGAGCTGCCTCCTCCGCCTCCTCCGTCCAGCCGGGGGCTGCCTGCTCGCCCTGCCTCGGCGGCACCGGCCGTCGGGGGAGAGGCGCTGGGGCTGCCAGCATCTTCCCCCGCGGCCCGTTCCCTCCGAGCGTGCAGCAGGGGGGGATTTCTGCCTG
The DNA here is from genome assembly GCA_039654755.1 of Calcarius lapponicus. Lineage (NCBI taxonomy): Eukaryota > Metazoa > Chordata > Aves > Passeriformes > Fringillidae > Calcarius > Calcarius lapponicus. Next base: position 92,210,026 of record CM077464.1, on the reverse strand, counting down.
CTCCTGCGGGAGGGGGGTCCCAGACCCCCAGAGGGTAGGGAGGCTGATGGCAGCCGCGGGATGGGTCGGGAAGGAGGGGGTGTTGGAAGTTAGAGATGGGATCAAAGTCTTTTTAATGTGAAAAGTCACATCTTTTCCATCATTCCCCTGAAGACGCTTGTAGGGTTTTCTACCTGTAATCACACGCCTGGAATAAAAGCCGAAAAGAAAAGGAGGATTGCTTATCATGTGCTTTATTGTCAGCGTTAGCGCTAATTTTAACTGTTGATTAAATCTTAAATGAAGACTCAGTCGTGTGTCCCTTCATATGTCTTGTTTGTAATTGAGACTAATTATTACTGTGGGGTGGGAAGAAGCAGCTGCTCATTAATTAATTTCTAATTAAAAGTGCTTACTAGCCTTTCAGAGACTAAGGAGGGTGGGGAAAATAGCTGATACAACATTGATCCTTCAGATTAAAAACATTCATTTCCTTCCCTTGCCCGCAGAAATATATGTGTTGCAAGCAGGCGTTGCCGCTACCGAAGAGCTTCCCAAACTTTTCTCCCCTGTTGGGCAGGCTGAAGGCGATGCTGGAGAGTCTATTTTCCATGCCAGGGGAAAGATTCCCGAAAATGAGTGTTAAACTTACAGGCAGGTTAATTTGAGTGGGTTTTGCGTGACGTCAGAGGCTCGGCTCTTTTAAAACAACGTGCTTGTGAGCTGATGCATTTGTATCACTTTTCTTCTTCCCACCTTTTATTTTTCCGTGGGTGCAAAGTATTTATTTTTGCCGTCACGTCTGCCAGCCTTGGAGCCTACATGTAACAATTCTTTCTGTGTCGTAGCTGTAGCGGGGAAGGTGCTAAAATCGCCGTACATATTTAAAAGAAAAAAAAAAAGTTTAAGTTTTCATGTAAATAAATTAAATGTGGTTTTCTGCTTCGTCCTATAAGCATCTAGGGACCTGTGGTTACCAATCAATTGGTACAACAGAGCAGAGCCAGGCTGCAATAGCGTGCAGATCAGACGCCTCGCCTTGTTTCTAGATAACTGGGAGCCTCTGTACCATGTCCTATCCTCAGTTTGGCTACCCTTACTCCTCTGCACCCCAGGTAAGACTTTTTGCCTACCAACGTTAATTGATTGAATTTCAGTCCTTATCGATGCCTTCCGTCCGGGATGAGGGCGGCAGCGATCCTCTCCCGCGAGCGGCAGCGGCAAAGCAGATGCTCGCTCCGCAGCTTTACAAGACGCCCAAGTACTGTGTCGGGCACCAGTTTTAAAATAGGATGAAACACGCGGAATTTAGGGTGTTTGGGGGTGATGAAGACGCATGGGAGATGATTACAGAGATAAGAGAGGTGAGAAGGGGAGCTAGAGTTCCTCAACCCCCACCCGCACCTCGCCCCCCCCCCCCCTTTTTTTTTTTCTTTCACGATTAAATTCACAGTTTATCAATTAAACATGGATGTACAGAGGTCCGGCCCGTAGAAAAAGAATGGGATATTCTAAACCAGCAGGTTAATAACAGATGCGTGCGTGGCTGCTACAAATCTGCAGTCAAAATAAATATGCATGAATGACTTCGAAAAAAAGGGGTTTAAAAACGCAGATGGGGATCATTGTGCTGCAAGAGGAGAAAACGGTGTAAACCCCAGTCTTGTGAAAACACCCCAGGAAAAGTTAGCTTTTAAATGCAGAGGGCCTGAGGAATGTATGATAGAGGATTAAACATCCACAGTCACGGGGCGTTTGGTTGTTGTTGTTGTTGTGGAGTCGTTCTAAAAAGCTGATAAAATACTTGCAACTCTGCGCTTCTCCAGAGCGTTTCTATCACGATTGAAGTAAAATACGCCAGGGGAGGGAGGAGGGCAGGCGACACCCCAAAGCTACGACCTGATTTGGGGAAAAAAAAAAGAAAAACCCAAAACCAAACGGAACCCAAACAAAACCCCACCAAACCCACACAATCTAAAAGCAACCGAACCCAAACTTGGTTACACTTTGGGAAGTTCCCCCCAGCCCGCCCTCAGCGCCGCTCTCTTTCCCTCCAGTTCCTGATGAGCACCAACTCCCTGACGACCTGCTGCGAGTCCAGCAGCCGCACGCTGGCTGAGACGGGGGCGGCCGCCTCCGCCCAGACGCCCGTGTACTGCCCGGTGTACGAGAGCCGCCTGCTCGCCACCGCCCGACACGAGCTCAACTCCGCCGCCGCCCTGGGCGTCTACGGCGGGCCCTACGCCGGGCCCCAGGGCTATGGAAACTACGTGACCTACGGTACCGAGGCTCCCGCCTTCTACTCCCTGGTAAGCCGCCCGGGGCACGCTCGCTCGCTGCCTCCCGAGCCCCCGGCGGCGGGGGCGGCTCGGCGGGACCCCCTCCCCGGGCGGGGGCAGCCCCGGGCGCTCCTCCCGCGCCCCGCAGCTGCTCCAGCCCGGCGCTCGCTCCTCGCGGTAACGCAATTAAAAGTCGCGCCTGACGAGCTGCCGAGGGCCCGTCCAAGCGGGCGCTTTAGGGCGACCCATGCCCAGGCTTGCAAAAAAACCCGATGCGCTCTTCCCACACAGCCTTTTTTTCCTTTTTCTTTTTTTTCCTCCTCTTTTTTTCCCCCCTGCACCGTAACAGCGCGAGTTAATGTCCCTATTGATGTCGCTGGGCGCCGCGGCCGAGGGGCCCCCGGGAAGGTCCGGTCGGGCCGCGGGGCGGGGGTGCCGGGGGAGCCGGGCGGGGGTGCCGGGGGCCGAGGGCGGCGGCGCTGGGGGTGCCGGGGGAGCCGGGCGGGGGTGCCGGGGCCGAGGGCGGCGGTGCCGGGCGGGGGCTGAGGGCGGCGGGCGGCGTCTCTTGCAGAACAGTTTGGAGGCGAAGGACGGGAGCGGCTCTGCGCATGCGGGCATCGCCCCCGCGGCTGCCTACTACCCCTACGATCACACGCTCAGCCAGTACCAGTACGACAGGTAAGCGCCGTGCCCGGCCCGGCCCCGCTCGCTGCCCTCCAGCCCCGCCGCCGCCTCCCCGGCATCCCCGCCCCGCCCCGCCAACCCGCCCGCTCGCCTCTCAGCATCTCCCGGCCCCAGACATGTCGCCTCCCCTTCCCCGCACCGACGCGGGGTCCTCCGCCCCCCGGGCGGGCGGTAGCGCGGGGGGCGATCCCTCTTAACCGGGGCGGTAATTATCTTTCCCTGCGCGGAGTCAGGCTTGGGCGTCCCGTGTATATTTATTAGTTTTAAAGCAGCGCAAACCCCCTTACACACCGCTCCCGGCTCAGAGGCCCATTGGGCGCCGGTGACCTTTCCTGGAGGATGTGCATTAAATATTCAGTCGCAGCCCAGTGTCATCTGCGTTAGGTTCCTACAATTTCAGGAACAAAAGGGTAGAGGAGATTACTAATAAAAGGAGTAAGAGGAAATATATTTCTATTAACACTTACACCCTGGGGTCACCCCGATGAATTTTGTTTGGGGAGGACTAATAAAACGAGGAAAAGTGGTATTTCTGTGAGTTTGCAAGCTGCTAGGATTTTCCTGCTGCCCGAAATGTTGACATTGACTTTACAGCAAATAAAAGCAGACGATTGATTCCTTCCCTCTTTCCACCACCACCGCCAAGGCAGAGCGAAAATTTGTACTGCCCGCTGCTGCTGCTGGCCGAACCCCTCCTTCTTGCTTTCCTTCCTCGGCCTGAATTCTCTAGGCTGGTCTCCCTCATAAAGCTGAGCTGTCCTCATCCCTCTTAAAACCGAGCTGTCCTCATCCATCTCCCCCCTCTCCAGCTGCCCTCCTGGGGGTGCCGCAGGCAAGCGGCGGGGCCGGGGCTCTGGGACCCCGCGTCGGGCAGGTGCGCGGGGGGCGACAGAGAGCTGTCACATCCCGGGGGCTCCCCTGTGCCTGCAGGTACGGGACGATGGACGGCGGGACGCGGAGGAAAAACGCCACCCGAGAGACGACGAGCACGCTGAAGGCCTGGCTGCAGGAGCACCGCAAGAACCCCTACCCCACCAAGGGCGAGAAGATCATGCTGGCCATCATCACCAAGATGACCCTCACCCAGGTCTCCACCTGGTTCGCCAACGCCCGCCGGCGGCTCAAGAAGGAGAACAAGATGACCTGGCCCCCGCGGAACAAGTGCTCTGACGAGAAGCGGCCCTATGAGGAAGAGGAGGAGGAGGAGGAGGAGGGTTCGCAGGAAGAGGCGATGAAGAGCGGGAAAGCCGAGGGTACCCTGCTAAAACCAGGCACTTAGCGGTGCGGCCGCGGGGGCTCGGCCGGCAGCTCGCCCCCGGGGCGGGCCTCGCTGGTGGGGGCGGCCGCGGGCCTCGCTGGTGGGGGCGGCCGCGGGGCAGTGCGGCGCCGACAGTGACCGTGTGTCTTCTTTTTGCTGTCCCTTCCCCCGCCCCCGCCCCGCAGAACCCACGGGCAAGGAGGAGAAGGAGCTGGAGCTCAGCGACCTGGAGGACTTGGACGCCGCCGAGTCGGAGAGCTCGGAGTGCGAGCTGCGGCGGCCCTTCCCGCACCCGCTCCCGCACCCGCACCCGCTCCCGCTGCCGGGCGGCAGCCTCCCGCCGCGGGCCACCGAGCTCCCCGCCAAGATGCCGCCGCCGGCTGCCGCCGGGGAGGAGGAGGAGGAGGAGGAGGCGGCGGCAGAGCGGGCGCGGAGCTGCCTGAAGACGGCGGCGGAGGAGTGCGGCCCCGACCCGCTGGGCGCTCGGCAGCGCGGCTGCGAGTCCAAGATGTGCTTCCAGCAGGGGCAGCAGCTGCTGGAGGCGAAGCCCAGGATTTGGTCCCTGGCGCACACTGCCACCTCCCTCAACCAGGCCGAGTACCCCTCCTGCATGCTGAAACGGCCCGGGGGCTCGGCCGCCGCCGCCGCTCCCGCCCCGGTCAGCGTCATGGACAGGCACCAGGATTCGCCGGTCACCAACCTCAGGAACTGGGTGGACGGGGTGTTTCACGACCCCCTGTTCAGGCACAGTACTTTAAACCAAGCCCTGAGCAACACAACAGTTTCCTGGGCTACCACCAAAGGAGCCATTCTGGAAACGGGCGCCTTGGGACGCGCGGTGGGGAACGGCGCCAATGTGCTCAAGGGGCAGCTCTCAAACCTGGCCCACCATGACTCAAACAAAGAGTTTCTGGCGTTTCCCAAATCAGGAAGCAAAATGTTTTGTTCCTAACAGGCCCGCCGAGGGGCAGAGGACTTTCTAACGCTTGAAGAGTCAGCTACACTGAAAAGAGACTTGCAAGAGTTTAAATTTAAATATAAAAAACTTTTTCTTCCTTTTTTTTTTAAACAAACAACATAAACGAGGATTTAAAGTTCAGTTTGCTCAGTTCAACGGAAAGACTTTGCTCATTGCTGTTCTGAACATTTTCTCCTGGCTGCGACTTTAAGGGATCAATGTCGTGAAAGTTATTTAATTCCATGTCCAAAAAGCACGTACTATAGTGTAGACCTACTTAAAAAGTTTACATCCGAAAGTTTACAAACGGGAAATTTTAATTCAGATTTAATTTAAGGCATGCCGACATTAGTTGTAAAGACTTTTCGAGAGTTTTTCCTCCTGATTTCCTTGTTAGCATATAATTCACAAACAGCACTTCTACTAAGTTTACACCTACTGCACAAATTTATCTTGACAAAAAAAAAAATATGTTAAAGGGTATGCTCACTCCAATAAATTGTCTGTTTCAGAGGTAACACAAGTGGTGGCGTTTTGCATTGGGCAACAAACAACTTCTATGTTTCAAATTCCCCCTCGGAGCCGATCCCGGTAATTCCAAGGACTGTCAACAGGCTGCCGGGAGAGGGGAAGAGAGGCTCGGCGCAGCGCTGCCGCGGGACTGAGGACGGAGCCCGGGGGGCGCGCTGCGCGCAGGAGGGATGCCGGGCTGCGCTCCGCGCCGGCCGTGCCTCCGCGGGGCAGCGCCGGGCCCGGGCCGCCCCCCGGGCCGACAGCGGGGGCTCCGGCCGCCCCCCGGGCCCGGCGGGGCGGGAGCATCCCTCTCTCCCCCCTCCCCTCCTCGCCGAGCTGCGGGCGGGCGGGGGTCGGCCCCCAAGGGCCGGGCTCTGCCGCGGCGTCGCCTCCGCCGTGCGCGGAGCAATTGATTCACATGGAAAATTTGATCTTTTAAAGAACCGTTTTAGCTTTCCAGCTCCTCTGCCAGTGCGGAGAATCGCTGATCCGCCATGAATATTTCAGCACTTCAGTACAGATGCTTTACCGTTTTGACATTAAATAGAGTGCAGCCAACAAAAAGGGAGAGGGAGGAAGAGCGCTCTCGACGTGTGATTCAGGAGCACTCGCAGCCAATTTACCACTTAGATAACAGGCGCTTAAAAGATTTCCTTTCCTTCCCCGGAATGGGAACAAACTTTACTGATCCCCGGACCGGGAGACGGGGAGAACTGCTGGAAAAGAAACTGCGAGGCAATAGTAGATCCCGGCTTACCCGGGCCGGCCTAAAACACCTGAGCTTCGGCGCCCGGCACGGCGTGGAAAAACCGAGAGCACTCGAAGGACCAAACTGACATCGGCACAAGCAGAAGAGCTTTCCTTGCCTCCCGGCATTCTGGCCCATCCCACCCCAGCGGCTCCCCGTCGGTCCACCCCTCTTAACAATAAATAAATAAGAGCACAATAAAGGGGGGAAATATACAAAGGCAACTATAAACGCAACCGAGAAAACACTCAGCCAAAATATAACATACTCCAGCCTGCGAAGTTTCTAGCGAGACCTGTTAGTGCAAGGACTGAATAAAGGAATCCAGGTGCGGAGATCAGATCAAGCCCTTCCCCTCTCTGCGAGCAGCCGTAATTGGATTGTATCCAGTCATATTCCCTGTCATTGTATTGACTTTCGCTCTCTTGGATGATATTATCGAGATCACTGAACCCCTCTGCTGATCTGGCTGTCAAAAGGCTCAGACAGGAGCCCCCGGCCTGGAAAACGTGCATCAGCCGAGATAATTTGAAGTGAAATTTTCATTTTGACAGTAAACCCCTCAATTTCTAAAGGCTCTGCACCCGGAGAGCTCGGTGGCAGGGGGAGGCTTTACAGAAAGCCCACGTCTTAAACTGAAAAGGGCAAAAGAACTCGAATTAGTTGTAATAGATAAAAGGGCAAAAATAAAGAGTCAAGGGTACTTGACAGTAATAGCGAAAGTGGAGTCTCGGGGGAGCCGCGATCTGAGCTAAAGGCTGGGCCGGCAGGAATTTTAATGCAGCCGGGGCGGCCGGCGAGCTTTGCCTCTGAAACCCTTTAGACAAAGCAAATTATTTTCAGCCAAACTAAAGAGACGGGGATGAGGGAGAGGGAAGGGGAGGAAGGCGAGCATTCGGGCTGCCCTCAAACCATTGGTAGAGTCAAGCGGGATGGGGCACAAACCCCTCAGAGTGCTGCGCGGGTGATGTTAAAGCGGGGAGGTTTGCGTGTGCCAGCCTTGCGGGATGTGCAGGGGCTGGAGGGGACACGGGGGCTCCCGGTGGGCTTCGGTTTCCATGCGACAGAGGCTCTGTGGAGTGGAAGGGAACTCCATTTTTTTCTCCTAACGCAGCGACAGCCGAGCGTGTGTGTGGATTCTGTGTGTCTGCCTGCAAGGAGAGGTGTCGACCACCGAACAGCCAAAAATCTCTCTCAGCCTGAAAAGCTCCCTGACTTTGAGGAGCGCCGGCCCCCGCCGGCCTCCCTGGGCTGGCTCTCAGCGGGTGACCCCGCAAGCCATAAAAGTCATTTTGCAAGTCATTGCTGGCCGGCTTTGGCTAGGTGCAGGATTCAGTTCGGACATCCCGTTGTTTGGGAGGCAACACTCTCCCTCTCCACCCCCCCCCCCCCCCCCCTTCCCTCCTCCGGACTTAAAAAGAAGGTGATAACACTGTGGGCAAAACACGGGCGCACTGAAATACCAGAAGCCCAAAGAAAAGCGGATCAACACTTTATCCCTTAATTTTCGTGTCATTGTTGTTATAAAACAAGTTTGAGTAAGTTTATGACTGCTGTATAACAAGAGCAGGGCTCTCCGACCAGGGAACAGGCTCTGTCTCGGGTCTGGTAAATCTGTTTGTGCTCACACCAAAACATTGTCCATCCTGAGAGGAAACCGTGTCATTTAAGGGGGCGGCAAAAGAGTTTCTTGCTTTAATACACAAACCTTATGATTTAGATCAGCCATGAAATGCAGAGGTCTTTCAAAAGGGTTGGGGTTCTTGTTGTTTGGTTGTTTTGATTTTTTTTTTAAACGTGGACAAAAGTGTGTGAGAAATTAATTTTGCCATTTGATTCAATAGCACAAGTCAAAGATCAGGTTCTGCTGCTTTAGAGGAAGCTGCAGGGCTGAAAGGGAAAGCCGTGAAGCTCGTATGTCTGTACAAAGCAGAAATATAAAGGCAGACTGAGAAAGAAGGAGGAGGGGAAAAAATCATAGAGAAACGTCTTGAAACTGAGAGACTCTAAATCATTCAGCCATGGCAAATTCAAACACACAAAGGAGGGGATGCTAAATTAACAGTGCTTTTTACATAGAGCCCAAATAAAACTGTAATCAGCGACGCGTTACTTTTCATTAAGCGAGTTTGACAGGAGCATATTCAGCCTCGACAAGGGAACAGGAGCAAAGAAATATACGGCTCTCCCAGCCCGAGTCATAAGATAATTCCTTAAGCTCCATTAACAACTCTTAGCCGCAGGAAATGGGCTCCCTGAAAACATCTCCAAATCTAAAAGCTTTATCGACCTCTCAAACCTCTGCTGATGGTTCTATTTTTTTAAAAAACTTAGAGGCGAGACGTCCAGCAAGGTAATAGACTTTGACACAACACCTTCTTAACTAGAGAGAGAGAGGCAGAGAAAACGAGACCTTAAATGATATTTAAAAGGCAGCCAATTAAGATTTAAAATGATTGTCTCCTGAGATTATGCATGCGATTTATGTCATCTACTTTTTTTCCCAGACATGCATGCAAAATTGCAATGGGGCATATTGCCTGGTCCTTAAATGATGATGATGATGATGATAATAATAATACCAATAATAATGATAATAATAGAAGAAACAGTACAAATTAACAATCTGTAGCTATTGCACATAATTGCAAATTGTGATCCAGGAAAGGACTTGTGTTTAGGTAACCTGATTACAGAGCACCTTGCAACAGCCAGCTTATTTATAGGTGTCTAATTAAAAGACAGATAGATGAAATTATTTGCACATTACCCACTAATGTCCAGGAGCACATTTCTTTTCATTCTGAGTGAATATTTTACTATTAAATTCACATAATTAATTTGTAGTTAAACAATCCAGTGTAGCAGCTCCTTCCCACTGGCCACACGAAGATTTTGTGTCCAAGAAGATTTTGTCTTGACAAGACTGACTCTTTATTTTTAAGATATAATGGTTCAGAAGGAGACTCTGACTTACTACAGTCTTTTTGCTACACGTTTGCCTTTTCCATTTAAATCTGACCTTCAAATAATATGAAGGCTTGCGTGTGTGAAAGTGTATCCAGTTAAATGCCAAGAAAAGAGCTAATGCTCACATTGTACCATTTCATGCAGAAACTCTGTGAAATGCAAGAAAATATTATAACTTGCTGGTTTTGTGAGAGACCAGAAATTGTTTCAATGAGTGGGATTTCTAGATGAATGAGGTGAAAAAAGATCATTCAAACACCACTGTGTTTTGGCCAAAGTGTTTTGGTCCCCACTTAGATTAAGTTAGTTCAGTCTGTGAAGCAATGAGCTTGGATCTGAGTCCTGTGTCTCTTGAGGGTTGAGCATGTAACTTAATCCTTTTAAAAAGTGAAGAATGAAGGAATGTTAACAGTCAAATTGTACATTTTTATTTGCATGGTAAAAAAAAAAAATTATGCTTGGTCTTAAAGAGGAAGCTATTTTTAATAGAATAGCTAATGGTCAAAGCCCCATTCCTGAAATGTGACATCTGGCATGTTTCAACTCACATTTACTGTCAAAAAGTCTATGAGGTGCTTAGGACTTGTGGGAAGCGTTCTCTTCATCCTCCTTGTGAAATGGCATCATGGCAGATAATAATCCTCGATTTGTAGAACCCCTCAAAAAGCAGTCTTAAAATACACACTAGCTGTATGTGTCTGGAGGAGTTTAATACATAAATCATTGGTCTCCTGTACCATATGACTATATAGCAAAACCTGAATTTGGCTTAGAGCTTGAAGACACATTTAAGACATAACATGAAGAACCAAGGGAGGAGAAAATGCTTGGGAGCAATTCAAAAGAAGATTATAGTAATTTCTTCCCAGTGTGGCCCCATTCCAATGAGAAACGGGACTGTTTTCAGGGAGGAAAGAAAGAAGCCTCCATGCAACCTGGAGAGAGTCCCTATATGCAAGCCCTGCTGGTATCCTGCTTCCCACAGCGGGGAATGTGGTCTGGGCATGAGAACACTGATTGACCTACTTACAGTGCTCAAGAGCTATTTCTTGTCCATCCCAGTTTAAGGAAAGCATGAAAATGAAGGAAATATCTTGAAGGAAAGTGTTCTCTTAATGTTTTTGGGTTTTTTTTTCCTGACATTAAAAAAAAATCTTTTATTCATTCATTTGGCTACATAAAAGCAAGGGCATAAAAATCTTTATCTTCTCAGTTTTGCCTCCATTTCCTTTCTCCAAATCAGCATGTCATTATTTAAATTTTGAAATGGGTTTCAGTAGTAGTTGGTAAGTATTTTTTCAGTGGTTTATGTGGAATCATAATCAGGTCATTTTTCAAAGACTGCCTCAGAAATCTTTCTGAAATACTGCAAAGAATGATGGTGGCAATGAAATGGAACCAAGGAAACACTACTTTCAACAGGATTTCTTTAATTTATACTACTCATCTCGAATGCCAAAAATCAAACAATTAAAAAAGATGTACTTGAGATTTCATCAGATATTTTCTTATGTGCATTGTATTGTGAAACAGGATTGAAATATTTGCCAGAAATATAGAACAAAGCTGAATAGCCAACACTTTATCTGTCATTAGGACAGAAGAGGTGCTACATCAAAGGCTAATGTGTCTCCTGAAGTTCTACTCTCTCTGTCATGGTATCTACTGATACTGGGCTTTAACGACCTGAGAAGTCACTCAGAATGAGTTTTGCTCTCCTCAGTATGAAGGTGCTCAGCTAACAAACAAGTTCACTATACTAGTATTTTTGCTAAGGGGAAAATTGCTGGAAAGGTAGAACAGTGCTCAGGGAACGAGCTGAAGCGGTAGGAGAAATTAATAAAGAGGGAAGTGCTTGGGAATCCTTTGTGAGTGGGATCCATCCTTCCTTCCTTCCTTCCTTCCTTCCTTCCTTCCTTCCTTCCTTCCTTCCTTCCTTCCTTCCTTCCTTCCGCCACTTCCGCCACTTCCGCCACTTCCGCCACTTCCGCCACTTCCGCCCTTCCGCCACTTCCTTCCTTCCGCCACTTCCGCCACTTCTTTCTGCCACTTCCTTCCGCCACTTCCTGTATATAGATCACAGCATGATATTTTTTCCTCTGTCCTGGTTAGATTACAGCTCACATGAACGCTGTATGTGAAGATGATCTCACGTTTGTCAGCCCTCATGACGCTGATCTTTGGTAGCTTCGTGAACAGAATGCTTTGCTTTTGAGCCTTCATGCCACTAGGTTACCCTCTTTTTGGACATACCATCATTTTCTCCCCGACCTTGTGACACAAGTTGCTGACAAATCACAGGATCACAGAATATTCTGATTTGTAAGGAATCCGCAAGGATCATCAAGTCCAACTCTTAAGTGAATGGCCCATACAGGGATTGAAGCCACAATCTTGCTGGCACCATACTCCAACCAATGAAGCAAAGGAGATAGGAGCTGGGAGATGTTGTCTTTTAGTCCAATGTCAAATACGTGATCAAGTATTAATAACACTATTTTTTGGAGTCTTATTTAACACAAACTCCAGTGTACAAGACTTAATTCTTTGGTTACAGCCTTCAGAGAGAAACAAGTAGAAATCTGCTCACTTAAAAGAGCAACCTTATAATCTTATAGGCAAAGGTAAACCAGATCTGAATGAGCCTGGACAGTCTTGTAGTCTGTTGACCACAGGCAGGTTTGGCACACAGTACCTGAAATAAATAATGGCCAAAAAAAAAAAAAATGAATCCATGTTGATTTTACTGGGGAAGTAAGGTGAGAAAGTCCCACCATGCCAGAAGGCTGGAGGAAAAGGAACAGGGGATAGTAAATTACTGTGATAGGAATTGGAGGGGTTTTAAATCCATTTTTCAACCCAGTACTGATTTCTGCCTTAATTTACACCAGATTTAGTCAACTTTAACTCAGACTAGCTTCATTGGAGCTTCTCCATATTTATGGATAACATGCAGACAGCAGGAAGGATCCCTGTGTGTGAAGGGTAAACCCCTGCTGACACAGTTCCTGCGTGTTAATTTGGGGGTTAACAACACTCACAAAGTACACGAGTGGAACCTCACAGTACGTAACTGGTTTAGATTAAGGATTTTATAAATATATATATAAATGGAGTGCTTCCATGAAGTTGGCCAATTCATGTTATGTTACTTCTGTATTAAATTGAAGCAAATGGAAACAACAACTATGGAGGCCAGAAGTCAGATTCTCAAACTTATTTCCAGGTTTAGTGTCAAACATTTCCACTAAGCCCCTTTCCTCTGACAGGGACACAATAGAGAGAAACGTCAAGAGCTTTCATCTTCCCATCTGAGGGAATGCAAAGCCTCTCCTGGTTGAGCGAACTGCTCTTCTCCCCTCTGTTGCCACACAACCTAGTCTGTAAGAGTTCTTCAAATATAACCATTCTTTTGCTATGCACAAATTTTGCTGTTGCTCTTCCTTCGCTTGAATTTTTGTTTTTTTTAGGAGAAGTGATTAAAAAGGAAGAAAAATCAGGTAGGAAAAAATGTCCTTCACTTGAACCTGTACTCACAGATGCAAGCTTGTGCCTACCACTGTGCATGGGAGGCATTTCAGTACTGGGCTGAATTCTGCAATTTTGAGCAACTGTGTAAAACAAAGTTAATCCCAGAAACAGCCACAACACATCCATTTCACACACTCACTACATTTAATGAAATAAACTTTGCCAAGATCTTAAAGTAAGACTTTTGAATTGAAATGAAGGACATACAAAACTCAAATTATACTTTACTAACACAAAAATAAGCAAGAAAAGAGCCAATTTTGCAGTTGCATGAAGAGAAGTAACTTAAAATACTCATCTGATTCTGAGAAATGAGCCTTGTTCCATGGTAAGAGCAAAACAAAAGGGCATGAACACCAAATCCTGATCCCAAATCAATGGATGAGCAGGATGCACACCATATCTCATCTTATTCTGTTGTGAATCTCCATTAAAAACTGAAAAATCTGAAAAGCAAACAAACAAGACAGAAATTGAGTTGTACATCAAAAAAATAAAATTTCCTAGTTGCTGGAAGTGACTGCTACAAAACTGGGAGAATGGGACTGCACACATATAGTATGAGTAGGAAGAAAGCAAACAATAAGCAGATAATGCTTCAGCCTCTTGAAACATATCCATCCATGCTTCCTGCAAACACCAAACTCTTGCTTTTGGAAAGGCTTTGATTAACTATGCACAGATTATTCCTTCATGCCATCCTTCTCCAATTGATAACAATTAAAAAGATATTATATATACAGGACATGATAAGTGTAGAACTAATTTACAGCTGCTGCTATTTCAAAAGTATAGTTTCTTAATCCCAAAGAGCATAACAGAGCCAATGATATCACTGAAAATGCCCAGTTTTTAATCCAGACAAACAGTACTATAATATCAGTCTGAAAGGGACTATGCATGGGAGAATCAGCCTATTTACTTACTGTTCTCTCTGATCAGCCTTGTAAAGAGATGATTTGGGCTGAATTTTAGCCCTGTGCTCTGCCTTTGAGGGTTATCTCCCAAGCTGAGTATAGATACATTGATATCCCAACCCTTTGCAACCATCCCAAACTCTTCACAACCTAACTTCAGGCCTGGATGCTGAAGAATGAAAAATGTTACTCTTGAGTGTGAGGGACCCACAGGGTGGGGACAGTGTGATGTGTCTTGAAGTCTTCTCAGTGCTGCTGCCAGGATTGCTAGAGAAAGGATGCAGCCGATTCTTGACAGACTGTGAGCAACTGCTGACATCCTCCTCTCTCAAATCCCCATGGTAGGGCACATAGGGACAGAGTGGATCACAGACATTTCAGTTTGTGATGCAGCACTTTCAGGAGAGTGGTGAAATGCAAGCATGTTCCCAAATTTCATACAAAGTCAGCTGAGCGCAGGAAGGGATTCTGAAGACCAAGAAACAACAGCAGCTTGTTTTTCCCAGTGTGTGGCTGCTATGTGAGGCTATGTGCATGGGAGAGGTACAGATGAAGAAGGATTCTTGCAAAGATAGCTGCAGAGAATCCTCCATTGGGCTTACCTCATTTCAGCTGAAATGCCCCTGGGGGTGTTATTTTTAAGCAGTTGGCACAGTAGATGGCCAGGAGAATGGGATAGGAAGCATTGTAACAGAGCTGTGATAGCTGCTGTCACTGAGGTAGCTGACTGGTAGACAGATAGCTCTACAAAGAGGACAACATTAAGAAGAGGATGTAAGGAAGTGTTTTATTTTCATTCCATTGCCTTTAACTACTATAAATTCTTCAGGCAATGAGATGTAAGGAGACAAGAGTCTCAGCCTTCCTCTTGACTTATCCTGATTAATGCTCTGCCAGAAGGAAGTAATATACTAATTGTTTGTGATCCAGAAAAGGATAAGTTCATGACTTTGCATATGTTACCAAAACTGAGTTAGATAATGCAGTCTTAAAGGCAGGCTTTGGCACATTTCTCACCAGTGAGACATGCTGAACTGAAGAGGGATGTGTGGCCATGATTATTGCATCCAGCTTCCAAAAAGGATGCCTCCTTCTTCAAAGCCAGAGCAAAGAGACTGAATCCACTCCACATGCAGATTCAAGTGTGTGATAAAAACCAAAGGTACTTTAGTGTGTACCCCATGTCACCAAATCTTTCTGTGGCAACTGTAAGACTAATTTAAGACTGAATATGTTCAGTGGCTATGCTCTGAAAAAACACAATGTATGCTGTTAATCAGTAACACATTATCTAACAGCTTCAGCAATGACAGGCTGCCACATGTGTTGGGGTTTTGATTAAAGGCTGGGCGATTCTCTGAGAAATGGGAGTTAACCACTTTGGACCAGTTTGTTACCTTCACTAAGAGCTGTTTCTGCAGCACATTTCACTCTATGCTGTTGTTGAACTGCAAAGTGGTTAAGCAGGTTCTTTATCCTTCTAGATCTGGGCCTTGACACTTGCATAAATAATACTGATGAAAAAGCATTGCTCAGACCAGTCTAGGGCATCCCATCCCTCCTTTCTGCCTCTGCAAGGTCCTGAAGATTCTGGTTGAAGAAACTGGCAATTACAAAGACCATATTGATATTAAATTTGCTTTAAAAGCCTAGAAGCTCAGTATTTTGGTCCTCTTGAATGCTGATTTCTCCTACCTTTTGTACCTGCCCACTGGGTTTTGGCCCTGCCCCTTTGAAGTGTGCAGGAAGAAACAAGGATCACAAAATCTGCTCTCTCTCACTGTGACACATCATACATGTAATTTGATTTAACTGAACTGGACTGAACTTTCCTACCAGGTAGATACATAAATACTAATCTTTGTTGTTTGGTGTAGTTTGACAATATTAAGACTACAGGTTAGGGAAGAAGTGAGCAAGTAATTCAGGGTGGGATTGTTGTGCACTAGGAAAGCTACATGATAATTCATGCATAGTACTTTGTATAACCTTGTCTAGTTTAAGTAAAATCAATTTCTTGATTACCACAGTTATTCACAATGATTATAAAAAGGAAAAAAACTCTATTTGAATTGTGTCAGATATTAATATATCTCTGAATATCTCTCAGCATGAATATATCTCTGTAAGTGAAAAAGGAAATGTTTCTGATGGGCATACTTCTGATTTTTTTTCTCATTCTTTTAAAATAAATATTTGGGCTTGTTCCCTAAGAGATACATGACAGCAAAAGCTAAATGAAATAAACTATATAAGCTGCATACTTTGGCTTTAATAAAATTCAGTAATTTCATTTCTTTTTAATAAATTTAAGTATGGCATAAGATAAAAATATCTGTATACCTTAATACATATGGATAGACATATATATTTACAAACTTTGCTTAAGTAGTCTTCTCATTTCTTCTTGTTTTCAAATTCCCCATAGGATTCAAATGACATATGGCAAGAATTCTTTTAAGGTAGTCATATAAGGAAAACTAAGCAGATGGAAATACATGGTCATTGACTATAAGATCAAACTGCCCACTGAGTCTGTTGTGAACACCCAGTCTATTCTGAAACGGGGTTTTATTCTTCTTAATCTGTATTTTGTGTGTGCTTTCCATTTAAAAGTAAATGTACACATTGAGTCATAAGATTATTATTTTTGAAAAGAGTGGAGTCAAAAAATCCTACTTCTAAGTTTAGGATTAAGGTACTTAAAAATAATTATTATTTTTCTATTAGCAACTTCCAAAGTTATAATTGGAATACAATTTGAATTCAGCCACAGTAGTCCCACCTAAAGGTAAGATATCAGCTAATTCAACTGAAAGTTGAGGCTCTCACTTTTCACAGTTGACACACTTTTTTCCATTTTTGGATTTCTTTGAGTATGTAAAACAGTTTAAAAAAGCAGGTGGGCTTTTATGCTGCCAATTTCAGCAATTTTTCATTCATTACTGCTCATGTTTTTATTATTAGCACAATTCAGATATAGTGATGGTTTGAAAGCCTCTGGGAAAGAAAGTAAAACTAAAGAAGTCTTAAATAGTTTAATTCTAAAGCAAATAAGTACAGTAAAAATCACAGAATTTTCACACAAAATCAATTTAAAAGTGGACGTGTAATATCTGTGACTCCACTATCATAATTTAAGGGATTGATGATGCAATGCTGACCAAAATTCCTAGAGATTATTTACTCTTTGGAACCTCATATATTGTTGACTTTTCATTACAGATGTTTTGGTATTTGACAGTTACATACTGTACATAATTAATTTGGTTCTTTTCCCCATAATGTGCATGACCTGATTGTAATTTTCACAAATTGGATCATTTTTCATAATTATTAATCATATCATTTATGTGAACAAATATCAGGTTATGGTTTGTCTTCAAATGCAGAGCTGCATCTTCAGCTATGTATGACTGATCATGTAAACCCATAACCCTGGCCTCTTCTCTGGATACTCTTTATAAATAGGAGCAAAGCAAAACATATTTCAAAGTCTTTGAAATTTTAAGGGAAAGCAGAGAATGCATTAAGCAGAAAAAGGCAGTAGACACAGGAAAATTAGGACAGCTTGTGCTTTTCCTGTTATTATTTCCAAAACTTTCCTTTTTCAAAGGATTATGTTTGATTACACTCATAGACAGAAGATTAACAAATAGTTTGTGGTGGTTTTTAACACATCAAAGTCAACAGAAATACAGGATTTTAAACATTTCAAAAATCTTGTGTTTCTTTGCAAGTAACTAAAGTGTCTCATCCTAAGCCAAAGGAAGTATGTGGTTTACTGACTCATCTTAGATTCTTACTTTTAAAATTTCAGCTTTCTCATTGTGCCCCACAGAGAATTTATTCCTGCATAATGAGAAGAGCAGGGAAACCACCTGCAGACAAGTGAAAAAAATAAGCTGTTTCTCCTAGTCAACTTCAGCTTACTCTACAGCCAGTGGAAAGAAATGTTTCCTATGGCAGGTCCTCTGATCTCCAGTATCCATGATGGTTTAGAGGAATCCCAAATTCCTGCAGCGAATTTAGGAAAGTATTTTCCAGGTCTTTCCTGTTCACTGGCTGTTGCTTCCTTCTAACATTCTGGTCTGGCTCAATACAGATCTATTTATTCAAACTCTTTTTAACAGCACTCTGAAGGAAGTCCCAGGAGCTGAGCTTACAGGAGACCTCAGCAGAATTGCTGCCACTGAAGCTTTGTCTGTGCTGAAGGCTTGTGCCTTCACTCTCCCAGTCCCAGTGCCTTTACTACCCACAGGAGGGGATTGCTGCAGCAGATCTTGACTCCCCCCTTGCTTGTTCAGCTTTCCTTCAAGGGCAGAATAGGGTGGGCAGAAGAAAGAGGGATTTGTCTTAGCAGGTGTGGTGCCCTGACATGGGCGCCAGGACACAGCATCTGTGGGTAACTCAGCCTGGCTGGAGCTTCCTCCCAGCTGCTCCAGCAGACACTCTCAAACTTCTCTTAATCCAAACACAGAGCTCTCAGCACTGGTTCAAACAAAATACCTAAGTATTAAATAATCTGGACACATGGTGGTCACTTCTCTGTCTCTCCCCAAACAGCACTTTCTGTTGAGCTGGTTTGTGTCTTTTGATCTGGATTTTCCCCAAAGCAATAGTTAAGAGGGAGCAGCATTAATCTTCATAAGTAAAGCCAGGAGCTAAATACCTCTCACACCCGTTGAAATAAGGGAGACATTGCTAGCATACCTCTCCACCCTGCAAGGCTGCTATCAGCATCCTGCAATCCTAACAGGCGTGCTGCTACTCCTTCCCTTTCCTGCTAGCCTGCAACTGTGCTGGCTGCTCGGGCTGTGTGATACAGCCCTTGCTTTGATACCACACTAAAGGTTTTAAAGTGGAACATGCCACAGAATTAGGAAGGGTGAATTGGCTTGCTTTCATGAATCATAATCTTCTCTTTCTTCTTCTCCCTCCTTTCCCATGCCTCTTATCACTCATCCTACCTCTGGACTGGCACTGTTCCCACTAGGTATGCTGTTGTTCTTTCTTCTGTCAGTTTCTCACTGTTACTGTTCTACCTCCTCTTATATCCAGAGAAACTTCCTTGCCTGAACGTCATTTGCAGCTTCTCTTATTTCCCCCCGGATTCCATTCACTCATAACAGTGGTAGCTGTAAATAGCTCCTCAAAGCCAAGTGGCTTCTTAAGCAAGTAATTTCCTTTAAATGGTCCTACAATGAAGAAGAAAAAAAAAATCTATGTTTTTACTGTTCAGTACCTGAGAAAAAGGGGTATTTTGAACCTGGCATGAGGACAGATGAAGGCAAGCAGTGATAAGTAGAAAAAGCTGATACCAGCTCCTGACTGGCCATGCTCCCTTGTGACAGCTTCATGCCTCCTGCTCCTACAGAGTGTGAACAGCTGCCCACTGCTGCTTATTGTCCACAGACTGCATTTGTTCTGCATAGATCTGTGCACCAAGGCTTTGGGAGATTGGCTAGAGCTTGTTGGGGGCATCTCTGAATGTGAGGAGACCACTTCATTGATCCTTAAGATTCTTAGACTTGGCCCTAAAGGCAAATTGTCCTGGTGTGTTGACTGCCTTGTAACTCTGTTGAAATGTAGGGTTTCTTTGTGAGGTCAGTTCAAAAGGAACAGAAGTTAGCTGAATGCTGGACAGTAATGAGCAAAAGCTGAGAGCAAAAGGCTGTACCAGGACCAAGTCAGGTTTAGTACCAGCCATTTTTACTTTGCAAACAGAAAGCTGTAGGAACCCCAGAGCAGAAACAGTGACAGGATTGCTCCTATGACAGGTCATGGAACAATGCAGAGACTTGCAAAGCTGGCAGAAATATTTGCTGTCAAGAGAAGCCTGGAATTACAGCTCATTGGCCACTAAGGAGAACAGCTCTATCAGGTCTTCAGGAACAGGATCCCTGCACAGAGGGCTGTGATGGATCTGCCCTGACCACTTCTCTAATTGCCTCTGGTGCTCTGCTTAAACAGCAGTGCTGTCATTTGGAATGGCTGATAGAAGGAAAACCTCTAGTTCAAATGTAGCCAAGGGTTTTATATAAAACAAGGGCTGAGCCTACCCCCATCATTCAGGTGCAACAGAAGGAGCAACCAAACATTTGTTAGGCAGTGGAAGGACAAGGAGCAGGGAGCACAGCGCCCCAGCCTCTTCTCCCACTTTTGCAGGGGGATAGAAGTGTGTTGCTCTAACTCAGCTGTCTCTGTGTGTCAAAATACAGAGGCCAAGGGTGCTCTGGCATCAGCTAATTTAGTCCACCAAAACAGTGGAAAGGTAACCCATGGGAAAAAAAAAACAAAACAAACAAACAAACCAGATTTTTTTTCTCTTTCAGTGAGCTGATGAGTATCAGCACAGAAACCAAAAAGAGCAGACACTGGAAGATGGGAGGACAGGGAGGAAGAACAGGGGAAAGAGAATAGGAAGCCAGAATGGGGTATACCAGATTTCCTCCTTTTGTCTGCAGTAGGACATTGTGGGCTCAACAGCCTGTGAAACTAAAGTCTTGGGGTGAAGTTACACACCCATTTCAAGCTGAAAAAATTGTTCACTGACGCAAGAAGAAGGAAGTCTCCCAGCTTCAAAGCTCCAACTTCTTTGTGAGATCCTCCCACATAGTTGTTTGTAACCCTTCTCCTCCTTTCCTCCAGGTTTTTTTTTTTTTGGTTTTTTTTTTTTTTTGGTTTTTTTTTTTGGTTTTTTTTTTTTTTTTTTTTTTTTGTGGGAGACTAATTTACAGAAATCAGACCAGAATGAATTTAGTAATACAGACTTTCAGAAAAGGGTCTTGTGGATGGGGTAACCTTGTCCAGCTGGGGTTATTAATGACTTAATTATTTTGCCCTGCTTGCTTTGCTATGAACAGACAGTAACAGAAGAACATAGAATCATAAAAGATGACAAATAGGGGAATGTGTAGGGGAGTTAGCAGGACTTTCAAAAGAAGATATACTGGTTTTGTAATTTAAATAGAGGCAGAGACCTCTTGTATCATCACCTGCCAGTGATGATACAAGGCAGGAATCATAGAAACATCATCAAGATCCTTAGATCATAGAATCATAGAAACATCATCAAGATCTTTAGGGCATCTCTTGTTTGTCTATACACCCGGATCCTTTTTTGCAGTTTGGGTATCTGTCTACATTTCACTGCTTTGTAAAGGTCTTTATGGTCTTAGTCTGAAAAGTAATGAAGCATCAGAAACACCTGTTCTTATTCTATAAAATGCAGTCCATGGCTGTGTTCTTGTTCCTGCCGAACAAGATGCTGCTGAGTTCCCAGGACAGGGAGGGAGCTGGTTATAGTTTCCTGGTTATCTGAGTCAGCTGCTGCAATGTATATACACCAGATGACAATCATCCCACAAGGGACTGTTCCCCAAGCTAAGAATAGCTGGAGAAGTGAAAAGAGGGGACTATAAGGGAGGAAAGCTGTCCCAGTGTCTGCACTGAATGGACCAGGTTGCAGCTTGTACAGCTTTATCATAATTAATAACAAAAGTGATAGGGACGGGGGGTCTGTAATCTTGGCAGCCCTTCAGCATCTGATCAGCTTCATTTGATATCTTCAAGTAACTCAGATCTAAAGCACTAGAGCAATCAGGCTCCTGTCAGAGGTGGAAGAGGGTGTTTCTGAGTCTGATCAGAATAAAAAGTTTGTCTCCTTGGAATAAATGTCAAGCAAACCCGCCGACTTCCGAATATGAAGAACCCACCTCAGCCTTGGGAATGGGCTCACAAAACTCATAACACTCATAACACTCATTTGGGCTCATATGGGCTCATAACACTCATTTTCACTAAAGAGGAGTTGTTTTCTACAAAAGGCACAGGAAAGAAGCCTGAATAAAGACTTTGGTGAATGAGAAAAACAGGTGAAATGTCTTTTGAAATAATGGAATTCCTTAGCTCTAAGTTGCACACCGAGACCCTTGGAATAACCTCTTATTTCCTGAGACACAGGGGACAGAGTTCAGGACTTTTGCCCACAGAGGAGCTTTCCTGCTTACAACTCTCACCAGCACAGGAGATGCCAGCTGAACAGCACAATGCCCTGCCAGCACAGACCACCCCATGGCACTGCATGGTAGGTACCTGCTCATCCTGCCACCACACCTTGTGCTTTTTCTCTGTTTCAACTGCAGGAGTACCTGCTAAAAAGTTTTAAATATCCAAAGCAAATATATATTTACATCCAAGAAGCTGTTTGATAAGCATCCCTTGTTTTCTCTTGATGTCTTTTCCTGTGTGACTTTCTCAGTACAGCAACATGCACCATATTCAACATTTTGAGTCACACCTGTAAATAGTTCTTTGCCCCATATACTTTAGATAGTGTGAATGTTCTGCTTAGTTACCAGTGACAATTGTCGCTGGAGTATCTGGGCAAGACAAAACAACAAAACTGTCAAAAGAGGACTAGTTAGAAATGGCAAACTTGCCCAGTCTGATTTTCCATTTACTAAAATAGGTTTGCATGGCCAAAGTCTGCTTTGAGCTCCATTTTCATTGTGCAATCATTGTGTGACACATAAAAACTAATTTTCTTCCTTATCATTCTCAAGTTACTGGATGATACCCAAACACTCAACAGGAGTATGGCAAGGCCATCTCCCACTCTTCATTCCAAGGTAACAAAGCCAGGAATTTCATACTGAGGTGCAGTTGAAGTACAGCTACTGGAGGGTTTCTAATCCACAGCCACATTGAATTTATTGTCTTACACCAGTAGTATTAGCTATAGAATAATTGGCTATATATGTTCTAACCTGTCCAAAGTTACAGTGCCTGTCCTGGAGAAACTTCTGCCTTTTTACAGAATATCCTTACTTAATTGCTTGTGAAGCATGTGTTGTGGTTCTTTAATACTTGCTGAACAAAATAAGAATTTCGTAACACTCATTTTCACTAAAGAGGAGTTGTTTTCTACAAAAGGCACAGGAAAGAAGCCTGAATAAAGACTTTGGTAAATGAGAAAAACAGATGAAATATCTTTTGAATTATGGAAATCCTTAGCTCTGAGTATAAATTCAGGTCAGTGGCAATTTTTAAGTCTTTAGAGGCTTGAGGAGTTATGGCTTGGGTTATGTTGCCAGTGATCCCAGAGACCTGGACTGGTCTTCTTGCAGTAGGTCAAAATATGTCCTTTGTACGCATTTGAAGTTGGAAACCTCTTTTTCTAAACATTTCTTTTGAAATTACTCATTTCTATCCAAAAGCAGTAGTAACAGATAATCTAGGTTTCATTTTTATGGCAGCATTATGATTCATATCTCTGTATATCTATTCTATATATATGCTTTGTTAAATACCCTCAGTAATTTAGGCATGAAACAATACACATTCTGTTCCTTAGAAATAGCAGTGATACTGAGTATTTTTCAATCCTATTCAGATTTGATGGCAACAGGCTCTTGTGTTCTTCCTGCTAGCAATCAGCTAGACAATTCAATTTGTATCCACTTAAAAAGTTAATATTTGTGCCTAATATGATCATTGTACTGTCATATATAAATAGACTGTCACAGTCATTCCTCAGGAAGGCAAGAAGACTGAGGGGAACATCTGCCAACATATTTCTCCTTCTGAAAGTAGAATTCTTTATTACTCACTGGAATTTACTCATGAGATCAGTGATACACATGAATTAAAATCCTTGGCACGTGTGTTTATGATAATTTTTATTCTACTTCACTCATAATTCAGACATCCCTGTTCTTTTCAAGAGTGCATTATATTTTCTTTTCCTTTTTCTTTTCATGATTTGGTTTACTTTTCACAGGTTTCCAGATTGGTCATGTTCCATGTGGAAAGTAAATATCAGGATTTCTTTATCCTGTCTTGGAATTGCTCAGGTGACTCATTAAGATGAGAGCACACTCATTTTCTGCGAGGGAGGAAGACCACATCCTAGTTTTGATGTTTCCAGCGTGAAAATCTCAAAGTGCCATTAGCAGCGCTTCCGAGCTCAAAAGCAAGAACTATTAACAAAATTTTGACATTTTTGTGTTTCCTTTTGACAATTTCCTATTTAATTGATCATTAAGGCGGAGATCACACTTGTGCTCTGTCCTTGTCCCTCACAGGCGCAGATCTGCAGATCTCTTTACAGCACCAGCTCCTCACAAGACACACACACACACACACACACACACACACACACACACGCACACACACACACACACAGTCTCTTCAAGGTTCCTCAATCCCTACAAACCCCCATACTGTCTGAACCATCAGCCCTGGGAATGAAGGAATTGCCTTGCCCTCTGTGTGGCAGCTGTTGCATTTGGGAGGGAACAGATGCCCCTGGCAAGGTCCACTTGGGTGCTCCATCTGCTTCAGTGGGTCAGGTTGGTTGCTGTGCTGCAGGGAACCAACAGTAAAGTGTTAAACAAGCACTGGAGCCCTGGCCTAGCCCAGTGTCAGACAAGGAGCCTCTGCTGTGGCTTGCAGGTGCTTCTGAGCATGTAAACCCTCAAGGATAAAGGGGGGTTGTAGGTTTTCAGCATGAGTCAGACGCAGGACCAAAAAATTAGATTTTTTTATTTCGCAGGCTACAATCCTACCTTTCAAGATAAGGTTATAGTCCTCAGTCCCTTTTTGTATCCAGTCTTTCAAAACATTCTCCTTGAGGAGAGGTAAAATTGTTACTGTGTTTTACCCTTCTAAGGGAAAACCTCAAGGATTAATGGCACAAAATGAGCTTTCTAGCACTTTTCATTTGCATTGGGGTGTATTCATGATTTAAAGTTCACAGACACATAGAGAGCTGTGACAAGTGTCATGTCTGAGCGTGGCTGTGGTGCCACTGTCAGCCAAGCTAGTTTGCAGTAGTAAGGATATGGCCCTGTGTTTTGCATGCATTTGTGTTATTTTTCACGTGGAAGCTTCCTTTTATAAATATTTGCAGGTTTACACAAAATGCACATGAAAATACATATACAGAAGCCAGCACACACACATCCATATGGGCACATTTCCCAAATAACTAAAATCCCCTGCTCCTTTCAGAAAATCATTACTACACAGGAACAGTATTTTCTGCACACTCAGTGATTATAAAATATCAGGTGCTGTTAATGTGCTGTGTGCTTTATCTATTACTGTGGATTTGACAAATATGTTATTTTCACCATTTTGTTAAAACAACACAAACCTGGTTTCTTCGAAGTCTGCATTTTTTACATTTGGAAGTAAACATCCCTTAAAAACAATCATCTTCTGCAATAACCTTATATCATATCTTCTTACTCCTCAGTGGGATGAATTGCTCATGCAGCTGGCAGCATTTAGCTTTATGTTTGCATAGCCAGTGATGTGGCCGGGTTTCATAATGCTGTGAATACCAAAGCATAAAACCGCTTTTCAAAAGCAAATTCATAAATGCACTCATGCATACCTTTTTGAGTTATGAGGTGGCTGCAGATTTGGCAGTGCTGACTTGATGCAGTTTTGACAGGTTAGGTTAAAGGATTAAGTCTAGTCTGTCTTCACTTTGCCCTGGCTCTGACACACTCTAAAAAAAGTTGTAGGCTGGCTCTGTGCCTAGTATGACCTCTACATCTCCTCAGAGTGACAACACTTCCCTTTAAGGCTCTCCAAAGGTCAAGGCAGATAACTTGTTGAGTCTTCCAGATACTTTCTTATCTGTGGCTCTTCCTCCTAACCTCACACAGTGGAAGAAATATGCAAAACCTTGGAGGAAAACAAATCAGGCTTCGTGAGGAATAACCAGCACTAGATCAAATATTTCTATCAACCCTTTCTTTATTATATAAACCTTATTTACAACAAACATCTGAGATCACAGGTCACTAAAATCAGATACATGTTCCATAAAAAGAGATCTCAGTGCCCATCTTTTTTTTGCCCTGGCCAATTTGCAATGGAAAGCAACTTTCAAGCACTTAAAAAGAGAGAGCTGGGGAAATAATGATATGATGACAGAAGAGTACACTCCTGCAAAAAAAGCCTGTGGTATTTGTTTAACAACTGTTCACCTTTGAGAAAAAAATAATGTGAACAAATAAGGATGATAAGCTCAGCCCTTTATTCTGGCATTATGCCAAAGAGTTTTACAGAGAAGTGTTGATGTATGCAAGATTCATAGAGGTTAATAGATTTTAAAAACCAGAATACCATCTGTTTTTCTCTATGATCTATCAATTTAACTTCATCTAGTATTGTGTTGTGTTTAAAGGCTTGTGACTGACTGCAAAACATCACTTAGGAAGGAGAATAAAACCTCAACATTCTGTTTTGATGTACGAGTTTAAATAAAAAAAATAAATAAGCTTTCTATACACAGTGTTATCACTTTATATTCTGATTACTGGAATGAGTATTTTTGTCTTCTGAAGTGCCTTACTGAAAGGAAATACTTCTGGTAGTTAGAGAACTATATACAGGGCACATTCATCTCCTGAGTATGATTCTTTAAGAGAAATTAAAAACTTTAAGCTTCCTGTTGGTTTGGTTGCAAAGTGGAATTTTCTGTCTGTAAAATCGTTCCCATAGCACAAGTGCTCCTTGTCTGAGCACTCTGTGAGATTTTAAAATCTTATTTGAAGAATAGATATCAGACTGCATTTTGGCAATGGTGTCAGTAACTTTGTGGACAGACGGAACACAGCTCTCTTCTCCTGTTCCATGATTTCTTGTTTGTAAATCCACAGACTTACACTAATCCTCTTGGCTGTAGCACCAGATGAGAAAATATTTCCACTGAAAAAGTATTATTACCTTGTCAGGCTCAGTGCTTCTCAAAGTATTCTCTCCTTAATGTCAAATCTTCCTTTTTTTTTCCTGCGTGGGAGTCTTACATTCAGTTATATTAAAGCACGTATTTTTTTGCCCCAGTTTGTTAAACAATTAAGATGATCATGTACAGACAATCCAGCTTCATGAATTTTTTACCACAGGTTCTGTTTTTGTGGTACCTGCAAACCTTATCAACAATTCTTTTATATTTCTTATATGCTTTTTTCAAGGATTTGTGGCTGCACTAGAGCCAAGAGCTGGTCTGTGTGAGACTTCAGTGGAAGCATACTTGATTATGATACTTTGGTAATTACTCTGTTGGATATTTATCATTAACATATCACATATCATATCGTCTCATGATAGTGAGAAATTTGCATGGTAATATGTGAAAAGCTGGACAGATATTCAGCCTGAACAGAATAATATAAAGGTGCTTTTAATCAGCTCATCATCTCTTAGGAAAGGAAATGAGGCCAGCAAAAACTGTTTTATGCTAAAAAAAAAAATTAAGTCAGCTGAAAGGAATTGTAATCTCATCCTTTATTTTTGGTATCAGTTATCCTATTATTTTGATAAACTCCGTGTCATCTTTACAGGTTTATTGTAATGATCATTTTAAAGTACAAATTTACCTGCCATCCTTTAGAATTTCCCTGCCATTCTGAAATTTTAAAACGTTACCAGGAACAACCTTCAAAATTATTTGAAAACACTTGGATTTAAATGACAAAGATCCCTTTATAAAAAGCCCTTGTGATGGATGTTTAATTTGTTTCTGAAGCTCATTTATTTCTAACAGTGTTAACGATTTTGTGACCAGGGTTTTTTCCATTACAGAGCACCTGAAGTAAGAAGTTATAAACCCAACTTAGAATATAGCTATAAGCCCAGCTACTGACATATGGAACCCCTCATATTTTTGTTTCAACCTTCAAATGCATGACTTCAGACTCAGGTCAGTTTGGGGCTGGGTTTTGGTCCCTTTACAGAAGAAGAGCAAGGAGAGGGGGAAGGAGTAAATACCATGAGGTTCACCATCTGAGGTTTTGGTTGCTTTGTTGATTTCCATAAGTATTGCCAAACACAATGGTTGCTTCATGGGCCGAAGGAGTGTGAGGATAAGAAGGTGTCATCCAGGGCAGGGGCTGGGACAAGAATGCCCATCTTCCTGCAGTGCAGGGACACGGGGTGCCCTGCTCCCAGCAAGTGTGAGCTCCATGCTGCCACAACGTGCTCCACAGCAAGGGGTGCAACCCAAAAAGCCCAACACCTGCATGTTGAAATGCAAAGAGGGTAGATGTAAATTCAATATTAGGAAGAAATTCTCTGTGACCCTGGCACAAGTTGCTCAGAGAAGTGGTGGATACTCCATCCCTAGAAGTGTGTACTTTATTAAACATGACCAAATATAGCAATGTATGCAGTGGACAGTTCTTTCTTCCTTGAGTACATTTTGGAGCCATTACCAGCAGGTACATTGATGCTTAGCCAAGTACTGAGGCTCAATACCATATATTCTGCTTGTCAGTCTACACCCAAGAAGATTCAGAGCGTGAGATTTAAATTTTCTTTCTAAGGAGCTTACATATCCTTAAATCTAATTATCCTATGAACCCGAAAAACAGTTTGGTGAACTTAAGTACCCATCGATTATGATTCAAGAGTAGCTTTAAGCAGGCTAATTTCTACATGGAGTTATTATCCAGCATGGATTGCTGAGAGTAAAGAGGACAATGGTTCAACAAGGAATAAAAACGAATTTCATGTTTTAACATTAGAAAGAGTAAATAAGATCATGTATTAATTAAATAAAAGACTAAACAGGACAAACCTTTGGAGCAACAGACATAACATTTAAGAATAAAATCAACATGGCAGGGTAAAGGTCGGAGAAGATCAAGTAAGACGCTAATAGTTGTGCTTTTTCCATTTTCTTATCGATCAATATTATGTTTTTCCCAGTGAAAATGCAACAGCAGAGTTATTGCTGACCTTTTTCTCACCCTTCCATTGTGTATAAAATCACAGCAAAATAACAAACAACTTCATAAGCTGCAGAATTTTTTGAGTCGAAAAGCCTATGTCCAAAAAATAATTGTTTAAATGATGCACAGTAAAAACTGCTCTTTCCATGGGAAGAAGTAATCTACCTCTCTCCTAATTGCACATGTGAAAAACTTTGTGCCAGCTTAAAAGTCAATAGGTAAACATTTTTTGGGGGAAAATTCAGCAATATGCTTTACCAGCACTTTAAATAATTGACAGGTCAAATACACTCTCAGCTACAATAATAGGAATTAAGTGTATATTTCAATAAGAACCAAGGACATATATATTTCACCTATTATAATATGAGGGTTTTTTCCTGATGCTTAATTCCTCCTTCTCACTTTAATGTAGCATGGATCAAAATTCTGTTTATTAACAATGATTACTCATATTGCCCTTTAAAAACTAACAATAAGCTTTGTAAGAACTTTACATTACTTACTAATAAGGACATGGATGGCCGCAGTGAGCAATTCAATCAGAAAATTGTATGTTCTGTTCCAGCAAAATGACACTTTCCATTTTCTGCCTCTGCCACTGCCACCAGGAAGAATGACACAGAAACTGAGGCAAAGAATAAGAGAAATTTTTTAAAAATTGAAATAAATCACTTACAGTAATTTCGGTTAATTCAGAATGATACAGTGAGTGTTTTATCCAATTTAATGTTTTTATTTTCCCATTTAATATTTTTATTTTGAGCAGTTAAGATTAGAAGCAGAATAAAAGTTTACATATGTAAAGCTGAACTGATTCATCATTGAGAGTGTCAGAAAAACACACGGATATTATGACATACCATAACCACAAAGTTTCTTTCAAGTGAAAAAATAAATGATTACATTTTTCTACTGTAAATTGTATTTGAAGATTCTGTAGATATAATAAAAAATAGCTAACTGATTTATTGAAAAATATTCACAATCCTCCTTTCAAAAATAGGTATTGAAAATATGATCAGATGATAAGGATTGCCTAGTAAAAAGTTTATTCTCATTCCCAGTGTGCAGGTAATGAAGATATAATTACTTTACATAAAAAATTAGATAATCACAGGATTATCTACATACAAATGTAGCTTGATAAACAACACAGTCTGGTGCTCAATGATACAGTAAGGATGTGTTTTGTTGCAGAAGGTTATACACTCACTAGATGTCCCTTTATGTGACATACAGGGTGTGGTGACTTCTGTAGACAAAGGAAGCCTCTTTGTCTTCATAAAAGTTATAGCTGCTTCCCTAATTAAAAGCCACCAAAGAATAGAAGCATACAAGGTAATTTAAGAATCCATTAAAATCTCAATATTACATGTTAGATTTCAAAATCTGAACAGAGGCTACAACACAGTGAAGATGTATCATATACACATAAAAAATGCTTTGTGGGAGATTAGAAACCTTGACAGCTGTCACAGCTTTCTCTTGAACTGTGATATAGTTGAAATTTACTCTGTAGCCATGACCTATAAAGATATGAGATTATTGGGGAATTTCTTCCTTTGTTTAGACAAGCAGGTTGCAGCCAAACTTGTTTTTACGAAGGTACTTGAAAATGAAGCCTCACAGTATTCTACGAGTATTTTCAAAACACAGATGGCAAATGCAGAGACTCCAGATGCATTATTTATTACCAAGTCTCATAATTCATTTAATGATGTAATTGTTTTACAAGCCTGGGTCGTCATTTGTGAATATCTGAGTGTAGTGACATAGAAATTAACCTAATAAAATGCCACTATTGTGCTTTACTGTGCCACAGCAATTACTGTAGGCAGTACACAGCTCTGCCTTGCTCTCCTCCTCTTCATTATCCTTGCCTTCCACACTAAACTGAGACTAATGCTCCTTGAAGTTACAGGGAACACCATCCAACAAGAGAGAAGATGTGTTCTTTTCTAGCTATTGACCCAGCCACTACAACATTTCCTCGAAACACTGGAAACCCACTGGAAATGCTCAAACTCTGGAACTCCAGACAGGTTCTAGCAAAAGCTGTGCAGAAAAGAAATCTGAGTACATTAAAACACTGTGATGGAGACATGGGAAAATGCAGAACCTTCCAAACTACTTTTCTGCTATTTCTTGCTGTACATTTACAGCTTCAACCCACTTCTTTAACAATTGCTACTACCCCACAACAAGTAAAAGCTGAATTGAAAAGCATGTCACAATTCTCTATCTGGTGAGACACTAGCTTTGAGCAGGATACTACTGTAGGATATTACTGTTAGGATTATCAAATTCCCAAGGTAACCTTCTCTCTCAGAAAGGCTGCTGTTTAGGGACACTCCTCCCAGGTTGCCATGGCTTTGGAGTAAGCACACTTGACTTTTTACTGGCCAAGACATGCAAAAAGGCATTTCCATAGTATTAGGAACTACCATATTTTTATTGCAGAGGAGGATCTTTGGATGCCATAATACTGCATGGCTTGCAGCTCACTCTGCTTCTTTATCCTGGCTCTTCTCACATCTGTTGGAGGGGTTTTAACTTTCATTCTCTTTCTTCTTCCTTTGTAAATTTCCTCCTGCAGGTCACCTCTCTGTTCCTATGTTCTTCTCATTCTGCTTGATTGTCTCTCAAGCTGTCATTGTTTTCATCTATTCCCCACCATTTTTTTCCCTCAGCTTGCCTTAATTTTATCATTAATGTGGTGATACACAGCTAACTTTAGATGTATCTCCAACTTGTCACACATATTCCTTTATTCAAATTGCTTGATACCTCCCATAATTTTCTGTGGGACTTGGACTCCAGAAGGTCTCTTTGGCAGTGGCTGAATTTTCCTGTATGTTTAGGTGACACTGCAAATGTTGCCTGCCTGGCTAAAGATGGATTTCAGCTCCTTTTTTCTTCTGCCTGTAAAGAATCTTGGAAAGACAACTGTATTTGAGGCCTGCACGAAAGCAGCAGAACAGACAGTACATAAGAGAAAATGTTTTTCTAAGTGGAAGAAAAACATGAGTGAGGGAAAGGTATGTCACAAGATATTTGAGAAACAGAACCTCAATAACCATAGCAAAGACCAGGGATTGTCTGCTTCTGTGTTTTTCAGAGATGTGACAGTCGGACCAGAAGTCTTGCCAGGACACGGGCAGTGATCAAGGAATTGACCTGCAGTGACAGGACAGTGCAAGGCAGAGCATCACTAAGCCTGTGAAGCTTACAGAGATATGAGTCGACCCAGCTGGGAGAGACCAGCCTGCTTTCAATGCTAATTTTTCACCCTGCAGATTAATTAGATTTATGAATACAGTCAAGGGGGATATGAGGACTGTGCTGTTAAAATGTCTTGGCCCTAACCAAACTATTAATTTGTTTAGTGGCCCTATATTAACTTTTCACATTTGCTGTGCTTTTTTTTTTTTTTTTTTTTTTGCTGTTTTTTGATATTTTCATGTAGTTTTATAGGTATGAAGTTTTTTTCCAATAGATATGTGATTTTATATTTTTGTGAAACTCCCATCACTTAACAGAGAAATGCCTGCCTATGAAGATCACTAGGAAATTTAAATTCCTCAGATTCTGAAGAGAATAGGGCTTTACTGGGACTCTGAACCAAATATTTTATTTTGAAAAGGATCTCTTAAAGTAATTGAGAACTCCAGCTCTTTTCACTGCTGGTGGTTTCTGTCAGAAGGTTTGGAAGAGGCAAGTTACAAAATGTATCTTGTATTTAAACCCTAAGAATAAGGAATAACATCTATCTGGAGGAGGGAGGAAGGGGAAAAAAATAAAAAAAGAAAAAACATCTTCCAAGAGCAGAAAATGCAACGTGGCTGTTGGGCAAGAAATCTAGCACAGTTGCTGTGAGCCCATCAATCAGTGGCTGAGATGAACCCATTTGTAAAAGTTAATAGAGCAAAGTATAATGAAAGACAAATTGGTGTTATTAGTCTAAAGTTTATGGTTCAATTAAACTAATAATATGCAGTAAAGCAAAAAGAATAATTAGAAACTATGATAAATATACATGGGATTGTAAAAATATGACAAAGCTTTACATATTTTGTTCTTTTTGAATACAGTATCTTTTTTGATAACTTTATACACAGTTGCCCTAGGGCATACAAGGAAACTGCAACAGTAAGATTTAAAACAGATAATTACTTGAAGCCAAATAGTATTAAATATGCAACATAAAATTTACAGTGGAAATTATCCTGAGAGCTGAACCAATTTTAGATTTTAAAAAATAAAAGGACAATTTAAATTGGTTTCATGATATTACTTGTTTATCAGCTTTATAAACAGATAAACTATAAATATTTTATCACTAAGCATTATTATTCTGTTCTCTGAACCCTCTAATTTTTACAAAATACATACAATGAGCTGCTCTATCTACCATGAACCAAGCCTTCTATGTCCTCTGTACTTCTCTTTGCAAAAATGCCTAAAGGAAAAAGATCCTTTGTCAAGCACTTGGCGCTGTCCTTCCCCTCCTTGCAGGGAAGGGAAGACCAGGAAGACTCAAACCATCTTTTCCCAGAAAACCAAACAGAGTTAGGAAGCCAGGGCAGGGGATTGGCTTCCTGCTTAAAGTGGCTGCTCCCCTAGCAGCCTCAGAAGCTTCCAGAGAACTGGTGGGATCCCACCAAGCCTTTTGTCTCTGTCAGGCTTTCCAGCGTGGCCCTGTACCCCACAGCACCCTGATAACCTGGGGGTACAGGGCTCTGTTCTGCAGAGCGATGACCTCCATGCTCAGGAGGACAATTGTCACTTGCACACGCACGTACCTCCAGCAGCAGGGCAGGTTGGGTGCTACAGCCACAAGCACAGCCTCTACAGGCATGGCTGGAACCAGCAGGAGCAGCTGAAGGTGTGACTTAGAATGAGAGGGTGAAACTGCATAAATATCAGCCCAGTCCATGTTATGCGCAGCCTCTCAGCTTCAAACTTACCATACAATTTTTAAAATATTTTTATTTTTCAAAAATAAAATTTGAAGTTTAAGTTTGAAGTTAAAATTTGAGTTTATTGGGATGCCAGCAAGGTATTTTGGTCACTGAAAGATGGATGGGGAATTTGCATGAGGAGAATATAAAAGGAAATCCTACAAAAATAATCCGAGTTTAAAAAAACCCTACATTTAATCTATACCTGACTGAACCTGCAGATGGTGAAACATCATTTCCAGTACAACACTGGAAAATGGCTGGAAGAGGAAAGTGGAAATTAAGACAGTAAATGTTTCAGTTTCATAAGAGGACAGAGATCAGTTTTGAAATGTGGTATGAATGCTCCTGGGAAATTTTGTTAAGCAGACAAAAAAAAAATAGAATTTTAGTACAGTAAGGTAATTACATCAATTTAAAAAGCCTCCAAAACCCAAGAACAAACCATTTACTTAAAATATGAAAAAAAAAAAAAAAACCCAAGCAAGCCCAAACCTGTTCAACAAAATGTTTTGGTATCTTTTATAGGCTTTGAAAGGACTGTCATATCATCTTCTCAGAGAAGTTAAATTTCATACATCCTTAATCAATCAAATACCTTTTCTCAAGCCCCAGGGCTGTGACATTTCAGTCAATCAAAGGCAGAGGACAGCAGAGACCAAGACACTTCCAGGATGGGAACCTGATTAGATGTGTATGCAACAAAAGCTCTGTTACCCTCACAGCAAGGAAACAGTATTGTATTTCAAGAAATGCCATCTAGCTTCAGTAGGATCTCTGGATGTTTGTGTCAACAAGATTGTAATCCCCTACTGTCAGACTTTTTTCCACTATGAAATTCCTTTTACCAGTGATCAGGTTACATCTTGATCTTCTTTCAAACAAGCTGAGCAAGATGAGCTCTGAAGGCCTCATACCACAGGGCCAGAATATTTTGATCTCACATGGCCAAATAGTTTGAAAGAGAATGTCCTAAAAAACGTTTCACACTGTTTCCAAAAAAATCCCTACATAAAAAAATATAACTTCCATGAAAATTGATTTAGACTAGGTATGTTTTACCACAGCTTAGCCTACAAAGAGGCGAAAGATTGAGAGGTTCTTACTTTTATTCAGCATTTCCATTTTCTTGCCTTTCAGTTGGATAAATTCATTAATTAATTGAAACAACTTGATTCCTACCTATTTCTTTATTTTTACTGTTTATTGTTTGAAATTTTGTAACAAAGCTTAGGGAAAGGTATTTCAACCTATAAAGTAACACTTACCTACCATAATAATTGATTCAAATACTGTCTTACTCTAACTACTAATTTCCACCTATGATTGAATTCTTAAATACAAGAAGATGTTTGGATATTTCCCCCCTTCCTATTAATTGAAAGACTTGCAAATTTACAAAGAGTTTCCTTCAATAATTTCAATTAGAACAGAGCAAATAGTCTCCACCTAGCAACTCAATAAATGCTTTATTATCTTCCTTCTTGCTAAATCTCTGGGGAAAGATCCTCAAATAAAACTGATGTGTTGCTAGTGAGAGTTGTTCTTCCCCTTCTTCCCTCACTCATACAGTTTGCAGATTACATCCCAGTTCTCTGGAATATTCAATGTTCAAAATTCAAATTCTTTTGAATGTTCTCACTAATTTTCAAAACTTCATTATGATGCTGAATTGGTTGAACACAATGCCCAGTGAGGACTGGCACAATCAAAGACCTGACAGTGAGAAAACTTTAACGAGCTTTTCCCTCCTCCTCTTTGCAGCGTTAGCACAGCAGGAAAGCTTAAGGAGCACATATTTGAGATGACACTTGTCACTCTTTCCAAGACAAGACAAACCACTTTTCATGCCAGCTTTGGTCTAAGCGGTGACGGTCACTTCAGACACCAGCATGAGAAAGAAAAGGAAGGAAAAAAATGAAAATTATTTATTTGTCTGTTTATGCTCAGACAACACAGAAAATTGAGACTTGACCATTCCCAGGATCACCTTTGCTGGAGAATCACTAAAAATAATGCAGAGGTAAGATAATGTGGGCCAATGACATGTGGGAAGTGGAAAACTGAGCCTGGAGAGAGGGAGTGACACTGAAACAGTTTTTCCTGCAGGAAGAATAGTCTGTGGTCTTCCTCTGAATTAATTTATTTTAATGAGGTTTTGATTCTGCCTTGGAAGTTCTCTTCCCCTTCCCAAATTTCTTCTTGGGAGAATCCACACACCATTCCAAGATCAGATCTGTGTTGCCTTTGTTAGGATAATTTGGCTATTAGAAAATAAAAACAGACTGGAACAGAAGATTATATTTTCCTGTTGGTAACTATCAATTCCCTTAGAACTTTTGCAGAGAGCATTGCTGAATGGAGGGAAAAGCTTCCTGTTAGGTGAACTTTTATTTTCATTTAAGGGAGTCACAATTACAATGCTCTACCCCTTGGTCATCTGGGACAACAGAGGCACACCTGGATTGCATAGAAGAAACCTGAAAATCCACAGGTATCTCATCCAGGTCTCTGGTTCTATCCCCACTGCCAGTCATAGCTAAGAAAGCTCCTGGGAAGTCTTTGAGGATCTCTAGAGGCCTGAAGTTGCCTTGTGCTACATGGAGTTCCTCCACCAAATTCTTGTAGGGCAGTTCCACCTTCTGTTTTCTCAGTGGGGGGAGGACTCACTGACAGCTGGAGAGACCATGGCTCAGTGATGGCTTTTCCTCAGCTACCAGGAAGCTTCCTGAATGCCAGGCTTGGGGCTATTCTGGAGCAAAACCAGCCTGAGCTCTTATTTGTAAAAGGGGTCAAAATTTGAATGGTGGTACCATCAAATCTGGATTAAGATACACAGGAGTTGTGAGCGTGACAGCCCAGTTTTGCTGTCAGAGCACTTGGTGGGCAGAAAAGAATTCTCTGGGTATATTAAATGGCTGCTTGGTTATTTAAAATTTTTATTCAAGCAGAAGATTTAAATCATGCCTTCTCTCTTCTTGCTAAGTGTCCCAACCCATAGATTCAGGTCACACACCATTTCCATCTGATCCAGCAAAGATATTTTTTTTCCCAACTCAAAGCATCAGGACACAAATGGGAAGATATAGGATGCACCCCCTCAGTTCAAGAGAGCACCAGCCTCCTGCTTGGGGCCCTCAGGTGCCAACTTTGATTTTCTACAGGCAGAGGAAGCATGTCACATCAGATGCCCTAAAGATTCTGTACCCAGTCACACCAAAAACTGTCAGAAACTCCTAGCTTGGACTAGATGAAGAGGAGTGTTTGATGGACAAAGAAAACACCAGTGCATTTCCACAATCTGTCTCCTAACAGGTCCCTGCTTTGTGCTTTGCCTTCTGTGGCGGGAGGCTCAGGGACCTGCCCGACCCAGGACACAGCTAAACTGGAGATGTGGCTCAGGACTGCATTGTACCACTAGAAGAAACAGAATTCCAGCCAAGGCTGAAATGCTTTGCAGCTTCAGAAAGTCAGTCACTGCTTTCCAAATCAGCAGATATCCTGAATCTGTGGGAAGCCTGGGAAAACACCACAGCCTGGTATTTCTGAAGTGACCATGAAACTAAATCAGCTGAGGGAAAGAGCGGGCATGTCTTGAAGCCAGACATAAAAATATATTTAGTAGGGCTAATCTTCATATTGTCCTGCACTTCACTCCTTATTCCTTTCCTGCATTTCAGCCAGAATCCAAGTCTGTACAATCTTTTCAAACAAGCCACAAATAATTTTCCCTCTTGAATTTGTTTGCCATTGTAGCAACATCATTTTACAGCACACCAAGAATTTCCTGAGTTTTTTAATACTATCACAATACCTCACTTTTAATTACTCGAACAAAAAGCTTTCAAGTCCGTCAGAGTGCCTTTCAAGGCCTGCAAAGATATTAACTGATTCCGTAACCAATTACCTACATTTTCCTTTACTTATTGCAAATGTGACCTTTTGTTAGAATTTGATTGCGAGTTTCCTGCTGTGAGTATATAACTATCTGTGCTTCTGAGAATGGCTACCCTCCACTCATGTGATGACTGCTGTTAATTTTAATACACTTTGATGGCTAGAGAACAAATAAGTGTCTGTGACACAGAGCAGAGACATTTGAAGGTGGATAAACTACCACTTTAATGAGTAGAAATCAGCAAGTAAAGGGGCCTTCCAGTGACAAACCAGAAGACCTTCAACCTAAGCAAAGTATTTTTCAGTCTGGAGGGGATTTTAAAAAATCCTACTTTCTGTGGAGATGGAATAACAAAACATCCCATAAAAATGACACATTATACGAAAGAAGAATGCATAAATAAATGCTTTCCAGAGATAATCTATTTTTCTTATACATTAAACTGCATGGGAGAAAATATTTCAGGGAAACTATTGTAGTTATATGTTTTTATTACCTGTTGATAGTAATTCTCTGAGATGCAAAACAAAAAAACAAGACCACGTTTATAGACCATTTTTTCCATACTGGCACTGCATTACTCTTGTTTGGATTAATGTTTGGGAGTTTTTTGTTCACTCCAAAGACAATCTTCAGGCTAGAAGAAAAATACACTAACATATTTTTTGGAGTCCAGAGGAGACCAAGAACTAAAATTAGGAACTTAGAAGGATTTCCTTGCAAGATGAGATTTAAAAAATGTGTTATTTACCCTGACTAAATAATAATAAAGGTGAAACATTAATTTTTTATAAATATTTGAATACTATGAATCCTTCAGAATGAGAGAATTTAATTAATAATATGTAAAGGAGTACTGGGATATTAGAAAGGTTGTAAATACAAAAATATGAAAACTCGATTATTTATTGTAAGGAAAAAATATACAAATTATTAAGAGTAAATTAATAAAAAATACTGTTTGCTTATGTAAAATGATATTGCTCTAAAGTTTGACTCTTCAAGCTCCATTCTTTTCCATACTGTTATTTCCCCTAAAAATGCACAACACAATTGCACACAGCGGTTCCCTCATGTAAAATCGGGAGACAAACAGAAAAGCCTTGCACGAGGATGTTTTTCTCTTCCTTTTCTAGTTTTCATTCACAGTTTGTGGGCGTATTCTGAAACCTAAGTACTGACTTGTTATCAGTAGTGGAAGAGTTTGCAGAGCACAAGGTCTCTGATTATGTGCTAAAAAGTAGAAGCAAGCAGAAAAGATTCTCTGAATATATTCTTTCCTACTCAGACCCCATTGGATGGTTTTTCAAACTGATGAAATCATCAAATATTAGCTTACAGAGTTATCTTTTCTTATGTTTCCATGTTTCCAATCACTGTTTAAAGATTATCATTTATTTTCAGAAAAATCCCCAAACCCAGCAGTTTTTATATTGTTACCCCCAGAAAGAAATCCCACCTTTGCACTGACTCCAGAATCTACCACTTGGCTGGATTCTTATTCCCTTAGTAAATATTCTGTACAATAATGAGAAAAACTTCAGATGTATATAAGGACGTAGGGCCCTCTACAGCATTTTAGTTTCACAGCCTATAGCTGACTTCTTTTCTGCAATCACTCTTAATTAAATAAGCAGCAGAGGGAAATTGCCTTTGCAAAATACTCCTTGTTATATAAGTATTTTTTCAGTAACAATAATTTGTGTCAATATCTTAACATTTTGGTCTGAAATTGTCCATACAGAGACAGATCATCTTATCCTACTTGCTAGAAAAGAGAGTGTCATCCAGGAAGACACAGGTTATTCCAAGAGTCAGATGAGCAAAATAAGCAATGATGCTTATTCAAGCCCCTCCATTCAGTGATGGTGCCAGAAGATGCACTCCTGTAGCTGACATTCTTCTCAGTAGGTAGGAAAAAGCTCTTGGTCTCATTGCCATCATGACTAGTTCATCCTTGATAAGGTAAATTTTAATTATCACAGAATCACAATTCACAACATTGGAAGAAATCTTCAAGATCATTGAGTCTAACCCATGCCTAACACCTCAACTAAACCATGGCACTGAGTGCCACATCCAGTCCTTTTTAAAATACATCCAGGGATGTTGACTCCACCGCCTCCCCAGGCAGACCATTCCAGAACTTTATAATTCTTTCTGTAAAAAACTTTTTCCTAATATCCAACCTATATTTGCCTTAGTGCAGCTTAGGACTGTGCCCTCTCATTCTGTCAGTTGCTGCCTGGAGAAAGAGACCAACCCCCACCTGGCTACAGCCACCTTTCAGGAAGTTGTAGAGAGTGATAGATCACTTCTGAGTCTCCTTTTCTCCAGGTTAAACACCCCCAGCTCCCTCAGTCGTTCCTCACAGGGTTTGTGCTCCAAGCCCCTCACCAGCCTCTTTGCCCTCATCTGGACATGCTTGAGAGTCCCAACATCCTTCCCAAACTGAGGGCCCAGAACTGGACACAGCACTCGAGTGTGGCCTCACCAGTGCCGAGTACAGGGGGAGGATGACCTCCCTGCTCCTGCTGGCCACACTGTTCCTGACACAGCCCAGGCTGCCCTTGGCCTTCTTGGCTGTCAGGGCACACTGCTGGCTCACGTTCAGCCGGCTGTCACCAGCACCCCCAGGTCCCTTTCTGCCTGGGCATTGTCCTGCCACACCGTCCCCAGCCTGTAACATTGCAGGGGATCATTATGGCCATAATGCAGGACTTGTCACTTGGACTTATTCAGCTTCATCCTATTGGATTCCACCCATCCATCCATCTATTCCAGTTCTCTCTGTAGAGCCCCCCTAACTTCCAACAGATCGACAAGTACTTTACTGATAAAAGACTCAACACCCTCATCCATGTTGTCAATAAAGATATTGAACAGAACTGGCCTCAGCACAGACCCCTGAGGGACACCACTGGTGACTGGCTGCCAGCTGGATGCAGCAATGTTCTCCAGGCCCAGCCATCCTGCCAATTCCTAACCCAACAAAGAGTGCTCCTGTCCAAGCCATGGGCTGCCAGCTTTTCCAGGAGCGTGCTGTGGGAGACAGTGTCAAAGGCCAAATCCAAATAAACAACACTCACAGCCTTTCCCACACCCATCTCATGGGTCACTTGGTCATAAAAGGAGACCAGGTTGGTCAAACACAACCTGCCCCTCCTAAAACAGTGCTGGCTGGGTCTGATACCCTTGGCCATCCTGTAAGTGCTGTGTGATGACATTCAACATAAACTGCTCCATTGCCTTACTGGGTATTGAGGTCAGGATAACTGGCCTATAGTTAACAGGATCCTCCTTCCTACCCTTTTTGTGAATGGATGTCACACTGGCCAGTTTCCAGTCATCTGGAACCTCACCAGTGAGCCAGGAATGTTGGAAAATGATGGGGAGTGACTTCACAAGCTCATCTGCCAGCTCTCTCATCACCCTGGGATGGACCCCATCTGGTCCCATAGATTTATGAACATTTAAGTGGCTCAGCAGTTCTCTGACTGCCTCCTCCTGGATAACAGGGGGACCATTCTGCTCCCTGACACCATCTACCAAACCAGGACAGTTGTCTGGAGGACAAGCCATCTTCCCACTAAAAACTGAGGCAAAGAAGGCACTAAGCACTTCTGCCTTCTCTTCATCTGCAGTTACTAAGCTCCCTCTTGCATCCAGTAGAGAGCAAAGGTTGGTCTTATACTTCTTTTTGCCATTATTATATTTGTAAAAACATAATTACATAATTTCAGCAGTCCCATAGTTGACTGGATATTGTACTGTTGGCATATGCCATCCATAGAATCATCCAAAACTCATGGTGCTGTTCCCTTTTTTTTGTTCACTTTTGCTTTTGCATTTAGTTCTGTGCAGGTCACTGGGAGAAGGTTGTCTTTGTCCCATTACCTGAGTAGCTCCATGGTTGGTAGGCAGCTGGCCCTTCTACTCTTCCAATGCCAGAAGTCAAAAACTTGCCATGATGCCATGACTAGCTTACACCAACATTTTATCCTTCTGAACCCTGGGAGTGGTTAGCAGTAATCCACTGCGGCTGTTCTCTTGCCAACTTGTCAATGAGCTTCCTGAGCCTCTTGATTAAATTCTGTATCAGAAAATATTTTTCCAAGGCATTAAATAAATACTCTCTTTCCTTTAGAGTGCCAGACTGGAGCCCTCTGTATATGTGGTGTACCTGTGGCTCTTTTCCTGGAAAAGAAAGCCGGTTTCCAAAGGGCTGTAATAGCTAGAGGGCAGGCAGGGCTTGAGCTGCCAGAGCTGTACTGATCATAGGACAGCACTTGAGTGTAATGTCATTGTCAGCCAGTGTCCAGACCTGGCCTTCTCCTGCAGAGCAACTAGCTGGCTCACTGCACAGCATTTTGGAGTACAGACTGACAGCCAAGCATTGAAAATGATGCTGAGAAGCACAGGCAAGGTTTGTGCTCAGCAGCATCCTCAGACTGGAACAAGCTCCTCAGCCAACAGACACAGTCAAAAGAGATCTGGCACACAAGCCCAAAGGCCTGGGTGGCATCTCCAAGAGGAACTACTGGTAACAAGTGGTTCCACACAACTTCTCAAAAAATCAGTGTTGAATCCATGTTCACACTGAATAGAAGCAGAGCACTTACTAGAGCACTGTTCACAGAAAGGCTCAGTCAGTCTTGCCTTTTTGTATCAGTGTGACCTGCAAATTTTTTCTCTGATTCTCCGTAAGTATTACTGAACCAAGCAGGAGGGAGGAAATGCTTATATTACAATGGGTATATTTTTTAATAAAATGTAATTGATATCCAGATATATGTCAGTCAAGGTCAGAAACCCAGACTGTGAAATCCAGTGAGACAGCAAATCTTACCAAATCTGATTATATTAAGGTCAAAGAGCATCTCAAATATAACACAATCAAGATGAATTAAAAATCAGAACAATATAAGATGCAAAGCTGCATGCCTTTGAAAACAGAAACTGCTCGCTACTGGCACACATTGTATTGCACAACATCTTGCAGAATGTCCCTAGTCTGTATCTTTCTCCATTACAAACTTCTTTGTGTTTTCTTGTCTTATTATTTTTCAATGGGGAGTTACCAACACATTTCAGTCATTTTTGATCTCTTAGAATGGAATTTGCCATATTTTTTTACTATATCATAACCTTCTAAAATTAATTACAAAAATATTGATAAAACCAGTAAGAGAGACACTAACAGCAAATAAAACTACTACAAATTTCCAACAGACATCTCTTAAAATTCAGCCAGTCTTTGCAAATCATGTCTTAAAAGCTAACTGTAGACTGTGAAGTTACTTTTAAGCAATAAAAAGGAAAGAGTGATATTTTGTATCAGTGAAAAACTGGACCAGCTATTCCATGAGGAGGGTGCTCAAACTGATTTTATTTTTGTCCTTCTTTTTGCAAGATCAGAACAATTTTTACCATTGAGTAGATTGAGACAGATTTTCACATTAGTAATCACTGGTATTGCTGTTGAAGCAGAATGACAAGACAAATTCAAAGGCTAGAGAGACCATCTTTGCAGGATGGACAGGATGGGTGGGATTCAGTTGCCTAAACATTGTCACCTCAAGCTATCTGAGATGCCATGGGCAGCCACAATATCTGCAGGTGGCCAGCAGGTCTGAGGAAGGACTTTAGGGAGATCTGCTCCCTTGCAAACCAGCAGGAGGCCAGACAAGTTCAAAATGTCAGAGCCACCACCAAAAGTGATCCTTGGCCCTCCTGTTTCAGCAATTGAATCTCCCTCTCCTTGAGTATTCCTTAGCTTGACCTCCTTGTAGGGCCTGGGGCTGTAGTTTGCCTTTCACTCCATTCCTAACAGAAAATCGAGTTTCTCCAGAGACTTCACTGAAACTGAACCTTACACATGAAGATTTTGATTCCCCAGTCTTTCATGTGGGAAAGGACCAAGAAGATTTTATCTCTGTTTTCTTTCTTCCTCTTAAGGAGTTCATATAAATTATTGAATGCACTACCTGTGTTCTCACACCTCACTTCTGGCCACCTTTGGCAGAACACAAAGGAGCCTGTTCTGGAGAGGTGAGAGCTTTCTAAAAATTCTCATTCTCTTTTCAAATCAAATGCCTAAGACATGAGACCCATCACAAAAGTAAATAAAAGCTACCAAAATCTTTGCTGTCTTCTAGATTGTTCAGTAGTGAGTGCTTGCAAAAGGTGAAAGATATGCTCTGAGAGACCTATTAATGTGGAAACAGGGGGCTCAGTCCAGTTCTCCTACTAGCCAGAAGACTGCCTGCAGCATAAAACCAGTAGTACTGCAGGTGCAGCCTACCCAGGCTTGACAGAGCTGTTCCATCTCATGTTAATAATTAAATATTCATTGGAGCATGGACCAGAACCTGACTCTCCCACTTCCCAGGTGATAGCCGTAATTATATGCCTATGTCATCAATCTCTGTCTCTGCTGTAATGAATTGTCATTATTTGTATATACTGGAAGAGTTTTAACAGGAGATAGCTCTCCTCCCTCTTCCCCTCCCCTCTGAATATCTGACAGCCAAGAGGTCACAATACTCTTTCTGGCACAGATGAAGAGACAGGTTCAAGTCTTCTCTGAATTACACAGAGAATCTGAGAAGAGGTGCATAGGGAATAGCCACCGTCACTGCAAGGTAGTCCTCAAAGACTCTTCCTTGGGCTAACTTGAGGGAAACAAATTCTGGTCGGAATTCAACTGAGGTCACTAAGAAGAAGG
The DNA here is from genome assembly GCA_039654755.1 of Calcarius lapponicus. NCBI lineage: Eukaryota > Metazoa > Chordata > Aves > Passeriformes > Fringillidae > Calcarius > Calcarius lapponicus. Next base: position 92,165,847 of record CM077464.1, on the reverse strand, counting down.
ATCCTGACAGGGTTGGCTGTGGGTATGTGTTTGGGAATGCCCATTAGACGCTGAACTAGGGCTTCAACATCCCTGCTGCTTCCTAAAGACTAGAGCTGTGCACCAAAAAGAATATCTGGATGCTTAAGTCTTTTCACACATCTAATCCTTATTATCTACAGGATTACCTGCAGAGGTATACATTGCCTCAAATAACTTTCTAATGAAAGACAATATCAATAATCAATATAGTGGCTCTGTGCTCCTCTCCTTTCAGGTGTCATTACACAGCCCTTGCCACTGACTCGAACAACATAAAGATTTCACATTAAGACTCACACAAAAGATCCTTCAGACTCTGTAATCACATATTGCCTCTCCAGGGCATTTTCTACAATGCAATACCATATTTTCATATCCATTACTCACATTCTCCATAATACTCTCAGCACTAACACTGCTGAAATTACTTGTGCAGGCTTTAAACAGGCTGGTTATACTGCACTAAGCAGGTGTTTCCCCAGAGTTTTCCATTGCTAGATCCTTCCTGAAACGCAGTGCAAGAGAATTCATTTATCACAAGTTAAGAGTCTGTTAATGCTTACCTTTTCTTTAGGAAAACAAATGAGATTAGAACAGATAAACTTAGCACTAGCATTTATAATAGACTCACTAGTTCTGCTCACCCTCTGTGTGTGCAGAATTACAAACTCCACAGTCCAGAAAAGCTTTTTCTATTAAACCCTGGTAAAAAGAGAGCATGGATTTATTTTTTTTTACATGACAGCTTTACACATTAACCTCTTTAATATTGTAGCCTCTCTCTTTAGACTCTGAGTGCTTTGCCAAGTCAAGCTGCAGCAGGGGCCAGTGCAGTGCCCATGTGACTGGGAGAGGCATGGGGCACAAGATGAGCTTTTCCCCTTGCACACCTGATCACATGCTGAGGCATGATCCTTCTTCCCCCACCACACAGTACCCAGCACAAGGCTCCAACTCGCCAGCTGCTGCATGGAGTCACAGATCCCCTTCAGTGACCTACATCTGCCTCCTGTGACCACGATGCCAAGGAGAAATGGCATTGTAGCGCTGTGCATAGCCAGTCTCCGAGGGCTGCTGCAAGGACTAGGAGGTGAAGATTCCTGTGCTCTTATCCCCCTCTGTAAATCTGCAGCTGCAAATATTGACAGAATTCTACTACAGAAAACACATCCATAGCTAGTCCATGTTTATATCATCTACCTTTGGTCCTTTCCCCTTGCATCTATCGTTAGTTTTAAAAGCAATTACCTTGTAAGGCAGCAGCTATTAAAACATCACTGTCTAAAATCCATTCAAAATGGTAATTTTGAAAATGTTGCCATGCAAATCTTTTGCACATCAATTGTGCTTTTGCTGACAGCAGTTACAACAGTGTCACCTCAGCGAGTTGTTTAGAATTACTCTTAATTTCACCTTAATAGAGTAGCAGGAGAACCAGACTTTCTGAATCAAGCTTTAACACACTCAGAGGGGGAAAAACACTGAAGGCAAAACTGAATACTTGCTTTGTTAGTGGGAGCATCAAATATTATATGCCCTCATCCCAGCATAGTCTTTGTGAAGCCAAAGTGAAACGTGCAGCAGAACAGGGTATAGTGATTCATAAGGTCCTGTGGGACCAAGGAGAAAGTTTCACTGGCAGCTGGGTGTGAGGGAAGGAATGGCATATTGCTGGAGCTTGGATCACACCATTTCTACAGCAGGAAACACAGAAAAAGCAGAGAACATCTATTAGGGCTCAAGTGTGCTTTACGAAATACAGCTACAAGCAGTATTGATTTTATCTCCTTTCATCTGTATAGGAGAAATAGAACTTTACCTCTGCTTATAATTGCTTTAATAATTAAGAAACTAAAAGCCTAGCTGTGATCTCCCATATATAAGTAAGAAAACATGATGAAAATATAGGAAGGAAAAGAGAATGAAAAAATGTTGGCTGAGCAGTTCTCTTGGCTACTGCACAGAACATACCAGTACATCTGCCTTATCACATTATTATTGTTGTGGTGGCTTGCCATGCCATCTAGCAGGGACTCAGGGAACTACCAGTTCTGGGGAAGAATTGAAAAGGCAACACAAAAACAAGACCAGGAAAAAAGTTGTGGAATATATATTTTTGAAGAGTAAATATAAGCATTTGCATTTTCCAATAAAACAGCTTCCGAATGAAGAGTAGTTTCTACAAAAAAGAACTTCTGCCTCTAATTCTTTAATACCTATTGAGCACTTCCACAAATTCATTATACATTGTGTATGAAAATATTTTTCTTTCACCTTTAAACATCTCATGTTTGCTCATTTTTTCTAAGACTCACAATAAAAATCCGCAGCTGGCTTTCCATACATGATGTGTTCCATCTCTGGTGTGTTCATTTTCTTAATCCCTTCTCTGATTTTTGCTTCTGCTGCTTCTGTGAGCTGAACCCCACATGCTTCTAGACCAGTACTGAGACTAAACTGAAGGGTTTGAGAACATCACTGATGACTCCATACGCTCCACACCAACCTCTGACTAATGTAGTTGTACTTTACTATACGCTGGCATGCAAAAAATGACTTGTTAGACTTCTCTTTTTTTAAAGGGCTAATGTGCCATTTTTTAGAGTAAAAATAGTTTTCTAACCAGGAAATTAGTAATCCCCACCAGATATGCCAAATCAAAACAGCACATTAGTGCAAACTTTATTAATTCAGATTCCTGCTTGAAGGCTGTATTCTATACTGCATGAACAAAATCATATTTCTGTCCTCTTTTTAAGCATTTTATGAAACAGAAAGTTTGAATGAAATTTTATTTTCTCTTAGTGTAAAGCTACAGCTTTCTACCACTTGGCCACACAGAAAAAGCCTTTCCAAACATTTACATACACCAATACTATGTTTGCCCCAAGGAATTCTTAAAAGGACATGAGAATGTCCATACTACTGTCCCTCTAACTCTCATGGACAGACCAAGTCTCTTAGAATTTTACAGACATTGATAACTTCGACATTTCTCCTTCATTGTCCCTCCTTCTTCCTCAATTTCTAGTGCATCCATCTTCTTTCTCTAGCATGAATGCCTCACACTCCAACACCTTTTCACCCACATGCCTTTTCTCCTCACTTTAGCAATTTCCTTTTGATTTCTCTCTTGTAGCACATAGCAGATCCTACCAAAATGTGATTTTCACCTCCCTTGCAAACAGGTACACTTTGACTCCATTCTCCCCATTGGAGCTCTCAGTATCACCAACACCTCAGAGAAAAATTAGGACAAGTGAAGGTCTGCTGTTGACTTCATCATTGTACTTCCTCCAGGCCCCTTATCCAGCAGAATGTAGTGATGGGAAGACAGGGACATAAGCTGTGAATACAAGACCAAACACATCAATGCAGCTCCACCCAGCCCTGTTGCTGACCATGCCCCTATTTCCTCTTGGTCTCCCTGTGAACACAGGGGAATCAGTTCCTATGGTGTGCATCACATGTGGCACTTTTGTACCTGGCAGAGCCCATATTTGCAGTGACATCTCTCAACAGATCATCTAGAAATGCCGGGGTCTCTACCATCCTTACACTGGATCTGTGGTATCCTGGTTGCCAGAAGATCCCATTTGAAAATGTACACATGGGAATTAGAGATAAGAACTTTGGTCATGGCAACACTCTCCAGGAAACAGAGACGTATGATTTTTTTCCCTGGTACTGGAGGAACACTGATAGACACGATGGAGAAGAGGAATCCAGTTATTCAGATACCTTTGAGCACAAGGGAAATCTATAAATCCTACCACCCATCTGCCCCAGGATACTCATCTCCCACTGGGCTGTACCACTTTCACACTCTGCTACCTGCTCTCCTGCCATTACAAGTTACAGTGGCATTAGAGACAATGTCCTGGTTGGAAATTGGTGTCTCAGAGTCTGAGTCTTCACCAACACCACCAGGACTCCCTCTACTAGCTGCATTCTTCCACTGAAAAAATCAGTCATTTTCTTCTAAGTCCTAAAGTACATTTGTAGAAACTGGTTTTGATCTAGGGGTAAAACCAGACTCGTAAAGAAATTTCACCCTTTTCTTTCATGACGCAGTCCAACAGGTCAGCGTATGTCCTGGCTGATATTTCCTGGCAAAGCAACAATGCCTGCTGCCACCTTGGATGATTACAGTTCCAGGCACTGTCAGGAGGCCATTGGTGGCATCCATATGCTCTTTATGTGCTTCAGGCTTTTTTGCCTTTTTCCAATCCCTTTGTTTTCAGTTATCTTCCATAACAACCAGCTGATTTTCTTCTTCTGTAGCCCTGTCATGTCCTCTCTCACTCATCTTTCATCTAGGCCAAAGAGTCAATCTGTTTAGTTTTGCTTCCTGCTGAACTTCTGTACCTCTGATCAGCAAGATGCCTTGGTACAGGGCTCTGCAGAAGGTTCAAGTTTATACAGGATCAAAACTGAACTGAACACAATTAGGGGGGAAAAAATCTGTTCAGTGCTACTAATTACAAAGATATGGTACCAGGAATTTGGTAAGCTATGTGAGTGAAGCATCACTACATGCAGCCTTGCCTATCTCTCTCGGGCACCCACCATTCCCAGCTGTGAGAAACAGTTTGCTAGGTCTTTGGTATGTCCTATCCAGGCAGTTCCTACATTTTTATGTCTTAGTCTTTACTTTCCCCAGTTTTATTACATCTTCTTTTCAGCAGGGAATGGGGAATAACAATAATTTTTATCAGTATTCCAGAGACAAGTGCATCCATTGTATATGGAGTCACAATGATAGTTCAGCTTTCCCTCCTAGTTCTTAATTAATCCTTTTCAAATTTACCTACTAAACATAACTGAGCACATAATCAAATGTTTAACAGAATTATCTGCCAAGTTCTTCCTTGTATATGTTCTTCTTTTGTCTACATTATTTTTTATTCACCAATATTGAATTCCTAAACCATTTTACAATTCTGTTAATATGTATCTTGAAATTCTTCTGTGACTCTTGACCCTGCCCTCAATAATTTTGTATCAGACTGTTTTTCACAATAGTTTTACTCTTCTTTTCAGGACGTTGCATGCATACACTGAATGCAATTACAGAATCCTGATGTATCCTGCTACAAAAATTGATCTCTTAAAAAACATAACTTTTCCCTCATCCCCTAGACAGTTATTAGTACATAAGAAGACCACACAATAAATTCAGCAATCCAGAGGCCTGCACAAGGAGTTAGAAGAGGACGCAGCTGGGACATGGCTGACCCCAACTAACCAAAGGGATATCCCACAGCAAATGGTGGTCATGCTCCACATACAAAGTGGGTGGAAGAAGGAGGAATGGGGGAGATTTGGAGCAATGTTCTGTCTTTTCAAGTAACTGTGACATGTGATGAGGCCTGAGAATTGCTGAACACATACCTGACTGTGGGAAATGGTGAGTGAATGCCTTGTTTTGCTTTCCTGGAGTGTGCAGCTTTTGCTTTCACTATTAAACTCTCTTTATCTCAACCCACGAGTTTCCTCACTTTTACTCTTTTGATTCTCTCCCCCATCCTGTTGGAGTGTATGTCTGGCTCCCTACTGGTGGCCAACCCTCTGACCCTTCACCACTGGACAATAAAGAACAAATGGAAAAAAATGCTTTCACCCTCTTTTCTCTGGCACTTTGGCAACTTTTGCACTCCCATGTCTCCTCCTGACTCTCTTTGAGGAGGAGGCTCTTTCTGAATACTTTCCTTTTCCAACCTCACCTTTGTACTTTAGCAGTGTTTTCAGAATGTAACATCAAGAAGTTGATCATAGTTTCTTAAATGGAGCAAAATTATAATCAGAAAATCCATGGAACCCTAGGAAACTGTTGTTTCCAAAGACATGTATCTATTAGGAGCTCTGATTAGTAGTTTTTAAAAATAAACTTGGTTGCATAGGAAAAGGATGCAATGCAGAGGGATTTTGACAGGCTTGAGAAGTAGGTCACTGAACCTCATGAGGTTAAACAAGGCCATGAGCAGTCTTGCACTTGTGTGGCTGCAATCACCAGTATCAGCACAGGCTGAGAGATGAATGGACTGCAAGTAGAGCCGAAGAGAAGGACATAGGGATACTGGTGGATATAAAATTTTGTATGAGCCAGCAACGTGCTCTTGCATCCCAGAAACCCAAGCATGTCCTGGGCTGCATAAACCACCTCAAGGGCGGTAGTTCTCCCCTTTACCCCACTCTCATGAAAACCCATCCAAGGTACTGCCTCTATTTCTGGAGTCCCAAGTACAAGGAGCCTGTTGGGGTGGGTCCAGAGGAGGGTCAGGAAAATGACTAATGGGCAGGAACACCTGTCTGGTGAAGACAGGCTGAGAGAGACAGGCTGTTCAGCATGGAGAAGGATCTGGAGAGACCTTATTGTGGCCTTGGAATACCATAAGGGGGCTTTTAGGGAGATAGATAGATAGATAGATAGATAGATAGATAGATAGATAGATAGATAGATAGATAGATAGATAAAGATAGATTAGATAGACAGACAGACAGGCTGTTTTTACCAGAGCCTGTAGTGAAAGACAAGGGCAAATGGTTTTAAATTTAGAGAGGGTAGGCTTAGAATAGATATAAGAAAATTTTTATGATTACATTGGTTTGACACTGGTACATGCTGCCCACAGAAGCTGTGAATTCCCCATATCTAGAAGTGTTGAAGGCCAGGTTAGATGGGGCTGATCTAGTGGAAGATCTTCCTGACCTTTGATGGAGGATTGAAACTAGATGATCTTTAAAGATTATTTTCAATCCAAGGCATCCTATGATTCCATGCCTGGAATCACTAAAATAGCAAACAGGTGAATAAGAAGGGACACATAATCAACCACATCAACTTGCATGCAAGTGACAACACCAAGAGGCTGTTACTAAGAAGTGAAATACTCAAAAGAGTAACTCCACTGCTGCTCTCAACCAGCTTTCCACACCTGCATGTTTTTATCCTGGAGTCAAAATAAGGCAAGATTAACGTGGAAAAAATTGTACATGGCCATGCAATTCAGAATCCAAATGCAGACCCAGAAAAGACAGGAAGCACATGCAGATGGATGTGTTCTAGATTCTGAGTGCTTCAGAAGATTACAACAGAGATATTTTTCTAATATAATTCTTATATATATATATTCTTAGAATTGATTTGTTTATTTGAACTTAAAAAAAAAAAAAATCAAAGCTTGACAGTACTCTGTAGAACTGCAGGAGCAGAAGCCAGTACCCCAAGCTCTACTACAGTGACATGTCAGCATTTTCAGCACAGAGGTAGCCACTGCAGTTGCTGCTTTGGCTGCTGTAGCAGCAGCTGTTACTCCCTTGGCAGTGGTACAACCTGGGTTCTTCAGATGTTCATTGGATTTTGACAGACTGGATATGCCTAAGAAGGGCAAATGAAAGGGGAATCTTACCACTGTATAGGAAGAAAAATTTCCAATTAAAAAGGCACTTCTACAACCAAAAGCATTTCAACATGAAAAATATCCAAACCTTTATTTCACATACGCAGTAGCAGCTTATAATTTTCAGATGAATATTTAAAATCCACCTCTAAAATCTCAAGAAACAGCTATAATAAAATACAGGCTATTGATCAATTCTTCTTGGTAAAGTATATACAGAATATCTATCAGGGGCTATCACAACCAGGCAGTCAAGATACAAAAATGGAAAACACAATCTCCCAAAAATGCAACTTTTCCCCATAAAATGGGTGCAGATTGAGGAAGTCACTATTGCAAGACACTACTCTTTGGTCTTAGCAAGTTTCGAGGAAGAATATAGAAACAACAAAAGGACCTAGAACTTTAAATAATAGTTTAAAAACCCCCACTTTTTTAATAAGATATAAGGTACACAAGATATAAGATAATGATCTTATTCTTTGGTTTTTAACATGGATTTAAGTCATGATTAAGAATGTCTTCTGGGATAAGGGGCACTGATCATCCCTACACAACACCTAAATAGTTTCACACCTTCAGCTACTGATTGGGGTTACTGCTATGAAAAGGACTCAGGAAGGGAAACCTCTGAGGCTTCTGCTTTGGGTTCAGCTTTTGGTTTTTTGGGTTTTTTTAAGGTTGTGCAAAATGCTCGGGAAGATCAGGCTCCAGGCAGCCTGCCTGTTTCAGTAGTTTCAGCAGACAATGCAAAAGGAGAGCAGTTGACATCCACAAGTGTCCAGTCCTGGGGACGAATGATGGGTCTTTGAACAGTTATGACTTTTCACACCCAACACTTGTATTCCTCAACAAGCCTTATGCATTATGTAAGCAAGATTAAGAACTACAGATCAGCCTTTCTGTGTGCCATTATTTGTTACTGGGGGGATGTGGGGGTGGTAAAAGTGCCTTGACAGTAACTGAGGTACTGCCTGCCAAGAAAATAAAAGCATCTGTCAAATAGTTTTCCTGGAAATAAGAAAATTATTCTCCCCCACTTTAAAATTCTGCATCACTACAGCACAAAAGACTGGTATTTCCATCTACTTGTACCCATGGTCTGCTCAGAAGTGCATGGATGTGCATGTGTGGAAGAGGCCATAACATTACATTCTGTTTTATTTAATTTAAACCAAGTAAACTCACATGGGGGCAGTTATAATGCAAGATTAGAACAAATATTGGTTCTAAGATGCTTTGAGGATAATAAAACTTTTATTATCCTCAAAAATTGCTTTGGAAGCAATTTTCAAGAAATATTTTACTCCCGAGCAGACATGGTTACATTGCACCAAGTTCTCAGTAGGAGCTTTTGGTAGTGGCACACCAGTTACAGAAATCGTCAATGTGTCCTATGAAAGGATTTACACAGGAAGTGATGTTAAGGATAGCTAATGAAAAATTAATATACAGCAAGAGTATAAACATGTCTAGAGTGTACCAGAAAGCCAGAAAGATAAGACACAAAGCAAGATTTGATTAACAATGAACATTAAAGGCAACAACAAGTAGTTCTACAGCTATACTGGAAGAAAAACAGGAAGTAAAAGGATGTTTTGACACCTCTGTAGATTCACAGTTGACTTTCTGTCCAAGCTTTTATTATTAAAAGAAATTAGTTAATACACCATCTCTTTTAAGTAGAAGGTTAGAAATGCATAGATTCCAAGAAGACCAGATACAAACCAAAATTTCCTCTGGTTTTGGATTGGTCAGGCTATTTAAATGTAAATAGGAGGCTTCCTTTAGTACTTGAGAGGATGGTTTGTGCCTTAAGGGAGAGGAGTACAAGAGGAGAGCAGCAGTCCTTTCTGCCTCTAGCAGCTGCCTGGTACCTCTCCCCCTCACTGCTTAATAGATCACAAAATGCTAATAAATAAGTTCCATTTTGCTCGGCCAATTATAAAACATAAACTGGAGAAGAGTTACTTAACAGATACTTGCTACTGACACTTAATGTATGTGTTGCTTGAATTCATTGGATTCACATCCTTTTGTCAGATTTGTATTTAATCTCTTTTGTTGTGCTTATATCAGAATCTTACAGAGAAGGACTGTTAACAGTCATTTCTTTGATCACAGCCCAAGAGACTACTACCCTTGAAATTGTCATTTTTTCTACATCTACACAAAACCACAGTATACCTAAGAATGGATTTTTTTTTTTTCTGGGCAAATTCTATCTAAATTAAATGTTTATTTTCACTGTCCATTTTCTCTCTTCTGATAATGAAATTTAAAAGAGGTATAGAGAATGAATGTAATTATCCTTCTAGGAAGCTCTGAGGCATTCTATTTTTAAACAGTTTCCATGTTCTATTTGTACGTGGATTAAATTATTTCTAAAAATCCTTCTGTATAAATCATATAGAGATTTTCTGTGTTACAAAAAAAGAATTCAGAAAAAAAATCAGACCAAAGTTTTCTGCCTCTGAATTCCCCTCTTTTTCCCAAATGCTCGGCAAGCTATCATCTTTGCTTTACTACATTTTTGCCATTAAGTCCCATAGCTTCTAATTCTCCTTTGTTCTTGCTTTTATGTCACTTATCAGTGGCTCATGTCAAAACTTAAGTGCTTTTAAAGTGTAGCAGATTATAATGAGGTACAGATTATCTGATTTAAAACACTTTTTCTTTGTTGCCATTGTAAATGCCCACATAAATATACAGAAGATTAAAAGGAGCCCATAGATGTACATATAAGATGTATATTTCTGTAGGTTTTTCATATATCCAGACACACATACATGTTTTTCTTGGCATTTTGTATTCAAAAGTAATAAAGTTGGACAGAAAATATTTCACAAGTGACCTGCTGCCAAGAAGAATTTGAATTATTTTCGGTCATTTTGAGTTATAAGGTCTCAAGATAAAAGAAAAGAACATTAAGAATAAGCCATTAAGTCACTTAACCAAACAGTCCTAAAGGAGTTTGCTGCTAAAGTGAACCACATTTCACTGTCCCTCTACCTGCTGTAATGAATGATACATGAAGCACTTCAGATAGTACCATGGGGTTCAGAGTGATGAGCTGACAGTGTGACTTTCCTTGGCTTCACTAGCAAGCCATCAAAAAGAAGTATTAAATCATTGTGGGTTTCTTTTTTCCTCCCAAATTTTCCAACTGTCTAATACACCCATGCATATTTTTACTCAAATGACATGATGTTCTGTTTGCTTACCTGTCATAATGAAGGAAGTACTGCCTCATATTTGCTCTGTAACTAATTTAAGATTTTCCAACATGGAATGGGATCCATATATTTGCAAGAAGACCTTAAAGATCTGTTTAGTGAAATCCTTGTGCAATGAATACAACTCAGTGAGGACTGTACAGAAAGTAAAAAGTAGGGATACAAAGGGGAAACAATCTAAGCGTATCTCTCACACGGACTAGTTTTGTTGCAGACACTCCAGCTCTAACTTCTAAATTATATCAAGTAGTTGTAAAGGAAAGGAAGAAAGGAATTTTATTCTATACTTCTTTTAACCAAAGCTCTGATGCCTGTGCCCATTATACGAAAGTTTACACCACCTTGTATTACTACAAGGGTGCTCTAACTGTAGGGAAGCAGCCATGTCCATCCTTCTGCTAACATTTTGCCACCAACTAATCAACTCTGCAGAAATTCATGCCCTCAGAAGAAAACAAGCAGACAGGAAAAAGGCAGATGCTAGCTTAAGAGTCTATAAGGCTCAGCTAGATGCAAAATGGATTAAGATCCTAGTTCATGCTTCTTTTCATTGTTTTAGACGATTCATGAATTGGAAAAACCTCCACCCCCAAACCAGACAGTCTGGAGAGCAGAATACTCTATGGATGATAGAATGTAAAATGAAATAAAATGGGCATTTCCTACAAATTATGGGGTTTTTTTTCCTGTCTACACAAACATGATTCATAGGAAAGGTCATTTCTTCAGAGGCCCAGATATACAGAACCTTAACTAGCCTATCAACACCAAAACCTACAAAAGTTTGAGACTTGATAATTCCACAAGCATGTATTCCCACACCATCTTCCCTTGACTGTGGACATAGATTCCAAATTTAGCCTTAAATTGCTTATGGGGTTCTGCAAATTTTTAAGAGAAGTCATCCTTATGGGCCTTCATCACAAGCTCCCAGGCAGCAGCACAGCCCCAGTTATTACATATTTAAGAGGTGAAAGGTACACATTACCTGACATGTTACCTGCACACATATAATTGTGTGGAATACCCAAAAAAGAGATGACTAAGCTGAGGTACTCCATTAAATACAGAAATGGAGAAAAATACCAGTATTCAGATCACAACAATTTTATAATATCACCTTCTTTTCAGCTTCCAAACACACTTTTAAAATATATTATATTATACTAAAATTTAAAAAGCAGATTTATATAAAATTTAAAAATAGGCAAACAAAATGAAAGTTCACTAAAACACCAGTAAGCCACCTGACAAGGAGCTGTCATTGGCTAGTAAGATGATCTGCTTGAGAAACACATGAATTTGGGCTTAATACTTCAGGGAGTATGAAGCTTTGTGTCCTTTTTTAAAGGAGAAGAAAACAGGTCATAGATTATGACCACCAGGTCATCAGAAGTCAGGTTATTCCTAATTCTGACCTTGGATGAAGCACAAGCAATTTCAAAACAGAAAGTCTGACATGCTTATTGCTCTCTGAATCAAATGGGTACAGCACAGCAGACTTGATTCACACATTTTATTTCAGAGAATTAACAGCAGTAACAGCAACTTCAAATGTGAAAGTGATCAACTTCACCAAATAAAGTGAACAGTGCTAACCCACCTTTGTTTTTTGTTCATTAAATAATAAGCAGAAATGTTACTGGAACTGATAAAACACTCTTAAAATACACAAGAGGTTGACAAAAAATTCTTAACGGAATGGGGCTTATTTTCCCCCAAATGCTCCTGTTTTGCAACATATTTTTCAAGTATTCAGACAGAACTAGAGAATCACAAGCTAGAAAATGAGGGGTTTCAATTTTCATTAATTTAATAAATAAATAATTCCTGGTTTGGGTATTCCTCCACCACAAACACAACACTCTCATCCCAATTTTTGCAAAGAATAAAAAGACATTACTATTGTTCTGAAGTTTTCAGCACTTTTCAGTCACTTAACAACTTCAGGTAAGAGCCTGCTTTAAGAGGGAACAGCAGATCAAAGTCACAAAGAATAACTACATAAGCTACTGATGCATACAATCATACCAGAAGAACTGAAACAAAATATTAAAATCAATAAAAAATAGGAAATGCAGAAAATACATAAATTTATCACAACTTATAGAAGATAGGATATCAGGAAAAATCTATACTCTAAGATTTAAGGCCCATAAATGTTGAGTGTTTCAGGAAAAGTATTACACTATTGTGTATTTCTACTGTTGGGTGAAATTAAGAATAGGCAGGTGACAGATTACAAAAAGCTGTTCCAAATGAGGAAATTCTTCTCAAACAAGGATGTCTCTCATTAGACAAGGCCTGACACCAAGCAAAACTGTTTCCCAGAATTAGAAAGAAATACAAAACCATGTCCAGCTATGCAAATATTTGCAGAGGAATGTAAAAGACAGAGACAGAAATGCTTACAAAGTGATTTGAACCACTCAGCTGAGCACACCCAAGCTCAACAAAATCTCATACACTCAAGTGCAAGGTCACACAGTAAGGAATAGAATGAGCATCCAGAACAAATCTGCAGCACAGGAGACACAGCAGACAACTAAGTCTGCATAAGTTTCCAACACTATGCTATCCAAGAAGGTGAATGCATTCCCTTGAATAAAAACGGGGTTCCCTCCCTGCTATTTTATTTCTGCCTGCAGCAGCAATGTTCTTAATGCTAAGTTATTATATTCACTGTAGCTAGCAATATTTTAATGTGTTGAAAAACTGCTGAGGGTTGAGTCACAAAAGAAGTAAAAACTTGTTCTGTGCATCTTAACAAAGGTAAACCAAGGTTACAGGACACAGTGTATAAAAACCTTGATGGAGGTAACGTAACAGATGCCAATCAATCTTTTAATGGAGGAGGAAACAGCTAGAATGAGCAGCAAGATGGTGCCATCAACAGCGTCTTTAAATATTGTTGTACTGAATATATTTCTTGCAGTTTCTGAATGCCCACCTGTGTTCCAAGAGGGTAGATCTATCAATGAAAGTAACAGGGGAAGCTCTTCAGCCAATTATTCTCAAAGTTATCCAGTCCTGCAGGTCTAAAGGTCTTTACTGGGAGTATATGTCTAATATCCTTTCCATTTATCATTGGAACAGAACATATTTCACCGCTGTTTAATATAAGTATCAGCTCTTTTCCAACCCATTGAACATAATTAGTTAAATATTTTCTCTCTTTTGAAAATGTCTGGGGTTTCTATCACTTTAATGCAACCATTATCAAAGATCACTGCTTGGGGTGTTTTAGAGCTGTTTTTTTAGGGGGGAAAGAGGGGAGAAGAAGGGTTGGGAATTTATTTTTGGTTTTTAATATGCTTTAAAAATCCTTTCAATTGTTCTTAGTATTAATAAAGACTGATGTTTTACTGATAAGTACAAGTTTTCCTAACATTGTCTCAGGATTGTCAAAAATGTCTGAATCTGATGTCTAATTTATGCTAATTGGCATAAAAATCAGACATTTTATGATTAAACAGTAAACATTTTATTCCATGGCTATTCTTGAGGAAGATGTTATTATCCAGCATGGGAATTGCTGAATGCTAACTACTTCATCAAAGCCATGGAAAATGTGAGAAGCCACTGGAATCCAGAGTGGCATTCAAATGGGTAAGCAAAACTTAGAAAAGTGCAAGTCTCTTCAATCCAGAATCTGGTATAAGCATCAAGAGCACCACAAAAGCAACACTGCCAAAAATAAAATTACAGTAAACCTTTGGAATCTGGGACTTAAGTTTGAATGGAAGCAATCCTTTTACATTTTCATCCCAAAAGGTAGTGCAGATTTCACATATGTTCTCTTAAATGAGAAAGTGAGAACAGATCTGAAGTCCTCTAATTGTCCATATCCTGAAGCACTGATTGTTTTTTTTTTTATTTTAGTTTGTCTGGCTTTGTTAGACACTGAGCAGATGATGACAATTTTCACCATGATTAATATCAGGATTTGAAGTTTGGTCTTTTTCCACATTGCTACAAAGCCAAATATTATTGTGCAACAGCAAAGTTCAAGTCCCCATCACTCAGACCACTAGAATACTTTTTGTGGGAAAACAAAGTTCAAGTCCTTCCTCAATCTTCTTCAGAACAAGGTCTGGAAGGCATTTTTAACAGCACCACTGTTGAATGGAACCACGATCTCCAGCCTGAGACATCCTTCATTTCAAAGACTGAGAATGGACCACTGCAAGGATATAATTACCTTTGGAACACAGTTCATAATGGTTTTCAGATTCCAGTCTTGTTTCAATTAATACACATTTTAGAAAATACCAAGCTTAAAAATAGAGTCAGAAATGCTTCAGAATTTACTGCAATGCTCGGTAAATCCCACACTGTGAAGCCTCCTTTCCCCTGGTCTGAATCTCCTCATCCATAGCTTCCAGCTACTAGAGCTCATCATTTTTAGCCAGACTAAAGATCCCATTATCAAGGTTTTGTTCCCTGCATTTGTACTGATAGACCCTGATCAAGTAATTCTCTTAACCTCATTTATAAGGAAATGCAAAGACAAAGCTTGTTAGATCTTTCACTACACAATACACTTTCTACTCTTTTAATTAGTACCATGGCTTTCTCTGAACGTTCTCTAACTTAGCCATATTAATTAATGAACCACAGATTTCAAACTGGACTTGATATTCAAGTAACAAACGCACTCATGTAAAATTCAGAAAGATGTGCCTGCTGAACACATCTCTATTTATTCCTCCCAAGTTCATAAAAGTTATTTATGACATGGAATTGGACTGGAAATTCATAGCATTTTATGATCAACAAACTCCCCCCCGTCAAACGCAGCAGTCAATATTTCCTGTAACCTGAAGTTATTAGGGCTGCTACTCACACAGGATAAATTGCAAATCAGGCTGATACAATTATCACTTCAAAGAAATACATTTTTTACAATAAACATGGACAGCATTTCATTTTTGAAACACATTCAGCTTTGTGCTAGTCTTAAGTGGCAGTGAACAGAATCACTGCTGAAACCTCTCCCTTAACAATGCTTCAACCTTTCAATCCTCAGCAAACCATCAGTTGCTATTACATATTTTTTTAGGACACTCCTAAGAAGCTAAGTGCCATAGGACTGAGAAAGGATGCCATGAGGGGTCCAAGAAGAATGCATTCTTTCAGCAAGGAGTCTCATTTAACACTGACAGTTACACACCTAAAAATTACCTAGCCTTTAACACATGTACAATATGTGAAGTGTTACTGATTGATTACACAAGACTTTCCTTTCTGAATCAAAATATGGACGACTAACTCTAATCTTCAAAGAAATCAGAGGATATTACATTAACACTTTATCAACCACTTTTCCTAATTTCATCAAAAATACATCACACTAACTTGACATGGTCTGGCTTTCCTATAACTCATGTTGATTGGCACTAATTATACAACACTTCTTTAATTCATTATTAATTAGGTCCCTTATTATTTTGCCCAGAAGTGATGTCAAACTGACAGACATGTAATTATCCAGGTCATGCCTTTTACCCTCTTTGAATGTTGGCACATTAGCCACTTTTGTGCTCTTCCTCCAGTACTTCAAATCTTATAAAAAATTAGCATTAATGCTCCAGGAAGCTCACTGGACAGCCCTGTTGAAATTCATTATCTGAGCATTCCAATTTTAAAATGGCTAAATTTAGCTGCTATTAAAGAGCAACCCCTTGAGTGCCTATTAGTGGAAATTATTGCATTGACTTCCGATTATACAATTACATAATATAACACATACATCTTTTCATTTGCCAATCTTTTTACACCACTTTACAACTCCACCACATCCTTCTCATGTCAGACCAACTCATCTGCTTGATTCTAAAGTAAATTTCAGTGCTCCAAATTTGCCTTAGTTATGGCCACTATCAGCCTCCTGTTCTCATTTTCTTTCAACCATTTACAACGTACAAATTACTTAACTTTACAGCTCTCCTAGCTGTACACCAAACATGGGGATAAGTTTTTAACCCATGTGGCCTCCTTTAGCACTGGCCCTAAGCCAACAAGTATTGCCTCTAGAAATAATGTGCACCATTAGCAGGGAACACACTAAACAATGCCAACAATGTGGATATTACAAAACCAATGCTGTATTTTGTCTGATACTTGCAAGAACATTAAATAAAAAGGGCAAGTACTAATGGCAGGTCAGAGGGTGAGAAATTTAGGGATACTATTTGCTGATTTGGAGAAGACTTTTACAAGAGCAACTTCCAAAACAGAAGCAGATGCCATACAAATGAAAAATTTTAGAAAAAGTGCTTTTACATATTTTGCCATAGTCATAGTAATGATTTGTGCTCCTGTAAACAGCATTTGCCTTGTAAATACATTTAGCTAATTTTTAATTGAGGACAGAGCTACCAAGTAACGTGGGGAAAAATATGGATGGTCCTTATTTATTTTGGGAGTTTAAATACATAGTGACTTTCACTTTAATAAATGCAGCAATAATGAGGGGGAAAGCCTATCTGGTTTTACTAGAAAAACAAGATAAAGTTGAGACCATTATCATGTGTTGGTACTTTGCATTCCCCTAGCGACAGAGTATAAACTATGGTTTGTACTCCACTAATCAGAGACTGCAGTTCCAGCCCGGGATAAATTATTTATGAGGAACAAAACAGTGACTGACAGAATCTAAGTTGGAAAGTTTTATTCCATACTGCTTTCATGTCTGAATTTGTGGCCTAAGAACTGCAAAGCTGCTTTGATACTTACCTGGTTTAGTCTACCCTTACTTTGATATTATGTGTTCTGGTCTATCCTCACATATCCACATGCATCTGCTTGGTGCAACCAGTAAAGTTCAGTTCTTGCTTTTCCCCACTTCTTTTTCCTGCAAATCAAGGCTGGCCTTTCCACAGATATGTGGATGGCACAGTTCAAAGTGCAAGACTTCATATAAACAATCATCCCCACATAGATACATGAACCTAGCACAGGAACTGACATGAAGCAAAGTCTGAAGTCTTCCTGTGGAGATCACTGGAGCAGAGGCCATCGTCTCACGGGTGTCAACAGCTTCACACAGCACAAGTACTTCAGGGAGAACATCCAAGAACAGCATTCCATAGTTCAGACCAGTGGGATGGGATTTGTCTGGGTCCTCAGCAGATGCCGTGCCAATTTAAACATTTTTAATTTATTATGAGCAGCAGTGATCCAAGCAGATATATTATTCATTAGAACATCAAAGGTCCAAGGAAGAGGACTGTATACAATTATTTGTTTCAGGTCTCTTTGAAGAGATGATTGCACCATGAGAGAACTCTGCCAGCCAAAATACCCTACAAACTGGTAGAGAGCCAGAGTAAAATGCAACCAGATTCATGCTTCAAGACAGACATTGATAGCTCAAGCATAAAATTTATCAGATGACTGTTCATAATATCCCATTTATGCGGTTGACAGATCATCTGCATAAGGTCAGATTGCAAATTACTGGGTTTCATGGAAGGATCTGTTGCCATCTTTGTACGTGCTCAGGAGCTACTCTAAACACAACATATGTTAACTTGGCCACTGCACTAGCATTACAAAATGACAACCTTCGTAACAGAGCCTGGCCTTATAGAAAGATCACTGCTCAGTAACCTACACTGCAAAAGAATGCATAACTCTTAATTAGTACTTCCTAAATCTAGGTCATTAAAAAGAATAAACTGATGGCCGGAAGATCACTGAAACCAGCAGTAATGGAAAGGAGAAAAAGTGAGGGGAAGAATAAGGGGAAGAGACAGAAAGAGGTAAAGCTTTTATAGGTGGAGTGAATGAAAAAAAAGGGTGTCCATGCAATTACTTACATACAATACAGCCTCTACACAAATGACTTCTACAGAGAGAATCATTCAGACCTTGCTTTAAGCCTGAGTTGGTGTATCTTCATCTTAAATTGACACAAGTTAAGCAGCTTTAGGCCCACATGATTTGGTTCAACTTGATCCAACCACATCAATCTAACTATGTAAACTTGCAGGTTTAGAATCCTACCCTGTTAAACTTTAGACAAGCAGCAAGTACTCACTGGAACCATACCCCATCACCAGCATTAAAAAAAAAAATAATTTATTCTCAACAGATTAAAATGCTTTGTGGAGCAAAGACCAAACCAAACTCAGACCCTTCTGCTCCAGACAGAGGCTCTTTTGAAAGCCATGCTCACATGATGGAATGCTACCTAAGTGAAATTAAGCAAGTGGGTGGATATGTCCCACAGCCAGCCTCACACAGCCTAGGCAGATGTTCTCAGGGTCAAATTATCTGTATTAAAGGAGCAGAAGCTACCACCTGGAATGGAGCAATGCCTACTTTGAGTCTGACAAGACCCAGTTCCTACAGAGGCTTCGGGTGTGAATCCCAATCAGAACAGATACACTCTCACCCCTTCAAATGTAGGGCAAATGGTTATGTCCTCACCTTTTACACGTGCCAGCTTGGGTAGTTCTCCAGCTCACACTGATTACCATTCCAGGCACTAGTGTCTTCTTTTAAACAGGTCACAAGAGCAGCTACTTAATTCAGGGCTGACAATCTTGCTTCCAGGAGTGAGTGTTGTAATGCTGAGTATCATAATATCTTTGTATTTCCATTTGTGAATCTAGCTATAGATACTGGACCGTGAACCAATTAGGAGTGTCACACAGTGACAAAAGACAAACACCCAGGATAATTAATCACCCAGTAAACAATTACAGCTCATTCAGTGTTGAAAAGAATATATATCTATCCAGTACAAACCAAACCTATCTACAGCCAAACACCAATTCCAAGACTACAAGAAGTCTGCCAGACATGAAAACTAAATTAAGTACAAAGCAGATATTGTAATACCATTCAGCGGTCAAATACCTGACAAGCTGGGTTTTAAAAATGGACAGACTGGACTTTCCATAGTTAAGATAAACACAAATCTTGGCTTTCTAAATATATTGTTTATTTATAGTTGAACGTTAACATCTCAACAGATATCTGCAAGCACACAGGGATGATCATTCAGTGATGTTTCTGTTTAAACTGAAGTCCACAGTAGCCACATGTTCCGGTCTTTGTCTCTTTGTCCTGCAAAAATATAAAAATACAACAGCTGCCAGTTTCACTTTATTTTAAGAAATTTTAAGAAATTACAATTTTTCTCTTATTTATAATTTGTGCCATCTTAAAACCAATCAATATTGCCAAAATACAGATTTTAGTCTTTTTTGAAACACTGGAAGCAAAGATTCAAGAGTATGGCACTCATCAAATGAATCAACATAAAAAGATCAGGAGTGTACTACAGAAGCCTGAAGTCCTTCCTAAGTGGTACAAATCAGAACCTCCAAACATTTGACTCTGGATAATGTAAAATGAATTACTACAAAATTATTACTTTGTTCAAAACAGAAATGCTTATGATTCTACTTAGGAGTCATAACAAAACTGACACTTAAGGACACCAGCCCTTCCCCACCGTTCTTCCAGGCATTAGGAAATGTCAAAGTTTAGGTGAGCAGACAAAGATTTTAAAACATCTGCAATCAGGTTCTGTCTGAGAACAGGACCTAAGCAACAGCTGCATCAACTAAGGTCATAGGACAGTAGCCTCAATATTTTTACTGTCTAGAACAAGAATACATTGGAAATTATCACTACTGTCAACAGGAGGATAAGATAACATTTATTCTTCATTCTCTGGCCATGACTGAAATATTCAGTCTTCAGAACTACCAAGATTCCCAAAGACTGAAAGAGAGGTTGGTTTGTTTTGTTTTCTTCCTTCTTTTTCCCTTGAACTTGCAATTTGAAAATAAACTGCATAGTTCTAAAAATACTGCAAATGTATGGTCAAACTACACAGTGGCATTTAAATAATTAG
The DNA here is from genome assembly GCA_039654755.1 of Calcarius lapponicus. Taxonomy (NCBI): domain Eukaryota; kingdom Metazoa; phylum Chordata; class Aves; order Passeriformes; family Fringillidae; genus Calcarius; species Calcarius lapponicus. The sequence continues at coordinate 92,145,313 of CM077464.1, read as the reverse complement.
AGTTCCAAAATGCAGCAAGGATGTTAAATTTTGCTCTTAGCGGTTGCTCTTACTACTTCACCTGATTTCTTTTTAAAAAAATACTGTCCTACAAAACAAACCAAAACTTCAGAAAGGAATTTCTGTAACTTCAAATGGAAGCCCTCTAATTCTTCTGATTTTATATCAGGCATCAAATAAAACAAGCACCTCAGGTGGTTACTCATTTTATTTTGTTAAACTAGCATTCCAAAAGCTAGATAATCTTACAAAAAAGAATGCACAGGCAAAACATGCTACATGCAGAACAATGTCATTACCAAGTTTATGTACACTTTGGGATGTCCCAAAGCTCCACCACCACCATCGCAGGATATCACTCTGCTTTCAACATGACTCACAGGCTGCTCTGCTATCAAATCAATTGCAAAATTCTTGTTCACCTGTAAGGAAAAGAGGGAAACTTTCAGATACCATCCGCACTCAAACAGAAAGCAATTGCTATTTGCTGCCTCCTCAGGCAGTTCCACTACACCCATTTTGAGAAGCTCCTGCTTAGGCTTCCTCCCAACTCCTCCACCATCTCTAAGGCTCTGCTATAAGCCAGATCAAGGAACTATACACTAAACTCTGCAAAAGTAATCCCTTTCCCCTGCTATACAGGCCACATCAGTGCTCAGGTTTCAGCAGATTCAGCAGAGAGGTGAGCAGGAACAAGTAGACAAGAACAGAACATATTCAACCAACAGTGTATTCTGCTTTAGTAACTACATGATAAAATTGCAGAAGAATCTCTGCTGATAAACTCAAAAATAATAGTGAGACAAGGAAGGTCAGGCATGAGATAAAACAACTGCTGGTAATTTAGAGCCTCCAGCCCTGTAACTTATTCTATCACTGCACAGAAATCTCATGAAAACATGAAGAATGTGGTGCATAACAACAGTCAGAAAGACAAATTGCTTAGCATCAGGAAAAAGGAAAAACCTGTAAATGCCATTACTCTACTCTATAAATCCATCATACACACTTCCTGAATATCCACATCACTGACAAGTAGGGCTTCTTCCTAGAGCACACCTGCATGGCCTGGAAAACATAACCATGTCTGGACAGGCTGGTGACACAGCAGCTTGTCCCTCAGCAGGACCTACAGCCATCCAACACTCTCCAAGTGTGCACTGAGCAGACAACTACTGCTACAATTCAGGGAAAAGTATTCCAGGAGGGGCCACCTTTTTCAAAGGCCATGATATACACACATGAATATCAAATAATATGCCCACCAAGGAGGCAGTATCTACTGCTCTGTGCATAAACACGCTGGTATTGGAATAAAGACAAGATTCTTGGGAAAAAGACAGCTATGTGTGCATACATAAATCCCTAGGAACTACAATGGTGTTTTCATATAATCCTAGTATGCAATGACTTAGCATCTTCCACCAAGACTCCCATTAAGTCCCTGCATTTTTTGGTAGAGTAATGGAAAAGGCAGTTTTGCCAACTAAGAATTTGTCCTTACCAGAAGAAGATGATAGGTTTAAAAAGTCAGCAAAAAATTAGGTTTTGGTATTGAAAGAAATCAAGAACCCCACTGCCTGGGGCTGCATCCACAAGTCATGTAATTTTCACCAAACAGCAAGACCTTTTACTGCTGCTTTTAATAACACTCAAAACTGTACATCCTTCATTTTGTGCTAAAGGAGGAAGAAGATAAAACCATTATACACCTTCAAGATTAGAAGCAAGAACTCCACTCATCCCAACACTTCTTAAGAACAAAAGCTACTTGTGGCGAAAGAGAGAAGCAAAGACCTCTCATCTACTGCATACCTAACACTTGTCTGTGGTTCAGCCTACTAAACAAGACACAGTCTAGGAATTCACCAGGAAAGCACCACACCACAAAAAAAGCCCAAGTGGTTCCAGTTACAACATAACCCATTGACTAAAGCACAGCAGTACTCAGCAGGAAGAGGCTGATTCCCTTAGCACATCCAGATGTGCCATCCTCCAAGCATAAATCAATGGGCTATTTTTTTCCTGACAGAGTGCCAGTTGGACAATTTCGTTGCTGCTTCTTCCCACCTATCCATCTGTGCCAGTCCATGGTCTGGGAAGCCAAAGAGATAAAACCAAACTTGAATCTGATCTCAGTCCAAAGATGTAGAGGGAAGGCAGGAGAGAATATTTAAAACAGACAAGCACTGAGGTCTGTCCTCCTCACACCTTCAGCTGCTGTGCCAGCCCCACAGAAAGGACAGAGCTGAAGCGGGAATGGCAGTGTTGAAATAGGTCCCGCTCTACCTTAGGGATTGCAGAAGGGCAGGATGACCTGGTTGGACTGTGACAGATGCAGTTTAGCAGTTGTCATGGTCAGTTTTTGTTGACATCTTATTGCAGGGGTTCCATACCATTGTCTCCTTATCACAAAAGTTTCATACCTTCTTGATGTTTCTCATAGGCAGCTCCTCAGAGCACTGACTATTTCTTCTTCACAAAGCAGCCAACTGACTCCAGTTCCCTTCTCAACCAGCCACCCCACTCTTTTATAGCACTCATCTTCTCATTGGTTACAGCTGTGGCCTGTTAAAGTCAGGCCTGTTCCTAATCTTTGATAATTGGCCCAGCTGCAACTCCTTAGGGGTAAGATTACTTTCTACACTATCTTTATTTTCTACATTTCTTTTTTTTTTCTATTTTTCTTTATTTTCTACATTTTCTTTATTTCCCCTACAAGTTTTCTCACAGCTTCCTGCTTTAGGCCCTTGCCAGAAGCACTAATCCCCAGTTCTCCACAGAGAACCAATGATTTTAGATAAAACACATGGATGTCACTAACAGCTGGGCTGGCAGAACTGAGGGGACAATAAGCACATACTCTAGGCCATGCCCCTGGGCCTGGCCACCTGAAGGACACAGGCCCAGACACCCTGACTGGAGTCCAGAGGCTGTGTCCCCCCCAAACAGGAAAGCTGCTGTGGCTGGAATGGGCCAATCCTAAGCAGGACTCAACCACCTGGACCTACTGATGGCAAAGAGAAGAAGAGACCAAGAAAGAACAGTCACCATGAGAGCTTCTGCTTCAGGAACATGACAACATTCAGACTACAAACATGGCTGTTAACCCTATTATTAGCAGCTGAAACACACTGTGGGATAAGGGCAAAGCCCCTAGAGAGAGATCCTATTAATAGTCACAGATCTTTTAAAGTATTTAACATGTAAATTTTGTCCCAATTTCACCATTAAAACTTAGCATTAAACCTTGCTCAGCAGACACGGAGCTTGGCTTTTGCTGAAGAAGGAAGAACTGCGCTGAACTGAAAACCTTGGATGTTCCACACCACATAGAGTCTGAAATTACGGGATGGCAAAGGCACATTAGAGAGACAACTACACCATGGAGAATGAGGCTTAAGGAGCATTTCCTACAAAGTACACAAGTAGCAGAGACACCAGCAGTACACTTGGGAGAGACCTACTTTGCCAACTATCCTCCCTGAAGTGAGGTAATTCAGCATTTTAAGTGACATTTTCATTTAATTATTTCACATGTAGAATCCCCACTTTTGCCACACAGCATGAGTTAAATTGTATCCGTCACACAGTGACGTAAACTCAATATGAAAACTCGGAAATTAGTGTAATTAGTTCAGGTTAATTTAGGACAAGAATAATTATATGAAACTACTTTAAATGTCTACCACACCTTATATTTAATGTCTCTGCTGAACATAAACATTTATAGCACTAACACTACGGCACCATTCAAAGGCTCAGGCATTGAGGAATACATTTTAGCTGAAATAATTCTATTTCTATCCCAAAGGCCAGCAGATCCCTCGTGGAGCTGTGCTGGTTGATCATTAGAAAAAACTCAGTGCTAAAGGATTTTTCATACAGTGGGTATGTGAAATTTTAAGCAGCAGCAACAGGGCCACCTTTACAGCACTGCACTTGGATGATACTGGTATCACTAGACTTTGCATTTGAGGCTTCATTATTTCAGAAAAGTCTGCATTTTACTTTCATTTGTTTCATCACTCTTTCAGTAAATGCTTCTCAGGCTCATTAAAAATGTAATTTGAGTAAAGATCAGAATTTTAACTACACAGAAGCAAATTAAGCTTCAAAACAGATGTAAACAGATACATAAACAGATGAACAATTCAGCAGAGTAGTTAATGATGTGATTTTTCTGAATATAAATGTGCCAAAAACATACAACTTCTTAAAACACATACTTAAAACAAAAACTGGTCCAAGTTTAAGATGTTCAAATGCCTACAACTCTAACACCCTAATTGCAAGCACTTAGCAAAAGCAGAGCAAGTCTTGAGTTTTTAAAGATTATCAAAAGCAGGAAGACAGAAGCAACTATAAGCTGCCTTAGAAAAACATTTTACCATTAAAAAAAAAAAAAACTCTACTGAAACCCCAAATCCAAACCAGTTCTATTTTGGAAGGGTTTGTTTGTTTGGGGTTTTTGGTTTGTTTTTTTTTTTTTTGTATTTTTCGCTCATTGGTTGGGTGTTTTGGTTGTGGGGTTTGGGTTTAGTCCGTTTCTTGCTCTTTGGTTTTTTTGGGGCTTTTTTGGTTTGGAGTTTTTTAATGACAATGAGGTTGAGGACACCACTATTAGGTAAAGAAAAAAAAACATAAACTACCCCCTTTCCCATGAAAAATAGTAGAATGAGTTACCTCCTTTTGTCGTCCAACAAATCTAACTCTTCTATAGTCCTTCTCGTCATAAACCTAGAGCATAAAATAAATTTGATCTTGTTTACAAAGCAACAACTACAAACATTGAACACAAAGACTTAGAAAATAAAAAACTGATATAGAAAACTGAAATAAAGAAAATGAACTCAATTGCACCTTGGAAAGTACAACAGACAAGGAAACTGGTGGTGTCAGGGCTGGCATGAAAGCAGAAGAGCCTGATCACAGAGACGAACACAAATGTATTATTTATAATGCTGCTCCTGGATCTCACCTAGGTGGTGAACTAAACTGGGAAATTCAGGTTTTGTATTTATTTCTGTTCTGCTAAGGAACCACAGTGCCAGCCTTCCCATTTTAGCTCCACCTGCCATCCTCCCTCGCATCTCAAGGCACCGCAGGAGCCTCAGCTTCTCCATTGGAAAAGAGAGAACCTGGAGTTACAAGGCACTGACACGAGGGTGCCTCCTCCACCTGCCAACCCTTCGGCCGGGTCACAAGTCAGATTCGGACCGGAATGCTCGGGAATGGCCAATGAACCCGATCCTGATCAAAGGGGGTTTGTTTTGGGGTTTTTTTGTTCGTTTTTGTTTTTTCCCCGAAACAACGCGCACCTCCTGTGTACGGATCATCCAGGAGCATGAATTCCCACTGTGCGTACTAAACGGAGAATCACATAATAAATCAGGTTGGAAAACCCGTCTGACATCACGAAACCCAACCGGTGACCGAACGCCACCATGTCAAGCAGACCGCGGCACTAAGCGCCACATCCAGCCATTTCCCGAACACCTCCAGGGACGGACGCGCCTCCCGGGCGGCCTATTCCAGTACCTAACCACTGTTTACAGCAAGAAATTCCTCCCGATGTCCACCCTAAGCCTCCCCGTTACGCTACATCACATCACACCAGCGCGCTGCCCGCGGGCCCGGCGGGACGCGCCCGCCGCCCTCCCCGAGCAGCGGAGGGGCGGCAGCACCGGGCTCCGCGCGCTCACCTGCCCCGTGTGCGTCACCAGCTCGCCGGTGTCGGAGGCCCGCACGCCGTAGGGCCGGGCGGCAGCGGCGGCAGCCAGCCCCGGGCGGGCCAGCAGCGGGCGGCTCCGCGGCAGCAGCCAGCGGAAGGTCGCGGCGGGCGCCGCCATCTTCGCGCTGCCCACGTGACTCCCGGTCAGGCCTGGCCCCGCCCCGGTTTCTCCGCGCGCTTCCGGCGGCGGGAGGGACGCGTGGCCGCGGGCGGGGAGCGGCGCTTTCCGCGGGGGTGAGCGGGGCGGGTGTCCTCAGCCGTGGCGGGAGCGGGGCGGGTGTCCTTGTCGGTGGGGGGCGGTGGGTGGTGTGGGGGCAGCGGCGGGAGAGGAGGAGGGGAGCGGGAGCGGTGCGTGTGTCCTGACGGGCGCGCTGTCCCCGCAGGGTGCCGAGCATGCTGTCCCTCCTGGCCAGGGCCGCCGCCACGGCCGCCCCGCTGCGCTCGCTGTGCCGCTCGTCCTTGTGCTCGCTGGCCCCGTGGGGACGGGCGGTGGGGCTGCCCGCGGCCTGTGCCAGCTGGGCCCAGCCGCCGTGGCGGGCGCCCCGCGGGCTGCTGGCCGTGCCGCCGCCGCCCGGGCCGCCTCCGCCCGCCGGGCTGAAGACGAAGACGGCGCTGAGGAGGCGCTGCAAGGACTGCTACATCGTGCGGCGGCGCGGGCGGCTCTACGTGTGCTGCAAGAGCAACCCCCGGCACAAGCAGCGCAAGGGGTAGCGCCGGCCGGGACCGCAGCGCACGGAGCTGGCGCCGTGCTCGGCTCGGCGGCCGGGCCCGGAGCCCCCCGCTGGCCCGCGGCCTCCGGGAGCTGGCAGCTGGGGACACGGGTGGCGGAATCGTGTGCGTGACGGTGTGTCGTCTTTAGAACACCGAGAGCCAGGTGCGGTCTTGACGGCCCTTGCCGGAATTTCAGGCCTTGGATGCGGAGAACTGAAGTGGGAAACAACAGGCCACTTGTGGTCGTCTGAAACGTGAAGCCTTAAAATCACCGCGCTGTTAAATTATGAAGGGTGAAGCTGAATCACTGGACTCTGAGGTGCATTTGGGTTTAATTAAGCAAAATGAAAATAAACTCCATTGATTTTCATTACTGCAGCACACTGCGGGTTTTTTCTTAAGCACCCCCCCCCAAGATGCTGATAACAGAACCGATAGTTTCAAATTCAGGTGGGCAGTTTCAGATCCCATGTAGCTTGCCTTAAGATTCTGCTAAGCTTTAGGCTTACTCTCACAGATTGGTGAGGCATAAGAATATTTTTCTTTTCTTGTGTCCCTTGAAAGAACTCTCTCCTAAGAGGTGTGGAGAGAATGACTGAGAGCAGTAATGCCTCAGAGGTCATATAGATAGCCAAGCTTAATGTTGAATGCAAACTAGTGGATTGGTATCCATGAATTAATTAGAGCCAAAATTGCTTCAGTCACCAGTGGTGTTCCTCACACTTCTCAATATGACTCTGCTTGAGGCAGCAGTGTTAGATCATCCTCTGAACTGCAAGTTCTTAGCAAATGGTACCAAGCTAAATTTTTGGAAAACTGTCCTGTTACAGCTATAAGTTTGCCACAGTACTGTGAGATTGTGTACCCGACTTGAAAGAGGTGAAATTGGTTGAGCCCTGTGTTTGAAGTTGCTGTGACATTGGATACTATGATGACTAGAAGACCTCTTCTGCCCAGTTATAATTCCACAACTTTACATTAACTTTCATAATTTATATATTTTTGTTTAGTGCTTGTAGACAATGAGACTCTAAGCCTGTGAAGCTGTGGCTAAACATTCCAGAGGCAATAATTATTGGTTTTCCATATGTTGGGTGGTTTGTCATCTTACTCATCTATCTCATCACTGGAAATGAGGGTTTGGAGAGAGAGGAGCAGGTTAGTTAACATACACATCCATCTTGGGGGGGCATTCAAATGAATTCATGGCAATGGGAGGAGAGAGAACAGGGTAGACTCATCTAACTAGAGAGACAGATTGATTCAAAAGGTGTAAGGCTTCTCAAAATCAAAGAACCTTGAAGTAGTGGAAAACTTGCTGTACTTCAAAAGATTTGATTGAAATGTGGGGATGCTCATGAAAAAGAACTACCTTCTAAATACCCATAGCTTGTGCTTGAAAGTAAAATATAAGCAGAGAAATTTCTTGGAAATATTTTACACCTTTAACATGCTTTGACAGTTAAGCTGTGTTAGGAACTGAAGATTTTAAAAGCTTCGACTCCCCATGTTAATGGTACACGTTTGTAGGTGTGTGCTGTGTGTTCTAGCAGAAGAAAAGGCCTGTGTGCTGTGAACCTCTGTGATACCTTGTGACTTTAGCTATTAGTGCACCTTTGAAGTAAACAGTGTATGGCCAAAGAAACCAGTGTTTTCCAGGCCTACCCACTTTTCAGGTGGATAGTAAGGACTGACCTGTGGATTGGGCATGAGATGAAGTGAAGGTCTGTTCGTTGGTTGGGCTTTTTAGGAAAGAGAGTTGGCAGGTGCTCTTACAGCCTCACAAGCAGTTCATCCAACCCCTTGGTTCAGTCAGGAAAAGGCAGCTCACTGGTACTCAGCAAACTGTGCTGGTGGGTTACTGAGGAGGTACCCAAACGTTTAAGGGCTCTCTTGCCAGGAGCAGTGTCAGATGCTTAAGAGACACCTGCAAGGATGAATTGCCAGGGTGAGGAGCAACAGTCATTACCTGGGAAGACTTTCTGAACTCAGTGGTGTGTGGAGCCCTGAGACAAGTTCACTCTGCCAGGCTGGTGTGACGTACGGTCTGTACTCAGAAATGGAGTGAAATTTAGGGCTAGGATTATTGTGCAGCAGAGAGAGGCACAAATTACTGCTTTCATCTCCCCCTTTGGCCTAAGACAAGCTTTCCTACAGTGCTGACTCAGCATCTTATTTCAACAACTTACAATGATGAAAAATTTTTTTCCTAATTAGACGCTTTGAATGTAGGGCTTCTGGTCAGAAACTTGAGATGTGAAGTAATTTGAATTCAAATGTTTACTATGGCTGTAAACAGTTCATGTGTCATTGTCTGAACAGTCAGTTTGAGGTACCTGGCATGGAACAGTCATGACCATCACTGAAACAGCATATTTGGTTGTGGTCAATAGATTTTGGAAAGAGGATTATAGGATTAGAAACTAGGAGGTGCTGAATTATAGCTGTACTCTGCCACTGACTTGCTGTATAATCTCGAAAAGGTAATTTTGCCCTTGTCTCAACTTTTCCATTTGTTAGGCAGGAGTATTGAATCTCATGCTCGTAAGTACTATTTTTTTAGTTGATGTCTACAAACTGTTACAGAGTTCTAAAAATATCAGATTCTATATCTTTCTGTAATTTGAATGACATGAGGAAGGTGACTGTAGCTGGGGGTGATGCAAGTCTATTTTTGGTTTGTTTACAGCAACTGCAAAATGAGCAGGTAGAATAATTCAGCCAGTAGCCTTGTGGTTGATAGCTATGGGTTCAAGTCCTTCATTACAGATCTTCTGAATGTTGTGCTACTTCAACAGCTGTTGGCAAAGGAGGGGGTACACAACAACCACTGAAATTACCCAGGCCAAACTTTTAGTCCTGGATTACTAAAAATACCAATCTATGTTAGTTCCTTAATTGTATGTGTTTTCTTTTTTATTTCTACCCCTGGAGGCTGAAAGGGAGGGGAATGATAAGGAGAACACAGCCAGAACATAAAATATTTTAGGGAGGAAAATAGTACCCAATAACACAGGAAGAAGAATCCATACACTGAAGACTGAAATAAGACACAGGTTCAAATTACATTGTTAGCTTTTGGCTTCCTACTGCTTACATGTTACCCCCTCCAGAAAAACTTCATTCTTCTTTAAAACCCCACAGTGGAGTGGGAATGTGACACCTGATGTCTCCTGTGACTGTCTCCATTGTACAATTATGAAAATCATTTGCAGTTGTGAGTGACTGAACTTGCTTAACTCCTCAGAACTGTTCTAGGGAATAAGATTGTCAGATTCCTGATACGCAACAGGTAGAGATGTATTTAGGTCAGCTGGAGGATAAATCTTAGAGCTCATGTATATTAATGACTGTCAGACTTTGTCTGTGGTTGTGTGTATGGGAATTACAGTATTGGTTGCTGAGTTCAGGACAATAGCTGTTCAGAAATGACAGGTGAGGGAGAAGTCTTGTCTGCTCAGATGGAGTCAGTACGCCCTGAGGTTAGCTGACTGACAGGTGACTGTTCCAGATTCTGACACCACCACAGTTGGTTTCCTGCACGCAGTTAAAACAACAGCTATTTTTGAGTAATGTAGACACCATATTGTTCTCCCAATTATTCTATTATACCATCCACAAAAGAAAAAAAATGTACAAGAAAGAGTGATACTTCAGAGCAATTGCTAATGCATTTGCCAAATATTAACAGTTGGAATTTTTTTTCATTATTTATACAGATGAAGTAGGTAAAATTAAAAAACAGAAATAAAACTATAAAACAAGAATATAAATATTCTTAAACAATGGAAAAGAAAGTGAGAAGCTGGTCTATTTTCTCCTCTTTGTTTAACAGTGCAAAGAGATGCAACGTGCAATAACACTGTTCAGAGTATCTTCTGTGTAACACCAAGGTCCCTCTGTGGTTTCTGTGAGCTACATGCACTGAAATTTATGTTGATCTGCAGCATCACCGTATTGCAAAGTTCTGAATCAGCAAGGGCAGACACACCTTGATACACACTGCTGAAAACTATCAAATTACTTTTAAAATGGAAGTTAAAGTAATCCTATTCAGTTTAATAAAACTGATTCTACATTTAAATACTTGCATTCTTTCTATTACAGCTCACCAGATTGTTAATGTTGGGCTTGAAATCTGTGCCAGTTTGTCCCCAGAGGCTGAGAAGGGGCTGGATTCTTTCCAGCTAGCTGGGACAGTTTACCTCACCACACCCTACGGTGAGGCATGCCTTCACCTGTCCAGTGACCTCTGCTTTCCAGGACTGAATTTATCTTCCTGTAGGAATAGGTGAGCTACCCATGAAGCTGTTATTGAACTGTCACACTTTACAGCCCAGTTTATTTAGGTAAGTGGTGGTGTTTTACTTCTATACCTCTGGGAGATAAACTGCAGCAGTTTCCTTATTGCTCCGTATCCCACTCATAGTGGAGGCAGCAATCTTTATAAGAGCTTCATCACAGTGAAGACACTGAACCTGATCTAAAAATGATGAAAGTTGGTACAGAGAGAATATTGGCACCCAAGATGAAGCTGTCACTTGCTGGAGTTATCCAGCTGCCTCCAGGAATGAAAAATTTGCCATTTCATCTAGAAGTTTGTGCATCAGTCCTTGAAATCTGTTGTCTGTAAATATGAATAAACTGTTGAAAACAAGCAGTATTTTTCAAGAAGCCACCTGCCTTTATATACCACACTGTGCAAGAAGGAATAAAAAGTGAACTTTGTGAAGTCATTTGATCTAAAAATACATCGATTCCATTTAGTGGTGGAAAGTAAGCAAAAGAACAGGCAGGGAATAATGCAAGTCTCTCTGTTGTACATGATTAAAGATTGATAATGAACAGTGCCTAAATGAGGAAAAGACTGGGAGCAAGCAGTCCCAGAATCTACCCAGTTTTAAAAGGGATTCATACTAGGAGGCTAATATTTATAAAAGGAGTGACTGGGATATCTAAAATAGGTCACTTTCATGGCTTTAGATAAGAACTTTTGCATCTATGTTGTGTGCCAATTACTTCGGTTTTGCTTTGATTGCTCATCTAGCTTTTAAATAAGAAGTTGGTTTTATGTCATCTGGTCATTCATCCTGATCACCAGTTGTGTAGTCACAGAGAAAAGGAACTTATTTGATGTATTTAAATGAATGAGAATACAGTAAATATGAAATGGTGATCTGGGACTCGATCTGTAGGCTTAAGAAGTCTGTTCTACCAGAGGTAGGACATGAATCCTAAAACACAGCTGCAGTCAGAGACCACAGCTGCAGTCAGAGACCACAGCTCTGGAGCTGGGTAGATGAGTAGTGGAGAGATGAGCAGCCAGTCACACAGCCATGAGTATGTTACAAAATAGCATCACTTCACTGTTAAAAAGGTGAGCCTGTTTGCTTTAATTTGCAGTTACCAATTTTTTTTAAGCCTTTCATTCTTAGATTCCTGTATTTTTCCTTCAAAAGGCAGTCACTAAATATGAGTCACCCTTTTAATCTTTTTTTAAAATAATCAGATATATAAATATCATCTTTCTTGGTATAAAATATTTTGTCTAACCTTTGGATATTTCTGTTCCCTGTACCCTCCTCTCATTTCTTTTTAAAAATATGGACGCAGGAACTATAGGTAGAATCTACCTTAGTGATGCTGCACACTGAGGTTAAAATGCCCCTGGATTTTGTTCTCAGTAATCTGCTTCCTTCATTTGAAGTTCACGTCATTGCTATGGATTTCAGTGAAGAATTTGTTTGCTGACAGGTTTTTATGACCTGTAAAGGATTTACATTGCTTAATACTTCCCATCTGCTTAAAACAACCCTCTCTTCTGCAGGTGTAGTTGCAATGTCTGATTTCTAGATGTATGACTTTGCATTTGAAGGTAACAAAATGAAAATTGGTTCAGTGTGTTGAACAGCACAAAATTTTACCCATTGCTCCATTATCATTATTACTACTTTCCTGATTTTTTTAACCTGAACTTATGAATGTTTGATCTACATAACACCCAAATCACTCATAAGAAAAACCTAGGGTATCTATCATTGCTTTAATACCCCTGAAACGACATTCAGATTTCATGGTGGTTCCCATTTGCAGTTGTGCTTTGGCATATTTCTCAAGCAGTTGTGAATTCATGTATGTAAATCATCATTCAGGGTCTCTTTAACCATGGCATAGCTGTATTCTCTCCAGGCAAGGAAAGGTGCTGCCTGTGAGGAGTATGGTCACAGTCAACTCTAGGACACTTTGTCCAGAGAATGGTGATCAATGATAAAATTCATTAAGGCAGTGGATAAACTCCAACTCCCTGCTATGCTGGCAGCTACTTAATATTATTTAAACAAATACATTAAATTCTGCATTGAATATTAAGTGTCTTTTCCTAAAACGACTCTTCAAACAGTCTAGGACTTCCCTCCTCTTCCTAATCTTCTAACTCCAGCTCTACATTTGTTCACAACTTGTTTATACTTATGCCAAAAATTATCTTTTCTGTTAAACAGTGCTTCTGTTCCTAGAGAATTTACCTGCTTGATATTTATTTCTGGGTAACTCCCATGTCCTTCCTCAAATCTTTTTTTTCCTAAGCTGAGCAAGTACTTCTAGTCTTTTGTCATGAAGCAGATTTTCTGCTCCTCTCATCATCCTAACAACACTTTTGTGTAGTGCTTGAATTTGTGAGATAGGCCTTGTAAGAAAGGTAATATATTTTATGAGATCTCTGATATTGTTAGGAAAAAAATAAGAAAGTTTTTGAGTAGACAAAGCATTCTCACATATGCCAAAGCTTACCCTCTTTTTTCCAACTGTCTCAATTTTCTTTTAAAAGATACTGCCTCTGCCTACAAGCATTCCCTCTCCTACATTCTTAGACATTATTGGCTACACCATACACCTTTTGAGTAAATATTTCCTGAAATATTTTACATAATTCTGTCCTCCCAAATATTTTTGTGTTTGCCAACATGGCAGATGAATGTCTGCCTTATGTTTCTTGGAAACATACCTCACACTACATATTTCAGGATTGCCTTTGAACAATTCACTGGCCATCTGAGTGACTTTGAGGAGTAAGATGCCATGGATATGTCCTCCTCAGAGCACACCCTGTCAGAGGTCTCCCCACAGAAGAGGCAATAAGGAGGGAATAAGATGGAAGCTGAGATGTGTGAAACCTGTCCAGTGATTCATGCTTGTTCAGAACAGCTGATCTAAGCCTTGGAGAGTCCATCAAGGACACACACGCTGCATTTGTAACGCCACTTTGAGTGAAGAGGATTTCCTTCCCAAAAATCTTGTTCTCAGCTCCAAATAATAGATGATCCTGCCAAAATCACATAAAAATTAGATGTCTTATCAAGATGAATGGTATGCTTTGTGGGATACCAAGTGTATTCTTCTCAAATAGTCTATTTTTAGCACTTTCTTAAGAAATTTTGTGCAGGTTTGTATATGTGAAGGTTTGACTGGAGTCACCAATCTTCCTCTTTTTTAATAAACCACCATAAAGTAGAATTTATTTACATAATGCAATGATCCATGAAGGTTACCATAACATCAAGGGACCATATTAACCGCTTGAATGGAATTCATTAGAAATTAACTACCACTTAAATTAATTTTCCCACATTCACAAGGCTGTAATGGTGGAAAAAGGAACCGTCCATCAGTGTGTACTGACAGGAGAGCTGTCACTGCTTTTATTTATAGGTGAATACATTAACCCATGAAGCAGCCTTTTCAGACAAAATCTTGAGCTTCTGTACAAATCAGCTGCTTCAGAAGACTTTCAATAAGTATCCCAGCCTCAGTTAAACAGGAACATAGACTGCTTAATCCTTTTGCCACTGGCTATATGTATTGCAGCCTTTTCATAAGCACAATAGAAAAATTTGCTCATAAAAAATGCCAACTTCACACAGTAGGTAATGTATTTTCAATGAATAATATTATTGGTTAGGTCAGGTTATAGTGATATTATATTATCAGTATTGGTAAAACTATATAAACAAAAGATCATCCATTGGTTCTTCGTCTTTTGCAGCTTAGTACCTGGTTTGAATTTTTTAACTCTCTTAAAAGTGATTATATGTACAGGTCTTCAAACTGTAGGATGAAAGCAAATGAGACTTTTACTGATATGAGATCTAGAAATATTTTTGGCAAATTTACTGTAGTGCATTGTGGTCATCATTTGCATAAACTGTGACGGGAAAGAGCTTTGTGTAACCTGTTAGATGACCATAATTGTCACAAAACAATACAGCAAAAGAGGTGTCTTTTATATATGTAAACTTCATAGCTGAAATGATCTCAGGACAGCTTCCTGTACAGTTTAATCCAAATAATCGTTTTCATGTGTAATTCTAGCTCAGTTAAAAGCTAGCCCTTACCAATCAACATTTTGTATTTAAATAGTGTAAGTTCAATAAGAAAGGATTGTTAGCTTTTAAAAAACACCCCCTTAAGTATTAAAATAACTAAATAAAATAAGTTTTACATCATTTTCTCTTGGGTGCTACATTATGTAATAAACAGTGGTGACCCAATATCAGATGAGCCTGTGTGCCAGCAGTGGTTCTCACTGAAATGTTACAGAGTCACTGCTGTCCAGAAAGAGAAAATACAGAGGTTACAGTGAGCCTCACAGCATTCTGAACACTTTCTCAAAAGCTCCCCCATGATTTCCTAGCAGTGTGAAAGGAAGTTTCAAACAGAGGTTCTCATATGGGGAATTCATAGGACAAGTGGCCTTTCCAGGTATTTCTGTGAGTTTACTGCTGTGTTCAGGCACTTGGCAGGCATAGAAAGTATACAAGCTTTTTCTGGGTTACCCACAATTCCCTCAAAGGGAACTAAAGGCTGCCCTGATACTCCAGTGATAAAATTACATGCTCTTACTTTTTATGTTGTCCCCTCTGAACAGATTATTTTCAACAGCTTCTCAGAGGTATTGAGATGTTATACACTTAGAGCTAAAAATATAAACTCTGTAAGTGAAGAGAAAATATTTTACAAGCTTAGCTGTCTGATAGTGTATGTAGTTTTCCATTCCAGTTATTTAAATATGGCTATATTAAGTTGTTCAGCTATGCTGAATTAAAATATTAGTGTTGGTATTACCAAAAGAGTCTGTGGTTGCAGTTAGGTCAGTCTCAGACTGTTGTCACACATCTTAACAAAAAAAATTTGTGTTCATTTTTTTTTTATAGTTATACTTTGACTGGCTAAACTGAAAATCTGGAAGTACTTCGACCAATGTCTTGGGATGCTATTTGTTTGCAATATAGATAAGTGATTCTCAGATGTTCCCACGGCAGCCTGAGGAGAGCTGGTAGCTGGCAGCACACTAACCACTCTCCTTCAAAAGTAGCAACTGTCACCGGTAAAAATTATGATTTATTTATTATTTAATGGATTTAGAGCATTTAAAGTTCTTACAAACACTATTTTGTCTAATTCTTCCACATTTTATGTGGCACTGCTTTTTAGTTTGTCTGATTTGTACACACTAATGTACACACATAATGGATAATGGGAATGAGTCAGACTAACTAGAAAATCATGCCATTTTACTTAGTTCTCATTGGGGACTACGGTTAGTTTGGTTAATTGATACAATATTGACTAGGTAATGACTCTCACTTCTGTCAACATTTTTACATTTGTTAAATTCCCCTGCCTGATTCTGCTTTTCTGCTGTATTTCCTTTTAAAATTTAAACATCTTAAAAAAGGCTCTTCTCAATTAATGCATTTCATGATTGAGGAACACTGAAATTAACTTTTAGCCAATTAAATTTTTACGAGTATTTGCTATTGTCGACAGTAGTAAAAACTTCTGTTTCAGCCACATCAATAATTAATTTAGAAGCTCATGCCTGAAATACTTCCCCACATGCAAAGGAGTTGTTATTCTCCCACAGCTTCCTTCACAGTCATCCTGGTGACTCCCTTGGCACTACTATGCCATTATTTTGTTGGCAGCATTTTGATTTCTGCGTGGTTATGATTAACCTGTACAATGTGTTCCTCTTAATGCAAAGCTGTTTTCTTATCCTTCAATTCTACAAACTGGAAAAAGCATATAGCCGCAGGCCACACAGAATAATACCAGTGTCAAGCTTTAAAAAACATATTTGTTTTGTGTCCTCTAAGGACAAATGATAGACATGTAAAAATGTTTTCTCTGTTTCTCTTTCATGGAATACTTACTTTAGAATTAACTTCTGTCACAGAAAACATAATTTGAAGCATCTACTTTATATGATTTCTGAACATTTCTGCTATAAAGAGGGAAAATAGTACATTGTGTATGACATGTGCGATTACAAGGTTATAGAAACTCTTTATGTTTCTCTAGTTGTTGTGGTTTCCCCTTAAGAAAGCTTGTCACAGAAACATAGCAGCGTCCTTCCTTCAGAAGAGGCAAGTATATAGTACTATAGTACTTGATAGAAGCAGTGTAATTAATGTAATTTTTAATTGCTTTACAATACTTTAAATTCCCACCCCTCTGAAGCACTCGGTGTTCATGCAGCCCAGTCATGCATCTGTTTTGAAATAGGTCAGAGGAGAAAAGATATTTTTATGATACATTCTTAAGTGTCCTGATGATTACACGTGCTGTAACCCATTTCTTCATAAACCCAGTCTGTCTTTAATTTTGCCTCTTCAAGTTACAATCACCCTAGTGTCCTTTTATTCATAAAGATTGTTCTTTTACATACTTCCTCTGTCTTACCTATTTGTTAATTCTGTTTCTCTGTGATATCAAGCATACTTCATTTCATGCTTCATTGTCCAGGTTTTAGTTTCAGCTCGAGTATATTAAATGTTCCCACCCTTTTGCTCCATATTTTATAGTCAACAGTACAGAAGTGTTAAAAGCCTTTCTTGAGCAAAGAGAAAGATGAGTCTTCTTAATGTGAAATTCTCTTCCTTCAGAAACTTGATTGACCTCAAATCTTACAGCTCCACAGTCAAGAAAAATAAAACTCATTCAAGGCAAAAAGTACCTCAGCAACATATTTCTGAAATTAAAATATTAGAAAATTTTCCCTTTTCTCCCTATATCATTCCTGTTGAAATAAAGAAAGAACCTGTATATTAAAATTTTATTTTAAAAACCAGAAAGTTAACTGTATTATTTTTGCTAAAGTCTACATGTTGTAAGGTATTTTATGTATCCATGGTTTTGATAACAAAATGTGTCACTTTATTAGATTGAAGACTACTTTTTCTTTAAAATCCTTATTTGCTGGCTCAGTTGTCATAGTGAACCTGATCATAGAAAAAGATTTCCAGGATTGAGGAATTTCTGATAATAAAAGTGAGGCAGATTGGAAAGATCTCTAAGAATTACAGAATCACAGACGTGGTCAGGTTGGAAGTGACCACAGTGGGTCATTTGGTCCAACCTCCCTTCTCCAACAGGGTGATCCTAAGCACATGGCACAGGATTGTGTCCAGACAGTTTTTTAATATCTTCAGTAAGGGGGACTCCACACCCTCTCTCATCAACCTGTTCCAGTGTTCAGTCACCCTCACAGTGAAGAGGTTATTCTTCACATTGCAGTAAAACATCCTGTGTGTTGGTTTCTGCCCATTTTATTGCTGACACCACCAAGAGCCTGACTCCATCCTCTTGACACTCTCCTTTCAGATCCTTCCAGACATCAGTGAGGTCCCCTCTCTGTTCTCCTCTCGAGGCCACAGGCCACAGTCCCTCAACCTTTCCTCATAAGAGAGATGCTCCAGTCCCTTAATCACCTTTGTTGCCCTCCTCTGGACCCGCTTCAGGAACTCTGTGTCTCTCTTGCCCTGAGGAGCCCAGAACTGGACACAGCATTTCAGACGTGCCCCCCACTAAAGCTGAGTAGAGGGGCAGGATGGCTTCATTTGAACTGCTGAAAATGCTCTTCCTAATTCATCCCAGGAAACCATTGGACGTCTTGACCACCAGGACACACTGCTGGGTCATGGACAGCTTGTTGTCTGCCAGGACCTCCAGGTCCTTCTCCATAGAGCTGCTTCCCAGCAGCTCAGCCCTCAGCCTGTCCTGGCGCAGGGGTGCCTCCCCAGGTGCAGGACCGTGCATTTGCCCTTGTTGAATTTCAGACAGTTCCCCTCTGCCCATCTCCACCTTGTCAAGGTCCCTCTGAAGGGCTGCACAGCCCCCTGGTGTATTTCCCACTCCTCCCAGCTCTGTGTCATCAGGGAACTTGCTGAGGAGGCCTCTGCCCCTTCAGCCAAGTCCTTGATGAACAAGTTAAGCAACACTGGGTCCAGTATTGAACCCACAAGTGACAGGCCTTCAACAGGACCCTGTGCCACTGATTACAACCCTTTGTGATGTGCCATTCAGGCAGTTCTCAATCCACCTCCCTGTCCACTCATCCACTCCACATTTCCTGAGTCTGCCTACAAGGATGCTGGGAGAGACAAGTGTTTAGACTTCAGCTTTGCTGAAGTCAAGGTAGACAATAACCACTGCTCTCTCCTCATCCATTCGGGAAGTTGTTTCATCACAGAAGTCAATCAGTCAAGCATGTTTTACCTTTAGAGAATCCATGCTGACTACTCCTGATCAACTTTTTGTCAACCATGAGGGTAGAGATTGCCTTTAGAATGAGGCACACCATCATCTTTCTGGGGATTGAGGTTAGGCTGACAGGGTCCTAGTTCCCTGGGTTCTGCTTCTTGCTCTTTTTGAAAACTGGGGTGACAATTGATTTCTTCCAGTCCCCAGGCACATCCAGGATCATCATGATCTTCCAAAGGTTATTGTGAGCAGCCTCTCTACAGTCCCAATAAGTCAATTAAAGATCTTGGAAGCAGCAAGAATCATCAAAATAGTGGTAAAGACAGTACAAATGTGACCTGAATGGATCACATTCCACAAACTGGATCCACACTGTAGTGACCTGACTTCTCTACGCTTTTAAATGTCATGCCAAGAAGTCACATGTGGCAGCCAGTCAGTTCATGAAGGCCCACCTTCAACTGCAGGGTGAGCACAGCCCACCTCCCTGGGAGGAGGAATGGGCAAAATGCAGAGGAATTAGCCAGGACATGAAGTGCCCAGGACTGGAGAGCCATGGTCAGCACCCAGGAGAGTGCTCCAAGCCTTGAGAGGAAAGCTGTCATTTCAGGTAGTTCTGGTCACATTGTGTCACTGGGCAACCAAGAGCCAGCAGTGAGAGTCCTTCTTCAAAGCTCTCTTCACAGGGACTACAGCAATGGGCCAGCTTGGCCTGGTGGATCTCACCATAGTGTGTGGCAGAGGGTGCAGTAGTAGCCTCAGCTGTTGTACAGGATAATTCTTTCCCTGGTGTCACTAGGGCAGGCATCCATGGCCCAGTGCCCTAGCACATGCTTTTGGGATCCAAGAACTCCTCTTGCTGGTCCTAGTCAAGGACACACCGAGAGGAACGGCACAGCATCCCTCTGTGCTGGTGGTATCTCCATATCCATTCTCCAGATCATTCTCCAGGGAGAAGCCTGGCAGAAGATCTAATGACCTCTGGAAGGGGTACTTGTCAGGCCATTTCCAAAGGATCCTGCATATTCTCTTACTGGAGTGGAATTACAAGAAATTTATGAAAGTATTTGACACAGGTGTATTTCAATTAAATGTAAAATTCCAGCAGGTATTATTGAAATACTGTCATCTGAGTTTTGAGGAGCATGCTGGAAAACAATGACAAAGCAGTTAAACAAAGAAAGAAACATGAAGAATCCCAACAGGTAATGACTCAAAAAGAGATAAAAATTGATAATAACAAAAGTGAAGATAAAAATAACAACAGTATTAAAAAACTAAAAATTATTTTAGTACAGCAGAATAAAAAGGAAACCAGCTGTATAGACCTCAGTTGTCACTTGAAATGCTTTGAACAAGACAGTAGAAAATGTAGATTTTTATCTTTATTTTGCCATGTGAACTAATTGCTTCAGAATTAAAAGAAGGTATTAAAAAGGAAAAATTATTCAGTTAGCCTTTTTAACATATCAGCTACTCCTGCTTTGGTTTAATGGAATATCAAACAGGTTGTGCTCTCCCTTGCAGCCATGAAAGTGCTGATTGCTGCATGTCCGAGGCCTTCGGCTTCTCTGTGGCACCCTCATGAGGAATAACCACAGGTGTCTTTCCTACTGTTCAACAGCTGCCTTTGAATGTGCATTAAAAATCTGATTAATTCATCAATGAACAAAGCTAATTTCTGGGAAGGTTCAAAAATTATATATATGCACACCCGCATATATGTATACATTTTAAAAATTCCTAGGTCAAAAGCTCTCTACATAATATATTAATTATTTAAAGCCAAACTTAAACTTTTTAGCACACTTCTTTCCTGCATACATGCTTGAAAATTCTTATAAATAAAAAGATGAGGTTTCACTGAAAGGTTGACAATGGATCTGTTATTTTGGAACAGCAACTGTGAAATTGAAGGAAATGGTTTCTTATATTTATGACTGCCCTTAGAAAAGTATAATTTATTAATGGAATTTCTCCACAGATCTACTATTTCATATGGGCTACTCCACTGTTTGCTGTCCAGACATTTTAGTTCACTTAAACAGGAAGTATATCACCCAATCTGGATACAAAGTGTGAGTTACTTCCCCTTAATAAAAGAGCTTTGAGCTTTGTTATGACGGTTTTCATGTTTGTGAAGTGAACTAAATGGGACACTTCATGGTTTCTGCTTGGACCAGCACATTGTGAGGTGTGACACTCTTTTCAGCAGTGATGGTCACAGGTAAATGCCTGCTGATGATCATCATCTGAAAGGGGCCCTAAAAATACCCCTTCTTTGGAGGCACAGTAATCTCTGTTGGGGACCCAAGGAGTTCGGAACCCAAAAATACCTTAAGGCCTAACTCACTCATCTGCTGAATGTATCAGCAAAAGAAAACTGGGGAAGTGCTTAGGTGGTGTTTTCATTTGGCTTTTATGTGATTGCAGTGGGGCAATTAGTAATTTTAGAGAATAAACAAGATGACAACTGCTTAGTAGCAGAAGGCAGAAAGAAAGAACTCATCAGTGCTGCCATACTCCCACTCCCATCGTGCCGTTCACATTATCTCAGTCACACACCGTAATTGGAAGTTAAGGCAGCAGTTCTTCTTTGCACAGCATAAAGATATACAAATAACAAGCATTAAATAAGAAACATCACACCACATCAAGATTAACAAAAGTAATAATGCTGACCTTGCTAGCACTCAAGTCTTTTCAACCGCAAATAATCTTCCATCCTGACAGGGAAGAGCAAGGCACCTAATCCTCTAGCATGTTCATGATAGAAAGATTGCCACTCCTTCCCAATTAATCATTATCAGAGACAGTTCCCTTATACTCAAAAAGATTGTTCCTAAGGCCTTTGCCAGCTAAGACTTCCCTTGTACAGAAATGAGCCAGCTAGAGGTCTCTTAACTTTGATCCAATAATAACCCTTGCACTTGAGATCTAGAATTTCCCATTTGCTCAAATGCTCCTTAAATGGCGGTTGGGTGCCCTTACCCCAGTATCTAAAGTAAAAGACTATCTAAATATTATTGAGGTTTTCTATTGATCAAAACCAATGTCTGTTTGCATTTTTTGTAAACACAGTTTGGGTAGATCTTTAGCACTGTATGAAGATTAATGACCCTTAGAGGAGTCCTACAGATTTCATTTGTATTCTCTACATTATGTTTTCACACTTTCAGAGAGCATTGCTGAACTTCTGAACCTCTTTGTCAACCTTGTTAATTTGACAGTGATTTACATCTCTCTTAATTCATACTGGAATATCTTCAGCTGTAGCTAACTTGCTAGTTATTCCACTCAGGAGGAAATTCCTGGACTCATTGCCTCGGCACAAGCCATCAGCACATCCAGCTGAGGAAATGACCTTGACTAAAAGCACCCATTTTTTCAGCCCATGTGTAAGAGAAGTCAGGTGCATTGTATATTGTTTCCATTTCTCACTTAGACCTAGAGCTGCAAAATCTTTCTCTTCCTCTCTGAAAGAAGAAGGAAAAGGATTGTCCTTTACAGAGAAGTATACTGGTATAATCAGATGAGACAGACAACAGTATTTATATCTCCATTCATGTTTTTCTTCTATAATGACTAGAAAAAACATTGGGAATTCAAGGCTACGCCTGATGAAATTCTTACAAAAGCTGACACAGTTACACTTGTGGTTAAAATTATTCAGTGTACTCTGACAACATACACAAACAGCAGTCAGCACCTTAATTCTGCCAAGTTCTTCTTGCTCTTACCTGGAGATACTGACAGTGTCTCTGGAAGGACAGGCTGCTAAAGCAGCAAGCTGCAGAATCATTTGCAACTGCTGCAAACTTTGCTGAACTGTTTTTCATATTGGAGAAGAAGCTGAAGCAGGGACTGACTGCCTCATAGGGCACTAACAATTTTACAGAAGGGATGTTAGATGGTGTGATGTACTACAATATTGGCATATTTTTAAAAATTTAGATATGGTTCTTTAGATATCATTAAATTCTTTCACATTTTTTGCCCTTAATCCAGTGTATCTAAATGCATTTTTCATTCCTTTGAGGGACTATCAGCGTATATACTTTCCCTTCCCACATACTTTTCCAGGTGGTAAGAGAACGTCTGGAGAGGCATAAGCTGTGGACGAGGATTTTGGCATTTCAGTTTCTGTCTGTACTAATTTATGGCATCTAGACACCTGTAGAATTCCATGAAGTTTGTCCTTAGGAATTACTGTGTCCTAAAATGCTTACAAGAACTGAGGATGCACCTGTGTGCAATAATTATATGAACTTCAATATTATATCTATATCTAAGGCAAACTATGTGTATATCTAGGAAGGGGGGGGTTGATATTTAAGTTTGCTGTTATAGATCTGCCACCAAGCTCAGTAAAGATCCTTAGATGGAAAAAGATCAGCAGTAAGCTTGTTAGAGGCAACACCAGTCTAAACTTCTAAGTCTATACTTTAAGATTGAAAACAAAAATTGCAGTCATTTTGTTGACAGTCTCCCCACAAAAGAACATAAAATGACTTCTGAGTTTTTATATTTTTTCCAGTTGAATTTTCACAACAGTGACAATTCAGGTAGTACTACTACTGAGACTGTCACATAAAAGTCATGGTGTGGTTCACAAAAGTGCCTTGGAAACTGAGAATAAGGAAAGGACTCTGGTTTGAATAAGGACATCACCTTTGTAAGGTAATAATTCTTTTTCTTTGAAGGAAGTTGCTATGTTTTAGTGAAGACTTTTTGATAATGAGAATGAGTGTTTGTTGAAAGGAAACTTTCCATATAGACTACTGTCTTTAGTAGTAGTCCTTACACTGTACTCTTACCTAGAATAAAAGTTGTTTAAGTTAGTGCTAGTAAGCCTATGTCTCATATACACTTATTAATAATTCTATGAATTGTAACAGAAAAGTAAATTTTCATGGAATACACATTTCCTGCCTGGATTTTTTAAAATTCTATTGATTGTCTAAGTGGAAATTATAAATACTCCTACATATTTTTTCTTTAGTCACTGGAAGAGACTTGTACATAGAAGGCTCAGCTACATTACTTTCATATCCTTATACTATAAAAGAACTCAGTCTTTAATAAACTATTCTTCAAAAACAACCAAATCAACAAAAGCATTAGGTGTTTCATGTGCTATATGACGTTGCTTACACTTAGCAGTTTATGCCTTAGCAAACTTTGCAGGATATTGAGCATAGAGAATACTGCAAGTTTGGTTTTATTTTAAAGATTGGTCTGTTGTATTAATCAAGCATTGCACAAAATCAGCAACAATTTGAGTTAAGAAGTTGGATATCAGAATAGAATTTCTCTAAGAGCACTTTTCATCAATAGGAATCTGAAGACATCATCTGGTATGCAAAGAATAACAGAGTTATTGCTTCATTGATTTTTTATATCTTTCTTTTCAATTTGTCAGAAAAAGAATCCTAGTTTCAGACAGACTGCAAAGTAGTATTAATACCTATCACTAGAAACTGTGGAAATTTAAATACAAAAGCAAAAATACTCATCACTTGAGGAAGCTTCTTTGCATACTTTCAGGGAGAGGTGAAAGGCACATCCTCAAACTGAAAAAAAAATCAGGGTTTCCAATCAAAATCAAAGATCAAATCATTATTATTCTAATTTTAATGCATCTCATCAGCTAAAGCCAAGGATGGATATAAAATGCTAAAATTGGAGAAAAGGCAGAAGGTTCAGCACCTATTTGTTACCTTGTCTAACAGGTAACGCATCCCAGCCTGCCCTACAATGTGTCCTTCTTTAAGCTCCTCCCTATTTCTCCCACTAGTCCTATGAATTTTTTTTTTTGAGGTGTAGGTTGCCAGACCATTAAAATAGGGAAGTATGTATGTCAATCTTGCAATTTAAATCCTCTTCAACCAGTGCAAGTACTGAACCCAACTTCTATATTCTGAGCAAATGTTCTATTTACCAGATTTTAAAAAGGTTTATAAGCAGGTAGTAATTTTTCTCAAATGTGGCTTCTTTTTGTTTGACTGTGTCTTAAATAGATGTAGCTTTATTTTTGGCTGCCAAACCCAGTCTATAGAGAGGCCCCAAGACTGCTGCTGACTAACCATGTGATAGAGGCAGAGAGCAGATAATTTCAGTCTTGCTTCAGCATGAGCTTAACAAGCAGTGCTGGAACAGAAAAGTCCCTCCTGCCTGAAGAAGCTGCAGAAGACTTTCTCTGAATTTTCTGAGTCATAGACAGAGGCATCAAGGAAGTTTCATTGCTTCAAGAATGAAGGATGCCTGAGCAGTTTTTGGGATTGCAGCTTGGCTTGTGATCTGTGTAACCCTCTTCCCATCTTCCATCCTCCTTGTGTGAGGGACCCAAGCCAGCAAACCTCTGGTTGCTGGAACTAACCCTGTTACACTGAGTCATTCACAGTCATTCCCAGTACATGGCCAATGCCCCTTCATCAAATGGGAATAATGATTTTCTTTTCCCTTCTAGAGGTTTTGAACTATACAGATGAAAGTCTTGCACAGGAAGTAAGTCCCCATTTTAAAACAAGCCTGCAATATTGTTTGCCTGCAAAGAAACAAAGGTTACATTTTTCAAAAGTTTGCACAGTAAGTACTTACAAGCTGCGCATTGTTTTTCATTACCAATGATTTGTTTTCTTGCAGAACAACTTCTTCTAAAATATTAAACACAGTCAAAGTGACTAATGCATTTTTTTAATCTAAGAACTGCTCAATTAAATATTTACAAGGCACGCAATTTTGATTTCTGCCGACAATAGTCAAAACTTGTGTATAAAGATTAATTACTTATAAAGTAAAACACATCTTTTAAAAACTGACATTAAAATTGCATCTGCACTGTATGTTAGATTTTATTCTACTCTCTTTGAGCAAAGGGCTTCTGATGGACTTTTGGTAAAGTTTTATACTGCTGATAGAAATGCACTGTCTGAATTGAGCAGTTTTCGAACAAGCTGAAACTGAGAAGCAAACCATATCTTCTTGTACTTTTGGTCCTGATGCATTCGTTATACCCCATAGCTATCCAACTAAACAACATAAAAAATACATGGAATTTTAAATTACATTATATTATAGTGAATTATAATCTTACATCAAAGGGTACTCATGTTTCAGCTAAAATTAGACAACTTCATTAAAATAATCTTCAAAAATATTTGTGGTTTTTTAACACTAACATTTTGTACTGACTTTACATGATTGAGGTTTCTAATGACAGTAAAATATATATTTCTTTTACTATACCAAGACTGCCCTCTAGAGTCTCATTGGGCCAAATTAATCTGTGGTGTAACCTCTCCAGAATATCTTTGAAGTGTACATATTTTTACAGGGCCCATTATGCAGTGCTGCAATTTGAATGATACAATGGCTGCTTGAAAAAAGTAAGTAATACAGTTTCAAGACAAAGATGCAATTTTTTTTCACTTATTGTGAGCTCTGATAACTCATTGCAAAAAATAAATACTTGTAAGCTCTTTGCTGCACAAAGTTCTCATTTTAATTGAGTTGTAAAATATTAGAAAAATTATGAAAAAGAGACTAGTTTTAATGTCTTCCTAAAACCACATGAGAAATGTGTTTGTCTTTGAAAGATGTCAGAGGGAATGCATGCAGAGGAACTGAATTAGGCTGGTACTTGTTTTTTCTTTGCAAGTGTTAAAAGGCAGCACTTCTCCCCTCTGAGGGTTGGATTAAGCTTCCACTGGAGCCAATGGCAAAGCCTGAGTAATCAAGGAAACAGAATTATTGCACTGATTGCCAGAAGCGTTTGTATTCAGTTGTTAAATTAATAATGGGTATCCGGTTCAATAAACAGTTGTGTTTCCCATTAAATTGTAGCTGTAGTGCTGCTTCTTATTACTTACCAATATATTATGCAAAAAAAGCAAGGGAAAGAGTACAAATGGGAAGGAAACAGACCCACACAATAAGGTTTTACATTAAATGATGCAATGAAACAAAGTTTTAGTGCACA
Organism: Calcarius lapponicus; assembly: GCA_039654755.1. Lineage (NCBI taxonomy): Eukaryota > Metazoa > Chordata > Aves > Passeriformes > Fringillidae > Calcarius > Calcarius lapponicus. The sequence continues at coordinate 92,118,347 of CM077464.1, read as the reverse complement.
CTTTCAACCATACATCACCTCATATTACTAGAACAGAGGCTCATTTTCAGATTAAAGGAATATAATTTTTAATTAAAAGTGTAATTTAAATTAAAGAACATAAAGTATTTTGTTTTTCTTCTCTCAAAGAATGCAATTTTCACTTATTTTGCTGTTTCCTTGCTCCCAGTAGGAATGGCTTGTTCAAATCAGATTGCATTTTGTATTTTTTTATATATTCTGGGGTAAGTCAGGAATAAATAGTCTCATCAAGGTGACAGAAATTGGCTTCATTGGCTTCAGATAAAGTCAAAAGAATTTGGCCCCCCATTGATATTTTCTAGAATCTGCATTCATTCAATAATGTTTTTCTTTACTCTCATCATTCTATAGGAAGCAACAAAAAAAAAAAATCAGTCAGGATCACAATAAATGGCACAGATCTAGAAACTGATTTTTTTGGCTACAGTTTTGCTGAGAATAAACTCCAGTTCTGTGTTCTATGGTCCCAAGTTCTGGCGATATAACTGCATTTGTACTTGTCTTACCAGGGAGTAAGTCCATTTTCTTGTGAGGAGCTGTGCAGTTATTCTTGGTAATTGTGACTGCCATGTGAAGAGTTACAGCCCGTCCTTTTGGACATCTAGGGCCAGTTTCACATTGTGTGCACAGAGCATGCAGCAGGAACACTGCACACACACAACACACAAGTCTTGTCTTTGTTTGGGTAGGTTGCGGGCAATCAGGGAAATATTTCCTTAGTGTAACAAAGCAATAATTTACAAACATTGTGTTATGCATCATAGACCTAAACTGACAAAAGGTCACCTACCAAGAAAAGTTTATTTTCATCTCAAAGAAAGGATTGGAGTTTAATCTGACAGCCACTGCACTCAATGGAACTCTGACTATTGAGATGAGTTGGCTTCTTGCTTATGCCTTCTTATCCTCTGCATAGTTAAAATAGCAAGAATCAATTTAGACCGTCTCCTAAACACATCTGCACAATCTAATGATCACAGGATACTAGATGAAGAATACAAACACCTCAGACATTTTTCTGTTATTGCAGAATATTATTTTTAATGCCACTTTCCTCCTAGGGTTAGGCTTGGGGTTACACCTAGGGTTAACATCTCAGAAACCACAGAGCCCACAGCTCCAGGCACACCGCAGCTGCCAAAGGCATCCTAAGGAGAACGCAAAACTTCCTATTTCCCTGTGCAATAATTTGAAAATATTCTACATTTCTCATTATCGCTTTTACATTGGAATAGGTTTCCTTTTTTTATTTATTTTTTTTTTTTATTTGGATCCTCTTATTCTGACTATACCTTGAAAATACTTTCAGTCATTGCTAACACCAAGATATGCTTCTATCTTTTAGGGAGTATTGATTTTTTAAATCCTCTAATTTTGTTGCCTTCAGGCTGACATTTTTCACTATTAGGCCACTTTTTCACTAAAACAGAAACATAGAAAAAAGAAGCATTTTAAGTAAAAAAGCTTACTACTGATTTATCTGAGAGTCACATCAGAGATTTTTCTCCACCTAGCCCTATTAGAACCATTATTTCAAAAAGAATAGATAATTTATTGGATTTGTGTGCTAAACAAAAGTGTTGCTGTATTTGCACTGTTTAGGAAGAGATGAGGCATTTATATAACCACCTGCACACACGAAGGATGTGACCAGAGCTTGCACTTGACTGAAGAGCATCATAACCTACAATTTACTTTGAGGCATCACTTTCCCCGTATCCCCATCTGGAGATGTTCCACTTCGTCTGAAACCACTGTGATAAAGAAACCACAATGACTCCACTGCTTGGTATTGATGTTGCTCACCTGTACAGTGGAACTATGGTGTTTATGGCATTCTCACCACCCTACAAAAATGTCTGATTATGCTAGAAAAGGAAATGCTGTAAAAGAGAAGAAATCAGGAATTTGTCCTTCCACTGTTTTCCACATATTCCTTCTCCCAGCAATTAAAATAGTTTTTAAGGCCTAGAATTGTCTTTACTCCCCACAGTAAGAGAACGGAAATGTGTGAACCAATTGTTGCCAAAGTGAACCACTGAACCACTGCAGATGGGTTTCCATGGACCTTTCCATGCTCTCTGGTGCTCATGCAGAACCGAGAGGACGTGTCTGCACTGTCCCTTGCACTAGCATTAATGCAAGCAGGTAGATAGTCAGTTCCAACTGAAAGCTTAGAAAATCACTGATTAAGTTTTGGGCAGACCCAAAACCTATTGCAGAAGTTCTGCAGGTTGCAGAAAAGGATCCCCTCTGCACATGCAAAAGGGTGAAAAGGAGTGCATGGCATATGGCCGAGGTGGAGGAAAGTACAGTAGCCTTCAGAGATGGCAGCTTTGGTATTATAGTGCCTGACAATAATATTTTAAGCAGAATCAATAACTTGTGGTTGGTATAAGAGAAGATCTAGTTCCTGTTCTTCTTCAAAATTTTTGCCCACAAACAGTTTTCTAATCCCATTTTTCCAAACGGAAATTAATAATTTGCCTCAAAAAAATGCTGAGAATTCCAATGTCTTTAAAGCCATGTTTAGACTACACTAAAAATTTAACCAGAAATTTCAGCTGGAAATTAAACTGCAGATTTGGTACCTGTAAAGAAACTGCACCAAAACAGTTTTCACATGGGAAGATCACACATTTTCCCATATTATAATTACTTGCCCCCACACTCTTCAAGATTAACTAGATTTTTTTTAACTATTTCTTCAGGAAATAGAGGAAAAGAAGAGGAAAATAACTTGAACACAAGGAATAGAATATCAGTTAATTTCTGCCAAAACTTTCATTCTTCTACTTATTTTCTCTTTCCCCAATACCTTTCCCTTAACCAAACATGTTTCTTTGGCCCTACCAAATTAATCCTCTCCTTTTGACAGCTATTACATGTGTGAGAACTGTGTGGCTTCTTTTAGAAGGAATTTTTTTCTCAGTGTTTTGTGACTGGTAAGCAAATTCCACTTCATCTCTAGTTAGCTTTTTAAGTTTCAAAAATAAAAATCTTATTTCCAATCCTGAATCGTCACAGTACAATAAAGGAAGAATCATACCATTTAAAATTTCTAAATAAATCATTGTAAAGGTGTCATCATATTTAAGCTGGTGGACAAGAACATTCAATTTGTGTGACCTCATGTGTGGGTATATTCATTCCAACAGATATCCATATGGTTAAATTAAGAAAAAATAAAGGTCCATGCAATTTTTTCCCCTTTAGTCTCATTTTCTTGCTGTTGCTATGTAACACTGTAGGCAGGTAAGGATTAAAGATGCAATGTTTCTTCTATGATGCAGAACAAGAGTGCTCTACTTAATCTGAAGTTGATTCTGAATTTTGGATGAATTCATCACACATAGCTATTAAGGGCACCACACCATCCTTCCTGCTGTGATAAAAATGAAGCCGAAGTACACCCTGAAATCTTGTCCCTGTGTGGCAGATGAGTCATGCTGGCTCCCCAGAACAGGAGATGCACATGGAAGCCTGTCTCTGGAAACAATGACATGAGCTGCAGTGCACTGTGAGTCTGCACCAGTGGTGCTGGAATTAAGGCAGATCTTGGAGTGATTTACACTTTAACATTTGAAATTAATTTTTCAAAAGCAGCTTAAAATAGCCCCTTAGAAACTCTTCAGGTTCTGAGATGTTCTGTTGAGCTGGCATGGTCTCATTCTGAATTTATACAATGTCCCCTGTATATTTTGAAATTGCTTCTGAACTTCCTTCAGGCCTTCTTTAAGGACCTTTCTGAATTCTTCCCATACCTTTTGCATTTCTTGTTCTGTTATTTGCTGGATCCCAGAGGATGCGCCTCTTACCCTCCTAAGCAGTCTTTCACAGCTGATACCAACTCCATAGTCCCCACAACTTCTCACAATACCTTCATTGTGTGAAAAGCAAAAAATTCTGAGATTGTTGTTTCTTCTGGTGCTTTTCCACAGGCTTTAGAACTAAGTGTGTCCCAGGCCTGCCTATACTAAATACAGAAACAGCTTCATCACCCACAGCTGGCCCCAGAGTTCCTCCTTCCTACCCAATGTATGTCTGTACTAAATGTTTCCATCTGATATCACATTTGTGCTCCCCAGTTCAGTCTTAATTTTGTGGGTCTTTATTCATAGGGAACTAATTTCTTCTACTACAAAAAATTCCAAAAGAAAAAAAAATACATTCATAAGCTGCCATGGAGGAAAGCATGGCAGGTAATGCCTTTGGTAATAAATGCACTGTTTTTATCCTTATTCCCAGCCTGGGAAAAAAATCTACTTTTTTCTCCTCAATAATTGCAGATGCTTATATTCCTAGAAACACAGGGAAAGGTGCATATAAATGCTGTCCTGTAGACATAATAGTGCTGATAAAGATCTTAAACACAGTTCAGTGAAACATAAGACTAGGACCTTCCTTGAGTCCTGGCTCTTGATATCACAAAAATTGTATCCTAAAACTGATTTAATAAATGTATTTGGTTTAACTTCAAAGTTAAGTCTTTTTAACTGCAATGACTTCCCTGGACGAACTAGAATAGCACTTAGGAATCTCATAATTTCAGACCTAAATGCATTTACAATCTTTTAATCTCTATTTCTTCTTATGCCAACACTGCCTTTTCATTAACAAACTTATTTCCCCTCACTGTGTTTACACACTTGATATATTTATAGATTGCAATCATAGCCTCCTCTATACTACAGTCTGTTCATATAAACAAGTCCGTCTTCTGCAGTGTCCTTTCCATAAATATGGGCTCTCTGTCTCTCTGGTCTTCTAAACCCCTCTGTGCACCTGATGCCTATTCAGTCCATTGCTTCTGGGCAAAAAGAAATACCTCCACTGTAAAGCCTTACAACATCAAAATCCAGCATTGGTAGCCCTTCTCCATCTCTATTGCCCATCCCTGTAGTATTCTGGAAATCTTTGATATTGATGGAGCTGACTTTGTGCCAGTATCCTCTAAATAACTCCACCACAATTTTGATGATCAGTCAAGAAAATATTTAAAAGGATTGATTCAAAATTTCATGAGCCTTACTAGTAACATCTCAACTTTATATTTCAACCTGTGCTTTTCAGTACTACCTGTTCCTGTCTTTGTTCACCTATTTCCCTTCCTTCCTACCTTCTTTACACTTTCTCCAGTACATTCCATTTTTCTCAATTTCGCTTGAGGTTTCCCACATGGCACTTCTTCAGGCCCACTGATGCAAATCAAATTGACAAAATTTACTCCCTCTGTCAGTCCCATAAGACTGGCTTTGATTTGTTCTTACTCACTTTACCTAATTTTCTTTTTCCTTTCAATAATTGATGATCTTTCCTCTCAAAAATATTGCATACCCTTGCGGTTCCAAGGCCTGCAACAATTTTAATCACATTCATTTTCAACTCCAGTTCCTACCCCAATGTTGTTCTCATCTGTTTTCTCTTAACAAGACTGTTGAAAAATCTTTCTTGCGATGTTTGAACTGGACATGCCTTTGCCAGCTCTTTGAGATTGTTTGATTTCCCCCAGCTAGACTTCAATAGCATTTCTTGAGTGTTACTCCTGTCTCAGTTGCACTTACTTCTGTATCAATAATCTTATTAAAATTTTCCATCATTTTGCCCCTAATAAAGCATCACATTTTTTGAAACTGAATCAAAGTATTCACTTAGTTTTGACACTAAACTGAAAATGCCTTCCATCTAGAGGTCAAATAGTCATGGTGTAGCAGATTTACATCTTTTTTAGTCTTTGGCATTTGCCATGCTGTTCTCTGCAAGGTCTATTTCACATTGAGTCTCTTCCTGTTGTTAACGTCCTCCTTGGAGTTCATCCATAGCTCTGAAGTCCTTCCCCATAGTTTGTTTTGTTTTGTTTTGTTTTATTGATTTGAGACAAATTTTAATGACATCAGCATCTTTGGTTTAATGTTGAAGGCTCTGGGATTTCATTCTACATGGATTCATTATCCAGTTCCCCTTATTTATTTATTTATTATACATAGCTATAGCTCTTTTTATATCTAGCCTTACATTTAGCTAGTGCTGTATTGACTTGTGATCACCAAATAAAGTTTTCTTTCCATTTTCCATTTCATTTAAATGTCCTTATCATTAACCAAAATTAAGCCTAAAATGGTAACATGCCCTGTTTTAGCAGTGAAACTTTGGTTGAATAAATAATTTGCTTCTATATAATATGGAATATCTGAATCATACCATACCTCTGACAGTTTATTTAGCAGTTTCTATATTTTTGTGTCTCCTGCAAAACTGTTCTAACCTGCTTCATCTGTCATTTCTATGATGTTCTTGTTCCTGGCAGAAATCACCACGGTTATGTTGCATCAGGATTTACACTACAGCAGAGGTGAGCAGATAATGTGCTCCAGTAAGAAAATCTTATTAAAATGCAAACACGTGTTTAATTTACAAATGTAACCAGCAATGTTTTTTAAAAGATTCCTACTTCAGCTGCATAAAAACAACAGAAATCTTCAACTTTATCAACTCTATCAATCTCAGAAATTACAAGGCTATAGGGAACTATGTGGCGATCAAGTTTCTCCCCCTTCACCTCTATAACATAAAGTGCTGACTCTCTCCCAAGATGCTTCCCATGAAACAACAGAATATTTTTACAGAATCTGTAAATTTTGCTTGTGAAGATGGAGAATATATTGCTCTCCATGGCAACTTGAATTTGCCTATTTTTAACTTGAAAATTTTAATACATGATTATACACTGGATTTTACAAAATCCTCTACTATTGGATATTTTCTCTTTTCCACCACACTGCCTTCATATCACTTTTCAGTCTTCTTTTTGATAAACTAATTGAGCATTCCAAATTTCATGTTTTACTGGTCTTGTATTTGATTACCTTCCTCAGTTTCCCCACATAGTTTCAAAAATATGGACAGAGGACAATAGCTTGGAAGAGTCTTAGTGATACTCTCATTTCTAATGCAACTTGCTATTCTCCTATTCATTTATACTGGACACCCTTATTAATTGTTTTGGGTTTGTTTTTTTTTTTTTTTTCCTGGAAGATTCATAGGAGATTAGCAAGTCATTACCATTATTGGCAAATGTGTCACAGGGGAGCACTGGAGTTGTCAGCTCACCCAGATAAAATGAGTGATGTTATTTCAGCCTTGTCCTCAGACAAAACACAAAATATCAGTCACAAATGGTGCTGATGTGCTGTGCCCCACACTGATCCAGACTCTCTCAGGTGTTTTTTCAAAATGGTGAATGCACACACACCCCCAACATGAGGAATTTTACATGCACACACAAGCACAGACGCTACTGCTGCCTTGGGGGAGGGAAGAGCAGGGTGGGAGGGTGAGTGGGGAGGGATTGTCTCTCTCTGTTGTACAGTCTGAGAGTAAAGTCAGACATTAGATTAAAGAATTTGAGACTGAAGCACCCTGCTGCCTGGCTGCACTACTGACTAACCTCAGAAAAGAAACATTAATGTGGTTCCTGATAGGTGACTCACCTGAATGAAGGGAAAATGCTGTGACAGTAACAGCCAGTGAGTGTGAGTCAAAATTAATATTGCAGGATGAGATGTCTACTTTCCTGAATTTATAATTGCATAGCAATGAAAATATAATATTATAATTGTCAGATACTCTGCTTTTCCTGACTTGGTCTTGCTATAATTTTCAATGGTCACAGTTTGTTTGAAATTGAAGTTCAAGAACTGCAAAACTCAAATGTCAATGGAGTTTTAAGCTGTCCTGCTACTAACACTATATAAACTGTAATTTTAAGAACACGGTAGATAAAGAATGGCAGAATAATCCTACCAGAAAACCATTAATCTAATGACTCTGACCAGCAGAATATCACTTCCAGATACACCAATTTCTGTCAAACAAAAACTTTTAAAAGGGAACTACTACTGGCTTATGAGAAGACAGCCCTTTGAGAAGAGAGTTTAACAGGGTAAAATTACCCATATATGCAATAGTGTTTAAACCCTTTTGCAAGAAAACTTTGTTTGCCTCATGGATTTTTTATTGACCTATGGTTTTTATTTCAAAGACCACAAGCTCTGTATACTTTTTAGTACTTAAAACATTGTGTTTCCATGTTCTGGACACCACAGAATGGTCTCTAAAGGGCTTCATTTTAGTCTCTAAATGCAGTCATGCAGCCTCAGGTTTTTCAGGGGCAAAGAAGTGAAGTTCACTGAAGAGCCCTTTGAAGTTTGGGTGGAATATCACTGTTCCAGCAGTTAAGTGATGCATGGCACCTTCATCATTTTGCAGCTGTTGGAAAATCTCAGAAACAATAATGTTTTTGTCCGCTGCACTTTTCTATGTTTTCAAAGAAGCAACATGACTTACCTTATGTTTAACTGCAAAGTATAAGTGCAGCCTGTAACAAATAAATGTAAGCGGTGTAGGCTGGAGCCTTGGGACACATATTACTTATACATATCTTGTTGGTAACAGAACATAAATACTTCACTAAAGTCTCCATTTGTAATTTGTGCTGAACGTTTCTGAACATATGAAATATGAATTACATTTTGTAATGGCCCTTTGTGTTGAGGTCTAGCGGGAAAATATTGTTCTCCATGAGACAAAGTAAATTGCAATGATTCCTGAAGGGACTTGACTTTTGTACAAGAAAATACATTTAATCTGACATAGTTACTCTAATGATCTCTCATGTTATCTTTTATTGAACACAAAATGAGGTACAGCCATCAAAGTTTAGCATGCTACTGAGTGCACCATCATTAGAATACCAATATGGGGCTTAAGGGAATTTACTTAGTTCTACACTCTTTTAGGGGCTCACAAGTTCAGTGCAGTGCTCTGCGCCACCTGGTATTTAAGGGAGGGAGGCTTGCAAATTGTAGGTTTAGAAACATGCACTCAAAAGAAGTTAGAAACAATCATTCTGCCTTCCCGTGTGCGAGGCCTCAAGGGACCTTTTGAGAGGAGAGGGGTAAGAGGGGAGCGATCACTGACTTCAGATGCGTACCGGGACATGCCAGAGAAGGCCAGAGCTGGCCAGCAAAAAAATGATGGCAACAGGCTTGAGAGAAGGAAAATCCCAATTAGATATTAGGAAAGCTATTGCCCAGGGAGAAAATGGGATTTCCTTCTTTGGGGGATGCTCCAAACTCAACCAGAAAAGGCCATATACAACATGGCCAAAATTCAGACCCAGATCTCACTTCAAAGTCAGCCCTGGTCTGAGCAGGGGTTTGGGCCAAATGCCACCAGAGGTGCTTTCTGACCCACGTGATTGCATAATTCTATGACCTTATTTTATGATAATGTATCTATTATGTAAAAGCCTATTTCATTTGTAAAGTGGAGTATATTTATCTATGAAAGAAGAATAATACAATATAGTTACATGCGAAGAATAGAAAATTGCTATTGTCTTGTATTAGAAATATGACTAATAATACTTTTAAAAAGTTAAAATTAGCCTCCAGCTAGTTATGTAAGACTGAATCAACTTCAGCATAGGGTTTTATTAGCTTTTTAAAATTTTAAAGATATTCTTAATATACAAATGATTTTTATACATTAAATTCATATCTATTTTGCTATGTCCATGGTAGCTCTTTATGCATCTGATTTCTTTTTCTAATCTCAGCATAGGATGAGACAGCACTGTGGAGAAATGGCAAGGTGGGAGGAGAATTTAAATGTATGTAATTGAAGCCTGCTAAGGTGACACTTTGGAGACTTTTGGTTCTTTTTTTCAGTTGGGTTTGGTCTGTATTTCTCCATAAAGAGGGATCAAACATTTTTTCTTTTTAATAATCTTATTTGCAAAGCTTTTACCAACAACTTTTTTTTTTTTTTTTTTTTACATAGAAATATCACTCAAACATCAAAGCAAGCTCAGAAGAAACAGCTGCTGCCTGCACATTGATTTCAGTTAAACTAACACAAAATGTTCCTGATACTTGCAAAGGCCTCTTGCAAAGCCCAGCATCACATGCTTGATAGTATACAGTTTCTTTCTAGGATTTTGATGTTTGAAAAAAGATTTGGGAAACTGTCTAGCCTCCAGTGATATCCATCATAACATTAAAGATTAATCTCAGTTCAGTAATGATACTGTAATTCGGAGTCCAGCAAATGTTTGCGGCATTCATGTATTTTCCAGTGCCTTCACACATTTGACTTTATTTCATATATGATAGCAGCAATTAAGTATTTTAAGTATATAATGCTTGATTGTTTTCATTATTACAGCCTTTCAAAATGTTAACTATTTTCTCATCCTTAACTTTACATGAATGTGGTTCGGAGATAAAATTGGTTTGGGGTCTTTATTTTCATTCTGGGAGATAAGGACATGAATAAAGTAAAAGTTTTCAAGTACAGAATTTGTAATTTGTGCAAGCCTTACTCAGCTCAGACCTTTAGAGAAGTTGGGAATAGATAAAAACTTGTCCTACGTAGATTGACATAGCTTTTTGTAGTAGTTTCTTATTCTTAGTTACTTTCAAGCTACTGAAGAATAGAAAGCATTTGAACATTGAATCTAAATAGGCAGGAAGCAGGTGTATAATTTAAAGGGCAGTATTTAATTGAGGAGGTGCACAACTCTTATTCAGTTCTGAGTTTTAGTATAAATATAATATTCTCTGGAGAAGATTAAGGAAGGTCAGAAATATTTCTATCTATATTGCTGTCACTTTTAATTAAAAGCTGTTTGTATACTCTTTCCAATATTTTCTTTGATTACTTAACTTAGTTAAATGTTCCTATTTCTTAATCAGAAAGCAAAAGTGGGAGTTTTACATATTTTAAAAAGAAATTAAGACATGGAATTCTGGTAATTTTTAAATGAAGCTCATTTAAAAGCTTTTAATAGCTATATTTCTTGGAAGAATTTTACTCATAAAAGTGCTCATTAGTAATTTCCTGAACCTTTAATATAAATTGCAATTACCATGGAGTCACATTATTGTAGCATCCCGTAGTGATGCTTCCCCCAAATATTTCCCTGCTATCTTATCAGTAGCTTTGGGAGCTAGAAGTCATTAATTTTTTTACTTAATAGTCCCTGTGAGATTTTTATTTTGTGACTTTGTCTGAAACTATTTTGAACCTGTACAAAATTTTGGCATTTACAACATCAATCCATTTACACCACATGGCAATCTGGTCAGCAAACCTCAGCACCTGCCTGGTAACTGACTGCAGAATTCATTTGGAAGCGAATAGGTTCTCTTTTCACATCATGACCATGACCCACTCACTCCCATGGTCAGCTCAAAAATGTTCTTTCTTTCAGAAATAATGAGATAAAATAAAAATGCTATTAAATTGATAGTTTTATAAGTATTTAATGCAGTTTGACAACCAAAAATACTATTCAAACCCAAATGATCATTTTCTTTAACCCTAACAGCCTAACAGTACAGGCGGGACAAGGTTGGTAGGAGTAACATGGACAAATTAACCTAGAACCTTCCTTTCTCTGTATTGAGCGAGGTAGAAAGAGACAGAAAGATCTGGCAAGAGCTCAATATGCTTTTTTCTTAGCAGGGTTGTGTTTCCCACAAAGAATTTGTCAATAAATTTTAAGTGTAAAAAGTGTTCTCTCTCACTGAAATAGATCATCTCCTGAGTAAAAAGTTAAGCTGAAAAAAAAATCATAATTATATGTATATTAAAAGATTGAGTAATCATTATTTACAAAATAAAGTAATAAAGAAAAAAATTAAAAAGAAATCAAACCCCACCTCTCTCACACAAAGCATATGAAGGCTTCTTGTAAACAAGTCAAATCATAAAAGAAAACCTTCTTGTACCCATAAATGCACAGTACAGTTAACATTGATTTTTATGAGATACAATTAATAGGATGGTGATATTTCTGTTGAACAAGGAACTGCTTGCAAGCCATATAGAGAGCCATGTTATATTTTGAACTAAAGCAAACCCCAACAATTAGATTCTAGATATAATTGTCCTAGGAAGAGCTGAAGAGGGATTTTTTTCCTATGAGCTGTTGTTAGGAGATTGGGATCTTCCCTTTCCCTACAAGATATATTAACCTCTGCTGCAACTCGTTGTGCAAGTACAATTCTTCTTTTGATCCATTAGCAGAATATGCAGCAAGTAGGTCTGTCTCCCTGCCAGGCTTGGTCACATTAATCCTGGCACTTGTCATTAGGCATTTACATGCAACGTTATCCATCCTCTGTGTGTTTTGCAGACAACAGAGGGTCAGAATACATATTTATCACTGAGAATAAGCAAATTCTTACTCTGTTGAGCACTTCTGCAGCTGAACTGGACCCCATGAGCCACATGCCTAATTTGATTCAGTGTGGACAGACACTGCAAACGTCTTTTTGAACAAATCAAACTGGTTTCCTGAGATAAATTCATATTCTGTTAATATTTGCAATATTGTTTTAAAGTTTCTGTTAGCAGTAAGAAAAAGTGATGGTCAAAACTTTTGGATTTACATGCATAACTCAGCAGGCAGAAGCCAAAAAGATGCCTGTCTAGAGCAACCCTGATACCAGTGGCAGCACTGGGATGAAATTCTTCATTGTTTTCCTTCTTTATGATATTTCTGTAGTCTAAAAATTCTGTACATTTTTTTTCAGTTTTCCACCAAAAAATAAATCATATTTGCATTACTCCTAAATAACATAAGTGAATTTTAAGGCAGCATAATATTTCTTTTAGCTCAAATAAAAAAAAAAGAGAAGTGTTGCAACAGAACAGTATCAATCACATTATTTTTGAAAACATATTTTCTGTATGAACATCATAGATGCAGAAACAACTAAAACTTAGGTACCATGAGACAGTACACCACTTTGCACTGCCTTTTGCCTGTTTGAAAGAAGAAGATCTTTGGAAGTGTTTTCAGCTCAAATCCTTCCCTTTGTAAGAACAGCTACCATGCAGTCTATTAGTAGAATTCAGATGGGGAGAAAGAGAAGAATCTCTGTGGAAATGTTAGGCATTACGAAATATCTGGACACCCAACTATATTCTGTGCCTGTGATATTTAATCAGAAGCTGTCATTTCTAGTAGTTAATGTGTCTTAAAAACCCCCCAAAGAAGTTAAAACTTGCAAATTGAATCTTTTTGCCTTTTTTGGTATTTAATTTGCTTTATGTTTTCTCTACACCTCCATTAACCAGCCATTGACTATTAGCCTGCTCATTACACTTCCCTTTGAAAATAATGATACAAGGGCAGCTTTATGTCCATTCCCAGCACTCTTGTTACAGTTTCAGCACCTATTACACTTATTAAAATAGTGTCAGTAATGGCTTTCCAGGAAGTGCCTTGAAATTCTGTGTGAAAATTATGCAGAGTTGCTGATTTAATGATTAAGTTCAGTAGATACTATTTTTAATGTTGTCTCTAGATAAAGTTAAAAATAAGGAAATAACTCAAAAATTTGATCAGTATTTCTCTTCTGCTCTTAAAACAAAACCACTGACTATTACACTTCTGACTTTTCATCAACTTTTCTAAATTCTGTTACTTGACAGAAACAGATTTATAACAGTTACTGGGATTTCTTTTGTCACTGTTGGATAGTTAAAATTATAAATTTATTTCCTGAAACCATATTGCAATAAAACATTAATTGATACATTCTTAGTATACCTATCTTCCTTGGTAAATAAATTTCCTAGTTTGAACCCTATGTTATTACTTAAATATATGTTTTTTGTTTATTGGGGTTTTTTTTAATTGCACCACTGATCTTGTAGTTCAAAACAGCAGAACTATTTTATTACTGATTAATTAAAATTATCAGTTTTCTGATGGTATTTGGACTTAATGGTATCAATTTTCTTTCATACTATCTAGCTGGAATTCTTGCTTCCAAGCTTTTCTGTTAAAATGAATTCTAGCATTATGATGCCAGCCTTTTTCACTAGTTGCTTAATTAAAGTCCCAAATGGTTTAAACATATGCTTAATGCCTAATCTGAGTTACATAATCTGACATGTAAGTGAAGCTGAGTGTATATGTGCTTTAGAGACAAGGAGAGGGACTGCTAAATTAGGCCAGGCTGAGAAATAGAGATTATTCTGATGAAATCTCTGGTGGATAATTAATATCTCTTGTGTAAGAGCACTTCAGATCTGTGAGATTTTTGCTGCATGGTGTATATGATAGATAACAAACTTTTATTTCTTGCTATTTCTATTTACAAAGGCATGACAAAAAACCCTGAAACCCTTCTGGATTCCCTTTCATGTGTTTCAAATGTAGCTATGCTTCATTTTACTCTTGGTAAAAGAAATATTTTATATATTACTTCACTTTATTACACTTTATTGGCAGAAAAGTCTGTCAAGTTTTAAAATAGGAGACAAAAAATGTGCTACAAAAACATTTCTAGAGGTGACCTTAGCTGCAAAATTTTAGATTATCTTTAGTTCAGTTGGCAGGTTAAGATTTCCTTAATCTTAACCTGCCAACTGAAAGAGTGGCATCCTGCCATGGCCGTGCACAGAGGTCTCACTCAGGAAGGGCAGATGGAAAATATCACCTTCCTGAAGAGAGAAGGCCTGTGAGGATGGGGATGAGCTGTGCAGGGATGAGGATGCTAGCATGGATTTTGGGACATTTACTGACTCTGAGTGTCGCAGGGCAGGGAAGGCTCAGGACGCTCAATATGAGAATCAGCAAGCTCCGCTTATTGATAGATCACTAGATATTTATTTACAGCAGTAATAAGCTCATGAATATTCTGTAATCTAAACAGTCTGTTGGTTATACTACAATATCAGTTCTTCTTCATTCTTGAGAAATTACATTTCTTTTTCTCACATCTCTCTTTCACTAACTTGTTATTGTACTACAGTTATGCTCAAGGACACAATGTTTTGCAGGTGCAGAAATTAGATTAGCTGGGTTTGGTACTTTCCAGTCTTTGGTCAGCTAATATTCTAACATCTGAGCATGCTCAGGCCTTCTTGCTGCTGTGCTCAGTGCCCACAGCTCTGTGTCAACAGCTTGCTTTTCCCACATTCCCTGTGCCAGGCTGAGCTCAGGAAGATACTGACACTCCGTCCTTTGTCTTCACCCATCCTGGAGGTTACTCTCCCACAAAAATTACTCTGGAGACTTATCTGGGCAGCTGGCAGCCTCCTGGTAAGGAAGGTCTGTCTGTCTGAAGGGAGAGGAACTTTCCCAAACCCCAGACTGCCCCTACAGGCTGTAGCCTGGCTTCCTGACCCAGCTAACTGAGCAAGACAGAGATGGGCAGGCTGAGGCTGCCATGCCTCTGGGAGTCAGCTCTACATAGCTTAGACACTTCTTGTTATGTCAAGTCAAATTTCCCTTCTTTGTCCCCTTGTAACATCCTTCTGGCCTGATGCCACCGACTTTCCCAGATTAAAACTACTTCACCAATGCTGGTGTTAACTGCTGTTTCCTTGATCATTTCTCCTCTGCTCCTTTCAGTTTCAGGACCACCCATGACTCCAACCCTCTCGCCTGATTCTTTTCTGTCATGGCATTTGGCAGCCAGTCATGTTCTGCTGGCATTGGCGGGCACAAGTGTACTCCAGCATGTTCCTGTGACAAGCACCACTCTTTCAGGAGTGCATGGGAGCTCACATGGCTGACCAAAGGCTGCATTTTCTTGTGGCCTGATAAAGCTTTTTTATTGCTGGAGCTCTCTCAGAGACAGCATCTGCCTTCTCCACAGCTAATGGCAGCCCTGCTCTCCAGAGGAGTGCCAGTCATTACTTTCAGCTTCTCTGGTCTACCCAGCTGGCAGAGGGAGCCCCCTGTTAGGTAACTGAGGATGTTGCTCACTGTATATTGTAAACAGTTCTGCTAGCCCCAGTGCTGTCAGTTTGCTCTATCACTTTCCTGTACAGAGCAGGATGCACAGACAGACAGTTGCACTTAGGCAACAGTTTAGAAATTAATCCTGGAAGGAGGCCCTGCTCACAATATCCTCAGCAGCTACCAGATACTCAGCATTTCCAGAAGGATTCTTAAGTTGCTACCACTGAATATTCCCCTTTCACAGCAACCACATTTTTGATCCAATCTCTCACATTATAGGAACACACACAAACATTTCTCCCCACACGTGAGAAAGGCTGTGCCAGGAGACATTCCACTCATGAGAAGAGCACCTGCAGAGTTTCAGACCAAAGGCCCTTTTCATCCTGCATTGTGTCTCTAACTGTTGGTCTCTAACCAGGTGCTTAGGAGAGAAAACATCAAAGAAAAGCATGGAGCAGTATCTCCCTATAGTATCTCACCCCCAACCTTTCAATAATTTGCAGAACAATTTCTATTTAATCTCTTCTTGTACAGAAATCATTCCTTATTTCAGATCCCCTTCCTGTCACTGTTCTCGCGCACATTTTTACGTTTTTTAATATCCCTGGTTTTTTTATTATGAGAGGGGCCAGAACTGCACACACTGTCCCTGGGTACAGCAGTGTTTCGTACAATGACACGATAATGCTTTCTATGTTGTTCTCTATTTCTGTCTCAACAGAAATACTACTTGTCTCTTGATAACAGCTAAGTGCTGAGCAGGTGTTTCCAGAAAACTTTAAAAAAATCCTTCTCTCACTAATACATATTCAAAGCATAAGCAAGAACCCCCTCCCCTCAAAAAAAAACCCTCAGGCAAAACAGTTATTTGTCTAATTATAAAGGTGCAAGGGTTGTTTTTGCCAAAGAATAAAAGGAAAGCCTTGCACAGTGCGCTCCTTACAATACAAACAAGTTAATATTCTTCCTGGAATTTTTTTTCTGGCCATTCTAATGTTGAATGAATTCATTATCTCCATCTACTGACCTCTAAGTCTTAAGGATTCAAGATGTCATTCTAGATATTTCCATCTAGATATTTCCAGTTCATTTTCCTCTGTGCACTTCCTGCTCACACTCTCAACTTACTGAAGTGAAAGTCCAATTATTCAAGAAAGACCCTTATGTTCTCTGTATTATTAGTGATGCTGGTATTAACTCCATACTTATGACTTTCCATTAAAGAAACATTCAAAAACCTTTTCTTGAGAACTCAAACTTTTCCAATGATTGCAAGACACCTTCTTTGTAACTGCACAATTGAGGTAGGGAAGATGGTTTTGGAATAGGTCAATGTAATTAAATCCAGTTTTGAATTACTACGAAATACTGAAAAATTACCAGTCACTGACTTTGAACAGATTGACAATATCAACAAGGTAAATTTACATACATACATACACACACTCATACATATATGCATGTACAAAAATGTCTTGTTACTCAGATCAGCATAACTGTGAGAACAGGTAGCAGAGATTAATACTTGTGGCTCCAAGTGAACTCAGAGGATCTCCTATATTGTATTTGTGGGGTACCCCGATGAAGGCAGGAATGAAGGCTAATTTATTATTTTATGATACTATATTATATTACAGAATAATATCCTACACTATACTAAAGAATACAGAAAGGATACTCACAGAATGCTAAAAAGCTAATAATGAAAACTCATGACTCTTTCCAGACTCCCGACACAGCTTGGCACTGACTGGCCAATGAGTGAAAACAACTCACACCAGAATCCAATGAAACAATCACCTGTGGGTAAACAATCCCCAAACACATTCCACATGAACAAAACAGAGAAGAAGCAAATGAGATAAGAATTGTTTTCTTTTTTCCTCTGAGGTTTCTCAGCTTCACAGGAGAAAATTCCTGGGTAAAGGGATTTTTCAGAGAATGTGAATTCTGTCCACATCCCTGTCCCTCCTCTGCATCTTGGTGATGTCATGGAAAGTGGACTGAAGGGCAGTCTTGAAGCTCAATTGAAGACAGCAGCATTTATCAGCGTTTTCAGGTGCAGGCTGACTAAACATTTTGCACAATTATGGGGCACCCAGGGAGCCTGGTAAGCAGAGGACAACCATGAAAAAAGCTGCATAAAACAGGTAAGATGTTGCTCCTCATATGTTTTTCTGATCAATGAAAATTAAGGAAGGTAGTTGCTCAGCTCTGTAAGCTGGATGTGCAAGGTCCCGCACTAGTTGTAAATTAGTATGTTTAATATGGTTAGGGATACAAGGTATCTTCATGAGGTATTCTCCCTCCACTAGCTTTGAGTTCAGGAACAGAGAGACTGCTGTGATTATGGTCTTCTTCTCCATGCCAAAGAGCCAGGCAGAGGACCAGCTTTTAAGGTGTCAACACTCTGAAATTCTATGGCATAGACGTGAGAAACCAATGAGCCTCTTTGCCTCTTGAACTCAGCTTAGATTTGTCTGCAAATATGGACAGTTTAGATGAATCCTTGGCCAAAGATTTCCAGCATAACTCCTTGTCTGCACCAGAAATTTATCCAGTGGGAGATTTATCCAGTACAAGCTTTTAAAGACCTCAGCCAGAGAAGATGATGACTATACAGTCTGTGGCTATGTGAGGATGTGACTGATCTTCATTTTATGAGACTTTAAAATATGACTATGACTTTCTGGAGAGAGGTCTCACTCCTTGCTCCATCAACTCCTCACTCCTCTAAAATAGCAACCACTCTTACTTGCTGTATCTTTTCCATTTAAAATAAAAAGTAAAATTAAATAAAAATATATTTATTCTACCTTCAGTCAAAAGCTGTTTATGTTTTGTTGCGTAATTATGTTTGTCTCTCTTCAAGGTCCCATATTTCTGCCTAGACAAATAGGACTGCTCTGAACTAGAAAGGTTTCACAGAACAGGTTCTCATGGAAAGTATCCTATTAGGACCTCCATCTACAGTACACAAAAGCAGTAGCAATTTCAGCAAAGCATTTAGAAAGAACATAAAAACCCTTAGTCTAGGCTTGGGCCAGGAGTCTGGAATGATGAATATCAAAATTCTGTAAGATTACCTGGGGGCAGTAAGGAAATACTGAAGACACCTGAGCATCATGTAAATTCAGAGTTTTTGTCACAATATTTACATAATGTTTGGGTCCAAATCAGCGTAATCAAGGTGTGTATGTAATCAAGAGGGATTTGGACTTGCAAACTAACAGAACAGCAGCTGCCAAAAGCCACAGGAGGCTGGACACTTCAGTGTTCTTTTTCTGACCTTCAGTTTAAATTTTTGTGTAACTTGCTGTCATTACATCTACCCTGCTTGTAAAGTATGGGTAGATAAGAAGAGAACCTGACACAGGAGACCTGTTTTTCTTGAGACCTCAACCCAGTGCAGAGCCATCATTGTACAGGCTGGGACACTGTGAGCCTTAACTTTAAACAAGTACATTTCTGTGCCCTATGCTGTGGAAAATAAATTTGATTTGTTCTTGACTCACTCTAGAGTTTCAAAAA
Source organism: Calcarius lapponicus (assembly GCA_039654755.1). Classification (NCBI taxonomy): domain Eukaryota; kingdom Metazoa; phylum Chordata; class Aves; order Passeriformes; family Fringillidae; genus Calcarius; species Calcarius lapponicus. Next base: position 92,099,023 of record CM077464.1, on the reverse strand, counting down.
CTGAGGTGTCGGTGAAGTCCTGATTTCTCTTTCATCCAACCCCGTAGTTTTTAAAGCCAAAGTTGTTATTTCTTAGCAAGCCAACTCATTATTTTGGATTTTTCTTGTTAACACCATGTCACAAAAGGGCTCGATAAGGAGCCTTTAGGAATTGAATAGAAAATGTCCCCAAAACAACAGCAGCAACTGCAGGAGGAACCAAAGCAGTTCCACAGAAATTAGTGGGATGGTAGAGGGCAATTACTGGGAATCCTAGAAAAAAATAATAGAATATGCTGAGTTGGAAGGGACCCAAGAGGATCATTGAAGTCCAACTCCTGGCCCTGCACAGGACACCCCAAGAGTCACCCCATGTGCCTGAGAGCAGTGTCCAAACACTTCTTAAACTCTGTCAGGCTGGTGCTGTGACCACTCCCCTGGGGAGCCTGTTCCAGTGCCCGAACACCCTCTGGGTGAAGAACCTTGTTACTAATATCCAACCTAAACCACCCCTGACACAACTTCAGGCCATTCTGTTGGGTCCCGCCATTGATCACCACAGAGAAGAGATCAGTGTCTGCCTCTCCTCTTCCCCTCACAAGGAAGTTGCAGAGTGCATTGAGGTCTCCCCTCAGCCTCCTCCAGGCTGGACAGACCAAGTGACCTCAGCTGCTCCTCACATAGCTTCACCTCAAGGACCCTCACCATCCTTGTTGCTTTCCTTTGGATGCTCTTCAATAGCTTAATTAGCTTTTATATTGTGGTGCCCAGTATATAATGGTTGAGTTTTCCTTTTCTCCTTCTGTATGAGACTATATTCCTAGAAGTGGGATCATGCTTTACAGTTTGACCCATGGAGACCAGGACACCTTCTCAGATATCCTGAATGGACTCTGGCACAATATTCAGGGTGAAAATTCGCAGTGTCTCTGGTTACAAATCCTGTTAGGGCTCTGAAATTTAAACAAAGATGCCACCACACTAAAATGTCAATTAAATGTTTGGGATCCAACTTGAGATGAAGAATTATTTAACAAAAGGAGATTTTCACTCAAGAAAATAAGAAGCTTTTAAAGCTTTCCAGGAGTTTTTTTCTTTGTTTGTTTTTTCAAGTCACTGTTTCCATTTAATTGATGGGGAAAATTTCTTATCAGAATTGGGTTACTTTTACCAAACTTTTCATTTTAAATGCAACTTTTTTTCCAAAATCACATGTAAAGATTCCAGACAGATGTAATAATTTGGGGTTTTTGTCTGTGATAATGCTTATTGGCTCTAGCTCCATTGCTGTAAACATTGTTCACACAGAAATAGTGCTTTCCCAAGGCTGCTCTCCAGCTCCCCCTTTGCTCACCTCCACTGATGATCATCCCATGGACACAACAGCAAAGCAACCTTCCAAGACTATCTAGCATTGTCACGCAGTGAGATTGGGCAATCAAAAGAGCAAAATGTGAGAGGAGCAAAATATCCAAGCTTCTCATTTAGTGTCAAACATTCAAGGAGAGTTCTTAGAAAGCTTAAAAGAAGGGATGAGAAATAGCCCAAGGTAAAACTTGGTAGCAAGAATCTCTAGGTTATTTCTTTTTCTGACATAATGAATGATTTAATGAAACATAAAATGTGTGAAGCCAGCTCAGCTCTTTGGGAAGAAGGATTCAAAACTCAATCAGGCTTGATGTAGACTAACAGAGGGAAGGAATTGTAAGAAAACCATACCATGATAATCACAGTTATCATACTGAGGACTGGACACAAAAGACCTAAGAAATAAAGCTAAAGTTAAGGTTTTGAGACTCATCCATTAATTTGGAGGCCAGGTTCCAACCCATTCTGCATTTGGGAGATCCTTTGTTAACCTTCTTGAGGTATGGCTATGTTTTCTGACTGTATTGGAATGATGTCTGCTGCTGAAGAGGCCAGCAAGGCCCAGAGTCTGTCCTCTGTTGGTGACCTTCTCCACCTTGATCTTCTCAAGGCAGAAGAGCACAAGACTTTATAGGTCAGGGAAGAAACAAAACTGCTGGACAAAGAAATCAGGAGGATTTATCTGCAAGAAAGTGATAACTCAAAGGAGAGAGCAGCCCTCTGCAACTTAAAGGACTACATTTGGATAGTGAACAAAACAGTCTGATAAAAAATAGTAAGCAAAAGCTGGGGGAAAATTACTTATTCATAGTTTTGTTACTTAAAAGAAGGGATGTTACTATTCCTTAGATACTTACATTCAGAGACATTAGGCAAAACAGCCTGTTCTCACCTGCAGTATTCTGAATAAACAAATTATTTCTGATTAAATAAGCAGTCTCTTTATAAGGTAGGAAAGACTGGGAGAAAATTTTCCCAACTGGAAGAATGGCAGAATTAGGGAAATCTTATGTGAAGCTTAGAAGTTTCCTTAGTCCTAAGAGGCCATTGAGAGATTAAAGCAAATTGCTTTGGCATACAATATTCACTTTATTAAATTCAGATGACTGGAGAGAGAAAATCTGGGGTTTGATACCTACATTCAACCAAAGAAATGTCTTAAGAAAGGGACAGCAGACAGTTGTAAAGGAAACAAAGTAAAAATAGCCATCCTGTACATGTAAAAATCCTTACGAGCCTGGCAAATAAGCAAAAAAAAAAAAAAAAGAAAGAATGAAAGAAAAAAGTCCAACACGTTTTCCCTTGCATTTGTTTAGTTGGAAGCAAATTCCCTAAGCATAGCTTGAAAATGTGAAATGGTTAAGAACTCCATTATCATTCATGCTTCAGCAACTTCATTATGTACACAGGCCCAGTCTTTTACAGGCTAAAAGTGCAATTCTGATCCTTGCTGCATGCCATCTATAACGTAGCCTTGCTGAAATACCAATAACACTAACATCTGTCTTGTGCAATGTTAAAAGGGAAAAAAAGGGGGGAAAGATTCCCATAGATAAAATGCACATGAGGACGACAAAAAAGGAATATACAGAAAGCTATGACAGACAAATTTATTAATGGCTCGACCGTATGCATCCGGGGCATAATTAACTATTCACAGGTGAAATTAGCAGATAGGAGTGTCTGTCGTGAGCAAATTGAATAGGCCCTGATTATATCAATAGTTTTCAACCAGTGTCCCCTGGTTATCAAACTATCAAATAAATTTGTCCACTCTCTCCTTCTCTGGGAGGAGGGGGTTAGAAGGAAGGGAGAACTTTAATTATCCGGCCACGGTATATGGCAGGTCATTAATAAAACCTAGTTATCTGGCTGCAGGTTTTATAGTTTTACTGTTATCTATCTTTTATCTAAATAAACATTTGGAAAATGTCCTTAAAATTACTGGAGATACTTTGCCACTTCTCTGCCAGATATTTGAAAATGGAACTTTGCTGGATTTTACTATACGATGCATGGCGCCACCTCAAAGGCTCCCACATTCTTCCTCCCACCTCTATAATGGAATTACAGAGTTTGGCTGTACATACATTGATGGATCTAACCAACCTGCAAATGCAGATAAGGGTAAAATCACTTGATGGGTTAGTTCTCCTTAATGTATATTTACTCAGCCTTTATGTTATGTATGCATTTTTTACTTTCATGCCACATATATCAATGACAAATGTAAGAATTGAAAAGCCAGTAATAACATAAAAGAACAGCTTTTTTTTTTTTTTGTCTGCGGTGCAATTTCCAGAGACGTTATCTTTGCATTTGAATAAGGAATAGTAGGAAATTAACATTTTTGGGGTCCTGGTCCTGGTTCTGTTCAATGTACATCCAATTTCTAAACTCAAATGGGCTTATATGATGCAATAGAGGTTTCCAATAATAAAAGTCTCACACTTCATTTACACTGTATTTTTCCACAAGTGGTATAATGATTGTCATAAAGGAATGAGGATGTTTATTTTATATGCATTTATACAAGATTAGTATTGAAATGGCCCATGCAAAAAAGTTTCTTTGGAAGAAAACCAACTTATAGATACATATTCCAATCTGACAATTTTCAGTATCTTCTCTTCTGTCTACAGGATATATTTTTTTGTTTTAAAATTACATATTTTCTTTTCCTACTGACGTGCAGAAACGTGAAGATAATAGCATTCCATTAATTAAAAAATATCTTTGTTATCCAGTAACTTAAGAGGGTATATATATCCCACTTTATTCCAGTTTGGGTTGAGCGGTTTCTTTGGTTGGGTGGTTTTGGTTTGGTTTTTTTTTTTTGCATGTATGATCTTTCATAATTTTGGGAGCATTTTTCTACAATTTAAGATTTTAAGCTTAAAAAAAAACTTTTAAGCTTTTAAGTTAAAAAAAATGAATCTAAATCAAATAAAGGGTTGGTGAAAGCAACTTAATTCTCATTTTCAAAAACTGTAAGCCTCAAGCACAAAATTATTATTTCTGATGAATGCTCTCCATGTGACCAGGAGCACACTAACATAGGGCCCACTGCTGGGATAGGAAATGAAAGAAAATTTCTTGTACTGAAGTTCCTTTAGAAGTAAATTAGGATTGCAGAAAGCCCCAACGTAAATGTTCCATTAGCTAGAAAGGGAAAAATAGGTAGTGATATTATTTCATAATTTTACAATTACGCTAATGGAATTCCTTTCAATATAATAAAATTACTCCTGATATAAAGAGTAAAAATACTGACAGAGGAGTGAAAATTTCTCTTCCTGATTCTTATTTTTAGTGGCAAAAGTTGTGATCACAGCAAGTCCAAATGACTTTGGTAGGAGCAGAAGAGAGGATCTACTTAAAAAGTCAACCTCCTCTTTTCAAGTAGAACTTGGAAGAGGATTTATATCCTTTTACCAGGTGACATCTAATGGTTTGTATTTAACATCTAAACTACAGACAAATAAAGGTTATCATTACATTTGGAGCTACTATAGTTTCATTGAAGTCAGAGAAATTATCAACTTAGCCCTTTGGGAGTTTTTTTTATCTACACAGTTAAGAAATGCAGAAATTTCAAAAAGTACATGTCCATCACAAAAGAAATTGCAAAAAACATCCACCAGTAAACTAATAATGCATTAAAAATAAGTTTCTGGTCAGATGTAATAATTTTTAAATTCTTTGTTGGTAGAGGTAAATTAATCCAATTCCTTTACTTTTTAAAAGACATTAACCCAAAACATGTCTTTCAATAGTGATTGTATCTGGGAGTTCACCTTTATATCAGTTTTTTTTAAGTTATGCATTGGTATCACTTTTATATTTTTTTCTGTATTAACTGTATAATGTAAGCAAAAATTCTCTTCTTTTGCAATTACAGTTGCTCCATTTTACTTACATTGAGCTTTGGTGGTCATATAATTAAAAAGTGGTGCTTTGCACAGGCAGTATTGCACATGGTGAAAAATGGTAGCTATTTCCACACTTCACAGATCCAGCTGCTATGAGCATTAAAAATTACTTAAAACACAAATTTATCGCATCGTGATTACAATGAATTGTGTTGTTATATATTAATTGAATTGTAAATTGCTGTTTTAAATTAAAACACAGCTTATTAGGAATGGCAAGAGAATATTAAGAGATGAAGTAATGTTTCATGTAATTGCCAAAATAAAATAAAAAAATCTGAAGAGACAGAGGAAAAAGTATGTTCCAGACAACTACCTCTTGTGAAAAATTGCCCTAGAGCTATTGATGGACTTGTATTTCAGTGTCTTCAATGAATAACAGCCTTTAGTCTCAGAGCTTTAGGTACTCTTTGCAGCAAAATAATAATATTAGGAATCATAATAAACCTGGAGAGGAAATATCAGCAGATAAAACACCATTTTTACAAACATGTTTTTTTCCCACATAATTTCTATCTCTGTTGAAAAAACCAGAATGACTGGATGGCAGATACAGCAATGGGGGAATTTAGGAAGTTTATAGGAAAATGAGCAGGAAATAACCAGCAGAGAAAAAGAAAACACTTTTGGGGTAACATATCATCTGCATGTGAAGTAATCCAAGAAGAACATGACAAAAGAGTGTCCAAAGAACAAAGGGCTGGAGCAAACATCTTTTGAGAAGTGGCTGAGGGAGCTGGGGTTGTTAAACCCAGAGAAAAGGAGACTCAGTGCTTTATCCCTCCCTACAACTACAGGAAGTGTTGTAGCAAGGTGTGGGTTGGTTTCTTCTCCTGAGTAACAAGTGACAGAGCAAGAGGAAATGGTCCCAGGTTATGCCAGGCAAGGTTTAGATTGGACATTGGGAATTTTTTTTTTCGATGTAAGAATTATCAAGCAATAATTCTGGAAAGGGCTGCCCAGGGAAGTGGTTGAGTCATCCTCCCTGGAGGTATTGAGAAGAGATGTAGATGTGCTGCTTAGGGACATGGCATTGGCATATGTACCCCATACACAGCAGTACTGAGTCTGCAGCTGGACTCAGTGGGGCTCTTAAGGTTCTTTTCCAACCTGAATGGTTCTCTGCTTCTAGATACATGCTGTAAACATGGGGGAAAGAGAGACCTAAATCAGTAAAATTTTTTTTAAAAGTGTCAGTGAAGTACCTTTTTATTAGGAAACATAAAAACAGACAACTAGACTAAGCTCAAATATGGCATATTGCTATACAAATCTAAGGCAAGTGAGGGAGATGAACCAAGGCTGAGAAACTTTAAACAATGTGGTAGAAGAAATGCCAGCAGGCTCTTGTAATTAGCTGGATATAGCTCAAGTTAGCTTGTGAACAAGTGGCATTCCAAGTTCAGAGGGTAGAGTTGATAAGGCAAAGTCATTAAATATATAATTAATTATCATATACCTAAGGAATCTAATTCCATATCATTTTAGTATAGTAATGTATTTCATATAGTTTTGGACCATATTACAAGTAACCTATCAGCATGGTCATGAAAATTGATGTGTTATGGAAGGTTAGGAAAGTTTTGAAGAGAGAAACCCCAGAAATAATTGATGAGTTCACTTGCTTCTCTGTAAACTGGATGAATTATGTAAGTAGCATGATATCTTCTGAATTTTGGACACAATGTGATGACTTGTTCTTGGTGCTTAGTCAGAGAATGAACAAGACCAAAAAAAGGCCACAGTGTCATGGTAACCATAGTGTATTCAAATTGCAGAAAATAAGAAGACTTTTGAAAAGGAATTTAAAACAAACTTCTAAAGAGAAAATTTGCAAGAGAGAGCTATTCCCATCTCTGGAAGTGTTGAAGGCCAGGTTGGATGAGGGTCTAAGCAACCTCATCAAGTGAAAGGTGTTCCTGGCCACGGCAAGGTGTTTGGACTTAGCTGAACTCCAACGTTGCTTCCATACCAAGTCATTCTATGATTCTATGATTCATTTTTTTTAAGCCATCATATTAGAATTCTACTGTAAAAAAGGAAAATATCAAACAACTTGAAAACCATTAACATGGTTTTCAAGTAGAAGCTTCCAGCTTCCTCACCGTGAGCAGGTTCATCTTTCACTAGACCGGGTTGCTTAAGGCCCCAACCTGATCCGGAACACTTCCAGGGATATGGCACCCACAGCTTCTCTGGGAAACTTGTTCTAGTGCCTCAAGACCCTCATCAGAAAAAATCTTCTTCCTTATGCCCAATCTAAATCTACCCTCTTTCAGTTGAAAACCACTCCTCCTTGTTCTACCACTACAAGCAGTGTCTCGTGTCCAGCTGTCAGTGAGCAGAACAAGGATGCCCTTGTGCTTGAATATCCAATCATTCTGTGTGCCTGTGGTTGCATATAAACCTGGCCCTAATTTTGACAATTCCTGTAGAAAATCCCCAGATAAATGTGCCTTACTGAGCTACTGCTGCAGGAGGGCTGCAGTATGAAAGCATATGCCAGCAACAAAAGCATGAAGAGTTTGGCTCTGTGGGCATGGCTTGATCAAAAATCAGGCATGCCATGAGGTTTGCAGACATAGATCATAGAGGAACAGCATTTAGATGACTCTGTCTCCATTGTGACTCAATTGGAAACAGGGCTGATGAGGACAAAGCCTGCTTTGAAGGCAGACACACATTGATGGAAACTCCTCCAGACTGTTAGGATCTTGTTAACCCCAGATTCAGACTACAAAAGACTTCCCAGTGTTATGTAGCTCATGTCCCCTTACACAGCTCTGTTTGTCCTATTTCATCAAGTGTAAAAAAATAAGACACCAAAGTGAAGGTAAACTCTTATTGCCTCTTTGACAGTCTTTCTTTGCAGTGTTAGAAAGTTGAGTGTCGAAATATAATTGCAGAGACAAGGCAAAGTGACATTGTGGCTTTGTAGGAGTAGATATTCCCAGTCCAGGTACTTGTGATTCAGTGTTCTGGAGAAATTGAGAATCAATACTAAGGTTCCTGGGGTGGCAAATGCTCTTCTTCTATAGAGATACAGTCCAGACTACACCTTCAGTAGTTGCAGGGCTACTATGAGTGATACCTTTCAGTATGTAAGTGTTCACCACAGTACCTCACTTCTCTGATGATGAAGGCTACACAGAAGTGGGTTTGACTCTCACAGAGTCTGCCATGGTAGCTGTGAGACAACTCAGTTGCCTTTTGGGCAGGACTCTAAGATACATACTACAGAGCAATGACATTCTGCCTCTAAGCCAAATAAAGAAATCCTGGGTTTACTACAAAGAGCCGTTGGTGATTGCTTGTCCATTTCAGCTGGAAATATGGATCCAGATGGCTCTCAGCCACTGAACAGCACACCTTAACACCAGGGTGGATATTCTTTTTTGTTATTGGAGGAATTTAATGACACTCACTTAATGAGGTGCAACTGCTTTACAATGTGAACATTTTACCCTGGAGTCTTCTGGATTTTGAAGAAGGTTATCTGACCGTTCAATTTACCATGCTGTAATCACTGCCAATGTCCTGCCAGTCATAAGCTTTAGGAAGACAGAATTAAAGTGATATAGTGACAGAGTTTGTCCTCCTGTTTAAATATATTGCTCAGAATCCTTCTAGGACTCTGATATGAATCTCTGAACTCTTGGTCTCTGGGTTATCATTCCATGGAGATGGCTTTTTGAGTGGGCAGTACCTCAGGACACCAGGGAAAATCCCTCATATTGAATCTTCCCACTGACTCCATAGAAACAGTTTTTTCCCAGAGCTGCTGCTATGTTTCATTTGTGGCAGATGATCTGTGTCCTCACAAATTTTGAAGGTAAATCTAAGCTGTCACATGCTGCAGGTGGAAAAAAAGTTTCACTTTCCACTGACTCAGGAAATACTCACTTATTTAACCTCCCATGTCTTATTCATCATTATCTAAAATGTCCTAGAGTCCCACATTCTCTGCATGAAGGAGTCTGGCAGGATAATTAGGTTAACCTATGCAAAGACCCCTGGCAGTGTGGGTTCCCTGTGTCTGAACTCAGCCTTCCTTAGGGAGACCACTAAGAACAGCTCAACACCAGGAATGTTGATATCAGGGGGTGCTGCAAAACCAGTAATTCATATGTGTTCCAAGCATTAAACTTTCACAGGGGTGTCTAGGTTTGATGCTGTATTCAATCAGTCAGGCTCCTGCACACCTGCAGACTTTAAAATTCAGTTACAGATAAAGGACAGACTATTTTAATTCCCTTTAAGATGACTGTGCATCTGTTGAAAAAGAAACTTTAAAAAGTTTAAGAATTTAAAGAGATCAATAACATCCTGCCCTCTACCCCCCACAAAAAAAAAAAAAAAACCAAAACAATAAAACAAAACCAAAATAAATCAAATCAAAATCTAGACATAAAAGTTGTTTTAGAAAAGAAAGTGATGCTGAGATGTGGTTGTCTTTATGGATATTCATTAGCTATCCTCCTTCCCACTCCTTCAGAGTCCTTATATACTAATGGGAGTTGCATTTTTGCATTTTATGAGTCTTCCTAAGCACAGGAAGCATTAGAACCATCATCATCCCTTATGTTTTGTGCTATTTCTTCAATAAAAAAAAGAAAATGCTTTAGATTTTAAATACTTCATGTATTTAAAATCTAAAGCATTTAGATTTTAAATCTAAATGTTTGTTTTACTGTCCCTCTTATTTGGCAATGCCCTAGCCTTTTTCACCATCTTTTTTTCCAAAAGCACCGCTTTACTAATCCCCTTTGGCTCAAGTGTCTTGTGTTAAACCATTTCACACAAAAATCTTGAAAAAAAAGAAATATCTAGTTGTTTACTGAAATAAAATAAGGTTTTGTTTAGGACTAGCTGTGCTTTTTTACACTTTTTAGTAGAGAGTAAATATTGGAGATTCCAATAAAGGGTGATGATATCAAAAATTCTGGTCAAGGAATAATTTTGAAAAAAGATTGTGTCTGTAAAAAAATAATTTAGTGGCATCAATGCATTATGCAACATAGGAGGCATTTGTATTCATGTTAATGGGATTTTAAAACATTTTTCACCTAATCTTTTAAAAGTTAAGTCATCTTTGTTTAGTTCACCTTTCTCCAATCAGTTAGCTTAAAGACCAAGACAAATCACTTCTCTTCATTCTTTTAATTCTTGTTGTCTACTAATGTTTGGTTTTGCAACCAGAATCAAAGGATATACATTAAATATTCTCTATCAAAGACATTCCAAATAGATGAATAATTTAAGTTTCTATATTTTTTCACCAGGGTATATATCTAGCTCTGTAATCACACAAGTGCACAAAGTGATGGTTCTATAGCAGATTTTTAGAACAGAGCTACTTCCAAGGATAGCACTATTATTGTCAGAATATGGCTTCATAATTTTAGGGGACTTCCACTTAGCTGTATTATTTAAAACCAGGATTCTTAGCCTTATGAGATGAACAGGGAAGGAATGAAAAAAAGGTAATTTGCCAAGCGAAATATTTTTTAAATATTAATTTAAATATGAATGTATTATATAAGGGCCTGTTGAGATTCTAAACCAATTAGTATATATATTTCTGACCACTCAATGGGAAAAAAATAGTGGTTAAAAAAAGAAACATTTAAACACATAAAAGTCCAAAAATTATCAAGAAAGATGATAAAGTGAGTAGGCAGCCTAGAGTACAAAAGGAAATACAAAAGAAATTGTCTTGTTTAGCCTGGAAAAATGAAAGGCAAGAGGAGTTAAGACTGTGCTGTATAAATTCAGCAGGTGGATATATGCCACAGAAGGAAATGAGCTATTTAAGAAAAAGATAACGTTGGCAAAGAACAAATTAGTATAAACCAGTCATGAATAAAATTAGACTGGAAATTAGAAAAAGATTTCTAAGTACCAGAGAAGCAAGGTTCTGGAACAGCCCTCTAATAGGAGTTGTGGAGGACAAAACACCTATATAATGTTAAAAAAGAGTCTGAAGTAAATGTTAATAGAAGTATCTTGTGTAGTTGTCTGCAGTTTGGAGGACTCTCTCAGTGACCTGTCAATTTTCTGCCAGCCTTATCCTATGTGGCTAAATTATCTGCTGCAAGGTCAGGAGGAAATCTGTGTAGATCTTGGTACTCCTAGATCAAAGGTCAGCATTGCCAACTTGTGATTTTCCTTTTTGTTCCATTACAGCTTTAGTTTTAAAGCTTCCTCTTACAGAGGCTGCAAAGTCATATGGGATCTTCCTTTCTCTCTTTCTGGAGAGAAGAAAGAGAAGATAGTTTCTAGCCTTTCTGAATGCAGAAGAGAATTAAAAACCTACATGTATCTTAAAAGCTTAATGAAGCATGGGACTACAAAACACCTAATATTTTTAGCTAATCTTACATTTTGGGGCTATAAAACAATTTATCATCTACATTCAAATTCAGCGTCCTTCCCTGAATAGTTACTCTCTTCAATAATTTACAGAATGCTCTGAACTTATTTTCCCCCCAACACAGAAAACCCTCCGTGCACCACTCAAACTATGGCCCCTCATCCCCTCTCACAGAAAGAACTGAGCTCTAAGATTTATTTTGCTGGTACATGTGTCACCTGTGTCACCATGTGCATCCTTTAAGATAGCTCACTGACAGTTTAAACCAAAGGAAAAGACAATTTTAGGGACAGTCTGTGAAGAGTTTAGAATCATAGAATCGTTCACCCATTAAGGATCATCTAGTTCTAATCCCCCCACACCATGGGCAGGAACACTTTCCACTAGACCATCCAGGCTGCCAAAATTTGAACCATTCCTTCTTGTTTTGTTACTGGGCAGGGAGGGAACCGACACCACTTCATCAGTGGCTCTCTGGCGGCACAGTCTCTGGTCTGTGGGCACCAAACTGCAAAGGGTCCAGTGTCACTGGAAGCCACTGCCAGCCTTGTGGCCACACTGAACATGCCAGTGATGTTTCTGATTGGGTTGCTGGGTCAGCCAGCTTCCAGCCCTCTCCTGAGCTCTGGCTGTTCTGAGGTCAAATCCACTGGAGTCACAGGCACCTTTGCTCCCCTACCTTAGACAAGGGGCTTCTTGATAATGAATCTGGCATTATGTGTTTTTTACAAAGTTCTTCAGCCATATGGATCTCCTCAGGTTACATATTTTTCTTCTCAGTAGTGAGGCAGAATTTGAGATATGCCAAATTAGTTAGTCAATGCTTTTCTTCCTAGCATCCACAACACATTCTCAGCAGCTTAGAAATGCAGTGACTTGCACTGTAACAAATCTTCCATGGGTGCGTGGTCTTGCTAATTGAAAAGGCTGCCAATAAGTTTGGTATAATGGTCGGTGCTGGGGTGTAATATCTAAGGTGTTGTCTACCTAGCAGAACTCCACCATGTGTCTTGCCTGGTTACCATGATCACTCTCAGCTGTGTTTTTCACTCAGTGTTGTCCCAGCACAGATGATGGAGCCTCCATTGTTCCAGCACCGCAGCCACAGATGGAGCTGTGCTGGTTTTCAGTAAATGCAGAATGCCTTACAGTTCCAGGGTAAATCCTTCAGCAGATTCAGTCCTGGCATTCTGGAGAAAAAAACCCAAAAAAACAAAAAATACCCCCAATTTTTCATAAATAATGTCTCCAGAGGTCAAGTATTTTACAGATTGTTAGCAATTCCATGCTACATCTTGGCCTCTCTACTCACCTGGTTTCAAGCACAATCTCATCCCTGAAAAACAGGGAAGTGCCACTGCTTTCCTCTCCCAGTAAACTGAGGCAGAAAGGCTGGAAAAAAAAGAAAATCAGCTACCTTTTGAACATTTTGAACTGCATACCTTTGCAGTTCAAAAGGGATTCTTCCCAGTTGTTTTCAAAGCTTTGTCATCTCTGTGATTCCCATGCCATGCTGTCGTCCTTTTAAAGACACCTAGATAAAACTTACCTGCACAGTTCTATCTGCAAAAACAGTACTTATTCAGGGAGAATCTGGTGAAAAACAGACTTGCACAGAAAAAAGAACAGGTAAAAATGGAAATAACAGTGGTTTTAATATTATGTTATGAGGATAAATAATAATGTATTTTTAAAGACTCCTATTAGAAAATTGTGGTATGGTTATACCACCTATTAAGGAAATTCTCCCACTTCTAATTAGAATAAAAAACAGTAGAGTAAGAGGACTACTAGTACTAAACTGGAATCCTTCAATAACTGGAACTAACATTCAAACAACCAAATTAAAATGGAGCCTCAACTCTGGTAGCCAAATGAATAAAGGACAAAATAGTTTGAAATACAACATTAACAGAAACTAGATTTTATTAATAATAAATTAACAACACATATATAAAAAATTAAAATGCTTCAAAACATTTTCAAATATCTACAGCAGGGAGCTTACCAGAAAATCACATTTCAATAAAAGCATTCAGAAAATGAGGTTGGAACAAGAAGAAAAAATATTCTTTGCTTCAGTGTTCATTGCCAAAAAACAAACAAAAAAAAAAAAGGTGTGACAGTGTGACAACCTTTCTTGTCAGGAAACATGCAAGAGGAGTACCCTTACTCTGAAGGAACTTAGAAAAGATTTCTGGCAAATCAATAAAATAACTAATTAAAGTCTGTCAGCGGTAGACAGCACTCACTTCAGAGGTCTAAGAAAATTTAAACATTATATTGTCCTACCTGTGATGCAATAAACTGTGCTTAAATTTCCCTCAGTATCAGAGAAATGAAAGCTGACAAACATGGCATCAGGTTTTAGAAAGGATTCCAGGCTGATCCAAGAAACAACAGCCAACACTTGTACAAGAAGAATTGCAAGGTATTGTACAAAAGACTAGAACTGGCAAATAGATGGATAAAAGCGCTGCAAAGTGAAAGGCTCAGCCCTTGCAAAGACAAGCCATGGAATCTGCATTTGGTGGAGTTCCTTGAAGGAGCAAAACTCCTGAGATTAGGGCTATCCTGAGGACACAGGGATTGAGATTTCCAAAATATTGTTCTCAAAGTCCTGTGCCAAAGGCTGTCAGAGAGTCTGACTGGTCAGATTTAATGGACTGGACCATTATGAGAGGTAGCTCAAAGTCCTCAGCAGCACAAAGAGCTTTGAACGTTGCAAGCTGCCACAGCTGTCTGGTCAGCTGTGGTTAACATTTTTCCCCAGGCACCAAACAGAGGCCTCAGTTGTTCCCTGTCACTGAACCCAAACTCTTCACCTTCTCTTCTCCAGATCTTCTTCCTCTGAAAGGTGGGCTCAATAGACCTTTGGAAAACAGAAAAAAACATGGGTGTCACAAAGATAAAAAAATTCTCTCTTTACTTCCTCCCATCTCTGTCACTGGCAGAAGAAATTTGTCAGTGTTTCTTCCTCCAGTGCCCCAGCTGTAGCACATCTCTGCTGCTGGAGCGATGTTGGATTTGCTCCCAAATGGGCAGTGCACAAGAGCAGGGTGCACACACTGGGATTTTTTACTGTCCTGGTAAGTCTGCTGGCAAGACACTACCACTACCACCTCTGTGAGGATTAAAGCCAAAACCTAAACCAACCTGAGCAGCTGTGATGATGGCTAACCATAGGCCAAACTGGGTGCAAGTAATGTGCTGGTTCTTCCAGCTGTTGAAAATTGCAACAGGAGAGCAATTTTGCAATGACAAAAGTACACACTAGGTGATGAGGTAATGAGCTGATTTTTGCAAGGAACTAGTACTATTTAGAACTGTAAAGGGTCTGATAAAAATTTTCTTCCAGAAACATTTATTGTAACCAATTCTGCAAGGAAGATAACTCTTTCCCTTATTGCCACATACATGTTGAATGGTGGTGGAGGGGAATTTCAGAAAAAAAAACACCAAAAAATGAAGGCCTGCCACCATTGCACATTTACTTCACCTCCAGAAGTACTGGAGTTGTGGGGTTGAGAATGTACCAGCTGTGATGGGAAGGGAATGAAGGGAGAGCAGTTTACATCCCTCCACTCAAAGCTGCTAGAACAAGGCTCCTTCTCTAGGGCTATGAGAAACCCCAATGAAGGATCTGCCTTTTCCAAGGAGTACTAGTCCTGATGACAAGTGCCTTACTAAAGTGTTAAGGGCTGTATACAGGAGCTGTAGGCAGGGAAAAAGTCTTCCTTTCTGATTCCTTTTTTCTTTTTCTTTTTCTTTTTCTTTTTCTTTTTCTTTTTCTTTTTCTTTTTCTTTTTCTTTTTCTTTTTCTTTTTCTTTCTTTTTCTTTTTCTTTTTCTTTTTCTTTTTCTTTTTCTTTTTCTTTTTCTCCTTCTCCTTCTCCTTCTCCTTCTCCTTCTCCTTCTCCTTCTCCATGTGAATTGTAGTACTCTGTGAGCAGCAGATGCTTCATCTGACAAAGACCCACCACTTTGTTCTGCTGTTCACATTTTTTCTATGTGTACTTTCTATTTGGTGAGGCAAGATCTGTTCCACTCTAGTTGGCTTTCCAATTTTTGCTTTCATTGGTTCTCTCTCATAGACAGTTCTCTGATGTGTACCTGAACAGATAAAATGGTTAAATGTGGCCAAATCATTTCAAGAGAAAGCATCCTCCTAATCTGCATGTGATATAAATCAGTCTTTCAACAGTTTAATGTGTTAGAATGATAATACTGCAAGATAAAGCATCCATGTATTATTAGGAGAGAGTTAAAGACCATCCAGTCTTTCTATCCAGGATTCATGTTACTTATCAGCGCATTCCCACCCTGGAATCTGCATTCCTTCCTTATCAGCTGTTCAGTCTTCTGCTGCAAATCAGCAAATGCCACATAAGGAAAAAAGCCCTGATGATTTGATAAAAGATGCCTTGTACAAAGTGTAACAGTAACCTAATTTTTCTACAGTATCATTTGTACCTGAGCAGCCAAACCTCTGATTAAAAATATTCATATTCACAAATTAGCTCACTACTCTTTCTAGTGTGTTTCTGAATTTGAGTTTTATCTCCTACAATCCCCCTTCAGCAACACATTCTAAAATGTAATTATGTGTTATGAAAAAAATCATTTATTTTAAATTCCTAATGATACCTTAGTTTGGTTGTCAGTGGGTTACTTGCATGTGATAAACCAATAGTTTTTCCCTGTTATTTTTTTGTTATATCTTCTGTTGTCTAAGCTTAGGAAGCCTAGTTTATTTTTGTCTCCCTTCACATGAAGGCTGCTTGAAACCACTGATTTGGTTTGTTACGTTTCTCTGGAGTATTTCTGGGTCTCCTGGATCAGCTCCAGCATGCTTTTGTTGCCACCTTCCTGCTCTTGGGAGCTCGTGCTCTTAAAAGCTAGAGGCAGATGATACAGTCATCTCATATAATGATGGTCAAAAATTTTATTCTCTAACCGCAATCCCAAAGGATTCTAACAGCAACTTTGAAAAATACCCACAGGCTCAGCAAGTCTTGACCACATGGCTCCCAAGTGTTGCTGAAGGCAAAACTAAGGAACCTCCTGGGTATTCTCAGCAGGAGCTGAAAGGCAGCTTCCTCCCAGTCCTCCAGCATTTCTAGTATTTTACTACTGCTTAAAAATGAGAATCCAGATAGATCAGTTAACAGGCCTGAAAGTCTGACCTTATCCAAAGGAAAATAAAGGAGTGATTAAAATGTTCCTTTGATAAAGATGTTTTAAAATTATGCTGCTATGAACAAATTTGCTGTAGCTCCCAGAGCCCTTCTTGCATCTCCTTGTTAAAAATTATATCATTAACATTTATATTTTAGTTGTTGCTATCTGCCATCTTTCCAAGTTCTGTTACATCACCATAGGTGAATTAAAAGCATTGTTTAAAACTGTGCTGGTTGACAATACTCCACTACATCCTGTTCCAGATATCTTTTCCTATTCAGAATTTGTCAAATTCAAGAACTAGGAGTCAGCTGTGAAATCTGATCACAGACACAAACACTTAACAGCATCTGGGACATGGCTTTGGTTTGGACTCCTCTTCCATGTGAAAAACTGTCTGGGGAGCAGTGGTCTGCAGTAAACCATTTTGGGTGGGAGGATGGTGAGGAGCCTTCAACCACCAGAGTTCCTGGCAAGACATCTCTCAGCAGTTTGCCTCCCAGAGAGTTGGCAACAGCCTTCCAAGCTCCAGGTTCTGAGTTTTCCAGGGATTTCTTGGCTGCTGTGGCTTTAGCAGGATTCACACAAGGTAACTCACCAACCAGTGGTTAAGCCCAGTGGCAGATACTAATAGCAGCAGCCTCTTTCCATTTCTCAAGTCCATTTTAAATTAATAAGAATGTTCCCCTTCTGTTTTTCATCCACAAAGAGACCCCCTTCGCATATTAATTTAATGTTAAATTGATGGATTAAATTATACCAAGCTCAAAATCAATTCTGCACATATTCATTAGAACGGACTAAATCCCTTAGTAAGGATAAAGCACAGAAAATGCATTTAGAGACACTGATAAGTCCAGGTCCATTATATGTCATTTTAAACAAAGAGCAAAAAAAAGGCTCTTTGGAGACGCTCTATCAGCTATTAAACAGAGACATTGCATGCACAGGGAGATTGATGATTAGCATTTCCATTCTCAGAACGGCTCTCCCTGGGCTGATGATAACAAGTAAATGCCTCTTCATGTCTTTGTCACAGTTCACAGAGAAGCAGATGCCCAGACTAAGCTTTTCTCCTTTGTCTTTCCTCTTGTGCAATCAGTTAACAAGTGCAAAAGCACAACAGTATCTGCTGTTTGCTGGAATTCTTTGATCTCTGGTAGGATCAGGTGGCAATTTTACATATTTTTCTTTTTCTTTCTCATTCTGGCCATTGCTTTTGCAAAAGCCTCCCTGAGTGTAAGCTCATTACTCTACTCACTAGCATGGGAGGTTTCTCATTTGATAACATGGGACAGACCATCTTTCACATGGCTGCTGTCCAGGAGAACCCTTCTGGTCTACAATATCAAAAGCCCAAGCTCTAGACTCTCTTTAGCCTATTTTTGGCATTCCAACACTCAGCTTTGAATCTGAATCCAGATCTCATAGATGTCCTGTTTCTAAAAAGGAACAATCTAAATCCAAATTCTCTAAACGGAGAATTTCAGAAACTTGTGCTCATCTACATCTGCACCTAAGGTATGCTACCCACGTCTGCTATAACAAGCTTGGGATTTTTCTTGATATTTTACCTCTTTCTGAAGACAGCATCTACCACAGAAGAAATGCTGTTCTTTTAATGAGTACTAGGCTTGTTTGAGGAAAAAAACTTCATTTTCCAGATGACTGTTTTCTGGGTAGAAGCAACTATTTAGGCTGCTTAGGAAGCAGGCAGGGCATTACTGCCTTTCTTTTGTTTGGCATGTAGAAGTGCTCTCATTCAATGAAAGGAAGGGGAGGAGCAGCACCCCAAGGTTCCTTGGAGTCCTGAGCTGGGCATTTTCCAGATACAATCCCGATGGACTATCCTGCCTCGGGATGAGCTGTGGAGGTGGAGAACAGAGCCTGTTAGAACAGATCTGTTAGGCACAAGTAAATCTCAAAAGCAGGCAGGACTATCTCATGAAGAGAAGAGGGAAAGGGAAAGAAGGTAAAGTAATAGGTTTGGAAACAATTATATTAATTTTTCACTTCTTTTTTTTCAATTTCAAGCTCAGATTCACAACATTTGATATCATGAAATTGGCATAACTTTACCTATAGTCCAGCTCATTATTCTAGTCCCTGCAACTTCTCCACAATAGGAGGCTGAGTATCATTACCAGAGGTCTAATATCTGTTCTCTATTAACATTTTTTAGTTTAGTCTGCAATGTTTTCTAGCTCAAAAGTGAAGAAAAGAGTCTGTAACTATGTACAAATGGGCAAGAATTATAATCAAAGTATGACAACATTTCTAAAATCCTGTGTGTTTTCAGAATGTCTGTAAATTCAATGGATTTGATCCCATTTCACAGATACTGAAGGTCATAGTGATCAGTCTTCCAGCTCATTCTGCATGAAAACAGATTTGATAGGAAAAAGCACAGAGTATTGTGTGCCTCATATCAAATAATAAAGTAGTTACAGATACCTTCTCATTTTATGCGTGATATTTTAAATTTCTGTAAGAAAAGGCAGAACAGCTTTTTGACTACTGGGCCACTTTTTGGAAAATTATGTGGTATACCCAGAGCTGACCATTACATTAGGTGAAATATCAAAATTGCTAACAGAATTTTATGCCTAATCTCTGCTGTGGGAAGTGAAATTGTGACAGATGGTTGCTGTACTCATTACCCCTTTATTCAAAATGAGTAATGATTCACCATTAAATCCCACTAAAAAGAATGTATCTATTCTTGTAACAAGGTTTATTCAGTGTAACCAAAGAATCTGGTCTTTATTTTGTCAAGAGCTTTACATTTCAAATCCATAAAGTTGAGCTAATAGTACTCATTTACCTTTGCACCCAAGGCTGGAGATGACTTGAATACAAAACATTTTTTTTCCTATGGTAAACATAATTGCCTGTCTTTTTTATAGAAACTAGGGACATATTAAGTTTGGTGTTAGGCAGTGAAGGTCTCTCTTCTAGGCCTGGGTCTAATGTTAATTTGTTATGAAATAAGATGGAAGTTTCTAAATTTGACCTCAGTGAAAGAAAAAGTGAACTTCTGTCTTACAGCTAAAAATTTAGCTATAAATTCTTATAGTTAGGGAAATTTAGCATAAATGTTTATAGGCTGGGAAATTCTCATTCAAAAATACTATTTGTGACAAAGATAGGAAGAATAAACTTATTTCCATAAAAAATCCAGTAGATCACAGGGTTTCATGGCGTGTTTGGCCTTATTGAATTGAAATATTAATGAAGAAAAAAATATTCTGTTTCTTTTTATATTGAGAAAAAAACATATTTTATAATATGTAAAGCACATTTGGAAATTTCCAATTTTTATTTTGAGAATTGGCTGAAAACTAATCCACACATAGTTCATACTGTGTTGCCATAATATTTAATACTTTTATTAATTATTTTTATCAATTGAAATATAGTGGGAAAGCAATTACTTTTGCTAGAGGGTTAAATTTTGATTTACAAGGAATAGCTACTTATGATTTTATGTCTTGCCATAAATATTTTATTGTGTATTCTCAGTGGGTAAATATATAATCTTTTTCTAAACATACAGGCTTTGTGGCTACGTTATAAGGGCTGTTAATCACTTGGAACTGGGCTTGCTTAAACAGTTGCTGTTAAAAAAGTTTGAGTAGAAAAATTTTCTTTCCAGAAACCAGCTGGAAGCAGACACATCAAATCTTGGAGAGGAGAGGAGAGGAGAGGAGAGGAGAGGAGAGGAGAGGAGAGGAGAGGAGAGGAGAGGAGAGGAGAGGAGAGGAGAGGAGAGGAGAGGAGAGGAGAGGAGAGGAGAGGAGAGGTTTTTAGGGTTAGGATTATTAGTAAGTACCTGGTTCATTTTTTTTTACTAGATATTTTCATTTTAAATTTAGTATCTACTTTGAAAACAAGTAGATCAACGAGTCACAGAAATTAAAAAACAATACGCCTTCCTCCCACAAACTTGGTGTTGAAGAGAAGGTGTCAGTTTTTTTATTCAGAAAAAGTAGTATTTCATGAGCAGATATTTCATCTGAAAGGAACAGGTTGTGCATTTTCAATTTCAGAAATCAGATCAATATTCAATGTGTACAAAGGAGTGTATCTTCAGGTTTTCTATTGGAAAACATTATGGCTTGATTCACAAGGGATGAAAGATTTGGATGCTGAGTGCTGCAGCATTTAGCTTCCAGGCAGTTTTGCCCAGTGAAGCTCTCAGCTGTGAACTAGGCAGAACCAGGTTCTTTGCAGAAAACAGTCAAATTAAAGAGTCTGGGAATGGGATTTGCAGAAACCAGCATGCCACACAAGAAGTTACAGCTGCTGAGAGAGGCAATGCTGGTAGGAAGACTGTAGGTTATGTCCTATTCCTCACAGGATTATTGATGTTTATCTTCAGTTGGTACTCATAACCAAGACCTTTCTCCTGGAATTGGGCCCTGAGGCTTTTTTCCAAGCATTGAGGGCAGCATAGTCCTTTCTTTCCCAACAAAGTGGCAGAGCTAATATTGCAGGATCCCCTTCTTCTCTGCTCCATTTCCCTTCCCTGTCTCTGTCCATTCCAGAATATTTATGGTTAAATTATCTTCCATGATCAGTGTAAGCCAGGTGCAAGCCTCTCTTCACAGGGATATGTCCAAGTTAGTTTATATGAGCCTGGCTAGCATATGAAATGAGCAGAGGATGTCTCACTTGTAAATCTTGGTGGTATCCTGAGCACCACCAAGCAGTTTGGGGTGGCTTGTTTACCTGTGCACATGACTCACATTTCTGGTGATGCAGAGTCTGCTATTCAGCCCAAGCAGGTAATGTGATTTTAATCCCCTACCTGTTTTTCTCTCTGAGCTCAGTTAATTCCAGTTTTCTTTCATCTACTTAAAGCTAAGTGCAGACATGAGTATTTATGGATATATTTATGGATATTTGGCTAATATGGTAATTTGGTCATCTTTTAATGCAGTAGGCCCCCAGTCACTCGCTAATGAAAACAGTGTTTATTCTTGTCTTCATGTTGTGGATTAGAGGAGGGTGGTTGGCTTGCCACACTCAGTGGTCAAATGTATCAATAAATTCCCAACTCTTTCATATATATGTGTATATATATATGCACACACACACACCTTTTATAATACCAAGTAATCATGTATTTGAGGGGTTTTGGTTGAGAGTTCAACACTGTTAATTTTCAACAACTGAGACAACTGTACTTGCATCCTCTGTTGAGGTGGAAACTTCTACTTCTTAATGTAAATAGAACACTTGCACCTTTCAATTACTTCTGAACATTTTAACACTGAAAGAAATAAACATTTATTTTCTAAAATTTCTCCTTTTTAAATGTCTTTTTTTCCTTTAGGCTTGTCATGTTATGGTAGTTGTGTTGAACAATGATTTATTGATCAACACTTACGTCCAGCCACGCTTTGGGTGCATGGTTACCTTAGAACACTCTTAGGAGTTCAACTGGAGTCAGCAAGACTGCTTGCAGTCAGTAGAGTGACTTCAAAATTGGTGTCCTTGGTGTGATTTGCAAATCCTTATCTTCTTCCTAATTTTTCCTCCTGTAACTTCACCAATAATCTTAATGAGAAACTGGTCCCATTTCACCAGTTTTATGTAAAGCAGTCATAGAACTGGAGAACTGAAGAACTTAGCCCAACACATATTTTTTCATCATAGTACCAAGTGAGCTTCTAAAAGAGTAAGTTTGAGTGTCATATTATTCAGCGGGCCATCTAAATCAAGACTTGGGAACAAAATATTAAGATGCTGCTTTTGAAAAAAGAAATAGATTAGTCTAACTAGCTTGGCTCATGTAAACATTTTATGCTATGAGGAGACAGGAAAATGTGAAAAAAGGCCCTACACTCCTAATGCACTTAAGACTAGTCCAACCTCTCACAGGAAAGGGAGCATAGAGGAGATTGTCTAGAGATCATCTCCTGTGATGATCAGTGAATCCTATTGCAATGTTCTTTTTTGATATTTGAAAGGTCTATGTACAGACATTTCCCCCTACACAAACATCTCAGTCATGACTCTAATCTGGGAAACTCTAAATATTTCCATCAATATTTAATTTTTGCATTGGATTTTTCCATGTTTTATAAGTAATTGATGATTCTATGCGCAGTGGTAGAGGCAATACTCTTCAAGCACATTAGTCCTAAATCCCTTTCCTGACAATTGTTATGTTGATCCCAATAGAGTCTTTGAGATCCACACATTAGTTTTCCTGATTTTTTTCTGATATTCTAAGGTGTGTGGAAGGTAAACTGTGTAACACTTTTTAACACAGCCAAAAGTGGTAGATTCATGATGCTAGTGCTGAAAAGTTCAAGTTAGGTGTTGAACACTTGCTACCTCTACTACCTTCCTCTTACACTCCTGTATTTTCAGCAATGTCATGCTGCTTGGTATAGATGTCTCTCTTCCAACACACTCTACATTTATTTTTTGTCCAACAGGTATCTAACATAAAACATATACACTATCAAAGGAAAAGCTAACAAATTCCAGGGCTTTCTGCTCCCAGACAGATCTCCTAACTTCCAGAGTATGAAATATCTTCCTGACATTCAACTTAACCTTCTGGGAGACACAATGTCCCAGCACCAATGGGAGTGGATGACTGTGCTCTACAGACATATGGGCCGAAGGTCTGGGCACACTGCTGGCATGCAGAGGAATTATAGTTAGACCAGGAGATCATTTCAGTCCTAGTCTGGTGCAAAAAGCAGTGATTCTTTTTCCCCCTGGGACCATGCTTGCACTTTGGTGCTTTGGTGATTCACTGTTTTTTTAATGTACTCAGATCAACATAGGGCCATTACATCCAAATACCATCCAGGTGGTCAGTGATACAAGGCAGCTTCCACATTTGCAGCACCACAGCAGGCCCCATCACTCTCCTAGTCCCTGGAGCTGTCCCCACATCAAGCTTGTGTCTGCCCAGCAGACCTTGGATTCCCAAAATTGTTATTCCTGCTGGGGCCAGGTTCTGAGAACACCCCTTTCCTTCACCTTGTGGCTTCCCTACTTAAGATATTCTGCTGGCCTATCAAGCTCTTTGCTTGAGGCTCCCTTTCTTCTGGCTTTCTCTTGAACAGCTTTCAGCAGCCAAGGAGAAGAAGCAATACGGGCTTCTGCCAAGCCATGCAGCAGCAGCCTCTTTCTTGCAGGACAGCTCAATGATTGGTGATGAAATAAGCTCTTTCTGCTCCCTAAAACCTTTCAGCTCCACATCTCATGACTCTGAGACAAGCACTGTCCCCACAGGTCTCCATGCTGTGTGACAGGGGGAGCACACCTGCTTGAGACAAAATAGAGGGAAGGAAAATGGACTGACGGAGTCAGTGATGTAGCCCACTAGTTGTAGGTCACATCTGGGGAAGAGGAGAGAGCTTTCATTCCTTGCTCCAGAGTTTATACATGCCATTGATGCAAGGTAGATGTAGATTAGACAGCTGATTCAGTTATTGCGGCCCAAATTAGAACCCAGTACTCGCTTTTATGCATGAATGCCACATCATTCCTTTTCAGAGTCATATGTCTCCTGGCTCAGTTAAGTCCTGAAAAAGTCAAAGAATTATGGAACAGCCCTGGTTAGAAGGGGCCTTCAAAGCTCATCTAGCTCCACCTTTCAGAGGAAAGGGAGCGCAGAGGAGATTATCTAGCACCCTGACCAACTGCATCTTGAAAACCTCCAACCATGGGGACTCAACCAAACCCCTCTGCTGAAGGCAAGTCACTTCAACAGGAACCAGCTAACAATACAGACCTGATAGGATGAGTGGGAGAACTAAATTCATGGAAGAGGGAGAAGGACAAGTGAGGGCTCCCCTGAGCTTCTGGGTGGAAGGGGATGCAGCAGTATCTTCCCTACGAATCATACTCCCAAAGAAAGGAGTTACCCAGCTTGAAGGACAGTATCTGCTTTACTTTCTTGCTCTCAGTTTTTAAATTTTGTTTATTTATGAGCTCAGAGTCCCACTTGCCCTCACACTAGAGCATTTTTCAGGGGCAGAAGCTCTCATGTAGTGGGATGTGGCAGAGAGAAGAGGGTAAGACTGACACAGGAACCAGAACAGCAGGGGCTGAGTGTTGCAAACATCTTTTCATGTAAAATCCTTCCCTTAGGATTTTTTCTTTCTAAAAAGCTGAGAGGCCTCAGAAACAAAATATAAACAATGATTATCTGCTGCTGTGGAATGCAACAGGTGGGTCCATGATTGTTCTCATGTGGATGTTTGGAATTAATGGCCAATCACGGCACAGCTGGCTCTCTCTCTGTCCAAGCCACAGACCTTTGTTGATTCTTTTCTTTTCTATTCTTAGCCTAGCCTTCTGATGAGAACTTTTCCTTCTATTCTTTTAGTGCAGTTTTAATGTAATATATATCATAAAATAATAAATCAAGCCTTCTGAAATACAGAGTCAACACCCTCATCTCTTCCCTCATCTGAAAACCCCTGTGAACACCATCACAGCTGAGAGGTTGGTGAAGGAAGCAGGATGCTAGCTAGGCATGTCCCAGAGACAGTCCTCTCCAGGGTCTGGAAGGGCCTGCTTGAAATCTTCTGCACTTCACAAAGCTACCACATTGACTGAAACAAGGACTGGAGACTGAGATGGCTGCTGGAAAGACACACTGGAAATTCTTCCTCATCCTTTTATTTCTGTTCAGCTGTAACAAAGGAGTAGAGAGGAGGCCCCCCCTATGGTTGGTGTTAAAATTTAATTTCCCTCCTTGTGTAAAAAATCTATAATGCCTTGAATCATTGAAGCTTTGTAACATTTCCTGGCAATATTCTAATACTTATTAGAATTTGAATTATCTTTTACATAGACTTCTGGCAAGTACCTGAGTATTTAGACCTTAACAGGATTTGGGATCATTAGACTTTGCATTGGGAAGAAGCATGGAACCCATCTTCATTTGTGATGATTTGAGAAGCAAGATATATTAATTTTCTGCTGTGTTTCTTTTCCCATTTCTATGCTGGTGATTTACATGATGGATTTATTAATTTAAAAATACATTTAAAACCAGCTTATATTAAAGTAAATCATACAACATTTCTGAGAGTGTGTTTAGTTTCAGATCTGTGATTTTTTTATCTTTTGAAACTCATTCACATTTATTGGCCCACACTTTCAAGTCCATTTCTGACTGATGCAACAACAAATTTCCAAAAGCAGGATAACCATCAATTGATTCTGACAGCTCATTTCCTGATTCAGTCCTGACTGTAATCATACTGATTTGATGCATCACTTGTTGGCAGGAACATGATTCAGTATTCAATCATAATGCAGTGTTTTGATGAAAAGTTCTCCACACATATATAAAATATAATTGTAGTACAATGTATTTAACTGCCCATTGCTGTTGCAAGCATATGTTGTCCTAGGATTTCTCCCAGGAACACTCCCTAGACATACTGAATGATAATAACTGCCACTAAATCAGGACAGAGTTAACATCACTGTCACTTAATGTGGATTAATTTAACTAGTGCTAATGCATGTAAAAATAATTAACCAGAAGTTCAATATGTAGAAAACTTATGTTTTAGCCTTCACAACAGATCAGTTAAATAAAGATAAATTCTGTAAAGTTCACTTGTTGTTCAATAGACCTCAGTGAAGAGTAAAGGATTTCTGAGGTTCACTTTACAAGGAGAGCCCATGAGCATCAGTCAGAATTTTTTTGTTCATCTTGGGGATGAAAACATTCATGAGGTTTTGTAACAATCTTTACCTGCAAATTCCTTGTCTTTTATTTTCACTACCTGTGATAATTATTTGCAAGAGACTTTATGAGAACAAGTAAAAAGTAGTGCTTGGGGATGTTGGTTACAAAGATGCAGAGGAGCTGAGAGTGTGAAAATAGGAAATACTGTTTACACAGTTCTGTTTTAGAAAAATAGTCTGTACGGTGCAATGCAGTGTCAAAGTTTACACAGCCCATGATGAACATTTTGATATTCTCTGGTTTTGAGAGTCTTAATTTACAGTAACTTTTTTCCCAGCATAAAGAGCAAATAGACTAGATATATGTATGAAGCTAGCTTATGTCTCCTCAGTGTTGATATGGCATGTAGAAATTTTTGCAATGTTGATATTGCATGTAGAAATCTTTGCCAATTATTCTCTTCTTTGGCAGTGTATGGGGCTGCATTTTCAGCTGGAGCATGCTATCCACTTTGCTTCAGTGTAAGATCAAGCCCTGCATATTTTATTTAGGAAAAAAAATTATGAGGAGAATTATGTTAATAAATGTTGAAGAGACTGGGGGAAGATGTATCAGGGGTTGAAAAAGCAGAGCTAATGAGGTTTGACAGGTTAACTTTCCTGGAATTTGCCTAGGGTATCCCCTCAAGAAGTAGATGATTTCAAAATCAACATCCTTGAATGAGCTTTTGCATAAGCTTTACCTTTCTGCTCCTAAGTGTTACAGGGGGAAAAAAGTTAAGTGTCTGTAAAAGCAAATAAAGAGAAATTTTAAGGGAAGATAAAGAGATCCAACAGCATGATCCCAGGGGAGATGTGAAAGGAGAGCACAAATGAATCTTTCTGTAGGCAAATGGAAGAGAAATTTTGTCTGGTTTAACTAGCAGTGGGTATAGCTGGTACTCATAAGAATAGCATGGTGCCAGCTTGTCTATAGCTATCAGTACATATATATTGCAGGCAGTATGAATGTGACAGCCAGGGAGTGCCCTGTGGTAGAAAGAAACCTAAGCCAGCTGCAACTAGTTAGCTTAGTAGCAGCAGGCATCCATTGTGACAGACATGGATGGAATCTGCAAAACCAACATTGCAGGAAGGGAAAATTACCCTGAAATCTAAAATAACCATAGAAATTAAAGCTTAATAGAAATTTAAATGGAAATTGTGCCTGCTGTTAAGGAGAACTGAACAATTCAAGGTAGCTGTTGGCCTCAAGATTCTGTGGAGCTTAATAGCCTAGAAATGTTTTGGTGCTGGCCACCAGCTGTCAGCAGATGGATCTGGCATAGAACTCCTACGTGAGAAGTACATGAAGATATTTTCAGAGATATTGGGCTGACAAAAGTTGAACAGTTTTCACATCTACTTGCTCTGCTTTGTAACACTGCAGTATCAGTTAACTTGAAGTAGGCAAGTTAACCAGCTGTGTCCCATCTCTCAATCATTTGCATCCATTGTAGGAAGTGAGTTAATATGCAGAATACTGTTAAAATAATTCATCAACCTGAAATCAAAAGCTCAACACAGTCTCAAAAATAATAAGATATACTTCCATTTAATATAAATTGCACTTAGCTGCATTGGAAACTTCATAATCATCTAATTTAAAGCACAGCAACACAGGGGGAAAATCCTTCTAGACAGCTATTTAGACTGGTTTTCTCTGACATTAGCAGAGATGGAAACTGATGGAATGGATCTAAATGCCTCCTTCCAAGCCACTGGCTCTAATGAACATCCCAAATCCACTTCCAACTAAGCACCTTCCTGTTATAATATTGAATTACATTTCAGTCATTTTTTATAAAAGATGAGAAATTTAATTGAGGCATTTTATCACTGCAGTAGACTATCTTATCAAAAGAAGTTATTAAAACCATAGTGCAGTGTGCTCCAGTAGATTTTGAAAAATTAGAAATTTTGGAGCATCTGAAATCTGGAGAGCCCTTGAGAGCAAGTCTTCCTCCAGCACAGTATCTGCTGCTCCTAAGACCAGCCTGGGATTGCTGCAAATTGCTGTAGTGTTAGGATTGCAAATGTAAGGAGGGTTAGCAAAAGGGAAGTTTAAATACTTTCCAAGCTGCTTTTGTACATGAGATACGATTTAAAATCTTTGTCGCAAGTTCAGTTTAAGAGTGGCAGCATTATTCTGAATCTACACAGTTTTTTTAGAAAGGATTCAGCAGTAATTTTCAAGTTCTACATTTGCCCACCCAGCTTGCTGTCAACATCAGATAATTTTTTTTAAATCCTGTCACGACATTTATAGAACGTTTTTTCCCCCTTTGCTTCAGGAAACAGTCACAAAAGTAACAATTAAAGTGCATTGATTGATAAAAACTGTTTTGTGGCAAGTCAATTACAGGCCCAAACAAGTATATCTATTCCAGTCACCTTCAGATCAGAGCTCAGGCTAAATCACCCAGGCAGTCATTTCCAGGGGTATACACTGTGTGCAAACTGTTATCTGACTGGCAAAGACTGCTGTGCTGTGAACCCTGAAGCCCCTTTAAAAATGAGCCCTTAAAAAATCCCCACATCTGTGTTCATGGCCAGCAGTAAGACTAAAGCACAAATTAAATGCTCCTTCAAATAGAATGGCTTTTCAGCAAGCTGTATTGGTAGATCCTTTAGGGTCTGAGAAGACACAATGCTAACAGCCCTTCCATTGCTCTTGATGAGAAATAATGGAGGAAGGCATTATTTGACAACAAGCAGTCACTCTGTCCTGAAGAAAAACAGAATGGCAGAGGAAGAAATGGAGGGGGAAAGCTTTCCTGGCTGTCCAGCCACTACCATTTGGCTGCTCCAAACCAAATTGTGCTGAAATACTTTATGTTGTTTGGAGTTTTCTTGAAAGTTGGAAGGCTGGATTTGAGGGTCTGTGCAGCTTCTATTTTGTTTTGGGGTTCTGCTCTGCGGAACAACTTGCAATTTATCAAGCAGATTATGCAACACAAAGGCCGGGATATTCTAGTTAATCTGCCACGTAATTAGTGTCTTACTAACTATTACATGGTTGTTTTCTATCCCAAGCATCACTTACAGGCATATGAAGGATATTTTGGCCCCAAATCCATAAGACTGTCAGTAACTGGGGTGGAACAAGCCAAAACTTGGGCTGTAACACTGACAGTGTAACACAGACTGGTGCTTTTATGTGTGTGTTGCAATGACAGGGGGAAAAGGCTTATCCGGCATATTTTCCTACACCAGGAAGATGTAACTGGATATATATGTATAGCTGAGCACACACAGGTATTTCCCACAAATATATGTATTAGCAACATTACATGTAAAGATAAAAAATATATCTCTAGCAGTCACATAAAACTTTATTGCCTATGAAACACTTGTCTGTGTGGGACAAATTATTTTTTTAACTCTTTTAGTCCAGTGATTGCGTGTAATTTGAAATGAAAAAAAAAAGAAAAAAACATTCTATTTCTTAGGAACATATCTATGAAAAGTAGCCAAATACAGATTTGTACAAAAAGAAATTCTAGGAAATAAAAAATGTCTAGTTTGAAAGATGGAAGATTCTTATGAAAGTTATTATTTCTACCATTTTTTTCTGACATTGTTTTGTAAAGTTCTAGTGAGTGATCTGAATTGTTGTGTTGAAAATATTATAAAAAGTGCATTAGAAAATATACAGCCTATTTTTTCTTTACTTTCTGGGACTTAAAACTAAAATATAAAATGGACTTTTTGTCTTAAAAAAATTAAAACTTTGATTGCTATACATAAACATAATTCTTAAATTTAAAAAGTCAAATGATCTACATTTAGTTCTTAGTTTATGCCTCTTTCAGAAAATGAAGATTGTTGAATCAGGAGTATCCTTTAGCGACCACCTCCAAGGTAGCTGCTCTTTAAAAAAAAAGGAAAAAAAAATTAGTCTTTTTAGCCATAATGCATTTCTATTCTCCACTGGCATCCGTCTAACAGAAAAAATGGTCCTTCAGCAGTCCTGCAGTTTGACACAGATACGCGTCTTGCCAGCTCCTCTTTCTGCATCGGGTTGGGAGCAGTGAAATTATCATCCCCATTTCTCAAAGCAAGAGCTCCACCATTTGTTGGCCAGCAGCAGCGCATCCTTCCACACGCTTCCAAGGGCGAGACAAGGAGAGGGAGGCCGAGGTTTGCCGAGCAGGGTGGCATTTCAGAAGCGATGCACACCCTCGTTTGCTAGCCTTGCCTTTGCAATAAACAGCGAGCTGTAGAATTCCTGCTCCCAAGATGCCCTCGCTGCAGGACAGAGTCTCATTTTTCACAGTGCTGAGGAATGGGGGTGGAAAAGTCTGAAGAAGAGGAGACGGGCGCTGGGATTTGCGCATGGCCAAGCCAGCACATGGTTCAAGAAAGATTCAACACAGTCCTTGCCTGGCACCAAGCGAGTGGAACCATGCTGTCACACAATGAGAGGCTGCTGGCACCACCGTGCCTGAGGTACCATGGGACACACATAGACCAGTACCAATGGGAATTTCCCAGTCTCATGGCATTTTGAAGATTCCTGTTTTCAGCTAGGGTAGATTTAATTTCTTCTCAGTAGCTGTTACAGTGCTATTTTGGGGGTTTGGAATGAGAATGGTGTTGATAACACACTGATGTTTTGGTTTTTTGCTAAGTCATGTTTGTCCTAAATCAAGGACTTTTTTCCTTGTCTCATGGTGAGGAGGTAAATAAATAAAAAAAGAACAACCCTAACTGAGAGGGAGCATAGCTGGGACAGATGACCTGAACTGACCCAATTTACTTTATTTTCAATTATGAAACTGCTCTTATCTCAACATACAAGTTTTACTTCCATTTTCCTCCCCATGCCACTGGGGTGGGCAGAGGGGGAAAAAAGGGTGGGTTAAGCAAGTGGCTGTGTGATGTTTTGTCTCCAGTTGGGTTTAAAACCATGACAGTTCTTTTTGGCATCCAGCGTGGGACCTGAAGGGTTGAGATAAGGACAGATCCAACCAGAGTGTGTTAAAAGAAAATTGTTATAAACATTCACTCCATTGGCTTAACAGCTGCTACTTACAATTTGGACTTATTTGCTCTCATACTCACAGCATTTTGTTTGTATTATTCCAGTTATACTTTATTTGCATTAAGGGTTCTCTGTGGTGTATTTTGTAGGATGGGCTTATGATATGACAGTGTCTCTGTTTGGGACACTAGTCTGGATTATGTATTCAGTAGTGCAAGCACCTTTGTGCTTTGGCTGTCATCTACTCAAAACAATTCATAATCACACCTTTGGTTTTTTCTCCTCAGAGAAACAACCCAGGGGGGAGACAACTTCCTATTTTTTTCTCTTCTCATTTTTTACTTCCTTGTTCTCCAGGCTAATTACTGTAGTCAAAAAGTTTAAAGATTTTCAATATCTTTTGGCTACCCTAGAAACCAAACATGTTGTTCTTGAAACGAGAACAAGGGTCTATACAGAACAAAAATTAAAAGCCAGCAGATGTTTCTGATTTTTTTTTCTTTACAAGTCCATTCAGACTTTAATAAATTGTCCAGATTGCAGAAACTTAAATCTATGAGGTTTTAAGTAGAAATTAGCACAAATATGGTGTTGCACTGTTTCCAAGGAAGAGTGAACTCAGGATGAGATCATAGAATGGCTTGAGTTGGGAGGAACCTCAAAGATCATCTAGTTCCAGCTCTCCTGCCATGAGCTAGGACACCTTTCACTAGACCAGTTTGCTCCAAGTCCCACCCACCCTGGCCCTGAATGTTTTTGGGGCTGGGGTATCCGCAGGCCCTCTGGACAACCTCTTCCAGTGGCTTACCACCCACACAGTAAACAGAATCATATAATACAAAAAGAGTCTTCCTGGGTTAGGAAATGTGACTGAGAAAATAACACACAAATGCCGGGTTAGGATTTGAGCAGTTTTCCAAAGTCCTGACAATTATTATAATTACCAAACTACAGATTTTGTGAATGAAATGGTTGCTTTTGAGACATAAGGAAGGATTTCATTCCAGAATAGAAGACCCAAAGTGCATTTCCTGCCTTTCCACAATGTTTCCAAGCCTTGTGCATCTGTATTTCAGGACCCTACTTTTATAACTTTGTACTTTAATGGAAGAGCAGGAGTTGCTGCAGTGATGTCCTCAGACAGTTCCAGCGCCAGGCACCGTCACTGCAGTCACTCAGAAATACAGAAATTTGACCAACTAATGAAACCCTGGCGTTTACCAGGCCTGAGCCACACAACAGGAGTCACAGGTTTTCATTCCCTCAGTAGCTTTTCCTGTTGTACACAAAACATACTCCTGTCCATCTTATACACTGTAGATGTGCATACAGCTCTGTGCATATTACTGTGTTAGGAGAGATATCATAATCTACTTATAGATCATGCCTTACCTCAGGTATTGCATGTTATATGCAACAGGGGATGTTATACGAGTCAATCTTCAAATAAAGATCACAAGCAACTTTGAGCCATGCCTATTTATAAAGGCCTATATTTATTTACAGGGGTAAGGGGCTGCCTGAGCCCGGCAGCACTGGTGGCTGCTGCCCCCAGGCTCCAGCTGCCTGTGGTGTGACTGAGATCATAGTGCCAAAGGAACCCCACTCTGGCCAGGATTGTGTTCTTTTCCAGGTGACAGTCTCCCTTGAGACATGAATAAATATTTAATGTATTCATTCTTCTTATGACATAATTGAAAGCATATCTGAAGCCCCATGAATGAGAGATTAAAAAAAGAGTATTGTCAAATTCAGAATAAAGCCCAAAAAATTGTGCTGCTTTTGGAAATCTGCTCCTCCTCCAGTGAGAAACTGAAGAAACTCCGAAGAATTGCACAAGCCTTTCCAAGAAAATTAATGAGAAATCTCCTACTGAACTATCTGCTCCATAATTTAAAAAATGAGAAATGCTTTCTTTGGGCATTGAGTTATGAAACAAAATTAAAATATCCATATAATCACAAAAGATTGTAATACATTACTAATTCAGAAACTTTAATAATACTCTATAAAGGAGACAAGTGTGATTAGCTTAAGAGTGCTTACAGGTTTCTAAATTTTTAAAATAATAGTAATTCCTGTGATAAGAATGGAAAAAAACTCCACATTTTAAAGGGCGTGCCAAGACTTCCTGGAATCCTGGAAAGGTTTCTAAATGCCAACAGCTTTTGAATCTCTGTGCAGACACCTAAATTGTTTTACCATTCTGGTGCAGGAAATATATAGCAATATCATCTTAGACTTCTCGTTTGGACCTTCAAGCTTAGTATTCTGCATTTTTTATACATGATGAAGATTCAGAATTGTTCTCACAACACTGGCAGGTCACTTAAACTTGCATAATATAATATCAGAACGATGCATTTATTACCATAACTTACTAATAAAAAAATCAGAATATTTCTGGAGTCAAATTTTGTTACGCTTTTTTTTTCCTCTTGGGAGAAGGAGAAGGGTGGAATGTCACACTGTGTGACAAATGAAAATGACCTGAGCCCTGGTGCTTTTATGATCTGTCAATATCTTTCTGGTAATAAGATGCCCATAACTGAACACAGCATTGCAAGAGCATGTTTTGCATCCTAAAACCACATAAAGAAAGATTATTAGCTTCCTGCTCCAATACAGGATGATAGGGTGCCTGGTGGATGCAACCCAAAACCACATTGACCTTTCTTTCACAGGCACAACATATTGGAAGCTCATGTCTAATTTGTTACTTAATATCTCTTGGGATTTTTAAAATTGGACTGGAAAAGGTGCAGGAAAAACTATGAGTCTCACTTCAGCAAATGGATGGAATTTTTATTTCAGAAAATAGTTTCCATTCTGGTTTCTCTTATCTTTTATTGCTGTTTCAAAGCAACAATTTTACAACTATAAATCCACACTGAATAACTAATTATTCCATTCCAGTGGATTACTTTATATGACCCAAATCCCAATTGCTTTGGTAATATGAGGGGAGCCTTAGAATCAAAGTTACAAGTCCAGTGCACGGAGCAGCCAGGAGCTGGCTGAACACTCGCAATAATTGCAATTATTCGCAAGATGTAAGCAGTGAGTAAATAATATTTCAGTAATCACAATTTCTATTAAGTATGCAGTTTTTTAAATCACAAATTAATTAAGGAGACAAGTAAGATAATGAAAAAGACTGTATTTTTTATAAATTTAACCAGCTGAAAGCTTTTATTCAAATGAGTGTTCATCCCTATTAACTCCTCTTGCTGAACCCTGAGTGTTCAATGACACAAGACGGTCCCCTTGTTTAATGTTAGGGGAGCTGGTGCCCTAACTTTGTGTCCCTGAAGGCAGTGTGTAATGCAGCTGGAATGCTAATGGGTGACATGTTGCAGGAAAAAGGAAGCAGGTTATCATATTTGGGACATTGACAACTCAAAGCGTTGGGTGATATTAAACAACAATAGTCACTTGACTAACATGATAGCATTAGAAAAGCCAAGTCCTGACCTGTAACTAAGATATGTCATGCTCAGAAAGTGGATTAAATTCAAGATGAAATGTCCTGAATACAAAAAGAAAACCTCCCAAACAACAAGATTCAGGGTAGGCATATAAATATGGAATGATGAACCAGTCTTATCTCTGCTGTTACAAACACATCTCTGCAATGGTCAGTCTATCTCCCTTCTCACGGGTGTCTTGTCCATACCTTCCTCTCAGGAAACAGAAAATAAAAGACACAGTTCTACAAAGTACATAAAACTGCCCGGTGCTGGTTTCAAGCATTTGTGCATAGACAAAGTAGGAGAGCAGAAGCAGAGGCAAGCCCCTGTGAGCAGCACCCAGCGTGGCAGGCGCGCGCTGGGACACAGACAGGGCAGCACAGAGCAGCTGGGAGAGCTCAGAGCTGCCACCTCCCCCGGGGGAGCAATTCCCCACTGAAGGGACTAAAGAAAGCTGTGGGAAGAACATAGCTGCAGTGACCCATCTGCACCTTGTTGTACCTGGGGATTTAGAGGTCTATGACCATCCTCTGAAAATATCACCAATGTACACGAGTCTCCTAGACACAGAAACTGCACAAGCATTAGAACATAAAAGAATATTTATTTTAGCAGAACAAAATTCCAGTTTGGGGGTTTCCTAGTATGATCTTTTTCTTTGCTTTTTTTTTTTTTTTTTTTTTTGTTGTGAGATAATTCATTGTCCCGCAGAGTCAGACTAGTGTCACTCTGTGTGTGTGTATGTGTGTGTCTTCCCTTTTACTTGGTTTTATTTTACTCTTCTAACTACATAATAAATATAAGGAAAGGAGCAGGACACAGATAATATGAGCAAAGCTCTATCAGGAACCTGTGATTTCAAGGTCTGTGCTAGTTTCACATTGCCTTAAGCTTTCATGTTTGAACAGTTAGGAACAAGAGTATCTGATCACACACTTCAGAAGAGCATTTTGGGGCTAAATCCATTGCATTCCCTAATATTTTGAGAAATCTAAAAATATACATACAAAAGTTATAATTGCTCTAGGTTAATGTACTTTATATGTATAATAAGGATACAACAGTTCCTTTTTCATGAGACAGTAGTAGATTTTAGTAGATTTTTAGTTGTTCTACAACAAAAGGTTTTACTTCATCATGGAACATACACACACCTTTTATGCTACCTATGCTAGCATTGATCCAGACTTCAACCAAACTAGCACCTGCTTCACATGTCTGTCTCATGGAGCTGAAATGCACAGCAGCAATGGCTACTTTGTACAATGACTAATTATCATTAGACCTCAATAGTCATTAATGGGAAAATAGTCAAACATATACTGTTTTCCCAGTAAAGGCAAAGAAGAACCACTGCTAAGTCTGATACTAATTAACATAGTCATATGCTTAAAAAAGAAAATCAACAATGACAAAACTGTGGTGACAGCTTGGCAGTGTCATAGGTGATACTGAGGACCAGCCAGTTGCACAGTAATCCAGATTGCTTGGCAGGATCATAAAACTCAGCACTGGCAAGTTTTTCAAATTGCCTTCTAGCATGTTCCCCACTCCCAAACCAAAATTAGGGATGCCTGTGTCACATTCATAGAATTTTGCATAGTCTGAATTTAAACACCTCCCAGGAGGGAGATTTACTGGCACACTGGGAGAATCTCTTCCACAGTTTCACCATCCTTAGGGCACAGAAGCTTCTTCTGGTGTCTCAGCTGAGTCTACTGATGGACAATTGGAATGCTGATTCCTCTGCAGTGCTCCATGTGTCTGCTATATTCCCTGTAGCCACCTTTATCTTATTTAACAGCTTCTAGCCAAGTTTAATGCTGCATTCTTTACTTCAGGCTGCCCCTCTTTGTTCAAATTTCCTCCACTGAGGACTTTTTCCAGATCTATGATCATTTCCAGTTTCTTTCTTCAGTTTTGCATTGCCCCTATGATTTCAAACTGTGCCTGCCTTCATAGTCCTCTCCTCCTCACGCCTTCTTCCATGCCCACAGATATATTCTTTATCCCATACTCTAGGTCTCACTTGTAAAAATACTGAGCAGTTGGAGACACAAAGTGGACCCTGTCTGTTTTGACAGTGCTATCAGTTGTAAAAAATCTTTGAGCACACTTTTCCAAAGAATTTCCAAACTACAGTTTGTCCAGACTGTGCTTCCCTATCTCAGCTGTCATTGTATGACACGAGGCAGCAACCAATGCCACCGACTGCTGCTCATCTGTGCAAGAGATTTCTCATCTTGCTGAAGAAATGTAGCAAATTGCCACAAATTCTTTCTGACAAATCTAGACTGTTTGTAACTCATTTTATTGCTTTAATAGGGGGGTTCACAGGTATTAGTACCAATGTTTTTTTCTGTAATTCATTGCAGAAATTACAGCTGGGGGGGGGGGGGGGGTGGAGCTGGAGTCTGGCCTGGGCCCTGAGCAGGTTGGGAGAGCTGCAGGGGGCTGAGCAGGGACAGTCAGGGCTGGCTGTGCTCTCATGTCCCTGACAGTTTCCTTACTTTGTTTGACATCAGGGAAAATCTTATTATTTGGCCACATCGGTCTCTTCTCCAAGGTAAGCAACAGGACAAAACAAAAGGAACTCAAATTACATCAGGGGAGGTTTAGATTGCATATTAGGAAAATTTCTTCACTGAAAGACTTGTCAAGCACTGAAGCAGGCTGCCCAGGGAAGTGGTTAAATCACCATGACTGGAAGTACTCAAAAAGCATTTGATTAGGCACATTTTAAGTGAATTCATACTGCAGCAAGTCACTCCAGAGCAGCTAAGTATGGTAGTGAGTAATTGTTTCTTTGGTAACTGCAGCAAACAACCTTATGCCTAATAAATCTAAGAGAACAGAAAAAGTCAGTGCTCAGTTACAGCCAGAGATTAGCCCTCACTCCAGAGGCACCACATCCTGCCCAGTTGCCCAGATCCAGCCCTGCTCCCCAGCTCAGTCATGCTGGGCTCTGTCATTTGGTCATGATTTATTTACCCAGAGTGTTAAGTTGTCCTGGCAGTTCCACAAGAACTTGTAATGGATATGTAGCTGGCAGAGGGCATGTGTACACAGCACAGCACAGAGCATTGTCAGAGATACCCATCTGGCTGGGAGGGAGCCAGCACACCTATGTGGAACAGCAGAGCTCTCTGCAAAAATACAAACCTGAATTCCCTGGCCACATTCAAGCACAGAAGCGAATTAGCTCAGCTCAGCACTGCACATGCACACCTCACATCTCCCAGCCAAGCAGGATCAGAGCCAGCAAAGAGATCTCTGTGTTGATCTCTGCTGTGCAAGGCTGGCATTCCCCACAGAGGTGGCTGTGCTGCCTTCTCCTCCTGGTGGCAAAACCAGCTCTTCCCTCAGCATCTTCTGTACAGCAAATGCAGGAATACCATCTGCTCTTTCCTCCTCTTGTTCTTACTGAGCACTGGCTACAACCAAGATGACCTTTGTCAGAAAATACTTATCATACTATTTATGTCTTGAATTGTTGACATACCTTGTCAAACAATGGATTTACGTCCTGCCTAGTTGATGTATGAAGTCCAAACCTGATTTATAAGTCACGCCTCTTTGCTACTGCATTCATTTAAGGGTCACTGAGCTGATTTATGGCTTGAGATTTGGAATGATAAATCTCAACTGCATTCTGCATTTCCTGTAACTGATTTTTAATCCAGCACTTTTCACTTCCATTATAATCTTTGCTCTTCTAACTTGCCTGTACAAATAGTGAAAAGGTGCCCTGTTTAACAAGCTAGAGCTCCAGGGAATACTTTGCAATGCTCGGGCACCTTTAGCACCACCAGGCTCATCAGGCCAGGGAAAACTATTCTAGTCCCTGTATAACCACACCACACACAATCCCATGAACCATTCTGCAGCCTAACTCAAACTAACACCTTTGAGGCTGGTGTGGTCTGAACCACAGTTTTTATAGGTCTCTGTGCCTGACAATGCAAACAGCCAGCATCCATTCATAAGGGCTCGATACACCTACTCTCAGATTTGGTATTATACAACAAAAAGGCTATGAAACCAGGAGAGCATGGGCTGGCAGGGTAGATTGGGCTGAGTGCTGAGAGTCCAGCAAAGCAGGTCTCACAGGGGAAGGCTATCAAGCCCAGCTGGGCACAGGGGAAGAGTATTAACAGAACTCCAAAAAGATGGCAAGGTGCTAAATGCGGGAGTTTTCCACAAGAAGGGGGTCAGACAACTAATACTGCCTATACAGCACACTTCAAACATTAAAAGTGTGAATTACCATCTGCATATTTTGGCTGGTCCTTCTGTTTATGAGTATCTCATGCTCTTAGCAGAGATGGAATAGGTAGTAAAGTTAAAGAGAAGATAGAAAAAGGAGTGCTTGCTGCCAACTCGGGTGCAGTTATCTTCCCTAAATTTTCTTTTTAAAACAGATGTAGAGTTCAGCATGTTACTGGAGGTGACAGCCTCTCATTGGTTTTGATAGTACAGTATCTCTTGGGAATTAGGTTAGGAAACCCAGACATGTATTTGTATATGATTATTTGTACATTATTGCTACATATAATAACAGAGATTTCTTCTGCTGTTGTACCATGAGTCTCTATACTGGTCAGATATGTTCTTTCAGGAAAAATAGCTTGTGTCACTAATTTGTGGCTTTGTCAACTATAATTCAGAAAAATATGGTAGATTTTAACACCTGCAGATTACAAAATCCGGTTCAACTACAATAGAAAAGGAAACCTCATGTTCATAGAAAAGGAAACCTCTCTCACTGGTTCCAGTAACAACTGAGTGTTTCTTCATACAAAGCAATAAAAATGTAAACACAGATGAGAGTTGCCAGAGTCCTACGGGTAGGTGCCTACGCCCTGTTCCCTTAGCTCTCTCTGTACTTGGCACATCACAGGGCCCACAGCTATCCTCTTCTTACAGCAGGTGTTGTGACTCAGTCCTGGGGATTGACCCAGCACAGTAAGCCAAGTCACAAAAAAGTTTTTAAAGAAGAATGTATATTCACCTTTTTCTTTTGATCCTGTGACTAAATCAGACGTAGGGGTACTGACCAAAAAATAAGAAGGGTCAAAGGCATCTGTTCCAAAAGCAAAATGATTGCTGAAAGACCATTATTGTCACCACTTACATTGTGACTGACATTTCCATTCCTGCTGGGCATTTCTGTGAAGGCTTAATTAATGTGTGGAGTGTCCTAAGTTCAGAAATGAGACAGGTTGCGTGTCACACATAACAGCATTCTATATGTCTCTGTGATGCACATAAAAAAATAAGCAAGTTGTTTTAAGAGTACTGCAGGACCAAAAGAAAAGCTGCAGAAGTTGCTCCAGGGCCATACTGAAACTTTTCAGCAGAAACCAACCAGTGCATTCAAAGGTGGACAGAGGAAT
Organism: Calcarius lapponicus; assembly: GCA_039654755.1. Lineage (NCBI taxonomy): Eukaryota > Metazoa > Chordata > Aves > Passeriformes > Fringillidae > Calcarius > Calcarius lapponicus. The sequence goes on along the minus strand of CM077464.1, from coordinate 92,058,621 downwards.
CAAGGGACTTCAATACACATAAAGCCTGAGTGTGTGGCATGTTTGCATGAGGGAGTCCTCACCTAAGGCAAACATCTTTTTAACATCTTTATGGATTATTTGGACAGGGCAATTGAGTAAATTCACAGATTAAACAAAGCTGGGTGGGAGTGTTGAAGTGTTGAAGGTAGAAGGTCTCCACAGACAGATCTTAACAAACTAAGGATGGGCTGAGGAAAATGGCATGAGGTTCAATAAAGTAAAATGCCAGGTCCTGCACTTTGGTCACAACAGCCCCTGGCAGCACTACAGGTTGCAGGAAGAGCAGCTTAAGAACTGCTCAGCAGAAAAGGACTTGCAGGTGCTGGTTAACAGCCAGCTGGATATGAGCCAGATGGGAAGCCAAGAAGGCCAATGGCATCCTGGCCTGTATCAAGAATAGTGGGGCCAGCAGGACCAGGGGAGAGATCTTGCCCCTGTACTCAGCACTGATGAGGCCACACCTTGAGTACCATGTCCAGTTTTGGCCCCTCACTTCAAAAAGGACCCTGAGGCACTGAACTGTGTTCAGAGAAGGGCAGCTGAGAGGATGAAGGGTCTGGAAAACATGTCTTATGAGGGAACTGAGCTGAGGGAGCCAGGATTAGTCTGGAGAAAAGGAGGATCAAGGGGGAGCTCATTGCCCTCTCTAACTACCTGAAAGGAGGTTGAAGTGGGGGGCCATGCTCTTCTGCCATGTCTCAAGAGGAAGGATGACAGAAAATGGCATTAAGTTGCACCAGTGGAGGTTCAGATTAGATTTAAAAAAAATGTTTTGTGGACAGAGTGGTTAGGCATTGGAGTAGGTTGCCCAGGAAGGCTGTGGAATCACTGTCTTGGGAAGTATCCAAAAGGCATCTGGATGTGGCATTTGGGGATATAATTTATGGTGCTGCTATGTTGGCAGCTGGACTAGATGATCTTGAAGATCTCTTCCAACCCTGATGATTCTGTGATTCTGTAATTGCCAAGGAGGGGATTTCCAGACTAGAGGAAGAAGAGATAAAGCAGAAGCAGCACAGACTTGGGCAATTCCCTTGATTGCAGCAAACACAATATTTTCTAGTTCTGTTTCTGCAACAGTGTTTGGGAATTTTTCTGGTAGGTATTGACAAAAGTCTGAATGGTTTGAATGAGAAAGGGATTTTAAAGAAATCTTCCTCTCATTCATTTCTCAGCTACCATTTCAGATTTATTTTATTTAGGTGCAGATGGCAGTACTTGTAGGTGAGGAATGGTACAGACATCAGATTAAGGGTTGTGAGAGGCTTGTGACTTACTGAAGCAGATGTCTAAAGTCTTTTAAGAGTAGTTATTCTGTCAGAATAAATGTATTCTTTAATAATCACATTAATAAATGTTATTATCTACTCTCTATTTATACAATCACAGTTTGAGAAGTTCCAAGTAGAACTTAAGGGTTGTTGTTCTCTGGGAAACATACATTTGCATGGATCTAAGATTTTTTTAAAGAAAACATTATCCAACATGCTGTTTAGTTACAAATAGTGCTGAGAAGGTGCTTGTGGTTGAATAAATCCAGCTGCAAACAACAAAAGTTTGCAAAACAAACTTTTTCTTCTTCGGACAGCTACCTGCAAGGACTTTTTTTGGGTGTCACCCTGATACAGAGGGGAAAAAATAGAGTGTTAAGGTAATTTCCTCTGTCTCTAAAAATTCATCAGAGGAAAAGCGGGAAACAGATGTTTAAAAACCAATAAATTGCAGCCAGTAATATTTTCAAAACCAATAATTTAAAATAACTCCTTGCATCTATTCAGGGCTACTTGCAGCTGCTATGACCTACAGGCAGGTTAGCTCTTCTCTCAGATTTGTGACAACCAGCAGAAGGAAAATGGATTATCTCTATGCTTTGACACAATTTTTTTCTGCTATATAGACATGCCTCAGAAATAAAATTGTTCGAGGTGTTCTGCTGAAGGCATTTAACTCTCAGTATCCAGAGACAATGGCTGCTTGCACTACTGAATGTTGCTGCTTGGAATTTTAGGTGTTGGTCACCAGAGCAGAGAAATGGACACACTCTCTGCAACACTCAGTTCATTTCCTTGGCAAACCAAGGTTAGTGTCCTTGTTTGGAGATACTTCATCCTCTTGTGTGAATCCAGCAGGGTGCAAACTGTTGGCAGTTATACCAATCTCCAGCCTAGCTTTTGAGTTTGCTTGCCTGCTAAACCTGGAAGATCTCAGTTAAAATATTTTTCTTCACTGCTGGCTGACAAGATCACAGCAGCCCTTCCTATCTACTGGCTGTAGAATGAGGTGATAATTAAAGAAACTGAAGCACTAATGTTTGCCATGGAAGTTGCATTATTAGCCATAATGACACTTGTACTTCCCGAGAAGGCACCTGAACCTCTGAAAGTTAGAAAACAGCGCAGACAGTGCTGCCAGACTGGGAATTCCTATTTTCAAGGTAAGAAATGGACAAGCACTTAGCTTTTCCTTGTTCCATGTGCAAATCCTTTTCTCTGCAGGTCCCAAGCTGTTTTCACTCACCTGTCCTACCCAGATGGGCAGTGTTGCTTTGCAGTTTCACCCAGTGCCGTCTGTGGGTGTTTGCCCTGCTCAGTACTGATGGTGGGACTGAACCAACCAAAGCCTTGAGGTACAACTGCTCCACATAACTCTGAAGGGAGCAAACCAGAAGATACCATCTGCCTCCAGCTTTTAAAGTAGGATTTATTAGAACTCAGCATATTAGTGCAGAGTAACTTGTCAGGCAGAAAAATCTTATTAAGTGAATGACGTAAATTCACAAATATTTAAACAGGTCTCTTGTTCCCTGAAGCATTGTAGGGAAGATCCCTCTCTCCACCCCGCTTCCTGCCTCACCCTGCCCCTCTGTCCACCTGCTCTGCCCTCGGGGCAGAAGCCATCTCCCCTCCTTGTTTAACAGAACTGCCACGGGCAGCCCAGGCTGCCCCAAACTGCCCCATACAGCAGCAACACAAGCCAAACAACAAATGCTCTGAGTAGCAACGTGGTCCTCATCCTCTCAGTGACACCTCACTGTTAGCTGACATTTTTATAAGTAAGACCTGTCCTCTCTGGAACATAAATATTCCCAAGGCTGGATTCAAGGAGGACTGAAAGCAACATTTCCAACCTTGAACCTCCTCCTCCTCCAGCAATCCTGTAAGTTCACCAGGGTCTTGCTTCAGTAAAATCAATCTGCCTCAGTGAAAGTCTAAGGTGCCAGCAGCAGGACAAGAAACCTCGGGGGCAGAGCCTGCACAGGCTGTGCCCAACTCCTGAAGAAGCACATCTCCAAGGGACTGCTCAGTGCCATACACATTTTTTTCCAATCAGATCAAAATGTTGCTTGGTTTTTCACCAAGCATAGCACCAGGATGCTTTTCTAACTTCTCAGTAGACCACTAAAGGACATGTTCAGCACTTAGTTCAGTTACTAAATTCTTTCATATATCAGATGGCTTATCTGCAGGTATCTCCTGTTCAGTTTCCAATTTCTTGCTCAGTGCCAGACTTAGATAAACCTTTCCACTCATCATTGTTGATGTTAAAAGGTTAAGTCTTTAGCTCATATCAGCCTGCTGACTGCTTGCCATCTGACTTAACGTGGCCACTGACATGGGGGCTTTAAATCCACAATGTGTTTGCAGCCTGTAAACCGTGGTTAAGCTGACATATTGGTCTTCCAACAACCAAGAATTCATTGGGAGGAAATTCCACTGTTATTTAGTACGTGTGCATATCTGCAATGACAAGTTCTTCTTTAACAAGTAACAACCCATTTTTTTTAAATGCACAAATCAGAAGGTTTGTGACAGAGACTCTGTACCAAAGAATAAGGCGATAGTGATGAGTCGTCCCAGAGACAAATAAACCAGATTTGCTATACGTGAACATGTGCAACTTCTCCTGAATGGCTTCCACGTCCTGTACTGTACAGGTCAGAAGTACAAGAGAGCTGAAAAGTAACAGTAACTTTACAGTAACTGTAAATTGGGCATTTTCCAACCTGTGCACAGCAAGCCAGAACTATACTTCTAATCATTTTGGCATGTGAATTTATTGATTTACCCTGACAACCTACATTTCCCTGGGGAATGCAAGCTAGGAAAAATTCTTTTTGTACCACTTCTTGTCTCTGCCAAGTCTGAGCTCAATCTGGTAAGAAAAAAAAAAGCACCGAAGTTCATCAGCAGTGTAGAAGTTCTCATCATGTGTCTCCATCTGCACGAGTCTGTGGTCTCACAACTGCAAGAATTTGGGCAATGCTTGGGCATTTGTTCTGTATTGGGAGACTGAGTGAGTAGGTGTGTGTGCTTATGTGTGGTGGCTACCTGGCTGACCATCTAGGTCTGTCTGGGAAGGGAGGGATTTTTCAATAGGCTTTCTGATGAGCAAAAACCCGAGGGATGATGTAGCTGTGTGGAAGTGTTCTTGCAGTGATTCAGGGTTTTCATGGTATAGGAAGTTACATCAAAGCCTTCTTCATTCCTGGGTGGGCATGAGTGGGGATGGATGGGGAGAATTGGTCTTCTGCAAGAGTGGACAAAGTGTTGACAAAGAACACGTATATTCTGCACGAGGCACCAAAGAACCAGTGCCCTGGCGCAAACCAAGTAGCAAAACATGCCAGAATAAGGAGCACCTAGCCGCTTGGGGAGCAACACACAGTTAGGGGGAATACAGCTTCACTGAGCTGTGGGTCAGGACCATGAAAAAAATTCTAATGACTAAAACAAGTGACACAGGTAACACCACCACAGTCTAGATGAAGAGATTTGGTTCTATCACCCAGCCACAAGGCTGCAAAGTCTTTCATAAGAAAATATACCTTTCATAAGAAAATTACCTCAGACAGTAAGACTCTGCCTGAAACACCTTGTTTTCTCTTTTAGGGTATGAGGGATCACATGTATATTTATGGATATGAAAGATCAGGTGCTATCTTTCAAATACAAGTCCTTTCTGGGGTAGGGAAGTGTAGATTATAGATCACTCTTGAACTGTTATTTCTGGGTCTGGAAAAATAATCTACCCAAGGAAAACAAGTCTCACAAGACAGGAAGTAAAGAAGAGAAAAACCTTACTTCAAGAGGTGGTGTAGGTAGTGCTGCAAAAGAAGATGGGGAATGTGTGGATCTGAAGGGGGTCTTAGAAAGTGACTCAAAAGAAAAATTCTTTTCCTAGAAAAAGTAGACACCATACAGAATTTATCTGGGAAAAGGATGTGTTTCTATCACTGCACTGGATAATCATCTGTCTTTGTTCATTACTGTTAAGTAGGGGAGAATGAACTGGCAACTAATAACGCATTTAATGCCTGAAACTTGATCAAGCAAGAGAGTTAATCCCAAGGTAAAATTTAATAATAACCTTTTTCCCCAAAAATCTGAATGAAAGTGCTTGATCAGACTCTGAGTATATGTAGGAGTATATTTTCAAACAATTGTTTGGAGATCTGGGAAGCTTGGTTGCCATGCTCTTAATGCAGGGAAAATAGCAGATTCATAAGGAAACCCTGGAGCAAAACAGTTAATAATGTCGTGTAAACATTTTCCATGCAGAGGTCACACATAACTGACACACAGCACTGCCGATTTGATAAAACACTTTTGTAGACTAAAACAACATAAGCCAGCCTGTCACTCATTTGAGCCTTAGCCTCAAGGCTTATTTAAGATATAGAAATGAAAACTAAGTGTGCTTTTTTGATACTCTCTCCTGTTTCTCTTCCACTGGTGCTGGAATGACCAGTAGGAGTTCAGTACATGTTGGAGGAAATTGTGGTGCCTATTGGTGAATGACACTGCTATTTGTACTCTATGCCCTACATGACCCAATCAATTCTTTGTTGCAATAAACACCACTGCCTGGCTAAAAAACTTAACCTCAGAAATACTGAACCCAAAACAAATGTCATTTGAACTAAATTGGCTTTTTTTTGTTTGTTCGTTCATTAAAATTGTTCATTGTTTCCATTTCCTGAAGCAAAGGGCAATAGAAGCAGAGATGCTGCTAAACATAATACTTGATGATTTTATATTGAAACATCAGTGCTTGGCTACACCCATACATCTTAATTGTGCTGCTGTACTCAAACATTCAAATTAACTTGTGCTGCTGTACTCAAAACATTCAAATTAACAATTACTACCAGGAATTCATAAATATTAAACTTTACTAAAAAGCCTATCTTTTATGTTTGTATTTATTGTGTTGCTACCTATCAGGCACTCTACAACAGCTCAGGATTTAGAACTCAAGAGTTTGCACCTGAACTTAGAATTTTGATTGATTTGACAGCAGACTACTCCTGTCTCCTCATGTCTCTTGTAAAAAAGACCTGTTCTGTGAGGAAAATATTGTGCCATTGAAATTAGCTATCTGACTGAAGAGTTTCTTTGCTGTGACTGTTATAATCAGCTTCTCAGGATACCTTTTCTGATTCAACATTATGACAGAGATAATAAAATATGACTAAACTTGAATGTGGCTGAGACTTAAACAAGAGTATTTTTCTTACTTTTTGCTGTCATAGGAATCTAAAAAGGTTGAGAACTCTCCCCCTGATATCATCGTGCAGACTAGTTGTCTAACCTACATCCATGAAGAAAGCCACAGAGATGGCTGACTGCCTTGTGAGCAAAATAAATATTTTGTCAGCCTCCTCCAGCTGTCTGAAGGACCATGAGCCCAAAAGACAATGTCAGGTGTCAGTTCTAGAAGGCTAAAAAAGTGCCAAAACCTTCCCAGGGAGAATAAAGCATATAATGAAAACTGTTAGAAAAATATAGCTGTAGCTGGGTAATGCACAGAACCCATAATTCTGTGGGACTAATTCTGGAATAGCAGCAGTACTCCCAGGCACACAAGAGGGATGGGCAAGGGCTGCTTACACTAACACCACTAAGAAGGGAGCGATGCCTACACCAGAAAAAGACTCTTATAAGGTTGCTGTAAGTTGAGTCAACTCCCTCTCCAGATGAACACTCAGCAATATTTGTGTCAGTGAAGGAAATCCCATCACTGGACTGAGAGAAATACCCTGAACATTTGACAGAGTTAGTGAAAATATTAGATTACATTGGTGCAGATGAAATAGTCTCTGCAAAGAGGAGGTATGTGCCATAAATGGCATGCACAAAGAATTTGTTTTTTTGGTGAAAGCTTCTAGAGAAAGTGTCTTTGTATGCTATATCAGGAGACTGTTGATTCCAAATACAATTTTTTTATTGTATGTTTCAATCTGTGCTAATTTTGCCTTGTCATCTGTTGCATTACATCATAAGGACTTTCATAATTTATTCAATGAAAATTAAGAGCAATGAGCAAGCGGGCTCCATTGTAGAGCTCGGTGATTCTCAGAAAGAAACATCATTAAAAAATCTTGAAAAACGAGAAAATTGGTGCTAATGTATTTTGAAAAAGATGGCAGTCACTGAAAGACAAAGTCTGGATAAACAACTTTTCTTTATAGACATAATGTTTTATCTCAAATAGACATTATATTGCTCTTATGGTCAAAGGACATTAGAACGGCAAGATATGTAATCATCATTCTTTGCTAGACCAACTGATACTTGAGAAAAAAGTTAGTTTTTTGGGCACAGATGCTCCTGTGTACATAAAACCTTGTCTTTATTTTCCACTGCTTGATAGCAATGCGAATATATGAAAAACACAACAATGCAGTTTCTTCAGTTTTAGGCTCTTTGAAATCTGTATGTGAAAAGTTTCAGGCCAAAAAAAAAAAAAAAAAAAAAAAGGAGGAGGAGGCCTTTTTTGCCATCCTTATAACTGCTACAAACATTGTGATTTACTCCAGGTTGTTAGTTCATTTTGATCTTGGGGGTAAATCCAAGTGAGTGGCCTGAATCCACTTTGGAACAGGATTTGACAGCATTGTGAAAATTTGTCATGACAATGGATTAGCCTTCACTTTGGCATGCATGATGAAATCATATTTGTGTTGTGCATAGAGCAGTGCAATTTTGAGTGGGGACTTCCTTACAAAAAGATAGAATCCCACATTCACAAATTTTATATATTGGTGACTCCCTTTAGGGTGAACAAATCTGATTTCAGGGACTGATGACTTTTTCTGACAAAAAGGACAGAGAAATTAGCCTTAGACTCCATTGCAACACATTGATTTTGTCCAATTTCAATCTGCATTGAATTTCATTATATTTTTACTAGTACTAGCATTAACTATAAAAACAAGCTTTGTCCCAAAAGATTTCTGTTTAGTAATGCACATAATTTTAAGTAAAAAATCGCTACAGAAGTCATTATTCACATTAGACTGGTAGTAAAGTCATCAAATGATGGTTGTCCAAACATAATTACTAATGAGGACTTGTTGATAATAAGCGTTTTCCTGATAAACTCTCTCAGGGATCAGCTGCCAGGATAATGTTCCTCAATACTCCCATGTCAGCTCTGAAGGAAAATACAGGTGATTATAACTGGGCAGGGAGCTCAAAGATCAACCAGCAGTGAAAAGGAGCTGTCATTTACCCAGTGGGGACAATTGCTGGGTCAAAGGGTGGGACAAGGAGAAAAGGGCTGTGTTTGAGCTGGGAATGTGTTTTCCAGCTCTGGATTTGTGTGTATCTTTTAGCCTTGATCATGTATGTGTCTGCTTGGAGCTCTCCCAAGCAGTTGGCCAGGACAGATTTCTTGGCTTCCTCCTTCAGCAGTCACCCTCATGGTCAGCCTGGAGGAATGGTGTGGGCAACAAGGAGAAGGGTGGCAGCCTTGAGAGTGGCTCTGGGTATGCACCAAAGGATGGGCTGAAGGAAATAAAGCTGCTCCTGAGGATGTGAAACACTGATGACGTTTTTTCCTCTTCATTGTCACTCCCATCTCAACCTCAAGGCTCAACATTTCTAAAATTAGCAACACTTTTCCTTGCTGGTGGTCTCAAATCTCAAAGGAGGGTGTATGAAGAGGACAGAGACTGTTCCAACACCCTCACAAGGGGAAGTGGAGGGGCAGGTGCTGATCTATTCACTCTTGTGACCAGTGACAGGACTCAGTTTGGATGTCAGGAAAAGGTTCTTCACCCAGAGGGTGTTCGGGCACTGGAACAGGCTCCCCAGGGGAGTGGTCACAGCACCAGCCTGACAGAGTTCAAGAAGTATTTGGACACTGCTCTTAAGCACATGGTGTGACACTTGGGGTGTCCTGTGCAGGGCCAGGAGTTGGACTCGATGCACCTGATGGGTCCCTTCCAACTCAGCATATTCTGTGATTTTAGTAAGAATTTAAGGCAGAACTATCAGTAATGAAATGATGTCAAAACAGCAACACTCAAGTGCACCTTGAAAGAATAATGAGCCTTTTAAATCTTAGCTGGTAATCTTATAGCATATTGTGGCTACATCGCAGTGATTTAAAACATTAGAAATATATGTAATTATACTATACAAAGTTAACTATATATTTCTTAAAGTTTAAAAAAAAACTAACAAAACAAGCAAAACCAAAAAACCCCACACATTAAAAAAAAACCAAAAAAACCAAAAAACCCCCAAAAAAGTCCAAAAAAACAAAACAAACAAAAAAAAAAAAAAACCAAAAAAACAACAACAAAAAACCCAAATCAAAACCCACCAAAATATTGCAATATTTTAAATAGGGCCTGTTTTAATGTAATTTTATATTATGTTTTGGGAAAAAAAAAAAAGTTATTTTTACTCTTGCAAATGATTAAATTCTACAATGGTTTTCCAGAAAAAAAGCCTGTAAACAAATAAAAGTTCACAGTTAAAAAAACCAAATATTTTAAAGCAACAATGAAAGTAGATAAAGTATAAGTTTTTGTTCGTTGTTGATAATCATCAAAGATCTCCACTTTGCACAAAATCATTTGGTATCAGGGAATGGGGCTCTGAGGAGCAATTGAAATCAAGTATGCTTCACTAACAGCAATTAACAGCATGCAAGCTGTAGTAGCTGCTGCAGTGAAACAGGGTTAAGCAAAATGAAGGAACTCACTGCATTACTTTGAGAAAGATTCCACCTTCTTTTAAGGTTGATGTAAATCTGTGATTACTTCTGTCACTTTTGTAAAGTCACTATGGCCACTAAAGGCCAACATCTTTTATCAGAATTCATATCTCATGTATATTAATCTAATGCTCATTTTCAGAATTACTAATATCAAAGCAATATAACGGACTGTATACAAGAAGGTTTGTGCATGTGACTGTTCCTTGTATTGTTTTTCCCCTGTATAAATGAAAGCTAAAATCTACAGAAAGGGATTTTTTGCAGCCACTTATTTACATTCGTTAATAAATGTCTCTCAATCCCAAAAACCTCTTTATTTCTGAGAAAACACAAGGTCGGACATCCAATGGAAAATTGTTGGAACAGGATAAACATTTAATTATGTAATTTTGAAACTCCAAGAGAATCAGTAAAGCTATAATTTGTCACGTTATTTTGGTTTTGAATACTTCACACTGAACGGTCTGATCATATAAATGCATGTTGACTCTCATGTTAACGGCATTTTTTCTTTTGAGGAAAAAAGGACAGATTTTCTCTCTAGACATTGGAGGGTGGAAATTTTTCTGTGGAACCAATACTGCTTTAGCAAAACCCACCACTTTACAAAACACTGCAGGAGACTCTACTGTGAACTAGTTTTGTTTGTCAAAAGACTAAAGTATTTCCATCTGCCTTCAGCCAGTGAGAAGCTATCCTAGGAATTATTTTATAGGAGACTGAATTGGAAATGATAGAACTGTTTGCTAAGGAACATATAACCTATAATTGATTTTACTCCCCTCAGTTTGAATAATACTTTCCTTTATCTAAAATGCATGAGCACATTTACATCTGTGGCTCATTTTGGCACAAAACTACATTAAAATTTCTCTCTGAAAATGAGCTGGAGTCTGCCTACATTGTTTACTGTCTTATCCTCCTTCTTCAAATATTAAATCAGTACCACAATCAATTTCAAACTATTAAGTTATAGACTTGGGTATTCTTGATGGATTGTTAGGTCATCCTGCTCAAAAGTGGCACACAAAAACCAAAAAATAAATAGATATGATAAATAAACAAGTCGCGATATAGTTATGCAAATATGCTGGTGGGAGATGTGCTCAGTTAGCCATTTTCCATAGGCTTTTTCAAATTTGTAATCATGGCTGACATATACAAGTCATAGAAAACTGTAATGAAGATTATAATCTGAATAATATTTACTAGTTTATAGATTACTTTTTTTTTTTAGCATTTTGGAATAATTACTGATCCAACATGTTTTTGAAGGTTCACATTTGGCACATGAAAGACCTGACCTCACTATAATGAAAAACTGTTTTTTCTTAGAAAAAGGAACTGCGTGCAATCCCCTTGAGTTCCCAGCCTTACCCAAAAAAGAAGATGCATGAAGTTCATTTGAGGAGAGAAGAATGATGTTACTGTGTCCTGTACTGCTTGCAGATCCTGTTTCTTACATACTGTGCTCCTACATGCTGATGATGATTTGGGTTACTCTAACAAATAAATGAATTAATACAAGTTAATGGGGGGGAGGGAAGAAGGAAAAAAAACCCAAAGAAACCCACAAAAATAAACCCACCAAACCCCAAACACATGAGTTCTAAGTGTACTAAGGTTCTCAATAAAACATTACATGTCTTGACTGAATGGTCCTGCTCAGAGCCCTGAATGGACAAACACCATCACAGAGCAGTGGGTCCAGTACAGCCATGAGCTGCATCTGCAGCATGTATGGAAGTACTGAACCTTGCAGAAAAGGTGACTTGTTTGTGCTGGTGCCAAAAAAGACCAGGGAGATCTGTTACCTGTGAGCAAGAGACCTCAAACTAAATTGACAGCAGAAAACATTTTATAAGATATTCTTAAAATGGATAGTAAAGAATCACAAGGACCACACTTCCTTCTAATCAAAGAAACGCAGTGAAAGTATTGCTCTGTCGTTTGTAGGGCATGTGCAGATGCTTCAAAAGGGTTCAAAAAATATTCATGAACTGCAAAAAATGCCTCTAAGAATAGAGAGAGAAAGACTTTAAGACCTCAATCACTTTAACATAACAAACAGAAGATGGAGAGGCGATTACACAGTATAATCATCTCTATGAGGGAAAAATACTAATACAAGAAATAAGAAGTTTTTGAAACCAGCAGTGTAAAGTGCAACTTTCAACAAGTTTGAAAGCTAAAACTTGTCATCCCCATTATTAAACAGGCAAAATATTTTAAAGGGGAGAGTAGTTTACCTCTGAAAAATGGCAATAGAGGAAGTAGCTGATTATCCATCTCTCGTGGTCTTCAAATTAACTATTCAAATTAACCATATCTCGGGCTGCATCAAAAGTAGCATGGCCAGCAGGGGAAGGGAGGTGATATTCCCCCCTATTCCATTCTGCTGGGATCCAACCTGAAGTAGGGAGTCCAGCTCTGGGACCCTTAGCAGAGCAAAGACATGGACCTCTTGGAGTGAGTCCAGAGGAGGGTCATGAAGATGACCAGAGGGCTGGAAAACCCCTGTGATGGAATCAGGCTGGGGCTATTCAACCTGGAGAAGGGAAGGCTTTGGGGAGACCTTATAGAACCTTTCAGTACCTATAGGTGACCTGCAAGAAAGCTGGAGACAGGGTTTTTGCAGGGGCATGGACTGATAGAACAAGAGGGAATGGCTTTATGCTGGAAGGTTAAAGATTAGATATAAGGAAAAAAATTATTTACTCTGAGGGTTGTAAAGCACTGGCTTAGGTTGCCCAGAGAAGCTGTGGATGCCCCATCCCTGGAAGTGTTGGGGGTCAGGCTGGATGGAGCTTTGAGCAACCTCTTGCAGTGGAAGGTGTCCCTGCCCATGGCAGGGAGGCTGGAACTGAATGACCTTTAAAGTCCCTTCTAATCCAAACCCTTCTACAGTTCTATCCTGCACTGAATCACAAAAGAAGTGCAGCTTCCTAATGAAGTAATTATAAGGAAACTGTCTACAGGTACAAAACAGGCTTCTTCTTGTAATATCACTCTGGGAAATGACCAGACTGTTTCAGGTGAAAATCAAACATGCACAAACACAGAATCAGCTTGAAGCAGGCTCCTTAAAGGGAAAGGTTTGCAAGGCTGTAGACAAATTAAATTAAGCCTTAATTATAAGCAGTAGTAAGACTTCATTTTTTTCAAACAACCTTTGTGTCTGCCTGGCCTTCTGTATGGAAGGTTAGGCAAAAACAACCTTCATATCTCAGTACTAAGCAAAATTATTAACAGTATCTAATCATTGCTAAAGCGATTGCTTTCAAATATACACAGAATTAGTGTAGCTTATAGTCATATTCAAACATATTTCTATTTCTGCTTGATTAAAATTTTAAAAAAAAGGAATATTTAAATTAAAGAAAACATTTGGTTTTTCATGAGGACACTAACCTTTTAAAAATGCCACATAGCATTAAGAAAACTATCTGCTGTGTTTCTTAGGCCAAAAACATTCTGAAAGATGCAATAATAGAGATTGAGAACATATTTTTAAATAGTAAAAATACACTTGGTTTTGAGAGCTCACAAGTTTTGGAAAACTTTTTTTTCAAAATTTATTCATCAGTTTAGTACAGAGGTAAAGTGCACAGTAGCCTTTACCTATAAAATACAGAAATAGTCCTTAACCATGCCAAACATACCCACATGCAGTTAGAAATGTGCACTCCTACACATGGATAACATGCAAGTAACAGAGTTTGGCTTCATGCTTGCAAATTGCATTTTTTCTTCCCTTCCCTCCCCTAAAATTCAACTGTTGTAATGAAAGCCTTATTAGATTTTCTACTTATTATTAACCTGGAGACCCTCCAGCCTCCTCCCTACTCTCTTTCTTATTCGTTTTTAAACTTCTGACCCGATGCAATCTGCCTGCAGGGGCAAATACAGTTATCTCCTTCTAAATTAAAATTGTAACTCATTTGGTACAGTTTACACAAGGCCTCAGCTTTGACACATGCAATTACTATGAACATAGGAGGAACATGATTGCTGAGAGCCACCAGAAATAGAGTTTAATCAGAAAACATGGAGTTGTTCCAACAGATTTGTAATTTCACCACTTGCTATTCTTTAATGTTCCTGAGTGTTCAGATAATTAGATACACTTTTTTTTGCTTCCCAAGAGGCCAGTGAAAGCAAAATTCCTTCTTTTACATTAACAAGATGAAATTATAATACACAAAATCTATAACTTTTCTGTTGAAATGACAAATTCATACAACATTAATTTTAGTACTTACAAAATGTTACAAATAATTTGTTTTGTAGTATCAGTGTGTATCACAAAATGTAGACTTAGGTGAATTAATCACCCATTCAGATGGATTGCCCAGTCTATCAGCTTTTACTCACATAAGGACCCCTAGGTAGCTCCCTTTGCCTATCTTAAAAGGCAGTGTTTTTTAAAAGTTCTTTAAAATATAAGGTTCATATTTTGTACCACTATTAGGGAAAGATTCTCTGGGGTAGTGGATCAGACCGCAGATCCATTTAAAAAAATGGAGATGTTAGGAAGCAGATTCATAGCTCCCCCTGATCTCTGTGCCCCTGAAAAAGGGATTTTTAGTATATTTGATCAAGTTTAGTGAAATATAGAGATGAATTAACAAAGAGACATCACTCACTGTAATTAGAAAGGAAGATGCAGACTTCAACTATATGTTGCCTTGCTGTTGGATGGGACCACATTCTTTCAAGAATAGGGCTGCTCATGACTCAATTGCTTTTACAAATAAAAGCATCTGAGCAGTAAATATAAATGAATAGACAAGTGCAACATTGCAGGGTTTCGGGGTCCTTTTACTGGGGTCTGAACACATTCATCTTAATTGTACTTTAATATCAAGTTCCCCAGGCTGATGGATGGGCCTCTGGGAGGACTGTAGGTCAAGTAAGGAGTAAGGTTACAGAAAAGGGCCACAAAAAATACTTCAGGTAAAGAAAATGCATGGCTGATGATGTGCTCTGTCGTACAAATGTGGTCCTGCAGCTCTGGCTGTTTTTTCAAGAGGCCACCTGCTTTCTATTTCTCCTTTTATGTTAGCCATTAATTTTGCTGCCACAGGCACAATTCATACTTACAAGGTTGGAGGCTCAGACAAAAGCAGCTGCTGTTTCAAATAGCGCCACTCCATTCTCAAGACAGCCAACTCAGCTGCAACAACATCAATGACGTGGATATACCAAATTCACCAAAAGATAGACTTTCCCATCCTTAACACACTCTTTTATGCTGCATACATAACAGCAAAGCAAACCCATAAGGTTGGAAGGAAACAAATTGTAGATATGGAAGGTTTACGGAAAGAAAGAGTCTGGAAGAGCAACAAAGAAGCAAAGCAAAAGAAAAAAAAAAAAAGAAGAAAAGGATTTTACAAATATTGGTGATAAGGTTTCCAGCCTATCTCAAGCAATCTTCTTGGCCTTCAAATATACAAGAAGAAGCTTTTCCTGCTTAGTGAAAACCAAACTTATTTGATAGTAGTAGTTACCCAATTTATGAAGAGATGGCAAAATAGAGAAATGTTGTATGTTGTATCATCCTGCTTGTTTAAGTATGGGATGTCTGAGTCCACTGCAAAGGCAGATTTATTTTACTTGGCCCCAGGAACATGCTGTGAGCCATTGGCACACGCTGCCTTTCTGGCAGCCTGTGCACCCCCAGCCCTCTCCCCAGGACCCCACACTCAGCAAGCTCTATGGGAGAAGGCAAAGCACCTCAAAGCTCCCTCAGGTCTTAAAGGGTTTCTGACCTGAGACAGCCCTGGGCAACCTGTGCTTTTTTGTTTAAAGCCCATTTGCTTTCGTCTCAGCCCATTCTGAGAAAAATCCAGCCCAGGGATCCCTATGCCACACTTCCAAAGCTGCAAACTCAAAGCATCCCAGTACTATCACAGGCACAGCTCTTGAATTGCACTGATGTTGATACAAGGGGGCAGGAGCCTGCAGCCAGCAGCAGGATCAGGGAAGAAGAGGAGGAAAGAAAAGGACCACAGTAGCCCCAAGCAGTCTGCCTTATGTTGCAGTTAAGAAAACACCCCCTGAATAAGCTGGAATTTAACCATGCCATTGTGCACCAAGGAGAGCTAGAGCTTGAGAGCAGCTCACCACTAACATGTGGGGACAGCAAGGGCTCACAGTGAGTGGTTTTGCAACATCCTGAATGGAAGAGAGACTGATTGTTCCCTGTCTTGTCCAGTAGAGAAGCAAAAGTCAAAAAATTCATTTAGTAGCAGCCACGCTCAAAACAAACAAAAGGAAGTGCTCACCACATGGCAGATGGAGAGACCAGAAACTCCTCAACTCAGAGGCTGCAGCTTCAAGAAGTGTGATGGGCCTCTAACAGAGTCCACTGGAGCATTTAAAAGGTCCTAAGTGTTGCAAAAGAGACCACAGCAGATTCAAGAAATACCCTCAGCTGGGAAAGTTTTAAAAGGGAAGTATTTTATAGATTTGTTTTTATTGTTCCCAAGCCACAGGCTTTTGGACACTGTTGGAGACGGGATAATGGATTAGTTAGCCCATGATTTGTACCAGTCCAGCCACTCCTCTGCTCTTAAGGCTTATATGTCCTACCAGCTTCCAGTTAGCAGCAGCTGGGATATTTCCAGGGCTGCAGCTAAACTGCTGAGTTTGACTGCCACATCAGGCTTAACCTCCAACAGTATGCTTAATCCCATTTTTTTAAACCTGTTTCTGATCTCCATATTATCTTGCAACAATAATTCTAAACTCTGTTTAGAAACTGTGAATAAAGGCATTTCATCTATGTTACTTTTAATAGGTCACTTGGCACCTTCATTGAAAGTGCTTTACTAACCACATTATGAGAAAACAGTAACAAATTTGGGGATCTTTATCATATTCTTTACCATACGTTCATACAGCTCTTTTCTAGCCTGAAGCAGTTCATCTACTTATTTTCATCCCTCAGTGCAAAATTATTCTCATAAAGTATTAGAAAGAACATATTTTAGGAGGTAGCTTTGAGAATTTAATGTCAAAATTTAGTACAGATAAAACATAGGAATTTAAAGGATAACTGTTTATTTCTATAGATAATTTTCAATTCCTATTATGGTCTTCTTTTGTGCTGATTTTTCATGGAATATAGACTCTACCCTTGTACCAGACTCTTCTGCACCCCTCTGTCACAGTTCAGATATATTTACAAGCATATGAGCTGACTCTGAGAGAACTGTGAGGACACTGAGTACTGTAATATGAACATGAAAACATCAAATACTAAGTTTTGCAATGGAGAATCCACAGCACTTAAAAAGAAAGGACTGTCTAAAGTGATATTATATTCTTATGATGGCCACGAAAATTGATAGCAACTGGCTCAACAGGAATAAGGATAGAATAGAAACACTTTTGTAATTCATTTGATTTGTGATGTTAGACTTAAACTTCTCTCCTGTGCTTGTAGATAGAGACAAAAGCAAGTGTTTATACTTCAAATGTAAAGACAAAATATCTCGTCCTGAAAGATCAGGTTTATTTGCTGGATCAGCATAGCTTTCCGCTAGATGGTGCTCCTAGCCTTGGGAAAGCCATAAAGAGGTTCATACCCGCTGCATTGCATGGGGAGGAACAAGTTGTTTCATGAGCTGGTGAACCAACAAATGCAAAGTGGCATCTTGCAGATCTCAAACCACATTTCTAGAGCCCTAGGCTGCAGTAATTTTGTCCTTTCCTCATACTTGCTAAGGACTCACAAGCATATTTTCCATTTCATTCTCATGTTCCATCTCATCACAGATACTGCCCCAGTCTTCATCCACAAAAATTCACAAAGTCTGTAAAGATTCCTCTAAAACATTTTCTGCAAAGCAGGTTTGTGCAGAAACCACATCTCTCAGAAAGCTGCTTTAAGAAAAAATATCTATATGCATATATTATGCAAGTTCTTTACCTGATCATCTTCATTCTTACTGCTATTCTTTTTATCTCCTCCACTATTTCCATAAAGGTTACCATCTTCATTTTTGACAGGTAAAAAAGAAAATAAAATCCTAAATAATGCTCCTGACATACAGTCACTGCTATTCCATTGGCAGATTGTATAGATCCACATAACCTCTCCTTGCCCACCAAGAGGCATTAATTCTTTTGACTTGGGCAACACTTACTTATACCTTCTCCTGCACGCTCTTCCTTCTGGTAGCAGAGCAGCTTTTTCATCAGCCCCCTCAGAATAGCAATATATGTCAAAGGATGTTGAAATACTGGAGACATTTCAGGGATGAGTTGCTGAAGTGATCAAAGATAGGAAAAAAGTATCTCCCAGTGAGAGATTCAAAAAGTTCCAATCTGTCCACTTTAGAAGTGTTTTAGTACAATCACTTCCCAAGATAGGAAAAGAAAGTTAAGAATTAGTACAGAACCAAAAATACAGACATAGGTCAGTCCAAGCTAGCACTGGTGTGAAGCAGAGTTGGGTTCATGTGCATTATAAGATGGAAAAAGATAAAAGTGAGCAAAGTGAGCAGACTATGAAGTCTTCCCAAGAGAGTTGTGGGTTGAGGTTGTTTTTGTTTTTATTTGTCTGCTTGGGTTTTTTTCTCCTTGCAAGAACTGCCTGTCTTTGGCTCAAAACAGCTTCCTCTGGTAGGTGGAACAGCCCAGCAGCTGGCAGCACCATCACAATTTTTGTGTTAGAAACGTACTGCCACAGTACACTGAAGTGAGATTTCTATTCAGGATGTAAGACTTTCCTGTGACATCTGGAAGATCACCATTTACAATTGGAGCACTGGAACACTGCTGATAAAACAGCTGTTGTGACAGCAGCCCACACTGCCATCATGAAGGAGCAGTCCACAGTGCTGCAATCAATGCTTTTGGAAGGACCACACAGTCATGTGGGCTGCTGGTGAGATTCATGTATCCAATATACTGAGTGCACTCATGGAAAGAATATTCCTCTGTTGTTTGATAGATTTACAGAGAAGTCTAGTTACAGTAAGACTGGTTAATCACTCTTAATAGAGAAAGACAGTTTGTTTTCCTCTCTAGGCTTCAAACCCCTTTAATAATGACTTTGCTAGAAGAGAGGAATGGCTGACCGTGGCCCTAGGCAGATCAACAGGGAAATCCGTACTGACAGGCAAATGAGAAATATGAGGCTGAGTCTGACAGATCCATTTAACCTTTCCTGGGTGAGCAAGACATAGAGAAGAAACAGAGACAGAGCTGCTGGAAGTTTGAACTGCAGATGTCCCTTCTGTGAAACTCTGTGATTGATGGGGGAAGCCCACTTTGCCTTACCATGTAGAGCCTTGACTCCATGCTACAGACTGCCCACCTCTGCACCTGGTAATGATTCCTTAAAGAGAATCATCATGGACCTTGAGTGCTCAGAACACTACCCAAAATAAAAATAACTACACATCCTCTCCCAGATTTATGGCCCTCACTACTGAGTGTCTCCTCCTTTGCCTGTCTTTTCCCCTGCCCCATGCCCCAGTGCTACCTAGCCCCAGAGCACCTGGTAGAGCAAGGAGAAGTGATAGCAGTGGTCAGAGTGCTCCTGATGTCCCTTCCAGCACACGTCCCTCACAGAAACAGTTTGGCTGCATTCTCCTGTCCTATGGAACAGAAAAGGTATTGAAACCACTGTTACAGTGCTGCATTTATGATTGCAGAGATGGCAATAAAACACCTTGCATTGTGGAAAACAGGGGTGTCTTATGTTCACCTCTTTTCAAAGGGATTTTGAGCCAGCTTTGGTCTCTATTCCAGAGCAGAAATCCTTGGACTCATTCCATTACTTACAAAGGCATCAAGCTCTCTGATGTGTCCTCCTCCACCAGACATACACTTGTTGGATTGATTGACCCTGGTTTGAAGAGCCTGTGATGAAAATATGATGTAGCCCGACCATGTTTTCCTGAAGCTCAAAGTGCTCTCAAGGACAAGGCAACCTTCCCCCATGACTACCAGGTCAGTGTAGGTGGGTTTGCAGCATCCTTGATGACTGATGCCAGCTCACTGGAATTGGCAGTTACTTGAAACCCATCAAAGAAGGACATATATGCACTGTGCTAGCCTTTCCAGAATCTCCTCCTTTCAGGAGTTTCCACATGCAGATGTAGAATTCAGCTCCTTCATTCATTGTTACAGAATAATGCTGCCCCAACTTAAAGGGTAATGGATGAAAAAACAGCTTTGATTTAGTTATCAAAAGCTGCACACTCCATAACTTAAGATTAAACATGGCTGAATAGAAGGACTGGCTACAAAATTTATCAATAAAATAAATGCCTATGGCACAATTTTTCAAAATTGTATTTACTGCAAAATACAGTGAAGCTGACCCTCTTTGGATTCTTTTCTATGAGGAAAGAGCCTTAAGTCTTGAGTGAAAAAGAGTAACATGCCAGTGCAACAGAGACTTGGGGATTTCACAGCAGAGAACAAGATATTGTGGGTTAATTGTCCTGTATCTTTTGAAAGGAGATATGAAACTATAGTTTTTTATGTGGTCTGTGGCAATAAATTACCTGCATGCAACCAGTTCCTATATGGTAAATTATGGGAGACCAAGGACTGAAAGTATGGTGTATGCATCTGTGTGCATGAATATATACAAATTATTATTATTGCATTACTGTTGAGTATATTTATATAAATATGATGCAGTTGCAAACTTCAAGCTTCTGCTGAGCTAAGCAGGAGGATACTGAGCTATATTTCTTGCAAGTCATAGAATAAGTCAGTAAAAATTTGACATTCATCACAAGGGAGAGAGCCAAGCTAAGAGGGTGCCCACGGACTGTGGATTCTGCCATGGTTCAGTTTTGGAAAGCAGTATAAAAGACTCTCTTCATCATGTCAGACATCAGAAGGCAGTGAAGTTTATGGTTCAAAAGAAACACAAGTAGGGGCATAAACTTTCCTCAAGCTTTCTGAAAAATCACAAAGAGTAGTTAAAAAGGAGAAAAAATGCTTTACAGGATAGCAGCAGCGTATCTGAAGAAAAAAGTGTTTTCTGAGAAACCTCCATTCCCTGACTTTCACAAACAGTTTGTGTGACAAAAACAGTCTCACACATGCTACAAATAGCGAACTTGAGATTTTTAGGGCAGATGAGCCTTGAAATATATTGCAGCTTGGCTACCTGTCACACTTTGCTTTTTGTCTCTGATACTGTAACCACTGCCCAGGTCCCTGGCTGTTGGTCGATTTTCTGTGCAGTTCATTAGTTTAACTCACTAGTCAAAGAGGTGAAGTCCACCACTTCTGGAGATATGGCCATTCAGGCAGAACACCACATGATGCCTAAAGTGACCTCTGTAACTTCTGCCCCCAAATCCCAGACAGAGACTTTTGCATTAATTTCTAATTTTCCATTAGGAAAGACTGAAAATATTTACAACAGCTAATGTGAAAAATGTAAGCATCTGAAAGGAAACCTTTGAATGTTTAATTTTTTTTTCACTAGCCTTTTCCCAAATCTGCTCTTCTCCAAATTAATTTCAATCTGGATGCTTTCAGCTTTCTTCCAGTCACTGGATCTTGTTATGATATTGTTTTCTGCGGGGTTAGAGTGATCTACCACTGGCAATCTCCTTAAGTGCCTGTAATTATGAATCCTACAGGATACATCAGACATCAATTTTCTCACCAGCCAGGTTTTTTTTCCAGACCACAGAATATTCTTTTGTTTTCTGGCTGAAATCTCACTTAAACACTAGCATCATTTATGAAGCTGTGATCCTCTGGTACCAATCTCACTCAAGCTGCAAAGGACTGTCCCATGCTCAATCCAAACAGGAGAGCCACGTCAATGCATGCTTGAGACATGAGTTGGAGCCTGAACATTGTGTAGGGAGGATCAGCTGATTCTGGGCTGTTGATCTCCATGTCCTCTTAATAAATTCACCATCTCTTAACACTGTTTCCCTTCTCTCTGGCTCACCGTGATGTGAGCCAGAGAATTATAGCACATGAATCAAAGGACACAGATAGGGATGCAGCCACCACACAGGCAACGCAACTACCTCTGCCTCCTGGGGACACCCTGTGAGGAGCTCTGCATTGTTAGCAAGGCACAAGAGCAATAATCTTCCCTGCTCCCTTTGCAAATCCTCTGCTGGCTGGCCTGTGATTACTGCTGGTTGTGGGTGGAGTTGTGGGAAGTCACACAGAAGAGCTTAAAGCTCGTGTAAGACATTTTGTTTAACAGGGGCTGCTCTGTGGACCATCACTATGACTATTTTTCTCTGCCACTGAGTAGATTTTTGAAGATCTATCCATCTTTATCAAAGTTCTGGGAAAACTATCTGATCCAGCAATAGTACACAAAGAATGAATCAAAAGTCACTAGCAGAGAGCTCCTGCAAACTGAAAACTGGATACTTAGTGCCATCTTTTTCCACTTTACACAACAGACATTAAAAAATCAATTACCTTTTGGCAAAAGCCAATGAAAAGTGTTAAAATCTAATCTATACAATATTAGTATAGAACAGGACTGTGCAATTTACAACTGAATCATTTCAAGTGACTTTTACTACTTGAGAGGGTTTAAAACTTTCACATCAAATTAATGCACTCTGTATAGCCAACCTTACTTTTTGTCGTCATGGCTCACTGTTGTAAAATATTTCTTTCGAAAAGTTACTAACAAAATGTTCTATTCAGATAATCATCCTTTTATTGGCTAGATGATCTTGAATTTAAGAAAAGCTGTACAAAAGTTAGGTACAATATTAACTAACCACTCTGTTCTCCAGCACCAATAAATTGTTCATAGCATGAAGAACAGCTAAGTAATTCTGAGCTCATAGAAGAGCCTATCTAAATTTAACTGCTGTATCATGGTAATGAGAGATAAAATGCCCTGCATCCACAAACAGATGGTGCTAGCCCACATTAATAAACTCACAGGAGAACTTAATATGCTTAGATTTAGATAGGTTATTCCACTGGATGACGCAGTCCATGACGCATCCTGAGGCAATGTATCTGTATTTGGCACTTCTTCATCATCCTGCTTGGTTCTCCAGGCTACACTGTCTGCTGTCCCTGTGTCCTGTCCTGCCTCTGGGCCATCCTCACTTGCAGACATACAGATGCAGCCCTCTGTGGTTCTTACTTGTGGAAGCCAAAACCACTCACTGTGGCACAGCCACATTTTGTATTTTTACTGGATTTTTGCTGACCGCATGGAAGATCTGTGCACCCATCAGTATCTGGAGAGCAGTTAGTGCAGCCCTGCTCTCCCCAGCAACATACACACACACACACACTCCTTTCCCCAGCAGAGCAAAAGGAGCATACAGGTATGAAAGATGTGGATGCCTGTTTCTGCCTTGCCCTGCTCCATCAGAGGGCTGCAGCTGCCAGGGAGCTGGCAGGGGCAGGGGCATGAGCTGGACATAAGGCTGCTGGCACCACTGTGACTCCCATATGGACTTCTTATGGCTTCAGGCTGTGATTCTGCCTTCCTAAAATCCAAGGCAACAGATTGAATCTGGACAATTTTGCCCAGGGATCTTTTGGCAGCTCATCCTATTTGCACTTCCAAAAGCATAAAATGTTTGTATATTATGCTTTGCATATTTAGCCACTGTTTATTTACAGTAAATAAATATTTAAAACATATTAAATATCTCACTATTTCAGAAAACTTAAGAATTCGTGTGATTGGAAAACAGTATTGAATGCAATTGGATCGTGGTACTAATTTCATGAAAGCTGCTTCTGGTGATATCATTTATATTAATTAGATTTATCTTATCAGCAATCTCTATTGCTATTTGTGATGTGAATAATGAACAAAGCTTCCAAAAATAAATCTTTGGATACCATTTTCCCCCTCTTCTGAATAATGTTAATGTAGTACTCCTTAAATAAAGGTTGCCTAATACAAAACTTCTGTAAATAAGTACAATAACTTAGAAATGAGAAATCACAGGAAGTGGGTGGAAGAGAACAAGTGCAAACTACGGTTCAAATGTGTTGGAATTCAAAAGGTATTTTCATAAGATATTGCAATATTTGCACAAAGACACAAGTGGAGTATTCGGGAAACTTTAGATGCTCTTGTCTACTTCATGACCTGAAAGACAGGAGGTATTTACTCTGTGTCCTAACTTGCAGAAATCATCATGACAGTCATGGAGCTTTAGCTGCTATATACCTGGCCATGGGATTTACATGGGGGCAGAGAAATACTTCTTCTTCTGAGCACAAGTGCATCTATAGAATTTGGTGAGCATGTACAGTCTACTTGCAAATGACAGCTGTACCTGTGAAGGCACAGATAAGAAGTCAAGGATTTCATTCCCTACCAAGATTATCTTATATCAGGGGCATACTTTTTCATTTTCTGAGTATTCCACTTTCCTGAGAGAACTACAAACATAAAATGTTTTTAGCCAAGACTTTCAGAGAGAGAAGAGGGAGAAGGTATATGAACATGAGAAAGAAATGAACACATATATAGAGGGCTACAATCTTAGCGAAGCACTGAAAATATTTGCTACTTTATTTTGTACCTAGTTCCCTTTAACTGGGCTCTGTTTTCAACTTCCTACACCTTGTGTGTGTAGCTATTTACAAGGATGTGGTTTTCCAAGTAGGAACTGAGAGAAGTTCAGTCTCGATCTAAACCATCCCTAAAAACCAAATATTTTTAAATGTCTCTGAGATATTATCAAACTAGTATGGACTCCTTTTTCTGTGTTTCAGTTAAAAAGGAAAAAAAAAGAGAGAAATGAAATAATTGGGACACACTGGGATACTATTGATCAATTGATCAAGTACGAGGCAGATCTCAAATTGCACAGTGATTTGTTCCACAGTCTTAAATCAGCCTTTGAGTGAGGTGAGCAAGGTTCCTGCTGACCAAAATTTCTTTTCCTCAGTGGGGAAATGGTGCAATCAGCACACACTGCACCTTAAATTCCCTCACTCTCATAAGGCTGGGTATTTCCAGTAGTGTGCAAGGGCAGGGTTTGTGCACCAAGTGTGGAGAACTCAGCACCTGGCAGAGTCTGTGACACCTAAAACATCAGGCTGCTACTGCCCCACCACTGAGAGGCCATCACTGGGGGGGATCTAAAGAGTTCCTTTGTGATGCTGAAGCCAAGGTCATGTGTGAACTACAGTACTGTGAATCCTGAGGTAAAACATAGGTATTAAGAAAACAATTATTTCTTGAAAATTCTGAATTATGTTAAGCTATGTTTCCTAATAATTTCTGAATGAGGGAGGTCTTTTTCTTTAACTATCAAAGCAAGAAACTGCTCTTCTTCCCATAGACCTGCCACTAACTCCAGCCATTCCTCTTCCGATTCAAGAAAGTCAGATGGATTCTGTGTTTCTTCACAAATCAGAAGAAAAACGTTTGTGCCTTTTCATTGCAAAACTTTGCACTACTAGTAATTCAACAGGAATTTTTCCCTTCACAAAACACTTTTTTTAACAAATGTTTTTAAAACCTTTCCTAGTTTAAACACAAAATAGATTTATGATGAAAGCCATAAGGAAAATAATAAGAAAAAGAAAGAAAAACACCCCTAAAGAACATGTGAAATCAACTGTAGAAAAATAGTTTTAAGTGTGGAAGTGTACCAGAATCATGCTTGAATAGGTATCAGCTGATTCTACCAAATGGCCATCAAGGTCAAGGACCATCATGAAAATCAAAGCAAGGACTTTTCCTAGGCAATATTTTTTTTTTTAAATTTTGAAATAAAGTTCAAGGCTGTGGTCAATATATTTGCTTTTTATGAACACTTCTTTGATTTATTTTTGAGAAAACCACTTCAGTTTAGCTGTTAAATATTGAATACTCCTTCTCCTACTTCAAGTTCACAGAAGCATATTTCATAATATTTGTATGCTTTTTTTGCATGAGTCCTCTTATTTATACAGCTCCCTATAAATCATATAAATGAATGACAGAAAGGACCAATTAGAGCTTTTTCAGGGTGGAATGGCTCTTAGATGGTTGTGCAGTCTCATTTTAATGGTTTCAGGTTCCACAGTTTCCCTGAGGAGATTATTTGAGAGCTTACTGCAATTTGTCCTCACGATAGTCAGCTTCAACATTTCCTTTTTCAATTCACAATACACTTACATCCAACATAATGTATCACACCTCTTGTGCTGCAAGGTAGATTCCATAAATCCTGCAATAAATTCATCACCTCTTCTTATGTCCTTATAAGCCTGTATTAGCTGAGTTATGTGGCACATGCAGCCTTGAAAGCAACAGCACTTATGCCTCTTTAGTGATTTGCACAAAAAAGTAGCAATCAAACTTCCATACTACAGACATACTTTATTCAGGCACCAAATTAATGCACAAAAATGATCCATGTTTTTTAAATAATTATATGGTTCTGTGTATTATAACTATAAAATACTGCCCCTTTTCTGTGCATGCTTGCAGAGTCTTAAGTCCATCTTCCTAGGGTCATATAATAAAATTCCAGGAGCAAGTTTTTTTAATCATGTGTCTCTGGAAGGATTCAAATAAATTTTCCAGTTCACTACCAAGGAAGCACTGCTGTTGTGTGCGGCTGACTCTGCCCTGCCATGTAGGCTGGTCCCTTCACCCTTCTCTTTATCATGTGCCAAACTGGTTTGCTTCCAGATTCCTAGCCTGCCTTTCCCATTCAAGTCCTGCCATGGGATTGCCCCTGTTCCGCAGCTCATGCTTAGCTCCTTCACTGCTCAGATTTTTTTACACAAGAAACAGAGCTTACATTCATCTTTTTACAGTTTCAGATTAAAGGGACTATGGAGATAGGGAAACACATTCCTGCAAGTTTAAGACTGCTAGGTTGTACATTTTTTAAGTTATCTGTCTTCAGTTATACTGATCACATCAGAATTTTGAAGAAAACAAATGAGAACCAAAACCCAGAAAAGCACCCCTTAACATTCTAGTACTTCATGTATGTACATATTCCATGAATTGTAATTTGATAACCATCTCCTAGCTTGTTTTAGAGGATATATTATCTCTGCTGAACAAATGAGTTCTATAAAACTACAAAGTCTCCTGGAAACTCTGTCAGGTGTTAATGTGGTAATTAGAAAATAACTGACTAAACCTATGAAAGCAGTAATAAAAAGTTAGAATACTGCTCATTCACTCAATAATACAGAACAAGTGCTCTAATAGCAAAGAGCCAAAGGACCAGGCAGGTGCCTAACACTTTAATAGGTGTTATAACTGAGGAAGATGCTACAAATACCAAAAGCAAATACAAATAATAATAATAAATCATTTTTGGAAGCTGGCTTTAGAAAACAAATAAAACACAACCAGCAGAAATAAAGAAGCCTGATTATATCTCACAGCTGAACCCATTCCAGTACCCTCATTGTGTCCTACCCCTACCAGATGGGGAACAAGACTGCACTGGAGCGCTCAGACGGGCCATGTGCTGGGGAGCCAGCGGCCACCACCTCCTCCCTGCTGACCTGCAGGACAGCTCTTACTGGCTGAAGAGCCTGGAAGATCCCTGAGGGAAGCTGCAATGAACTCCCTGGCTACGTGGCATGTGGGCCCCGTTGGAGAGCGTCTCTCCTTCATTCTGAAAGAAATCTGTCATTCATTACTGAAATCAGCCCCGTATGGCTGAACCAGCAACCAGCTTGAAGTCACTGGAGAGGGAAAAAAGGTGAGGGCAGCCAAATTGTTTGGAATGCAGCTAAAATACTTCAGAGAGTTTAAGGTTAAAGGGGATCATTGGATCACATACTCTGACCACAGGCCAGTAAGTCTGACTACCAATCCCAAACTGAGCCAAGGAGCTTGTCTTTGATTAAAACCACTACATTTGCATTACATTATCTCAGCTCCTGACCACTGATTTTTTTTTTGTTCTCTTTTACCATTTTAAAAAGCTTTAGCACAGCAAATCTTGCAGATCGTTTTGACAAATTGATAATGGGTTCAGAACATAATCATTATAAGAGACTTTCTCCAGTACTATAATGTTCTGCCAGGTCTTTCCTGCACCACTTGATCTTTAATGTCAAGAGCCACACACCTTGTTCTACTATCAGTTCCCATTAATACACACTGTAATGCTGGTAGTACATCCAACAGTCAGACCGGACACATCGTACCTTATGTGCTTGACATGATTCTTAGACAATTTTTACTAAGACATAAGCTCTCATTCCAGAGGCATGGCTTGTATTCCTGGAAAATTTGGCAGTAAATTTGGCCTGCACATTTGGCTGTTTGAAAGTGTTAATTTTATTAAGCAGTCCAGATGACATTGCAGTTGCTCTCACAGTAGTTTACTAAGTTACCATTTAGCACATCCACAGATTTCATGAACAGTGAGTTGATCTTGGATCTCTGGTAAAAATCTTGAAAATGCTGAGCCTGCAGAAACTTGCACACCCCAAAACCATGAAGACTAGCCTCTGAAAACTCTTCTGATCTTCACAAGTTCAAAACTATTTCTCTATTTGACACATTGACCATTCAACAGCATTAGTCATTAGAAGTACATATGGTATTAACCAAAGGACTCAGAGACCATTTTGCAGTTCTGAGCCCACTAGATTAAAAACAGAAACCATGATGTTTCTGCCATTACTTTTATCAATTTACCTGTGTTACTGAATAAGGCTATCAGAATTGTTTTGTAAGTCGAGGTGACTGACACTAAGGAGAGTGTCTTATAGTGATAGTGATAAGGATAGGGATAGTGATAAGGATACTTACCTCCTTATCAAACCTCTCTCGTTTCTTTTTCCAATGTTTAGCCTGTGGTTTATGTTAAAACAGCAAAAAACAGTACAGGACATCAAGCCTGGTCTTTTGAAAATGGACAGAACACGAACGATTTTCTTAACTTAATACCTTACTTCTCATTTTAAGATTTATTAAACCCCAAACTTAGCCACTTCCTCAGCCAACTCTGTCAAGATCCCACGGTGCAAATTAGCCAGACTTCATTAAAAACTGTCTAGGTTTGTTGGAACAGAGCTCTCCCCACGGACCTCACCAATTCCAGCCACGTGATGCCAGCACCACACCTGGCTTCTCCCAGGTACGGTGGCGGTGCCCATCCAGCCCCACCGACGCGCGCTCCGTTACAGCTGCGGCACCTCACACCCATCTCCAGCCCGGCGCCTTCCCCTTTTTCTCTGAACTCCCTTCGGCTGCCGTACGCCCAGCGGAACCCCCGTTCGGGGTTCGAGTGAGGTGCCAGCACCTGCGCGGCGCTGCCGGCAGCTCACCGGGGCCGCCCCCGCCCCACTGCCCCCGGCCGCGGGGATGCGGCGCCGGCGCGGCCCCCGGGCGCGGGCGGGCGGCGCCCCTCATGCGGCCGGGCGGGGCCGCGCTCCCGGCATGCCCGAGGGGGACGCTCCGAGGGTGGGTAGGTGGGCGGAGGGAAGGAGAGCGGGAGGGTGCGCGCCCACCCCGCCGCCGGCGCTTCCCATTCCCAGGCGCTTCCCATTCCCACCCGACGCGGAAACCGGCGCGCAGCCGAGCCTCTGCTGCCGGCGCGCAGGGCGCATGCGCGGGCGGCCGGGAGGGCGGGGGCCGGCGTTCAGCGGGGAGCGCTCCGGCCGCCGGTGCCGCCCGCACTCCGCGCTCCCGCCCGCCGCCGCCGCCGCTAGCCGGGACCGGCGGCCGCCTCCGCGCAGAGCCCGCGCCCTCTCCCGCGCCGCGTCCTCCCGTCGTCCTGCCCCGCCATGAAGTTGAGCAGCCGCGGCCGGGGATGCTGCGCGGGCGGCAGCCGGGAGCGCGGGCCGCCGCCGCGGAGCCCCTTCGTGCACCAGCTGCGCTTCAGCCCCCTGCAGAAAGCCAAGGTAGGGGCGTGCGGCCGCCGGGCCGCCCTTCCTCGCCGCCGCCGCCTTCCGCGCGTCCCCCGCGGCGCACCGGCTGCCGGGCCGCGTCCTGCGGCGGGCGGGGGCTCCGCTCCGTGCCGGCGGGGCTTTGTGAGCCCGGAGCCGGGCAGCGGGCGGTGCTGGGCGTGTGCGAGGCGGCTGCCGGGGGCGGCCGTGCCCGGGCCGGGCGGGCGGCGGCGAGGGAGTCTGGGGGCGGCCGTGATGCTCTAGCGCGGGGCGTGCGCCTCAACTTGTGCTCCTATGCCTTCTTCAAAGGGAAAAAAATAAAAAGCTGTAGGTGTTTTTTTGTTTGTTTGTTTTGGGGGTCTTTTTATGGGTTTTCTTGGCGTTTTGAGATTTGGGAGTTTTTCTGTTTTTTCTGGTTTTTTGGGTGTTTTTTGTGTCGTGTTGTTTTTTTTTTTTTGGTATTTTTTGGTTTTTTTTTTTTGTTGTTGTTGTTGGGGTTTTTTTTGGTTTTTTTTTTTTTTAATGGGGGACGGGGGGAGCAGCCCTGCGGAGCCGCTCTTTTTCAGCGTCAAGTTAAGGTAGGTATTAACCTGGGCAGAGGCATCCCGGTGCGGCTGAAGTTTTACCCCTGGATAAATAATAGTCCCTGCGGCGTAATTTAGGTATTGTATTGTGCAGGTAGCGGTGAAGACTACAGGAGGCGGTATTAAAATGCAAATTTGCAGTTGCGTGGCTTTTTACTTCATTGTTTGGTTTTAGGGTTTTTTTCCCCTCCTCTGTGCCTCTGCCTCGCCTCGCACGGTGAGCAGTAAGTGGTTGGGTATTCAGAGGGCATGGCCCTTGTCTTAGGCTTTCGGTAAGATCTGGGTCACTGGCTGGAGGAAGAAATACCGTCAGAGGCTCACCTAATGAGGGGCTGGCCATTTCTGCCACTTCCATCACCGTAATGCTTTATAAAGCTGTTGTTTTGGGAGCCTGACAGCCTTCAGTGCCTGTTAACATTGGAAATCATGATTCACTAATATTGAACCTCTGGGGTCAAGGCGCTTTAGATCCAGCTTTGCTTTGCATTTGAATGAAGTTAGTTGTTGCACTGCCCTGTTGCTGCCCAAATGCTTAACACAAGATATGTATGGCCTGACTT
Source organism: Calcarius lapponicus (assembly GCA_039654755.1). Taxonomy (NCBI): domain Eukaryota; kingdom Metazoa; phylum Chordata; class Aves; order Passeriformes; family Fringillidae; genus Calcarius; species Calcarius lapponicus. The sequence goes on along the minus strand of CM077464.1, from coordinate 92,027,633 downwards.
AAAAAACATCAGAATGTGCCTCGTGTTACTTACCGGCCAGCCCAGGAATTTATAATACACTCAAGCAGAAAAGGTTTCCACTTTTTATTAAGTTGCCCAGTATGTATTCAGTGGTTGCTCATAAATTGTTGCTTGAACTGGAAAGTGGAGAAAAGGTTTGTGTCATCTACTTCATTTAGTTTTTATCTAGAGCTTCCTCAATAAATTGCATAGTTGTAAAGATTTCCTGTCCTTTCCAAACCATACTTTGTTCCTGAAGTCACGATTAATGCAGTTAATGAGGTAGAAGTCTTTCAGGGAGCAGAGAGAAGCAAAGATAGCAGATGTTCATAGGGACTAGGATTGTCTCTGGTTATAAAAGCTAATGTCACTTTCTGCTTGGCTATTTATAAAAAAATTTAAAAATACTGCTGGGAGAGGAGAGCAGACTCTGTTTGACAGTTTTTGCAGTATTGAGTCTCACAGGATCTCCTAGCATTGCTGATCTGATATTAGTCCTGACAGACCTTGAGGTGCTGTGTCAGGGAAGTGACTGGTTGTAGAACACACCTGCTTTCTGTGTGGGCTGCCCTGTTCCTAGGTATGAGATGTGAGCTTTGCCAATGGATTTGAAGGATTTTTATATTTTCAGTGAAGATGAGGAGATGTGTTCAAACCGCTGTAGTTTGTCACAGTGCACAGGCCAAAGGAGCAGCCTCCTCACCAGACTGTGTCTCAGACTTGCTTTTTAAGTGAGCAGTCTGTCACTGATATACAGCAGCACAGCGTTCTTTAACCCAACCTCCCTTCAGCATTACTGTTGCAGTTTTATGCAGGAAAAAGCCCATAAGCTGGCATACAGAACTGTGGTAGGTTTTTTTCTTTGCCTTAGTCATGCTTTTCCAGCCTCTTTACTGATTAAAAGTTGTGCTTGAGACAGAAGCTGTTAGAGCTGTGGAACTGCTCCACTTGAGAAGAACCGCTCCCCAGGTGAATTACAGAAGTGAGAATTCTCCGAACAGCCTTGGAGAGCTACGGAGCACTCGGTGTGAGCTGTTGCAGCTGAACTCAACTTCCTGTTTAGCTGCAGGCATGCATTGTGTCACAGGCTTTTCTGTCTGTCCTCTGAATCTATCGGGGGTTCCTGGCATTGCACAGGCTATCGAGGAAGGTTAGGAATGTAGCTACGAGAAGTAGGGAGCCCAGGGGACTGGGAGACAAGACTGCTTTGTCCCATGGTCTGGTGTCTGTTGCTGATGGTGTGCCAGATAGCCCCATTATCTTCGCTACAACCTCGTCCTGCACTCTGTAAGAGGTTAGATTAGCTTTTTTATTCATCAGTGCAGCTCAGAAGTAGATGCTTTTTAGCGTGTTCCAGCCTGAGACTTTGGCAGTGAAAGAAGGGTAGAAAGTGAGAAGGTAAAACAACCACAAGGAGAAAGAACAACAGTACAGAGAAATCCTTCTGACCATCAAGGAACTGTTGAAGTCATCTTTCATTGACTTTATAAAAACTGGGAGATTACAAGAGTGTAAAAGCAGTAAGACTGTTTCAGAACAGTCTCATCTGTAGAAATTATGCCTATTTTACTGTGATCTGAGGGTGACAGTAGGGGTCATTCTTGAAGTTACCTGTTTTATTTCGGTACTATACTAAAAATATTCTTTCTCTGAGAAAGGCAGACATGATTTTATTAACCACGGATTTCGTTCATGCTAACATCTTCTGGGCACCTGTCATGTAAGTCCAAGCTCTTGGTTCTTGTTACCACTGCAGAGCAGGCAGAAGCATTACTGGAGCTCTCAGTAAGCATCTCTAGCTTTTTTCCCTGCTACTTCGAAACATAATACAGTGCCATTTTCCTTTCTTCCAGTGTTTCTGGCCCTTTTATTTCACCAGTGCTGGTGTTCATTTGGTGCCTTGGTGAGCTGATTTGGCTCATTAAACTGCATATCATTGTGTTTTTGTGTTCTGATTATTTTCTTTTGCTGGGATGGCTGTGTTTTTTCTCACTAATGAGCTATATTGGCTCATTGGTAGCTCACATAAGTGCTAGAGCTGACTCAGGGGGAGGATTGAGGAGAGAGTGAACAGGACCACTCTTTCACAGCAGCGATCTGTTAGATTGGCTTAGCTGCACAGGAAAATATATCCTGCTGTATTTATCTCCATGGATGTGTCTGCTGGGGAACTTGCAGAGTGGGGAAGTGGGTAGTGAGAGAATGGTTGAGGAATTAACTCCTAGCTCCTGCACTGCCATCTTTGGTGAGTTGAGCTATAGGGGTGATAATACTGAGGAAGTATAAGTGTAAGATGTAATTTCTACCTGATAAGTGTAAAAGAAAAATCAAAACCTCTACTGTGTCAAATAGTATTTCTTTTCTCAGTGTTGTGACTGCTACTTTGTAGCAAGTCATGGAAATTTTTTTGAGAATAAACTGGTTTTAGTGATGTTTCTTACAGTATTGGTAATTTCCAAGTTGCATTTTTTTAGCTTCCCTGTGCATGAGAGCTGTGATACTGGTTTTCAAGACAGGAAACAAACCTAGAGAAGTAGAAACAAGGGTACTCTGTGATTCTCTTGCTAAGTGCTTAGATACATTGGACCAGATATTTTGAGGAACTTGAAACTTGAGTTCATATTTTGTACCTTCATTGTGAGGTCATACTTAAATCTGAATGCAGTCTCTCTAAACAAGGGGAACATATGATACCTATTTAGTTTAAGTGACTTGCCTTACATCAGATTTAAGCCCTTCTGGTGGAAGAATGGAGATCAGTTTCCCAGGGCAGCCTTCCATTACAAGCTGTCCATAGGTCTTTCAGAGCATGCACTGCAGCTTCTGAAAAACTAAGTTGGATGCTGTAGACCAGCAAATGTTAAATAAACTGTAGTCAACCCCCTCTTGAGGTTTCTTTAGTCACGAGCTGAGCTCCTCAAAGTAAAACTCTGGATGGACCTTTAGGGGTTTTTAAATGTATCTCAAAACACAGATGTTCACACATTACTTGTTACCAAGCAGAATTTGTAATTTTAATGGAAGACATGTCTCTATGAACATCCCAAATATATAGGAATGTGTTCACCAAAATAGTGTCCACATAAGGTCAGAGCCAGAGTGTATGTCTCCTACATTCTGGTCTCTGGCAGTGGCCAGTGGGGACAGGATCTTCTTTTTTGTCTGCCACTCACACTGTTGCTGTTCATAGGTTTTACAGGATAGAAGCTTTCTTACCCGAGAAGATGTCTGAATGTAGATATAGACTGAACTACTTTTCAAATGTTAGCACCTTTTTTGATTCCTAACCTTCTTCAGGAGGTAGACATACTTTTCTGTCCAGCCAAATTTCTTGTGTGAGCAGGTACTGAACTACTGCCTGCTAAAAAGAGGCTGGTGTCACAGCCAGACCCTGTACATTTGCTTCTTGCGGGCCATTACTATCCCTGTTGTCTCTGGAAGACCAAAAAGCCTTTTCTGCACATTTATGCCATCTTTTGTGGCATTATGGATGCAACTTCTGCTTTCATTCTGTGACGTGGCACTAAAATGACCATTGGTACAGAGAGTCAAGGGATGGAATACCTCACTACCAGTCACCTGCCATTCAGCTTTGCCCTCAGGTAGGAGAAGACTTGGAGGAGTGGGAGGGAGGAAGGGAGGAGGTGTGAATCCCAAAGGTCTGCATCCTCACCTGCATTTTACTTCACTTATTTCTAAGTGGCTGGTCCTTCTCATTTTAGAAACTCAGAAGGCAGCTGCTCTCATCTCCAGAATGCTCCTCTATTTGCTATCAGGCATGGTGGTCTTGTCTGTGGATGCAGGGCTGTGTGAGTTGTGGTGTAACTTTGGTGCTCATCTGACCATTGTAGTGTGTGAAGTTTACTGGTTCATGTGGGAAACGAGCCTATCTAAGGAAAAAAATTCCTTTTTCTGTCAGTTCTGCAAACTAAAGCAGAGTCTCCATAGGGACTGGAATCTTGTTCTGGAGAGTGAGATTGTGATTGTTATGAGATGATGGTGCCAGTCTGAACCAGCACTATAAAATCCAACTGCAGTGGGCTGGTAGCTTAGGGCTTGAAAGTGGTATCTTGGAGTGGTTTCTCCTTCTGTGTGTCCCCTGCACCTACCCTAGATTTACAGATTTGTGCACCTACAGAGTGAGTTGGTTGTTGAGCTGTTTTGGGAAGTGAGAGGAAGTGGAGAGTGAGCTGCATGATGACTACATCTGCATTGGGGAAGAGAAGAAAATGAATTAATCTTTCCACAGAAGCCTGGAGATGCATCAGATTAAGCACAACATGAGACAGCACCTTATGCATTGTTACTCATCCTTGCCCAGCTGTTGCGATATTGAAAAGTGTGCTTTTTTTTAACCTTATCTGGGATATCTGGAATTGAATGGTATTCCGCTGTTTCTACCATTAGATACTTTTAAGTTAAGAAATGGTATCGGTTTCTAGGAATCACTGACCTTTTCAGTCTGAAATTGTGTTGTAATAATGGTTTTTTATTATTTTTATTTTGCAGATTGCCTTCATGACCTTGACTCTGTTTCCTATCCGACTCTTTTTTGCTGCTTTTATGATGTTGCTGGCCTGGCCTTTTGCATTCATTGCTTCAATGGGATCTGACGAGCAAGAGCTTGAAAAGCCCCTCTCCTGGTGGCGAAAGTGAGTCAGTGGTGTGGTGAAATACTGAGAGGATCATTATAAAGTTCAGCAGTTCAGAACAGAGGAGATGAGAAATACCTTTTATCTGTCTCAGAAATCTACTTTTCTCTTCAAAAGAAAAATCTAAAAATTATTAAATGTTTTCCTCAGCTGGGAAACTAGAAATGTCTCAACTCTTTGATTTGCCAGGTGGTCCAAGAATTACACTGGTAATCTCTGTCTTCCTATCGTGATTGAGGAGGTGCTGTGAAGCTTTGTTGTGGCATCTTCCATTGCATTTATTCCTGTAATGTCAACTTCTGGTTATGAAGATTGACTCTATGGAATGTGCCCAGATTTCATATTCTAAATTGTTGTTTTAAACTGCTTCACCCCATTGTCCTCTACCCCGTGATGAACTGACAAAACTTGTGTTGATTCCCCCAGGGCTTGCCCATACTTTGGTGCTTATTGAAAGTCTGTGGTTGCTTTGACATTGCAATGCTAATTGAGGTAGAATGTAAGACAGTGTCCTCCCATCCATGAAAACTGCCATTTGAGGAGCAGGAAAGGAGGGGTGTATCACCTCTTCTATAGATAACTTTAAAATTAGGAGCTGGCACTAGCATGAAGGAAGCTCATTGTGTTTTGCACCACAGGAGGGAAGGAGGTTGAGAACCACTTTACATTTAATTTGAGGTGATATCAATACAATAACTAATGGAATAATTGGCTGCCTTCAGTCTTGTGTACAGTTATTTTGAATCTTTTTAGATTCTCCCTTCCTTATTTATTCCAGTTTTCAGTGTTCCCCTGCTCTCCAGCCTCCAATCCCTGTGTTACAATTTGTGGTGTTCAGTTTTTGTACTCTGTTGATTCAAAGTTTCTCTTTTCATGACTGTCAGACAGTTTAAAAAGATAAAGCTCCACAAAAAAAACCTTCTCCACCCCACAAAAAAAAATCCACAAGAAACAAAAATCTTTAGGAGAAGATGGGGAAAGTGAAGAAAGTAAAATACTTCCAGAGGCCTGTAGACCTCCCTGTATTTGAGAATTTCTGCCTTACATTTGTCCCGTTTTGCTTGGGTAAACTTGAAACCAAGAACCAGGGTAAGTGCATTCTGGCAATATTCTAATAGCATATTTCAGGGCTGAATTTATTAGAGCTTTTTAGGTGTTACTAGAAAACCTTATTAGGCATTGAGTAGAAGAAACTTAACAGTCATAGTCTGAATTAAAATTAATGATGAACTAAATGACAATCTTGGAGACTAGAATGAATTAGTGTTCAGGTATAAATGAAGTTTAACAGCATCTTAGCTAAAAAGTGGTTTTAAGTGAGCTGAGAAAGAGAAGAACAAAGTGTGTGCAGTGCTCCAGCTCTGTTTTAAGCATTATATCCTATCTGAACTTTTGTGCATGTAATGTTTCATTTTATTATTTTAAGGTGTTCCTGTGGCAACATAACTGTTTTCCCAACTCTTTACAGGATAGTGGATATTTTGCTGAAGGCAATAATGAGAATGATGTGGCTTGCTGGTGGATTCCACTGGATAAATGTAAAAGGCAGACGGGCATTGCCAGCAGAAGCAGCAATATTAACGGTGGCTCCCCACTCTTCCTACTTTGATGCCATTCCAGTAACCATGACCTTCGCCTCCATTGTGATGAAGGCAGAAAGCAAAGATATTCCTGTTTGGGGAAGTAAGTTGGTAGATACTTCATTTTTCAAGAACAATTTAAAAAAGGTTGCTTAGGAAGTTGAAGTTCACTGGGTGTGTATGAGAAGGATTGAAACAGAAAGGAAAATTTGCTATAATATATGGTGACAATTGTTTTTCTAACTGGTCAACTCTGAATGTCAATAGAAAAAATTAGGGCAGGAAGGGGGAGGGGAATGTTCTTTTTCCACTTTCTCTGAAGTTGAATCCCTGTATGAAGTCAAAGCAATCCTACAGAACTCATGGTTTAATTTGCAGTGAACTTGTAACATTTTAAGACCTTCCAGATGGAAAAGCAAATTAGGATGGGGCTATGGAAGCAAAGTCTGATGCTAGAGAGAAAGTCTACAGAGACTTGGTGCGAGTTGGGGTGCCCTCCCAGAAATGTGTTTTAGGAATGTGGTCTGCTCTGAACACTACCCTGCCTTGAGGGAGTGTTGCTAATCCTTCACACACCAATAAGTTTGTTTCAGGCAGAATGTGAGAGATGAGCACAAGAGCAGATTGGTGTGCACTTGGGTTTAGTCATGACAAAAGCAGATGCCTGAGTCAGTAGTGCTTGAATACTATCTTTGGAATTATTCGTGTATGTTCTCGCAAATATTTGAGGGACACCTGTGATTTTTGGTGCAGTTGTGACAGGCAAAAAATCGTGTAAGCTTTGTAGGACTTGTAGACTTCTAACCAAAGTCTATGTTGAAGCAACCCACCATCTTGTGTCTAGCGACCAGCAAAGTTCAAAGAATATCCCTGTGTCTCATTATGTAGATTTTTATTGGTAATATAAAAGTGACAAAAGATTTTACTTTGGCCACAGATATGACCCTTAAATGTAAAAGTCTAAACAAAAGCTTTGAGCTCCTTTGCAGCTAAGTGGAATCAGGCTGTTGGTGCTGACGTCCTTCTAAAATTTAATTAGACAATGTGTTTTTAAGGTCACATTTGAAACCAGAAGCTGAGACATGGCCACAAAGGGTGAGTGGTTGGCTATGAAAGGTTCATTTAAGGAATCTTGTCATATAAGGGTCTGCCTGTATGAGATAAAATTCACACCAGATTTGTAGTTGGATCTTAATTTCATTGAATATCTTACTAATGGCATTTAGAAATTTGTGGCATTGAAAAATCTATGCAAAAACAAATAGATCATTTGAAAAAAAAAAAGGTAAAGGGTGCAGGCAGGCATACACTTGTTTCTGAAAACAAGTGTATGCAAACAACACTGTGTGAAAACAAAAAGAAATTGAACTCCCTTGTTCAGTACTGAAAGAAGATACTGTTGTGAGACAGTATGTTGGCAGTCTTGTACAGCACAGGTATATATAGGCCAACTTGGGCATTAGGAGCAGTCCAGACATAGCAGGGGCTGATTTCTCTTCTTTCTCAGGTGACTCAGTTGACTGTTTAATAATTGCTGGCTCAGCAAAATAAAAGTAGTCTGTGTGGAACTCCCTTTGATTTGAAGGTGGTCTGTCTGGAGGACCCAAATTAAATGAGGTAACTCCAGTCCATGTTGTACCACTGCAATGGGATGAAATGGCAGAATGGCATTTGACAGTGCTATAATGGATACTGAAGTATCCCACATAGTAAATTCAGTGGGAACCAGGAGAATCTGTAGGGATATGGAGATTGTAGTTCCCCTGAATGTAGCACAAGTAATGTGTATTAAGAAGATAAAATGATTTTCTAAATATCTAATTTAATTTTGAGGTGACTTTTACAGGATTCTGTTGAAAGTCTAGACTTCCTACAGTACATTTTAAAAATTACTTTATTTAGTTCATATGTGAGTAAAGCCAGTTACAGAAAAAGAGAACATGTAGTGATTTGATGGAATATTACTGGAATGTACAGTGCAGTCATATAAATGAATGTTTTGTCTTGTATAGCTGCATTTGCTTTATGCTGTGCAACCACAAAAGTTATGTAGTCACTTGTGAAATGTTCGCAAAAATGCCACAGTAGTGAAGCATACCAAAAGTCGTAACTGGGATTGAGAGTTCAAAAACCATTTTTGTTTTTAGGGGTGGACTTTTGTATGAGCAACATTAATTACAGTAGTTTATGTTCTTTTGATAAATGGACCTTAAGAGAGAGGTAGTAATCGCTGTATTGATTAGTTTGGCTTAAAAATTAATTCCAGTAAAACTGATTTTTTTTAAATCTCTTTTACTGCTTTGAGAGAAGTTTTCTGTGTAGCAGATAGTGCTGACTATCCTCTCCTTTGATTAGTATTTTAATTCCAATGTTATTTACACCTCTCTACATGTACACACTTAAAAAATACATTTCATTTTATTGGACTACTGATATTTCTCTTGTGCTTATGTAAAAATGTGCTCATGTTTTTGTTGGATTGCCTAATGAATTGTCAGCACTCTAGACATTCATCCAGAATTTATCCCAGAGAGGTCAGAACTATGTTATGTCTTCTTCAGCTTTGTAAGTCCTGCAAGCTTGGTATACCATCTTCAGTAAGGTTTTGGAGCCAGTCACTGATGTTCCTAAACTTGTTGTCTCTTGAATCTTGTGAATGGTTATTCTGAATCTTTTGGGAAGCTTTGAATAAAGTACATTCATTTAAGTATCTGAGCAGACTTAAATATGTAAAAAATGAAGTAGCAGAGGAAATTTAAAGATCATTTCCAAGGATGAGGACTTTGGGTGAAGAGTACATCCTCATCCTGTATATTCAAGTATGATATAAATAAATGGCTTTTTGATGTAATGACAGTGTTTATTAAGACATTGTACACTGTATACCAGAGGGATCAGGTGTTTTAGCAGGCACAAAATGATCTGATTGCTAAATGGTTACTAAGATTGGTTCTGCGAGCATTTTAATAGGTTTCTGGAACAGCTGCCTATATTATTGTACCCTTAGTTAGTCAGTCATGGAATATTAGGCTTCTGATCCACTTGAAAGTCCAGATAATTAAAAGCCTGTTCTTTATGGGATTGGAAGTACTCCACAACTGTATTTGTGTATGAGGGTTTTATTGCTGTCTAACTTGAAGGCAGCTCTCCGGGTTTGCAAAGTCCAATTTCAGAAGCAGAATTATGTCTTGTGACTCTTTGCAGATATCTTCATCCTTTTTAGGAAAACAAAGAAAACCAGATTTAAAATTGCTCTTTGGTTCTGGGAGAGGAGTTATGAACTCTTCAGTCAGTGGTCAGTAGTGAAGAAAATTATCCATTTGGCACACACACAAGGTTAACAAACTCTGGGGAGGAACTGCTTGCCCAAATATAAACAGTATTTCAATGATCATAAAAAAAACCCCAGTATCTGGAAAGTAGAGAATGCCAAACAGATGGAATATGTCATGATGCTGAAGGAAGATGAATGTTGCTATACAATGCCTTGACAAAGTTTTGGTAGATTGGAGATGTGAACTTTGCTGGACCACTTCAGTCTTACTGTGGGAAAATGACATGTAGGATTCTGTTATACCTTACATGGTCTGAAGAAGTCAGATCAGTTTATCAGTACAGATCCTTAAACATCCCTGTTTTGTCTGCTGAATCCCACTTCAATTCAGGACAAGGTTTGTGCATAAATTTTGGATAGTTACACTTCACGGTCTTATTTTTGGCTGTTGAAGCGACTTGGATAAAAGTAGTTTTTCTTTGCTGCAATGATTGTTCCTGCTGCAGGAATGCTTCAGTAAGAAAGATAAGGAATTTATCAGTAAATATGAATTGATGGGGACTTCAGACCACTTTTATGATTTGAGCATTTTCAGTGGCCTGAACTTTTAGAAACTAAATATAAGTGAAAAGTTAATTTAAACTTTAGGCAACTTCTCAATATCTCTAACACCACTCTCTGAAAGAGATTGAGTTGGTACCTGTGAAATGTACAGCATGATATGTTACCTTAATTTTATAAAGAGGAAGGAGGTAATTTGTGTTTGGCAGAATGCAGCAGAGCTACAGAGAAAGGCAGAATCATACAGTGCTATAAAACTATCAGTTCTGTTGTAGATGTTTTTTTCCACACCTAGTAAACTCATGAAATTTTGTTCAAGCTCATTTTTTGAAGGTGCACTATAGGCCTTTCTCAAGCATCATGACTAAAAGTTGAGAATAAAAGTAATTCAGGGGAAAGTATTTATGCTTGGGTTGCTGGGTATGTTTTAATCTCAAAACTTAAAAGGAGCCAAATTACCCACCAGCTCTGTTGCAACTTAATCCTTTAGTCCTGCATCCCAAGTGACCCCACTCCCCTTCCATACAGCACAAGGAGGAGAGCTGTGGCAACCCCATAGTTCTAAAACAGTCCTTAAACTCCTCATGGAAAAATCTGTTCTAAGGTGAAGGCATTACAGATTTCTTCTCTTTTATGCACTGTAAATCAGGAGTTTGAGTGCTGGGGTCATCAGGATGAATGCCAACATCCTATGCTCTGTTGGCATTGAAGCCTGCCTTGAGTACACACTTGAGCTCCCCATTTCTGAGCAGCAGCTTGAAGTTGTTGCCAAGCTTATCCATTTCATCTTCTCTTTTAAAACCCTCTGTTTCAAAATTCAGTGTTTCCTTCAGACCACCCAGATGGTCCTGCAAGATTTCAGTCTCACAAAAGCTCTCTCAAAGAGATCTAAAATACTTGCATTGTCACCTGTTCGTTATAGGTATGTATTTATCATTTGGCTTGGAGTCCTGAAAGATTCTGTAAAAATTAGTTCTCATTTAAACTGCTACTGGAATGCTTTTAAACCACCATCACTAGTTAATATCATTTATTGAAGTTACAAACTGTAGTATATAGGAAACCTTCAAACCAATACTGCTGCCTGCCTTAAATGCTTTTCAGATTAACAGCAGAAAGTTAAAACATAAAACCATGTCCCCATACAGGTATTGCAGGTGTCTCTGAGATAAAAAAGAAGTCTTTGTCCCTCAAGGAGTCCTTAAAGGAAGTGGGTCACGTTTTGAAAGACCAACCCAAATACCACAACTTCCTTCTGTTAAAGCTAAAGAGGACACCAATTATTTACTTCCCACTGGTGACCTTTCCTTGTCCTATAGGCTGCATTGTTTCCTGCCTTTCTCTTTGGAAGCGGGGAGAAGAACTTTCCCATTAATGCTGCCTCCCATTCATTAATGCCATGAACACTTGGCATGCCTGCAGTCGGGTGGTCCATCTGCTAAGCATTTAGTCAAACTTGGAGAAGTTTTCTTCACATACATTTATCTTCAGTGGTTGATTCACACTTGAGTCAAATAAGTATATATATTATATATAAATCTGTTTATAAAATAAGATACTACCACCAGCTTTACAAATCTCTTACAGAGTATCATGACTGTAATAACACCTCTTTTGTAAGAACAATGTAATTCCAAGTGCAAAAGATCCTAATTATGGTTGAATTAAGTTTTGTGCATGGATGCAACCTTGTGTATTTAGTGTGTGTATGTTTCTTGAATTTTTCTATTTTTGAGATCTGTGTGTCTATATACACAGGAAGTAATTGTAAGAAAACCTTAATGGTTTTCTTCCCCTATAACTTTCAGAATACTTTTGAGCCTCTTACAGATTTCTTTTCTTTTTTCTACAGAAAAGAGCAGTTTTCATATTAGATGTTGCTTCATTAGAAGAGTTGTGAGTTTGGAACTTTGTGAGCGTGTACACTTGAGTAAGGCAACTCTTGAAAACTAAGCCCAAGATAGAGCTTTTCAACCTTTATCCTTCATGGGCTTTGTACCCCTAAATACAGAATGCTGTATCTATCACATGGTGGTGACTGCTGTTAGAAAAATAACTATTTTTTCCATTTTTATATATAAAGCTGAGGAGTAAATACTGTAAGTGCATATCCTACTGCAGGCTGCCTGTACAGCTTACCTCCAATGTTCAAGGCAAGCAGAGCCAGTTGTGCTGCCTCTGAAGGATTCTCCTGGAGGGTTAGGGGAATGTAGTGGTGGGGTTTTGTGTTGTTTGGGAGAGAGATGAAGTGAAAGCCTCAACTTCAGCATTCTCTGCTTTTGCAGCTGTCACTTTGTTAGTTGCTGATTCTACAGTGGTGAGAATGTAACTGCCCACTCAAAAATGTGTGTATGGATACATTTTAGAAGAACTGTATGCAGTGCCCCATGTCTGCTCCATGCTTTGTGTGTTCTCTGGTGCCTTCATGGAACCAGGGGTGATGTTGCCAGTATAAATGTCTTGCTGCAATACTTTCTGCTGTTGCGTGTTTTACAGCACTTTGTGTCTTGAATTGAAACAAGGTTTCCTCACACATACCTGCCTGCAAAGAGAGACGGGGAAATAATTTTTTTTGCTGCTATTGTTCTAAGAGGCTTAAAGACACCAACTGTGTGTGTTCAGCTTATCAGGGGAAAAGATGGGTTTTGCTTATTCATTGAGCTGGTGCTGAAATTGATTGCATGGGAGTTCTGAAATCAGTTGGAGCTGCCACCCTGCTATTAATTAAAGCAATACTGAGTTTTTGCAGGCTCTCTTTAAAAAGGCTGTTTCAAGCAACTTTCAGTTGGTTAGACTATCTGTGGCATTCTGGCAGCCCTGAGAGGCCAAGGTTTTAATGGTTTACTGGCAGCACTATTTAAATTGCATATTAAATTCCTGTCTAAGAAGGTAGAATACAGCATGTCAATGTCCTCAGGACTCCTTGTATGATCTGAAATTGGGAATAAGAGGGACTAGTTGAAGTGGGACTGATACTGCTAGAGAAAAAGCTGGAATAATGACACAAGATCAGTTTTGTGAATTGACAGATTCTCTGTCATTGCCCACTAGATATGTTAATTTAAAGGGTGGTTTTAATGGAGTAAGAGGAGCTGGGCAAGCACATTTTTCAGAATCTCTGAACACTTGAGGTGTGGTCTTCACTATCTGGTTACAGCCAGTCTTGGACAGTTAAATAGCTGAGCAGAGAAGGATATGATTATGTTCTGTTTATTGAACATGTTGCAGAGTTCTGCTTGTTTGCTTTAGTTGCTCAGCATGCCAGCTGTCTGAAGCATTTTCTGCTTTCACTTCTGGCCTGACTTCACCCTAGTCCTTGCATTACACACTGCCTTAGGTACTGCCTGCCTCCCTGTGTTTCAACTTGACTTCTGACCACAGTCTCATCTTGGTTGCCTATTTGGTATGTTTTTCAGCTTCTCTTTACAGACCTTTGGCCCTGCTCCTGACTTTCTTGCACAGGTCGACTTGGTACAGCCTTTGAATTTTCAGATTTGTGTGTTTACTGAACATGAAAATATGTGGTGAAAGTAAAGGTCTCTGTAGCCTTGTGCTCTGTTTTCAGAAGTGGTTAAGAAAAGTAAAATTTAGCCTTCCCTTGGTGTGTATTTTCAGCTTTTTACTGATGACTGAGAGTTAAAGTGTTGGACTTAACTACCAAGGGCCTGGTAGCTGGTGTCTCACAGGATCTTCAGTTTCTGTTTAATATTAAAACAAGAATTCTGTCAGCCTTTTTAGTCCAATGTCTAAGGAAGTAAGGCTTAATGTAACTACCCTAATAGGCTAATTCAACAGGCAGGACAAATCCATCGGAAGCTTTCAATTGCCTCTGTCTTTCAGCATAGCAGAGTAATTTTTCTTTGCCCAAGGGTGTGTTGCTGTTTGTGGTGCTGGTCATTTTAGGAATAGATAGCTCACCTGGTGGTCCTCTGGAACTTAGTAACATTACAGTAGCTTGCTTTTGGGGAGGTTGTAACAGTACAGCTCCCAAGTTTGCCCATCTTGCCTGTGCAGTTCTCAGATACTGATGACATCAGTGTAGTCTGATGTTTTCTGCCACACTGCCCGAAGAAAAATCTGTCTGCTTGCTTAATTTCATGCGTGATAAATAAGACCCTGCTTGCAGCATGTCCTCAGAAAAGGGCCTGGGAGTTCTGGAATTATCTTATTCATTCCTTGGCCTGAAGTAACCTAAATTCTGTCATTTGGGCCTAATGTAAAGAAACTTGCAAGTGAAGGCTGGGGATGTTGAATCTTTTGCTTTCCTTTACTTTAGGTTTTTGCTATGGAGTAGTAAATTGCAACAGTGGGGCAAACTCAGAAATAGGACAACTAAGAAAACAATTATGATACCAAGTATGGTTTCCCTTGTTATTTTTATTGCTTGTTCTGTGTGTAGGGTTTTTCCCCCCTATTCTTTGTGTTAGTCTTTTTGTGGTTTCTTCTGGGGCTTTTTTGTTTGTTTTTACCTCACCTTGACAGTAACCCCAGCTGGCCAGAGATGATCTTTGCTCCCCTGACAAGCACTGTTCTGTAGATACTGTCTAAGAGCAGGCATGTAGGAAAAAGTACAAGAGTCAGGTAACTTTTCTGATACACTGTTTCCTGAGCTGGGGCAAGTTGTGGGATAAAAGTAATATTTCAGAGGCTGGCTGAATGTTTGGGAACTTGCTGTAAGGTTTGACAGATTAGTTTCTCGGAACCTCCAGAATTGAAGGATTTTGGTGAGTTAGTGGCTAAACTTCCAGTGGGATAAGACCATAACCAGCAGCTTTTGCTGAGTACAGGGCTGTAATTCCTTACACTGTTTTTTTTCTTCACACTTTAAGCACTGGCTGATCTGTTAATGTAGCAAGTCTATCCCTGACAAAAGCAGATTATACAGTGTCAGTGAACTCTTCTCACAGTGGCTGGAAAAATGAAAACTGTATTTGAGGCAAGTAGAATAGCTGATGTTTTAGTGCTCTTGAAACCTTCAGGTAAGATTACGTGATAAAAAAAATTATTAAAAGTTTTCGGAAGACAACCTGCTTAAATAAAGGCATGAAGCACTATATTTGAAGGTGCTTCTCTTGTAGTGCTTTTGGACACTGCAAAAGAGCTTTGTGGGCTTCTTATTATTTTAAAAATATTGGTGTCCTTGTGACAGACATGCATGGAGCGTATCTTGTGGATTGATTTCTGATTTTTTGCTCATGTTCATTTTGTGTCTGGCTGCATACAAGAGGTTTCCCACTGAGCCAGAAAGAGGATGTCTTGAGATCTAATTCATCTGGTATGAGGAACAGGCAAACGAGTGACAACTGAGAAAATGAGCCTGCCTTTTCTGTTGACACTGATTCTTCCCAAAAAATAACATCAGTGTATATAATATCTTGGGTGCTGTGCGTTTAATGGAGCTGAGCTGTCATGGAAGACAAAAGCTCTAAAGACAGAAACAGTTTGACTGACAGGATGTCTTTTACAAGCACTTAGGTAGCAGGGAGATTCCTGCTACTTTGCTGGTTTGGGAGTGGCTATAGACTTTGATTTTTGTGCAGGGAGGAAATGACCAATTGATAGCCACAGCTGCATTGTTGCAGAAAACTGCATAATATGTACCATCATGTTTTACATAATCTGTGTTGTATGTATTGATCTTCTAAAAACTGAAAAACTGCAAAATGCCAAAATTTTGAAAACTGTTTTCCTCATAGAAACTTAAGAAAATATTTCAATAAAGCTGCAATAATTCAGCTGAGTATTCAATTTTGCAGTGTAATATAGTAAATTAGTCATGTTCTCTTCACAAAAATTTTTGTCCAGAGGAATAATTGGGGTGGGGGGGCAGTGGGGATGTATGGATTGGGTGGGGGATCTTTTTCAAACAAAGGAAAAATAAAGTCTGGTCCTTGTTTTTGTTTTCCCTCCTCTTCAGCTCTGATCAAATATATCCGACCAGTATTTGTATCTCGGTCAGACCAGGATTCTCGCAGGAAAACTGTTGAAGAGATAAAGAGGCGTGCCCAGTCTGATGGTAAATGGCCACAGGTACTGTGTTCTCCTACTCTGTAAGAGATGCTATTTGGCATTTCCAGGCTGTGGATATGCAGTTTGCTTTCTTCGTTGTCGGTGGCTTTAGATGGTTTGGGGTGGTCTGTGTGTGTGTGAAATTTCCCCTGCCCCCTCTTTCTAGAAGATAAAATGTAAGATCCCATCTGTCTCTCATTCCATTGTGTTTTGAGGGAAACTGAGTAAGTACTTGGCCAGACAGCTCTTAAGTGGTACTCAATGGACAGATCACAGCAGGTGAGGAAGTCCTTTGAGAGGAGGAAATGAAGTGCTCAGCAGCATACCTGGGAAAGTACTGTGTGTACTTGCCCTTTGCAAGATTTTGGCATTGCCATTATTGGAGATGTGATACTGGGCAAGACAGCCCAAAAAATTTGGACATTCCAATAACCACCTCTGTTAAATCACGTGATGAAAGCATGGATAGAACAAGTGGCTCAGGGCTTTTTTCTGCACCTTAAATGTGGCTATTTATAATGTGCCTTGAAAGAGAGCAATGGGAAGGAAAGGATGATATATAAGATCTCAGATTCCTAGAAGCATGTGATTATTTTGAAAATTTGAAGCATTCCGGTGTTTGGGGTTTTTTTTGATATTGGGGTACTGTATATTTTTTATGGGATTATTGCTGCTAACAGTGGGTATACGTCTGCTTACTGGACTGCAAAAATGTTATAAACAGCTATAAACAATGTGACAGGTGATTTATAGCTTTTGCACTGTGACTTTCATAATCAGATTTTGAAGCAAGCTAGGACAGAGTGGGCAATAAAACTAGTAATGTTAGTCCTGGTCTATTGCTTTGTTCCCTTATAATATGGATGGGGGGGGGGGGGGTCTTTGTTTGTTTTTGTACAGTCTACCCTCTTCTGCTGAATTGGTTCAACTTAATTGTTTTTGCTCTTTTTTTTTTTGTTTTTTTTTTTTTTTTTAGAATTCTGTTCAGGTATTTTCAGTCTCTGGCTGGGCATCTGTGCAAATGCCAAGTAACAGCAAAGAGAAAACTGTTTTTTCTTAGCTTGTAAGCAGGAATTTTGTTCCGGTACACAACAGACTATGATACTTTTTCTAGCACCAAAATATTCAGTGAAAATACTCATACTTAACAAGTGTTTCTGGTCACTGTCAGTGTTCCAATAAATAGAATTATTATTGGAGGGCAAGAAGGAGGCAAAATCACAGATAAAGAAAAGCATTTTTCCTGTTAAGGTAGAACTTTACTTGACGTCTTCAGCAACATTTTTTTTACTCGAACTGAACTGTTTTTCCCTGAGAACATTTTTGCTGTAATCAGTTAATAACAGCTTTGAAAATATGTATTTATAAATAAATTCACATTGAAATAGTTCTTAAAAGTCGACTTTTTTTTTTACTTCAAGATAATGATATTCCCAGAGGGCACTTGCACAAACCGATCCTGTCTAATTACATTCAAACCTGGTAGGTATTATGCTCATGTCTCTGTTCTTTACAGAATGTCCTTGTATCTTCATTTTCTGAAATACGAGTTGCATTTTAATTTGCTTGCTGTTGCAGAAGTTGAGTTAAAAACCTTACAGTAGGGTGAAATTGGAATATAAATTTTGATGCTACAGGAAGATTCTAATTCTACTGTTGAACAAAACGGTTTCAGTCATTCAGGTTTTTTCTTGGCTTCTGAGATGCGTATGAACTGGAGGAGTAATGTTTCTTCCTGGGTTTGTGTTTGTGTCTTTATGCTTTTTTTCCCCCCCTTGCCCCCTCCATTTCCTATTTTGGGTCTGTCATGCAGCATTTAGATACTCACTGCTACCTTAAGCTTTGTAGTGTATCTATTTCCGGCTGCCCAGCATTTGTTGCTGTGTTGTATCTGGCTGATCCCTCTCTAACTCTTTTGTGGAGTTGCATTCTGGTGAAAAGTGTGTGAAAATGTTTGCCATGTAACACTGTTACAGAGGCTGCCATTTTTTACCATTTTTACATAACATCCATGTTCTAAGCTCTTTTCAGTAGTATCACCCTTTTAGTTTATCAGATTAGTAGAGGATGTAATGCTCAACATTGATGCAGCTGTAAACTGCATTTCCAGTAGGGACAAATGCCAGTACTGCAGTAAACCACTAATCTTTAATGTAAACTTGCCTTTGTCATGTAGGTAGGGAGATGGTCAGTGAAGAAGCTTCAGTGAGCAAGGCAGCTGTGAATGTGTTCTTGGACTTCTTAGTTTTCTGCCTAGTTTCTGGTCTTACTGTGTGTTTTGTGTTTTGTTTGGCTTGCAATTTAAATATCACTTAGAATATCGTGCAGTGAGTCAGCACTGTGGTTCCTTGCACTGATTCATTTGGCTGAAGGTATCTCAGACTTTTCTCTGAGCTCTTACCTTTTTAGATGACAGAATGGTGATTAGGGAAACATTACTTCTGTAGCTCTTTGCTCTCCTCTCTTCACCTGAATCCTGACCATGCTTTGAAAGCTAGCCTGAATCCTTCTTGTGAAGCCTTCATTTCCTGCCCTCCCTCTGTGCCATAGACATTCCAGACACCATGTATTTCATCTTTACATTCTCACTCTGTCTTCCTCTGCTCTGGTCTAGCACATGCTGCTGTCTGCCTCTTGACTGTCTCACTTTTCCTACTGAAACCTGCATCTGTATCCATCCACCCTTCCAGAAATCCTTAGCTTCAAAATTCCTCACTTATATCATGTTGCTTTAGTTCTCTGTTCAAGTTATTTCTATCAGGATGCCTTTCCCGATGGCCTATGCTCCTTACTCTTACTGCACATGGCCTATGCTCCTTACTCTTATTGCACATTTTCTTGGTTTTGTGTTTGTGTTTAAATGGTAGTGTTGTCATCTCCCACTCAGCTTTTGTCAGTTTGAATTATTTCGGAAGTTGCTTAGACTGTTCTTTGAGACTGAGCAGAAGGTACCACTGGCCTCCAAATCTCTTAAGGATTCTATACAGACCACTTCATTTCAAGATGTTTATACTCCATAAACAATTATTTCTTCTGAGTCTCAACAGTTATTTTGTAAAGCAAATGTTATGCTGGAAGTACAATGTACTTCAATTATGCAGTTCTTAATTTTAATTGGAATATTAGGGATGCTGTAGTAAATTGTCAAGAATAACATAATTTGAGTGAAACTCTTAATTTCTTCATGAGAGAAAGAGATGTTAAGAGAAGTCTTGGGCAAGATACTTAGCATGCTTACCCAGTCTTTTTATTAGAAACCAAGAATATGCTTAGCAATGACATAAAACTTGTGCTGCTTATTTATCAAAACTGTAATTTTCCCATGAAGTGAAGCAATGCTTCTGAATAATAGCTCTAGTTCAATATAGCTCTAGTTCAATTTGTAACTATTAGTTTTCCCATAGCTACAGAATAGAAGTGACATTAATTGTTATTTCAGAGATGACAAATTGCCTATAAATTATTGTTGTTCAGATAAAAACAGAAAGGTTCTTATATAAAAGAAAGCCCTAGATCTTTACCAAAAACATTGTTGACCACAGGGAATAAATTAATTTAACCATCTTGTGCATGCTCATTTTTTATATTCATTTATTGAGCTGAATTTGGTACTAAGCTTTGACTTGTGTAAATAACAATATGTGTAAGTGGTAGAGGATAATTTAGATAATGTAAGCAAACATTTTTAATTAGCTGTCTGATGAAGAGGAGGATATATATTGTCATTCTCCGGGGCTTGCTTTTTTGATTACTTTTAAGGCTACTTTCAGATCCTGTTTTTTCACCATGAACTACTTCCTGTCAGTCTGTTAGTTGTATAATTTTTTCTTGCTGCAGTAAATTTCTTCTCTACCAAAATGCACTATGAATTAATTATGTGTTGTATGTGCCTTCTAGGAGCATTTATTCCTGGGGTTCCTGTACAGCCAGTGGTTTTACGTTATCCAAACAAACTGGTAAGTACAGCTTGCAGTGTCCTTGGAATTCAGGGCATTTTCATTGAAGTGCATTGCCCCTTTTGTAACCTTTTAGGTTTAAAATTTCAAAAATCATTACTAAGTTATTGTTAGTTAAGCATTTATTCATTAAGCCTCAAGCAATATTAGAGAGTTTTAACTGAGACAGTTTAAATGTTTCTGCTTTGAAAGTTGTTCGGTTTGTTACAAGAAGTACTTGACAAATGATGAAATAAATGGCAATTTCTGTCCAGGATCTGTGTTCCTAAGTGCTCCCTATTCCTGCAGTGTTTGCTGGAGAGTTTTCATAATGTCATTTAGTGCTGGAAGATGTTTCTTCATCTCCTGCCTTTGGGGGTGTTAGTCATGAATTACTGTGACTGGATGAATGGTATAGGATAATGTGTTGAGGACCTCTGCACGTTTATAAAGTGTCATCTTGTCTGTTTTACATTCACCATGCCCTTGGCTAAGCAATTAGCTAATTTGGACTAGTCTTACAATGTAAATTATATTCAGGTAAAATGCAGATTATTGAATGTTTATTTACAATATCTGAAGTTTGTCCCCTTCTGAAGTGGAAGTTAATTAGGGAAGGTATGAAGAGTGTCAGAAGTAAAATAAGGACCACCTGGTGTCTTTTACTGATGAATGTCACATCAGAAGATCTCTGACTAGCCCATTACCAACCCCTTGTTCTAAGGAAGGATTTTGTTTCTTCTTGGTACCTGAGTAGGTTACAAATATTTCATCCACTGTTCTTTCTGTCATTTACAGGTGAAACATAAAACATATGCTTGATTTTAAAAAAAGGATCCAAGCAAAGTTAATATACACAGACCACCATTTGCTCTTGGCTGAGTCAAGGTGGAATGGCAATCAAATAGTTTGCAGTAACAAACCCAAAAAATATCTTGGCAGATGCTGTGACAAGCTTGATGTGCTTACATAGTATGAAGTGCGTTGTAGCAGGTTGCCTGGGATTTTTCATTACATAATTGTTATACTTTCAGGAAGAAAGATTCTTTTCTAAAAATAGTTTGGAGTTTTGATGGCACTGCCATTTAAAATGGCAAACATGCTTGTGGCTTATATCATATTAATTTGCCTTGTAACTTTTTGTTAATGTTAAGCCCATAGCAATATAAAGCTATCAAATGTTATTTTGTAAATATCTTCAAAATCCAGGTGCATAATGAAATGTCATTATTGCCTGTAGTACATAATATTCAATGTTTGTAAACCAATAGTGAATGTTCCTAACACTTTACTAACAGAAATTTGTGAGCTTCTAATGTTGAAGTAAAACAATATAAATGTACATTAAAATTTTCATAATTTTTATGTTACGGCAAAAATGTCATAAAAGAAATTCTAGCTAGTTATATTGATATCCATTGCAAGACAGCATGAGTTTGTGTATGGGACTTCACTTTTTCCTACTATTTTTAATTGCTGTAAAACACTTCGTTTTCAGTGCTTTACTGAGTCATTTAACCTCCTATGATCTAATTCCTAGAGACCTTCAAAAGGTCTAAGCATTAATGACAGGAGTGATAATTGCTATTTCTGCTTTATTTTTACATTAGCTTGGGGGTTGCAGAAGAGTTGCATCAGAGTTAGAAGGAGGAGAGGCAGAAGGAATATGATGTGGTCCACAAAGATGAGGTTTATTTTGGTTAGGAATACGGAGTTAGATTATTTGGTTTCAATTATTGAGCTATTCTCATCTCAACCTGTAAGGCAAGGCTTACCTTTTCTTCCCAATTCTCCTGCCCACCCCAGGGGAGGAGGGGGGAGTGAGCAAGCAGCTGTGTGGTACTCAGTTGCCAGCTGGGATTAAGCCACAACACATGTAAGAACAGAGTAGGGAATGAGAATTGGTTTTCATACACTAAGATAACATTTTTTGCAAACTTTAAATGTCTCTGGCTTTCTATTTGTTGTCTTGGTTGACTGATGCATATTATAATTTTGGGTTTAGAGAGGAACTTCTTAAGATCTTTGCTTAGCCAGTGAACTCCAGATATACATTGTATGCAGTCACCCCACTGTGTTTTGCTTGAACTGCCTGTTCGGATCTATGCTCAGAGCTTTGAGTTCCACAGTATAGATGAGAACAGTCTTGGATTTGAGTGCACCTGGCTGTTTTGAGAGGCTTTTTGGGATCAGAGCCTGGGGTCAATGTAGTAGGTGTCTGCACTCTGGAATGTTTATTTCATTGTAGTCTGTTGAAGAGCTAGGGAAAGCACTACTGTTCTGCAGTGGGCTGAAACCTGGCAAAAGTGAAGCAGTAAATTCAGAGTTTTTTCCTAGCAAATAAATCTAGTTCTGGTTGCTGTGAAGAGCTCTGTGTTTGATATTTTTTATAGAGTTGCTCCCTGAATAACAGTCATCTTGGGGCTTGTGCCTCTTTGTATTAGATGACATCTCTGGTCCTGTATCAGCAATTTTTAGTAGTAATATTTTAATGTGTTTCTCTTCTTGATGCACGAGCGGAAAGAAATCTTAAGACTTAAAATGTTGTTTAGACCTGATATTCCAAATTTTGCTACTGGTTGTCTAAATTGGTAATATTTTAGGTATTGGATGCCTGAGAGCTATTACCTATATTCTAATTGAAATAAATGCTCTAATGTCTTCACCCATAGGTTCTCTACTGCAATCCTTTTTACTTCTTTCCCTTGTTTCTTTATTTGAATTTTCTGTCAGAGTAGTGTTCCTTATGAAATTATGAAAATATATAAACTGTATACCTGTTTAAATATCACAGAGCCATTTAAAATGTACTTTATGTCCATATGTCTTCCACAAGTAACTGTGTTATTTGATAAGTGGTTTGGCAGCAGCTCTTGTACAGTTTTGGTGTATCAGGGTTAACTGAACCTGTAAAAACACAGCCAGGGTTGGCATATGATTCTCAGTATCTTCTTGTGTTAAATATGAATTCCATGGAAGATGGCTCTTCTGCCTGTTTCCTCCCATGCTGAGGGGAAATAAGAGGGAATAACATTCAAGGTCAGGTTGGATGGAGCTCTGGCCAACAGGATGTAGTTGAAGATGTCCCTGCTCATTGCAGGGGAGTTGGAATAGATAGCCTTAAAAGGTCCCTTCCAACCAAGTTATTGTATCATTTTATGTACTTCCACACAATTTAAAATATTCATTACTTGGATACAGTAGTTTCAAAGAATGGTGTCAAAGAGAATGTTGTCCAGAAGCATAAGCTGGTAGCTGTGGTAAATATAAAAGGTAAGTTAGTTAAGTAAAGAAAATCCTACTTCCCTTTGTGTGCTTTTATCATAAAGATATCGGTTATGCTGGTAGGAGTCTCCTATAACATGGATCTGCCTCTTGCAGATCAGAATCCCTTTTTCCCCTAGCCATTTCCCTGGCCATTATCCCTGATGCATCCTGATGTTTTGATGAAAAAAGCATGCCTGTCAACTATGACATTTGCGTTGGGAATTTCTTGCAGGATTGTTGATGGCTTATTTGAGTTTGACTTGCCAGCTAGCCAGCATGAGGCTGCATTCTGAAAATACCTGTGCACTGTTCAATGATCCAGACACTTTCATGGAGATCACATTTTTCTTTATCTCACTCTGCACCTTTGCAATTTAGAGAGCTGAGTTGGAGATGTGTAGTGCTTGGTGCTCTATAAGGCAGATCTAGTCTCTAGATAAGTTATCAGCTATCTACACTGGTTTCTCATGGTTTGTAGTGAAAGTTCCTTGTGGGAAAAAGACAAAAACCATAATACGTTTACTTGCAGTGTTATCAGAGACATCAAAACAGCCAGAAACAGTGTAACAGTAAAACTATCCACATTATAGTTCTAAAATATCACTGCATGGAGGTGGGGTTTTTTAATGCAGGTAAATTGATTGCTACAGATAGACTCATCCTTTATCGTATTTCATTTGATTGAAAATAATTGTTAAATGTCAAGTTTTAAATTTTTAGTGGATCTTTATGACATATTGACCCTATTCGCCAAGCTGTTGTTCTATCATTAATTGCATTTTTCACCTTTTATGGATGGCTTGCTTTCTTTTGTTTTTTTTACTTTAGGTGGCTTTTTGCTCTAAATGGTCATTAAAACTTGAGTTTAACTTGTTTTTTCATGGTCAAGGCACATGTCATCACCTGAAATCTCTAGAATGGGTTTGGATGGGAGCATAGAACTGAACTGGAACATGTTCAGTAGGTTGAAAACAAATCTTTCTGATCAGGTCTTTCAGAAACCTGAATTTAATGAGTTGTCTTGTCTTTACATTAATGACTTGAACTCTTTTTCCCAGTTAGAACAGAACTAATATTTAGGTTTTTAGATTCTTTTTTTGTACACTTAAATCATATCTCCAAGTAGTGCAGTTTTTTTCCTGTGCTGTTTCTTAGTATTAGTTAAAAATGGGATGACTGTCATATTCCTACCTGTTTTGTATTACTTTACAGGTCTCTGTTCCCTTTTTGCATCTTGTTCACTTCTTTTACTGTGATTTGAACTCTTAGTGTTTCACACAGCGTTTATTTTGGCCATATAGCTGTATAAAAGATGGGCTGATTCCTAACAGGGTTAAGAACTTTTGCAAAGAGAGCATAGAAGTTTCCATGAAAGCTTCTTGGTAATACATTGTCAGTTATGCTGTGTGCAATGTAAAAAGTTGAAAGCACAATAATTAATTGCAAATGTCACACTTCTTTTCTTAGGACACAATCACATGGACATGGCAAGGGCCAGGAGCGTAAGTGATTAATGTTTTATTGCTTTTATCATTGCTTTCCTCACTTAGTGTTTATTTATATGACTTATAGGCATATATAGTCAACCAGTTGCTGGTTATTTGATTATGTTTTGGGATTAATTTACTTTTTATCTGTTATTCTCTAATTATACCGATAGCTATTAAGAAGAATCCAGGTGTAAACAATGTACTTCAGTTGCTATGATTTTGTTGTTTTGCAAAATGAATGTTAGGTTTTTGTTTCAAATTTATTTTTTTAGCCAAGTACCTGAAGTAAAACAACTTGATTCTGCTCTTCATATTCTGCGGCCTGCAAGCTGATTTGGTATATTACTGTACAAAATCTATGGCTGTTGTTTGAAATTGGTCTACTCTCACAAATACAGTTGACCCACTCAAAGAATTTGGAGATACTGTTTCCATTATCTTGTCTGAATATAATTTTGACCTTTTTTTAAACGAAATGTTATTCTAGAAGTTCTTTAGCAAATTCATGCAATATAAGATATTAAACAAAGCAGTTCTTGCTTGTTTGAAAAGAATGTTAAGCATTATTTTCTCATTGGGATTTGAATAAAAATTCCAAAATGTTTGGATCAAGAGGAAAACAGCAAATTTTGAACCCTAATTAAAGGAATGTGGGCTTCTTTGGTTAATGCTTTGTATTGTTTTGAATGTCCCATGTGACATCCTATAGTTCAGTAATAATGAGGAAACCATGGGGATTAGCCAAGATTCAAGTAATTTAGAATTTTGTCAATTAAGTTTTGCACTTAGGAATCAGGTCTAATTAAGGACGTGATTTTGAGACTTGAGGAAATCATTGATCACTTGCAAAGGTTCAGCTTACAAATGATTTGCCACTTTGGAAGTAGACGAGTCCATGGTTGTGTATAATGTAAACAGACGCTGCAGCATTTGCTGCATAAAGAGATTTCTGTTCTTGTGAGCTCCTGCCTCTTCCCTTGTGTTTGCACTGCAATTCGTGTGAAAAAGGAACTCAGCCATAGAGGAGAAAGGTGAGCAGCTTACTTCCACCTTAGTATCCTAACTGAGGACTCAAGAACACAGAGGAAGACAGAAGAAATCTGTAGGTGTCTTGCCTCAGCTCACTATAGTGTCTAGAAAACCCTTATTCTGAAGTGTTCATCTCTGCTAATGAAGTTAAATTAAATTAAAGCTGAATCAGAATCTGCAGCAGCATGTGATGTTATGCAAATTGACTGGGTCAGTTTAAATTACAGCTTGGCTTCATTAGGATTAATTCTCCTGGGTGACCTAAAATGTATTTTTGATGTCTTAGCGGAAAATGCTATTAAGACTGATAACAGGCTTCCTTTTCTCAGCAAACATATCTTTATGTTTTGGCTAACATTAAAACAGAAATCTGGAAATGTTTCTGTATCTAGGGGTATTCTGTTTGTTTACAAGTGCTGTAGCCTGTCAGATGGATTGAAAACTTGTCACATGCAAACTTTAAACAATCATTGAAAGTAATGTTTTTACTGCTTTGGCAGTATTCACAACAGATCAACTGAGTCTACCTTGAAAACAAAGAATGACCATAGTTGAGTTAGATACAGATTCTATGAGTTTTAATTATTTTTTTTAATTCAGGGTTCAATCTTTGAGGATTACAGGGATGGCACAGAGAAAAGTTTACTTGTAACTTGTTGGGGGTTTTTAATGTTCTTGAAACAGGACCTAGAAACCAGACTTTCATGTTTCTGTCAGGAACGTAAGCTTCAAATTACAGGCTCCATTGTTGTTCCTGATTCTTTTCTTTGCCTTGATGTGTTGGAAGCTCAATAAGAAGGAAGCAGGGGGGAAGTGTTTTGCAGCTCTACATGGGTGTATTACAAAATGAGTAGGGTTTTGCTTCTAGGAACTGCACTTTATCTGTGTAAGAGGATTCTGGCCTGCCATCCCCTCACAATGATTGACTACTGTAACTACCTAGATACTGTATGAAAATGTGGCTATGTGACACTGCTCCTTAATTTAGGTTTACTAAATCCTTTCCTGGATTTGAATCTTAATGCTTTCTAAGGTCAAGTTGATTCCAGTTATCTTGTATCTTAGGCTATTAAAACACACATACTGCATTTCATTAACAGACTTTGGAAGTATAATGAACTTTGATTCCAAACTGAGGTAATGATAAAATCTCAGTGGTTGCATAATTAATCTTGCCAGCTCTGTGCTGAATACTGCATTTTTCTGAAACAGACCTATTCTTCCTTTAACATGCTATGCATATATTACTTTTCACTGTTTGTCTTCCTGTTTTTGATTATTTTTTAAGATGCCAATTCAGTGTAGATTACTTTTGTTCCACCTTACAGAATGTAATATGTAGAAGGCCTTTTCTGTTATTTTTTTATCTGAATATGATTATACTACAAGTAGGATGCTACATGAAGACTTTGAAGCATAATGTATTACAGTTTCACTACATATATTTTTTCCTCCATCCTTCCCTATCTTTTTCCCCTTTTAGGTTTGAAATTCTGTGGCTTACTTTATGTCAATTTCACAATTCTGTGGAAATCGAGGTCAGTAAAAAAAACTCCAGTGTATTCTGAGCTGTTGTAGAATACATAATATTGCACATAATTCTGCAGTAAAAGTTTGTATTCATACCTTGTATGTATGTCTGTAAAAACAGGTTTAAGATTCCACTTATATTTTATGCAAATGGCTTCTGTATCTGAAAATAGTGTCTAAAAATGGAATAGCAAAATACAGTTTTCTGGTTGGCATGAGACTTTATTTTTTTTTGTGATTTGAATTGAGTAGATAAATTTCTGGCTCACTTTAAAAAGTCTTTTGTGAACAAATTTCTTGTCTTCTAATGGCCTGATTGCTCTTTCAAGTAGTGTACCAGCTTTGTATGTTAGACATTCAAGTGTGTGAATGCTGATGTACAAAATAAGAACTGTCTTGTAGAGAAAATTGGAGGTGGTTTCTTATAGGCCATATAAGTTATTTAATGTCTGGCTAATTTTTTTATTAGGCTGCACTGTTCAGAATGTGAAACTGGAAAACACAAAGAAAATCTATCTTAACTTTATTTTGAGGAAAATACTGTAATTTTGAAGCTGAAGACTATTGTAGTGAAAACATGGAAAGAATTATAGCCTTTCCTTTCAACTTGTTGTCCCTAATGCATTTTACACAGAGTAATTACTTTTTTGTGGACAATACAGTATTTGAAGTGTGTCATATAGGATATTTGACAGATGTTCTGCAATTCTTTTGCTTTTTGAATAATGAAGCAGCTATTTAGGTCTGGCAGATGGAACTGATGGCAGGGTAGATCAGGAGGAAGAACTATTGCATGTTTACAGACGCTGTGTTACAGTAGTAACATATATTGCATGCTGATCACTGTACTTGTCATTGCTCTGTGTTTGCGTATTTTTCAAATCAGTTATTCTCAAAATTAATGAATATGCAAAATACCAGCCACTCAATAGTTGTATGTGTTGTAGAAATTTGTGATTTGTGTTATCAATTCAGTTGGACAAAAACAAATGTGATTTCCAGAATAGTGGCCTGTGTTTTGCAGAAGGGCCAGGGAGTGACTGCCTCGCTCAGGGCTGAGACAAACCAGCTGGTTGGCAGGAGTTTTACCCTTTCTCAGGAACATGGTTTTCTGCCCTAGGCAAATAAAATGGGTACTTTCACACAGGAGTGAACACTGCTGAGCTTTCTTGATTTTTGAGGCAGCAGCTGCTAGCAGATGTTGGGTTTCTGTAGCTCTTGCATAACAAGCTATGATCTTTGGTAGTTCTTGGGGGGGAAAAAAAAGCAAACTAACTAGTGACCTTCCGAAATACTCCATACTAAAGCAGGAGTTGGCAGAGGATAGAGGAGCAGACCTGTTTGCAAGGTTGCTCTCAAGTATGAGGTAGAGTAATGCCTCAGGGCAAGTATGAGGATGTGCTAATGTGAATGGGAAAACAAATGTGTTTGGGTATCAAAGTTTTGAAGTTAAAATGCAGATGGGAATGAATCAGAATATTGATGCCTGGATGCCGTGGATATTACCTGGATAACTGTAGACCAATTAACATCAACATAGTTAAAAATTATTTACTTCTGACCATTTCCAAATGCCTCCTTCTTGTGTCAGTTCTCAAGACTTCCCCAGTTTATTCATGCAGCTTTTGGTACTGCTGCATGAATACTACTACTACTGAGATTCCAGCTCAAATGCTGTCCAGGCTGTTCTGGAGCTGTAGCAGTTGAATCCATTTTTGTAAGGAAGTGCAGTGAGGACTAGTAACATATAGGAAAAATTAGTCATTTTGTGTTCAAAGTCATATTTTTCCTCTGGTCTCTGAAGCTTGTTGGTTGATATTCCTGCTCTGTTCAGTCAGCACAGAGATACTGGCAAATACCTACCAGCCTGGATACCACAGTTAGTGCTGATGATTCAATTACTCAGGAAGACATATGACAAAACAACCTCAGAGGTTTTTTGGATTAAATGATAGCCAGTAAGATTTAACAGCCAACAATCAGGATCCAAACTTAGCTAGTCTGGGCTTCTCTGCATGTAATAAATGTTCTGGCATGTTGTTGTGTCATCCAGAGTCGCTATAAAATAAAATCTATGAAAGTTTTATAATAGGTTTCTGTACATATTCACCCATCCACCCATCCTGTACTTAGAACTGGCATGCTGGCAATGTGAAGAAGAAAGGATGTATGATCATCTGCACATGTAGTTTGTTTTGGCTCATGTCTGTTTATTTTACTGACCTGTCAACTTTGGTGTTTGTACATCCATGACAGTCTGCAGCAGCTGAGAGTTCTTCTCTTGGTTTTGTTAGTGATGTTGAAATGATTATGCTGTTTATGTTGAGTTAGGCACAGACATGCAGAACACCTCTGAAATCACCTCATATTCAAACTTCTCCTGTGTTTGGACAAATTACTTTATATCCATTTGCAACTCAAATAAATGGAATGAGGTTTGGAAGTTGAAGAAGCAGTCTTTCCATCTCTGTTAACTGCACAGTCCTTGTGGTTTTGTATATTACATGAGGCTGGTGTACCTGCTTGTAACATAAACTTAGAAGACAGGAGTCACTTGTTTTCAGCTGCAGTGGTGCACATAGGAAAAACTCCAGCAAAACTCAACATAAATTCAATATTTGTCCTTTACAGGAAACAGATGAATGTCCAACAGCAGTGTTTGGATGCTGTTGATCATACAGTTATGATCAGTAACTTTAAAAACACAGCTAATTTTAAAAAGGTAGCTTTGTGGTTATGGAGAAGTGTTTGCTGAAATTATGAACTTTAAAATAAAGACTAACAATTTTACCCAGTTGTTAGTTTCTGGTTTAAAGACCAGCGTGAAATTTCTGGGTCATAATTTCCATTTTCACTACCCATAGGTAGTTATATATACTACTACTAAGCTTCTTGCAGCTTTTTTTTCTAATACAGAAGCTTTATACAGGATTGTGAGCATTTTGCTCACTCAGTGCATAAATTATCTCACTGTGCTGCACTACTAAGAGAGTTGTCTGTCTGGTACTGCCTAGGAGTGGTGATCAGATCTCCCTTGTTTCTCCCATCTGGGAAGTTAGTCACTTGGCAAAATGAAATGTTTTGAAGGTTTTTATTGGTGAGACTGGCCATGATCTTGGGGCTTATGTAATTTTTCAATGGACACTTAAAAACAGCTTTAAATACTGG
Source organism: Calcarius lapponicus (assembly GCA_039654755.1). Taxonomy (NCBI): domain Eukaryota; kingdom Metazoa; phylum Chordata; class Aves; order Passeriformes; family Fringillidae; genus Calcarius; species Calcarius lapponicus. The sequence continues at coordinate 91,997,138 of CM077464.1, read as the reverse complement.
AAGATATTTTAATGTAGGTCATGCCATTCTGAAAGCTTCCCTTTCTGTTGTGGGTCTCCAGCAGTTCTGGTTTAATTTTCCACTTTCCAACATCAACTATTCTGTGGTTCTCTGGTCATCTGCATTCATTTAGATTTTTTTTATTTCAATGGAGCATTAATGGCTGATGTCCAATTAGAAGGAAGAAAGTTACAAAACATCTAACAGCAGAAAATAAAAACACTTTTCCTGTGTATATTAGGCAGTCGTACATGATTTCAAAATGTGCAGGAGGAACAGTAAATACCTGATGTCCTTAAAATTTGGATTCTTAATTTTTAAGTTATAAAACAATATTCCTGTAGCATATGCTTTTTTTTGGTTATCTGAAAAGAGCTGAACAATACAGAAGGTAAGTGAGGTTTGTGCAAGAAAGTGCTAATACTTCTAAATTATTTTAAAATTCTGAGTCCCACTTAGGAAATGAAGATTAAACTCTGCTTGGATTCCATGCAATGAGAAATGAGCAGAGTCAATGTTCTATGAATTTCTAGAAGTATGACATATGCTTAAGCATTTAAAAGGTTAATTTTTAATATTTTCTGTAGTCTTAATGTAATTTTCTGAGTAACAACAAACTGTATACAATTTTCACCATAGTGCTGTAAGAGATTTGTTTAAAATGTTAAATATTTTTGGTATAATTCAGTTCTCTGTATGCAGTTTCTACCCGTGTATATTCCTTCAGAAGAAGAAAGAAAAAACCCAGTGTTATATGCCAATAACGTCAGGCGTGTAATGGCAGAGTAAGTACGTTGTAATTCTGTGTAAAAATAGATCTGTGATTTTAAATTTAGACTGAAGAAAATATCACAAAATCAAGTTGGTGTGGTTGTCTGCCTACAAAGAACCTTGTAGTCTGCAGTAATGTCTGCAAGACCTTTTACACAGCAGTTACTTTCCCCTCTGAGGAGGCCAGGGAGCCGCAAATACAGCAAGAACTGTTGGAGTTGATGGGTTTGGAATATTTTTTTTTGGTTGGTTCTTTTGGGGGTTTTTAACATGCCTTCATATAACAAGCCAGTTCTGCTTGCTCCAGTGGGTATTTAGTCTTTTGGGGGAAGGGTATGTTGGAATTTTAGGAAAGTTATGTAACTGAATTTTGTGCTATTGGGGTTGCATTTTAAGCTGTGACTGTTTTATTGAGGTTAAGAATAGTTTCATGTATTCCTTGTTAGCCTGTATTATTTCAAACAGTAAAACATAGTGCAGTGGCTTTATTTCCATTGGAAACAGAGAATTGATACAATGCAAATTATTTGAAGTTAATGTTGATGTGAAGACAGTTAAAACACTTGTCTATAAGGTATAATAAAGGCAACGTTTAATACTTTCACTCTTTTGTTGCATTTTTATTAATGTCTTTTTCATTTATTTTTTGTTCTTTCAGTAAATCTTCCATTAGTCAGTAGATAACTTTTTTCCACATTTACAGTGAACCCTCAGGCCTGTGATCGCTAATAACTCTTGAGAGGTTTATGTATCTTCCTAATCCTGATTTTGAAAGAATTTGTGAAATCAGTTTCCTTTGTGTAACTTCTCTTCCGTTTCCAATTTAAGCCAAAGGCCAGTTTGTAGGTAGTAACTGAGAATTCTTGTCTCCTTGAACCCAGGTCTGTGAGTTTCCTTAAGGTTGTTGAGACAATAATATAACAATAGATCCATTGTACAAAAGGACATTCCTCACAGGAGAAAAGAACAAAAGGACCTATTTGAATCATCCTGTCTTGGCATCAAAAATCTTTGAGGTACTGGCCTCAAAGACTTTTGTTGTTAACTAAAGACCATCACCTGGCAAGTGCTGTCCTCAGACTTTGTGTAGAAGACCAGGTTATTAAATCTTCATTGTGAACTCTGCTCCAATCACATAATAGGGATTGTGTGCTATAAAAAAAACTTTTGAAAGCCTACAAAAGTTTACAACAACTGGCATGTTGCAAGCCTTCCCCTCTAAGTGTGCTTCGGAGGAAAAACATGATTGTTTCTCCCTCCCACCCCTGAAGTAAGCATTTGTGGTCACAGAAGAGGAGTGCAGATCTAACAGGAAGACTGTCAGAATGAGAGATGTCAAAAATGGCTTTGGGATGAAGCAGGGGCTGTATTAATGTGAATGGGATAACAAATGTGTTTGGATATCAAAGTTTTGAAATCAAAAATGCAGATGGGAATGAAACAATGTTGATGCCTGGATGCTGTGGATACTACCTGGATAACTGTAGACCAATTAACATCAACATAGTTAAAAATTACTTACTTCTGACCACTTCCAGATGCCTCCTTCTCTGTTCTCTAGACTTCCCTAGTTTATTCATGTAGCTTTTGGTACAGGAGATTCCAGCTCAGATGCTGTCAAGGCTGTTCTGGAGCTGTAGGAGTTGCAACTCAAATACCTCAGGTGCTGTTTGGTGGTAACATTGCACTCTGCCTTGCTGGATAAAGGATAATATTACTGCTTCATCTAGATTTTCTTGAGGATTGAGTTAGTGGCAGTGTAGCATCTTATTGTCAAGAGGTCCTTCTGGGATCTCTTTAGGTGTCTTCTTACCCCTCCTCCCCATCATATTTCTTAGGCAGAAGTGCCTAATTCTACTGGATATTTTACAGCATCAAAGGTGGCACTCCCAGGTAATAATGTATTTGTGAGTCTAGAGCCAGTGTTATGGAAACCTTGTCTTGCTCTTGGTTTCAGAGGGAGTTAATAGAAGTTGCTGAGTGCAGCAATAGATACAGTTTCTGCTGTTGAAATTGCTTGCCTTCACAATAATCTTAATTTGTGAACAGCTTCTATTTAGTATTGAACAAAGCATTTGACAAGACATCTGTATCTTATGCTGCTTCTGCTTGTTGACTCTCTGAAGAATTTTTGGTTTATCCATATTTTACTAGCTTTCCTGCGAGTGGCCACAGATGTGAGTGATGGTGGTCTCTAGATACTCAATTTATATCTATATATGTACGTGAACACTAAATATGTTGTTAAGGAGGTGCTATCATTCACAGAGGTTTGCTTCTTTAGAATATTAGTTCCTTGCACATTGGATAAATTTACTTGCCCAAAAAGTGAATCCCAAAGTGTGCCTGTGTTATCAGAACTGGAATTACTCATACAGGATAGCCACTGCTGCTGAACATGCTTGCCATCCTTTGGGTCATTTTCTTAATTTGCACAAAAAGTATGTGCAGAATAGATCAGTCTGCTGTTTAAAATATGGTCCCTACTTACATCTTGATGATATGCTTTGCATTTAATTTTCGCATAAAACTCATTTTTGAATGAGTCTGTCTTGTTTAGTCTTTCTGGCCTTATTCTGGCTCCTGCTCAGTTTAGTCAATGCCTGTGTCACCCACCAAGTGCTATCAGGAGCTGTGTTTAGAGTCACTTTCAAATCACTGAAAATGTTGAGTGCTTTTAAATATGGCAGCAGTGCCGGCTGGTTCTCCTTAAAATCAATAAATAAAGTGTGATGCTGTTCTGAGCTTTAATTCTCTTCATGTATTCTTTATTGGCTCTAACAAAATTCTGAAACCACCCTACTAGTAAGTCATGCCATGTAGGTAAATATTATATTGCCTTACTTTTGTATTACTTAATCAAAATCATCATTTTGGTATTCACGTGCATAACCCATTATCATCTTATGTTGATGGTAGTCAACATGGGTTGTTTTGGTCTGTTAGTTTCTTGAGTTCCACCATTTCTTCTCTATATTTTCTACTTGAGTGTCAAACATTCTGGCCCATATTGTTTTCTGGGTTTTTTTTAATCTTCAAATTAATAAGTAATAGTTTACTGGAACTATGCTAGTGTTGTAAAATTGTCAGCCACTTGAAACTTCAATCCCAGCTTTTCCAGAACTATTAGGAACAAATCACTTGACCTTGCAATCACAACTATTTATTTCTAAAAATTTCTCAGTGGTAGAGGAAATATCTCTATCACTCCTAGAGCATTGGGAAATACTTACTTTTATTCATAAGATTTGTTGTCTTAATTGTTTCCCAATGTAAGTATTGCACATGACAGAAGGGTTTTTTTTCCTGATGATAATTTTCCTATCCTTAGCTAGTAGTTGGTTACATTATTTTTTGTATTTTCTCTTATGCCTTAAAAAGTCTTATGCTTCTTAGCTGCATCAACTACAACTTTTTATGCATTTTTACCTTTTTATGTTGTTTTGCTGCATCATAGTTCTTAATTTACTGATAGCTTTTTAAAGAATTCTTTGTTTTGTGGTTTGTTTGGAGTATTTTCCCCTAAAGAAAAATATATTAGTTGCCTCTTTTCATTGTGGGGTTGTACCCATTTGCTACTTTTCTTAAATGCCTAATTTTCATGAGCAGCTGTTTTCTGAAAGGCATCTCTTAGTTGTACTCAAAGGACTATTTAGAGTATAGAAATTCTGTTTGAAGGAAGAAGTAGATAACTTTTACTCACACTTTGGGGGAAAAACAAGTTTGTTACTCTGCTGCTCTTTAGGACTCAGGTTTGAAAGAAGTATGTCAGTAGCTTAGCTTTTAGTTAGTTGAAAAATTCATTTTGTACATAGATAAGCCAGTGGTAGTGCAGGCAGCTGATTGGGAAAATCTGCACTGCAGGCTCTTTGTGCAAGACTAAAGTAACCTCAGCTGTGATTACAGATATAAGCTGACTAGATGATGATACACAGAGCCACAGGTCACTTATTCACATGCAAACACAATTTGTTTTCCTTTAGTTTTAGTTTCTCTTAAAGACTGTCTTCAAAATAGGGAAGAATATGGTTAGGTGGTACAGTTGGGGGAAAAAATGGAAGACAAACTATTGCAAACTTGTTCATTTTTTTTTTTACATGTAGCAGATGTTGAGACTGAAACTTGATGGAAACCAGAAACCTTTGGCCCTTTGTTTTTCAAAACTGTAAGCACCTCAGAACTTAAGTTCTTTCAGTACTCCTGATTTGAGCATTTTGTTTTCCTAGATCTTTTGAGTGTTAAACTCAGTGCTGTAATGACATGTGTGACACTGTCCAGGAGTTCTGAAGTTTCATTTTTGGTGAGCCCAGAAAGGCAGCCTTCCTGTAGAAATAGCAAAATGTCATAGTCCAGTTTGCATTTTTCCAGTAATTTTGTTTATCTTCCTCACAGAAACATTTAAAGATATATTTTTATATTTGCAGTAGATGCTGAAATTGATTAAAGTGCAGCATGTTAGACATGGAACTTGAAACGTCTGCCTTCCTGATGTTTTCTGTCAAGTGTTTGCCAGAGTCACTTTCCCCATGTTGGAGCATATCATACAGTTAAAGCACTGACTTACCAGCTTGACATATGAGCATTACGTTTTGCTTTTGAAAAATGAGTACTTTTATCCAGCATGCTGGTGAAGGCAAAAAACATTAAAAGTAGTCTTCTGTGTCCATCTTCCCTTTCGTCATCTTCTACACATCAAAATCAGGGTTTGTTTTTTTTCTTGCAGGCTCTGACAGCATCAGAATATGATCTTTGCCAATATATGTGATAGAGTAGTGCTAGTTGCAGAAGAGTAGCCTTGAGGATGGGAGTTCACAGTAGCTTACTGGTCTGACTCGTGGCTATTTGTTGTATTCAGTGGCTGGTTGAATCTAACTTTGGAAAAACTGCTGTGTTCTGTGCCTGTGCTGTCTGAAATTTCCTTGTGTGATTCTGCACAGGTACTGTTTGGATGCTCAGCATTCAACTTTGAAATCCAAACTGGGTTTTTGGCATTTTTATACCATTAAAGGCATAAGCATCAGTATAAGTGGAATTACTGTAGTGCTGGAGTTAACAAGCACCTATGTGAAGCATTGATGGTGAAGGGTCTAGAGAGTAAATCATGTGAGAAGTGGCTGAGGGAGCTGGGTGTGTAGCCTGGTGAGAAAGATGCTCAGGGGGATCTTACTGCTCTCTATAACTGCCTGAAAGGAGGTTGTTCCAAGCTGTGGGTTGGCCTCTAGTCCAACACAGCCAGTGATAGGATGAGAGGAAATGGCTTCAAGCTGCTCCAGGGGAGGTTCAGGTTGAACATCAGGAAGAGCTTCTTCATGGAACATGTTAAATATCAGAATGGGCTGCCCAGGGAGATGTTCAGGAAACAACTGGATGTGACACCATGGTGTAGTTGAAAAGACAGTGATCAGTCAAAGGCTGTGCTTGACCTCATAGGTCTTTTCCCACCTAAAAGATTCTGTGCATTGTTTGGGTTTCACACCATTAACAAAAATGGAGATGAGAGATACATTGTGCACTCTCTTCATTTCTGTGAATACTGTGAGTGTGGCAGGTGGAGAACATAGTCACAGAACAGGGTTAACTGTGCGGCTTCTTGCTACATTTATTTTCTCAAGGAAGAAATAAATTTTTTAAATGTTGAGTAATACTTTACAACACTCTGGTTTGAACTGCAACACTCTGGTTTTTGAATGCTGACAACACGAGGAGAACCTCTTCTGTTTTTTACTCCTTGAAGATTTGTGATGTGCAAGTCTACAAGATCAACAATTACAGGACCCAATTTCAAACAACACCAGGCAGAAATACAGTTGTTGGCAGCTTCTTTTTCTGTCTAAAAATTAAACCATTATAAGATAATAGATTCCTTATGTGAACTTCAGACTCATGACTGGACCTTCTTTTGCTTGGAGAATGTCAGTAAATACTAGTCTGAGGAGAGAAAAGGGCCTATCTACTCTGGCCTTCCAAAACTAAATAGTTGGCAACACTTCGGCTTGGGAAAGGATGGGGAAAAAAGAGAGTGGAGGGTTGTTTTGAAGGTAAGGAAAATCCCAGTGTTCTGAAAGAGCATACTAAAGGAAGTCTTACTTTTCATAGCAGGAGAGATGGAAAGCACTCAACAGTAGATCAGCTAAAAGTAAATGGAGTAAGTCTTTAAAATGTGCAAAATTGTGGCATTCATTACCAGATAGATAAAATTACTTCATCAGAGCTGAGATACACTGTGAAAAACATGTAGTTAATGAGCGATTCTAAAACGTAGTGGTACAGAAGGTCTCTGGTTCAGGAAGTTGGTGTACTACTGATGACTAGATTAGACGACTACTAATAATTGGAGTTATTTGTCCACTGTGTTTTGTATGCCTTTTTGCTGAACATCCAGTAATGAAAAAAATTACCAAATTAGATAGAATCCTAATGTTTTCGGCACCCAATAAAGATCATAGCTGATTTAAAGGAGTTTATCTGAGCAGCCTGTGGAATGTTCTCTTGATGAGTTCACAGTTCTGCTTATGCACAATGTAAAACATTTTGGGAATCTTTTTGTTGAAATGTAGATTCCAAATGTCACAATATTGTCTGTACTATTTTTTCTCACTTTACATAATATTCCAGCAGTCACATTCTGTTTTATGTTTGGCATTTTGCATGCATAGTGGATTGGTATGCAGAAAATGAGGAAGTTAATAATTCATCTTATATTACGACTGCACAAATGTTAGATTTAGAGAGCTATTTGGTGTAAGACATCAGGATTTAACAAGTGTAACTTGTGTTTCTCAGATTGGGTTTGCAGGAAAGCTTTTGGGGTTTTGTTTCATTTGAGTTTATTATTTTCAAGTGACTTGCTGACTTTGAAACTTGATGTAGTGTGATGTCATGATGGGTAAACAGCCAGCACCTTGGGGAGGGCAGGGAAGGAAAAAGTCTCAAGGTATGTCAAGCAAGAGATTCATATCAGGCCATTTCAGTCTGCTGGACTTTTTAAAAGGCTAGACTCACATTAACTGAGTGTGAAAGCAGAGGTAGTTTGAAGAAAAGAGGGGGAGAAATGCTTTCAAATGAAGATACGGGAAAAGTTGTTTCATTTTTAGTTTATTAAGAATATGGGATTGTACTTGTGATTTGCATATCAAATTGAAATTATCTTTTTTTTTCCCAATTGAAGTAGAAAAATAGTGCCCTGGAGGATAAATTAGAATAGTTTGATAACTGGTTCTGTAGAAAATCCTGTGAGTTGCACTTGTACCAAGGCCTTACAGTGAACTGTAATAAGCCAGGCTTTATTCTAAGAAATTAAAAATTTCACAAGTCTTAGCATAAATAATGAACTTTATATGTTGCCCAGCTTCAGTTTCTTCAACATTGTGAGCTAAAATCAAGGTCCTTTAAAGCTGCTAGCTCTATACAGCTTGTGATTTGTCTTCTGAACTCAAGAGCCCCTTGAACTCTATCTGGCCTTGGCTGATTCTATGATTGAAATTTGCTTTGAGCAAAAGTGTTTCTTTCCTTCCTCTCTTCTGACCTTTGTTATTGTGAAAGTCTGGATGTATATGTACCCTCTTTAAGTTCATTTGTTTGGCGTTTTTTTAAGTCCAGCAGCTTGAAAATTACAACAGGTGAACAAGAGAAGCTGCTTTTGTCTTCCTAAATCCCATTTTGTGTTTGTGTTGACATTGAACATACATGTAGGTATTCATTGTAGTGGGGATTTTCCTTCACTGATTGCAGCAATATAATTCTGGCCCAACTACCACCTCTTTTATAAGGGGTGCACAAAGCTATAAAAGCATGCAGGTTGTGTTTCCCCTTGTGGTTTGGCTGAGTCTGAAACGACCCTGGCTTTTGTTTGGAATTTATTTTCTATCTTAAGTTTGGGTTTGATTTTTTTGTTGTTTGTTTTGGGCTTTTATTTAAATTTCTCTTGGCTAGGCTCCTTCAGCATACTCGGGGACCATTATTTAGCAGTTATTTAAATCTGGCATTGGTGCTGGGCTGGCAGTCAGTCAGGCTTCAACCCTCCCCCCAGGCTGAGTGCCCTGATCTTTCTTAGTCATCTTTCTTTTGATGTGTTGGAACAGCATCTTGCTTTTGGTTTTAACAAGCTATTGTTTCTTGCTTTGGCTTGCCACCTTATGGTTATGTTTTAGCTTGTCCATCTTCTCTATTTCCCTTGAGAGAATGCTTGAGTTTCTTCTGTTTCTTTAAAGTCTCTTTATTTTAATTGCCACCTTTAATCATTTTCAATGGCACTAACTTTTTTTTTCTGTCCTTTCAGAATTTAAGTGTATTACCACTTCTCTGATTTCCTAATGTGTCCAACAGAGGAACACTTTACTCTTTCAGTTTCCTAACTTATTTTTAACCTGCTTCCTCTTTTGCGTGTAGTTCCCCTGTGCTTCAGCTGATTGCCTGTAAATTCCTGTATTTGTGTTACATGCTATACTTAGCATGGCCTGGAGAACTGATGAATTTTGGTGTAATGTGTTTGGCTGGGCTAGATCTTTGTTTCATTCTTTTATGGAACTGCTCTGGGTAGTACTGTCTGTAGCATGTCCTTGCTGGAGACAGTTGACACGGATGTCTGTAGGGATGATGGAGTGCAAAAGATGGGAATAGGAAATAATTTCAACTGGCTGGATAGACTCTGCTTCTTTTATCCACTCCTTTCTCTTGTTTTGAGGAAAATTAATTTTGTGTTGTAAAATACCAGTGATTTTATCTTGTATAATACAGATTACATATATTAATAGATATTATTATAATACAGATTACATATATTACATCATATATTACATCTTGTGTAATACTATATGGAATACTATATAATAGAAGTCTTGACATGCTCACAATACCTGATCTCTAACTCAGGTTGAACTTGGAAATGGATTTAAATCCCCAGAGCATGGGGGAGTTCTTCATCTGTATTTTACCATGAGTCTGTGGGGTGAGGTAAGGTATTGCAAGAATCTTGTCCATTCCATTAAGATGGTATACTGATTTACAAATACTGCTGGGACACTTCATAGGAGGAGTGAATTGATTGAACAAGAACAGACCAAGCAGAGAAAATTTTAGAGGAACTGGATTTAATTGCTTACATCACCAGTATGAGGCAATCTAATCTTCAACACTCTGCTTGTAAAATGACTTTTCTATGTACCTAAATCACTTGGTTTAGTTGGTTTTGTCCTTTTGTTGCTTTCTCTTTGTTTCTTCCTCTTAGGAAGAGGAAAGCTATTCAGCCAAGACCACTACCTTCTAATTCCTTGTTTTGTGCATAAATAGCTTATAAATACTACCTATTTTTTACCATATTTGGTACTTTGGAGCTTGAATATTTATTATTAGTGAGGTGTAGGTGTTCTTCCTAAGTGTTTGACTTTCTCAGCCTTGAAGAGAAGAGAGAAGCCCTGATCAGTACCTTTTAGGTTTCGTGCATGTGCTATATATCAGAATTCCTGAAGTTTGATAATTAATCAGTGGACAGAAGAGAACTGGCTTATGTTATTTACCTTGCTATTCAAAGGCCTTGGAGTGAGATTCTGAGGAAGAGACTGTTTGACAGAAATTGCTTGCATAAGAGATAACTGCCATTACAGATCAAACCGCTTATAGTAAAGCAGAGAATTGAATGCAGAGTTTTCATTAAAGCCAAAATTAGTGTGGCAGGCCTTAGGGTTTTGCATCAATCTTGCCATTAGTGTATATTAACTTCACATATGAAAAAGGTGGTTAGCAGTAAGGCAGGCAAACTGTAGGTGAAAAGAATAAAGGTAAGTAAACAAAAAAAAATTGTGAAGATTTCATCAAACTAGAAAACGCTGCATAAAGGAGATAATGCTCCTTACTATGATAAGTAAAATCAAGTATAATAAAAAATTTGGCAGATGAGTAGTTTATACAGAGCTATGTTGGCTTTCTAAATTGCATCTTTTGTTCATACACTGAATTCTTAAAGGCCTCTTTCACACCACACTTGTCTTTCTGTCAGCTTTGCCACAGCAAATGCAGGGCAGCTACAATACCAGGATTTCCACCAATTATCTTTTGGTGCTACAATTACTACAGAGCATCAAGTTAGAAGTGAAGCCAAAACCAGTGCTGAATTGTTTGGTGTACAAAGACTTAGGAATATTTTTTTCTCTCTTTATGTCATACATTTAAAAATAACTTTTTTGCTTAGAGTTTAGCTCTACTTGTTTTTATATGTTTTGCTTTAGCTGTTCTTTATAGATAAATGTTGCCTTTTGTATAATATTAGTATTAGCTGAAGGTAATAGCTGTTCTGCTCAGGTGATTGCGCTAACACATTAACAAATCAATAATAATAAAAATATTGGGCACAATTGTTTATAAATATATATTTGGGTTCTAGATTAAAAATTTTGAAACTCCAGTTATTCACTTATATGAAATTCATCTATGAAAGCCTATGCACTGCCTAACTTTTGCCTTGTGTTCTTGCATATTGTTATGGACTCAGTCAAAGCAGATGCTCTACAACAGATTGAGTACCATATTTTGTTCTCTCTTTGTAAACTTACTTTTATTGGCTCTTCCTTATAGTTTTTCAGAATAGAGAGCGTAATTGTTACAGGATTTCTTCCTGTGAAAAAGTGATTATTCTGCTCAGTTTTCTTAGTGTCTTGTTTACAGTGTTTCTTTGGTTTATTCAAGGGCATTGGGAGTTCCAGTGACAGACTACACGTTTGAAGACTGTCAGCTGGCTTTGGCTGAGGGACAGCTGCGTCTACCTTCAGATACGTGTCTTTTAGAATTTGCAAAGCTTGTGAGAAGCCTTGGGTGAGCATATACAATATTTATATGTAAGGTGCATCTTCATTATATATCTGTAGTTTTTCCCATCATGTAACAATATTGCATTTATGAGTATTAATGGAATGTTGTCATCATACAGTCAGGGAAACACAAGTGTAAAATTAAAACAGTACTGTACTTCACTTGCAAGCAGCACTCCTGAATCCTAATGAGGAGAGTAGGTTGTAAAATTCCTATTTTCCATCTGACAAGTGAGCAGAGTGAGTCTGAAGCATTCATTCCTGAGCTAGAAGACAGTTTCTGAAGAGGATCAGGAATACTGTGGGATTCCTAATATTTTATACAGTTGACAATCAATTGCCTTTTCCTGTGACATCTTTGGAGGGAAAACAAATGCTGCCAACAGCAATCTTGTGACTGGATTAACCTTTTAATGGTGAGGACAGAGGGGTCACCCTTTCCTGAGAAGGACAAGGTGGTGGTTGATCTTTTGAGCAGGTCACTGCCAGATGGACTTTATAATGCACCTGTAGCTCAGTGGGTCCTCTCTTCTTTCTTCCCATAGTGCCATTTCCTGCTAGCTCTACCTTTCAAAAAAGCCTCAGCAAACCTGAAAAATTTACATAAACCAAGTAGTAGAACTTGCTGCTGTTTTCCAATTTTTCTCCTGTTTCTCCAGTGATTTCATTGAGCAACTATGAACTAAATGTACAGCCTCATCCTATTAACTCTCAATACGCAAGGCCTTTTTTCATTTTCTTGTCTCATCATCTGAAAGTACAGAGCGTAGTTTAATGTTTCCATTGTGTATTTTATTTCCTTTCACTAATTTTTCCTTCATCTTCAGCTTGTGTACATAAATGAAAATAAAGAAGAAAAAGCTCTGCTGGATAATAAGGAATGTCGGATGACACCCATCATGAATTCAAATGACAAGCATGTACTAATTTATTGTCAGGGCTTCCATCTGAAAACCTTCCATTACGATAGGAGAGAGTTATAGGGGAAAATAAAGATTCTCACTTTGTTTAAAGGGCTCTGAATTTACAGCACTAAGGAAGAAAAACAAGTAAAACAAAACAAACCAACCACCCACGTCTCTTATTATGCAGTTGATAATCCTGGGATTCAGTTTAATCCTCTTGTTAACTTGTCTGGCTTCTGTCTGCTCAATTTAAAGCTGTTCTTTTAAATTATGCTTTTGTTTTGGCCTCTGAAACAGTTACATGCATTTGTGAGTGAGGTTCACTGCAGCCCAGAAGTTCTCTCTCTGGTATGAGCAATTAATCCTTGGCAAAATATAATCCTCTCTGAATTTGGGAGTGTGCCAATAAGAAGGATATTATGCTGGTATTTTTCTGGCACAATTGGATGAATATTGTAATACGACTTCATCTCGAATGCACATTTGATAATAATGTAGTCATTTTGCTGTTTATTCAAAGGTTTTGAGGTCAGGGAGGCATTAAGATCATCCACTAGCATCCCTAAATAACTGGAAAAGTAAATTTTATGCAATGGATTTTTTATCCAGTCTTAACATTTATTTTTGAGCAATGACATACTTTCAAGGTAACATCCAGTTTTAAGATTCCTATAGTAAGGCAAATTCAGAGTTCTTTTTGGTTTTGATTTTTTGAAATCAACTTACACCTCAGTTTGCTCTACTGAAGTTACTTCTGTGCACAATATGTGTCTACAGGATTCAATATCGTTGTCTGTAAAATTTGCTTAGCCTGTGCTCAGCTGGATGGGATCCAGTCCAGAATCCATGCAGGCACAGCAGTGAGTTCTCATGCTTCATCTAAGGAAGAGCTTGGGCTGTACAGCTGTCTTGTACAAAACTCTGTGATAAAATGACTGCTTTATCAATGACATCAATTGATCATAGACTTATCTTCTCAAATTGTGCATTCATTGCTCCTCAAGGAGTCATGTTTCTCTTCAGTCTGATAGTTGATGTCTGACCAACAAGCTAATTGTTAAACTATGTGCAGTCTAAGTTATAGCTTTTTTTTTTTCTCATACATTGTAAATCTTCTTCATTTGAGTTATTCTGTAAGTGATGTTCCCACTGTTTAAAGTGAATCTCTATTTTTACTTGAACTGAATCTATTGCCACGTTCTGGACATTGAATCTTTTTTGGATTTTGTACCTTACTAAAGCCTCTTTGAATATCTTCTCCTTCAGGAAGTGTTAATACAGTTAATTAAGTCTAGTCTGTCTTTTTATGAGATGCTTCTTATTAGTTGCTTTAGAGTAGTTGCCTGCAAGGAGATCCTTGAGTTCTGGTTTGAATTGATTTGCTCCTATTGTTTCAAGCTTCTGTTTGTTCTAATTTCCAATATTACCTCATCAAGTTGACCATGAGGATCCTTTCAGTCAATGCAGCTGTAAGCTACCAAGATCTGCAAGGACCTCAGGCCTGATGCCTGTCTATTCTTGCTCAACAGCCTCTACCATCCAGACTACAATGCAGATTTCTGCTCTCCATGTGTGTCTGAAATGGTCCAGACTGTAGGTAGAACTTTGTGTCTCCAGAGTAATAACCCTTACAGCTAACTACCTGTGCTGTAACTTCAGAGTGCCCAGAGGTCATCTATAACAAGGAAAAAACCTCTGGAGGGTTTACCTTCTGCATTCGTGATAAAAGCAATGCTCTCCACTACAGGAGGTGATAGTGGATCAGGCATGACAGCAAATACCGGCCATGGTAGCCCCTGCTTTTGTGGATCAAGGTAGGGTGTGCCAAAAGTATTCAAGAGGGTCAGTTTTGCAGTTTTTCAGTATATTTGCTCAATCATGGCAAGAAGTTGCACAGAAAGAAGTACATCAGCAGACATAAAGCTGAATGTATTGTGCTTTTCTGGCTCAGGGCATGTTTCTCTGTGCTTGCAGTTTCCAGTAGCTAGCTACAAGATCCAGCTGTTCTTTCAGCTCTCTGAAGGTTTTTGGCAGGTTCCCAGCATGCAAGAAATAAGCTTGTTTTCAAATAGTCAAATATAGCTAAAACTAACTTACTTGCTAAAAATAGTGATAATTATTCTGTAAAATATTCTACCTTGAGGGATTTGGTTTTCCTTGTGAAGTCTGCTGTGAAAAATTTAATGTTCAGAGCTGTTAATCTTGAAAAATGTCCTTTCCATCTTCACAGACTCAGGAATACTTCCTGTTCTCTTTAGTATGCGCTGACCTAAAAAATGAAGCAAAACACCACAACAGGAAATAATTTTAAATATCATAAAGCTTAGAACCTGCATGGAAACTATTAAGCCAACAAACATGATTTCATGAGGGAAGACATTTGTTGTGGGCTTTCTATAATTTATGGCCTCCATTGGGATAAAAGTAACAATTGTAAAGGAATTGGGACATTCAGACCTTTTCACATTGGTTCAGAACCTATTATGAGATTTGCACTTGGCTTCTGAAGACTTCAGTTTAGCAGCTTATGGTCATCAACATATTAATGACTTCCTGGTTTTGAAGGACTAGAGGGAAGTGAGTCCACCTTGGATGACCAGAAGCACAATGCTGTCATACTCAAGTTGAAGCAGTTTGCCTCACTGATCCACATTCTGCTTTTGAGATTGCCTTACACCTCTTTCTATATTTACAAAACATAAACCACAAGATGCCTGTAAGATTCGTGGTGAGCTGTGTTACTTTCCATGCAAGATTTTGCCTTCAAGCTTCTATAGCTGTTTAGACTTAATTACTGGTGAAGAGCAGATCTTGCAAGTCTTGAGTGCTACTCACCAAATGAGTGCTCCCTCAGTTCTAGGTGAATTTTGAGACAATTCATTGCAGACAAAATATCTCTGATTTAGAGACGAATGTTACACTACATATTCTGCGTCAGTGGGGGCTTATCTCAAGGGAGGATTTAGATGCCAGCTGTCCTCGTGCTACAGTTAAAATCCAGTGCAGCCACTACTCTGGGATGTATTATCAGTGGACACTTCTTGCATGTAATCCTGCATGTGAGAAGATGAGTTCTGTGTGCATTTCAAATCCTCTGTGGATTTTTTTTTGTTATTGTTCCTTCTACTTTTCTACTTGATCGTGGAAAATTAATGTTTGCAGAAGGCTGTTTCATTCTTTTTTCACTGTCTAGGACTAAATCTTGAGATAAGTGCTTTAAAGCTAGGATGGACAGTTTGTGAATTTTCTATAGGAGCCGTGGGTTTCTGGAAGAATTCTTGCATGTTCAGGTCTTATAATTCAGACATACAGGTCTTGGCATGGTTTAGTTAGTACATATTGGTAAGTCAGTATAGGTCATGACAAAAACAATGGGAATTGTATTTTTACTTAAGAGTTGTGATGTTTAGGAAGGGTCACTACAGCAAGCAGTCAAGTTCTGGAGCTGATGTATCAGATCATCTTCCTAGCAGAAATGCTCTTATCTTTTTTCAGAAGCTCCTCAGAATGCTGATATTAAGCATTTTATTCATTCTTGTTGCTGAGAGGAAGCTGCTGAAGAGTCCCAGCTGCAGTCTGGGAGCAGTTCTGGTGGAAGCTTCTGAGTTGTGTGAATAACTGCTTTTCCTTGTCTGCAGCAGCAAGCAGCAAAACAGGCAACTGCAGAAGGACATTATAGGAGACTTTACTGGCATCTTTTGTCTTCAGCGTGGAAAGATGCCCAAGTTACCCTGAATCAGTTCAGAGGAGACCTGATGTTGTATTAGGGGAGAAAGCTGCTGCTTTT
The DNA here is from genome assembly GCA_039654755.1 of Calcarius lapponicus. Lineage (NCBI taxonomy): Eukaryota > Metazoa > Chordata > Aves > Passeriformes > Fringillidae > Calcarius > Calcarius lapponicus. The sequence continues at coordinate 91,980,873 of CM077464.1, read as the reverse complement.
CTTTACATCATACCTGCAGCACCATTTATTTTATTCATAGTAAGATTATTTGGTAGGGCTTTTTTGTTTGGTTGTTTTTGGGGTTGTTTTTTGTTGTTGTTGTTTTATGGGTTTTTTTTGCAAAGCCAAAACAGGAAGCTTGGCTTAGGGAAAAATCCAACCAACAACCATGCAGTAGATATCCATATAAGTATAAAGTTTTCATCCATCAGTGTCTGGTTTTGCAATGGGGAAAGACTAAGGAAATTCTGTAGCTGTAGGAACTACAAGAATTTTGTTTGGGTTACCTCATAATGATGTCCAGCTCAAGAGTGAATGTGAAAAATGAGGACTGATAAACAGGATTAACAGTATAATCACTATTATGTAATCCCTGATTTTTTTTTTTAGGTAAGATGCATCATGTCCTTCTGTTCAGTGACATTAGTAAATTTGGAAACGTAATTGGTTTATGTTAGCGTCCTACAATACAGCCATTTTCAGGTGACCTAAATTCCACCTAGTTCTCCATGCTTGGAATTTATTAGCTAGTTCTAGATTGTGTTTCTTTCTGTTGAACTGCTTACACATACGGCTTGTAATCAAGGTAGACTAAAAGACATGAGTTTGTCCAGGGTTCTTAAGCCTGGACAGTAATTCCTGATACAGCTTGAGAACTAATGGGAGCTTTAAAACTACAGAAATACATTATTTGATAATAAAGTTATGTAATAATTCTGAAACCAGACTTTGTAATGCTTTACACCATAATTATCAATTTTTTCATTTGATGTTTTGAAGTACATATTGCTAAAATGTGCAAAAATAATATGCTTTATAGGCTGAAGCCAGAAACACTTGAAGATGATCTTGATAAATATGCTGCCAGTGCCATGAAAATGAAGAAAGAAAAGGTTGATCTCAAAGAATTTTCAGCCTACTTGGAATTTCCAGTTTCTCAGACATTAGAAAGTATGTTTGCACTTTTTGATGAGGTAAGAAACAACATTAAGTTTTAGAATTTTACTGCTTTTGGTAAACTCCACTTTAGCCTACTTCTGTTTCAATTGAATTCACTGAGGTCTGATTTCTGAGCATTTTACCATAAAACTTGCTTACTGCACTTCCCTTTCAACAAGGTAAGGGCACCTGTCATCAGCTAAATAAAGCATTCCTTTAGCTAGAACTTAAAAGGAATATCAGCTGGACAAAAACTATCTCTTTCCTAGATGCAAAATATAAAGAGGAAGAAAGGTAGGGTCAGGCTAGACCTCTGCTGCTGCTCATAGCAGATGAATGCAGTGTCTGTTAGCTGATAATTCGTTTACCTTGTAAATAAATGACTTGTTCTTCTACGAGCCTGAAACCTGAAGGATCTTGGCGAGTGAGCCAATTTTTCATTCCTCTGGCAATCAGTCAGAACAGGGAAATGACGATTATCTTCGTGTGGATGAGGCGCTGTCTGGAGCAGGAGGTGGATATGTCCACAGTATTCTCTCTTGGAGCAGATGTCATGTATTCAGGGCTTAAATTAGGGTGCGTTGTCCTCTGGTTTTAATTTCAGCCCAGTGATTCAGATGCTTTAATGGAAAAATCTTAAATATGTGAGTGAAGGGTGACAGTAGCAGTGCTGTCTTTCAAGAATATTTAAACTGTGACTTTTGACTGAGACTGTGAAAAGAATCTGCAGAGCTTTCACCCAGGTTCTTGTCCTCATGTGATTTCATTTTAGTGAGACTTTTTTTTGTCATGGTGCATTTAACATTCTTTCTGAATTTTCTGCATTTTTAGCAACTGTTAGTTATTTATGAAAATTCTCAGACAAACTGCACTGTTTTGATGGGAGGTTTTCCTTCACAGAATGAAAATGGTGTAATTGACATTCGGGAATTTGTCATTGCTCTGTCAGTTGTCTGTAAGCCATCCAAAACTCTGGAAACAATTCAGCTGGCATTTCAGGTAAGCTGCATTTTCTTGGTCTATGTAGTTTATTTTTAGAAATTACTAATACTGGCATTAGACTCAATAGGTGCTTCCACATTTCCTTTTAATACTTGATTACATTTTTTAAACAATCTTAATGGAAAGTTAGATTAAGAGTTTGTGTTAACAGGGAATGCATTGCATATGTAAGTTGTGTAAAATTATGAAAGCTTGCTGTTTGAAATTGTTCTTTGTAGAATGCTGGTAGAATCCTTTTTAGCAAATTAAGTTTCAAACCTCATGTCCTTTGTACAGATGCCTCTAAACAAACAGTCTGTTGAGTAGTACTTACTACTCTTAGAATGTTTCAATCAAATCTAATTTTTCAAGTTAATAAGTTGTTTTTTTTTTAATTTCCTACATGTTAATAGAGATTTTTTAATCTCCTTTTTTCTTCTTACTAAAATTTTCTTCCCTCTTAGTCTTACCATGTATATGTGGTGGTCCTGCAGTCTTTGTCCAGACTTGATGCTTCCCAGAAGTGCTCCTGATCTTGCTCTAGGCCTTGGTGGTTTGTTGTAGTATCACCATAGATTGTTAATGCAAGCTTTTTGGGGAAGTGACAGCAGCAGTGCTTAATCAATGGGTTTCTGACATCTTGATTTTTTACTTTTCAATTAATTTCTTGAATATTACTGTTTTAACATGCAAACTCTGCTGCATCCTGCATCATCTTTTCCCTTTGCCTTGAATTCACACAGTCTTCAGTGTTACTGAACCTGAGAAGTGCTAAGTCTTGATGCTGTCTTCACTAGTGAATGCATGGAGCTCAAAGCATTCACTTGCATGGCGCTACACTGCAGCCTTATTTTCTGTGTAGTTGTATTCAGGTTCTTCAGCATAACAACTTTAAATATGTGTTGCTGAAGAAATGAGGCTCTTGTGAATGCTTAGTGTCACCTATATCATTCTTAGCCTTCAGCCAGAATCCAATAAATTTGGCAAAGGAGGATGGAGCAAAAATATTTATTTCCAACAAGTGTGGTGGGAAATCTGCCATTATTAGCTGCTGTTACTCATTGCTGCTTCTGAGGGAAAAGCAGAAAGAAAGGTCTCTGTTGTGACTCAGTCCATTTCAGCTATACAATGGCATAGAAAAATAGGTGCTGTTTGGTCAGCTGTGTGTCTTCATACTAAAATGAACAAATTTGGAGTAAATGTAAAGGGGGCTTTGGGGAAATATTTTTTTTTTTAATTTAGCTGTCATGTTTGATAATGTGCAGGATAATTTTATCATTTGAGAGGAAGAAAAGCTCAGATTGGATGGTTATTTTCTTTCTGGAAGCACCTGAAGTTAATTAAATTGTTTCTTAGGAAAATTTCTGTTCTTCGTTATCTGCTTCACTCCCTGACTCATAATACATAATTTTGAGTCACTTTTTTAATTACAAAATATAAAGTTAGCTGTAAAACTGCAAAGAAGCTTTATGCATGTATTAAGAAGGGGGAGTCTTAGCAAGGCAAAGCAGATATGGCTCATTTTATCCTGCTAGTGATGATTGGAAGGATCAAGAAAAGTGTCAAGCTGAGGAAATTTTGCTTGTTCTGGGATTAAAAAACAAGGAAAGAGAACCTTTTTTAATCCTTTCCTATCTCCTGTCCTAACTTCACCTACAATAAAATATTCACACAGTTTACCTGGAGCCATTGAAGGACCTTGCTAATTCATGAGTATATGACTTTGAACAGGTGCTGTCCTCTGTCATGTGCTACTTCTTTCAGAAAAACTGCAACATTTCACATAGCTACAAGTTTTCAAAGTTAGTGTTTAGTGTATGACTAAAGAACTTGAAAAATAGTATCATTATATGGAGTTGTTACAAAACGGGGGAGAGGGAGATAGACCTTAAGGCTGTGCTGCCATCCTGTGTGACCTCGATAGGCTGGAGTTTGTTGGGGAGAGACCTGATGAAGTTCAGCAAGGGCCAGTGCAGAATCCTGCACCTGGGGAGGAAAAACCCCAAGTCCCAGCACAGGCTGGGCTGTGATCCACTGCAGAGCAGCTCTGCAGAGAAGGACATGGGAGCCTTGCTGGATGACAAGCTGGCTATGAGCCAGCAGTGCCCTTGTGGCCAGGATGGCCAGTGGGATCCTGGGGTGCTTTGGGAAGAGTGTGGCCAGCAGGTCAAGGGGGGTGATCCTGTCCCTCTACTTGGCTCTAGTGAGGCACATCTGGAGTGCTGGGTCCCGTTCTGGGCTCCTCAGCACAAGACAGGGAGGTAATGGAGAGGCTCCAGCAGAGGCCACAAAGATGGTTTGGGGTCTGGAGCATCTCTCTTATGAGGAGAGACTGACGGAGCTGGGGATGTTTAGTTTGGACAAGAGAAGACTGAGAGGGGATCTCATTAATCCATATAAATATCTCAAAGATGGGTGTCAGAACAATGGTGCCAAACTCTTTTCAGTGGTGCCCAATGAGAGAATGAGGAGCCATGGCCATAAACTAAATCACAAGAAGTTCCACCTCGAGATGAAGAAGAACTTATTTATGTTGAAGGTGGCAGAGCACTGGAACAGCCTTCCCAGGGAGGTTATGGAGTCTCCCTTTCTGGAGACATTCCAAACACACCTGGATGCACTCCAGTGCACCCTGCTCTGGGTGACCCTGCCTTGGCAGGAGGTTTGGACTAAGAACAGCACTCCAGTGTAAGTGCTACACCTTCCCTTCCAAACTGCTAAAGAAACTAAAAGCTGTTGTAAATCTAATGTTTATTACCTGACTACTAGTTCTGTGAAAATGTAGCAAGTTTTATTAAAGAAATGTCTTGGTCTTTGCCCTGTTCCTGTGAAACAGTGTGCAGGCTAGGTGCTGGGGGGCAAAAGGCGAGATTCCTCATTTGAGCATATGTTTTCTTCTATGGAATTTCAGTATTTTTATTCCCCTTTTGGGGAGGCAACCCCCTAAGGTGTGCTGTCTTGTGGCAACTGCTTCTGCTTATGTGAAAAATACATACTTATGCCTGTTTTGTTCAATCTCATCAGTTCCCACCTTCTCAATGATGTAGAGAAATTAAAAGGAAGTTTCCTAAATGGCACTTTTTGCATGGTTTGATATTTTCAGGGTTGTCATGCTTGAAAAGGAGAGAGAAATATTTCAAAACCTTCTTTCTCTCGCTTCATATTGTATAGGCAAATTGAGTTATCTTAAGAAAGCTTAATGAAGCTATATTTGGTACAGGTGTTTTGAAGTATTCAGGTCCATTTCTCAGAGTAAAACACCATACATATGCAAAAATGGAATGAGAATATGAGCAATTATTCATAATTATCAATCTGTCAGTAGTAAAACTCACTCTTTCTGAGGTAACTTTAGGATGTAAGAATATGCAATTGATTGTTTCCTAGAATAAATACTTGTAGAAAATTATATGCCCCATGTGGGTAGGATTCTCCTGATTAATACCATTTAGATACAGACATCTAATGCAAGCTTGGTCTTGGATTTTGGTCAAAGGAATCTTGAGTTTTACACCTGACTAAGTGGAAATTATATCTGATTTAGGCTGAGCTAAATATATCTCCCAATATTACAGACTGTGTTGGAGTTCAGACACGTAGCTCAATGGACTGAATATTGTTCTCAGTTATATGTTTGCAAAACATGCTAGTTTTTGACAGTCTTGTTGAATATCAGAGTGATTCCATTGGTTAGACATGTAAACCTAGGACTATCTTCTGATTATAGCAAATTTTACTTTCTTAGCATAGACATGTGAACTGATGATGATTTTTTTTTTATCCAGACTAATCTGAAATCCTTAATGCATCACATCAGTTTGAGAGTGACTAGAATTTCTAATACCAACCTTTTGTTTTGCTTTACTTCAGTGTAGTGCTGTTTATAGGAGTTGGCATTCAGCTTTGCAATGATTTATCTTTCTGTCTCGATTCATAGCTGTACCAGTCAGAAGGCGGAACTGTAACAGAAGAGGATTTAGCTCATATTCTGAAGACTGCCATGGGTGTGTCACAAATTGATGTTACACATCTTTTTAGAGCTGTAGATGAAGAGGAAAAAGGAAAGATTACATATGGTAAGTATTCTAACTGCATCTGAACTGTCACAAAATTCCCAAGTTACTTGCACTCAGTTGGCAAACAAAACAATTATATTTTTATTGAACTCTGCCTTTTTTAGTTGGCTTGGTGACCTCAATACTGACAACAGCACTGCAAACAAAGTAAATTTACATTTTTTAAAACGAGTTTCACCTTTGGTATCAAATGCCATGTTTGCATGTTTTCAGTTTTCCCCTCCTCGTCAAGTCACATAATATGAGGATTAGCTCCTTCAAAGTATTCTGTTCTATGACCTCCATGTATGTGAATGTGTATTTTTAAAGAAATATGCCTTAGCTCTGTCTTGTTGTTTTGTGTCTTGTGTCTGAGAGCAGGAAATGAGGGGGTTAACCAGGCTGCCTATTCTATAGTCTACAATGTAGGTGGAATGAATGCAAGAAAGTTGCATTTGAAAAATTGAGACCTGGGTGAATAGATTGGGCAGGGAGTCAGAGTACTTCTGTGCTACTTCAGATTATTTATGTTTTATGCAGTAAGGTTCTAAATTTAGTTGTATCATTTGAGTATGAACTGAGTTGTTGATAGCCAACATATTAAGTATCTCCAGTAGAGGTGCTTATGACATACCCTGTTCTAATTTTTTTCCCTTAGGATAATCAGTATGTGTTTAATTGGTAAAAATCTTACAAAATAATGCATTAGTAATTCCTCTGTTTCAAGCATACAATATCTATGTAAATCTTCAAATGCAGAAATATTTTAGAGTTACTGAAATCAGTATCAGGACAGTATTGCCACTGTCCTTTCCTTTTTGCCTACTGTCTTTTCTCCTTGATTCCTGCTGTACTATCCCTTTCCTTTCTGTGCCTCTGTCACATCCCCAGCATTTCCACATCCATCCTGCCCATTGCCTTTTTCCTGCCTATCACTGTTGCTCCTTGTCTTCTAACTCATAATGTGCAGTGACTCAGCTCTTACCCCCACCTCCCAATCACCAGCTTCAAAAATACCAGCACAAATCTTAAGCTGGTAAGTGCAGCAGAATTTTAATTTTGGCACATTTCATTGTCTGAGAATAGCTAAATTTGTAGTCACGTACAAGTGAACTCAGACCAGGTCATGTGAGTTGCCAAAGAATTAATATTTTAATATTAATCTGTAATTGTTGCATTTAATCTGCACTTTTTCCCTAAGTGGTCATCATATGTTCCCCTCACAAGAAGGTCTGGACCACCAAGCCACAGCAGTGGCCACTTGGAGTGCTTGACCTTCATTTTCACTATTTTATATTCTGTAGTCAAGAATAGTCTTTTGTGATGGAACACAAAGCAGATAGCAGGATGATGTTTACATCATTTCTTTGAAACTTTCCTTAGTGGTTTTTCTGAGAGAAGTGCTATTTTATAATAGAAACATGTCATTTTAACATATCTGAAAGTTTAATAGTCCAAGTTTCTAGATTACAGAGTTAGAAGTTGCAAATAAACTTTTGAAAAATTGCATTTCTGTCTTGAGAGTTCCTGCCATAAATATTCAACCTCTTGCCTTTCTTGAGAATATGTGGAACTTCACACATGCTCAATTTGTTGCACTTAGTTACTAGAAAGGAGAGGTGAAAAAACTTGCAGACCACACAGTTCTGAAGATACTGTCCAGACAAGTTCTGAGAAATCAAAGCATTGTATCTGATGGAACTATTGTTACTTTGGATACACACAGCAGAAGTCTACTGCCAGTCTCCTTTCTAGGGTGTTGGAATTTAAAGCAGGAATATTAAGTTGAGCCTCACTTGTAAGAACAAAAGATCAAATACCTGAAGTATCCAACCTAAATTGCTGCATGCACAGCAGAGTCCTTGAAGCCATAGATCTCATCTCAAAGGTAAAGCTCAGGTTGCAAGTAAACAGAATAATCAAGAGCAAAATCAAGGTTGTGAATCTGAATTATTGGAAATCTGAATTTTTGTTGCATGGTTGAAAGTACTCTGGTTGCCAAAGATTTATGTATCAGTTCTCCTATACAGTGTGCAGTTGGCTCAGTTGTTCAGATGCACTTTCATTGCAGTGTTTTTCCTTTTAGCCTAGTATAGACAGAGGCAAGATTTATCAGTCTTAAGACATTATTCTGGAGAGTTTGAATAGGTACTCTAGGAGGGCATGTCAAATTCTAGGAAACTCTCCACCAGCTCTTGATAGACAATTCAGGCTGTGAAAGTGTTGTGAAGACTGCCTGGCTTGCTGTAGCCAGAAAAGAAAGGGGAACTGGCCATATTTGGAGTATCTGTAGGGATGAAGAATCAGTTAGCAAAGAATTATTTGCTTAAAATAATTATATATTAACCACAGGATTATAATATTATTTAGCTTAGTGGAAACAAAAACTAGAGAAGATTAATGAGCACAGAGCTTCCAGGAGAAGCATCAAGTAGTAGGAGGGTGTTTCAAGGGTAGGAGAAAAACCTCTTAAGTTCTTGTAGTACATATGCATACTTAATTCAAAGACATAGACATGAATCTTAACTCCACTTTGGGTTCTTTATTTGTCTCTTTGTTTTTAATGGAGGTGGGAAGCAAAATTACCTTCTTTTCCCAAGTTAATGACTGAGGTGATCTTTTCCTCAGTGTAATGCTTCACAGTTCCTTTCGGTTTGAACTCCAAGATGAGACCTGTGATTAGATGCTGGAATAGTTGGTTCTTTCTACAGGACCTTGTTTCATGTTTCTGATGAATAAGGCAAATGGGATTCCAAGCACTTTTTATTGCACTCTGCTGAGTACACCCTCAATAAGTTTTCCTTAATGCTTTCAGTACTTACTTCAGCAGGACCTAAATTGTCAGCTTACTGATATGTATCCAAAATGTTACTCTGTTCAATTCGGATTGCCCTTTCTTCATGAAGACTTTATCATTTATATGATCCATCCGCTTGTTGTACGTAGAGTTTTTCAACATAGATGGTAATGTTGGTTTTCATGACCTAAACTTCATCAATGTTGGTTGAAGTTACAGAATGCTCTAGATCCATATAGACTGTAGATAAAGGAAACCCATTTTTTTGTGAGTGGAAGGATAAAGTTATGTTTATTGCCTTCTCCTCACCTATCCCTTTGCAAGAGTTCAGAGGCAGGGCTGCCCTACAACTTCAGTGCCCCTGTGAGCCATATGGCATTCCCTTGCTCCCTTGCCCTTTGCAGTATTGAAAAATCATGTCATCTCAAAGAGTGGCAGAGAGGGAAAGCTGCAGTGTTTCCCTTCTTCCATACCAGCCCAGTTGTAGGAGGAACTGGGCTTCACTCCTTTGAAAGGCTTCTTTGGGTGTCATCTTCTCTGCACTCCAGGGAATTCACATCATCATCTGATCATGAGCTGTTCTGGGATAGCACAGTGAATTGGAGTGGGAGGTGTGTGATACACTGTAGGTGACTGAATTAGTGAAAACATTCACATCCAGATTTTTCTAGTGTCAGTTTACATTATAAGAATAGCTTCTTGTTGCTTGGTTCCTGTACAGTATATTGTGTCCAGATTATGTCTGAATAAAGTCATATGGGCAAATTGAGACAAAGTTTCAGTGTCTGATTTTCAACACAGAATGTTACTTCTTGATGTTAAAGATTTCCCACTCCACCAAGAACTAATCTGGCTTTTCTCATTATTGTGTTATTATCTGACATTAAAATCGGGAGCACTTTGCTGTGTTACAAATTATCTCCTCAATATTATACTCTAAAATATTGGGACTTCTAAAATGCTGAAATCTTGAAACTAGAAGGCAGCAGTGACAGCTGCTGTTAGGTTGAAGCAAACTATGAGTGCAAAGCATTAAAGGGCATGTTTGCAAAAGAGTTTTAAGAATTTAAGAAATAATTGCTGTTGATGTTCAGTGATCTTCAGCTGGAGGGCTTCTGTACTTCCCCAGTGAATAGTGAAATGCTATGTCAGGGCATGTGGCACTCATCATGCATTTTAATGCAAATCTGAGTCTGTTTACCCCTTCATACAGCTAAGCCTGAAGTGTTTTCAGAGGGCTTAGATAACTCTTTGCAGCATCTCAGCTTTGCAGATGTGATAAAGTTAGACTGAAAGCTAAAACAAGCACTGGGGATAGCATTTTGTTAACTGCTGCTATTTTCCTCCAAAGAAATCATGTGATTATATATGTGTAAGTATTCAAATTTAGCATCCTTCTGTTTCAAAGAGCTGATTCTGTGCAACAACTATTTTTTTAGATGACTTCTACACATTTGCTGTGTTGCACCCACACTTTGCAGAAGAATATCTCTATGCTGATCAGATGGGAGTTGAGAGCGGCTTGAAGACTTCATCTGTTTCTGCTCCTAATGGTATCTGTACTGACTTCAGCCCTGACAGCGCTGGAGATAGAAGGAGGCCCTTGCAGAAGAAACTGAATTAACACTACAACTGTTACCTTCCTCTCCTGGTGAGAGGGTTGTATTTTCTTGGGATTTTCATAAGTCACTCCAATTATACAGCAAATACCAGTTTGGTGTGTGAAAGTTCTACCTGAATACCATCCTTTGAATCATATGTGCTATGTTTAACAACATGTTCCAGGTTACTTTGGGAAAGGTGTTTTTTATTTTTTTTTTAAAAGGTCTTTGAAAGGCAAAAATGTGAATGTGCTTCATTATTAATGTTCATATTTAAAAGGAAGCGGCACAACTTATTTATATTCCATTGGCTAGTTCCATGTACTGAGTGTCGCACAAACTGTGCATGTATAAAGAAAATGTAGCTACTATGGTGTAAAGTGCACTTTGGTGATTAGTGTTTTCCCTAGTTATGGGGATGTTTATTTGGGGCCAAAATTTGCTGTCCATATCTGAATAGTCAGTCTTGTTGATTTTGGTGGGAATTATTCTCTTGAGCAAGGCAAGCATACTTTGGCCCTTTGTTTTGGTTTCAGTGAACAGTTTGGAAACAGTAATACAAAAACTTGCTAAGGATTACTTTTTTATTTTTATTGCTGAATGACAAAATTGTTTCTCTTTCCATGGTAGAATGAAAAGGATAGGCTCCTTATCCCTCACCCCAGCACTTTTCTACTGTAATCTTCCAGATGCAATTAAACATAAATTCTTTCCAAACTGACATGCCACATACTGTTTGAAAATACATAACTGAGCTGTTTGTGCTTTTCTCTCATAACCAATCTAAATCACATCCACACAACATTTTATGGGAGATGTATGCAGAGCTATATTTGATTGAGATTTATCAGGAATCACGGGTTTCTTTTGTAGCAAGCCTGTACAGATAACATAGCATGGAATACAGCATGGAAACTTTGGTGTATCAGCACAAGTTGGAAAAGGTTGCAGTCACTTCAGAGGCCAAGCCAGCAGCAAGTTGCAGAACATCCTGAAGAAGTGCTAGTTAAATCTCTGTAGCAACATTACTTATACTTAATAGAACATATATGAGGCTTAGAATAGTTTAGAACTGTTTAAAAAAACCACCACACTTGTATTAGTAATACATATGTTTCCTTTTGTAAAGCCAGATGCCTTAACTCCTGCTGGAGGTCTCAGAGAAAAATCTAGATTATTATAAAACCACAGAGCTTCATTGATTAGGAAATGTGACCAAAGGCTCAAGGAGTAGGAGGAGGGAGGACTCTGTAACAAAATAACTGTGATGACATCTCTGCTTCCAAACAAAAAAAATCTTTTAAGTCATTTCTGACCAGTTTTATAGGGTTTTGTCCATGGAAAACTATTGAGATTATTTAGCAAAGGATGTCTGTTTGTACCAAATGCTTTTATAACTATTTTTTAAATAGCAGGTGGTTTAAAGCTCATTAGGGTATTGGAATGTGTCCTTAGAAATCCTGAACTGTATGTGGTAGGACTCCAAACTCAAACTGGCTTTAATAAAGAGGGTAGGAGGAAAAAAAATGTAAGAAAACATGCTTTATGAGGGTGTACAGAGATAATAATTAAATTTTTTGATTTATCCAGGTGACAAAAGCCAAGCTCACAGAGCAGCAGCAGACTGGCTGGCAAGATTTGATTTAAAACTGATCATGAAAAATAGGAGAAAATGATTGAAAAATTAAGGTGTATGAGAAACTACACTTAAGTAGGAATAGTCAGCTGCACAGAGGAGGAGTGAGTATTACTGTGCTATATCTGGAGGCAGGGATGGCACAGAATATGTCAAACTTAGCACTGTTAACTCTTTGCTGCAGAAAAGATGCTCATGATGGAGGGGTGCATCAACATATGGCTTGAGGTACCTGTTCATACTGGGGCACCTGAGAGAGATAGCATGTAAATTAATAAAGTCTGGAGGACAGAAAGTACTCAAAAAGAGATCAAAACTATCCTTTAATCCAAAGAAGAGGAGACTGAAGGAAGATGTCGACAGTCTTTAAATATGGAAAAAGTTGCTATAGAGGAAATAGGAACACTCTTCTCCACAAGAATGGTAGATGCTAGCTATGAATTGAAAAGGCATGTTAAGCATTAGGAAAAGTCTCTTGCAATATGCCTTATTAAGCTAAGGAGAAGAGTTCCAAGTGGGATGAACAGCCTGCCTTCCTTTGCTGGAGGAAGGAAGTTTTTGAAACTGGAGTTTTTGAAAACAGAAAAGACAGAGAGCTCCAGTAGAGACACTTGATTTTGCTGATGATGCCCCAGGGTTACAGGGAGATGTCCCTGAGGTCTGCTTTCTGTAATTACACAGTATGTATGGGAAGGCAGGTTTGGTGTGGACATACTGTATCTCTACAAGACTGTGGCACATGGCTCAAGCTGGCTAAGGTAGTTATCTTTTGCTTTGTATGTGAGCTTGGGAATGTGAGAATTACAGAATGCAGGGAACGAGAGAGAGTTCCCCAACATGTGTCTAGAAAGAAGAAAGAGGTAAGCCTAGAATCCTGTGGACAACTCTGAAGTGAGAGAAGCTCCAAAGAAAGAGATACATTGACCACATCTGTGAAAAAGCAAAGAAAGCTGACTCAATTTGGCTAAATACAAGTGTGTCTAATTTGCATGTATGGTGTGAGTAACTTGAGGATCTGTTTTATGAAAACCCATAGGTTCATTGACTTCTTTTTTTTTTTTTTTTAATTTGTGAGGTGTTTTGTAATTGTGATAAGTGCAGTAGCTGTACTTGTGTGCACCTAAGATGTACAGAGGGCGTTGGAGGGCACTGCAGCCTGTAGTAGATGGGCCCTTGAACAGGCTCCACAAAGAAGCACTGAAAGTCCCAGTGAGCTCAGTCCAGAGCTGCTGCTGGAGAAGGCTGCTGACCAACACAAGGCACAAGCAAGTACTCATGGTGGATTAAAACTCATTTAAAAATGGGTGGATTAAATCATTAAAAAGAAAAAGGCATAAGACAAAACAACAGATTCTGGAAGGAAAAGTGATTCTCCCTCTTCTGAGAAATTACTGAATAAGATAAAGACATAAAAGGAGGAATGATAGGATGAAGGATCAGCCGGCATGGAAACATTGTTAGATCACGTATCACGTCACAAAAGTTGAGATTAATTAATGTAATTCCATTAATTTTAGCATTTGTAGTATATCATATTAGACTGCCTTGTAGTGAGAGAGAAGCCACATTACCACAGGGTGGTGAACTCAGGCTCTTGAGGGCAGAGGCCTGTAACCCATCACATGACTGCAGCCATACTCTCGTTACAACTCATCCATCAAACCCCAGCTGCAGAAGTGTTTCAGTAGTTCCTGATGAGAAGCCTTGACTGTGGAGCAGCTGGATTGTGACAGTCAAGTTTCAGTGACCTGATGGAAAGTCAGAGTGGAAGTGAAAACTTCCTTTCCCCTTCACCAAATGTTGACATGTAAATATTTTCCATTAAAATATTACTGATTTTAGAGGCAGATTGGTATATTTTAACAGGTACTATCAACACCCCCTAAATTTATAAGGGGACATAAGCAGACTTAGCAACTATTTAACTTAAATAATCCTTACACAAAAAATGCAGTGATGTGAATGCATTTGACATTTCTAATGAGCATTTTTGTACTCTTATGTAACACTGCCATCCCTTGCCAGTAGAGTTCTTGCATCAACCTGAATTTTTACATATTGTGTGAGATACCCAGCCAAGGCACTGGGTATCTCTTCTCATATGCCTGAATAAGTATTTAAAGTTACCCAGAAAACCACAAAATTCAAAATATCTGAAGTTTTGGGGGGGTTGTTTGGTTTTTTGTTGTGTAATTTCTATTTTTTCAAACATAATGGAACTCTACTAAAACCAAACAAATGCTTGGTAGGTGCAAATCATGTTTAAACCACTGTCTCTAGCACGGTAGGGCAAGTGTTATTACAGATTTTTTGGGGAGTCTGTTGCTGTAACAGATAAATTTAAAACGCTTCATAGGAAATTTATAAGCCTGATGGAGAAACAAAGCTGTACTCTTAGTTTTATCTTCATTAATTACACTGTATGTTTTAGATATAATTATTGTAGCTAGAATGATCTAGGTGTGATAAATAGCAACCAGGCGTGTGTGTGTTTGCTAATCCCATTTTCAAGGTATAAATCCTTAGGTCACAGGGGTTGAAAAGGACACGTGTGCAGTGAGGAAGTGACGCAACCTCTTTAGTGACACAGCTGCGAGAAGTAAATACCTAATTATCACACAGAGCTTTTTATTAATATCTTCATACAAACTGAATAACTTTGTTAGCTAGTTTAGGCATCGGGCTGGTTGAAGTATTTTTGTATTCACAAAATGCAGTAAACATTTTCCTGTAAAAGTCATTGCTGCACTTCAACATCTGATAAATTTATAAAGCAGGTATGGTTTTATATATTTATGAGTTCCCTGATAAGTTTATCTTTGGTATTGCCAGTAAATTATTCTTCCTACTTTTATATTACTATGTGGTAACTATAGCTTCTCATATTAACTGTTTTAGTCACCTTCTGATCTCTGCTCCTTCAAAAATAGCATCCTCATAAAAGGACAAATTAAAAAAAAAAAAAACACCTGCCATGACTTAAAAAATACTAGTTGCAGAACTCCAGCAGCATGTGCTGTAGATCCTGTGATCTCAGAAAAAACTGTAAGCACAGCTTTGCATATGTTATGGGACTAAACTAGGCTGGAGAGAAAACAAAATTCTGGTTTAAAGTTCTGACCAACTTAGTTCAATTTTTCTTAAGCTCAGAGTGTGGGTCATAATACTTTCTGAAATGTTACATTTTACCTAATATGAACCCTCTGGTTTTTTCTCTAGCACAGCTTTCATGAGTGTTCTAGAAACAGGAAATGACAAATACACTAGCCAAGAGTTCTACGTTAGCAAAATTCAAATTTGGCTCCTAAAGCCATATTGAGGCACAGAAGTTCCCTGTGAACGAGGCACTTCAAATAATTTGCTACTTTTTAGGTAACTGAACTTCAGCTGATTAGGAAGACTTAAAGGAACAAATTATTCTGAATAAATCACTACAAAAAACCTAGAAGAATAGAAAAGGGAAGTAAGTGTTGTCAACAGTGCCACTGATAATTAGTTACTAATTAATTAAATTATTAATTGATCAGTCTGGCAAAACTGCAAGATCTGTTTCACATATGAGCAAGAAGCTTACATTCAGGTAATTTGGCTATCCTGACTAGGCAGAATTTAAGCCAGGTGGTCTTTACTCAGAGGGTGATTTCTTAAAGGTACTGCAACATCCCAGGAATGTCTTGGTCACTGACAGCGGAGATTTCATCTTCTCACCCTGCCTTTTTTTCTTTGAATTATGGAGAAAAGTATTCAAACCATGACAGGAACCCTATAGGATCTTCTAACAGGTAAAAACCCTCCAGCACTACCTCAGAGATACAAAGGTGATCGTTCTGTGGAAAAGTTATGGTGGTGAACTGAATATACAGTGCTGGTTACCAACACCTTGTGGTCAAACCATGTATAAATGATAATCCTGAGTTAAAACTACTGAGAGAACACAGCAGCAAACAGGACATCCTTTAGATGAGTTTGGAATTGGGTCTGTGAGTATTTCCTGTGTCTCACAGTGCTCAAGTTGAGACAGTTTCTTTCTCTGGGAAACATCTCAGGTTTCTTTCAAGGTACCAACTACTTGGACTTCTTCAAGTGGAAGAGTGCTTTGTTTTGTAGAAAGCAGCTTCTTTTTCCCCATGGTGTGACGTGCTTTATCATGTGTAACGTGATTAAACTGAAGTGGGTGACAACGAGAGCAGAGGATATAAGAGGCTTATAAAATAGAGGGTTTATGTTTCTGTGAGATATGCTGACACATTTCTGCACAGTAGTTGACACTGCCTAGATTGTCTTGCAAGTCCATTATGCAAAATCCTTTTACTAGTTGTGTGGTGGCAGTGGCTGTTTTTTCCACTTTCCTTAGCAGGGTGGCAAAGCAGAATACTCCTGTGCAGACCAACTCTGGGGTAGAGATATAGTTGCAGTTTTAAAATGATCAGTGTCTGGGAACAGAAACGGTAGAATCACCTTAGCACTGATTGCACCTCCGTAAGTTATGCCTGTTACATAAATAACTTAGCTCTTTGGGGTATTTTTTTATTATCACAGTTACCATGCTTTATTCTGAGCTAAGTTGAACAGAGCCATATGAACATCAGAGCTTACTTGAGATAGCTTGGGGATCTCCAAAAAGGTGCTGTATGATAATCTGTTGGTAGGGTGTTACATTTCAGTCTTTTCACTTTGACCAAAAATGTCAGAAGCAAGAAAAATAAGTCAAGACTTCTGTAATACTCTATTTTGTGCTGTCAATGGGGTGTTATTTAAGAGTGCCAGTTCTGAGCCAAAGTCAGCTGAAGAAAAATCAGGCTGCACTTCTGATTTCAAACCAGCAAGTAGAAAATCCCATCTGCGCCCAGCATGGCAGCTGGCCTTTTCCCACAGTAAAGAAGGATCTTTTCTGCCTCTTGGGCTGGTGAATTCAGTTTACTGTATCAGCTTGTGCTTTTGCTTGTGCTGTCTGTTCTTTGTAGGTTTGTTGCAGCCAGAGGGAGACCCTGCTGCCTCCTAAGCTGAAGTGACATTCATGGACTTTTCTCCCTGAGCCAGCAGCAGCAGGTGAATATTTGAGTCCTGTTCTGGTATTGCTACCCAAAACTAAACTATTTTAGTTTGTGCCTGCCATTAGGTACAGAACTGCTTTTTCTTTTCATACACTTCAACTATTGCAGGTGTGTCCGGGTGACAGCAGGTCTGAAAGAGCTTATGAGATTGTCCTTGTTCCTGTGAGCAACACGACATTAAATTTAGAAGTATTAGAAGTTTACAGTGAAACCTTAAATTGGATTGACTCCTGACTCACTATATATATATCTATATCACTTTCAGTGTGAGCCTGTTCACTTCCATGTTCCCCATTCAGGATCTATAAATGTGCTTGCAAACAAAGTCTCCTCATGGATACTGAAGAAAGCTGACGCTCAGACACTTTTCATCCTACCATGGTACCGGAAATGAAATTCATCTGACAATAGGTTGTTTCTAAGTCTATGAATGTATATGGGGAAAACCCAAATACATGTCTTTTATTCACTATCCAGCATGAAGACAATTTTGTATTTTAAATGCTAAAGAAATAAACTTTGAAAGATCTTTTATGGCCTAAGTATATATATTTTGTCCTATGTTTTCTTTTATAATGAACTTCAAGCAAAATATTTCTTATATTTCAAAAAGGACATTTAGGTTAGCCAGTGCTGTATTTTCCAGACAACAAAAGCAGTTTTAAAGTCAACATCTGAAAATGAAATTGTATTTTTAAATATGTGAATTAGAATTCCTTTAAGTTAAATATGTCTCCTTAGCAACTGTATATACTTAGACAAAAAGCAAACCCATTGCAACTGCTTGTCTCTGTAGTTGTTTGTGTTTGGTGATTTGTTTATATTGCTTTTTCATATTGCTCTAAGGGTATTAGGAGTCCATGTAAATCAGCAATGTTAGAAATAGAAGTCAGAAGTAAATTTCTTTAGAACTGATAGAATTTGTTTCCTGGAAGAGGACCAAGAGTAAGCATCAGCTAACCTTATATTATGTACTATACTACTTAAATGTTGCAGCATTGTGCTGAAAGTATTTGACATCTGTTCAATGGGACCACTTTCTAAACCTTTTTGTAATTCCCAGCATCTGTCCAGGTGTGTGAGACATTCCTAATTTGATGACAGATACTAGTTCATCTTTTTTGGAAAAATAAAATTGAGTAATCAGCAAGCTGAGAAATAACTCAGAAAAAAATTTTTTGATCTCTGTTGTTGAACTTGCATTGAGGATATAATTTTTATACTTTGGGAGGAAAAAAAAAGATTGCTATGATTTTGAACACACTTGAAACTTTAAATGCAAAACCGAAAAAGTTAACACTGAAATTAGCACATTTTGGAATTTTCTTGTACTTCTACTGAATCCAAGTTAGGCACTGCCATGAAAAGGATGCTTTTAGCTGGAAACCTGTCTTGACAGAGGAGGAAGCTCTTGTAGGAAGCAGGAAGCTTTTGTAGGGACTCACTTGTGAGGTATCAGTATCAGTGGTACAACTTCACTTGCTGACTTCAAGACTGCTCAAACAGAGCTGGTGTGTTTAAAGTTTTTATTGTAAGAGCCCTTGGATGTGCAGTGTAAATCTGTAACAATATATAGTGCTACTGGGTAATAATGATCTAAATGCATATTTTCTGCTGTAAATTTCCCTCATGTGGCTCCAATGACATGTGTACATAGACTATTACCTTTGCACTGAACTGATTATACTTCATAAAATGAAGAGCAAAAACAAGTATTGTACTAAAGATGACCATACCTTGTGGCTCCAATTGTGGAAATACTTTTGCAGAACAAAAGGTATAGCTTCAGTGTTATAAATTTGATTTTTATATTTTTATTAACATGCATGGAAGACTAAGGATAATATTTTTTAAAAATGAACTTGGTTTTTGTACATTTTTTCAATGTTTAAAACTATATGATTTAACATTACCTCTGAATGCCAGTGATCAGTAAATTTTTAAAGGAAATACCTCAATTCGAGCATTCTTCTCTTGTTGCTTGTCTGATAGGTTAAAATGGACTATAGGGTGTGATGAAGTGAGCATATGATATAGGTGCTTAAACTGTGCTATAGAAGGCATATGATGATTTACTGAAAGGGACCTAAATGATACACTGCAAGTGTTGAGTGCAGTTACACAATCATGGCTTATTCTGCCCAACTGGACATTTTCCTCGTGAATGGCTTGTAAATTAAATTTTCAGCGTGAAGCCAAATTAAAAAGTGAAACAAAAAATACTTGGTTTCCTCTGGATTTTTTTTTAACCACAGGGTTTACAGTGAGGGAAAGGATACAAACCATAATTGTGAGTAAGACTGAGTCTGTATATGTTTAGGCATGCTTTGTTGATGGGTGTTCTCTGTGTCAGTGTGTCTAGGAAAACAGTGTTTGTTTACCTGACAACTGCGAGGATGAAATGCAGAGGTTCAGAGGGGGAGGGAGGGGAGAAAAAAAAAAGAGAAAAAACAATATCCCTCTGTGACAGCAATATTGTCTCCAGTTCTATTTTGTGTGCTTGAAGAAAAACACTGAAAGATTAAAAAGTATTCAGAAAAGGCACTCCAGAATTCTGGGAGAATAAGTCTGTCTAAATTAGAATGAATTAGCTCTGGCTACATTTTTTTATCCAGGAATCAGACAAGAAGGGATCCAACACTCCAGACATCTATATACCTGAAAAATTTATAATGGAGGGTGGAAAAAAAGGCATCCTCTGAGGTCCAGTGGGTGTAAGCTGAACCATTAATTTTAACAGTATCAAGAATAAAAGTGAACCACTGGGGAAGCTCACCAGAGAAATAACAGACATTCAGGACAATAAGATTTCAAGGGAAGACTTGTTAGTGTTTTAAGTTATGCACAACATAATAACTTACCACTCTCTGACCAATGCTCAGCCCCTCACTGAGCTGTGAGCAGCCCCTCCCAGCAATTCCCCTCAATTTATACACTGGGCACAATATTCTATGGTAAAGAATATCCCTTTGGACAGTTCTGGGCAGCTGCCCTGGACATGCTCCCTTCCAGCTTATTGTGCACCTCCTCACTGGCAGAGCATGGAATTCATCCCACAAATGGGTTTGCCTTTGCCTGAGGCAGCAGTAACCCAGATTGCTTTCCCCAGCATATTTTTTACATGCATTACAGGAACTTTATCACCTTCCACATGAATGTACATAGAAGTTTTGATTGGTTATGGCCAGCCAAAGTGGCAGATCCTCTGGTCTTGATCAACCACGTGGCCTTTGCTAAGTGTATATCCCAATGTTGGAGGATCCCACCTTGTTCTGCCTCTTCCTCACATTCTTGTGGTGACCTCACTTAGTTCTCCTTTACTGAACAAGGTGACTTCTGCATCCATGTTTTCTCCTGTACAGGAGCAGCTGACACCAGCACAGGCTGGTTCTCAGGGCCAGGTGCTGTGCCTGTCACTGGGGTTGGAGTAGCTGCAGGGCCTGTTCTCTTGTCATCAGATACAGAGACCACCTTCTCCCCTTGAGGGTAATGAATAAGGTTGAAGAGGACCCAGTAGGCCTGGGCCAGACCCCAGTGTGTTGCAATCCTCTGTCTCTCTCTGGAATAGCCAGGGCACCAGCATACCTTTTCCAGATGTTTTGCTAGTTTTTCCACCATCTGCACTTGTTCAAGGGTGAAGTTCCAATGCACTGGAGGTTCCCACTGTCCTGGGCACCTGCCCATGCTGTCCCACTGTAGTAGGTTGGCCTGGATGGATTCCAGGCTCCCACCAAAGCCTTTTTCTCACTCCCCTCCACAACTGAACAGGAACAAAAGGTTCATGAGTTGAGATGAGAATGGGACAGCTCACTCATGGAATACTGCCACAGACAAAACAGGCCAGAATTAGGGATATTCATTAAAATTATCACTAACAAAGTCAGAGCAGTATGATAAGAGGTAAAATAAAACATTAAAAACACCTTTCCCCCACCCCTCCCTCCCAGCTTTACATCCTCCCCCAGTGGTGCAGGGAAATGGGGAACGGGCGGGATGGTCAGTTCATCACCTGACATTTCTCCTGCTGCTCAGGGAGAGGAGCCCTTCCTTTGCTCTCCCATGGGAGACAGTTCTCCATTAACTTCTCCAGCAGGAGTCCACCTGCAACAATCATCCCAAAACTGCTGCAGCATGGGTCACTCTTCTGCAGGGTGCAGTCCTTCCAGAACAGGCTGCTCCAGCACGGGCTCTTCTCTCCATAGGCCTCCCCTAGAGTAACAGGCATCCATCTGCTCCGGCATTGGATTTCTCCATGGGCTGCAGGTGGATCTCTGCATCCCTGTGGATCTCCATGGGCTGCAGGGGGACAGCTGCCTCACCATGGTCTGCACCATGGGCTGCAGAGGCATCACAGCTCTGGAGCACCTCCTCTCCGTCCTTCTCCACTGACTTTTGCATCTGCAGAGTTGCTCCTCTCACACGTTCTCACCCCACTCTTCTCTGGCTGCAATTACAACTGCCCAAAACCTCTTTTTTGTTGTTGTTGTTTTTCTCAAATATGTTATCATAGAGGTTCTACCATTTCTACTTGGCCCTGCCTTGACAGCAGCATGTCCAGCTTTGGGACCACCAGGGAGCGGCTCTGATGGACATGGAGGAAGCTTCTGGCAGCTTCTCACAGAAACCACCCCTGCAGCCCCCTTCTGCTACCAAAGCTTGGCCATGCAAATCCAATACACCCCCACACGCTGCCACTTGGGAAGTATCCAGTCCCAGGGCAGGTCTCTGGGTAGGATTCTTAAATAGCTGTTTGACTTTAGGCCAGTCCTGGAACATATGCAGGAGACTTAGCAATAGGAACTGGTTTGAACAACCAATTCAAAATTTTCAAAAGGTGCCTCCTCTGTGGATTGGTTCTCCAAGGAGAAAAACTAAAAGGCATAATTATTAAGAGTTGTCCACAATGGCTCCCAAAGTCCAGAGCTGACAGCAGTGCCGAGCACAAACACCAGGTTAGTTCCATGGCCAGCCATTCCATCATATCATAAGCCAGAGCTGCAAAGTACAACAAAATTACAACCTTGGCCCTGTCCCCATGGGTGATAAACAGCACAACAGGGATTATTTGGAATGGGAAATCCTGCAAGTAAGGTAACACATAATGCAACTTTAAGAAAAAGCACACCAACTCTGAGAGCAAATAAATCAACATTGTGACCAGCAACTATGAAATTAATATAATGAATACTTGTATTTGTTCTAATTTATTCCAGTCACATTTGTCATTATTGCCAGGCACCATATCAGATGCCAAAAAGAAGTGCTGTAGATTAACCCTAGCCAGTAACTAAGTACCATGCAGCCCTTTCTTCTCCCCCAATGGGATGGGGAGGAGAGTCAGAAAAAGGAAGAACCTGTTGATTGGGATATGTTGTCATAGGGGTCATATGCTGTTGTCTCCTTATCACAAAAGTTTCATACCTTCTTGATGTTTCTCATAGGCAGCTCCTCAGAGCACTGACTATTTCTACTTCACAAAGCAGCCAACTGACTCCAGTGCCCTTCTCAAGGGGCCAACCCACTCTTTTATAGCACTCTGCTTCTCCTTGGTTGCAGCTGTGGCCTGTTAAAGTCAGGCCTGTTCCTAATCTTTGATAATTGGCCCAGCTGCAACTCCTTAGGGGTGAGATTACTTTCTACACTATCTTTATTTTCTTGTATTCTATCCAGGGGGATAAGTTGTTTTATTATTACTATTATTATTATTATTATTATTATTACTGATACAAGTAAAAGATAAAGAGGAATAAAACCCAAGAAACACAACTGATGCATGATACAGCTGCTCACCCTGTGCTGACTGATGCCAGACCCTGTTCCTGAACAGTGATCAGCCCCTCCCAGGAACCCCCCCTCAGTTTATACACTGGGCATGACATTCTGTGCTATGGAATATCCCTTTGGAAATTGGGTCAGCTGTCCAGGCTATGCTCCCTCCTAGTACCTCCTCACTGGCAGACCATGGAATGCTGAAAAGTCCTTGACTTGGGGTAAACACTGCTGAGTAACAACCAAATCATAAGTGTGCTACCAACAGTATTCTCATGTCAAACCCAAAACACAGCTCTGTACCAGCTGCTAGCAAGAAAATTAACTCTATCCCAGCTGAAACCAGGACAGGCCTAAATGCCCTTCACCTACCCAGGTGTGTGTCTTTTCTCATCTGTGTTGCAAGGAAACTCCTGGTTGTGCCACTGTGCTGAGCTGCTGGGGCAGCTGGCTGTAACTCGTGCTTGTGCCTCTTCTGCCCAAGCCTCTCAGCTGAGGTGTGCTTGAGGTAAGTGCTTGCATCATCACTTTCTTCTGGCTGACCCACACACAAGCAGACAAGGAAGGACCACAAGAAATGCTCCTTTTTCAATCCAAGCGATTAAGAGACAATGTTTGGTAGCTCAGGCCTAAGAGAGCAGAGTGTGACTGATGGTAATAACAGTGATAATGACAATAATGATGGTTATTGTTAAAAATAGGTTAGAAACTGTTGTAAAATAGTTGATAGATCGTTAAGCATGTACTGTTAGTTTGGTTATTATATTGTAAAAGGGGTTAAAAGGGTAATTATAAGAAACATGGTACTCAACGTACCATAACACACCTCAGTAAAGTGCAGCATCCCCCAGGTGAAACGAGCCAGCCAGGACAGAACTGTCATGGGCCAATCAAGCGCCTTAAACCTTCATGCAAACGAAGGATCCAAAAAGAAACCAATCCAAAGGGACAAAAAACAGGATGAAAAGGGGTTTCTGACCCACTGAATTTGTGCTGCTCCATCGGGGACATCGCTACATGGCTGCTCCTGAAGACCCAGTGCCGACATTGCAGCATCCTCGACGGGAGCGCTCCTGCTGCTCGGCCCGCGGGCCCCCAGGCTTCAGGCCTTTCTTTTTTTTATAATAAAAGCTGAAATCACTTTAGTACCGGGAGCCTGCTCTCATTTCTAGCAGTTATCATAGAGTCACACACAGTCCATTCAGGCCTCTGAGATCATCCAACCCATGGCACAGAGCGCCAGGTCCTGGCTTTCCTTAAACACCTCACAGGGATCCATCATCCAACTCCACCTCGCTGCGTGGCCCATTCCAACATCGAGTCACCCTTTCTGGGAGGAAACTCCTCCTGAAGTACAACCTAAACTCTCACATGCAGTTGTCACAGACACATTTTATGAAAAATCCTTTCCTTAGGATTTTTTCTCCTGAGAAGCTGAGAGGACTCAGGAACAAAATGTAAACAATGATTATCTGCTGCTGTGGAATGCAACAGGTGGATCTGTGATTGGTCTCATGTGGTTGTTTCTAATTAATGGCCAATCACAGTCAGCTGGTTCGGACTCTCTGTCCGAGTCACAAGCTTTTATCATTCTTTCTTTTTCTATTCTTAGCTAGCCTTCTGATGAAATCCTTTCTTCTATTTTTTTAGTATAGTTTTAATATAATATATATCATAAAATAATAAATTAAGCCTTCTGAAACATGGAGTCAACATTCTCGTCTCTTCCCTCATCATAAGACCCCTGTGAACACTGTCACATGCAGTTTAAGACTTTGTCCCCTCATCCTGTTACCTGGGAGAAGAGGCCAACCCTCACCTGTCTGCAGCCTCCTTTCAGGGAGCTGCAGAGAGCGATAAAGCCCTCCCAAGACCCCATTTCTCCAGGATGAACACCCTCAGCTGCTCCGCACGGGACTTGTTCTCCTGACCCTTCACCGGCCTCACCGCCTTTCCCCGGCCCCGCTCCATCAGCCCGCCGTCCTGGCTCTCCCCGCTGCAGGCCCCGAGCGCTGCCGGCGGCGGGCCCAGCGCACAGCGCCCCCTAGCGCCAGCGGCCGGGGGCGGGGGGGCGGTGCCTCCCTTGGCCGCCGGAAGTGACGGACGGGCCGGCGGGGCGGGGCGGGCGGCGCGTGGGGGATGCGCGAGCGGCGGCGGCGGCGGCGGATCCCGAGCGGGGCTGCGGCGGGGGGCGGGGGCGGCCGCCGCCATCGGCACTGTCACCATGCTGAGCCGCAGCTCCTTCACCAGCCTGGTGGTGGGCGTGTTCGCCGTGTACGTCGCGCACACCTGCTGGGTCATGTACGGCATCGTCTACACGCGGCCCTGCCCGGCGGCGGCGGCGGCGGACAGCGCGGCCGGGGGATGCGTGTGGCCCTACTTGGCTCGGAGGCCCAAGCTTCAGGTGAGCGGGGCGGGCACGGCCCGAGGTCCTGGGCGCGCAGCCCGAGGCACCATCCCTGCCCCCTGTCCGTGCCCTCCGACCCTGCTTCCCCGCTGTCCCTGCTCCCTTCCGGGCCCTCTCGGCAGCGCTGGGCCTTGTGGAGAGCTCCCTTGGCTGGTGCGCGGGCGGGACTTGGCTTCGTGTGTTTTTATTGATTTCGTGTATCTGCTGTCACGCGTACTGGTTAGAGCAGCGTTGCGGAAGAAATGCTGGGCCTGCTTAGTCTAGAGAAGACTTAAAGTCTTCATTAATTCATATAAATATGTCAGAGGCTGGGTGCCAAGGGGATGGTGCCAGGCTTCTAAGTGGTGCCTGGCGACAGGATGAGGAGTAATGGCCACAAACTAAAACACAAGAACTCCCACTTCAGTGTGGGGAAGAACTTCATTGTGTTGAGGGTTGCAGAGCACTGGAACAGGCTGCCCGGAGAGAAGGTGGAATCTCCCTGTCTGGAGACATTCCAAACCCATCTAAATGTGTTTCTGTGACCTGCTCTAGGTCACCCTGCCTTGCCAGGGGCATTGGACAGCCGGGTGATCTCCAGAGGTCCTTTCCAGCCCTGACAGAGACCCTTGCCTTTATTGGCAGGATCTCTGGTTCTCTGAAATGGCTCCACTTCCTTCAGCTTCCAGAACAGATCATCTCATTGAAATGTATTTAATGGCTGCTCCCAGAAGGAGCTGAAAGACTTTTTTTGAGTACACCACTTTCTTTCCCTGTGTGTAAAACCTTCCTGCAACTGGGAGAATTAGTGAAGCTGAAAGGCAGACCTGTACTCTAAACATAGAGATGCATGAATTTATTTCCATACACTTAATTTCTCTGTGCTGTGTTTTGCTTTCAGTTAAGCGTGTACACTACCACCCGGTCAAGCATTGGTGCAGAGAGTAATATAGATCTCGTGTTGAATGTGGAAGATTTTGATATTGAGTCTAAATTTGAAAGGTAAGGATCTGGACTACTGGTATCCAAGGTATCAGAGTTCTTAGTTGAATTCTGAAGTGTGCGTCCTACCTAGGAGTTACATGGATGGAAGTGTGCCTGAAGCCAAGGTAGATTTCACTATTGGTTAGCTTGGATCAGCGTGCTGTTGTCAGGCATATAGACAGACATTTTGCGGAAGTGTCCCTTGCTCATAATAGTAAAATTTACTTTCCATTGAGAAAATCTAAAGACAAATGTACCTGGAAGTGCTTGAGACTTGCCTCTAATCACATAGGTAGGACAGTGGCTACACGTTTTGTTCTTAATTGCTGTGGCTTCAGACCTGGAACAGGACTTACATGTCAAACCGCATTCTCCTTTCATGTATTTTAGCAACATGCTCTTCCAGAACTATTTCTCTGCTAAAAATCACACAAGAAAACCTTATTTTCCAATAGTCTAGGGTTTGTGGATCTTCTGAAGCAATATTGGTGCCAAGACTGTGCCCTTGGAGAAATTTTTTTAGTAGAACACTGCACTCTGCATATGCCTCTGAACAATAAAAATTACTGGAACTGCTTGTTTTGTTCTTCAGATTTGCTGTTTCATTTTTGGTTTCTTTGTTTGTTTAAAATAATTGCCCAATTCTTGACTCTTTTATCATAGTCTCCAAGGTTATTTCACTCTCTTCATTTTCTATGACTAAAGAACTTGTTGGTTAGAGTTTAGGTCATATTGAACTTCTTCTCTGACAGACCTTATAAGAATTGTTTTACTGAAGGGTCTGCTAAGCTATTGAAGGTATTCAGAGCAGAATAAGCTGAGCAAGACTACAGGAATAGAGGAGGCATTATGCAAGGGTGCAAGTAGGATGATTTCTTGGTTAGTACATGGGGAGTGACTTCATGGTTTGGGCCTCCAGTTTAGAGTTCTCTACTTGGCATGCCTTAGCTGAGAAGATATTTTATTAATGCACAGTGCGTGACAAAACTTTGTGATTTTCTTTTTAAACTTTGTATCATGTATACGCTCTGTGATGCACCTTCAGCACATGGAGCCTGTTTTTTTACAATTGCTGTCATAATTTTGGCCCTGTGACCTATCAGTACAGGAAAGCAACAAAAGAATTGATGATGCAGTCCTATGTTATCTAGGGCAATAAAGTAGGGAGTGGACAAAGGTTAAACTATCTTAATATAATAGTAAATCTTTGGAAATGCATATATTGTGATATGTTGTATAAAAAATTACCCCATCCAGCCATGGAACAGGTTGGCCAGAAGTAATTGTGTCTAGTAATAGCTAAATATTTCAGTATGTGCTATGTCATCTCATAATATATTTATTTTGTATTTTAGGACAGTGAATGTCTCTGTACCAAAGAAAACCCGAAATAATGGCACATTATATGCATTTGTATTTCTTCACCATGCTGGCATTTTGCCTTGGCATGATGGTAAGCAGGTGCATATAGTAAGTCCTCTGACCACGTACATGATCCCCAAACCAGAAGAGATTAATTTGCTCACTGGTGAATCAGCCACACAGGTAGGTGTGTGTCCCATCTATGGAAGAGCATCTGCAAAATAAGTAATTTATTTTATAGACATTTCTGGTGTTAGTACCTGCTGTGCTTGCATCTTTAAACTAAGGATGATAAAACAAAAAAAAAAAGTCAAAATCCTCAGCAGAGCAGAGGCAGAGCTCTTTAAAATGCTGGCTAGTTATTTAAACACTATCCTAGTTAACTATAATTGCTTCAAGGATCCATTGCTTTTGGTAGAAATACTGTATTGCTCTGAAACAGCATGGTGCTGCTTTCCATAGTGAATTGAATTCATTTGAAATAATATGCTTTGCTGTTGTAAAATAGCAGAATAAGATATGAAGAAAAACAGATAATGTTTGGTTGATCATCCTTTTGACTGTTTTGAAGTAACATCTGATTACTGTATAGTCCTGATTTCAAAGTGATTTCTTCTTACTAGCATCCACAATCCTAAGGTATGAAGGTTAATTAGATGAATATTCCTTCTTGATGAACAAGGCTGTGAATGGACACTGAAGTTTTTCGGTGTCAGATTGTGGTGGGCCTTTAAAATCCATTCTGCTGTATTTGAGCAAGAAACTTGATCTGGTCAAAATTAACATAAATTGTTTCTTAGCGGGCTTGTGGTTTATGATCTAGTTAATGACGCCCTGGATTCTGTGAGTTAGATTATTAGCTTGTTCAAAATTGTGTTGGTTAGCAGAATGTATTTTTATTATTTTTTTTAAAGCAAATTGAAGCAGAAAAGCAGCCCAATGCCCTGGATGAACCGGTCTCTCACTGGAGGTCAAGACTAACCTTAAATGTCATGGTGGAAGATTTTGTGTTTGATGGATCATCGCTCCCTGCTGATGTTCACCGCTACATGAAAATGTAAGTCGATGACTTAATTTTGTCAGAGATGTTATTTATAAACTTGTGTCACATTTCTTCAAAAATCTTCCTTGACCTTCTGTAGTATTTTATGTTTAAATGGGCACCTGGAGACAAGAGCAGATGCTCTTAATGCATGCATTTTGGTAGTGACAAATTGCTGCTAAGATACTGTGTACTAGAAAGCCTTACTGCGGATACCTGGTTCCTGGACAGCTCAGAGTTTACAGTACTTTTTCTGTGTGGAGTTACTATAGTAAGGCAAAACAGGACTACCAGGACACAGGTAAAATGCTATAGCAGACCTCAAACCTATTTGTTCTCCAGTTGTCCTTCTGGCCTTCAGAGCAGTTGCCATCCCTTGACCCTTTCCAGTTTTCCTTCATCTGCAAGTTACTTGTACAAACTGGAAGTGCTGAAGTGGTACAGCTGATCTCCTAGGATATCTTTTTTTCTCCCTTTATGATTCGCTTTATTTTACTTTGACAGAGTGTGGTCCTATGTTATGTCATTTTCCTCACGAAAATTCTAACAGACAGGGCTGGGTTTTTTGGCCTCTAGGTGCAGGCAGTAGCTTCTGCTCCCAGCTTGCTTCAATCACTTCCACTATCAAGCGTATAAGAGATGCTCTATAGGCTTGTGCTGCTGTATGTTGATGCCTTTCTCTACCAGTACCCTCTTAAATCCAGAAGTAGTTGGTTAACCAGCAGACCCCAGGGTTCTGGGATAGCTTTCCAGCCAGAATAGGTAGAACCATAACGAGAAGGGGTTGTTGGACTGAGGTTGATGGATGAGGAAGTTTTTTCTGGTTGATTTGCATCAGTGCTGTTTAGTTATAGCATTATACAGGAAAAGAGTTTTGATATGAAATAACCTGCTGCAATTTTAGTAACAATAGCTTTAATCATAGTTATTACATAGAAATCAAATCACTTCAGTTAAATAACCAAGCACTATTTCTGAGCCTCAATTTAGTACTTTTCTGTGTAACTGTTGCACATTGTGTGTTTAGTATGCCATCTCTTAGCATGCATAGAGACTCTTCTTTTGTCAACAGCTCAAGTTCAACTTCCAGGCTTTAAAAATCTCCATGATGCTACTCCATAGATTTTTACCAAGAACATCACAGTGTAGATACCTAACTGCCTTTCTACTGAAGACTTGAAGAATTTGTCTCTGTTAGGATATTGGGCTAAATACTTTTCCAAGATACTGACAAAGCTGCATGTAGGTCATAATTTACTAAATAACTTTACAGTAACCAATTTGATAGAGGGCTTGAAGGCTAGGAAGTTTTTATTGGATTCATGCAGTTTGGTGAGGTGGTATAGCAATCCAAATGAGAGCTTCTCTAGATGGCAGAGATTTCTGCTCCTTGTACAGCCCCTGCAGTATATCTGACCACCTCATTTGTACACCAGCCACCATCACATTAATGGTCCCATGTGGGTGAGAGCATGAGAGTGATGTCCTGCCAGGCACCAGTGAGTGGGGGAGATGGTGGAGGGATGTCATGGTCGCAGTAGGAGGGGGATATTTGAAACAAAGGTTACTAATATATCGCAGTAAACTTCAGCATGTTTCTCTTCCACAGACTTTTAAATTTCCCTTGCTCATTCAAAAGCTTCAGCATCATCACAACCCAATTTCATTTGTATTTTTATTTGCTTATTCTGTCTTTCTACAGAAGAGTGAAAACAAACTAAATTTTTCAATACCTATATCTTTCAATGCAAAATTGATTCTAGACTAGTGGCTAATTTCTTGCTGTGTGTTAAAAGAAAAAAATGTACTTGAAAAGATGGTGGGAAATTTCTACATGGGTAGATTTGAAAGTGATGAATGAGTGCTAATTTGAATAAAAGTAGTTTTCTTTTTAAATCACTACAGTTATAAAATCCATGTTTAAACATCCTAGGGTTCAGTTGGGGAAGACAGTGCATTACCTTCCAATATTATTTATTGATCAGCTAAGCAACAGAGTGAAAGATTTGATGGTGAGTAATAGAATACCTTTAATTACATTTAACAGTTTTAACAGTAATCTTCAATGTTGTTTTAATTAAGATTTTCTCATAGGTTGTTTGCTGAATGAAGAAGTATAAATACGCAAAAGGACTCAATGACCATTTAACCTAATTTGACCTAATGTGGTAATTGCAGAAGCTGGATCTGGGTTTGAGACTTCTCTGGCAGAAGTATGTGTCAGTCACTGTCTTCTATTCCACCAAAGATGTTTGAATTCCATTGCTTCTGCCTTTTGGGTGGATATGGAGGACATCACTGTAGCAGCAGTAGTGGCAGGACCAGTCTCTTCAGTAGTTTGACTCCCTAATATGAAGAAGTTGTCTTAGCATCCCAGAGTAGATTCTCATACCTTCTAGGCATATTGACAATATCCACAGCTGATAGTGAAGCTACATTTGAGATAAGTCAGTAGCTATTCTCTAATCTCCTCAAAATTCACATGTGGGTAAATTTCTCAATGCTGCTGTCTATCATGTTAGACTAACTTGAGCACCTGAAAGTTTGGTGTCACAATACGTCCAATGATTTTGTGCACTTAAATCAGTACATTGAAACTTCAGTAATGGAATTACAGAAGGATGAAGTCGGATGAGATTTCTGGAGATTGCTAGTCCAATGCCTCTTCTTAGAGTAGGATCACGTGGAGTGAGTTTTTCAAGACCTTTCCCAGTTGAGATTTGGTAATATCCAAGGATGGAGAGGCCTCAGCCTGTATGGGCAACTTGCTTTAGTATTCAGTCACTCCAGCAGCAAAAAAAAAAAAAAAAAAAACATTTTTAAAAATAGAATTTTCTGTATTCGGTTTTTGCCCAACTCTTCCCTTGTAGGACATCACACAGTTCCTTCGCTACAGGTTACACATGGCAGTCCCATGTAGCTAAATCATGTTGATCTTTGCAGCTCTCAGTTAAGCCTTGCAGTTCTTTTCAGTTGTGCTGACTGGAATTTGGTACTTGGGGTTACTGAGAACAGCAGTCTTGGGGAATGTCTCAAAACTGTTAAATGAGCACATCTGAATTATGCATCTTCTGGTTGGAAGCTTTTGTAGATGTAAACGTCCCATAAACCTTTTAAATTGTCTCCAATTCATTACTTTAGCTCAGAGAAAGGGTTTTGTTACTTAGTGTTCAAGAGAATCTTTACAAATTTGTGTCCCTTCCACCCCAGATTTGTACAGCAAAATAAACTCCTGAGCATTTGTTACAAATCTTGACAGCAGATTGTTTTGTCCAGTATTTTTTTAGATATGTATTTATAATGTCTGTATTAGTGGTCATTGTCCTTTGTTTAAAGTTTTATCACAGTTCATCCAGTCCAGTTCAGTACATTCATGTGAACTTTTAACTGGTCAAGTCATGTACCCTGTTCACGAATAAATTCAGCATTCTTATGTTACTAATGACATTCCTGCAGTTGCCATGCATGCCACAGTTAATATTGTTGTAACTCACTTCCTTAGAAAGTCATTAAAGATCCTGGGAAGTGCTGCAAAGACTATTCCACTAAAACCTACAGACTTCCCTGTCAGCACTGGCTTATGTGATGTCTCAGTAGTGATTGGCCAAACTGCTCTCCAGCCCTGCAGAAAGAGTGGTCTTGTAGTAAACATTCTGTGAGAGACTAAGTGAAGAGCAGGAAAGAATAAGTAGAAAAGGTGGTACAGCTTTTGTAAAGCCAGGTTAATATTTGACTGTAAATAGGAGCACAGACAGTATCTGTTTTCCATGCCTGATCTAAAATCATGAAGCTGAAGATGCTTTTTTCCTGCTTGTGCTGAGCTGTGTAGATTGTCAACTGACTCTCATTTTCATCAAGCTGTAGGTCTTCTGTGGTGAGTACTGCAGTCTGGAGATTATGTGTTCCTCATGCTCTTAATGTGCTTAAATGCTGTGGTTTTGGGATTGCACAGAATTTAATAAAGAGGTAATTTTAAAATTCATACCACTGAACTTATTTGCAGTGTTTGCACACTGTTTTGTAGTATTGATTAAGTAGAGTGCTAGAAGTAATGATGCTCTGATGCCGTACTGCAAGAGTAGGTGTATTGCAGGGATTTGGTCATTCCTAGCTTTCAAAGGCTTAGCAACCATCACACTCATATTGAGGTTGTGAGGCACCACTTGTGGGCTTTAAGTTGTTTGTTAAGAAAGAGTTCATTCTTCTAATCTTACCTTTATTTTAGTTTGCTTTTGGGGTTGGACAATTCCCATCTCTGTCTTCTATTGCAATCCAATTTCCTCCCTACAGTACCCCTAATTCCTCCATTGTAATTCTTCGTCTGTGGAAAGTGCATTTGCCACATGCTGCTTGCCCAGGCATTTGCAAAATTTTTGTTTTTTGTCCATCCTCCACAGGGAAAATTTCTTTTCCCTTTCTGCCATAAATGTTAACGCTGTCTTTCATAGACTGAGAAATTGAAATTAGACTAACTGAATTATGGGAATCCTTTGAAAAGGAGAAGCAGTGGAAGATGTTCATATGGTTTTTAGTAAACGGCTGTAGAATCTTGCCGGTGTTCTCTACAGTCAGCTGTAGCCACACTTGATTTTTTTGTTCCATTCAGTTCAGAGATCCCTGACACTGTTCTAGTTTCTCAAGCTTTTCTCTCTGCTGTATTCATAAACCCTTCTCAGCTTCCCTTCCTCTCCCTCATGTACCTGCATGTTCTGCCCCTGTCTGAAAAGCTTACAGGGTCTTGGGAGGGTGGTGAGATTGAGATTTGTTTGTACTCACTGGAGGACAGAGTGAATGGGAGAATGAACGTAGCCCTCAGTTCACAAGTGAGTGATAGGTGGGGAGCCTAAAACCATGTTCTGTGTCACAGGAATCAGAAGCCCATTCACCTCAGTTAGGTGTCAGCTAACTAATTACTGTAGAAACAGATGCAGAGTAGAGTAGCAGGTCTGAGATGGGAATTATGATTGGGAGTAATTAGGAGCCTGGAGCAGCAGATCTTGCATTCTAGCAATGAGTGCCTGCCAATCTGTCATCCTGAGCTATCCTTGGAAATGTAAAACAGACTACCTGAACTTGTTCTGAGATAGCTGCTGAGTGTTCTAACATCTTAGAGGACAAGGGGGGGGGGGTTGTGGTTTTTTTAAACCTGTTTGAGAGGTGGACATGGACAGCTGCCATGCAGAAGGAGCTGAGGCAATTTAAGACTTTTGTTTTTCCAGCTTAAGTAACATGTATATGATACAGTAGGATTAGCAGAGATTAATTTTTGGGGTGCAGAAAGCTTTTGTGACGCTCCAGATCCCAAAGTTATTTTACTTAGCTTTAGCTGTGGTGTTTTCATTAGTCTGAGCTAGTGGCATCATCTGGCTTCCCCACCCTTTCAATTTTTCACCCTTTCTCAATTTCTCACCCTTTGAATTTCTGACTGTGGCCTTTGGGATACAATTTGTTTGTTGGTTGGGTTTTTTGGGGTTTTTGTATAATATTCTCGTTTAGGTAATCTTAGCATATACGTTCAGAGAAGAACTGTCAAAAGAGTTATCTTAAGCACATCTTTCCCACTTTATGCTGCCATCTCAGAGGCATTTGTATACAGGAACAGTGAGGTTGCTATAGGAACTCAAACAGAACAAACTGCTAATTTAACATTTCCTGGAAAAAACCACAAAGACTTCAAGCACGATATAGAAGTCTAAGAGTCTAAGATCTTATTCCCTTTTAAAGACAAACTGAGTTCATAAAATTCTGTGGTTAAATTATAGTGTGGTACAATCACTTTATTTCAAAAAAATATTAATGGAAGTAATTGTTGCCATTTTTCTGCTGTTAAAGATGAAACATGTCCTTTTGAAATGCAGGTTATAAATCGTTCAACAACAGAACTACCTCTTACAGTGTCATATGACAAAATATCTCTTGGAAAACTCCGATTTTGGATCCACATGCAGGATGCTGTGTATTCCCTCCAGCAATTTGGTATGCTTACCTTTAATGACTTTAGGCTAAGAAACCACAACTAACCCTTTAATTTGTTTCTTTTATGTACATAGATGATACTTTTTTTTTGATAGCTGGTGAAGAGATTTAATGCTACAAATCTTGTGTTGATTCACCTTAAGTTAAAGATAAAAGTATATGTTGACATATCATAGGGAACAAGAATACAGAGGTGAATTAACCATTTTTAAAATTAATTTTATTTGGATAGTACTGTGTAAAAGCATTGGAGGATGTAATCAAGAAGAGCATTTTCACCATGGGTTTTCCCTATCATCCGTGGAACAGAAAAGTTGGATCAGTGGTACATAGGCTTTGATATAAGGTATACACAGCTGCTCACTGTAGCCATATATCTGCAGTGAAAATACAGGCAGGCCATACTAAGTAATATCCAACTGCTTCTCCTCAGTTCCATTAAAGCTAGGAATATGTCTGCTATACATAACTCTCTTGAAAGAGTCAATTAATTGCTTGCTCAGAGTTTGTGTAGTGCATTTGTCCTCCATAGTTTTTTATGAGCCTCCTCAGAATTGAAGTTTTCATATTCCATGCCTTGGTTGTCATGTGATAGACAGAGATATGAAGACCTCTCATCCCAAGAGTACCTCCTGTGCCTGGAAAAAAGGCCTGTGTAAGGTGCTGCTTGGTCCCCCTAAGTATGTAGGTAGTGAAACATAAGGTTTGAAATTTTCCTATTGGAGTAATTTCTGGAGCAGTCAGATTAGTAGAAAAACTCCAAAATCACTTGAGAATGGCCATGTTCTTGCTGTAATGGCAAAGTAATTTGGTGCTGCCCTCAAGCACTATTGCCATAAACACAGCATTTTCTGAGAACTGTGGACTTCGGTCATAGTGTTGTGTCTACGGCCATGTTTCTCACTGACTTTTGTTGTCCTTTGCTGTGTAGTCCTTTTCTTGTTTTTCAGCTTTTGATGTGAAGCTCACTCTTCCTGTGTATCAAACTAAAGTTCAGAGGCCAATTTGTAAAACTTTTTTTTTTTTTTACTTCCTGCTCAGGCCAAAATGATGTACTGTGTCTTCAGATTTGTCTGTCAGGTGGTCAGCTTAGGTTGTAATTACACAACATGTTAAAAGCACATTACAAAACACGTTGTAATTACATAAGTCAAAGGCTTGTAACTGATTGGGTTTGGGTTTGGGCAAGACAAATAACTTGCCAAAATATAGGTAGATTAGGATTTTATCAATAAAGCTTCCATCATGGTTTGGATTTATGATTCCTTAACAAAACTTGTGCAGGTGACATAAGATTCTTTTCATACTGGACTTGAGCATAACAGCAATGAACTGTCAGGTACTTCTTGCACAATGACTTGTTCTTTTTTGTAGGGTTTTCAGAAAAGGATGCAGATGAAGTAAAAGGAATTTTTGTTGATACTAACTTGTACTTTCTGGCTTTGACATTCTTCGTAGCAGCGTTCCATGTAAGTGATTTTAATTTTTAGGCAGTACATAATATGGAGGGGAAAAAAAGGGGGGAGGTGTGTCTGACTCTCAGGTGTTCCGTTTATTAAGAATTATTCTTGAAAATAGTAATTTCGGTAGAGCAGTGGAAGCATTATCTGGTACAAAAGTCAGCTATATTTCCAATACAGAGTTAATATAAAAAACCTTAAATAAGGCAGAAATTTGAGATAATTATACAGAAATTAACACTTTTGACTGAAATATAAAACATTACCTTCATTATCACTTTTTTAATGTTGTAGTTGAACCAAAGCCCCTAGAATTAATATGCCTGTCAATATTGATTTAAATTTTGTTGAATTCTCACAAGTCAACAAGATCACTTTATCACTGCAGTAGCATAGTTGGGGTGCCTGTATTAGGGTTTGAGTCTCTGACTTCTAATCCCTGCAGAAATATAGATCAGCTGATATTTTCTAAAATTGCTTCCAGAAGTGTTTCTGTAAAGTGTGGAGTGCTCATGATTTTTTTTTTTTTGGTTTTGTTTGTCCCTTTTTTAGCCCTGGCTTAAATCTGAACCTTGATTTTAATAAACAACTTTTTTTAGACATGAGAATATTTTTGTAATCTACAGTTATACTCAACACAGTTCCCATACTCTGGGAGAGATAAGAACTTGCCTGGAATGTTATGTTTCTTTATACTTACATTGCACGCAGTTAAGTTGTTTGGAAAGCTTAGACTTCCATGGCATATTAATTTAATTTTTCCACCCTGATCATCAGGCTGCAAGGTATCTGTAGACTAGGACAAGCTTTTCTGGTACTTCTTTCTTTTGTGTATCATTTTCCCAAATAATAAAAAAAAACGCAAAAAAAAACAGAAAAAAAGCCAAACCCCCTTCCATAAACAAACCCCACAAAAAATAACTGAAAATTCCCTCATTAAAATCCACTAACCCAAGAATTTCTGGAATCTGTGTTTGATTTTTCTTTTTTTTTAAGACACTGAAAGCTTAAAGGAAATACCAAAAACTAGACTGAATGAAAATACTGATGAAAATAAAAAAGCTTCCTACAAATAAATTGAATTCTAAAATGTCCTGGAAGTTTAGGTCAACTTAGTGACAAAATACAGAGGAAATCTGGCTTGCTGTATTGTAGGATTTTTTTTTTTCCTAAAGTTTTGATATTAACCAAATGTAAATTGAGTATCAATCCAATACAGAGCAGTTTTAGTTTAATTTACTGTGCTTTTCCCTGTGGCATGTGGTTCCTCGAGGTCCTTGTTTTTCACCCTCAATGATGAATTACCTTGTATTGGGTCTCTGGCTTGCTTTGCAGGACACTAATCTGGGCAGCATTGCAATGGTAGTGTTTGAAATTCATCCTGTCATTTTGCATTGCTTTTAGAGCCTGGGCTTCTACAACCTTTCTTTTTAGCTTTTATTTGTGAGTCTTAATTTTCATTTCTGAAGCTTCTAAAATAGGGGGGTTTTTAATACCATGTTGAATGCATTGTTAACATTTTCAGTCTCTCATTAGTATATGTTTCAAATGAGCAAATGAGTATGTTTCTTCCTATTTGCAGCTTCTCTTTGATTTCCTTGCATTTAAAAATGACATCAGTTTTTGGAAGAAAAAAAGGAGCATGATTGGGATGTCTACAAAAGCAGGTATGAGCAAGAATGCAAAGTGTTGTCTGTTTGCTGTCTATTTTATGGTGTTTTCAGTCTTGCTCTAAGTTAACACTGTAGGTTTATAGAGATAGCAAATGAGATGGTTTGTGTATGAAGAAGAGATGGCTAACAGTCTACACAGATGGTTCTATCTTTGTTAGTTCTGTGCTCAGGTATCATTTGAGTTTAAGTACTTGTGTCACTACTGAGGTTTGACAGTCTTGGAATTGGGAATTAGATTAATAATGAGTCAGTTGCCATGTTTTCCTTGCTGAAGGAACAGAGAAGTACTTTGAGAAAAGAATGAAAAGCAGAAAAAGTCCTGTGGGTGGAGAGAATGTGCTTTCATGAGTAATGCTGTTCTGCAAGTCCCTTGTGTTCCTTGTAGATAACTGCAGGTTCCAAAATATTTGTGGGTGGAAAGTGCTGTATTGTAATGCTCTTGCTTGATTTGGGCTTTGATGTAAACAGGAGCAATAGAGGCTCTTGGGGTGGGGGGAGGGGGAGAGCATGGGAGGGTTGATTTGTGTGTAGGAAAGATGAGAGAAACATAGTGATCTGACGTCCTGCCACGCCTTCCTAGAAACACATGAATAGCTTTTTTTCCAATCTTGATTATGAAGTAAAATTGTAAACCTGGAGTCACTTGACCACTGAGACTATCCCTAATTCTATCATATTTATAGATATATTAAAACATGTAAGGAATATCAATACTGGGGTGGGGGGGAAGGCATTCTAATTTATGATGAAGAACATGCTTTATCATGTGGAGAATCCATCTATCATTTTTATGAGTGCATTTGTTTTTTTTAAGCAGTTGCACTGCTGTTGGCATGTGTTTGCCAAAAAGTTTATAAAAATTCAAAACCGTCCGTGGAATTTCAGAAATAAGAGTCAGTTGCCAGATTTGAGTCTCAGTAAAGACAAATTCAAAAGACTTTTAACATTTACAAACAATAAATGAGTCTCAAATACTGACATTATATTATCTCACAGCCTTTCAGCTTCCAGGAGACAAGCATCATGAATGTAGCTCCTAATTGTACTCACATATTGCTGAATTGCTTCAGTACAGAAATCTTCATTAAATGTTCCAATTTTCTTTCATCTCCTGTGGTAAGGATTGCATAAAATGTTCTTGTTCCCAATTTGCCCAGAGATCACTGGCTGTTTCTAGGACTACTAGATATATCAAGATGTACACAGAAGAAATTCATACTGAAATTGTGTAAGACAGAATTGTACCAAATAGACCATCAGTCTTCTGTCATCTCAGCTGTTCATTTAAATATTAATAAGCCTTCCATTTTCATGTTTTCTGTCTAGTGCTTTGGCGGTGCTTTAGTACTGTGGTAATATTTCTTTTCCTTTTGGATGAGCAAACAAGTTTATTGGTACTGATTCCAGCAGGCGTTGGTGCAGTGATTGAGGTGAGTTCTTAAAGCTGTAGCACCAGATACCAGTATTTGCAGCAACATCCATAGTTTATAGTAGAAGAATAATGCTAAACTAGTTACTGGAATATTCTGCTGTAGCTTGCGTGTCCTTGGTTTTCAATGACAGAGGAGATGGTGTCCCTTGATCAAATAACTAAACTGGAAGTATCTGTTTTTTCTGGGATGGGCCAGCTGATATTGCAGAAACTAAACACAGTGATGCTGAGGTTCCACTTGTCACATCACCCAACAGGCCTCACTCCTGGCCAAGCAAGGATAACCATGTCAGCAAGACTGCATGGAAGCACAGTCAAGGAGCAGGCTGTGTGCCCACAGACAGTGCCAGGACTGAGGTGACTGGGGAAGGAGGACAAGGAGGAGAGTGCTGCCTGTGTGCATGATTCCAAAAGTCTGCATCTAGTCAGTGGGTTGCAGGTAGCACAGCTGTCTCAAAGTGACAGCAATCATATGGACAGTACCTCTCAGAGGAATTTGTCTGCCAGGAAGAACTTTTTCACAACTTGGACTTAGCTCCTGTTTCTCATGCGGTGCTAATAGTGACATTGATTCTGTAAGAAATTATTTTCTCACTTGTACCAAAGATAACAGTAAAGGATTGTGTTTACACTATTCCCCTTTTTTTTGTCTGGAATATGTGGTGGGTGAGAAGAGAATATTGGTGTATCTAAAGTTAAGCAAATTAACCTTGTCCACAAAATGCTTCAGGGAGTGCAGCTCTCCTGGGGACCTGCATTTCCTAAGTTGTCAAATCTGTATAGCAGTGTGGGTACATGAGTAAATTTTCAGGTGTACTGAAACTTTAGGTTTACATTAGGGTCAGGCTGTTACAGCTTACAGTAAGTAACCAAATAATTCAGCAGATGCGCTGATTTTTGGTTATAATCCACTACTGAAATGTAATGACCATTACAAGTCAGTAATTGCCAGTAAGTGCCAACTTAATCCCTATTAGGAGTTCTGAGGCACCTTCATCGAAGGTACATAAAAAACTTGCTTGGCAGGTGACTACTGGAATTTTCTAAATGCCTCACCTGAAGTTCATCTTGGTGCTGACCCCACTTAGGCACTGCCATTTAGATATCCTGGAACGACTGCATCACTTAAATTACATCATCTGATGAAGAGACTTAACAGTACAGGCTCACAACATTGTACTTGTTTGATGACATGGCATTTGGTTTGTGTAGACACAGGCAGTGTGTGCTGCAATCAGGCTGCTACTGCTTTATGCAGTGGGTGATGAAATAGGTATTCTGGAATCTTGATTCTAATTATCTGAATCCTTTGTAAGATGTTCCTTTGTATAATAATCTTTTATGTGCATTTTTTGTTTTTGCTAATAACAGCTCTGGAAGGTGAAGAAGGCCTTGAAAATGACAATCAGGTGGCAAGGTTTGAGACCCAAATTTCAGGTACAGTAGACATTGCCCTGTTATTGATTACACTCTTGAGTCATCCATCTGTTTCCAGGTTACTGTGCAACTTGACTTCTAGTGAAATGAAGAATTATTTTTTAATTATAAAAGTTTCCTATGTACATCTCTCTATGAGTGGCTTAATCCAATAGCAGGATGAGCATTTGCAAACCTGTTTCTTTCTTTGAGTTCTTTAGAAGAAGCA
Source organism: Calcarius lapponicus (assembly GCA_039654755.1). Lineage (NCBI taxonomy): Eukaryota > Metazoa > Chordata > Aves > Passeriformes > Fringillidae > Calcarius > Calcarius lapponicus. The sequence continues at coordinate 91,940,081 of CM077464.1, read as the reverse complement.
GCTATTCGTATGTATTTATGGTGCAAGAAACTTCAGAACTTTTCTGTCAGTTCTGCTAAATCTTTATAGGAGGGGCTGTGCTGCTGCCACTGTGTTGGAAAGGCACTCTTAAGTGACATTGTATTTTGAAATAAGAAACTAGCTTTTTCATGAACCTGTAGGTGTAACTATTCCATTGTGGAACTAACAGAACATGTGGCATGTGGTTCTGAGGAGAGTATACTCTTAGATTATTCTTCTGGGTAAAATGAAGTGCTGAGATTGCAGAACGTGCAGTGGCAAAGTGCAGTATACACTGAAAGTTTATCTTGCTGGTAGAAGAAACACTGGTTTAATATTCAGTGTTTCTTCACAAGAAGTGCTTGGGGTTTGTGCTGCTTAAAGTCTGTGTCTGGAGTGACTGGTGGCTCTGCTTGTTCCTATGTCAAGGAACTGTGTTGAAGCAGGCAGAATTTCTGGACATACGGTGGTAATCCTTAATAATGATAATCCATGACCTCTTCATGGTTATGGCTTTTCATAAATGCTTCCTGTATCTGACAGATTTCTAGCTACTTGACTTTGCTTTTGCTTTGTGAATTCTGCTGTTTCAATGGCATTTCTCTAAGCAAAGAATTCCTGGAAGTTTGGTATAAAATATGAGGTTAAAGGTTAATCTTTTTACCTACACTATATTTAGGGATGAATATATGACTCTCCTATATAGAAGCTTTTAAAAGGTTTGTTACCTGCTTAATGTAGAGAGTTGGAGAGCAAATGCTTTCCCATGTGTTCTAATGTGATTATGGTTTTCATATGTGTTGCAGTTTGGTGCATACAATGACTCTGAAAAGAAAACCGAGGAATATGATGCCCAGGTAAGAGGGAATCTTATGACTTCTGATCAACAAAGTCTGTATATGTCACCTGTTGATCGACTTGTTTTGCTCTTTTTTTTCTACAAGTGTATTTTCCACATCCTCTTAGTTGTCAAGTGGATCATGATTGTGTAGATGATCAGATAGTGAAGATTCATTCTGATAATTTATGAAAGGAAACAGTGAAATAGTTATTGGGCTTGTTGAATCTGATTGAGGCATTGCTCTGAGAAGCATTACCACTCAAAAATTTGAAAGGTGATATTTGTACTTGTTATTTTTACTGAAGGAAAGTTCACATGGTTCCTGTTTTTTGAAAGGAGTTGGGCATAGGTGACAATATTAGTGTTAAGTAGGAAGCTACTTACAGAGACTGATCTGTGCACTGTCTCTTGGTGCCAACGCTCTGAGGTGATTGTTTGTGTGAATTGGGCTTTGGAATTTTCACCACCACCACTAGAAGTGGAAGCATAGTAGAAATTTTAGCAGACATTTGGGAATAGGAAAAGATTTTCAGGAAAAAATTATGTGGCTGTCTTCTTTTCATGGCTATTTAATGCCATTAAAAATCTGTCCATATAGAATGTGAACTAACAAACTATTTTCCTTGTCCATTAGGCTATGAAATACTTGTCATATTTGCTCTATCCACTGTGTATTGGAGGTGCAGGTTACTCCTTGCTGAATGTCAAATACAAAAGGTACTGTAACTCTGTGAATGATCTTACATGGAATTGAAACATTCCCCATTTTTTTATATGGTTATGGAAATCGGTTGTTAGCCAGGAACTGGAAACTTCCTTGTCCTGTCTATCTAAAGCTGAAGAATGTAGATTTTTTTTAACATCCTGTAAGCTGCAGGTTGTTGTATTTCACAGGTTACCTGATAGTTACTTTAGCACAGAATTCAATAGCTTGCATACATGTCAATCGGAAGAGGAGGAAGAAGGATGCCATTGATGTTCAGAGGGCCAGTCGGTGATAGGAGAGATGAAAGGAATTCACTGGTTGAACCTGTCCAATAGCAAAAAGAAGCAAAAACCTTCACAAAAGTACTTGGTTTGAATAAGAGGCTTCTTTGTTCCTAGATATGACAGCTATGATGGCAAGCAAGCAAAAGCATTTTTTAGAAAGGGCTCTTTATTCCTTTAGAGCCATGAACTTCCTGCAACATAGTAATACTTCAGCAAGAGCTGGACATTCAGTATTTCATGAACAAATGAAACCCTTGTCACCTTTCAGTCAAAATAGCTGGTTCATTTTCTGTTGGAGAGATGCAAGAAAGTGTGTAGCAATGAGACTTTGTTGTAGGAAAATCCTGCAAACAGAAGCATGGTGAGGCCATGTAGGCATTTTTTAATAGTCCTTAGGCCCAGATGGGATGGGAGAAAACAAGCAGCAGTAGTTTTTCCTAATGTTATTTTAAGCTGTTGCTGTATACATGAGCTGTAACACTCATACTAGAAACTGGGGCAATTTCTGGGCTATTAGAAAAGCATTTTTTTCAAAAGGTTCTTGTCTTAGTAAGCAGCTAACAAATATGCAGCATTTTAAAATTCTGCTTTTCTGACAAAATTCTTGAATTTGTTTAGTATTTCAAAATACTGTATTTCAGGTATTTTATGAGCTGCAGCCTAAGGAAGTGAAAGCAATTCATATAACAGAATTCTTGCCATTGTTAAATCAGTAAGGAAATGTGCCAGAACAAATAATTTTAGCAGTGGATTATCCTTTAATCTTGGAGGCATTTTCTGATTCATTCTTTAAATACTTGTGGATTACTGAAATGCTGCTACAACTGTAGTGTTGCTATTAATGTGACAGTAACACAGCAGTGCAAGTTTAATTTTAAATTACATAACCAGAGTGTGACAGTTATTAGCTGTTCTCAGAATTGTAAGCAGGAGTATGGGATTCTGTCATTGTCTGTAGCCCTACCATTATTTTGTTAGGACTGTGCTCCATTGAACATCTGGGAAGGTTATTAGATGTAAGGAGAGAAAAATGTAGATTCCTTGTATTTACTTTATTTTTTTAAATACCTACTGTTGTGGTTTGCACTGAATGGTACTTGTTAAGTCCTTACTGTGCCATATTAAGTGACTCTTTAATATTTAGAACACAGTGTTATCTTTGCAGGCCTTAATACAGTCAGGGTTCAGTGAACAGTATTACACACACAGTGCACCTATCTCATGTCAGTTATCTGATTATCAACATAGATGTCCTAAAATGGTGTGTAAAAGTATAAAACCAGTTGATAAATCTGTCAAAACTTCTTGTATGGACTGATAAGTATCATTTGCTTAAACTACCTTCTCTAGAGCCCCTCCAGGGAAGGAAGATGTGAGGTATTTAGTTCTTGTGATGGAGAAATTTATAACACAGCTATTTCTTGGAGTAGTCATGTGGTGTACAGTGGTGTATATGATGTGTTATAATTTTGGCTGAAGAGAAATATAACTGTACTCTCTTTGTTTGTAGCTGGTACTCCTGGTTGATTAACAGTTTTGTCAATGGTGAGTCCCTTCTCTTCTCTTTTCTATACATATTTTTTCAGATGCAGGCCAGGACTCAAAAGTAGAGTATTAACTGCTGTCATTTGGATCAGTGTAATACAAATCAATAACTTATTACTAAATTATCACAGTGATTGAAAAAGGGAGAAGAATCAACCCAAAGTGAACAAAATAATTAGATGCATCTTCATTCTTCAGAAAAAAAAATTAGTAAAATTACTAATTATGGAAGTGCAGTCATGTGATTAACATCTGTGCATTTGTTTGTTGTCCATATTTCATCTTCAGGAGTGTATGCTTTTGGATTCCTGTTTATGCTGCCCCAACTATTTGTAAACTACAAGGTAAGATTGAAAAGTGATGAAGGTCTACTTTTCTAGTCTCTTCTTCCAGACTTGATTACAATTTGATACTTTTTATTTCTAGATGAAATCTGTTGCACACTTACCATGGAAGGCTTTCACATACAAAGTAAGTAAAGCTCTAATTTAAAGTTGTATGCGGTCATTTCGAAAATTATTTTCTGTAAGAAGCAGCCTAATAATAAATAGCTTAAGGATGGCAGTACTTTCTTTAAGAACTAAACTTGTTTGCAACCGTGCTTAAAATAAAAAACCACACTGATTTTCGTTTTTCAAAATGATTTCCATATGATGAGAATACTTGCATCCTAATTTCTGTGATAATACTGCTTTTTGTACTGTCTGCTGTCTTGCATGAGTGCAGATGTTGGTCCTGCAGATAATGTATCAGTCTCAGTTAAATGTGTTATTTTAAGAAGGTGTCGGTGCATCACTGACAAGGAATAGTTGCCAAGAAACAGTTAGGAATGCTAAAGGCCTTATTTTGGCAGGTTGAAGGAGCTACCAGAGGCTGAAGTAATGTACACACTGTTCTGTGCCAGGGTGGTAATTATGAGCTGCTGGGCAAATGTGAGGGGATTGTTCCATGGGGAAAGAGCGGCTGCACTGTGGTGTCCCCACTGCCTAGACTGCCGTGGTAAGGCAGGGCAGTGCTGCAGCCAAGCTCAATAGCAGACCTGGGAGGGAGGGCGAGTTTATTTAAAACCAAAATCAGCTCACTAACCCTTTGATTGCTGCATATCCACAAGCACCCACTCGTGTGTCCAAGTGATTTGTGTAGTACTCAAACGCCGGGATGATGGAGCCACGTATGCCAATCAGCTGTCATATGCACAGATATGGATAACAAGGGGCACCCACTGCTCAGTTCCCATGTCTCCTATGTTCTCCCTCAGTTAGCAGCTACATGCTAGTCTTGTTCTTGTACCCCTAAAGAGGTGATAATGTTTTCACTATCATTTCCCACCAATCCCTGTGCATTGTTTTCCTAATCCTTCCTGATCCTGAGAAACCCTGGCTGGATGTGGTGGGATCACCAAGGTGATGCCATCACCATGTACCCTTTTTACTTGTACATCCACTCATAAATGCTTTCATTTTTCCTTTGTGCTGATATATTACAATTGCCCAGAACTCTCTCCTGTCCAACACCCCCATTTTCTGCTGGTATTTTCTTCCATCATATAAACATTGGTTCATTTTGTAGAGTGAATTTTGTGCTTACATCACTTGTGCTCTTCTTATGGTATGGATTAGCATATAGCTTGCTAAACTGAAAGGAGCCATGTTACTGACTCAGTTTGTTAACCTAACAGTGAATATTCTTTGCTGGGTTTGTTTCCTGATGTTTTCAGTGAGTTGAAACAGTTTATTGCAACATGACTACTAGAGCTGGTGCGCTGTAAGAGTTGATGTGTACAGCCTCCCTGTAGCCTAGAGCCAGATCCAGAGTAGCTGCCTTTTGGTTAAATTATTTTTCATTATTGCTGCAGAAATAGAGCCTATAGTATGCCTAGTTGATTGGAAATGGTGTAGAAAATTATCCATACGTTATTCAAGACATGGTTACTTCCAGGAAAGCATTGAAAATATTTTTAAGTCTTTCCAATGCTATTAAGTTAATCCTCTTAAAAGCAATAAATTAACAATTTTTTACACAAATTTCTACAGAAAACGAAAGTGAAGTGACATTTTGTACATCTTGTCATTTGAGTAATGGATGAACAAAAGTCTGGGGGTTTTTCCAGTTCCTTTTGAAGTTTTCTCTGAAATTGAGTGTGTGTTTTTCCCCTCCCATGACAATACTCTCACTTACCTGAAACAGTCCTACTTCCGTTTTACTTGTAACTTCTGGTCTGTAGTAGACAGTATGTCTTCATTAAAAGAAGGCATTTTAAAGTTTGCATTAATTAGTTTTGCAGCATAACCTTTAAGTGTTGTTACAAATACGGAGGAAGTCTGTGTTCCCACAGAAAAATATAGGAAGCTTCTAACTTTGTATGACTGATGACTTCCTTTCTTCACAGCCAACTGAACTATACTTTTCTTTTATTTGTAGGCATTCAACACCTTTATCGATGATATATTTGCTTTTATCATCACTATGCCAACATCTCATAGGCTGGCATGCTTTAGAGATGATGTTGTGTTCCTGGTCTATCTCTACCAAAGATGGTATGACTTCCTTTAATATTTGTTACAGTTTTTACAGTGCTATAGATGGTTGCAGTCTTGTTGCCATAAAGAGCTGTAGATTGGGATAGACTTGGAGCAGAAGTTTTATACTATAATAATGTCTAGTATAGTATGTGCTGGATAGTGTTAGTTATGTATATGCCTAGTGAAGGGAATGGTGAGCAGGGCACCCTGTAAAGAAGATCTCAATACAAATAAGAGGAACTAAACCATTTTCCCATAACTGACAGTAATTCTGGACATGATACAGAGTAGTCAAAGAATTCCTCTTCTCACAGTACTCAGAATTTTTGTCAGTTACCCCTTTCCCTCCCCCACAACATCCTTCTTTTCACCGGATTTGGACGTCGCAAATCCTCCCACCCCCCCAAAAAAAAAAACAAAACAAAAGAAGAACCAAGCAAAAACTACAAAAATAAAAACCACAAAAACAAAACAAAAATACAAAAAAAAAAAAAAAAACCACAAATCAAATGTGAGACATAAATACGTGAAGTTAGAGAAAGGAGAGAAATTCCTAAGTTTGTATTCACCTTAGCAGTTCTGGGCTTCTAACCCTTGCTGAGGGCCACATCTCCGTATGCTCAATGTCTGAAGCGTGTTCTCCAAGGTGCTCTGCAGGGCAGTAGTGAAGGGTGTTGTGTGATGGGGGACTGCCCTGCTCTGCCTTTCTCTTTACCTGGTTTGCAAAAACAAGTTATCAGGTTCTCTTGCAAGTTGAGTACCTGTCGAGTTTCAGATTTTTTGAGTAAATAAAATCAGGTAGGGAAGAAAGCTAGATGCACTATTTATGAAATACTGTTCATAGTGAAGTTACAGAAAGTGTATTTTTGTTCCCAAGAACAAGCATTTTTGTTTATTGTTATTTTTGTAGAAATTAAGTGGTCATCAGCTTCTGATAGGGGCTGGTTTCTAGTTTGAGAGGTGTCCTGGATTGCTTGAGAAAAGACTCCAGCCAAGTTTTAAGGGAGCTAATACATCTCTTAAGTTCTGTTGTGAGACAACTGGTTGAGTCATATTGTGAAAAAGCTGATATGTCTGTACAAATCTTTAAAGATGTTGGGGTTTGCCACAAATGGGAATAGAGAATATGATGACAAAGAAATTAACTTTTAAAATTAAGCATCATAGAACTACTTAATTCTTCCAGATAGGAGGCTGTAATGTAACTAAAGATTTGGGTTTTTTCTGCCAGGCTTTATCCTGTGGATAAGAGCAGAGTAAATGAGTATGGAGAGTCTTATGAAGAAAAGTTAAAAAAAAAAGCTCATAGAGAATAACTAAGAACTGAAGAAAATTCTGACCCCTGGACTCTTCCTCGCTTTGTGTATTACCTGGTCTTAAGGAAGGAAAAACTTATTTAATAAGAGTATTTTTAAAGCTTAAGACAGAACTACATGGACAATACATCTTCTATATTGCCAAAATCTAGTTTTGATACCCTCCTCTTTCAAGATTCTCTTCATCCTCACAAGGTCTCCAGTCTGCCAGATGACATTATATAAACTTCCTGCATTTCAGCTTCTCTTCCGTGAAAACCTAAGCATCCTGACCATTGTAATTAAGATCCAAATCTGTGTTTTTAAGACAACTCACGAACTGAAACTGTGGTGCCTGTGCCAGTAGGCTATGAAAACTGAAAAAACAAGACACTGTGCTACAGCAGAATCAAGGATTATTGCCAAACTGGGGGCTGTCAAAAATAAAAGGTATAATATTGGATTATATTCTACTTACAAATCATTCTCATTTGATAATGGAAATAATGGAAATTGTAGAAATTGTAAATTCCTAGCTAAAAAATATATTGTTGGAAATATAGGATAAGGTCGATGACATTGTTAAACTTCAAATTCTGCCACATTCTTGGCCTACAATACGGCAGAGGGTTTCAGGTTTTTTTTAAGTGAATGAAGGTGTGAAAAAACTGTAACATGATTTCTTTTAATATGTATGCGAGTTTATAGAAATCTTTCTGCATTGCTGACAAATCTGATTTCTTGGCATAGTAGGTATTCATGTAATGCAAATCATTGTTACGTGCTGGGAAGGTCTCTTACTGCTTCTTAAATTCTTCATCATTTGGTACCACAGAGACCTACTAGGCCAATTCTGTCATGTTTCAAAGGGAATAATTCCTCAGTCTTTTCCTCTCTCCCTCCCTGCCCCATCCTATTTTTAAATGAAGCACATATCATTCAAATAGAATTATTTTGCTCAAGTACAGGTTCAACAAACTACACAATGCAGAGAAAAAAAATAGCCCGGTAAAGAACAATTAATACCTTTCAATTTTAAATCTGTATTCCATGGAAATGAAATTCATTAAGGGAGGTATTTTGATCTGTTTCTTTCAAATTTGTAAAAAATAATCAGGTTGAATTATTATACCAAAATACAAACTCCACAGTTATATCTAGAAACCACTTATAAAAATGGTTAGAACAATTTTTTACATCTTCAAAGATTTTAAAAAGCAAGTTTCTTAGTAACATTAAAGAAAATACAGAGTGCATTCCTTTCAACAGCAAAAAAAAAAATACAATTTAAAAAATCCAAAAGGCAGAATTCTAGTTTCCAATTCTAGTTTTGCTTTGGTCAGTAAGTTTACAAATAAACCATAATGATTCTTAAGTTTATTAAATTGCATGCTGTTTGTGCAAGGCTGTTTAACTTCAATTTGTCATGAATTGAAAATATTCATACAGGTCAGCTCCTGTGGTCTGTAACTACTTCATGAAGTGGATTTTATCCAGTTCTGGTACTGCAAAAGTCTGAATGTATAAATATTTGGGTCCTAAAAAGATAAAGAAGTTTGCCTGACTATTGTGTTTTGCTACAGACTACAGCCTTTCCTGTACTGAAGTCCTCCTTATGCACTGCTGGCAATGGAAAGGAGTCTTACAGTGAATATTTATCTCCTGTTAATGTTAAAGTCTCTTTATGCTGTTAATTGTAACTACAGATTATTGACTTTAGCATTAAACACATCTAAGTAAGTCTATGCAAAACTGGGGCTGCATTTGCTGTATCTTGTACCTGTTTTGAATTTGTTTGGAATGAGCTCTTTACTGTTAAGCAAATTAATATTTCACTTTGTATGTGAAAAGTTTCCTGATGTAAAGAATGCATATAGCACATTCCCTTTTTGTGCCATTTCAAAACAACCAAGTCATTGGTTCTTCTAGAGTAGCTTCTCAAAGTCCAGAATACCGTATTTGGTTATTTCTGATGTTTCATGGCTCATTTTTGTACACAGAAAGATTTCTCTTGCACCTTTACATACTGTGAGTTTCCTGGTCTTCTCTCTTGCATTTCTTGACACTGATCTCATGATATTCTATACAATAGTCATAAAGCATATAAAATTAGAACATTTCAAGACTTTAAGATGAGCAAGACTTTCCTGTTCAAGTCATTGTTTTATGCATTCCATTTCCAAATAAAAGACTTGGCGTACAGGATAAAGAGTTACCTTTTGTTACTGAAAAGAAAGGTGGTAAAAAAACTGTAAGTAGTAACTTTGGAGATACAAAATTATGTATTAACTAATTATATATTAACTTTCTAGTTGTGGTAATGACATCAGCTAAAAATGTGGTTCTGTATGTGAACCAACTCATGCTGGATAATCAATATTTTAGAATCTGTTTAAGTGTCCAAGAGTAACTTAAAAACTTCCTCACTTCTAATGGGATTTACTGTTGTAAGCAACTAGGTGACTATCTCACATTGTCATCTTCATTAGGCTTGTAATGGCTTTGGAAATTATAAGATTATTGTGATTTGGGGTTGGGGCTGTTTTAGAATTAATTCAGAAAACCATCATATGCTTCTGGAAGCTGCTCTTGCCCAGGATTTAGCGCTGCAGTCCTGATTCTCTAAGGACGTAAGTGACAGAAGGCAGCTGGCTGGACTCTGTGGGTGTAGATGGCCCGTGGTGCAGTGCCTCTGAGCTGTGACAGAGACTGTGCTCCATTCCTGTACAGCTCTTCACTTCCATACCCTGCTACTTCCTGCTAATTTCCTGCTGCTGTTCTCCAGGAAGCAACCTTCCACCCTTTGGACTTTTTCCCCAGGAGCCACAGGACAAATGGATTTACACAACAGCAGCAGCGCAGGCAGGTTTTTCTTACCAGCAGAGCTCCGGAAGTCTGCTCTGCTGTGCTTCTGTCCCTCTGGAGCTGCAGCCTCAGCACCAGTGCATGTTCCCTTTTAACATGACACTCCAGTAACTCAGCTACAGCACGTGCAGCTCAGCAACAGAAGCATTAAGATAAAAAACTCTGTAGTTTGTCTGCAAACACCGTGCTATTCCATCAGAAGATAAATCTCATCTTGAAGAAGTAAAATGTGGCAATTTATTGGTAATACCCTTTAGTTACAGCTTACAGCTTGTCTTTATTATACAATCCAAAAGAGGTGAGAAGGGACTTCAGGAGGCTGCCCACTGTCAGCACAGCCTCTTACCCCTCTTATGACACTAATTATGCTTTCCTGATAGTCCCTTGTAAAGCCCTCTGAGTGAATAAATCTATCAATAAGTATTGAGAAATGGAGCCAGAAAGAGCCTAGCCTTCCCAGATGCCCAGTGACTGATGGTTCCCATCTCCCACTAAGTGGGAGGCCCTGTGTGAGGATTGATGCACTTTTCCAGTGATTACAGAAGGATAGAAAAAAGACATTAAGCTGTTAGCATCAAAGGAGAGGAACGAGGATGGTGAAGGGATTGTAGGGGAAGCTTTATGACGAGCAGCTTGAGGTCACTTGGTCTGTTCAGGTTGGAGAAAAGGAGACTGAGGGGAGACTTTATTGCAGTCTAAAACTTCCTTGTGAAGGGGAAGCAAAGGAGAGGGTTTTGATCACTCTCATGACCACTGACAAGACTTGAGTAAACAGCATGAAGCTGAGTTTAGATTGGGATTTTATTAGAAAAAAGTGTTTCACCCGAAGGGTGGCTGGGCAAGGGAACAGGTTCCCCAGGGAAGTGGTCACAGCACCAACCCTACAGAGTTAAAGAATTGTTTGGACAGTGCTCTAGGGCACATGGTGTCAGTCTTGGGAATGGTGCTGGGTAGGGCCAGGAGTTGGATTTGATCATCCAGATGGGTCCCTTCCAACTCAACATACTCTATTTAAGAATTTTCTCTTACTATAAAGGGAGAACTGTGATCTCTCCTTTTTAAGGGTATCTGGAGCTAATCAGGTTGCTTCAGCTATTTCTTTAGCTATTCTATTTCTCACTGCTCCTTTTAATGGATCCCTAAAAATGCTGGTTTGATTTGGATTTTTTAATTATTCTTTTTAGAAACCCCCCCCCCCTTCATCAGAAGGAACAAAATAGATTCAAAAGGCGCTTTTAACACTGGGGCATTGTGGCTCATGCCTGCCTATGTTTGGTTAAAAGAGTAGGATAGCTTCTCCCCTGATTGCTTCAGCTTTCTGTTTAGTGGAACTCTGTCCTTTTAGTCCTTGCCATATGGTATCCATAAAATGTCTTGCAAGCTGTTTTGATTCTATGTATGTATTTGGGTATAGTTGCCTCTCAATTTCTGTCCCCTGAGGTTCTTTTTTTTCATCTCCAGCTCCACAATCCATATTAAGAGAGAGCTCTGATGGTTTCTTTTATGATGATTTGTCCTCCTTCTATTTCTTGCACACCTGCAAAGACTTGTGGACTATCTTTCTCTTATTTGGGACTTTGAAAAGTTGTTTCTGAACATTTTTACCAGGCATTATTTGCCTGTAGCAGCCTCTAGCCTAAAGTTAGTCTCTGTCAAGCAGCCTAAAGCCAGGTAGGCATTTCATTGGTGTGGCTCATCTGTGTGCTTTGGTCCTGTTAATCACAAGCCAAATGTGACCAGGGAGCAACTGGGAATGAAAAATGCCAGTTTCCCTACTCATGAGATATTAAAGAAGAGGGGATTAGAACAGGTTGCAGGTCAATGAAGAAAATAAAATTAAAAAAAAAAATTAAAAAAGAAAATAAAATGGGGAAAATAAAACCAAAAAAAAGAAAAATTATGCAAATTTAAGCAATTACACCACCAACCAACTGATGCCCAGCCTCTCCCTGAGCACCTTCTCCCCCTGCCCCCAAATCTCCCCTCAGCTTTTTATGCTGAGCGTGACACCATATGGTATGGAATACCCCTTGGGTCAGTTGGGGTCAGCTTTCCCAGCTGTGTCATCTCCCAGATTCCTGTGCACCTCCAGCCTCCTCACTGGTGGAGTGTTGAAGGGAGCTGAAAGGACTCTGACACTCTGTAAACATTGCTCAGCAGTAAAAAAAAAAAAAAATCTCTGTGTTATCAAGACTCTAGCACAAGTTCAAAAACTGTAACTGTAATAATTCTGTAATAACTAGTATGAAGATATTTAACTCTACCCCAGCCAAAACCAGCACATGGAAAATTAATTTCCCCTCAAACTCACTAATACTGAAAGGCAGCATGAAATCTGAGGAAGAGCAAAGTGTGATGAACTTGGGCATGGCTGGCTGCCAGCCAAGAGTCTGAGATAAGGGTCAAAGAGTTTGGGGAGGAAATACTGGGACGGATGTATGAAAAGCAGCGCTGAGCATTTATTAAACAGAATAGAAAAGTCCATTGTTTGATGGGCACAAAGTATGTCTGATGCAATTAAGACCTCACTTTGAGGAGGCAAATGTGGGAGGAAAGGAAGGGCTAAACATCTGTTTTAAGGAGTAATAGTCAAGTAGGGAGAAGCTGAATCAAACAGTAAGTCTGGGGCTAGTGTTAGTAGAGTGAGAAACACACAGTGGCCTGGAAAAAACATGTAAGAGGTGAAGGGACCACTGCAGCTCTGAGGGAGAGTCCCGATCCAGAGGATTGTAGTGGACAGACATGTGAAGAGCCAGATCCATGTAAGCCTGGTGACTGTGATAGCAGTGCTAAAAAGGGCTTGTTGGCCCACACCACATGCCCTCTGCACAGGGCAAGCCAGAGAACCAAATCACATCTCCATTTACTAAGACCACTGTAAAGAAAACAAAGACTGCAGATGCAAGGCAACAGAGAAGAGAGCAAGTCACTATCACAACAGGCTTCATTCCACAGCAGATAAAAGCCATGACATGTAATGGGTGCTCTCAAAAGGGATTACACTGAGCAGCTGGTTAGGCTGAAGGGATGTCCTTGATTAAAGGCACATCACTGTATGATCTGTCTCAAGCAGGAGCCTCAGGTGAGACTGGCACCAAGGTCAGCCACACTGGCTGAAGATCCCCTCATCAGTGATGACTCAGACTGATGGATGTGATGGCCCAAAAAAGGGTTTTACTCTGACAAATTGTACTGGCTCTGGCAAGGACAGAGTTACCTTTCTTCAAAGCAGTCTGTTTGTGCTCTTCTTTGGGTCTGTGACTAACAGACAACACACCCACATCTTGATATTGCTAAGCAGCGCTTGGAACAGCATCAGGATTTCTTTTTTTCCCACTCTGCCCCCAACATGAGCAGACTGGGGTGGGCAAGAAACTGGGAGTGGATACAACTGGGACAACTGACCTGAACTGACCAAAGGAATGTCCCCTTGTATCATATGTCATCCTCAGCAAATGTAATGTTGAGTCCTCCAATGTGCCATAGTTATTCACGTGTCCACTAAATCCATTCTCTACTACAGAGTTAGTCAACTTTGACAGCTGAGCTTTCAGATTTACTGCTAGGTAGTCCCATGATATCCTTCGGGATTCTTGATGTCAGGTTACATATTTTCATAGCCTGTGATACAGAAACTTTCTGTCTTGACATGGGTAATCCCCGAGTTCCTTTAAACTCACTGGTAATTACCATCTAATTATAGAGACTCACCAATTTTTGTATTTTTTTCCTCTTTCTTGAACAACATAATTCACAGTACTTTGACCTTGAGACTGTTCATGCTGTGTGCGAAGATTTGACACAAGAGCCTCCCTGAAATTCCTCAGGGAGAAATTCCTGTGTATTGCCACAGTTCTCCTAAGTGTTCCTTCTCTATTTTTGCATTATAGACTTCCTGGCAAGCTGTTCCACTTCTGATGTTTCATGTTTCTTTCAACTTTGAGAAGTTATTAATCAAACTAATCTGATATTGTTTGATTTATTTTTCACTTTTCTATTTGAACACAGCTTCAGGTTTTTGAAAGATCCCTTACTTCTTCATCTTGTGACATTTCTTCTAAGAGTTTCCTTCAGCCTTCTCAAATGGAGCTTTGAAAACAGAGGCACATTTGCAGAAAGCTTGCCTCTTTAAATGGCTGTTACTGAAGCTGGACCCAAACATAACATCTCATTTCCTTTAACTTTGTTGCTTGACCATAAAAACAGCATTTTATTTTTATCATTCCACTATCATCATCCATTCCCAGGGTAACCCCTTTCACAGAAATTGGTCGTAAAGCAGGATGTGGATAAGGTTAAGTATGCCTTGAAGCAAATTTTGTTGAGAACTGTGACCCCATTATTTGTCCAGATCAGGGGTCCCAGTAAAAGAGTGATTTTTGTAGTAAGGACAGAACTTTCCACTGAGGGTCACTAAAGTAATTAGGGAGCGGGACAATCTGACATATGAGGAGATTGTGAGGCAGCTGGAGGAAAGGCTCAGTGGGGATCATATCAAAGGAATTGTTTAGCCCAAGGAGGAAAGGCTTGGTGGGGATCATATCAAAGTGAATAAATACAAGATGGGTCCAAATTCTTCTCAATGGTATCCAATATCAGGATAAGAGGCAGTGGGCACAAATTAAAATAGAAGAAATCCCATTTAAACACGATTTTTTGTTTTTTAAGTGTGATAAAGCACTGGAGCAGGTTGCCCAGTGAGGTTGTAGAGTCTCCATCCTTGAGGGTATTAAAGCCTGATTTGACATGGCACTTGGCAATCTGCTCTAAGTGACCCTGCTTTTAGCAGCAGAGTGGACTAGATACCTCTGTAGAGCTCTTTCAACCTCAGCTATTCTATGTCTCTGTGGTCCTGTTTTCCTTATTCATCCTGCCACCCCTCCAAAAAAAACCCCAAAAGCCAAAAAAATCAACCTTACTCTTTTTCCATGTTACTTCGTTCCCCCTCCCCCTCCTGAATTGTCTCCCCAGCCCAATGGCAGACACACAGAAAAACATGGGGTACCTGTGAAAAGAAAGAGGAAAGAGCCCCCCTTAACTTGACTGCAGAAGCCCTCTCCCCCTCCACCACTTCTGTGGTTATTGCCATCAAGCAGGCATCAGGAAGAGGCACAGGATGGGACCTGCCAGCAGCTGGTGGAGATTAATGAATCCCTTTTTCTTCCTTTTCCTCTTACTTTCTTTCTGAACATGCTTCTCACAGGAAATGGTGAACCTTATGTTTGCCACAGGCAACATTCTACTTTAAGGGTGCCGTCACCTTTGGAGCAACAGAAATATGGGGGGAAATACATGTCAAATACATCCTTCAGAGGTCAGACCAAGGGAATCAGCTTTATCACTACACTAGGTGCAGATGCTGATGGATTCAGACTGTTTACAAACCTCCTGCCCCTCAGTATGCAGTGGCAGTGCAGTATTTCAGGTACAGCCTCGCTGAGGTGCCATGGAGCCTGGTGTTAATGCTCTGCCTCCCTTGGGAATGCCAGCTGGTGCCTGTCTCTGTTAAGGGCTAAAAGAGTCTGGCAAGCCTCAACTTGTAGGTCACAAGGTGCCAGGGAGTTGACTCCTCAGCCATGCTGATGTTAGGAGATGAGCTGCTTTGGTTCCAGGAAGAAATTAATTGTTTTACTAGGAAAGGAGGTCAATCCTCCATGAGCGGTGGGACATTGACCTCACTCCCTACTCTGTAAAGGCCTCACTAGAGGAAGGGAAGGTACACATTGTTCTGTCTCAGCAGACCCACAACTTCTACACATCTGTCCCCGCCACTGGTGAGAATTACTCACTGCATGGCACCACCTCTACCAGGGACAAGACTGTCCATGATCACGAGGACATCTCCCTTCACCTAGTGACACACCTGAAAAAATAATCTTCTCTACAATGGGATCTGTTGGATGATTCCTCTCAAAGATGAGGCACTCTATAATCTTTGGGAAGGAGAGAACTCTGTTATATTTCTGCAGGATGCTCACAGCAACCTAACTATGAAGCCTGGGTAGAAGACAGTCAGTCACCTCACCCTCTGTTGGTAGAGTGCTAACTCCATCTTGCCCAAACATTTACGCAAAAGTCCGGGGTTTGTTGAATTTATGCAATTTCACATTTTCATGCAAAGGTTTTTGGAAATTCAAGTAGCATATATCAGCCAGTTGACCAGATAATTTTCATGGCTTTCCAACACTTGACAGACCTCAAGGGCAGGACTCCTTATGGGAGCAATGTTGGCTGAGCAATTTGTATTTCTCCCAGCACCACCTAATTCTCTTATTGCACAGATATTTCACGTATATTGTCCTTGCCCATGGCAAGGGGATTGGAACTAGATGACCTTTGAAGTCCTTTCCAATGCAAACCATGCTATAATTCTAGGATTTCTACTCATTCACCTGGAAGACACATGGGGCCTAGAGACCTGCACTTCCCCAGGACTCTACTGCAATCTCTTTCACAGTCTGGCATCAAGTTTTCTATCATGAAGTCTTCAGATACCAAGGCAAATTTGGAGTAGGAGTTTACACACTACTGCGAACGATCTGGCTTCTTCATTCATGAAAAAGTTGGATGAAAAGGTACGGGGTGAACCACTTCGGTATTTGTAGGGTTTAGTGTGTTCATCTCCACCAGAATCTCTCCTACAGTTGCTCCTATTTCAGATAGATCCCCAATGGAGGGAGAAAAGCGTTCTTTGGTGAGGAGCCTGGCGGCTGTGCCCCCGCCGGCGGAGCTGGACAGCGGCCTCCGGCCCCGCCCCGGCCGCCCCGGCCCCGCCCGCCGCTGCTCCGGGCCACGCGGGGGGCACCGGTCCGCCGCACCGGCGCCGCAGCTTAAAAGGATGCTGTGGCCCGTTCCTTTTTCTCCTGCCTCACCAATGCTTTAATTTATTTATTAATTCGTCGCTGAGCGGCCGCTCCGCGATGCCCGGCGGGCGAGCGGCGGGGTCGGAGGGGCGCCGCGGCTGCGCCAGGTGGACCCGTGCCCTCTTTAGCCGCAACATGGCGGGCAGGGAGCCCTTCACGGCCGTGCTGTCCGCGCTGCGCCGCTGCTACGCGGAGGCCTCCCCGCTGGAGACCTTCGTCCGGCGGCTGGGGGACGGCGGCGCCGGGGACGCCCAGGTGCTGCGGGCCGACGACGCGCCCGGCTACCGCAACTTCGTGGGGCAGTGCCTCGTGTGCGTGCCCCGCGGCGCCCGCGCCATCCCGCGGCCCTTCACCTTCCAGCAGGTAAGAGGGGGCCCGGGGGCGAGAGCCCTGTCGGGGCTTCCCTGGGACGGCGCTTCCCGCGCTCCGTGCGTGTGCGGGGGTGGCGTGGCGGCCCTTGGCCCCTGGTGGCTGCTGCCGGGCGGGCCCGGCCGGCTCCCACAGCCGTCCGCCGCTCCATCCTGGCCCCAGAGCCGGCGGGGAGCGGTGGGAATCGCTCCCTGCCTCCTGTCGGGGGTGGGAGAGCAAGGCCCAGGTGCGGGCGTAGGGCGGGCGGATTGCGCTGCAGGTCTGCGTGCCTGCGGCTCCTCGACTCCTTGCCTGCCCATGTGGGTAGGGATGAACCAGCCGAAAGTGGCCGCGGAGCGACCGGGGATGGAGAGTGCCCCAGTCTTGAGAGACTAAAGAAGAAGCGGGCAGAACGGGCTGCAGGTCGGTGTTTAAGCGGAGGAAAAGCTTTTCAGAGAGGGAAGACCGCTTTTTTCTAGCGCCATATGAGCTAAACTGTGCTGTGGTAGGAAGCAGATGCTGCAAACCCAGGGTAACTTGTTAAATGGATTTTGGAGTTGTGTGCCGAGTCGTTCCGTTGAATTTTCCTTTACATAAAAGGAAATGGAGGCCTCAAGAAAATTAGCGTTAGTTCCCTGGAGGTTGGAGCCTGCGCGAGCACGTATGCGTGCCTGCAAATGTGGATCTGCGAACACGGATTCTCTGGAGCCAGTGGAGTCTGAGCTGCTGAGGGACTCAACAGGAATAATGCAGGGCGTTTCCTGGGCATAAAAGCCAGGATCAAAAGGGCAGATGTTAAAAAGACTTCCTTCAAGTCGTCGGTTTATGTTGCTACATATGAACATCTTGCATTACGCTTGGAAAATCTTAATTTTTGAGTATGATGCTTGTGAATAATTAATCCTTTGAAAACTGATGTCTAGGGCTGTGTATCTTTGCATGTGTTTTTTTTTTTTTAGGGTATATTGTGGTTTATGGAGGAGTAAGTGAAAAAAGCTAATTTTCTCTTTTCTTTGTTTCTTCAGTTATCTAGTCAGAGTGAAGTCACCGCGAGAGTCGTTCAGAGACTGTGTGAAAAAAAGAAGAAGAATGTCCTCGCATATGGATACTCCTTACCGGATGAGAACAGTTCTCAATTCCCAGTCATGCCACTTTCAAAGATACACAGCTACCTACCCAATACTGCCACAGAAACTCTTTGTATCAGCGGCTTCTGGGAGACACTGTTGAGCCGGATAGGGGATGATGTGATGATGTATGTATTGGAACACTGTGCAGTCTTTATGCTGGTTCCCCCTAGTAATTGTTACCAAGTTTGTGGGCAACCAATTTATGAACTTATTTCACACAGTGTAGACTCATCCGTGGTATTTGTTAGACAAAGGTTCTCAAAGTATAAACGTACTAGCTTGCTTAAATATATGCGAAAAAGGCTTACGTTTCATAGAAATTATCTTTTAAAGTCATACAGACAAAGATGTGATGTTAATGTCTCCAGAATGAGAAATGAAAGAAAGAACAAGAGACGAAGCTTAGTGCCCACTGACCAGTGTTCTGCAAAAGCTGTTTCTAAAGCAGGCAAACAGATCAGAATGGTTACTGAAGATCAGGAAAAACAGAGTAGCTCCACTTCATGTGTTTCAGCCACTGCTCCATCTCTAAAAAGGAAGATTCATAGAGAACAATCTGAAATTCCAGCCAAGAGGGCAAAAATAGGGGAGAAAGTGAGAGAGGAAAAGGCTTGTAGTCTTGTTCCTGATGTAAACCAAAGTAGTTCCGAGAGATCTGAAACTGAGTATGTAGCACCGCGTTCAGAAAGTGTCATTAAAACCCCCCGTATTTCTGAAAGAAGTAACAGTGCTGTGTCTGGTCCTTCTTTAGTTCACACATCTCGTGGCAGGAGGAAGTTTGTGGCAGGCTCTCTTCTGCAGAGATTTCAGAGTAACAAACCTTTAGAGTCCAACACTGAACTGCAAGCAGAATCCCGTAGGAAAAGAGTAGAGATTCATATGTATGAATCTCAGTTGGCTTCAGGACAAACCAAACCTGTGGAGGGTACTTCAAAATGCAGAGAGCAGGAAAGTCCCCAACCTCATTTATCAAAGAAGTCACCAAATAGACTCCTGAGTTCTGCAGCATACATTGGGAGGAAGTCTCTTCTCTATTCTTGCAGGAGTTTCCAAGAATGTTTTCCTAAATCATTTATATTGAATCGCTTGCAGGGCTGTGAGGCAGGTGGAAGACAGCTTATAGAAGCTATATTCTTAAACCAAAATCAGGTGCAGCAAAGGCATAACCAAAGTCTGCCAAAATGCAAGCGGAGAAAGAAGACGTTGCCCAAACGCTACCGGCAAATGAGGGATACATTTCAGGAACTGCTGAACAACCATGGAAAATGTGCTTACTTAGCTCTTTTGAGAAAAAATTGCCCCGTTTGGATATCTGAAATCAGTATGAAGAATATCAAGCTGTTTTGTCAGGCAGCTTTACCTCGGGAAGCAGAGGTTCAGAAGCAAGCAGAACAGTTTGGGAAAGAGCCTGCTAAGTGTGTGACAAGCAGCAGATGTGAATCTGGTCCCACTGATGGGCCAGACAACTTGGGTGCTCCCCTCGCAGAATCTGTGCGTGGGGAATTGCTGCCGAGTGAGGAGCAAAACCCGCGAGAGGCACGTGATTCAGCCCTCATGGAGCTCCTCAAGCAGCACAGCAGCCACTGGCAGGTGTACATGTTTGTGAGGGATTGCCTGGAGAAGGTCATTCCTAAAGAGCTTTGGGGTTCAAACCACAACAAGTGCCGGTTTCTCAAAAATGTCAAAGTGTTCATTTCCAGGGGGAGGTTTGCTAAGGTTTCGTTGCAGGAGTTGATGTGGAGGATGAGAGTAAATGACTGCAAGTGGCTTCGTCTAGGCAAAGGTACTTCTTATATTAAAGAACTGGGTGGTGGGGCTGTCAGATGATTGGTGTTTATGGTTAAGGGGAGGATATGGAATCTGGACTCTGAATGGCTGAGTTCATTGGAAATAACCATAGCTGAAAGAGCAAACCTGGTAGTGTTTGTAACTGATGATGGAAGGACTCTTAAGCTTGTCTTCCTTCCAAAACTTGTTTGCATTCATGCTGTTTGTGTTTAATAGAATGTTTTCATAAACATGAATTCAGAACCCCGGGCTAAACAAAAACCAAGACTCTTCCCTGTCCACTCCTACTATCCAAATTGCAGTAATTCAGAAAATCCATTGAAGTGTGATCTAAGCACATGAGGAATAAACACTGTCTGCCTGTTTGTTACTGTAGGAGTTCAGAAAGAACTAAAAGCACATCAATACACTTGCAGTGGCATGGGTTCCTCTGCTATGAGAGTGAAAAAACCCAGGGTTTTTTACTCCCTCACATCAACCCCGTGAGAAAGATATGAGACCCATTAAATACAGGGATTGCTGTGATTCTATAGAATCACAGAATGGTTTGAATTTGAAGTGACTTTAGAGATCTAGTTCCAACCTCCCTGCCATGCACAGGAACACCTTCCACTAGACCAGGTTGTTCAGAACCCCATTCAGCCTCTCCTTGAATCTTCCAGGGTTGGGACATGCTCAGCCTCTCTGGGCAGTCTGTTCCAGCGCATTACTACTCTCACACCCTCACCCTAACATGATCTAAACCTACTTTTTTCAGTTTAAAACCTTTCCCCTCTGTCCTATCATTACATGTCCACATGAAAAGGGCTGTCATCACCTGTCACCTTTTCTAGATTCCTTCTGTAGGATCAAAAGAGCTTTACTGAGCACTGCTTCAGCCTGGCTAATTGGTGGCGTAAAAGCCCCCAGGCTAAGCGGTCCCTGGCTAAAAAGCTGTCATGAGGGCAACAGCTGATTGTTCCAGATTGTGTATGAATCCATTTCTCTTTAATCCTCTTTTCAAATGACAGGTGAATCTTCCTTTGTTTAAGTTTGTTCTTCAGACTCTATCCTAGGATTTAAATCTAGGCTGAAGCCGTTGTTCTGGGGTTGATTACTGTAGGATCTAGTGCATATTCTAATTTTTCTGTGTTTCTGTTCTTCATCTATTGCAATATGGATTGCACTCCCTTAGAGTGTTTATTCTTACCTGGTATTGTACTTGGATCCTACAGTAATATGAGCTGAAAATGGTATTATTTTGTTAAAAAGTGCAATTTTGAAGCTGTTACAGGTTCTTTCAAGTGTAGGAGGAAGATCAAAAGTCTGATGTTTGAGAACTGATGTCAAAAGTAGGGGAGGTTAGACTTCATAAGAAATTCTTAATTCTAGGAAACAGTATTTCTTTATTCAGATACTATGGTTCAAAAGCACACTTTCCAAATTGCTGAGGAGTTAAATATTTAAAAAGGCTTTATTGTAAAATAAAGCCTTGTGTGATTCATAGTCATTTAGAACATCTGATCTTTGAAAAATTTAATGCCCTCTTCTCCGGCCATGTTCCAGGCAAAGCAATATATAGGGTTATTTTAATTTTCATGGAAGTACTCTCATGTGCTTGATGTTTAAACATGTATGAATTGCTTTGCTGCACTGTAAGTGGGGTTGCTTTTCCTCCAAAAGTAGTAGTGATTTCTTGACAATTTCCTGAATTGTAGTAGTTTTTTACATCTGCTGTCAAGAACTTAGAAAAGAAATAATCTATTTCCAGGGCAGCTACCTATTAGCATCCTGATTCAACTTGCATATTACAACTGTATATTGCAACTCTTCAGTTAGAGGTTTTTCCAGCAGTGAAATTTTTCCCTCATGGTAATTAGCTTCTGTTGAAGTAGTACTTGTATTTTTTTAAGTGCTATAAATGCATGAAAATGTTTCTGCCCTGGAGCATGCAAAAACGAAACAAAGTAGAAAACTGAAAATTTATTTCCATTTTATAAATTTTACTGTCAGGTCTGTTGCATCAAAATTAAGCTTTTTCAACATATTTGTGCCATAACCATGATTTGTGCTAAGCAGCTAAACCAATATTTCTGTGTAGTTTCATTAAGAATCCTGTTGCATTTGGGCTAAATTCTACTCTTTAAATGTAATTAGAAAAATTATTATTGGAAGTTGGCCAAAACATCAGTATTGTAGCCCAGGGCCTTATTCCCTGTTTATCTGTATTTAGACATAATTACAAATCTATGTGACCTTAAATTCAGCAGTAGTTAGGAATGCTGTAGGTTCATAGTTGTCTCATCTAAATGTTGGAAGTACTGATAGACTTTGGGTGATTTGTATTTTTATTTTGTTTTTCTTTGACTGCAACAATAAGTTTTATATAGGATGTCTGAAATAAAGCCTAACCCTGTAATTAGTTAATTTTCATGTAATTGGGAAATCTGAATATCATTCTTATCAGCAAATCATCCCAGTTTACTTTTGTTGATTTTTACAGTATACCTATGTTATTTTCAGTCTTTTTTTTAAAGTTTTCTATTGTAGTAGGCTTGTTTCTTTTTCTTTTACCTCTCCTTTCACAATAATCTTGCATTTGTGCATTAAAGATCTTGCACAATCGATGTTGGGGTAAGAAAGTAAGTCTTTAGGCTACTGTGGCATGTATTTGTATCCTCTGTGTCAGTTTGTCACTGCAGATTAATTTCTGTATTTATGCTTTTAGCTTGGGTCAGTTGCATTATTTAATGCCCTGAAAATTTGGAGTGTCACCTCTGTAATTGTTTGTACTTACCTTTTTCCTTTCTCATGACCTCAAGCTAGGGCAAGAATGTTATCCAAGTTGTTTGTGTGTTCTGTTTCTTTGCTCATGCTAAGAGTTGATAGTTACTATAACTACCTTTGAATTATTTATTGAAGGTGATCACTTTGTTCCTGCCGATGAACATTGTTTCCGTGAAGAACTTTTGGCCAAATTCCTATACTGGCTGATGGGTACCTATGTTGTTGAGTTGCTCAGATCATTTTTCTATATCACCGAGACCATGTTCCAGAAAAACATGCTCTTCTACTACCGAAAGTTTGTCTGGGGCAAGTTACAGAACATTGGAATTAGGTAACACTAGAAAACTAATTAACCTTTAATGGATATGGATAGAAATCATGTGTTTTGTTGTGTAAAGGTATATTTCTGCTTTAATTTATTGTCTATTTATCTTCATTTTATTTGCTTCATTTCCCAGAGGAAAAATCAACCTGTGATTGTAGCATGCACAGTTAGTAATTTCAGAAATATTTCGTGTGAGAAAACTAATTCAAATTGAGATTTCTTTATTAGAAATCTTTGCAATACTAAAATCCAGTATGAAGAGGATTTTGTTGTAAGTCCAGTTTTTATACGTTTTAACAATGGGTAAAGCATAGTGATAGAATCCCAAAGTAACCTTTTAAAATGAGAGTTCATTTAAAAAATACTCAATTTCCTTCAACTACTTCAATTTAGAAAAAGAAAAAACAAGGCACTGTTGAAATGCTGTAATACTCTATTCATAAAAATCAGAGAGTAGCCTAGTGGGTTTACGGTTTTTTTTCCAAAGGTTAAGGGTTTTAGAAGCCACAACTTGTTTTTTAGTATGCCTAGGATTCCATGCTGGGTTTTTTGGTTTTAAAAATGCATGCATTTAACTTGGAGCATTATTTAAGACAAACTTTTAAACAATTAGGTGAGAAAATAGGAAAGGCAATTTTACAGTACTGCACACAGTACAGTTGTGCACCCATCTCCTTGGTTCACATCTTTCAGGTTTTCATTGTAAATTGCTTGTATCTGAGAGACCTTTGGAACTGTGAAAAATTAGCATACCTAATGTCTTGTGTTTTAGTGGCTGTTTTGTAATGGTGAACCTTTTGCTTTTGCTCTGATCTTTTGGTCCACAGTGTTATATGTGTGATTTTTCCCTTCCTGCCCCATCACTCCCTGATTTCAGCATTGATATCTCCAGTGCCACTCTTTGCATTTGTGTTTGCACTTAATGGGCTCTTGATCTTGCTTGCAGTTGTAGCACAGAAAATGCGCTTTGAATAGGAGTAGAATGTAATTTTCAGTCCCACACATTCTGTTTGTCTTGTCTTCAAACTGACAGCTGTACTGTTGCAATTAGTGATTTATGCAGTTTCACTGTACTTAAAGACTATTCTTTGGCACAGAATATGATCAAGTACTGACTTTCACGTAGTAGAGATACAGTAAAAAATAGTAGAAGTAGTAAATACTGGATTTTTGTGGGGTTTAAAAGCAAGCAACTCAGGATTTAGCTCTTTTGTTTGTGTTCCCAGTTTCCTAGAAAAACTCAATGAGTAAGGTGCTTTGAACTCAAAAGACCTTAATCAAGGGCCTTGTTTCTTCTGATTTCCTCCCCACGTATTTCCTTACCATGCAGGAAGCCCCTTCTCACCTTTTGTTTGGAAGGTCTCTAAAAGTGCAGGTTGTTGGAAGCTGGAGAAACATCCCAAGGAAATACTGCTGCATGCTTGCAAAAGGCGTGTCCTAAGAACAGGATGTTTGCTTCTGGCTACAGAAATCATAGTTTACAAGGACTTTAGTCTCATTCCAACAGCTGCGGTTAGGCTTCACTGACAGGGCTTTCAGCGCTGCTCTTTCACGTGTGATTGATGTGTTACATGAGGTCTGCCACGAGCCCAGCTCCCTGCATTCATAGAGGTGGCCAGCTGCCAGTTTCATATAGGAGGAAAGAAAATGGAATAGGTCTTTAGAGATACTGGGAGACAAGGCGTTTAGGACAGCCTTGGGCATTTTGAGGCTGTTCAGACACTGTCTGCTCTTAACCAGCCAGGCACTGCTGGTGAAGTAGTGCCAAAGGCTGTTGAGCTGCTTCCATCTTCTCTGGAGGAGGAGTGTCTGGTGACTTCATTTGTTGCCCTAATGGATGTTCTGTGGTTGTTCTGGTTCTCCTCAGCTGGAGCTGCTCAAGGCAATTGCTCTGAGCTGGTTCACAGGAAGGCATTGGTGGCCACTGATTCCTGTTGAGTTCTTCTGCATTCTCCTTTGGAGGAAGAGAATGGATGGAACAGGCTGGACTGAGTGGACCTGGACCTTACTTGTGAGCTTACCTTTGCGTTGACTGCATTGTCATTAGGGAGTAAATCCTCATCTTAAAGGACTGTCCTTTTGAGTAGATCATCCTGGACAGAAACCCACTCAAGGATATGGAATGGGGTTCTGAGAGGGGCCCTGTGTCTGTATATTAGCCTTGCTGTATTGGTGGAGATCAGCATGTGCTGTCATTGTGAGCAGACAGCTTTGTATTAATTTTTGAAGCTATACCAAACTTCAGTCCCCAAATTAAAAGCAGGATTTGCTAAGAAAAAAATCAGTATTTTGTGATACAGTTGCTTCAAGTTAAATAGCCTGCAGAATGTAAAGTTGTGCATTAAAAATAATGAACACAGTGTTGTGGTGAGAACACCTGTTTTCCTAAAGCTCATGCCATCCCTGCCCTTGCCACACATAGTGGCTGCTGAGGATTAAAAACACTCAGAAATTCTGAATCTTCCCCATCAGATTGAGGTAAGATATGAAAAGACAGCAGGACCATCTAGTCTAGTTCTTTCAAGTTTCAGTGCTTACCAGCATTGTGAGTGCCAGTGAGAGCAGCATGCTTCTATGGCTGATAGATTAGAGCACATTCAAAATCATCGGCACTGCTATAAATGCCATGAAATAAGCAATGAATATTGCTGCAGGCAAAATGGCATCTCTGGCTGGCCAGAGGCAGTAGTGAAGATCTGCCAATAACTGGCCTTTGTCTTCACTTTCAAAGGAAGCCATATCTTTTAGTATAGTGATAGAGGTTCATTGGGTTTTTTTCCTTCCAGTCTTGAATGTGAGCTGTAAAGGGAGGGAGGGAAATTTGATCATTAAGGTTTTTTTCTGTTGAACTGGAATGACTTGTTTTATCCTGGTTATCTGTCTAATAGTATAGTAGATGTTATGTTCAGCAAAGAATGTAATTTTATAAAGAGTAGTCATCCCTCACTGTGGAAAAGCAATAATTTCTACTTTCTTTTGGGCAGCATCTGTACCAGGAATTTATTTTGAAAATTTGAATATTAATCCTCAAAGCTCTCTTTTCAGTAGCTTAACTCACTGGCCCTGCATGCCACTAAACTTTCTAGGTGTCATGCACTGTATCCCTCAGATGCTGAGATTCCCAAGTGGACAGATCATGAGCTTGTATTTGAGTTGTATAGGCATGCAAAAGAAGTATTTGTGTGCCTTTCTTACCTGCATTCTTGGCTTCTCAGGTGTCTCCTAGAGCATCTTTACCAGGTTTCCACCATTCACCCACTGCCTTTTGTAGTAGCGTGGCCTCCTTTTGCTAAACCAGCCTGTTGGATTGTGTGGGATGTAACAAGTCTTCATGCGAATTTAGATTGATGTCCAGTCTTTTCTGAGGACTTGAATTGCCTCCCTTACTTCCCAGGGTAATATCATAGCCATAAGTCTGTAGGGCACATTTTGTCCATCTGGACAATACAAGCAGGGCAGGAGATTTATCCAGATCTTTTATGTTGCAGGTAGGGTACTTTAACTCTGCATCTTAACAAGGGCTTTTACTCCGCCACCATTTTCCTGATTCATTGTATGGAAAAGTACTGATTTTGATTTTTTCATGGAACTGTAAATCCTGAGTGGGAGATCTGAGAGGAAAACACATTTCCCATTAAGGTGAACTTGGGAAGTCCAGAACCTGTGACTCAGGCGCCTTTGGTTCTTCATTATTTTCTGCTGTTTGCTTCAACTGGCTCATCAGAGTCCTGGATACCTAAAGCCCTTATGTTGTCAGTGTATCCCAGCACCTACTAAGTGGTAGATCCCCTAACTCTTAGGAGTAGAACGGCCATTACAGTTTGTTTGTTCTTCCCAGGAGCTGTCTTAGAGTAGTTTTCAGAAGGTTCTTTTCAACTTTGTTAATGCCTTTCAAACTTCTGAAACCATGAGCAATATCCAACTTCCCATTTCTTGCATAAAACATATTTCATAATGTTCATATGTATTCCACGAATCTGTGCTTAAGTTTTAATTTGTGTTAAGAAGGGTTTTTTATTTGCATTAAGCAGAAATATATGGTTTCTTTTTATATTACATTGTCATTCAGATGCTGTGATATTGTTTTGAAATTCAAAATTTCATGTCACTTTCTGTAAAGGTTAGTATTTGTATTATCTTAGAAAAATATTTGGCTTTAGTTATCCTAAAGACATTAAATGTTTTAGTTTTCTGCCTTTCCTATTGCTTACACTAAATGTATATTTGTATTTTAGAAACCATTTTGTCAAAGTACAGCTACGGCCTCTGTCTTCAGAGGAGATTGAAACTATCCGTCAAAAAAAATTTGTTCCTATGGCATCAAAGCTCCGGTTTATTCCAAAACCAAATGGGCTGAGACCCATAGTAAAAGTGAGCGGTGTTGTCGAACCACAAGCACTCAGCAAGGAAAGCAGAGAAAAGAAGGTTTTTATTTACTTCATTGTTTTATATGCATTTGATGTAGGTGACTAATAAATGGAGTAAACATTTTTGTTACTTAAAACTAGTTTTAACATGGTGGACTATTGCATTCTGATCAAAATGGCTGAATGGGTCTGTTGCAGCTTAGCTTCTCCCTTTCCAATGCTTAATTGCACAAGCCTCTCATTCCAGGATCACAAACTTGTGTTTGCAAACCTGCCTTAAGCAAATGAGCCCAGTAGAATAACATGGCTTGTAAAGCAATCCTGTTTTTTTGATATGGGTGAGTCTGGCCTGTTAGGATTTGCCTTAATACTGATGGTGCATGTTGATTTGTGAAGTTGCCTGTGGTGCCAGTGAACAGTGGTGAGCTGGGTGCGTTACAGAAGAGGGTCTAAGGCAGGGGAAGGAAGCTGGAACAAGCACAGTAGAGAGCTGGGAAGGAAGCTGAGAATAACTGCAGTGTGGGAACAGACAGAACACTCAGAATAATCTATTTAACAGGGTAGTTAGCCAGAAGGAATAATGACAGCCCAGTTTCACTCTCTTGCCTGGCTGAATTAGTTGCTTTTCCTTAAGGCTGAGTCTCATTCCCAAGATTGAATGTTCCCCAAATGGGTGAGATGTCAACAGCTTCTTATCACTAACTGTTCAGACCATGTGATCCTAAACCAGGGGAAAAGAGCATCAGCTAAAAGCTGCTCTGAGCTGTGGAGTGTTATTTCACATAATATTGCCCATTATGGTGTTTACAGACCTAATCAACCTACATGACTTCAGTGCTGCTCTGATGTACTTGACTATCCCCACAGCTGAGTTAAGTCTTTGCTCAATTATTTGAATAAAGTAGCTCGAGAGGCCCAGCTGATGGTGCAGCTGGAGTTAGCATAAAATCTCAGAGGACAACTTCTCTTTGCTGTTCTTGTAGCTGTCATTATCTCCAGCAGAGAGAATGAATGATAAAAAAGTTATTTTCAGATCAATAGTGGACTTATTTGCTGGCGTTAATGTGTTTATCACTGTAACTATTACACTTTGATTTCCAAGAGTCAAGTATAGGAGCAAAAACATTTTCCCTAGGATTTAACTGTACTAAAAGAAAAATCTCTGAGACTGTTTAATCACTTTGAAGTAGTTACTGCAGTAATAGTCAAGCTTTCTGAAAGCTTCAGTTGAACAAAATAATATAGTAAATGCATCAATTTAATCTCAAACTTTATTTAAATTTGTAATCTTTGTATTGCAAAGAATTTAATGTGTTTCAGCATAATGTAAGGTGATTCTCTTTGGTCTCTTTAGATGAATCATTACAACACTCAGCTAAAAAATCTGTTTAGTGTGTTAAATTATGAACGGACAATAAACACCAGTTTTATAGGCTCTTCAGTGTTTGGGAAAGATGATATCTACAAGATATGGAAGCAGTTTGTTACAAAGATTCTTCAATCTGGTGGTGAAATTCCTCATTTCTACTGTGTAAAGGTATGTATTTTTAGTTACACATTCAAACTAGCTTTTCAAAACTAGCTTGTGCAGATACTTTTATAGCTGTATTAGTTGTAATACAACTGCATAATTATTTTTTTTCTGAATAAAATT
Organism: Calcarius lapponicus; assembly: GCA_039654755.1. Classification (NCBI taxonomy): domain Eukaryota; kingdom Metazoa; phylum Chordata; class Aves; order Passeriformes; family Fringillidae; genus Calcarius; species Calcarius lapponicus. Next base: position 91,910,782 of record CM077464.1, on the reverse strand, counting down.
TTGTGCATACTTTCCAGACTCTGGTTAGTTTTTTGATGGAGGTGGTTGATTGCTTTTTGTGGATGGGTGACCCTGCAGTAGAGCTTCCTTTGCTTGGGTGTTTTTCTGTCCATCTTACTGTTGTGCAGGAGCTCCTGCTTCTATGCATGCACTGAATTTTTTGCAGTTACATTTAGCTGGGTATAAAAGTGGGAGAAAGATGGAAGCGGAGATAGCCTTTTGAGCCATGTGAAAACCAGAAAAAATGTTCTATGTGCCTACGAATAAATTCAGTGTCTCTTAAAAGATTTGTTTCTTCTATCTCATTGTCATTAGTTTCTGTTGAAAATGAACACATGACTTCTGGTTGGTGTCTTTCCAAGAAGTTTCCTCTCCCACTTTGAAAAAATCAGTGCTTGTGGTAGCCCATTATTTAAAGGAGTTTGTTCTTCATCTTCACAATTCTGTCAGTTCTGTCTAGTAGGCAACATTTTGTGTTTGATTTCAATTCATAGCTTTGAATTGGAGCAATGTATACAGAAACATGTAAATTACACAGATTTGTATGTGTTGTAGGGGGGCTGTGTTCTCATCTTTCATATGTCGCTTGTCATCCTGCCCTGAAATAACTTTCATAATTTTGTCTTATTTTTCTAGCCAAAGGGTTGAGTCATTGACATAATAATTTCTTACAACAATCCTAAGATTGTTGTTTCTACAGAAAGTTTTCTCAGTTTACTCCTGAAACTTCTACAGAAAGTTTCTCCTAGTTTACTAGGACAAGTAAAAGCAGAGGTAGATTTCTGATATGAAAAGGAAAGGAAGGGAAAGGTAAAATATGTACGTTTGCAGCTTTCCAAAAGTCTAAGATGTCATCTCCATGGCTATATGGTGAGGCAAGTTTCTTAAAATATTTAAACATAAAAATACTAATTAACTTAAATGATTGGAGGTTTAGTGTTAGACTTAAGGTTGCATGTGGTATAATCTTGTGTTGATAATAAGAATTGTGTTAAAACTGATGATTTGAGTATTCCTTTCTGAGGGAATACTCGATGAATGGGGAAAGGTCTTTCAGATAGGCAGTGAGGTTTTGTTTTGTCAGGAATTTGGCCAGAATGATGCAATAATTTTACTCCCATGTGATCTATCCTTCAGCCTTTCTTACATACTACAACAGTGCTTCCTTTATACTACCAGAATGTTTACAGCAATATTGCTGAATATGTAGTGGAAGATATTTCTTGTTTCAGGCTGATGTGTCCAGGGCTTATGATACCATTCCTCACAACAAACTGGTGGAAGTGATTTCGCGGGTCCTGAGGCCTGAGAAGAGAACCGTGTACTGCATACGGCGCTACGCTGTGATTATGATAACCCCAAGTGGAAGAGCCAGGAAACTCTATAAGAGACATGTATGACTCCTGATTTCTTCTCTTTGTTGTTGTAAGCATATTTTGGCCCAAGGAAAGTTTTTCTTTTATAGCTTTCTTTAGCCTCCCATTGAAGTGCTTATGTACTTAATAAACATTTTTTTTAATGCTGTCAGATATTTTCCAGGGGTAGGAAAGCTTGTTTTTAGTCCATACCTTTTAAAGTTTTTACTCACTCTTAGTAGAAATGAAGATAAATATGTTGTGGAAATAGAGATTTGTGGGTGAGACATTTCATTTTAACAGTAGAAGAATTGTTGGATTGAAATAATGCAATAAGGCTGGTTCTTTGACCTCCTATGAACAGAAATGTCAGTTATTGAATTTTTTATTGCTTTTATAATTTGTTTCTTTACAATTTAAACAATTACACAGGTTTCTACTTTCAAGGACTTTATGCCAAACATGAAGCAGTTTGTGTCCCAGCTTCAGGAGAATGGCTCATTGCAAAATGCAATAGTAGTTGAACAGGTAAGTATTGTGAGGCTTCTTTTCAACTGAAAAAGAAAGTTACGGAAGAATTGGAGGGAGACTGGGATTTTTACTTGTATGTACATATTATGTGGTGCCATTACTTCTCATCTAGTTAACCAGCACCTTCTTTCTTCTGTAGAAAGACTTTTGTCATCTCCTCTTTGATGTTTGTAACAGGCTCTGAGTGTTCAGCAGGAGGAGTGCACCAGGCAAGAAATGTGACTAAAAGTCCTTCTCGACTTTCCCCAGACTTCCTCATTATTTTAATTTTTATTTTAAAATTTTTATTTTAACCGGTGTTTTCTTCCTCCTTTCCTAATTTCATTGTTTCTTGCAACAGTCCTCAAGTGATAAATTAACTATCTATAAAAGCAGGTGTCAATATTTCCTATCTCCAAAACATAGGGAAGTAAGAATGAGCAAAATGTATTATAAGCCAAGTAGCTAAGGATGTGACATCTTGACTTGCAAACTGCACATCTTTTTGTTTGTTGTTTGTTTTAAGATCTTATTTTGTGCTTAATTAAAAATGTAAAAAGCTGATTTTGAGGATTACCTGTCAAGGTGGATGAGAATGAACTCTTCTTTAGGGGGAGTTAAGTACAAAGCAAACAAGATCAACTCTTTTAAGTTTTTGTTGAAAGAGATTTCTTGCTTTCAGTGAATTAACATATGGTTAAAAATTACATGTATTTTAACTTTACCCCAACTGATGCTTTGTTGCAAGAAGCAAGCATCCTTCTGTTTTCATTCTTGTGATGCAAGTGTTTATTCTCAAGACTTCCTTCTGGGCAAGCAGCATGACAAAGGCATAGAAGTAGGTGATAGGCTCAGACAGTTTCATCATGCATTTCATGCATTTCCTTGCTTGGAATCATGGTGTTCTATAATAACAACCTACAAGATTTCCTGAGCATCTGATGAGCAGACAGGTATGTTCTTTCGGGCTAGTAATTCCTCTTCAAATTTTTCTTTGAACCTGGCAGTGGAAAATCACAAGATTGGCAAAAGGTGATTTCTAACATACAAGTGAAATGATCTTGTGTGTCTGTGGACATAGCAGTTGAACATATGGTGTGGCTGGTGTACAATTCCAGGATCCTACAAAAATAAGAAAGTCTAATGAGTACCTGGATGAAAATGGAAACTAGCTGGATCGCTGATGTATAAGTACATTTTATCTTTTTCAAACTGATTTAGAGAACTATACTAGGTATTGCATGAGCAGCAGTGTTCTATTTAAAAATATTTTCTGCTTGAAAACAATTTGTGTTTCATTATCTTAAAAGAACAAAGTATTTTGAGAAAAGTGTCATGTCAGGCTGGGTGTCTGTGCCATTGATGCATCACCTTATCTTTTCAATGCGAGTGATCATGATCTTGCATGGTTCTATCAAAGGCTGGGTGCCTTTGTCTGCTGTCTAATCTATTCAAGTAGTAAGTAATTTTATTTTAATTTTAATTAAGTCATTGTTAAGGGTATTTAAATTGTTGTAAATGAATAGGGTATTTAAATTGTTGTAAATGAATTTTTTCATCTTAAAATTTTTAACAAAATGTTCCATAAATATTGGGTGGACAGCAATGTATGGAAGTGTTTGTAATACCTGAAGAAGTGTGTGTTTTGCATCAGAATGGGCAAGTGAGTGTGTCAAGATTTCAGGAATCTTAAAGATCCTGATGTACAGAAATTGTCCTACAGGATAGAAAGTGGACAAAAGAGTGTCTTATACCTAGTAATAATCAAATATATTATGCCAGCACTTTAAAAAGTGGGTTTAGAGGTTGTATTTGATTTCTCCTAACACAAAACAAAGCAAAAAAAAAACCCCCAACATCCAACAAAAATTAACTTGTTGGATGTGAGCAGCTTTTTAGTATGTATATTCAAATCTTGGGTTTGGGATTTGTCTTTTCACTTACATAGGGGTTTGAGCTGCTACAGTCTACTATTTTAATGATTTCTGTGTATCTTCAAAGTTATAGTGTACTTTTCATTTCAAATCTTGTTTTGTTTGTCATATTTCTAGAGCTTAACTTTCTATGAGACAAGTTCCAGCCTGTTTAATTTTTTCCTTCAAATGATACATAACAGCATTCTGGAGATTAGGAACAGGTAAAAAAGAAATTAGTTATTCTTTTCTAGTATGCTTTTTTTGTTTGTTTGTTTGTTTATTTCTTGTTAAGAGGATACATTTAATTGACTCTGAGGACTTTTGAATAGCTGTCTTTTAAAGTTTTTTTAATTTCATGTTAGTGAGAAATTTGTGTATCAGTTTAAGCTCCAAAAAGCATGAAGAATTTGGAGTCAACTTTATATTTAGTAAAATTTCTCTTCCCTACCTGGATGATGTTAACTATTTACAATGCATTTATTCCATAGAATGTGGAATAACCTTCATAACTTATATTATTCCATAGCATATACAATAACCTTCATTTAAAACTGCAAGTGTAATTCAAAAGGAGTATACTTTAAAATAGTGGGATCCATAGTGGTGAGCAAAAGCAAGAGTAACATCCAAGCAGTCGTGCAAAAGCCTTGTTAGTCATTTCCCTGAAGTGCAGCGGTTTTGCTCTTTGGCAAGTTGCAATAAAAGTAAAAGGCAGTAGTAATAGGGATTTAAATTATTGGCATCTCCAAAATTAAGAATCAGATGTTACAGAAAGTAGTAATGCAGATTTCTTCTTGTGTTGGTAGAGATACTGACTTGGTACTTGTATTTTGCCTCTAGGTGGCAAATGTGTACCATGTCTAAAAGAGGAAGTACTTACATGACCATTATTTGTAAATTCAGGGTGATTTTTGTTAGAATGAATAGCTTCTAACTCTGGAAAAAATACCTTTGTTTTAGAATACTTATTTTAGAATCTCGCAGGATTGAGGGAAAGTGAGAAATGCTCTCAAGGAGTCACATAGAAGCATGTTTATATTTTTTTTTCAGCATTGATGCTTACACTCCCTTTGGCAGGATTATAAGAATGTTTTTGTGGCATACTTTATTAATGACTAACCAATGTGAGTATGCTTCATGGAATTTTAATGGTTTCAGAGAAAGCACACCCTGACAAAACCACCTTCACACTTTCAAATTCAGTCACAACTTGACTGAAAAAATACTGTTTGTCCTGAAATGAACTTAGTCCTTTTTAGTAGCTTGTTCTTGTTTGTCAAAAAAAAACCCCCATATGTTCAGTAAATAAATAGAAATGTCTCATTTTCTCATTAAAAAATCACAGTCGACATTAACTTGATCTTTTAAGAAAAATGCTGATTATTGAACTGGGGACCTTTAAGCAATCTTTTAATACCATTTGATGCATTTAACAAAAGTCTGTAAGAAAATAAAATTACTGCCAGGAATGTTTTCAGATGACTGAAAATACAGGTAGGATCAGTGCTCAAAAGTAATATGTGGTCTGAATTTATTCTCTTCAGCTTCACCAAATTAATCATGTAATAGTTGGGAAATGGACATTATAGTATCTCTCTGCTTCAGAGAAGTGTTGTGAAAATAATTCCCTTGGGTGTTGTGAGCCATACCCATTTGGTAGATGCCAGCATAGAAAATTATTCCAGTGCACTTTGTTTTGTGTATGAGAGCACTTCTCTTGAATCTGTCACAGTAAGATGTAACAAAGAATTAAAAAGCTTCAATGAAGGATGTGTCTGCAGCAGAAGGAGGCATTGTGGTTTAAGATCAGTTATACAATTTCTTTATTTAATGGCAGTTGTCTCCTGGAGTTTAAGATGAAAGAAATATGTGAATTAGTGGGGGTTTTTTCACTGTTAAAATTAAAACTTCTAGATCTCTAAGTAGACTCTTAGAAGAAGGACCAAAAGAAAAACATTAAGGCTAACTGGCAAACATAGCGTATTTCTTGTTATACTTGGAAAAAATATTTAACAGCTATTGTGATCTTGTTACATGATTTGATTTTTTTATTTTCTTTTATTCTTTGGTAGGTACTACGTGCAGTGCTGTGGAATTCCACAGGGCTCCATTTTGTCAACCTTACTTTGCAGCTTATTCTATGGAGATATGGAAAACAAATGTCTCTCTGGAATAAAGCAGGATGGGTAGGGATGCTTTGTTCTGTACTCTGTTATAGTAATTCATAATATGTAGTACATGTGTTAGAAATTTTCTCTGACATTTAGTTTTGAATTTCAAGGATTTCCAACTTCATTAGGAGTGTGGTGCACGCAAACATCTCTGCAGCTTCAGTGAAACTGTGGTTATTTTTTTGGGAGAATTTCCCCATTGCAAGACTGAGAAGAAAATGCAGAGAAGCTTTCCTGTATCTTTGGTAGGAGATTTATTCTTAGAAAGGGCACCATATTTAGGGATGCTGTAATGAGTCTTGCAAGCTGCTCTTGTACTTCTGAGAAGTTTATGCCTCATTCCTTCCCACATCATCTGTGGTCTTTTCACCTCAGACAAGATGAGATGTTTGTTACATACTTTCTGATACTGATACTCCAGGCTTCTGCCTGAGGGCTTTCCAATCCACTGTCGGTAAATCTTAACATTTTATCAAGGTCAGAGCTTTATAACAGATTTTTATGGGGTATGTTGGTTCTTGTTTGAAGCCCTGTGTGATTTTTGGTAAGTCTTATCAGTCTTTGTGCCCTGCACGTGCTTGCTCCTTAGGAGCTTGACAGAAAGCTAGCCTGATAAAAACTTTACCTCTTTTTTAGCTGTAAAAATTTTGAAGTTCCTTTTACCTTTGTATGAACAGATCCCAAACTGAATCCTGGATTAGGGCATTTAGTCATGTGCTGGACCCTGAAATTTGTGTTCAGACATCTCCCTTCATTGCTGTGAATTCTTCCCCAAAAAGCTAAAAAAGAACTGTGGGAATACCCCAAATAAGTACATCTTTCTGGTGTCTCATCTTGCTGGATGTCAGAATTTTAAACATTTCCCTATAAAAGTAGAACTTCTTACAGATTTGAGGATGCTCTGATGTGAGTGTGAAAAGCTGTCTGTTGATTTCAAAGGGTGTTTAGAACGAGGAAATTATGAAACTGATTCAGAAGAATGCACTCTTTAATGTAGCGGCTGTCGTTATGTGGAGCAGATTTTAGAATGTTGTTTAAGTGTCTGTTGAATGATCTTGATAATTTAATTTGCCCTTTAAATCACAAGAATAAGATAGTTATTGACTTGGCCGGGCCAAGGTGCAGCTGATCTGGTCATAGTGATGGCAGTACTCTTGCTTTGAAGGTGAGATTGTACATCATCATCTCCAGAGCTACTTCCCTGTGATCTGCTAGGCAGGATTTACCAGGAAAATATGGGCATGCTTGAGGTCTGAATTCTGTTGGAAAATTTCAGGCTTTGCAGTGGTAGATGGTATTCTGGTTTATAGTCAAGCTATAGCTTCATAAACAAGTTATTACCTGGTAAATGAAGAGAGTTGGAGCCCATCAAGAATCTACTTGTGTACCTGGTTTGGCACCTCTTTCCCTTGTCTTGTTGAGAAAAATACTGCAAATTCTCTCTTAGTAAAGTGTAAAGCCCTGTATCCAGGGAAGCCATTGTGGAATAGTTTGTATGCAGTAAATTCCTTCATGTTTCGTCTAGCTAGTCTCATTGGTTTTTTATTTTTTTTTTAATTCATGTTTAGGAAAGAAACAAAACAATTTCTTGATGAGTCTCAATTTGGAGTTCATATTGGCCTCTACCATCTTGTGAATTAAAATAGGCAGGCACATTGTTGCTCTGAAGTGTTTGAAAAAATGTTGAAAAGATAGCGTTTTAAAAAATCTGAGATTGGTTTCTTCTTGATTACAGGGTCCTAATACGTCTCATTGATGATTTTTTGCTGCTTACACCACATTTAATGAAGGCAAGAAGTTTTCTAAGGTATGCTGTTAGAGTCATAGTCTGCAAAGTAGTAAGTGTTACTATCTTTTATGTAATTATTTTTAGTCTTTATTCACTTAGGTGTATTTGCTTTATGAGTTAACAATCAAGGGCTATTTTGGAGTCCTTGGTAGTAGCTTGTGCTTGGGAAGAATCCTAAAACTGCCTTCTTGGCAGCCAGTTAACAATCTGCTGCAGTTCTCATGGTGGGCAATTCCTGCTAAAGTTTGAATTAGGGACTGCCTACTAACCTTGGTGTAGCTTCAAGCAAAAATTAGTATTGCAGCCTAACCAAAGCAGCTGACAGTTGTCTTTGAAAACCATTTTCCCTCAAATTTTTTAAGATGCCTTATTTACATTTTCAAAATATTTTTATTGGGAACTCATGCTGCTGTTTTCTGTTTCCCAGGAAAGAATGCAGCTCTGGTCCAATCCAATATTGCTAAGAATTTTCTGATCATTAACATTCCATGATAACTATCTGAAGATACCAATAGCATGGTAGTATGCAGTTCACACTGAAGTTTTAAAACAGTAATTCTTTACTGTGCTTCAGACCTACCTGTTCTTTAAAAATTGAATCCCAGAAGCTCCTGGTTACTGCAGATAGGTGTGTACAGTCAGTCCTAGGGGAGTTCTGCTGATGCCAAAATCAATTTAAAGGATCCAAAGGATAGGTCTTGAAGAAAAGCTTAGCATCTGCAGTGTTGTCAGTTGCATCATGCTTTTCAGTAGTCACAAAGATGCAGATCTGTTGTGAGCTCGAAAGGTGATGGAGCAATCACTTAAGTACAGTTTGAAATATAAATTGTATGCAATAGTGGTAGTGTGTTTTGAAGACTTCATTTATCCTCATTTCCTTCCAATTTCTAGGGATCTGTGGATTTACAGATAAATCAAACTAACAGTGAGGGCTTCAAGCTATTATTCTCTTATAGCGTCTTTTCAGCACAATGTCACTTGAGTAGCAGTGCAGATATTGTCCTTCTTGCCCTTTGAAGTTGTCTGCATCTTTGTTCTATATCAGCTTCTGTACCAGCTGTGTTGATTTTCTGTAGAGAAGTAGCCTTTTCTGTGAGAGATTTCCACAACTGTTTACAGATCAGATCCTATGAGCTCTCTGCCACAAATGGAATAGAGCCAGGTTTTCCTAATGTAGTATTAGAACTGGGGAACTCAGTAAATTCGTTTTGAGGAGACAGCATTAAGACTATGACTCCCCAAGAAAAAGAGCCTAGCTCTTCCTCTCTTTAAAGCCTGCACATAAGTACATTGCCAAGTAAGACGAACTGCTTCTTGTCCATGACACTGCTGATCCAGTATGTAGCAGGTAATCAGCAGGCATTCTGGCAGTGAAAACATTCTTAGGGAAAATGTTCTCCTTCAAGACTTCTCATCAGATAAGTGAGGTTCCTGTTATATGGATTCTCCTTGGTTTTTTTAACTTCCAAAAACAGGAACTCGTCATCTTTTTCCAGTGGTTTTTATTTCAGAGGTTTCTGTGAGTGTGGTTCATACAGCTTGTCTCAAGTGTTGCATGGCTGATGTGCTTAATTTGCATTAATCTGTAAAATTTTTTCTCCATTATCCTCAGGTTTGTTTATTTTATATATTTATTTGCTTCTAATGTCTTCTCTTTCTTTATTTCTAGCTGTGTTCCTTAACCTGAAGAGTTGGCTGTGGTTCCCTTCATTCTTTGATTTCTGCGCTTTTGTTCAAGATTTTCTGTCTTGCAGCATGGTGCCAATTTTTGTCTGCTTTGCTGGGGGGGCTTAGCCTAACTGTTGATATCTGTTTTAGGACTCTAGCAACAGGTATTCCTGAGTACGGCCTTTTAATAAACCCAAATAAGACAGTGGTGAATTTTCCTGTTGATGATATCCCAGGATGTTCCAAATTTAAACAGCTGCCAGATTGTCGTTTGATCCCATGGTGTGGTTTATTATTAGATATAAAAACACTTGAGGTTTACTGCGATTACTCCAGGTAAATAGAGTTGTGCACTCCAGTGTCAGCTTTACAATATCTCATCCACAGTGGGAGAAGCACAAGGGTGTCTCGGGAGTGGTGTAGTTAAATTAATTGCAAAATAGATTGGGATTAATTTGGTAAAGACTAGAGGGACTGGCAATCCTTTCAACATCAGAGGTGTTCCCTCTGGTACACTTCAGATGGGCAAGAATGTGTGGGGAAGGGGACTTTTCTTTAAGCTAGCAACCTTGACCATTTACACAAAACAGTCTGAAGTGGCATAGAACTGCAGACAGAATAATAATGTATCCTACTGAAAAGTTTTGTAGACCCAGTATGTGAACTAGGAGAGGTGGCATTAGATATTTGCTAAAGATCAAAAAGAAAGAATGGTTTAAACTCAAGGATAATATTGCTTCATTAGCTTCATTATTGACCATTTTTAGTATAAACAGCCCTTAAGCATTTAAGTGGAAAATTAGGAGGAAATTTTCCACCAATAGGGTGGTAACGTTCCTCAGTAGTCTTCCTAAACAGAAAAGCTTGGTCACTTTAGGAAAGGAATTCATATGGTTTCCTGGAGCGAAGGACCAAACTCAACAGCCAAAGGGATTTATTCACTAGCTCAGTTCTTGAAAGAAAAAGTTTATGTTGAAAAGGATATTGATGCTACTGGTCTAGGAGGCACTAATCAGAATCATAAAATCATAGAATTGTTTGTGTTGGAAAAAACCTTTAAGATCAAGTCTAACTATTAATCCAGCACTGCTAAGCCCACAGTGTTTATTTCAAGGCTTTGCTTTTGATAAGTTTAAGTAGCTGGAACATCAGGGTTGTTCCAGTAACTAAGGTGGCTTCAGGCCTTGCTCCTGAATTGCATGGATCATAGATACAGATAAGATGATTGTCACTGGAGTAATTAATAATGTTCTGGCTAGACAATGTGTTTAAGAAATATATTTAGTTTGTTTTTAAGGTTATTTTTTTAGGTTATCGATTTAGCTTTTTTTAGCAGGCTGAATTTTTCAGCCCTGAGATATTGAAGTCAGCCCTTAGCTAATACCCTTAATGCCACAGGGCGTAGTCTCTTTCAACATTGAATTTAATTATGGTCATCTTTTAGCTACTGGCTTATTGATTAGCAGGAAATCTCTGTAACATGGGAAGTTAAATGAGACTTACTTTACAGAATTTAATTTAGTCTATTAGCCCATAAAGTTGAACTACTTTTTTACTTTTTTTTCTAGTTACAGATGTACTTCTATCAGATCAAGTCTTTCCTTCAATTCAAGTATAACAGCTGGGAAAAACATGAAATACAAATTGAGTGCAGTCCTCAAACTGAAATGTCATAGTTTATTTCTTGATTTACAGGTAGGAATATGAAAATGGATGTTTGGCAATATAGTGATTAGTGATGAAGAGCATTAAAACTGCTTTGAGTTCTAACAGAAAAGTTTATTTTGAGAAGAAATCCACATAATCTGGGAATGTTGACATCAGATCAAGTGTAGAGTTCCAGAACTAATCCTTCACAACATTGTTAGCTTAGTTGCGTAAAAGAAATCTTATAAGTTTAACATAAAATGTTTTTTGTCTAGATCTTCAACAAATTCTATTATGACACTAAAATATTCTTATAGCTCTGTTTCTGTTCTGTTCTAGATCAACAGCCTTAGAACAGTTCTCATTAACATCTACAAGATATTTTTACTCCAGGCTTACAGGTGGGTCACTGTCTTCTGAAGTAAGTGTCAGTATTTCATTGCTCTTTCTTGACACATGGAGGAGCTATGAATCAGAAAACAAGTGTGCCATGTAGGTGTGCAGTGTGTGTGTATATATATATATATGTGTATCTATGTATGTGTGTGCAGTACTAAATGTCAGTAGTAGGTCAAGTTATTCTTGTTTCAACACTGTTCTTAAGTAATACTGTTAGATTTAGGATACAGGAATATATTTGATTTGTGTGTTCGAGTGATACTTTGCCAAATGGATTTTCAGTGTCTTGGTTTTGACAGCTGACCTCAAGATAACCTGTCTGTTTTGATTCAGGAGTATGATAAGAGGCCTTATTAACCATTTTGTATTTAGATTAGTTAAATATTAGGCAGTTTATATTTAGAACTTTGTATCTGTTAAAGTCATACAGAACTTTGACCAGTGTAACGCCAGGTAAAGTGAGGTTCCATTCTGCAAAGTTAATTGTAGTTTCTTATTGCTGATAACATTTTAGTTGCTCCTTAGCTGGTAATATCTTGGTATTTGTGACCTTGTCTTGATCAGTAGAGGAAGTGAATGTTTTAAACAAAGATAAGGGAAAGAAATCAAAACTGATAAGCAAGTTGGAAGAAAATGTTATATTATGTAAATTGAAAACTTTGAATGATTGGCAGCAGTTTTTATTTTTTTAACACAAAAATGTTCAAGAAATTCTTCACTGTTCCTTAGAAATCAGATGTTACTCTTTTGCTATGCTCACACTTGTTATGAAGGGACATTTTGGTTTTGTTCTTAAATTCATCTTGGTCCACATTCAAGCTGTATTCCTTGTCCAAGAAGTGTAATTGGGTTTGTCTAGTATAGCACTGATGTGTCCAGCTCTTAAACTTTTGGCTTGTGGGTGATTTAAGATTTTTCCCTGATAGATATGATCACTTAGAATGTTACCATAAAATCAAACAGAAGTAACTAACAGTGGCCTTCATATGTTTTGTAAAAGACTGTCCACCATGATAACTGTATGTCAGGTTACTTCAGCCAAAGACCTGTAATGCAGCATGGTACTTAGGTCTATCCTTTATAGATATGAAATTGTCACTGTTTTTTAAGTGATTGCTGGGTTAATTTAATAAACAAGTTTATACACTGTTGATTAATTAAAAATCAGCATTATAATTGGCTATATTCAGCATAAGCAGGATTATAATGCCAGAGTCTGAAGGTAAAAAGTCAGCAGTTTCAAAATATTTTCAAACAGGTAAAAGGAAGCATACAATATAAATAACATCTAAAGAGTTGGCTTCCAGAGTGAGTGTCCTGGGCTGTGAAATCATTTGGAAGTCTGTTTTCCTGCATATCTGAACAGAATTTATTGTGGGGTTTTGCTTTGTTTTTTATTCCTCTCACTCTCTCTCATGTGAGTGTTCTCTGGTGGCACAGTCTGTGATATGGAATTGGTGACAATGAGTAGTTTAGTTTTCCCTACACATAACACAGTTATGCTATCCTCAGAGGAGAAGTCTGCTACCAAGGCACATGGCTTCAAGATCCTCTTTCAGCATAAAATTTAGAAACAAGCATCATTTATGTCTCACATTCCAGGAATGTGTATATATGGGAGAGGTGTCGTGCAGTAACAGTGTTGATACAGCTAAAGACTGTTGTGTGCATTCAGATGTTGTATAGTGCCTAAGCTATGTAGTCAGTTTCACTTGAAATTGCAAATGACTTTTTATTAAATATGCTGTTTTTTGAACAGGTTCCATGCCTGTGTTCTCCAATTTCCATACAGCCAGCAAGTTAGAAAAAATCCTGATTTCTTCCTAAGGATTATCTCTCAGACTGCATCATGCTGCTATGCTATCCTGAAAACAATCAATGCAGGTATAGGATGTTAATGGCAATGAAGTAGTGGGTTTGGATTTGTTTGGGTTTTTTTAGACAAATAGAACATCTTGAGTGTGCAGTCCAATGGTGTAATTTTGGGGTAAAGATCAGAAATTAATATTGAGAAATGCATAAAAAGAATCACAGTGCATTTTTCTTCTCAAATTCAGTTTTCTGAAGATTGTGTTTCAAGCATTAATTTCTTAGTTTTCTGCTGATGCACAAGACTTCACTGACTGCGCAGGTTTCTAATAAAAAATCCTGGGGTGATTTTATAGAAAGAGAAGAGAGATATACTTCTTAATGCTCATCATTTTCAGTTACATTAATTTTCTTTTCTATCTCTAGGAATTGCTAAAGATAACAAAGGTGTATCTGCCATATTCCCTATTCAGGTAGCAGAATGGCTCTGCTACCATGCCTTCACTGTCAAATTGTTAAATCATGAAGCTGTTTACAAATGTCTGCTTACATCCTTAAAAGTCTGTAAGTATTCAGCTTGTTTTACAGTTTTGTCTATGGTTCATTGTAATTAAATTTAGAAACCAATGAAATTTTAAAGTTTTCTAATCCTAAAATGTTCTTCTCAGATGTACATTAACAATCTTCCTGATTTTATTCAAATTTACTAAAATTTTAAAATGTTTTTCAGCACTGCATTTTCTAGAGCCTTATTCTCAAGGACACTTGATGCTTGGCACTCAGTAAGCTTGTACATTTCAGAAGGCTTAATAAGACTGGGTTAATCATGTATGTATTGTTAGCAAGTTTAACTAAATGAAATATAAACGCTCAAGCTTCTATTTTAAAAAATGTAGATTAACCATTAACTGGCAACTAAATGAGCTCCTCTCACAATTTAAACTTTTCCCCAAAAACTGCTTGGAAACAAGCGCTGGCTCCACTGCATGTGTATTCCTGCAGATTTGTGGTGTTGGTGTTTTCTCTGACACTTCCATTTGGTGAAAGAAGCTGTCTGTGTCCCTGGCCCCTGAGGAGCTCTTTCCTTAAACAGTTGTGCAGTCTGCCTGCAGGTCAGCCCCTGAAATAATAGAATTTTCAGTTTTAAGATAGTAAAAGTAGACAGCAAGAGGTTTTCCTGAAGCAGCCAGTGCTGTTGATGAATTTAGCTGCAGTGGTGGCCAGACTCTTGATGCTGACTCTGTAATTTGCACTCTGAATGAGTCATTGCTTGGGCAGTTTTGTTACACAAGACCAAGAAATTCCTGGGTCTCATTCCAGAGTAACACCTTTTTGATTTGAAATTTGTCATAAGCTTCCTTTGATAGCTGCACTGAGGTCCAGTGCCCCAAAAAGAAAGCAGCTCTTCTTTTTTAAGGAAGCATTTCCTTCCCATATCAAAGGCTTAGAGCAATGCCTGAGTGCAGTGTGAGTTTTGGTGGTGCAGTGTGAATGTATCAAGAAAACGCTTACTCTTTCACAGGAAACAAACCAATGGTTGGGATCTTGCTAGCCACATGAGAGCTATGGACTTTCTGAATGGAGCAGAATTCCAACAGCCTTTCCCAGAGGAACTCCTTCTCTGAATTACACACTGACACCAAAACCAGAGGCCCCAAGTCTGCTCACCTCTGCTGAGAAACCAAGGCAGGGATGCTTGCTTCACTTGGAAGGGACAGGGACTGAAGAACCAAGCAGAGAATGCAGTAAATACAACCAGTAGGACAGTGGCTTCTCTGGGAGCTGCCTCACTTCTCTAAGATCATACAGGGTTCATTTGAGTTTTCATCTCTAATGCTGAAGGTTTTGCTGTTGGGATCTTGGACTGGCAGACCACAATCTAAGCCAAAGCTCCTCCATCCTTCTCTGTGCATGCTTTGCTGTTTAATCTGACAGTACTTCCAGGGTGGAGACCGAGCCCCAGGCAGCTTTACTGCTCAGCAGAATTTCACCTGCCATGGCTGCGTGCGTCAGCTGTAAGTGCGGTCTCTGCTGTCCAAAAAGTCACACCACCACAGATGCCAGGGAAAATGGGCTGGCAAGTAGAGGTGAAGTTTTCCTAGTTTGAGTAGCAATTGTCACTAGGTTCCTTCTGCTGTACCCATAGAGCTGCAATACTGACCTGAAACTTGCATGTGGTCCAGGCCTAACTCTGTGCAGTTTCTTCCCCAGGAAGAGAAAGCTGACCACCTGTCAGTTGGCTTCTCTGGCAGTGAGAATTGCCCTTTAGAAAGGGAATAATCTTTTTCCCTAAATTTCTGGGGAAGCCTGTTAACTTGTACTACCTGAGTATTGTGGAGGTGAAGCAGGAAAAGTCCAAAGGTCTGTAGAAAGTCAGTGGTGGCATTCTCTTGAAAAGAGTAATTCTCAGCTATTCTTTCATAAATCCTACCTTCTCCGAGGCAGAATCTGTTCTTCACATCCACAGTGTTAAGACAATCCACTTTTCTTATCTACAGAGTCCAGTTTCTTTTGGAAATATCTGAGACTTCAAGTACTCTACTGAGAGATCAAGGCTTCAGAAATCTTTGCTCAACAGCTGCCTGAACGATTAACAGGCTGTGACCTGTGACTTTACTATGAAACTTTTAAAATGCAAACTTTCACTGTGATTGGTTGACAAATTACTGGGGTCCAAGTAATTCAAATTCTATCTCTCCATTTGCTTATAGCCTGCTTAAGATCATACCTGTACTTGCACTAGCCCTGTTCCACCGGTGCAGCAAGGGTTGATATAATATTGGTGGTGCTGTACAAAGACATCTTGTGGTGACAAGTCACATGTGTACCCTTGGTGTGAATGGGCATCATTATCTCTGTATCCCCAAGGTCTCTGGTCATAGGTGAAGGCTGGTTTTCAGTCCCTTATTGTACATGGTGTTTGTATTTGTGTTTTCTTCTGAATTTGGTACTATACTAAATGTCCCAATCCTTTGGGCATACACTGACATCCATTTACAGAGATGTTGATAGTTTTCTATGCAGTTACAAGTTAGTTTTGTTTGCCCTGCACCAGACCTAGTCCTGGGCAATGTTATTGTAATCAGAACATCATCTTGTAGAGAAGGTTACTAGAGAGCTAAGCATTATGTAGAGATGTCAGAGCTAATTCTAAACATGGTATTTTAAGTTTTGTCTTCTGGAAATCGGGTAGCATGTGTGGATGTCAGTAGTCAGACAGAGACAGGATTCTGGAAGTTTGCTCAGTATCTCTACATGCTGCAGTAATCTGTAGCACAGAGATAAACAAGGCTGGTAAAAGCCCCTATGTCAACTTAACAGCTGCAATTCCTGTTGTCATTTTGGAGTTTGTATTGGCTGTATAAAACCTATTACCTCTGTAAAATTATGTTGTTGACAGGACTTGATATAAATGTGGTTTTCTCGTGTGTCCCTGCATGTGCCTTTCCATTACTCTCCATGAGAATCTAAATCAAGCTTATAGGTTTTGGGGAGGAGGTTCTCCCCACTATTTCCAAACCTATTACATGTCAATGTCAGGGGCTTGTCATGAGTTGTCATCATTCTTCAGAGTTAAATACTTAAAACAGAGTTATTGTTTAACATCCCTCCTGTTATTACCAGTGGGGAAAGGAGCAAGAGCCTTTCCTTATCATGATAAGATATAAATACATCATCTGTCTCTTTTTCAGATACAGGGCAAATGTTTATTGAGTACTTCTGGCTTTCTGCATCATTGACAATTTTGCTGACTCTGTTTAGTGATAGACTTAAACTGTTGCTAGGATTTTACGTGTTCTTCCTAATTTATAAAAAATCCTTTTTGCTGTCTGTATTTCTATTGATGGGACATTCAGTCTTTCAAAGTAAGTGTGGTTTAGCAGAAGGCCTTATTTGGTGGGTAAAGTTGTTGAACAAATGGGCTTATATTTTTCAGAATGTAATGAAATTTTCAAATCTGAAAAAAGTCACAAAAACAGAAAGTAGGAGGAATTTGCTCCTTGATTTTCTTTGTTAATATTTTCACATACAGTTTTATTATGGTTTTTTTTTGTTGTTGTTGTTAGCCTGATTTAAGTGTGGAAGAGCAGTAGCATATTTTATTATAGCTTATTTTCTCCCCATAATTCAGGTGTTTCAGCTTTTTAGGTGTTTTTAGCTAGTATTGATATCATTGCTTCATTAGCATTTTCCCTAAACCAGAATGAATAGTTATTTGCAGTTGTAATGAATTGTTTCTGGTGTTTTGGTAGGTAAGAGGAAGCTAATCAGGAGGATCCCCAAGAATACTGTGGCACTACTGCAGGCAGTGACAGAACCGTCTCTTTGTCAAGATTTCAAAGCTATCCTGGACTAACTGATTGAGGTTTATTTCATAATTTTCTCAGGTTTGAAAATAAATGCTATGTCTTTAGGTGACTTCTCTATAGTTTATTTTGGTAGAGTGGGCCAAAAGCAAGTTCACCCAGAAGTTTTATGTGTCTGTTTCTCAGGTATCCTACAAGGACATAAAAAGAGCAAACAGTTTTGTTAATACCTTCCTGTTTGTGGTTTTTTTTTTTTTTTGTAAATTCACAGGCTGTCTGAAGTAATTTATGTTCCATGATTCTTACCTTCTTGATGAAGGAATCATTAAACTATGTTTTGTACAAAATTATTAACTTTCTTGTTTCAATGAGTTGTCTTGGAGGGCTATTTTTTACTTCTCTGTGTTCCAGCCAATTTTGTAATAAATTGGCTGGTTAATTGCAATAACACATATTTATTTCCAGGGCCTTTATTTTATAGTAATCTTTAATATGCTGGTTTGTGTCACAAAAAACAGGGCAAATGCATTTCATGGCAAGATGTAGAGACTAGAAACTTTATGCTTTGCAGATCACTAATAATATATGTCAAAATTTCACTGTCCAAGCTGATTGTTTGGTGTATGTTTTATTTATTTTGAATACTTAGTGATATTTTTAATACAGTGTTGTACAGAATGATGCTGGTGCATTTATACCTACAAAACAGAAGTTCTTGATTAGATAACATATCAAGTATATTGCTTTTCTATTTGCATATCTTTAGCTCTGCAAAACAAAAATTTTTACAAGGACATATAGTGGAGGAAAAAGGGAGAATGGCTTTAAACTGAGAGTTGGTTTACGTTCAATATAAGGAAGAAATTCTTTACTGTGATGGTGTTGAGGTTGCCCAAAGAAGAAATGGTTGCTTAATCCCTGACAAATCCCCACTGCACAGGGACTGGTAGTTTATTTGCAGTATTGCAAGTCTGTCCTTTAACATCTTAACTCAGTTCAAAATGTACAGTCAGTCATACTGGTTTGGGTTTTTTCTCTCCAAAGTGGCACTCTTAAAATACAATTTTAAAAAGTCACAGAGCAATTGTTCCTACTAGAGATGAAGAACAACACTCTTGCTCTCCAGCCAGCAGCTCAAACATTTAAACACCCCCATGCCCCTCAGTGGTCTGAGTGATACTGGATGATGGAGCACTATCAGGAACAACATTGCATAAGAGAGGCCTGGCAGTGCAGAAGACTTTATTCTATGGGACTGTGTGGCAGGAAGGGACAGCAAGATGCTCCAACATGAAGAAAGGAAGGAATGTAAACTTCACCAATGGCTTGGATTAGACCATCTTTCTGTGTGAGAATATAAATTTCTGATGTGGTCTCAGCTGAAGGTGTTATTTTGTAAAAATGAAATCAGGGTAATGCTTGCAATTCTCCAAGCTGATGCTTGAACCTTTCCCAACAATTACTGACTGAGTCATCAGTTTTAAAGAGTAGCTGTTTATAAACAGATACAAATACAGTGTAGAAATCACAGGAGAAGATTATTTCATTAAAAATATCTTTCCCCCAAAAAGGCAAGGAAAAGTAAAGTGAAACTGGTACGAGTTTTAGCAAGTGGAGAGTTTGGAGATTTGAAGAAGAGCTGGCAGTCTGTACTGGAAATTTGAAGTTGCTGCTGTGGCTTGTGATAATTTGAAAGAAAGTGCAGTGAGTATATGTGTAAGGAATAGATTAACCATAGCAGAGGCATACAGTTTTTTGCTCTAAAAATAAATGTTTATAATATGTTGGGAAGGTAGAAATATTCCATAAAGCTATTCTGGCACAGAACTGTTCTAGAAGAAATAGTGTGATCCATTGTGGTGGTAAAATACATTCTGCTTAATTGGTAGCAAGGCAGTGCGTTAAACAGCAACTGTGGACTGGAAACGTTTGGGTAGAGTGAATAACTTGAATTTAGAAATATTGGATGAATTACCTTAGCAGCGTTCTGAATCTGTAATGTGGATTTTCAACAATCATTGTACAGCTGGGAAAATTTCAAAATCTTTGAGAGTTGTGGTGAGGGTTAAGGTCTCAGTATTTAAGAGAAGGTAAGTAGAGGGATTGAGAGCCAAACCACTGAACACAACTCCCTGCACTGCAAGCGTTGCAAACCACTCAGGAAGTTGAGCTTGCTGGAGCGTTTAAATGGGGAGGGGGAGAAATAGGGCTGAACATTGTTTTTAGTGTGTTTACAGAGCTGTAAGGAAGGAATTTGGTAGAACCCTCTCTAGGGGAGATCACAGTATCTTGGATATTTCCATCAAACAAGTCCTTCTTTCCACTGTTGCCTTTTGGGAAGGAGATATGGACTGGGAATCTCAGGTTGAGGTATGTGTCAAATTTCACAATGTAGGAAACTCCTCTGTGTTCCAGAAGGATTGTGCTGTTCTTTTTGCATCTGTTTCCTGTTTATTGTATTATGATAATTTGGATGTGTCCTTATTTATAGTGCTGTTCCAATGCTCCTTCTGAGGCTTTTTCCTTTAATAGGCAATTGATCTCCTTGTTTTAGGGCTGTGGATTCTGGCTAAGGCTGAACATCACCATAGCTGTGTTTGTGTCTTTTACTGATTTGCCCCCAAAGAACCTTAGACAATTCTAGGAAAGTCTTGTCTGTTGGAAGGTTATGAGTTCACAACAGGGTATTAGAGCAAAGAAGATTTGATGGAATATGGAGATAAAAGATTGGGAAAAGAGTGAGTGGAAGGTGTTTGCATACACATGCTCCCTCAAGTAACACAGTCGAGCTATTCAGGACAAAAATGTACCTATAGGATATCATCTTATTCTTCATGAATAAGAAGGGGAACTTGTAGCACTAACTTTTTTGGAATGAGGCTACAGTTTTGGAATTTTGGTAGAGGTAACATCAGAAATGCACTGACAACAGAAAAGCAGTGTTCATGCAAGAGTTGCTCAACACATTTTTCTACATGCCTACTTGAGCTAAACAGTAACTTCAGCTTGTGTTTCCCAGCCATCATTTGTAGTTAGTGGAGCTGAAAATTGTCCTCCCCCAGAGTCCTGTCCTGGGTTGAACTGCATGTCTGGTGATCCATAAAGTCTTCCTCCTGCTGAATGGAAGGGACAGCTCAAAAGTCAAGTCTGGATACTGTGACAGTTACTCAAGATGGAGTTATAGATGTGAAAGTCTTTTAGATCTAGTTTAATTATTTTCTCAGCTTCTCTCTGTATTAGTTGGATGTGTTTTTGTTTAAGAACAGAACTCTGACCACTTAAACCTGCTACATATAGTTGCCTATAGGATTTTAATGAACATTTAGCTATCTGTAGTCAGAAACATGAATAAAAAACATATGCTTTAGTTAGTTAAAAATTCTTATTTATGTATTTACAGCTTTATAACCTTAATCCTTTCTCTTCCTTGACTCAGTTAACTCAGCCTGAAGGCATTGTCATACTTTCTCCATATTTTTTCAGAGGCTCCTGTTTCCCTGAGTATTATGACAAGAGGAATCCTCATTTCCCAGCACTAGAGAGTGACCAGGATCTGCATCCAAGTACAGGAAATCCTGTTTCTCAGTAAACATTAATTGTGTTGTCACGTGCTGTAAGGTTGCAGCTCTCTGAAAGGCTGCTATACATCTGCATTTTTGTTACGCTATTCAGCTATTGTGTTTAGTATGAGAAATAAAGGGGGAAAAATGGGGGCTTTTTTTTTTTTTTACAGTATTTTCCACTACAATAAATTCTGGAATCTGCTAAGATATTTGTGCAGAATTAATTGCTCAAATTTACTTAACATTCTTTTTATCTGCTGATGCTTTATCTTTGCTCCTTGCAATGCTTGAGAATATGAAATAATCATAAAATGACTGCTGTTTAATTGTGTCTAGGGATTTACAAAAATTAGAGTGTACTGTTAAAGAGCAGTCCTTATTCTTGGAGGGCTCCCATTCTGCATCTGCTGGAGCAGAGGGGCAGGGCAGTGAATGAAACTGTGTGTGCTTGTGTTCCAATTTTTGTTGCTGATCCTTGGGAACAGACTAGTGTTTTAAAAGTGAAGAAAGAAGCTGGCAACAATACTTAACAGGCTTTCCAAGTTCGAATTCTGTCTGGAGAGATACATGAAGCTAAAAAATTGGTTGAAAGTGAAGGAAACACAACAGCATTGTTTACAGAGTGTAGTGATTGCTGTAAGCGTATGAACTGTGTATCCCAAGTTTGTTGGATGATACTAAATGACAGCTCATAATGTGTAACAAAGGCTGTCTTATTTTTGCTTACAGACAGGTACAATGGATGTTTATTCTTTTGGATGAGCAAAGTTGCTGTTAGCCCCCTGACAGGAGGAGGCTTCTGGTGGTACAAAGCTTGGCTCCTTGCTCCTGCGCTTTTGTTTGACCAGGTGGAAGAGCGCCACCAGAGGTACACACACACAAGGAAGGGCAGCCAACAGTACACAAATGGCCTGTACCCAAGGTGGATAAACTTTCTCCTCTTTCATGGGGAAGCCTTCCTGTGGAGATAAAAAAGCAAGCAAGAGAAATAATTCATTGGTACACTTTAAATTTTGCTATGATTTCCATTTTTATTTTCTTATGCTGTTTTAGTAAGGACAGCAAGTTTTACTCTGTCTACAGTAGCAGTCAGTGGCTGTGTCCTCTGCAAACCCTTCTTGTGGGTCTAGAGACAGCTGTAAAAGTTTTACACTTTCAAAGATGTATAGCTGGAATTGTGACACATTCCTAGGGATATGGAGATTGCCCCAAGTGTTATCAAATCTTCACCCTCTCTTGGTTAAACTGTGTTCATTCTTGTTGTACTCAAAGCTTAACTGGTTTCTACAATTACTGAGTATGTTCTTTGTCAAATAGGGAAGTTGTATATCAGAGATCTTGAGGGAATGATGATAGAGCAATTTCTGCAAGTCTGTGGCTATGAGTTTTATTTGGGATGATAGATACTTGATGGCATTTGGGGGAGACACTGCTGCTGTGTAATCCTCATATAGTTTTGGAACAGAATCAATCTTCATACCCCCACACAAGGGTGTATTTGAGAGGGGTCAAAGGAACTGCAATTGATGTGAGACAGTGACATCCAGATGAAATGTTCTCAGCATGAACATGTCTTTGTTGCTGAAGTAACCAACACTGAGTTCTAAAGTCTGCCTATCTAAAGTACACATTCATGTATCCACCAGGGCCCCAGTGATATTGGTAGCTCTCGCTGAGAAATGCCTTCATCCCTGATGTTATGCAGCTCTAGAGCTCTGAACACCCTGTGGGTATGGAATGTCTGTGACATGTTTCGCTTCAACACTTCTGAGCATTGCACACATCCATAAGAAATATGGAGCCCTGGATAAGCAGGACACCTCAAGAGGAGACAGGTTTTAGTATGTGTAACCTCTTTGCACACTGGAGCCTTCTCATTCTGAGCACTACATGACTTCGAGCTATTTTCAATGGGTAAGTGGTAGATAACAATAATATTAAAGGATCTTGTAAGGGAGGAAAATAGACAGTTTTTCCTTTAAGAGCTGAAAATATTTGAGCACCTACATATTTAGGGTTCCAGGCTGTGTAGCTTGGTGGCTTCTGCATCTGAAGAGTAACAAAGGCCATGAAGACAATTAGCAGGAGCAGAGGGCTAATAAATCTCCATGTGATCTGCCAGAAGAGATTGAGTTTTCTTCCGGTCATCCATTCCACATCTTCACTGAACCTTGTAAAAGAGGGCATGTTTATGATGATGTCAGAGCTAGAGTGGTAACAGTTTCCCTGTTTTATAGCTTCCTGTAAGTTGGAAACACAGAGCACAGCACTGTGAATCTTTTCTATTCCACACCATTCTTTAATAACACACTGCTTGCTTGAGTAAATTAAAATATCATCCAAGTAGGTCTTTACTGAGCCATACCAGAGATGAATGACCAATTTACATTGTCAGTTAATTACCTGAGCATCTAGTGTAAGGTTTCTAAGCTTAAATAAATGATGATAATATTGCAGCAGTTCTGTAAACTATTCAGATATTTAATGTAAAAAGACAGAATTGTCAAGGGAACAAACAGCATGCTAGGAAAAGGTCTCAGTTACCAGCACCAAATCAAATCACATCAGGGTCAAAGTTACTGCAACCTGAGCTGCATTTATGTCTTAGAAGGAAAAATTCCCTTTCTTTCCAACATACCTTTTAATTTTATAGATGTACACAACTCCGATCACTTCAAAAAAAGCGATGACTAGAAGAGGCACTGAACCTGCATATCTGTCAAAAATGTCAATCCAGTAACTCCCTGAACCCAGTGTAAAACACAGAGCAATGAGGAAGCTGATTAGACATATTATACCTGAGGGAAAAAAGATATCTTTGTTACTACAGTACTGAACTTGGTAGGCTTATTTTTGTCCTAAATCGCTTTGTGCCTTTTCTAATAATTTTTATTCTCTCCCTCTCTGTGGAGTTACAACAAGCTCTTTTCTCATTAGAGGAGCTAATACCACTTCCCAAACTCAATTTTCCCATATGTTGGCCAAGAGCACTACTCTTGCAGGAGGAATGCATTCATGTGACTCAGAGCATCCTTCAGTTGTTCCTACTACTTCCATCAGATAGCCTGAGCTGTGCTGTGACTCAGTGTTAATTTTTGACTGCTGGAGTGAATTTCAGGTGCCTCATTTCCATGCAGCCATAGGGTTAAACCGCAGGCAGGTGGTACCTTGGAAGTGTAAGGACATCTGCCCCTATTTCCTCAAACAGCCCAGAGCTACAAATGTGTGTGTCCCTTATGTTCCAGCATGTATCTTTTGGGTTTCAGCATGCTTCTGTACAGCCAGTTCCCCTTTAGTCAAGATTTAGATTTGGGGTAATGGAGAGAAAAAGTGGGAAGGAAAGGAGGGAATAAAGGTATTGCTGGACACAGACATGAGCTACAAATCAGTTTGTATGTCTTTCTAATGTGTTGCTAATTGCTTCTAACTCTGAGATGGCCTTGGTTCAATTCTGTAAAATGTTGGTTCCAGGCTTTTTTTAATTTTTAGAAGTTCACAATTGGAAAATCAATTTAAAAATAATACTGTTAACTCATCAAGTTGGGAATAAATTTGTTTTTACGTGAAAAATTGTAAAATTAGGAATACAATTTAGATGCCACAAGAAGACTCTACAAAAGGCATGAGAGCAATATTTCCCATAAGAATTTAAAAGGGCACGTTGCAGAAATATTAGTCTATTAGTTGCAACTGCCATAGATTTTTTTCTGGAGCAGAGGGGCAGGGCAGTGAATGAAACTGTATGTTACAATTTAATAGTAGGATCTCTCAGACTCTCATTGAATCTGGTTCTTAAGGAGCAGGTTTTGTTCAATAACCATGGCTGGTTGAAAAGATTCCATTTTGGTGCCAAAACAGAATCGCACACCTTCATTCCTCATTTTTCAAGTGATAATTTTCTACTCTGACATATTCACAGTAAATGTGAATCTGCAGCAGCATAAATCTGGGTGAAAGAGATGTGAATGACCTCTCTTACAGTGGTAAGTTCAAGTGCAGGTGGTTATGGCAGACCAGCTGATGTCACTGGGTGCCTTAAAGTGATTTGTATCAGTGCCAAAGGCTTAAGGGAAGGCAAGGCTATTCCTGATGACTGCAACAGCTCAGAGTGTACTGGACTCCAGGAATAGCAATTTAACAAGCTTTCTCAGACTGGAACAGCTTAATTTGCAAACTAAGAAAAAAAACTGGCCAAGGCAATATAATATTGTCAGTTGACAGCTTCTGCCATAACTGCTACCTCATCTCTCTGCTTATCTTCTCCAAACACAATCCACTGCCCTTACTTACACTGTGACATTCAGCTAAATTATTACTAAAAATTATTAATTCCTCTGTGATATTAATTAAGCAGTTAATAGTTTGTGCATCTATAAGGAAGTCACCTTCTTTGAATAAAGCAAATGCCTTACCGGACAATAGCTCTTTAGGTGCTGATTTAGGTATAATTTGAAGTTCTAGAAGAGGAGTGAAGACACCTTCAATGTTTCCAAACATCGAAGAAAGGCCCAAGCTGAACAACATGATGAAAAACAGGATGGCCCAGGCTTGGGAGCCTGGCATGAGGATGATAGCTTGAGTGAAAACGATGAAGGCCAAGCCAGTTCCTGAGACGCTCTGCAGCATTCACAAACAGGTAAAAATACACATTTACTATGTCATTTCTTGTGCATAAAGTAATTATAACACACTGCTGTCCTTTTCTGGAGTCGAGGTTGCTGGTCGCCCTGTGGCCTCTGTGGCAGCCAGCAGTTGAGAAAATGGGCAGTGGGGAGTTTAATTTTAAGTGTTCTAGGGATATGTGGATGATCATAGAGCAGAATTTTAGCCTGCACAGAGGGATGGGTTCAGAGTAAAGTAGACTGGAGAGTTGTAATTGTAATTGAAATTATTTTGCTAAAACCATCTTAAATGTGCTTTTAAAAAAATCTGTAGTTGCTTCTGGGAAAAAAAAAAGGTGTAAATAAGGATATGATTATCACTCTTAACACCAAGAGCATTCGTGAATCATTGGTCACAAAACCACCTATAGTGGCCAAGACAGAAAAGACTAATAAGGAAAAAGCCAATTTCAACCAAATTTCTTTTGATATAGTCTCCCAAGGACAAGGATATTCAAATCTAAGCATTGAAAAATGCTAACATTGCTATAACTTGGAAGTAAAATATTTCAAACTGTAAATCGGAAATGGATGCCCTCAGAAGAAGTGAGACAAAGGAAACTGACTTTTACCAGGGCTGGAATGTTGTCCTTGGACTTCTCCATCATGTGAGTAAAATAGCCTACTTTACCATTACTGTATGTTAGGTCTGTTGTGCATTAGCACACACTGACTGTGCCAGACAGGATCCTTGGAGCAAGTGGAATGAGGTAGGACAAGAAAACAGAAGAAACATCTGTGTTTAGTGGTAGGGGAAATGTTATAGGAAGGTTGGAAAATAAGGAGAGGCTCATGATGTACGTTGGTGGTGAACAGTGTACATTGTAGTGAATTTTTTGATACTTTCCTAAATACAGATTTAGAAAATTCCCATTCAGCGTCCTTTTTCCATAATCTTCCATCTAGATGTGTTCCTCCATTATGCTTATTTCTGCAAACCAAACTAGGACTAGAATCTGGTGTCCATGGTAGACTTCTGGTGGGAGCACTCTGGAAGATCAGTTTTGTGGCAATAATGTGTAGTTTTGTTTGCTGTAACAGACAGCTATACATTCAGACTATCCTACAGCAGTATAGTTATTTCAAATGTGGAAAGATTGATTTGTTGCATGATTATGTGTAATTTATCATTGCAGGTAGAACAGAGTACATGTACTTATAAGAAAAAGGAGATACCAATCCTGCTACATAACTTTGTTTAAGGATTACCTGTTGTAAACAGTTATGGTACCTGATCAAGAAATTCTTGAAGATCGCAGCTTTTCAGTTTGAGTCCAGCAATTTTTTCGGGATATGATGAATTCAAAAAACTAATCCAGGATGTATAGTTCTGTCGCATGATGCTTTCTTCTGGAAGATCAAATTCATTGATGATATTGATAATGTTCCTGCCAGAGAAACCAACATATTTAAACTTTAGTTTAAAAGTTTGCAGATGATGTGGCTGGAAGTGCTATGCTGTGTATTCAGATGCTACTCCAAAGCTGTGTTTACTTTCTGTGCTGCTATTTACAATATAAAGGAAAATATTAATTGACAGTTTATATATAAAATAGTAGAAAATACTTAGACTATTTAATGTTGTCTCAGACAGAAACTCTGAGTATTTTATGCAGATTCAGTCTCTAAAAGATTTTTGTCAGGTCTCCAGACCATTTCTATTACTTGTGTTTAATAAGTTAGTGAAATAAATTTCTAGTGAAATAGAAAAAGGAGGGGATTTTTACTACTTCTAATGCTATCCTGAGAGTAAAGTGTAAACCTTGATGCGCCACTTGAAATGGGTTGTTCTGCAATTTTTCTTTATTCTTACAAATTATCATCCTTGACTCAATCCCACAGTACTTTATATTTTACATTAAACTTCTCCATACAGATGCTCTTCATTTGTAATGAAAATAAATTCTCTAAATACAAGTCTTTCAAATAACACATTATCACATTATCTATTTAGGCACTGAAACCACAGTATAAACTTTGGGAACACAGCTTTCTCACCTGTCCAAGCAGTCCCAGTAGGCTGTGGTTGCTTTAAACCCCAAAACAGAAAAGACTGGGATGGAAGCATAGAGGGATGTCATGCTGTTCACAATTGCTACTGTCACAGCATCCTTTTCACAGTCATTTCTAGAGACAGCATTCAAACAAATGAAGTGATTAAAAAGGCAGGTTTTCTTATCTGTAGTGCAGTTATTTGTGCAAACATTTTTTTAAAATTTCTTCTCTCCCTCCCTCCCCTTCCCCCTTCTGTTAGAAAATCTAGTGGGCCTTTTAGAAAAAGACAGATATTTTTCTAAAGATCCTTTAGAAAAATTAATAAAAACATTTTGAAAATTTAAAGAAATTGCACAAAATGCAGCAATAATTCAGCCAGATAATAAACGTTGTGGTTCTACTCACTTTGTTGGATTGTAGCTTGCAAATGCAATAAGCCCTCCAAAAGCCAAAGACAGAGAGAAGAAAATCTGTGTAGCTGCATCAAGCCATACACGGGGATTTTTCAAAGTGTTCAGCTGAATTAATTGGAATAAATATAAGTATTAGGCTTAAATTAAAATTTATTTTTCTCTTGCAGTTCTCATAGCTCACCTGTTCTTTCAGTTCCAGAATTTTGAGCTGTGTTGCCATCTATGAATACTATGAAATTGGGAATAGGTACTAAACAGGTCAGTAAAACAGGTGTTTCCAAGAGTATCATGGAGGCTATTTAAATGTGTGCAAGAATTATAGAATCTTTTTTATTGTACACTTTGTCTCTCTGATGATAATGTGATTCTAAGTGATAGATGCTAGGAACACAATAGGGAAAATACATTTTTCCTCAATTGCTTTCTTTTTTTTTAATTCACATACTTAACCTGCAGTTAAAGAATATTGTCTTCCTAAAACTCTATAAACAAATACTAAACCTTCACTTTTTTAGATGGGAAGTGATTCCGTAGGTGTCCAAATTTGCCTAAAAAATAATTTCATAGCAGTGACTAAAAGCACAAGCAGGCAAGAAGAGAACAGTTATTAAGAGCAGCATCTGCTATTCAAAGTGCTGTGAAAACAGCAATAAAGATAGAAGGTGAGCATAAGTAATACAAGAAAAAAGGAGAAGCTGACAGTGAAATTTGTATTTTGTTGTAAGAGCAGTATGATACAGGAATGTAAATTAAAAAGCAATGATTGGTGGATTACAGAGAACATTAGGCAGTTTTAAATAGCTCCACTTAGGAGTCTTGATGTTGAAATCTATATAAAAGAAAGAGATAGAACATGAGTAACGCACAAAATGTAAGTGTGATCAATGAATATTACTTTCCTGCAGAAACTACAAAGTGGCGTGTTATACCCTACCATGTGAATTGCTGTCTGATCCATTATCAAGGAGGAGGAGTAGAAGAATGTTCTGCTGAGAATGTTTTAAAAGCCAGATAGTTCCAAAGTAATGCTGAGGCTGTAAACTATTTCACTTTGTTTTGCAACAGTCTGAGTTAAATCTGCATCCCAGTCATGCAGACAACTTGTATGTTCTGTATCTGTGTGGCTGTGCTTGTGATCCAAGCCCATGACTGGGAACATAGGTAGGAATGAGAGGTAAGTATGCTGCCAAAATACCCTTCATAGCATTTTGGGTTTCTCTGAAGCTGGCCTGAGCTTGAAGAGCAAGAACAATGGGTCCACCTCGGTGTGCATGGATCCAGGCGATGCCATTACTGCAGGTGCTCTCTCCACAGGGAGCCCAGTGCTTTGACCACAGCAGAACTGTGTCACCTCTTGTACAGCACAACGCAGCCGGCAGATTCATGGAACCATTGCTGACTGAAATCCTTCAGCAAAGGCAAACCCTTCTAGAGGTTTATTTTGAAAGATCATAGTCAAGCCCTCAAAGGCCAGAGTGCTCACTGGCAGGTGCTGTTACAGTGCAGAAACTTGGCACTCACGTGGCTCTGTGGCCTTTGATTAAGCGCTGCCAAGTCAGTTGATGCTGACAGATGCGACTCCTAAAAGTCTGGCTGTCTCACTGGGAACTTCGGCAAATGAGCCTGGAGATAGTTTAGACTGGTACGAGGTGCAGTGCATTTATTG
Organism: Calcarius lapponicus; assembly: GCA_039654755.1. Lineage (NCBI taxonomy): Eukaryota > Metazoa > Chordata > Aves > Passeriformes > Fringillidae > Calcarius > Calcarius lapponicus. The sequence continues at coordinate 91,880,913 of CM077464.1, read as the reverse complement.
ACTCCAAAAGATACTAATCAACCCCCAAACTTGAAAAGATAACAGCCATGGGAATGTCATTATCTGGTCTTCAGCAAATTGTTGAAAGTGTTATTTTATATTTATATGGCATACAGGTTTTATAAGCATATGTTCAGAAGAAAAAAATGTGCTGATGCCAGACACATGTGGATGAAGATGTACAATCAGTGTTAATGAGTTGTCCCCTGTTCATTCCCTGTAAGGAGGAAAGGAAATGCAATTGCTCTCTCAAGAGTGGTAGCATATTTGGATTCTTGAATATATGAAGCACAGACAGAAACAGAATTGAAAATTACAAAATTACTGGGGTCCCTGTAATGTGTAATTTTGCTGTAAAAACAGCTAATGCTTTTGTGAATAGAGGATTTGCGGACCTGTGCTGTTTGTTTGTTGTTGGGTGGGGTGTTTTTTTGTTTGGTTGGTTTTTGTTTGTTTGGGTTTTTTGTTTGTTTATTTTGTTAAATACTGCTGAGTTCTGGACACAGGCAACAGTTGCCCAACCAAGTTCTTGGAATTGTTCATTGCAGAGAACCTCCAAATATTTACAATCTCTGAAGTTCTTTCAAATGTGAAAGAGACTGGAAAAGGAGATTTCCTTTGTATTTCCTTCTTTTGTATTCCTTAGGTGACAGAGGTGTCCCCTGAAGCTGAACCATGCAGACTGTTGCTGATGCATGATGGAATCTTGTTGCTTTGTTTCTGCTGTCTCTGGTTATTTATTTTGCAAAAACCTTTCCAAAAGTCTGTTTCAGCTTCTGTGTGGCTTCATCATTGTACAACTTCTGCTTTTCCCTCAGGTGGATACTTCAGGATACTTTTTTGTTTTCTTGGCATCTTCATTTTCCAAGTAACCAAGAATTTTGAGAAGGTGAGTGAATCATCCGACTTCTCTATGTCTGAAAGTCAATGAGAAGAAGTATTCATTATTTATTCGGAAATTTAAGGTGGAAAGTGTGTCAGGTGACAAAAGCTGATTATGTTTTTTTGCATGAAAATAAAAACACAGCCTTGAATAATTAAAATCCATATGCATGCTTTTATCATTTGTGTTACTTATTAACAAGAGCTAAAATACAAACTTGGAAAGTGAATAAACTTTAAAAAAATGTGGTTTAGAAAACCAAGTAAATTCACTTAGGTGGCCATAATGTTGAAACTGGGTAAGATGGGACTTTTTGTGCTAGGTGTTACTTTCACAGACTTTCACAAACAAAAATGAGTTGTCACAGTTATGAGATAATGGATGTAGCAGCTGTTACAGAGAAACTACAATTTCTGGTGCACTGCAGAGTTGGGAAGAAGTTGGAAAATATTGCTTCCAATCAGGGAAGAATGTCAAGAAGGTTGATTTTATGTATTTTAAAAGCAAGATGAAACAGACAGTAGGTGATTTATTTCTTTATTTTGCTAAAACTTTTTCTGCAAAAAGACAGGAAAAGAAGAAGAAAACAGCACAAATTTGAGAAATATGCTTTACAGTTTTGTAAACTGATGGGGTCTGGGTGGGCCAAGTAAATCTCTGCCTAACAGCCCTCCTGTACAAGTCACTTTGGGACATCCCCTGTGGAGAAGTGTAAAAGAGAAACCAGTGTTTGCTTACGGAGGGGTAGGAATAGCCTAACAGCAAAGGCAGTACTGGTACTGCAGTTGTGGAGTAAGAGGACAAAGAGAGAAGGGCAGTGTTGAAGCTGTGTGCTTACTGTGCTTTTGAAGTCCTTGAAGTGCCACAACCCTGTGTAGCAATTGGTGGCTTAGTTTAACAAAGCCATCCGTCTTAGACTAACTTTCTGTGCAATGGCAACACCAATAGCAGGTATCACTTACCAGGCTGTTACATCAGCTTTTCCACATTTGTAGGTAAGAGCATCACTAAAACCATCTTCAGATGACTTTTCAAGGATGTCCCCAGGATCTACTTCCTCAAACCAGGTAACCAGCTGCAGGCTCTCTGCTGGTGGATTTTCATTCTGACTTCTGTTGCCAGTGTACAAATCCATCCGGCTCTTTTATGATGATCTGCTCCTCCTCAGTGCTGCAATACCTCCAGGCTTTGTGAGTACACACAAATCTAGTTTCCTGCATTCAGTTCAGGACCATTGCAAACTAAATTCCAAAAATGCCTGAGCTCTTCCAGAGAAGCCTGACAGCCTAGCTGAGACCAACTGATGACAGGCTGAGGCGTGTTTTGTTTGTGTTGTCAAAGCTGCTTTCTTCCCTAAGACATTGCACCAACCTCTTGTAGTCCTGTCTGGCCCTTCAAAAATGTAAGTGAAATATCCTGATCTTCTGTAAAAACCAAGCTTGTCCTTGAGCTCTGGCAGCATTTAGATGGGTGTCTGTGCCATTGGGCTTGTAGAAGGAGGGATAAAACAGTCGCGTCTGAGCTTTCCCTTGCTCTTGTTCCTTTCCAGCCTGGCATGTAAAGTATCTCTGAGCTTCTTGGCTTATGTTTTCTTTAATATCTGTGTTCTTGTTGTAGGAAAGGAAAGGAAAAATCCAGTGCTCCTGTGTTTGAAGCACTGCTGTGGCTGTGGAGGCAGTGGATGCTCAAGAATGTGTCAGTGAGTGCTGCTTTTCCTCCTCTACACCCACCACTTCATGGAGCTTTTTAGCCATGAAGGCAGAGTTGTGAGGAGCCTCTAGTGGATTGCAACCACTTAATGGGACAGTTTGACATTTGGGAATGCTGCCAAGGACAGTGTAGGAAAGGTGCTTCTGAAATGGCCAGCATGTGGAGGGATCTGGAACTCCTGTCCATATGAGAAGTTAAGAAAAATGGGAGAGGGGCTGTTCTCCAGCAGTTCTGTCTTTTAGGAAGAGATATGGGGGAGGGGAGAAATACTATGAAGAAACAGGGGCAGGGGAAAATTACTTTGAACCTTAAAAAAAATCACTTTACAGTGTAAATCCTCAGTTTAAAAGATTAAAGCTGTGTAAATTCTGTAGCAGTGGCAGGGAAACCTCATCTTTCTCATGTACTTGTGAAGTACGTCAGTTTCACTTACACATTAAAGACTGAGGCACCCATAACATGCTTAAACTTAATTTTCCAGTATTTTCTTACAGGCTTACTACTGAACTGTTAACTTCTTTGCTGCTTATTTTCTTGTGAAAATATATTAAAATAATTAAGCACTTCATCTCAGAAAAAGAGCTTAGCTGAGCTCTTGGATAGACATATAAACCAGGAGTTGTTGGCAAATGGTATGAGATCTGAGGAGGAGTAAAAGGAAAATTAATACTTACATTAGGGGTGAAGAGGTAAATCAGACCTTCAGTGGCTCCTGGTAGAGTGAGTCCTTGAATAAGGAATATAGTCAGGACCAGATATGGAAATATTGCTGTGACATAAATTGCCTAAAGTAAGGAGGTTGGAATACAGAGAGTTACTTTCAGTAAGTTCAACCAATCCTATTTAAATTATTGCAACATACAATAATAATAATATTAGATCAGACAGATAAATATTGCCATCTTTCAAATAAACAGGGTGTACTTTTGCAGAATATATTTGTAACAAAATGGCTCTTAAAACTGTGAGGGAAGGCTGGTAGGGCAGAAGTGTTTGCAGTGGAAAAGGAGAGAAGCATCATTTTAAGCCACTTGTACTCTGTTCTCAATTTGTTGGACAGGGAGCATATTGAATGGTGCCCGTGTGGTAAATGGGGTAAATGGCGTTTTCCTTGTGGTAAAAACTCAGTGTCTGGAGGGCAAGATTTCAAACTGCAGGATAATCACTTCTCTACCCTTTCCATACCTTCCCTGTGGTTTCAATTCCTCGGATGGTGCAGAGATAGACAATTGCCCAGCAAGCTGCTAAGCACAAAATGAGCCACCACTGGAACGTGCCACTCTCAGCAATATCAGGTGTTATGTTCAAAGTTTTCCTGTACCAGAAATAATTTACTGCAGTGCTTTGATAACATTCTTCATTAAACCCTGGGGAAAAAAAAAAAAAAAAAAGTGGCAAGTGTTAGAATAAATTGTGGGCTGCAAAATCTAATACAGAGATGGACTTTCTGCACTCTCTGTAATGTGCAGCAAGACAAACTCTCACAGCAGGCTGACTATGAGACTTATGTGAGACCTTCACCAGAACATCATCAGCGTTTTACACAGGGGATAACTTCCTGATAAGAAGCAGTGTTATACTCAGTGCAAGGTAAAATCTAAACTATTTGTAATGAAAACAATGAAATTTTTTAGCTGTATAGCTACAAACTGGTGAAGCCATAACAAACTTCAGGCATGTGGGAATACATCCAAGTCCAGGCTCCCCTGGCTATGTCATGGCCCTGTGGTGGGGAAAGACCCAGGCCTCTTTGGTTTGAGATTCCAGGACTTCTGTGAACAGGAACTTCAGGCATCTGCATGCAGGGAAGTGGACATTCCCAGACAGGGGGGAATGCCTAAGAAAAGAGAACAGGGAGTGTATACACCACAACCTGGGATGTCCATTTATCTTCCTACTCTAGAACAGTCCTAAGGCTTCCAAAAGAAAGTTTAATTCCACTATGTTTTGTCTTTTTTCTCAGCCTTTTACTCAGGTGGTATTTCTTGCTGTGCCCTGGAACTTTTTCTCTCTCCTGCTCTGAGAAAAAAAGGAAGCTGAAAAATAGTTTTAAAAACCAGAGAGCATTCTTCCTTGTCCTGCTTGTGTACACTGTCTCTCTTTAGTCTTAGTAAAGGTTTTGTAATGGATAACAGAACTTGCTCTTTATTTTGTTTCCCATTTTAAAGTCAAGCAAAAGGACTCACGGACTTTCTGGCTATTTTTGTTCCTGTGAGGATGATGAGTTTGAGTAAGCCAGCAGGACTCTTGTACCTTTTTAACAGGAAATCAAACCGGGACTTTTTCACAATTCAGGGCAAAATAAAGTGTGGTTTCTTGATTAGCCCAGAGTCTGATGTTTTGCTAGCAGTGCTCATGGAGGTGTACTTACCTGTTCTGTTTTCATTTAGAGGACAAACACTCCAAGGAAGAGGTTCTTGGAAGGAATTTATGAAATACCACATCACCCAAGTTAAAACAGTGTTGTAGTATAAGCTCACCAGAACCGACACCATCCATGAACCAACTCCTACAGAAAGCACAAAATTTCACTTCAGAAAAGTTTTGGAAAAAGTTATCAGTCACTCACTGCACTACCTGTTAGAAGCTCTCATTTCCTAGTTTTTCAAGATTTTCTTCTCCATCCCCCTGATCTCATCCTGAGATTTTCCAATGAAAGATGGGTATTTGTGTTCTCAGTAGGCAAACACTGGCGCACAAACCCCCAGATCACCAGCCCTGCTCCAGGAATGCTGAGAGTCTCTACTTACATAGAAGGTTGGCGTTGAAATCTTTGCAATTGTTTTCTGCAATACTGGACAACTGTAATTGCAGAGAGCAAAAGAGACCAAAGTTCTGTAGTGTGCTGTAGCTGCATGAGGCCACTCTTGTCCCCTCATGCACAGGTGCCCTAAATTGGGCACTGATTTACTCCTGTGATGAGGAGGGAAGAATATCAACACCACAGTTTCTGCTTGCTTGCATTTTTGCAAGGGAGTATGAACATGCCTGGTTGTAGGAGATGGGTTTAGCTGGAAGCACCACCTATAGCTTGGTATTTCTTTCTTGTTGCCCTCCGGGCCTTAGATGACTCCTCTTACCCTCCCTTTCTCCTCCCACACAGACCCAAGACCCACAGGCAGGGCCATCAGTGCCAAGCCCATTTCAGGCACCTGCTTAAAGCAGGTCATGATCCAGCAGAGCTGGCTGAAGCATGCAGGAGTTTCCCCTTGCCCTGCAGGCACAAGGGTGTTATCTCAAATACCCAGGAGAGTCAATGCCTTAACCTCTTCCTGGTGGCTATTCTGGATCACTTTTTGCAGCCCAACAATGGTGAACCAGGTGTGTTTTTTCAAAATAAATAAGTAGAAAAGAGCTGACAGTAGAGGACTGCACATCAGTCTGATGCACTGTGCCATGTGGATTGTCCCTCATGCCCAGCTGTGTTGATAAAGTCCTTTCAGTAACCCCAACCTCTTGTGGAGGGAAGCCTTCCCATGTGCTTTGGACTCATTAGGAGGTACCAGGATCCTTGGTTTCCTGTCTTTCTGTCCTTCCTCAAGTCTGCTATTCATGGACAGAGAAGTCTGGGTCCTGGAGGGGCTGTGAAGGAGGAGCAAGAAACACTGTGGGCAGGGAGCTCTTGTTGAGCACCAGGGTATGGTTGGTATGTGTTGAGGAGCAGAGCCCATATTCATCATGCTCCCCACAGCAAAGGTTATTAGGTTTGCATTTGAGGCTCTTCAAATGATCCTAAAATGTGCCCGCAGTAATGCCTGGTGAGAGCAATACACAATTTCAGAATCACAGAATGGTTTGGGTTGGAAGGGTCATTAAAGATCATTTAGTGACGCTCCCCTGCCATGGATGGGGACATTTCAACTAGACCAGGTTGCTCAGAACCCCATCCAACATGGCCTTGAATGTTTCTAGGGAAACCATCCCTAAATATTTCACCCATCTCATTACAAAATATTCCTTTTTAATCCTAACACTCATTTCTTTTTATATCCTAAAACACATCAGGCACAGGTCTGTAGGAAGTGACTGCTGGGTGGGAGCTGTCTGCAGTTCCTTGAGCTGGGGCTGAAGGGACGTACCAACGCCTCCAAGGTAAGGAGAGATGGTGTTCCAGGCTCCAATGCTGCCTTTCCTCAGGCACTGCCCTAGGGCCAGCTCGAGGTGTAGCAGTGGGATTCCTTCAAAGAGAAGAGCGATGAAGTATGGTATCAGGAAAGCCCCTGAAAAGACATTTAAGTGTGATTAAGCCACATGAGTTTCTGCATCTCGCTGAAATTACTGGTTTATAATTAATCTGCTTTATGAGCCCAACAAAGTCCTTGTAGGATGTGTTGAGAGAGGGATCATTGCTAGGGACACCTACAAGTAACATCTGTTGCTGGTAATTTTGGTAGTGAAGATGGAGGAGGAGGGATTGAGATGCTTAGTGCTGCAGGACACTCCCCTCAGGCATTGCTGCAGCCCATTATAGGCAACCTCACTGTTTCATCCATTTCCCTTTCTTTTAAGCATCTTCTTTTGTCCTCCTTCTCATAAAGCACAAGGGTTTGCCTGTCCCCTGTTCCATCTGTTTTCCCTTCAGTGCATTGCCTCATTTCATTTCTTAAGGCTCTCAGGCCTGTGCTCCTCCGTCCTGCTCTGGAAAAGCAGGATTATGTGCTGTACACCTCCAAGAGACCAGGTTATTTTATTGCATGAAGCTCTGCTCAGACCACAGAGCCTCTAGATAATGAAAAACTGAAAGCAAGGCTGAAGTTGTTCTCTGGGACGTGTGAGCCATGAAACTTCATTTCTTCCCAGTTTGTGTCCTTTACATTTTTCTGTTTTCCTCGAACATCTCCCTTGGGCCAGAAGCAGCATGTCCCGTTGGTTGCCTGTGGGCAGGGACCAATCCTACCAACAGCCTGGCTGGTTCCTGCTAAATTTTGTGCCGTGCCTCTCTTCCCCCACCTTACCCCAGAAGGGACAAACATTAGGGTCTCCCTTCTTTTGCACAGATGCTGATTTTCATGAGACCAGAAGTTTCACCAGTATGTTTGCACCAGCTGCCCAAATGTCCAGTTAAATTGAAATGGTGGAATAGATTGAAGTTTATTGCCATGACCAACAGCCGCTGTAACCACAAAGTCTCTTCTCTCCAGGGAGACAAAGACAGAAATCCTGCCTCAGCCACCTCCCCATCCTCCTACAAATGTGAACAGATTCTCTGTTCCTCATAGTTTTGTCAATAGACTTGTGCCTTGTTCTGTAATTTCTGATTTGCCTCCAGACCTCATATCTGGGTCTGCTCAGCTCTGCTCTTCCAGCTCAGGAAACTTTTTTTATGCTCTGTCTTCAGCCCTGAGTGAGAGGTGGGGGAATGCACAAGGATTTCTGGTCTCCACCTGGAATGGCGCCTGAGTTCTGCAATCACTGGCTATTTAGAAAGGCTGGGCAGATAAAATCTAATCTCTTGAGCTAGTGTTGTATTGCAATAACTTTGCTACCTCTTGTTACATGCTGCAATAAATCCATACAACACCCAGAGAAGGTGTGTTGGATGGTTTAGCCTTTTATCAAGTTATGCATAGAAACAAAAATCACAAAGCTCTTCTCAGCCAAGAACTGTTCATAAACTGCCAGACTTGGAAATAAATGTCTCACCTTAAGATCTCTATTCTTGAAATGCTTTTAACTGGGAAGATGATTTGAAAAACAAATCTCACAGTTAATTCCCAGTACATTAAATCCTCAGTTTGAGGTCCCTTCAAGAAGAACCCAGTAATCTCTTGCCATGCTCAGTCCTGTGGTCTGTTTCAAACTTGCTGCAGTATTCCTCTCCACAGCACATCTGAAGGTGCCAGCCCAGCCCTTCTGGCAGTCTGATGCCTTGGACTGTCTCCTGAGAAGAGCAAACTATTGAGGCAAGTGACCAGAGCACTGCAGTATGGACTGCTCTACTTCTTCATCCATCTGCCTGGTTCTCCACCAGCTCTGGGCAGCAGCTGCATTCCATGCTGCAATCCCTGCTGAGCCCTCGCTAGCAGAGCACTCCATAAGAGACCAGCCTATCTCCCATATCATATCTCCTGGGAAATAACTGGGTAATAATTAGTGCAAACTGTTATCTCTCTCCCCTTTTCTGTTTGCTAGTTGAGCCACTGGGAGCAGAGCATGTTTAGACATTCTGCTGATAAAAGCATGTTTACTTTGTGCTGGCTTGTGTGTATCTTCAGGCATATTCACAGCATGGCAAAACATAATGTCACACTTGGAAAAAAAAATACTGGTTTTCCATGAGAATTATATAAAATAATCTGCTATCTGCAAATATGAAAATATGGCAAAGGAATGGGTTAAAAAGAAATAGTTTATGAATCTAATCTTTCTCAAACCTAATTCAAGTAAATGGCTTGTAGTGTAAAGTAAGTTTTTAGTTATTCATTCCTTTGCATGATGACATTTTTAGTCAAAAAGAAAAGAGAAAAGTAACAGACAGTCTGCTGAAGCACTTGAAGCTTACTCTTTTCCACAATAAAATCCCTCACCTATAGAAAAACATGGAGAAATATTAACAGTAAGCTATCAGATACAGAATAGTGAGTAAGAACTCTCTAGCACTGTATAGTTGAGGGCTCTGATTAATAGACAGAGGAGGATGTGCCAGGAGGCAAAAAATAAGTACCTATTTTAAAAAATGCCATGAGAAATCTAACCATGGAGAAAGCAAGCAGAAAATCCAAGAAGCAGAGAACCTAAGACACAGCAGGTACCACAAACCAGAGCATTCAAGCATAAGCACAGCAAAAGCTCAGCAGAACCCATGTGATGTTAAGCCCAGGCACAGCAAAACTCTGTAGGTTTGGCTTCCATGGGGCATGGGAAAAGGAAACTATAGCAGAAAAAATCATAAAGCACAAGCAAGAAATGATCTTGTATCTATGCATTCTACATAAAAAAAAAAAAAAACAAGTTTAGGGTTTTTTTTTCTCTTGAAAAGTGAAAAAGGAAAATTATAGTGGTGAAAGATTTGAAGCATTTTTAAATACTTTAAAAGCCTGGAGAAATGCCCATAAAAATAAAAAGTATTGCCAAAGTATGATTTAGTTGCATCCCTGGGGTGTGACTTAGGAAAATTTTAGTCTACAACATTCCTTCTGTCAGAAAGACACTGAAGATTCATAAAGCATCGATCCTGCAAGTAGAAACACATGGTACTAAAAGAAGGTTGACGGAGGGGAAAAAAAAACCCCAAACTCTTCAAAACTTGCAAGAGTCAAAAGTTATTTTGGAAGGAATCCCGCACAAGGATATCACAAAGCCATGGAACAATCCCTGTGCACATGAGAAGGCACAGAAGGCTACAAAAGCTTTTTCAAATCAGTCTATCAAAAACTGCAACTACTGCGCTACTGGTAAGCTGGGATCATTTACAAGAGAGTCCCAGGTGTGGAGATGTACCAGTGTGTAACAAGATTGCTGAAGGACCACTGGAGTGGAGACAGCTCCACAGCAGTAAGAAAGGAAGGAGCAGGTGCACTCAGATACACAGAGGGCTTTTAAAACCTGACCCCTAGATTGCAGTGCACGGGCAAGTCAGGTCAGGACAGCAGCTGCCCGACCATATCCAGAAGAATGACACTTGAAGGGCACAACCTTTGTTGTATCATGTGCCTGTGACAATCTGGGGAAGAAGTACATGAACCTCTAGGCAGCCTGGGGAGAGCTGCCAGTGCTCCACGGGACAGAGAGACAGGAGGCTCCAGAGCAGTGCAGTCTAAAGGGACGGAGAGACCAGGACGCTCTGGAAGGAGTGTCGTTTAAAGTTGGCTCTCAGTGGCCAGCAAAGCAGAGTGAAACAACCAAATTGAGTTTGTCTTTTGGAAAGAGAGACCAGCAGACTGGGCTAGTGGAAATGTGAAGCAGTTTGAAGTATCAGCTGGGCAACTTCCTAATCCATGTGTACTAATGTCACAGACACATTTTATGAAAAATCCTTTCCTTAGGATTTTTTCTCGTGAGAAGCTGAGAGGACTCAGGAACAAAGTGTAAACAATGATTATCTGCTGCTGTGGAATGCAACAGGTGGATCTGTGATTGGTCTCATGTGGTTGTTTCTAATTAATGGCCAATCACAGTCAGCTGTCTCAGACTCTCTGTTCGAGCCACAAGCCTTTGTTATCATTTTCCTTCCTTTTCTATTCTTAGCTAACCTTCTGATGAAATCCTTTCTTCTATTCTTTTAGTATAATTCTTCTATTCTTTTAATATAATATATATCATAAAATAATAAATCAAACCTTCTGAAACATGGAGTCAGATCCTTATCTCTTCCCTCATCCTAAGACCCCTGTGAATACTGTCACATACTAAGACCTGCAGAAATCGATGTGCCTCAGTGAGAAGCAGAGAAAAAGACCCAGTAGGTTTACTTGATATTGGGATACCAAGACTTCCTAAATGGTGGAGAAAAACTGATCAAAAATCAGGAAGGACTGATCCATGATTCAGTCTTGCATCTTACCAGTGCCTGTGAATCAGCTAGCAGAAGAAAAGCAAGTGTCTTGAAATGATGATTCAAAGACACAAGAGCATTTGAAGGACCAGAACATGAATAATACTTTTCCTTCAGATAGAGATTTGGGAGTAGAAAAAAGATTTATAATAAAGACTGAAATGACCTGGAAAGTGGCAAAATAGTAGTTTTGAAGGAAATGCATCTGTAGAATCTGAAAAATTCAGAAAGCACATCTCAATGTGAAAAAATGCAGCAAGCATTCAGAGATCCACTTCATTCTGGTGGTACATAGGAAGGATGGGGATGGGTGCACTTTTCCAAAAGACTAAGAACTCAATGGCAAGATAGCTGAGATAATTTATGCAATAGGTGGGAGCTACTTGTTCAGATACAAAGATACTAGCTATCCAAAGGGGATTTTCATGCCTGTGCCATTCTCTCCATGGCAGTTCAGTGGCTAAGCAGTGTGGTGTAGTCAACACAGCAAGGAATTACATCAAGACATCAGATAGGAAAAAAAGCAGCTTAATCACACTCAACCCTCCCTCTAGAAAATAGCACTTCATAACCTCGTTTATGTCTTCTGCACATGCCTCAATCCAAATGCAAAGTATGAGCTACTCTAAGCATTGTATTTGTGCAGCACACGTACGATGGCACTGATACTGCCTTGCAGGCCACATTACACACTTTACTGACTGAAACTTGGTAGGGTAGAATTTCCCACATGAATAACTATATCTCCTTGAGAGACAGTGAGAGAGCCAAGGCCATGTCCAGAAAACCAAAGGGGCAATCAATGGCCATTTCAAATGAAGATGGGTAGCACCCACAGATAACTCATAAAATAAGCTTGGCGAACTCCCCTGTGAAATGTGAAGGATGCAAGCAGGCAGCTTTCAAATACAAACATGCACCAACCTGAGATATAAAGGGCAATCAAATATAATAAATTATTATATGACTGACTCCACATGTCACAGCTTTTCACCAAGGGTTTAGGCAGGATATGGCAATAAACCAGAAAATGAAGTTTGTTACTAGCTGTAATCCAATTTTTCTGTCAGACAGCGAATAGTTCTGCTCTTCCTAACATACTGTGTTTGTTTGGGCTGGTTTTGGGATTTGCTTTTTTTTTTCTTTTTTTCTCCCCAGTATTTTTCAGTTATACAATTTGTTCCTCTTAGGTTTTGTTTTCCTTTTGAGGACACCGTGAACCAGGCATTTCACAGCATGTTGTAGTTCAAATTTGAGCAAAAGGTCAAGTAGGCTATGGGTTAAGAAAGTCTGTAAATGGTTGTCCCAGAAGTAAACAGTTCTCCCTTTGTAGCATGACTGTAGTGTGTAGCAGTGTGGGGTGTAGATGGTGGTTGCTGCTACCTATAGTAGTGTTTATGTGTATTTATTTTCCTAGGAAATAAATTTTAATTTGTATTTTATATTACAGATATTTTTCAGTAATTTTATAGGCTCAGGCACTATACAAATTTTTAATACCCATGGGTCAAGCAAGCATGTATATATATGACATATATATATATATATATTTATATATACACACTAGCTATAATCCAAAGTAAACCACTGCAGTCAATTCTAGTAAGAACTGAGTTTATTTCTTTAAGTATACCCAGATGGCTCCCTGTGTAAGCATATAGCTGTATGACTTGTTAGTGTCTCAGTTTTAAGTGACAAACTCTGTACTGGGCTATTTAGAGAATTCTTTCCAATCCCAGTTGCCTGGGAACATTTGTGCTTGTCTCTACCAACTGTGGCAAACAACCTTCATACCCATTAGTCATGAAAAGTAAATAGCTAACTTAACTCAGGCAATAAACCCAAATAATCAGTAACGGCAGCAGGTGATAAATGTCAGCAGAACTGATATTATATTAGATCTGAGTTACTGAGTAACACTAATGTGCAATGAATCAGGGCCAGAGGTCTGATGGGAACAGCTGACACGAGACAAACGTACAAGCACTTGTTTTCATCTCTTGTTTTTGAAAAGGTGCAGAAACAATGATATCACCTGAACCAGCTGTAAAACTAACCCAGAAGCCATCCTGCCTTCAAGCCTGTCTATGCCATATCCATACCTGGTTTCTCCACGCTTGTGATTATGGCTGCATGCAGAAAGCCATGGCACCTCTCAGGGCTCCCAGTTAAACACAGAGCTGCTTTTGTCTCCCATGTGCACATCTTCACATGCACACATTCAGGATTTATGCTCCAGTACCCCTGAAAATCTGTTGGGCTTTTGCACCTGAGTTGTTTTTGTTTTTGAAAATGCAAACCCAAACCACGTCACTGCTTTAAATTAACAGAAGAAAAATGCAGCTACCTTACATACAGACGTAAATGTGAGAGCTCTGTCTTCTCAGTGATCTTCATAACTCACTCAAATTTTCCAGTGCCAGCTTTCTATGATAAATTATTCACAAACCTCACAGCATTCTGTTAGAGAGTCCATCCTGCTACTGAGCTCTTTGAGGTCTTTGTAGAAGGGGCCAATAATGACCAAACACTGGCTGCCCATCCATACATTGGCCTTTATTCACCACTGTCGTGTGCCGCTGTTGGTGGTGATACAAAGTGGCTGTTTGCCATTACTGAGTCTGGTGGCTATTTTAAGCTGGTTTCTCACTGGCAGCGTTGCTACTCTGGGAGCAAAGGAACAACTCAGCCCATGCCCCTTCAGCATTTCCCTGTTTTTACTCTCTTTAAACCTGCTGTACCCCCTGTCTTTTTTGTCTCTACAAGTTCCTGTGGGAAATGGTGGAGTTCTGGAGCTGGATGCACAAGCAAGCAGACTTTCTAAGCACTGCTAAGTCTGTAAGACACTGACCTCCTTGCAGTCAGACTCATGCTTCTCTTGGGGCAGTGAGGATAGAGATTCAGGGGACCTCAGAAGGGAGGATGGAGGGGAGAGATCAAACCTCAGGGGCAGATGAGCATTGCTATCTTGTGAAGTGTGGCTGGGATCTGAAACACCACTGGCCACAGCTGGCCATGGAGAAGCAACAATTGGTGCTTCATAGGAAAGTGTGAGAGCCTTTTTATGGCCAGTAGAACAATATTTCATCTTAATCCCGACTTTGCACAAGTTTTGTGCAGCCTCTTGCAGCTGGTGGCTCCATAAGCTGCTCCGTGCAATGAAATGTGTGGAGGAGCTGCATCTTGCTATCATCCTGCCTGGGATTTTCAAACTTTCCACTGAACACTTTGTGTTAATCATTCACTACATGATAAAAATTTCACATTATGTTTCCTTTATTATGTTGTTTGTTAATCCTGAATGCTTTTCCCCTTGCTTTCCAAGATAGAAAGATCACCTGAGATGCTGTAGAGGATTTGACCTACTGCTCCTGCTCCATAAGAATATTTTCCTTGTAGGTCTCATGCCATATCTGCTAGGGGATGTCTCTCTAAAGATGTTCATCTTGTCTCATAAATGCCAGTATAATTAACTGAATTGACAGTTTTTTCCCCAGTAATTTTCATGGACAAACACAGAGAAACAGAGTGTACTGGCTTTCTAACCACTCAGTGATGGTACTTTTCTGCAGGAGTTTCACTGGGTGTCACATTTTTAAAATAAATTATAGAAGCCATCTAGTGTCCTGGGAGGAATCTAACCTACTGCTTCTTGTCTTATCTCTATTTGTGTAACTCTTAGCTGTTGCATATTCAGCCTTAAAAAGCTCCTTGCAACCAAAATAATCTCCATTTTCTTGTTTATAGGCAATGATAAACATACTCTTTAATTTTCAACTTCATTACCTAAATAGATTAAATTCTTAAGTTTGTGTCACAGTTTTCTAACCCTTGAATAATTGCTGGGAGTTTTCTCTATTTTGTCTTTAAAAATTTTGTCTAATTTTTAAAGTCGACTTTAAAAAGTGGACTTTTAGAAAAAGTCAGAGACTCAGAAGGTGTCTTGCTATAGGCAGCAATATCTCTGCCTAATTCCTAGTGTTCTGCTTACATCTGCCAAGGTTCTTTCTCTTGATACAACCTGCTATAGCTCATTCATTGAGCTACTCACCACAGTCCCTATCTAAGTGGCTACTTCTCTCTGAAAGACCTTCCTTTAAAGGCTACATCCATTCTCAGCTCCTTGGTTGATTGAAATAGATGTATTTCATCAATACAGACACCTCAGTAAAACAAACTTGGATGTGATAAAATTTTCTGTTACTTGACATTTTCTCCAGGTGTGAATTTTCAGTTTCTCCAATTAATTGAAAGATAACAAATAATACTGGGCTGAAACAATTTGCTCACTCTTCTTTAGATAGCTTACTGTGGCAGATTTCAAAAGCTTCTGTGAACGATGAGTTACCAAGTACTCTTTTCAGATCCATTTATATTTACCAAATTGTCTGCTTCCAAAGCAATTCCTTGTGGAACTGGTGCCCAGGCACAGGCTTAGGCAGCTGTCCATAACACCTGGCAGGCTCCTGTTGCTGCTCCATCAGCTGAGCATTTTAAACAGCCCCAGTTTAGTTTTGTGCAGGGGCAATTCCAGAGGATGAGGTAGCTTCTAAGAGCATGGGTGGGGAATGGTTCCCTCACCATCCCAAAGGAAAGTTCAGTGGCCTTTTGTTGAGGGGCCAGTTCCCTCAGGCCTCCCCAGGGCTTCTTATTTCTCCTTTAAGGTGGCCAGCTGCAGGTTCAGTTTCCTGCTTCCATTGGGACCTCAGTAGCAGTATAAAAACTTCAACATAGATTTGTTCTATCATCAGTCAGGTCAGCATCAGTCTGGTCTTCCTAACCAAACATAATCATTTTATAATTAAATATATTTCTATGGAAAGAGCTAATTACCTGGTGCAAGACATTAATGACAATCAGTGTTTTTTTAAAAGGGTTATAAATTATGTAATTTCCATGCCCATCAGAGGTTAGTATAGCTGTATTAGCTGAGAATTGCAGTTCAGTATTTTGGCAAAGTCCCGTTCCAATCTTACCGCCTCCGTGTATCTGACACAAGTATGGAAAGCGCCACACGTTCCCCAGGCCAACGGCAAATCCGATACAGCTCAAAATGTACTGGAACTTATTGTCCCACTTGGGTCTGCCATCTTCTTTGGGGGTTTCAGGTGTTGCTGATAAATCTTGTGGCATTATAAGGAAATATCCGTGGCTTCTCAGCCCCTTTCCCTAAAAATGGGAAGATGCTTCAAAACCGGTCTCTCCTACAAGTTTTATGCAGAGTGACAGAAGGATCTTGGAAGAAAGGTGGAGCTTTCTTTTTTTCTGATGCAAAGGGCTGTGTCATTGCCAAGGATGCAGTTTAAAGACAAAACCAGGAATTATTATTATATAGAGAGTTGCCACTCTTGCCTTTTTTGCAGCTCCTCATATAGTTAGCTTGGGAATATGTTGTTAATAGGTAACTCAGGATGAAACAGGTTTTTATTTTATGTTCTCAGACTCTGTCAGAGAAGTGTGACACTGAATATAATTACAAAGAAACCTTTGCAGCGGACTAATTAAAATTGCAAATTACCTGTAAAAATCTGTGAATAAAACATTGGCATTTCCTTTCTTAGTTTATTAATAGAAGTAAATAAATGAAGGCATCTTTTCCAAATACAAAAAGTCAATTAGAAAAAAAAGCCAAGAAAAATTGGACCTTGTATGTTTAGACATTAGAATTTGGTCAATTTTCACAATAGTTGGTAGAAGTTAATCACTTCCCACCTGTCAATGAATCCCCAGTGACTATTTTTATTATTCATTAAATAGTTACTGATGAATGCAAGAGCCGAATGCTTTCCTTCAATTGAAAGTATGTGAGAATATTTTTCTGTTTTCTTTCAATCATACCAAGGTTTTGCTGGTGTGCATGCCAAATCAGTTCACTCCACACTAAACAGAGCAGCCAGTCAGCTTGCTTGCCTTAGTAAGTCAACAAACAGTTCATGCCTGGATTCCCCTCTCCAAATGGGAAGAGTTTCTAAGTGAAGGTGAATTGTTTTCCCCAAAATAAAAGCCCTGCTCTGCTGCTAAGCACACAAATGGGATCGGGTTGCAGATCATCCAACCAGAAGCCAGTCTGAGATCAAGGCTGCATGATTCTCCCTGGGCTGTCACAGCTCATCTGCTTACACCCCTGCAAATATCCAGACTCACAGATGGAGCAACTCAACTTCCCAGTATCTTGTCGGGGTTGTCTCAGAGGGCACACACGAGCTGCACACACAGGGTGGTTTGGCAGCCCTTGCACAATGTCAGTGCTCCCAGGGCACGCACCACCATCACTCCTTTTCCTGATGCTCTTCTGATCAGGAAATGCCTTGGGCTAGGCATGGGCCCTTCCAGCAACACCCCAAATTCCACACCTGGCACCACAGCCAGCCACTTCACATGTGGTATTACTCGTTCCTGGTGGCTGAGCTTTTTATCAGCAGAAAAATCTAACAAAAATGTTCTTCCTATTAAAGAGTAACATCTTCAAGTAGTTTAAATAGTTACTTATATTAATGTAATTTTAAAAAGTTGAAAATGGAATGTAAATTAATTTAATAATTCAGATTCTGTGGAATGGGTTGCCCAGAGAAGCTGTGGATGCCCCATCCCTGCATGTCTTCATGTCCAGGTTTGATGGGGCTTGGAGAAACCTGGCCAAGTGGAAGGCGTCCCTACCCCGGGCAGGGGGCTTGGAACTGGATAATCTTCAAGGACTTCTCCAACCCAAACCATTGATTCTATGATTCCATGAAGTACACATGCAATGTCTGGCACTTTACTCTCAATTTAGAGGAGCTGGACTACTCTAAAGATACATTCTGGAGTAAATCTACCCTAATTGTACCTATCCCTTTTAAGAGAGTACTTTGATTACAGCCAGTGTGAGGATCTAAACTGGATCCATTCTTGTTTCAAAAGGTGTGTATAGGAATTGCTGCAAGGTGATACAAGTGTACCACTGTCCATATACACAGACAGTTGGATGAAGAGGATCACCCATCCAGAGGGGACATGGACACTGCTCCAGGCACTCTGCCTGGGTGCTCTAACAGTGCCCCTTTCCCTCTCTGGTGGCCACATGAGGAATGGGACCCCTCACTGAGCTCCACTGGGTCACATGGAAGTTAAATAATTCAAGTAGTTGTCAGGTGTGTGTGTATACATGAACCAGAGCCACCTACCTTGATGGCAACAGAGAGAGCAAGATTTGCACCTTGGTGTGCCTTGGATCTCCCATCAGCATGGATTCCCCAGGCAAGTGGTGCACCCCTTGCTCATGGGTGCCACAGAAGGCAGATTTTGCTCTTTCCTGAGCTGCTGCTGCCCCTTTGCAAGATTACCTCTCCTGTCATCAGCAAGTGCAGCACTATCTGCTAGGAACTTGGAAGTTATAGGCAATTTATAAAATATATAGAATTCTAAATTAATCAAGTTGTCATTCTCTTACTTAGAAATGTTTTTATTAAATATTTAAACTTCTCTATGAGACAAATAATATTAGTGGCTTTGTGCAACACAGTGGCATGTAAAGTAAAAACAATTTAATGTGCAAGAGAGGACAACATTAAGTTACCCTTCATATTGGCCACCCAACCAGAATGATTACACATGGAAGAGTCACTTCATGCACAGTGCTTCCCCAAGCAGAGGCAATAGAAGCCAGTTTCAAAAAAGCTGTCTTCAGAACAAGAAAGAGGACAAATTATTTGGCCTGGTGCCCCAATCACTTGCAAATGTCACTTTTTTTTTGCTTCCAGAAGCCAGGCCATCAGCTCTTCACAGTGCATTGCATTGTTATGCAAATGTTTACCTGGAAGCAACACATGGTTACCCTTCAATGAAGATAAAATGAACGCCAGATTCTTAAAAGATATATTTTTTTTTTACTTTCCTCACTGACAGGGCATCCTTCCACATTTGAAAAAAAAAATGGTTTATGATGTATACTTTAAGTTTCCATTAATGGAAGTCTCAGATGTAGCGATAAGGCCAGCACGATCATTCTTTTTCTGACAGTGGTTCCTGATGGCTTTGTAGATGGCAAAGGTAGGGATGGTCAAACTGGGCACTCCAGCAAGGATTACAATGATAGCATACACCCAGGAGGGATATTCAACCTTCTCTGTTTTGGGGAACTCCTCCTGAAAGAGCAAACAACCAAGTTGTAGAAAGTCACGAGGGGCGAATAGCTGGGACCATGCACACATACAATAATTCAACAGATCAAAAATGTGATCAGGACATTGGCCAGCCATAATGGCACAACAGTTGGCCAATTCCACAGCAGCTTTCAGCTCAAGGGTTTCAAGCCTTAGCTGCTTTGGGCTTATTTTTGCTTTAAAATGATGTAAAGAAAATGGCATGAAAGCAGTAAGAGCCAGGAAGGGAGACTGGGGGACTGGAACTCTTCCTTGGCACAATGGAATGTGGGCATGGGGGGCCTGACAGGCCACCAGGGCCTTATGGCCAATCAGCCTTTTTGTGGGAAGGCTGCAATCAAAGGGTGAGGGAAGGCCAAAACATTAATAAAAGGGAAGTGAGGTTGCAAAAGAGGAGAAAAGAAAGCAGTCCCATTTCCATGTCTTGTGGCAAGTTTTCCAGAAATCTGTTTCAGATGGAAGATTAATATAACTGACAATGACTCTTACATTAAAGAAGAATACTTAAAATAATTATAAATAAATATTTTGGTTTACACACTTACATAGCTTGGGTCCCAAATACTGTAGAGCAGTTCTTGGTTGACTTTCACCACAAAATAAAAGAAAAAGATAACTAACATAATGAGAGGACTGACAAGTCTCCAGGTAATCTGCCAGAAAATGTTGGGCTTGTGTCCAATCATGAACTCAATATCCTTGTTAAACCTAGAAACAAAAAGCAGGAGGTTCAGACTTAAAAGCTGGCCAGGATAAGAGAATGCCTGCTCATAAACAGGGAAATCCAAACTACCCCTTACTGTGGTTCCCAGGAATTTGCTAATGTCTGTTTGAGACCAGAATTTACAAGATCAGAGTTAGACCTCACTAGTTCAAATTAAGGCATATATCATTGCAAGTCTGGAAAATTATTTTTGGATATGTACTATCTTGGAGATGTCTGTGAGGATATGTGAAATAGCTTCAACAGAAAAGAGTCCGTGCAGATGGATTTTCCCAGAACATATTGCAGTATTGCTTCACAATTTTGCGGTAAACATCTCACTTCTGCATAAATTAAAGGGAGTGACACAATATTTAAAAAAAACAAAAGCAAATAGAAGCAATTTAATAATTAGATTATAATATAATGTTTGCCTAATTTGGATATCTACTAGTTTTCTCAGGCTGAATAACGAAACATTTTTTAACTTTACACATTAAAAACACCTAAATTGTGTTATTTGGATAATTCATGGAACATGCAGTGGTCAGTGGGGCAAAAATATTTCCACAAGAAGAAACAAGCCCTGCATTGAGAGTGGTAATGTCTGCATCATTCCTGAACCAATTTAGGTCTTCTACATATAATGCAACACCTTGTGCACACACTTCTTAAAAAATAGTTTGGAAGTTTCAGGTTTCTGCTTTAGTTCTTTTGTCTGGATTTCCTGCATATCCTATGGGAATAACCCTGAGGGGACTGTTCAGTTGGTCCTTCAACTATGAACAACACACTGAATCCACTAGAATCTCAATTACTATATAAATTTATTTTATCTTTTCATCCCTAACTTCTGAGATCTGAGTGTCTTAAAAGCATATGGAGCCCCATGTTCTGATTGCAGCACATGTTCAGGTGTAGTTCACGAGTGTCATGGGTAACACATGTTCTCCTTCAAGCAACAGAGCCATCTTTCTACCAATGACCCTTTCTCAGAAAAAGGTCACAGAAACTCATCTGGAGCAGGTAACATCACTTTTGGGCAGCCCTGAAAAACTCTGCTCTCAAAGAGGGCTACAGTGGTGTGTACTGGCCAGGAACATTAAAGTTTGGTATGAGGCTCTTTTCTGAATCAAACACAAAACACTCACCTTGCCCCCACTTTATGGATTCAACCCATGCTTGTGTCCTGGGAATTGTTTTAATTTACTTTGTAAGGAGTTCAGAGATTTTAAAGGGAAGGAAAAATTATTCACATAGCCTTTTCTGTCCTTAATTAAACAAATTAAAATAAGCCTTCTTTCTCAGGAGTACACCATCTAATTTACCTAGCCTGATTCATGCTTCCTCAAGTAGCAGAAAAGTATGGGAAAATTGCTCACAAGGGCATTCACCCCACTGCCAGGAGCAGCAGCTGAATCTGGCACAAGTTCAAGTAAAACTTGTGGGTGATTGAATTCCCTGTACTTTATTTCACATTTCTTGTGTTTTTATTACAAACATGAAGATGTTGAAACTTGATTTATTACACCTGTAGAAAGTTGAGAGGATAATTTCTCTCTGCTACTACTGATAAAGTCCTGGATTTATCAGCTAAAAACGTATCTCAGTAGCCTGGATTTGCAAGCTGCTGTAAACGAATGTCTGCAGCCTGCCTGGAGATCCCTGTGTTGGAGATCATCATTTAGCACTCCCTGTAAACACTCCTGGGATATAACTCTGTGTTAAACTTTCAGCTCAGTGCCAATGTGTGTGTACTTTGCCTCTGCTAATTAAATGTTTAGTGCAATAATGT
The DNA here is from genome assembly GCA_039654755.1 of Calcarius lapponicus. Taxonomy (NCBI): domain Eukaryota; kingdom Metazoa; phylum Chordata; class Aves; order Passeriformes; family Fringillidae; genus Calcarius; species Calcarius lapponicus. The sequence continues at coordinate 91,859,187 of CM077464.1, read as the reverse complement.
CACCATATTTAAAAGGCAAATTATCTATAGTGGCTCATGTAACTGTTGCAAATATCTACATTCTGATGCCTACCTTAAAAATAAATTATTTGCGTTCATATTAATGCACTCTATTGATACCTAATATTCTCTTGCAATATCTTAGGGATATCTTTACTTGAACTAGTTGGTAAAGAGCATTATTTATTATAATGTATTAATAAAGTGGAAAGCTTTCACATACAAATTCTTGGCAAGCATTATTTCTTTTCACTGAGAACTCTTTAAAAAACCTGAAACATATAAGCAACCCTAAATTATAGCTGCATAATTTCATTGATTTCTATAACAGAAATTCTGTGCACAGAGATGCAGCGAGGTTGTAGCTATACAACAATAATCACTTTATGCATTGATATCAAGTAATGGTTAAGCTGTATTTCATACCTGTCTATTCCATAAATGTAGACAACTGAAAACATCTCACAAAATGCAATTATCAGCAGGGGAATAGAGCCAGCATAACCATCAAATAGACTCAGCCAGTAATTACCAGAATTCAGCACAAAAATGAAAGCTATCAAATAACACACCAAACAAACGAGACCTAAAAAGAAAAAAAAAGAAACCACAAAAACAACAGTACACTTAGGTGTGAAAGTGAAAGCAAAATGGGAAATAAAAGTATTTCCCCAGTAGCTATAATGCTTAAAATGTAACTCTTGCAGCCTGAAAGCCGCCACTTTATTTTTTAATGGCACTCTGGGGAGGCTGGCTTCTGTTTGGGTAAAACTCTTCTAGCATTACACAGGTGGCAGATGTGGCAAACAAAAAGGGAGAAAGCTGAGGAGAGAAAATAGGTCCTCTTCTCCATAGATGATGGGATAATGTTGCTCTGAGAGAAATCCTGCCTGGGTGAAGGACTCAGGTCCTCCAGCTTCCCAATGAAGGTGACATTGGTCATCATGAGCAGGCTTACGGGCAAGCCAAAGGGTTAACAGCTGCCTGCAAGCTCAGAAGGAACCTCATGTGAGCTGTCCCATTGGGGAACATGAGAAAATCTTCAGTAGCTTATCTGGGAGTCCTATACCACTCCATATCAGAAGGTAGAAGCAGGGTGGGCTGCTTTTTCAGCGCACAAGCTGCTCTCTGGGGAGGGTGGGGAGGTCACTAATCTCTAAAAATGCACTTACCAGTTATAAGTTCCTTAGGCACTCTGGGGTTTATAATCTTGAGATCTTGTAAAGGTACAAGCACACCTTCCATATTCCCAAACATAGATGACAAACCCAAGCAGAAGAGCATGATGAAGAAGAGGATGGACCACAAAGGTGAGACAGGCATTTTGGTGATTGCTTCAGTGAAGACAATAAAAGCTAGGCCAGTTCCTTCAGCTCCCTGGGAAATATTTAGGATCATTAACATCACACAGCACTTAAATTTACATTGGTAGTCACTAGACTTGGCAATTAAATAGTTGCTATGCGTTGCTACCATATTTAAAGTATCAATATGTTGAGGGTGTTAAACTTACATCATTCAGGAAAGTTTCCAGATCACAGGTTTCAAACTTGAGGGTTGCAAAAGTTGCTGGATCAGTCATGTTGCACAGCTGCTGCATTTGTTCAAAGTTATCTTGGGTTACATTACCTTCTGGCAAATCGAATGCATTCATCAGAGTAAGAATATTTCTGGAAAAGTGAAATGTAAGTAATTTGAAATTATTAATTTCTAAGCATCATTAGGATTCGTTTACATCATCAAACACATTATTAAGAGTACAATATCAAGATCAGATTTGGCATTGGAAAGTCCATCAGATGTGCATGTGTGATTTTCTTTCTTCCAAGGTGAATGTAACACTGTATCTCATGGCATAGATGACTAAATGGATGGACACTCTAGGAATCTCTGCAGAATTTAGGTGCCTGTGTTAGCATTGCATTGTTAGCATAAACACCAGTCCCCAGACCGGGTGGTTTATGGGAATGTCTGAGTTGTCTGCAGCTGTGAATCATGCAGTTTCACAGCTGAACGTGGAGGAACTAGACTGGAAACCACAGAGTCTGACTGCCTGGGTAAAATGAGGCACCTCTGATGAGACCTAAGCTATTGAGCTCTCCAGGAGGAAACGTAAACACAGAGCTAACACAGGAACAGGGAATATTACATTCGTGCCCTATGTCAGCATGAAGAATAATGTAAAATATATTTATGTAGGAAATAAGGTGACTTAAGCAATTATCACTTTCTATGGGATTTGTTCCATAAGATTCCATATTTTTATGAATAATGAATGGTTCTGATGCCATGTGAGTCAAGAGCTGCAATTATTCACAAATGTTAAATTTGTGAATTCACAAATTCACAATTGTCAGCAAGCCAACAGAGCTGACTTAGCCAAACAAACACCTGCACATTCTGTGGGGTTTTTTTTCCCCCCAATAACTCACTTGTCAAAACAGTCATCATATCTTGCTGTGGCTCTGAATCCAATGATGGAGTATATGACAGTGGCAGCATAGATGGATGTGAAGCCATTGATCACTGAAACGATCACAGCATCTTTCTCACAGTTGTTGCTGCAATTCAAAGAGAAGAAACAATGGATGTCAATCACATTCCTAAAATAAATAGTAAAACTGGCTACCAAGACTAATAAAAAAGTAGTCTAGGATGCATAGGTACATCAGTGTACCCTCTAAAAGCAGTAGTGTTGTTAGATTTAGTGAATTAAATCTTGGTGCCTTAAGCAATTTAATAGCTATGGGTTTGGTTTCTTTTTGTGGTTTTTTTTTTTTTCCCTTTCAAATAACCTGTTCATAAGGAATAATTGCCTGAGCTGTTTTCATGTTTGATTCATGGGAAGTAAAGTATGAGAGGCAAAAGAGTCTCCTCCTTTTCAGGCTTGTCATGGATGTGTGCAGAAACACATTGCCATGGGATGTGCCTTCACTGCTGGTGTGTTGTGCTGCAAGGTGAAAGTTTGGGCTTGAATCCAAATACTCAAACACAAAAAGTGAGCACAAGTTCACTTTTCATAGCACTTGGGTATGGTGAAATTGCAGTAGCCAAGAGCACTTGGGAGCAGCTTTGTTTGACTGTTGAACAAAAGATGGTTCAAAATGTTCCCAAGTTTTGGAAAGAACAATGTAACATTATGCTGAAAAGATGGGACAGAAAAACTTTGTAGAGACGCCTCTGCTGCAGGCACTTCTTGCTAGTGTGACTGTGCTAATGCAAAGAATTTGCAGAGCCAGAAACAGACTTTCATCTGAGGGACAAGATAAAATATCAATATTACATTAGCTAATCATTGTAAGAGAAGGCTGTAAAACTGCAGATAACTCATTTGTCCTGGGCAAGAAAGGGGTATTGAGATAAACTTGATTTTGTCATATTTAATTTTCTGAACATGTTCAAGAGGAGAGACAAGCTTGTCCAACCAAGACCTATCACACTGTATCCTTTCCCCATTTATAGCATTGGAAATAGGCATCTCCTGGATGTAGGACATTGAATGGAAATTCATTGCTGTAGTCTTGTGTTAGTTTTTGCAATGCAACATGAGATTCTCAATGACAGGCGTGAAAAACATTTCTTCCTTTTAGAGAAAGTCAGATGCTCAAGCTCCTTATCATTATGAATTAGTGAATCCTTGACAGCATTGAAACCTTATTTTATTTTTTTGATGTTTTTGTACTTCCAAACCATCCAGGGGCAGACTCACTGACACCTGGTCCAGCTGGTGCTGGATTGCAGGTGGCCCAACACCACAGGGTAACACTCTGGAATTTGCATGGGGATTTTTTAATTTATATTCCCTGAGAGTTTGGTGACTTTGTTCAGTTCCCTCCTCAAGTCATGAATCATTGAGCGTTGAACAAACATGGCCTGAATGCAACTGCCCCATGTATTGGAAAACCCAGAGAACACTGCTCCTTTTCTTTGTGTCTTTTGGAAAGGTGGATGCTCCCAGTTCTGACCCCATGGCTGTGGGACATTGACTTGGACCTTAAGCAGGGCTTGACACCTCATATTGAGACTTGCAGACACCAAAAATTCCAGGTGATCTTTTCAAAAACACCTGAAATCAAGAGTGGTGGCAAAGAACTTCCTCAGTGACTGAAATGCTGCTGTGGGTAATTGAATCCAAGACAAAACTGAAACACAGATCTCTGAATGCATGACCAAACCACATATGCAAAACTTAATTCAAATATGTTTATCAAAAATATTAGGTTTAGCAAATGCCAGGCAGTTTTCTTTTCAAGAGTTCTGAAGGGATGGCAGGCACCCAGAGGCATTGGTGGTTGCTGCAATATTTTATGAGGGAGAGTGTAGAATATAGCACTGCATCATAATTTGCAGGCTGGGTCAGTCTCTGGGTGAGGGGATTTCTCACTCCCTGGCCCCAAAGCACACATATAAAGGAATTGAATTTAAATTTCGAGATTGGATATATCTCTTAATTGCAAAGCTAAAGTTTTAAACTGTGTTCTGTGAGTTGATTTGAAATATGTGCTTTGCCACCTGCTCTGAGACCAAGGGCATCACCTTGCACTCCCAGAGAGGAAACTCCTGCTCATCAGCTGGTGCTGGGCAGCCAGACCCCTTCTTCCTATCCTGCCTCACCACAGCTTTCTCTAGAAAGTCAGCCAGAGCAGGGACCTGAAATCTTGGTTTGGAGAGCTAGGAGCAGTCAGACGAGATGCACCTTACATGTCTGAGGGGAAGCTGTCCCAGACCCAAGTAGCACAACAGCAGGACAAAATGAAGATGTTTTATTTGAAAAAATAAATTATTCATATAAAATTTGGGTTTTGCCTGGCTACTTACTGAATAGAGTTGTAACTGGAGAATGAAATGAGGCCTCCAAAGGCCAGGGAGAAGGAGTAAAACACCTGAGCTCCTGCATCCAGCCACGTCACTGGGTTCGCCAGCTCACTGACCTGAGGCATCAGACACACAGCTTTAAGCACATCCAACATTGCTCTTTAAACTGAGTATTAGATTTAAAACAATTAAAACAAGAACATTAACCATACAAAACTCACTGTTCTTGAAGAATTTCAATGAATAGGTCAATATTTTTGTCCAACTTACTTTTTTTTAATAAAATAAAACCTATCTGAAGTTTTTATGTAAATATTTTGAAAATTGATTAAAAAAACTGTTTTGCATAGCTGACAGCTGCCATGCCTGCTTTCATAAAAGGTGTTTATTACTAAGCATTAATAATGACCATTCAGAGATCTGCTTATGGAAATGATCCCTCTTTTAATTTTGTTTAAATACTGTTATATTATTAAACCATTCTCTTAGGGTTTTTTGTTTATAAGGCAATTAGGTGGGTTCTACTCCCAAATACATGATTTATGCTTTAAATTTAGACTGGTTCTTAGGTAGAATACAAGAAAATAAATCAAGCCAAATAAATGACAACCCCACTGCTGTGTGATGATCATTCAACTCCTTAGAACAGCTTTTGATGGAGGATGGAGAGAGAGGAAAAGTATTTGTGTGCATGTACACTCATTATATCCAATGCAGAGGATTCACCTCACAGAATCAAGGTTTTTTAAGGTGCCTGAGGGATAGTTGGAAAAGCACCAGTGGGGAGGGCTAATTTCCAATCATTGTTAATCACAGAGAGAACTACACCATGTTTCACTGAGCAATGAGCCAAGCAGTGGCTTACATTAGGGGTGAAGAGATACACAATTCCATTGGTTGATCCCTTTAGTGTCAAGCCACGGATCAGGAAAATGGTGAGCACCAGGTATGGGAGAGTTGATGTCACATACACAGCCTGCACCAAAACAAAAATGTCAATAAACCACTCAAATGAAATGAAACACTTGAATTTTTTAAAAAAGTGAAGAAAATAGGGAAATAATCAAGGTTTGATCATTAACAATAATGGCAAGTTTCAAGTGAGTCACAGTTAGCATACTACAGTAATAAATGTTCAATTAAATAGTATTTGTGGTACATTTGGATAATAAATACTTTTTCAGCAATAGTGGCCTGTTTAAGAGCAATCATCATTGTTGAAATTCAACTCAGATCATTCAAAAGCAGCATCAAAAATAATGAACACCCTGAGACCAGACTGATGCAAGGATGGACTCTCAGGACTTTGCTGGGAAGAAAAATGTTGGTCACTCTTTTGTAGAGGTAATATTTAGGACTTGCACAAACCCAAATAAATCTGTATAGATATGTTTTGAAGAGAAGAGCCATCATATAAAGAGAGTCCCTTGATCTTGCATTAAAGATTAATATTAGCATTAAAGTGATAATATCTAAAAATGTGTTACTAGGACCTGTAAGGACAAGGAAGACTCACAAAAAGTTGATCACAAAAATCTCCACATAAATTAAATCAAGCCAGATTCCATTTCATTCACCTTCATCCTTCAAAAAGCATGACACAAAATTTTGGACCTGCTTTCACTCAAAACCCAGACATCTTCTCCAGCATTATTAATTCTGTATAAATAAGGGATCACAGCAGCATAATTAACATAATCTCATAAAAAGTTCCCCCAAGACAGAGTACCTTTCCTGTTGTTTCAATGCCTCTGATTGTGCACACGTACAGCACACCCCATGCACATGTTAAACACAGCAACAGCCACCACTGGATGCTGCCAGAATCGTCAATGGAAGTGGAGATGTTCAGTGTTTCTCTGTACCAGAAGTAATCTACAGGAGAGCTCTTGGAACACTCTTCTATATAATCTGTAACCACAAAATGCTTGTCATTCTGTGTGTCTTTGATTTACCTGGAAAAAAGGAAGCTAAATAATTAATACCAGTGTTTTAAATTGTTCCACTTAATGCCAATGGATTTGTTGTGGGCAAGTTTTCAGATTTTTTGGAGGCTAGTTTCATGGCAAAATGCGAGATTTAAAAGACAGCTGTTTAACAGGTATTTTAATACAGTGGCTCTTCTCCTCCCACACCTCTTTCAGCAATATCTTTTCTTCTGTTCTGTGGGGCATTGTTCAAGGTCAGATTGAGTCCCCCCAGCTCCTTGCCCTGTGCTGGCCTATGCAATATTCTGCCCTGGCCTGCCCTTATGTGAGGCTTTCCATGCCTGTTCTGGCAGGAGAGGGACAGATGAGCACTCTGAACAGCTGCTCACAGACCCAGCAGAAAAACATGCTTCATACAGCACCATGCAGGGCTGACTGTGGAAAACAAAGCTGCTGTCACCAAGTGGTCTCCAAGGAGATGTAGACTTGTCATACTGAGAGGTACAGGTGTTTCAAATGGATTATGCTTTTTTTTTTTCCTTTTCAATGTGCTAATGGAGGGCTGTTAAAGAGATGAATGAATGACATTGCTTAAATCTGGAAAATGTTAATGTTTATACGAGATCTGCACTTAGTGAATATTCTGTACATGAACACACCTGTCAAAATCTACCACAAGGTTTCATATAAGAAGGCAAATTTTGCCTCAAAGATTACGTGCTGGCCACATTTTATTTAATGTGAATTTGTACAAAACACAAGTATCAAACAGTGCCATGTGCCTGACAGGACTGCCATGCCTTACTGTTGTTTCACAGAAAGGCTCATTTAGGGTAACTGTTAGAAACAGAAATCTGTGCTGTGCAACAAAATAAAATGTTTTATAAAATATACCTGTTCTGTTGTCATTGAGAGGACAGTTACTCCATGGCAGGGGTTCTTGGAAGGAGTTGAAGAAATACCACATCACCCAGGCAATAATAGTATTATAATATAAGCCCACCAGGAAAGACACAAACATTGATGCTATGCCTGAAAAAAATATAAGAACATTGTGCAAATTGCAACACTCTTGTCTTCAAGATATATCAAAGTACACAGTACGAAACCCAATGTTTCCCTTCTCATTTTGGATGGAAAAAATCTGCCACATTTTGGATGTAAGTTTACCACTGTGGATTTTTTGCCTAAAGGTTGGACAAGTGAGTCCTATGTAGAGTTACATCCTAAAAGCTCTTTGAGACTGAAGGTGATGCCCACTTAGGAGCCAACTTTATGAAAGGACTAATTCCCTACAGACATCACACAATCCTGTTCACAGCCTTGCCAGCTGATATCCAGGGAGTTTGGGATGCTGGACATGTAAAGCTCAACTGACTTGGGATTTTGGTTGAATGAAACTGAAATATCTCCTCCTTCCACAACATCCCTGCAAAGTCAGCAGGGGTAGTGTTGTACAGGATGGATGGCTGCCAGGAGGCACAGCCTGTGACCAGGTACAGAATTCACACTGGTATCTGTCCTCCCTTGCCTGTTCCCAAGTAATCAACCTCTGGTGACTTCTCTGGCAGACAGTAAATGCTAATCATTAGCTCCTGAGAGCTCCTATGTTCTAAAGAATCTTGAAAAATTCCAGATGCAATGAACAATTATCTTTCGTAACTGATTTACAAATGCAGTGGGTGCCAAAGCAGTCCCGTTTCCTCCCTTTCAAGTGTGTGGTTGAGGTTGGAAGGGATCTCTGGAGGTTACCTGCTCCAACCCCCTGCTCCAGCCCAGCCACCCAAAGCTGGTTGCCCAGGACCATGCCCAGGCAGGCTTTGAGTGTCTCTGAGGCTGGAGACCCCAGAGCCTCCCTGGGCAGCCCATGCCAGTGTCTGCTCACCCTCACCATATTTCCTGATGTTCAGAGGCACCTCCTATGTTTCCTGTGTAAGGAGGCAGCTGTGGAATTTTTATGCTGCGTGCACAATGCCACTTTTACAACATTTTCAAATGGACTGTTATACTCAGAAGTTTGGTACAGTGGTGAAAAATTACTTTCTGCAAAATACTGTTTCTATGGCTTATGGAATGGCAACTCTCAAAAGCAAAAAAGTAAAATTTAGTGGAGCTGAGGTCTATCAGATAAGGATTCAACTAATATTTATCCACAGAACGGTTACAGAACAATTTTTGGCACACCTAAAGATTCATCCTAATGGTAAAAACAGCCAGTATGGATAATACAGAAAATATCTCTGAGACCTGAAATTGATCTCAGACTAGAGAAAGATTTTAACAGGACCCACAGTACTTGGGAAGGTGAACACAAAATTGTCATTGCATTTTATCATGATTAGTTTGACCTATCAATGGAGAGTTAGGAAGAGGGGAAAAGTAATAGATCCTGAAATCTCTTACGGCACACCAAAATAAAACCCAGTAGATTTGTTTTTTAGAGAGACTTGTGCTTTCTCAGGCAGCTTTTTGACTTACCAACCCCTTTCAGGGTAGGGTGGATAGAGCTCCATACGCCCACACTGCCTTTCCTCAGCCTTTGACCAATGGCAAACTCAAGGTGAAGCAGGGGGATACCCTCCAGGACTAGCAAAATCAGGAAAGGGATCATGAAGGCTCCTGGAATGGATAAGAAAAATAACAATTCCAATCAGTGAAGTACTAAAACAAAACAAAACCATTAGACTTGTGAGATGTGATAAGCAGACCTGTAAGCAACCTGTAGGCACTTTTGACATGATAAGCAACTGTAAGCACCTTTGTGGAAACCCTTCCCTGTTTCCTGAGCAATGCTTTTCCTGATTGCCCAGGCAGGGCACTCAGTTACATGTGTAGTTTCAGGTAGGAATTCTTATTCTTGCCAAGAGACACATATAAACAGAAATTATACTCTCTCAAGGTTAAAATTTGAAAAAGCTACCTTTGTATTGCAAGTGGAGGAAAGATAGCTACTCTCCTGGAATGACTTCCCTTTGTTTTTTCCCTGCAAAAAAAATATGGTTTTATAGCTGTGACTCATGTAAAGTGTATGAAATAGCTGAATGAACTAAGCAGAGCACCCCTAAATATTAGGCAAGAGCCTTGGGCTGTCTGCCTGAAACAACAAGAAGTTCTTGGCATCTGTGCTCAACAATGTTCGGGTTTGATTAGAAGACATCTGAAGTGCAGGGTTCAAACCCTGTTAATGATGATAAAGTTGGTTAGTATAGGACAAGTATTCTTAATTTTTTCCTGACCAAGGTGTACCTTGGATATGGGAGGTACCCCAGAGCACCACACTGCACTGTAAAAGTGCAGAGTCAAATGCTTGAATATTGCTGCACATTAGAATTATGGTTATCTGTCATCACAAAATGGCTTTATCTTCCTAATCTAAATAGGAGCAATTAATCTGGGAGCAATGAAGAGAATACAGACCAGAATGTTAAGGATTCAGGTCTGAGTATTTACTGACTTTTTCTTCATGCGTGCAATGAAAATCAGATAGCAAGTGAAAGAGGAAATCTGAAGAATGAAAACTGTTCCAGAAACTGAAATTTACTTCCTGGGGATTGCGAGCTATCAAGAAAGCTGGCAAGCTGTGAGCACACAGCACACCTTTTTAGTTATTTTCCTTTCTTCTTTTTGTGTCTGTGCAAAGAGAGTCATGGGACCCCTTTATCTGACTGCTCTGTCATAGATGTTATACTTAAAGACTTCTACAGCATCTTAATAAAGGGAACTCTGTAAGGACCTGGAGGAAATCCCCTGAGGCTGATAAAACACTCTTGCCATGTCCACCATAGAAGATGGCTCAACTCTGAGAGTCCTGCAGCAAATTTTACACACTGTGCTGTCAACAGGGAGAGCTGTGGTGTTGGGACTGTACTGCTGCTGAATCTCCCTGACTTGGAGGGAAAGCCATGTCTGCCCAGACTGCTAGAACTGTGTGAGTGGAGGTAAACTGTGCGCTTTAGATTAGTGAGAAAAAATGGGTTCTAAATCAGAATATCAGCCTGCCTGCTGTCTGCTGAAAGCAAAAGTTTCAGACTACCTTTGAATGCTTTCTAAAGCTGCTTAGAAACAGTCTGATCTTCTCCCCTTTCTGCCAACACAGATGACAGCTATCAAAAAATATTTTTCTATGATAGGTATGATAAGGAGCAATTGGTCATAGCTTGAAAAGACTATAAAGGTTGTACATTTCCTTCTTCAATAAGATCTTTGACCAGGGACATAATTTCTAATCAAGTCCTCAAGTGATCTTACTGTGACCTAACCAAAAAAGGTGATGTGTCTCCATTAGGAGCTCCTCAGCTGAACTACTTGCCAGTCCATGCTAAAGTATCAAGGAGTGATCTAAAATCACTGCAAGCTGAGTTGCAAAGGGTGACAAGGACTTATCCTCAGTGCAGATGGGGAGTGTTTGGATCAGGGAGCTGTAGAGATCCATCTTCTAGACTTGGCTGTCACTGTTGCTGAAGAAGGGCTTTACCAGAGAGAATTGAGAGTGTGCTGTGGCAGAGACCCACATGGCATCCGAAAGAGCGGGTAACAAGAAAAGATCCAGATGAGGCATCCACACAAACTCTGTAGGGTCAGGTTTCACACTCTTATGAGGTGAAACGCTCTCAAGAGAGAATGCTCTGGAATTTAAAACTGGTGGTACAAACATAATGATTTTGTCCTTCTCTGATTTTACCCTCCTGAGAGCTCCTGGTCAGAGTGTGGCACGAAGGAAATTGTGTCAGGCTGGCATGGGGCTGGAGCACAGGGCACATTTATGGCTGCTTGCTCTTCCATGCACTGCAAGCAACTCTGTCTTTGTGAAAGGCCAGACTCCATGTGTGGAGGTTGTCCCGCTGAGCCTCCCATCAGGAGGGGGAGGATGGAAAGAAAGGAAGCCACCAGGATGTAAGGGGATGGAATGCAACAGTGAGGGAGCTCTCATTGCAAACACTGCAAAAGTCTTGTTTACTATGAAAATAAAAGTAGAACAGTTATGAGAAGTGTTATTCACAGAAAGAGGGTGGAGAATCAGCAGAGAGCAAACTATTTGAAGCCAAATTTGCATGCACTGCACATCTAATCAGATGAACAAGGGCCCTTAAGTGCACACCACTGCATGTTCCAGCACAGCTAAGGAAGTCCATAAAGACAAAATGGGACAAGCCTTTAGAAACCGAAAGGACAGACAGACAGTTCTTTGCAGTGACTGAATCTGACACAGTTTCAGTGAGTCCCAGAACTTCTGCCAACATGGGCAACACCTTTGCACTGTCAGCAGTGATGGCAGGCACAGGTGGATGAGGAGTCCATTGCCATTTCTGGCTTAGTGCCTTTCAGGCATCAGTCAACAAAGCATGGAGGGAGGGCAGCCCTGTTACATCTGACAGCAGCAGCTCCTGCAGTCAGTAAATTTGTAGAACTCCCTGGAGTGGTGGGAAACAGAGGAAAGAACCTTGTTTTGGAAGAAATCCCAGGTACTCAAAAATTGGAATAAGCCCTATAGGTTTCACAGGTTTGTGACATGGAAATACACAGCCAGAAAGACATGAGTCAGGAATTGCCTGCTTCAGCACTGACACCATTTGTAACAATATCTCAACTAAGACCACAATGCTAAATTTTAATCTGCAGCTGGGGGAGTTCACTTTCCTCAAAACCAGGGTGGATCACCATAGTTTGCTCTTTCCTGGCATTACAAAAGAGACACTTTTCTCCAAAGTGAGACAGCAGCAGCCTGAGGCTCCCAGATCTACCACAGAGCTGCTCCACACTAATGCAAAGCTGTTCTTGAAAGGACTAAATGGTCTCCTGAGAGGGGGATGTAGCTGAGATGGGAGAAGTGAGAGAGAAAATAAATGAGATACTCTCCTTCTTGGAGATGATGTCCACAAAGTCTTTTTCCTGAAGAGACAGACTGACACAGAAGAAAGAGAGGAACAATCAGCAAAGTTGGAAGTTTAACAAACATCTCTACAAATAAATAATAACGAGTCCTTCAGTCTTTGACTAACAAAAAGTATGTCTCAGTTTTTCTTCTGGCTTTCCTCTGAAATGTTTTCAGTTTGTCAGTCTACATTTTTACACTAGTAACTAGGTTTTAATGCAAGCCAGATGAACCACACTGGTTTTAAAAATTGATAATTTTTTAGTAAGAAGGTTTTTTGTGTGTGGCTAAATGACATTCTGTATAGAAGTCCGAGAATACCGTGTCTGTAGAGCTACCTTTGGCAACCAGCTTCAATAAAAATATCTTTTTTGGTGCACTAATCACTTTTCAGTGATTAGTCATTCACCCTGATGTGTGGCACGTGCCACAAAAGACTCAACATTTTGAATAGCATTTTGTCTATTTGAAACTACCAATATTTAGCTGTAGGAATATTGTTATATTTTTAAGAGAAATAAAATTACTGCTCTCAGTGATATATAACACTTTTCTCTTTCTTGCGTTCTTTGGTTTCTAGGGTTCAATTTTAGCAGCCAGCTCAGAAATCCATCTCTGATGCATTTTCCTTTTCTCCTCAAGTTTTCTGAAAGAAGCTATGATGGAAAAACAGTAATTTGGCTTGGCAAAGCTGCCATATAGAATCATAGAGCCATTATGGTTGGAAAAGGCCTCTAAGATCATGGAGCCCAATCACCAACCACAGTGCCCACCACTGCACCCTGTCCCCAGGTGCCACACCCACACAGCTCTAGAACACTTTTGGGTTCACACAGGACACAAAAAAAATAGACAAATACTTTTCAAGCTGCCACAAATTTATGATCCTAACAAATGAACCAATGATCTGAAAACAGACTCTGTATATATGTACACAATGATTGATATTCTAGTCTGAAACCTTACAACTGAGCTATTAGATTCTCATCCTGTTTCAATACCGTATTTCAAAACAAATAATATTTGGTTTGAACATCTGTATAGCTGTTATTTCCTCTCTAATCTAAGAGCTTCTTATGTCAAATTTTAAAAAAAATCATTATTGCTTGCACATAGCTCATCACAAAGGGAAGGCAGGCAGATTTCAGATGGAGATGTTTTACTGTACTAACATATTCTGGGACCTCAACTCTAGCAACATGTTATTTCATCAGCTGCTAAGTGAGGAATTGCTGATGTCGTTGCTGTCCCTTCTTTCAGTGTGACATGCAAAGAGATAAAAAAGTTCTGCCTCATGCAGTGGCAAGGTTTCCATATGTGAGCTGTAGAGTTAGAGACTTTTGAAAAAATCAATGGTTTAAACATTAAATATGCATCCTCTTTTTTATAATGGTCATCAGGGATAAAATGAAAATGTTTAACAGTTGATTAAATGGCATGTTGCTCAATAAAGATTAAACAAAAGCTATGAGCAATGCCAGAGACAGCTATCAAATGAAGGGAAATTTCAATCTCATTAAGCTGGTGAAATCACTGAGGCAAACACCACACCTTTTACATTGTGTGCATATTGAACTCTGTTTTGCCTTTGGTAATGATGGATTTGACAACTTTTAAGGCATTAAAGGATAAAATGTGCTTTGCTCTACTAAATTTCACTGGAGTGAATTTTCCATTTAAAAAAATATAAACTCATTATCCATGACAACAAAAGTAAGTAAATTATGTAACCACCAAATAATTTTTGTGTATTTGGATATCTCAGTGTGAAAACACTATCATAGTGCTGTGCTTAGGAAGAAGCAGCTCTTAAATAATTCCAGATTAAAGTTCAACATCTGAAAATAAGCATTATTTATAAACACAGTGTTCCTGACTACCTTCACTGCAGACAATTTGCAGAGAAAAAATCCACCTTTTTTGATGTCCAAGTACCACATAGGGGTAAATTTTATGCTTTTCTGAAGTCCATTATGTTTCATAAGGAATGTAACATGTACAATGACTGGTTTATGAGGTAGGTGGACATCCAGTCTCATTCAGGAGTGTCTTTGGCTGGAATACTCTCCACACCATTGCTACCAGACATCACCCATCCAAAATGATCCAAACATTCATCCATATAATCAAAAAGAAAGAAGTTAAGATAGCCAAGCCAATCTTTAGAAATTAGAAATAATTTTCAGGAGACAGTCTCTGTAACCTTGAGTGACTTTTTCGCATCCACTGCAGATATTTCCTGCACAAAATATAGTTGGTTGGTTTGTTTTGTTTTTGTTTTGTTTTGTTTTGTTTTAATTTAATCTCTTAATTGGTAACCATAATCCACCATCATATCCAATGTGAGCTTTAGGATTCTAAAATAATCACTCCAGGAACAATCCAAGGAGAGACATAATCCCTGTATCCAGTGGGAGAGCAGGAACAGGGATTCCTGCTTCTCTGCACTCAGGATTCAGTGAAGATATATCTTGAAGACGCAAAGGATGAGAACAAACACCACCCAGGATAAAGGCACTTGAACTACTGGGGCAGAATGGAGTTTTCTCAGTGACCTCACGTTCGCTTTCTAGTGGATTATTTGGAAAAAAGTGCACAATGTTACAGTTTTACCCTGCTCTGTTATAGAGGCACATCTGTGCCCCTGAGTGGACCACACAAATCCATAGATGAATGAATCACCTTGGCCAACATGCTGAGGGGGAAAGGCTAAGGCAAAGCTTGCCCAAAGTGCCCAGTAAATACCTTTTCAATGCCCAGTAAATACCATTTCCAACTGGATGTAGGTGAAGCTGCTTAGAGGGAGCACAACTGAGGCTGGGTGTCATACACAGTGACTACCACCAGCAGCCTGTTCTGGAGTAGTTTTATGGTGTCAGGGAGTTTCCTTCGGCAATCTGACAGCTGCAATCCCAGATGTTGCAGTGCTGCCTCCACTGGGTGCTTGGATGCTGCAAAAGCGGCTGAATGGGAAATAGGGATGCAGGAGCCACAAAACCTCATGAGGCAGAAATTGTCTCAACACCAAAATATCTTCAGAAATAAGAACTGTGAATTCTTTTTTTACAATACAAATAATCACGTGTTCAAATTAAAAGGCATCCATCCAAAAAGCAGACAGTCTTTTTTTTTTCTTCTGATTTAAAGGAGAAGTTTGAGAACAGAAATTGTCATGGGAGGGGGACAGTGGTGGCAAGAGCTGGATTTAGACCTACCATGAGAGGCTGAGGTGTACAGCAGAGGAGGAGGAGGAGGAGGAGGAGGAGGGATTGCACAACAGCTCTCCATCCTTATGTGTGATGAAATTAGGGAATCCTTTCTAAAACTCACAGGAAGGCATTACTAGTGTTTATTGATATGAATCACAGCATTTGGTGCTGTGCAGAAGAATATTAGAGAAGGTAGCAAGTGTAGCTAGAAGGACACACATCTGTTGGCTTATAATTCTTTTGGTATGTGCTCCCTTTCAAATTCTGCCTAAAATTTGAGTGAGAGAGTCCCAGGGGAAAAAGAGCCCAGGGTTAACTGCTGTCAGGGTTCCTGACAGTGTTTCCTGAGAAAGAACAACTTACAGGATGATGAGAAAGAAAGAGAATTGCTGCCAGAGGACTGACACACACACAATCAATTCATAAATCTTCACTGACATCACCAATAAAACCATGATCCATACCAAGTTCTTTGCATTTGTTGGGTGCTTGCTTTTCAGCTGCATTTCACATGACTAGAACACAAGGGAAATTAAGACCAAAAACCAAGGAAGTGCCTATAAATGTACCCTGGAAAACAGGGCATGTCCACTTTCTAAAACTAAGTTTAAAAACCTGAGAAGACAATGAGTGCCATCAGTTCTGGAGATATACATCCACTTTTTTCAAATTAAAATTTTCAAATATAGAAACACTTCTGACTGTGTGTGTGCTGTAACATTTTTGCTACAAGACCTGACTCTGCTGCAAATGACCTCCAGTTTGCACTGCAAACTTTAAACATCAGCCCATGTTAGAGAAATCTTAATGATAAAAGCATCTCTTCTTGCAACTGTTGTTGCACCTGTTGTTGCATGTCCCTGAGTCTGTGTGAGCAACTCCCCACAGAGCCCTCAGCTGTCCCTACTCTAACAAGGAAAGCAATTTTTAAATATCTCACCATGTACATGTAAAAGAATATTACTTTGAAATACTGTTCCTTAAGCCAAAATTTTTCGTTCAAGACCAAATATTACAAAGGAACAAATACATTTTACGCATATCTCAGAGTGAAAAATGGGCAATAACCAGATAGCAGACAAAAAAGTCAGCAAGAAAATGAAAAATTGTGCTGTTGTATAATACTTAAGCAGTGGGTCAGCTCAAAGTTACCTTTCAAAATAAACAGTAAAAGAAAACAAAATTTCTAACATGGTCATTCAGTCCTTACCTAAACGTTAAGGAGTTCCAGTAAATTATACAGTAAATAATATATGCTTGGATTTTCAATGACTTAATAACACCAACTGCTAAACAAATATTTTTAATGTTCACTTCATTCATGCTGTTAATCCTAGCACAAATTATACAAACACTCACTCTACAGGTGATACATGGATCAGTCCAAGCCCAATGAAAAACCTATTCTAAAAAGATCATTTGGTATCATGAGCAGAATCATAGTCCCAAGTAGTTTATTAATATTTTAAATACACACTATATATAATGTATATATGTATGGAAAGCAACATTGGGTTTAGATTGAGAAACTAAACTACGTACATGACAGTGGAAGACTCACTTGTTCAATCCTGTGTCTTGAAATAAAAACAGACCCTTCCTTTCCTTCCATCAGTGACGTGACTTCAGTGTGTGATCATGACCTGTGAAATTGCCTTCTCTGTTATACAGCCTAGAGAGATCATCACTGTTCTCACAGCACCTGAACAGTTCTAAACGTATTCCATTATTTGCTTGCCGAAAGAGAGATTAAACCTGGTTTATACCCAGAGTTAAGTTAGTCAAGATGTATTAAAGACATACCTCCTCCATGGCTCTGACAGAGATACGGGAACCTCCAGACATTTCCCAAGCCCACACAAAACCCTACACAGGTCAGCATATACTGTGCCTTGTTGTCCCATTTTGGCCTGGAGTCTGCCTCTTCTTTCTCCAGGACCTCAAGTTCAGCATGGGAAGGTATCCTGTCCTCCAGGCCAGGATTGGGCAGCTTCAGCTTTACCATGTTTTAAATTTCCTGCCTGAAAGTGCTGCCAGTGAGGGATAATGAGAAAGGCAGCTTGTCAGAACCCTGCTCAAAAAGAGAGCATCTATTTGCTGTCTTCAGCTATATATACTGAACCTTTGGCACTGGACTTGTAAGTGCAGGCTTGTGGTAAAAAGAAGCGTCAGCAAATCATTCAATTGACCAAGTCAGCTCTGACACTTATTAATGCTTTATCTGCCAAGGCTTTATGGAACAGTCTGTTCATCCAGTGGAATACATTGATTTCAGCTAATGTAATTCAGGAGATAATTTGGCTATAAACCCTAATCACCTGTAAGGATATGTAACACCCCTTGCCACTCCCCTGTTTAAACTCACTTAAATACAAATATAGCTCTAGCAAATGAGGAATAGTAGGATTCCACTGGCCTCAGACTAAATATGGAGATTTCATATCATTTTTTATAGGGAAGATAAACTGATTGTGACTCATCATCACGTTCAGTTTCACGTTTGGTATGCCTACAGAATTATATGTTTCATAATGAATGTTTCTCTGTAACAGATTGTACCCTACTAAACGTTCTGACCAAAAGGATGGAGCATGAAAGGGATTATAAAATCTGACCTTTAAAGTCATAAGCATAATCTGCTTACCCCAACACCTCTAATCAGTACAGAACAAGGTCTGAAGAACATGTTTTTTTTTATAAATGGGCTTGAAATCAAAGGTCCCTTCACCTTTTCAGTGACCCTAGATATAGTGGTCAAAAATAAAGAAAAATCCCTTTGGTTAACAAATATCACAGATACTATTCCTATCCTCTTTATTTCAGCACAGTCATAACAACACTGTTCCCTTTGAACCTTGTTGTTTTCAAAAGATAAGTTACTTGTCACTGAAGACTATATGTAAAATCTAACACTGTATATGTAATAAGAAATGTTGCCAGCTGCAGGCTCATTGCAGTGATACAGGGTGGTCAAAGTAAAGAACTAGGAGAGCTCTTGTAAGTCCAGCCCCTGGAAAAAGAGGTGAACACATCGTAGCATCCCTTTGCAATCTTACCATGTTTGTTCAAAGTTGATTCCAGAGGCTGTTCAATATCTTTGGAGAGAAAAGCTACAAAAAAAAAAAAATCTTCACCCTACACATGGGCAACTGTATACAGTAGCCCATATGGATTTTCCCTTGATCTTGCAACAGGTATTAATATTTCCCTAATGTGACTTGAAATATGTCTCAGTCTGCCTAGTGATAGCACTTGCCTTTTCCATGTGGATGTGCTATCTCCTGATTAACCACTGGAGCAGCAACTTCTCCTTCACTGATTCCAACTAAGGACTTCCTTTTCTAAGTTGCTGAAATCATATGTTCAATTTCACTCTGTTTCTGTCTGCTACTCCGGTGCATTGAGCTGCACAGCTCTTCCTGAATGATACTATTACAGCATTCCCAATCCTTCTGAGAATGTGTCAGGAACATTTAATTACCACGCTACTATTTTTTGTCCTTAGTCATTAGTAGAAGAATGACAAAAATCGTTCCTAAACTGATCCTTCAGGATGTGCCTTAGCAACCTCCCCTTAGACCACCTTTTCTTCTTTCAAGCACAGCTTACTACCATAATTAGATTTTTACCTAGTTCTTTGTTCCCAGAGTCATCACAGAATCATAGAATGCTTTGGAAGGACCTTAAAGGTCATTTAGTTCCAGCCTCCCAGCCACTGGCAGGGGGACATTCCACTAGACCAAGCTGCTCACAGTCCCCACCCGGCTTGTGGATGGGTCATCCCCAACTTCTCTGTGCAACCTGTCCCAGTGCCTTGCCACCTTTGTAGTGAAGATTTTCTTCCTATTATCTAATCTAAACCTACTCTCTTCAATTTTGAAGCCATTGCCACTTGTCCTATCACTGCACACCCTGCCAAAAGTCCCTTTCTGGCTTCTTTGTAGTCCCTTTAAGTACTGGCAGGTACCCCAAGGTCTTCCTGGAGTCTGCTCTTCTCCAAGCTGAACAATCTCAACTCTCTCAGCCTGTCTTCATAGGAGAGGTGCTCCAGCTCTCTGATCATCTTTGTGAACACTTCTGGACTTGCTCCAACAGGTCCACATCTTCCTTGTGCAGAGTGCCCCAGGGCTGGATGCAGCATTCCAGCTGGTGACTTACGAGCACAGAGTACAGGGGAGAATCACCTCCCTTGGCCTGCTGGTCACGCTTTTTTTTTGATGTACAATTTGGTTGATTCATCTCCTGGACTGTAAATGCACATTGTTGGCCCACATCAAGGTTTTTGTCCAGCAATATCCCTACAACCTTTCTCTGCAGGGGTGCTCCCAATCCATTCATCACCCAGCCTGTATTTGTGCTTGGAACTGCCCTGATCCAGGTGCAGCACCTTTCACTTGGACTAGTTGAAGCCCATGATGCTCTCATGTGCCCACTTCTCAATGGCATCCCTTCCTTCTGTTGTGTCAACTGCAACACCGTGTTCATGTTTTATCTCCTACTTAGTTCAGTTAATACATCTAGTTGTGGTCACGTGGCAGCTGGACTACTGAAAATTTCCCTCTTCTAAGTTTCATGAGCAATCAGCTTCTATCAGGATCCAAAAATGCAGTCCTGATTGCCTTATATTGAGAAAATCCTCTTTTCGAAGAATTTTATCTTGCTCTGGTAATGCAAGGTGCCAGTGGTTGTTAGTTATCTATCAGTTTCTAGATATTTGCAGAAGCAAATACGCTGGTCCAGCATCTAGCTCAGAAGTCTTTATCAGTGTAATAGAATGGCTAATGACCTTGGAAGGCACTGTGCCTTTCTCTGAAGGGCTAGCAGCACCAGCTCCAGTGTGATCCTCAGGTGCTCGGAGGTGTTGTCTATATTGCCACCCTGTGGACTGGAACAGGCAAGGTGGGGCTGCCCTGCCCTGTCACAGTCATTTATTTATTCAACAGAGCCCTTTCCTGTGCTCTAAGGTAATCTCCTCCTTCAAGAGATGCTAGGCTTATGTTTGGCAGGTCCCACATGTCTATTAGGGCCAATAAATCTCTGTGAAACTCATCCTTTCATGATATGGGCTACTGCACAAGAAATGTATTGCATACTGCTAATTATAAATGCAGGAGAAAATGGACCTTACATTTAGATTGGATTACTTGTGTTAAAACATTTCTAATGACACATTTGGTTTTTCATCTCCTACTCCCATATTTTTAATGTACTACTTTTTCAAAAGTTAAAAAGGGCTATAGAAAAAGTTAGTCAACTAGTCTATAAATAACATACAATTTTACAAAAACACAATTAAAAGGGAAATGTTATAAAAATCCTATATTTTCCTGGAACATACACATATGGGCATCTGGGGAAGAATGTGGGCATACTCCTTTTCTTAGATGAAAAGGAGTCTTTCATCTTGCAGGATGATGATGATGATGATGATGAAAGAGTATGAGACAGGGTGGCAATAAAGAAAAGAAATGGTAGCAGAAAGTTATTTGGGATTTAAATCAAGGCCAAAGAAAGGATGGAGCCACTCATTTCCTTTTGTGGGGCCAGGTCTGATCATGGTGTTGTACCAGCTGGGCCAAGGGACTCCTGGCTATAGGCAGCCCTCAGAATGCCATGGTAGCCTGGCTCCACAGGGATGTTCCCAGCTGGGACAGAAGCTGTCCTCCCCTGCAGCTCAGGTGCAGCCTGACACATTTTACCAAACTGGCTGCCAGGCAGCTGCTCCTGCTGTGACCTCCCTGTGCCAGCACAGGCACCCCTGGGCCAGCACAGCTTCCTCCCAGCCCTTCAGGAAGCCATTCCATATGGAGAAGGGCTGAAAGGCACCTGTAATGAGGTGGGAGGTGGTCTCTTCTTCCAGGTAACAAGTGACAGGACCCAGAGGAAATGGACTCAAGTTGTGCCAGAGAAGTTTTGGATAGATAGTAGGGAAAATTGCTTTCCAGAGAGGGTGGCCAGCCTTTGGAACAGGCTGCAATGGAAATGGTGGAATCACCAGCTTTGGAAGTGTTCAAAAGGTGTGTGGATGTGGCACGTGGGGACATGGTTTAGTGGTGAACCTGTCTGGGAAAATGATTTGACTCGATGATCACAGAGGTCTTTTCCAAGCTCAGTGATTCCACGATTCTGTGATTCCAAGGATGGGTTCTTCTCTTCCATGAGAGAGCGGAGGTGGCAGGCTAAAGGACCTGGCTGAAGTGCTTGTCTGCAGTGCCTGACCCTGGCCTCCTCCTCCGTGGCGGGAGCCACAGCCATCTCCAGGACATGCACGGTGCCAAGGGTGCCAGGGCCCCTGCAGGTGCTGGCAGAGCTGAGCCAAGCCAGACAAGGGCTGGTCAGAACTGTGGCAGCAGCTGGAATTGGTGTGGCAGCTGTTCCCTGGTCAGTTTCCACCTTCGGAACTTGTAGTATTTCATTGTACTGTAAAGGAGGATTTGAACAGAAAACAAGCGCTCGAGCAGCTTGTCTTCTTTTAGGTGTAAGTCCATCTGCTGACAAGGACAAAATCAGAACAGCTGACAGAAACATCCTGATAAATGTGGATCACCAGACTTAGCAGCAAAAATAAATTACGCAAAAGACTGGAATCCAGTGCTAAAAACTGAAGTTTGAAACCTTGGGTCCTAAAAGATTCAGCAGATTCGTTGTGCAACAGCTTTCAGATCAACTTCCTATGTACAGTTTCATAATATTGTATTGATTGTTCCTATTTATTGTCACAATAAAACATTTGAGATAATTTAAAGGCAAACTGAAATATTTTACAGTTATACAAACTATGTGCAACTATGCTCCTGTGAGGAGCAGGGAGTTGGAACTGATTCTGTGCTCCTTCCAATTCAAGATATTCTATGATTCTATGATTTTTCTGCCCTCCATCACAGGCTGGAGGAGACTGCCTTGGGGCAAGTTTTTTAATCTGGATCCTGTGAAGGGCAGGACAAATAGGAAGAAGAAGGACAGGACTATTCTTTTGAAAAAACAATTCCTTTCATATAAAGCCACTGAGAAAAGCAGAGGCCACTGGCAATACACATTGTTTGCAACTAGGTTTCAGGTTGCAATCAACAGTTGCAGGCATGAAATGCAATATGATCCTTTCATTGTGATTCTGTCATGCCTGCTATGACATAGGACAAATCTGTAACTCTCCAGGCATTTTCTTTGTTCCTTGCAATATACCAGGCTGTTAGTTTTAACTACATTATGTTCTGGCCCTTTCAGTACTGCAGCAGATATTGGAGTGATATCTCTTACTCTTAATTCTGTAGCAATATCTTACCAGCCTTAATCCCAGTCTTCTTTCTAGTCAACTTCTACCTAGTAGTAGGTATAGAGAAATACAATATAGAGAGAAATACAATTACTCTTGCTTGTGTAATGAGCCTAAACCAGGAGAGGATGGAAATGTAAAGATGGTGAAGGAGGAGAAGGAGAAGAAGTTAAATGAAATAGTGTCTGTAACAGCCCATCAATAGATGGTGAAAACAAAGAATCCTTTTACAAGCTGCCAGTGGGTAACATCTTTGACCAGATGTGCAGAAAAGGGGCCCCAGGCTCAAGAGCAGATTCAAAATCTCCAGCCTAGGAGATTTCTCCCATTTTAGAAAGGGAGATATATACAGGCAAGATATTTTAGAGCTGCTTAGTTTTAAGGGTAATAAACAATCACAGGTGGTCATGCAGTTTATCTTGCCAATAAATTATCTGTAGATCTTTAACTGGATCTAAGTTTTATGCTCTGTTGTTCTCAAACTCTACCTGATAAGTAACCAAAAGGCACAGCTCTCACAGCTCCTCAGCTGGATTTCCTATGTGAGTGCTTGAAAGCTGCTGCCACCAGCCCACAGCAGTTCAAGCAGGGATACCTAAAGACTTTGGAGACTAAATTTCTTCTCATGAGACTGTAAACTTCTACAGATTTGAAAGAAGTTCCAGCTTGTGCCAACAAGTATCACTGCAAGGGAGAAATAAGGCAGCACTGAGCTGTTGTTGGAACTCTGTCCCAGACTACTGGGAGGTAGTCTGGGACAGAGGTAGGATGTCACACACAGTGACTTCCACATGCATCCCATTCTGGAGTAGTTTTATGGTGTCAAGAAGCTTCCTTCAGCAATCTGACATGCTGAGAAACTTCCAGTTTATGTTTATTGTGAGAGTGGCAGTGTCCCTAGCCACAGAAAAATTAAAGGGAAAAAGCTATGAACAGCATGTCTGGTGTAGTTCTTCCAAAACTGAGCTGACACTGATGCCCACATGTCCTCTTTCTCCTTTTTATCTCCCAGAAAGAGGCACAATCTTTATGTTTGTCTATACTGGTAGTTTGCCTAATATTTACTTCAGTTTATATATAAATATTTAACTGAAGCAATATCAGCTCCAGCAGCAGTATGGTTTGTTGTTTTGTTCTTCTTTTTGACATCAGGGAGATAGATGTGCTGTCTTTAATATTTCACTATATGCAGTCAGAAGATCACCAAAATATTGTTTCCATCTTTGGACATGTCTCACCTTTGGAATAACTTCAGGGGGAAATACAGGTAAGGAGCATAGAGGTAGAAATGCTCCTCTGGACAGCACCATCTCAGAGGATCTCATGCTCAGAGGGCTGGAATGCTTCTTCTATGAAGACAGACTGAGAGAACTGGGGTTGTTCAGCCTGGAGAAGAAAATATTTGGGGAGACCTTACTCTAGCCTTTCAGTACTTCAAGGGGGCTTATAATGAATAGGAATGAATTTTTAGCACAGCCTGTTGTGATAGGACAAGGGATAATGGTGTTAAACTAAAAGAGAGTTGGTTTGGACTAGACATAAGTAAGAATGTTTTTACAACAAGGGTTTTGAAACACTGGCATAGGTTGTCCAGAGAGGTGGTAGGTGTTTCATCCTGGGAAACATTCAAGGTCAGGCTGGATGGGGCTCTGAGCATCCTGGTCTGTTTGGAGATGTCTTTGCTCACTGCAGGTGGGTTGGACTAGATAAGTTTTAAAGGTTGTGCTTCCAACCCAAACCATTCTGTAGTGGTCAGTGTCCCCCTAAATTTCTTAGTGAAGTGCTATTGCTTGGGATCTGTCACACCACAAGTGTGTCTCCTCCAGCAGGCGGCAGAACATGTTGACAGTTGTAGATCACTTCTTGCCATCTTGATTAAACAATGAACAGTGTTCTTTAATCGAGTTTACGATTTAATATGATGAGGTGCTGATAGGTTGCTGAACTGCACCCAACCCCCTGTGCCTGCCGCCTGGCACAGGGGTCTGCCGCAGCACCCACCCCAGTGGAGACAAGTTCATTCTGGTTTGGTCACCGAACACCACGGTTTTGCTCACCTTTCTTGTTATTAGCCCCGGAGGTGTTAGGGCCAGAGAGCTCTGAGGTGTAGCATTCGGAGATGCGCTGGTCCAGCGGAGCTCGTGGGAACAGAGGATGCGGCTGCCGGCTGGAAGAGCCGTCAGCCACAAGGGGGAAGCAGCATCCAGCGACACAAACACCAACCACAGCAGCTGAGCATTTTGTTCTGACTGCGGTTATGTTTAGAGGTGAGCTACCTCACAAATATAAACCTGTTACGAACACAAGAGTGAAGAGGCATTTTTCCAGCAGCTGGACAGCCCGGGTGATCTCAGCACAGGGCTATAGGAGTGCATGACTGTGAACAGCTGACACCAGGGTTCTCACAAGCCACCAGCTCACTTCAAACTCTTCCATCCACAGACTCCTTGTTTCCAGAAGCACAATTACTTTCAGTTTACTTGTTTACTTCCAGTTTTTGTTACAGCAATCAGCTGTTTTGCTGTGAAGTGGCCATTGCCTCATTGCTGAGCTACTCTAAATTTCAGTGAGTTACTTCTTAGCAGGTCCATCTGCTGTCTCAGATAGGCAGTGACCAGGGAAAGCTCCTGGACCAGGCAGTAAATTAATGCCCATTAAATGTGGCCCTGGAATGCAAACCAGCAAAGCCTTTATATCCAGCTGCACCACAACTGCAACTATAACCTGGCCTTTCATCCTCTTTTCACAGAAATAACTCAAATTCCTTTGATTTCACCACAGTACCTGAACTGTTGACCACTGTTTCTGCCTTGTATCCCCCACAGAGGAACAGTTTTCTCAACCACACACAGGAGTGGTCAAATCCAAGCTTCATAGAGCCAGAGGATGGTGAAGGATATGTCAAATACAAATAGACTGAGGATCCTTTATTACAGAACAAGGATTTCCAGAGTGTCTGAACACTGTCCTAGAGCAGCTGGATTGCAGCTCTTCACAGAGAGCAGGAAGATGAGGGAAATGAAAAGCAGCTGACATGCAGAATGAGACATCTGAGGGATTCTGGAGGAAGGCAGAATCTCCTACACAACATTCTGCTAAGGAATGTCCCCAGTCTTTCAGAGGGATGGTCACCTTTAACCCCACATCTTTAGTTAATGCTCCGCACTTACCTGTTTAACAGTGTTCTTTGCTAAGAAAAAAACCTTATATTCTTTTCTCAGCACCAAGACCAAAACTTTTTACATGCCAATTTAAAAAATTTACAATTTGAAAAGTCTGAATAAAATAGCAAATTCCAGTTCACCCACCCACCTTGCCCAAATTACAAAACAGTGCAGAAATATGTAAAGGTTTTTATTAATTGTTATTGTTTAATAGCTGAGTGACAATTTTATAATAAAAATAAGTTCATTAAATACTTTGAAAACAAATTATTCTTGCATTCTACATATGTATATGGGCAGTTCCAAACAATTAACCAATTCAGAAGAAGTGCTGGGCAAGACAAAACTTACATTAGAATTTTCAGAATAACAACCTACAAAGGGAGAACTTTTCAAAAATAAATTGCATACCCACAAACATGAGTTTTGGAAGAAACTAACAAGACCAGTGATTCTAAAGCATACACTTTTAAAAAGCCTTCTGAAATAACCCTTCTGTCTTGAGACAATGATCTTCAAAGTGTCCATGAACAGTAGTTCAATTAGCTGTACAAATAAATGACACTTCTAAAAAAGAGAAAGTGAATACCAAACCTTTACTATTGCATCTATTACTATTTACTATTGCATCCAACCCTGTACATTCAAGTGTGTAAGGCTTGAATGTACATATTCATACTGAAACACCAGTATTTTATCCTTGATTACATTTTCTTTAAACATTTTGAGTGATATGCACAACAAACTATGAAAAAAATGAAAAAGCACAAAACCTTTGATCTTTTAAGGCTAACTTACACAAATTCAAGGCATGAATCTCAAATACACTGGCACTGATTCACTGTCTGCTCTTAGTCAGCTGAGCAGCTGAACTCCCTGCAGGAACATGCAAAGTGTGCCACAGCTGGACAGTCACTTTCCACATCCTGAAGGAATTACACAAGGGCTGTTATTCAAACTAATCTGTTCTCCTGGGCAATCAGACAGTGTGCCCTATGTCCAGCCGCAGCAGCTTGGCTCAGGGCATCACACATGATTAGCAACTCAGTTGTGCTCTCATCTCCCAGCCCGAATATGCTTGGCACCCTGACAAACTGTGGCCAACAACATTCTGGCGTCTGTGATCTCTTTTTTCCTCCAAGTTTGTCTACTGAAACTTCATTTAAAAAATCATCATGAAGAAAGGATTAATAAGTCAACACAACACTATAATTAGCACTACCAAGGTGAGCAAAATCTCAGCTGGAAAACCGAGTGGTTGGGAAACATCTATTCTGCTCAGGAATTTTGTTTCATGCTAGATATTTCTACTTAGAAACTGGATTAAGTTGTGCATGTTGTTTGAAAACATTTATCTGCTGTCTTCTGTGCTCAGACTAAAATGAAACCAGGAGAAAATAAGAGAAAAACCCCACATCTGCAGGAAGATGGGCATTCGCTTAGCTTGGATTGCTTCCAAGCCATGGTTCTGCATGATTACCTAGTGCAAACACATTTGTCAAGTCTAGCCCTCAGTAAATAATAAACTGCTAATTAATGAACTGACAACCTACCAGCAGCACTAATCAAAGTCAAGTAACAGAGAAGACTAGATGTTATAAACACAAGGGTAAACATTGCCCCTTTGAGGTCTAAGGCTGAATTAGAAAGGGGGAAGAAAAAAGTTCTTACTATTTTAAATACATGACATGTTTGGAAAAAGGTGGTTCCTACTGCTGAAGGACCCAAAGTATACTCAAAGTTCTAAGAAATTGAAATGCACTGGGTTTTACAGTTTTGTTTGTTGCTGGATTTTTAAAATCTGGATGTTCATTCTTTATTTATTATTCCACTTATTATTTTATTTTTTACCCAATCTATTTTTTTTTTACTAGCTAAATTAAAAAGCCCCCTTTCTTAAAAGCTTGCAAAGCTTGTATACGTGTAGGCTTTCATGGTCATGTGTATGTAAAGTGGTGAACCACAAGCACAAAATTCCAGAGCTGCAGAAAAGGGTACATACTTCAGTTCTGGGAGAAGGGAGACAGGTGGAGAGAAAGCAGTGGCTACCAGTGCAGGCTGCATTTATGTTCCCATCAGCAAATAACAAACAGGACCTGTCCAAGGAGCAGAGCCAGGTGCAAGGAGGTTCTTGCAAGCAACCCAGGAGGCAGCCAGTGCCCTGAGAGGCAGAAGCAGCAGCATGGGGACATCCATAATGGTGGCACATTGTTGGGTTACAACTAAAACCTTGACTGAGAAAAAAAAGAAGTATTCTTAAGGTATCTCCAATATATGAAAATATAACTTCCACTTTATACATTCCCTAGAATTTGATAATGGATCCCAAGTGCCAATGAGACATCAATCTGTTTCTTTATGTGTTATTTGGATTGGCAACTTTTGGATGTTTCATTCATAAAGCACTATATGTATATTAAGCTGGAAGACAATGCAAGACTGACTAATCTGAAACAGGATCAATTATTCCACCCTCAGAATACTTTCACATACGCTTACACATGCACATACATTCATGCATATATATATATATATATATGCATTTGAACACATGGACACCATCTCTCCCAAACATCTGCCTTAACATCAGTCTTGCTTGAACAAATTTTAAAAAATAATAGTAATAAAAAAAGACAGTGTTGAGACACCATGTAAAATGTCAGGGATAAGGAGCACAATGTGCTACCACACCTGCGGGAGACAAACAACCATTCTCTGTTGCTGGAGTGTGACCATCAATGAGGCAAATCCCCCTAAAGTGAGTTCTGTTTTGCTGCTTCTGACACCTGGGGAGTTGGCATATCTCTACACTGCAACACAAACACACTCACGGAGCTCAGGAGCATGCAGAGCTCACCAGAGCATCTGCTGTTAGTGAGAGGAAAGGCACCAGCACTGCACACATCCCATGCAAACACAAGTGCAAGGAGGAGGAGAGATGGCAACACAGCAGAAGAATTTAACAGCTTCGGACTACAACTGTGATTGTCCCTACCATGCATGGGGGATCACACGGAATCCCACTGCTTCCCCTACTTAGCGTTTTCCTAACATGGCCTTTTCTACCCTCTTGTATTTCTGCAGCTCAACAGCTAGCTCCCAGTATCTCAGATACAGCCACATAAGCTTTCCATTTTGACTTCTGGTTCTGTTCAGCACATTGCCACAGTAGTTATCATGTTTGAAAATATCTTGTAAGCCACTCTCCACATGTAAAGCCATAGCAACAGGATTAGTTGCTGCTTTAACTAGCAGATTTTTCTCTATTTCTAGTCTCTGACTTCTGGGCACTATAAGACTGCAGTAGATGTCCTGCCTTTCCTTCAGTCCCTCTTCAAATTCTTTTAGTAAAATATTGGCTCTCTGTTGCCACTCTTCTTCCTTTGCCAGGCAACTCTGGTACAAGGTACCTTCTGCTCCAGAGTGCAAAAGGACTTGTTTTTCTTGCTCCAACTTCTCCTGCTCCTGTTCTAGGAGCCTCCTCTCTTCCACTAGTTTGCGGCTCTGGGAGACGAGCGCTTCCCGGTAACTCAGGGTCCTGTTGCGTTCCTTTTCCAGCTCCACCTCCAGGTGAGCGACAGCGCGGCGGTTCTCCGTGATTATATCCCGGTATTTGCCTTCCAGGTCTTTTTGTAAAGCTGACCCTTTTCTGTAGTACTCTTCTTTTTCTTTTTCTATTTCTTTCTGACATTCTCTGGTCCAGATCCAACCTATCACACATAAATGATATTTCAGATGCAAGTATAACATGTAACAGTGAGGGGTATGATTAATTAGCTATGCCTGAAATGAAGCTACTAAGTGGTAAAAAAACTTTCCTGCCCTTCACTTCTATTTACATGTCCCCACAAAATGTATTTCTGTGGTCCCTATTTCACAGCGAGTCAATTTAGATGAACATGCTTTCTCTGAAATAAAATACCCCTATTCTTTTATTGTCTGCAGTAGCACTACTTTGATTAGAGAAGGAAAATAAAGTCATGGAGAAACAAACTGGAGGTTTCCAATGTGGATACTGCATGGAGAACTTTCTAGGCCCAGTAAATAAATACATCAGCAACATCTGGCGTTGTTAGTACCTCTGGGCTCTCCAGTACATCCTGTGTCCATCTTTCTTGAGAAAGCTTTGTGTATTGCAGCTTATTAAATATGGATTTGTCTCCGCGTGTTGCGAAAAACGCCAATCACTTGTTTTTACAATTTTAAAAGCTTCATAGTAATAAAATGGTTATGAAAATAGTAATACAATTAGAGTAATAATAATTTGGACAATTCGAATTAGGACAACATGAGACAATAGAGACAAAGAGTTACGGACGTCCGGGTACCTTTTTCTGAACACCCGTTATCAAAGGATTAACCCTTAAAAACAACAGCCTGTTGCACATTCATACACCTCATACATGATGCATAAATTCCATTCAAATACAGGATTCTGTCTGGTCATCATCAACTTCTTCCTCTGAATCCTAACAGTGCCTTCGAGGCGGGCAGAAGTTCGTTTCTTATGATAAGAGGGCAAGAAATTCTTTTTCTCTGAAAGATTTAGGTGTCCTGCGGCTGCTGTCTCGCTGCAAGTCCTTTCTTTAAAAAAGTATCCTGCATAGCATAGTTTCTATTTTAACATTTTTTATAACCTAAAACTATATTTAACACACTACTTAAGAGAATTAATCCAGCATCACTTTCTAACACAACACATATAATACTCATTCTTCATATTTGCGAAAAGCCAATCATAAAATACGCATTTTTCACAGTATGGAAAGCGGTCTTTGCCTTAGCGATACCAACAGCGCCGGTTGCGTACAGCGCTACAAGCAAGGCGGCCCGGGGCCATGCCCAGGCGGGGCACGGCTCCATCCCCGCGCCGCTCCGGGAGCCCCCTGCGGCCGGGGCCCTGCGCTACTCACGGAAGGCGGCCAGGCCCAGCATGGGCACCAGCAGGGCGTAATTCCAGCGGCTGCCGTCACCGCCGGGATCGCGCCGATTGGGCAGGATGTTCCAGTTGGGAGGGTCATTTAAGTTATTCATGAAGGCACCTGCGATGAACAGAGGGAAGATGCGGCCTCAGCAGCGCGCAGAGGGGCCGGGGCCGCTCCCGCCGCCACCGTCTCCTCCCGCTGTGGGACTGGGAATTCTCCCCCAGCCCCTCGAACGGCGGCCCCGACACTTGGGGGCTTGGCCGCGCCATTAGTGGCAGCCCCGGCCGTGACACGGCCTGCCGTTCCCATTCCCCATTCCCATTCCCCATTCCCCATTCCTGTTCCCGTTCCCGCTCCCCCCACGGCGGGACCCCCACGCACGAGCCCGGGAGCGCGCGAGCCCCTGGCGCTGCCACTCACCTGCCGGCCCCGCCCCTCGCGGCCCGGCCCATCAGCCGGGAGAAAAAGGGGGTGGACAACAACAGGGCTGGCCCGAGCCTGGGGCGCTGCAGGATGCCCGTCCCCGCCCCTGCCGCGCTCTTTTTACTCCATTAACGCCGCGGGCCAGAGGTAGCCGTGAGTGCCATCGGAATTCCGCCGTCTGGAGCTGCCGAGCCTGCTTTCTGTCCTAGAGGGACAGTACGGTCTTTCCTTCACTCTTCTGTCCGAATCTCGTGTCTACGAAATGGTCTTTTCCACAACTTCAAAACATGATTCTGGCCTCTTTATTACGCAAACTTTCAGGCGCTCTCGAGAGACAAAGAGGCTGAATCTTACAGTATTGGAGATCACCAGGGAAAAATTACGGCAGTAACACAATTCTAGTTTTCGATTTTTTAAAAACATTTTTACGCTCGAAACGGGAGCTGTTTAGAAATCTTCCATCACGCAGCTCTTGGGCGGGGTGCACCGCTCTGCGGGGCTCCCCCTCGCGGCACTGTTGGTCTGTCCCGCCGAGCCCCGCGCGTGCGCCCTTCACGCCCGCTCCCCCCTCCCCACCCCGAGTCTGCGGTGCGTGATGGCGGCGGCGGCGGCGGCTGCGCGGGGGCTGGCGAAGCGCTGGCTGCGCCCGGCCGCGGCTTCCCGGGCGGTGAGTCCCTGCCCCTGCCCTTTTCCCAGTCCTTGCTCCTGCCCATGCCTTTGTCCCTGTCCTTGTCCCTGTCCTTGCCCTTGTTCCTGCCCTGCTTTCCCGCCGCCGGCGGCCCGGCTCCGCTGTCTCCTCCGTGACCTTGACTCACCCGGTGATCTTCCCACCCCCGGCAGGTTCTGTTCCTCCGGTGCTATTTTGGAGCGGCACGGACCGCACAATTCGTGTCCCGGGGGCAGGCAGGTTCCTGGGAGTAGGTGGCTGTGGGCATGGCGTGGGCCGCGCCTCCCGGCTCGGGAAGCGAGCGCCGTAGCCTGAGGCCCTGAGCTGGGTTTTGAGGGAGGCAGCGGGAATGGGATGTGCTGGGGAAAGGCCCCGCAGGAGCCTGGCAGGTGCGGCCCGAGCACCGGGACAGAAAGCTCGTCGCAGACTTATTCTGTACGAGCAAAAGTGCGCGCAGGAAGACCAGGGAAGTGATTGTGCTGCTGAACTCGGCCGTGCTGAGGCCACACCTCGAGTGCTGAGTTCAGTTCTGGGCTTGTCACTGCACGAAGGACATTGAGGTGCTGGAGCGAGTCCGGAGAAGGGCGGTGAAGCTGGTGAAGGGTCTGAGCACGAGTCCCGTGAGGAGCGGCTGAGGGAGCCGGGGGTGTTAAGCCTGGAAGAAGGGAGGTTTAGGTTTGTTGCCTGAGCAGAGGTGACAGGAAGGGAGGAAGTGGCCTCAAGCTGCACCACGGGACGTTCAGGTCGGCCATCGGGAAGAATTTTTTCCCAGCAAGGGTGACTAGACATTGGAATGGACTGCCAGGAAGGTGGTGGAGTTACCGTTCCTGGAAGTGTTTGGGAAAAGGCTGGATGTGACACGTAGTGCCATGGTTTAGTTTACACGGTGGTGTCTGGTCATTGGTTGGACTCGATGGTCTCAGAGACCTTTTCCAGCCTAATGCATTCTGTGATTCTGGACGTGTGTGGGAAATATGCTTCCCACTGAATATACTCACTGTATATCTGAGTTGCTTGAACCTGGCTGGTGATTGTGCCCAGAAGGGGCTGCTGAGGGGTCTGGCAGGTTTGTGTTAGGGAAATGTAAGTTGTGCATGAAGGCTTGTTCTCTCCCACGAGGTGGGAGTTTTCAGTTTCTTCCCACTGTTCTCATCCTGCATGCTCATAACAAGCTTGGGGTTACAAAAGTGGGCTGTAGTTATACTTGTGTTACAAAGCAAGTGCAGAAAAGACAACTGCAGAGAGAAGGAAAGGTTTAAAGAGTGTCTCCATATTTTAGGCGGCAGTGGGCTGGCCAGGATTAAACGTTTAGTTTCAAAAGGGCCATGATCTTCCTGGTGGCATAGAAATTCAGGATTGCTGCAGTCAGTGTTTCCTTCAGACTTAGTGTGACATCTTTTTCTGCTTTGTGGGCTTTTGTTTGAGCTCAAAGCCTGGTAACACAGCAGTGTGGAACAGAGAGAGAGTAGCTGCCTGGAGGAGAGTGCTGGTGGAGCTCCTTATGAATAGGTGGTAGGAACTGATCTCATTCCAAGCTGATTGCAGAAACCAGAGATAGCAAGTGTAATGACGCAGTAGATTTGCTGTTATGCAAGAAGATAATTTGAGGAAGTTGGTATGAGAAATGATAAAACGAGGTTGAGGAAAGTGTACTGGAATTCACTTCAGAGGTGGGGGAAGAGGTGGACATTTCGGGAGGGAAGAGCTGCTTGTTAGCATATTGTAGAGTGGTGGGACCATGAATGTAACAGCTGCAGATACCACTCCAGTGCATTTTAGGTTGTATTTCAAACAGGGCAGTGCTGATGTCACTGGACAGGTCCCTGATGTGGCTTTGTGTTGCTGTTCTCAGTAATCATACATGCTGAGTTAGGCTTATGTTTTGAACTGTGTAAAGAAGGAATACCAGATTCCGATACCTTGGAGAGGTGGAGAGACTAACATTATGACTGTTTTAATCTTATCAAAGCAAAGACTGCATACTGCATAGGTTTGGGTGTGGTGTTTGTTGGTTTGGTTTTGAGCAAGTCAGGGGGTAGGGAGTGACATTGCAGAAGGGTAAAACTTGCATCCTTGTGCTAAGTTTATGTATTAATAAATGGTTCTAAATTGGTCACTAATTTCATAAACAGTAAGAGAAGTATCTTGGACTTTTGAAGTCAATAATACTCACACAGAGACTCAACAATACTCAGCTGGAAGAGAATTCCCTACAACCTTTTTTAATTTTCAGTACTATGACCACCTGAAATAATTCAGATTCTGAGGATTACTAGACAGGAGAATAATTTTCCATTACTTCCCATGGTTCCCACAAAGCTTCATCTTCCCTTAATTATGAAAGAACTGCAAGAATACTTCAGCATTAATTGCAGACAAATTTTTCTGTCTGTGCAGCCACACACAGGTCTGAGAGGCTGGTCACTGTTGCTGGAGTCCATAAAGAATAGTCTGGAACACCCTTTTAACTGCAGGCCATTCTCTCATCAGTCAAACCTTTTTTGATTATATAGCATGACTGTAGGAAAGCCAGAACTTAGTACAGGTAGCTCTAAAATATATTAAAACTCTTGTATGTGTGCTACCAGTGGTGAGTGAAGATTTGTTACAAATGTGGGGTAGCTGAGAGTGCCGTAAGTCTATCCTATGGAAACATTTGTTCCATAATAGTTGTCTTGGCTTCTTTCCGTAGTGGCCAGCAGCGTGCCAGGCTCCCGCACGGAACTTACACTTCACAGTCTATGGAAAGAAAAACGCCTCCACGAAGGTGTCTGACTCGGTATGTCTGTACTTCCTATGTTGTGATTCAGTCAAGCACTTAATGCTTGACAGGCATGAAGCTTTCAGGCTTTTACTGGGGTGCTGTGTTCAAGTCTTTGTGAGACTGAGGTGCTGAAGTGTGTGGCTCTTTTTAATGACAGTTTCCAAGCAAGAGAGTAACATAACAGCTGTAGCAATTGCTGCAAAAGTCTGTTGAGAACATTATACCTATCCTGCTTGTGTTTTTATGAAACTTTTTTGACTTATCTTGAACTATTTGTGATCATAACAAAGTGATTTATTTTTCCAGATTTCTACACAGTACCCAGTAGTGGACCATGAGTTTGATGCAGTCGTTGTGGGTGCAGGAGGAGCAGGTCTGCGGGCTGCCTTTGGTTTGTCAGAAGCTGGGTTTAACACAGCCTGTGTTACCAAGCTGTTCCCCACCCGCTCCCATACTGTTGCTGCACAGGTGAGAAATGAGTTAGAACAAATGTTTAAAGAATGTCTGCTGTCAGAAAGCTGATTTGGATGTAGAATAATCATAAAGTGGTTTGGGTTGGAAGGGACCTTAGGGATTACCCAGTTCCAACGGCCTTGGCATGGGTAGGGATTCCACACATTAGATTAGATTGCTCAGGACCCCATCCAACCTGGCTGTGAACACTTCTAGGAATGGGGCACCTGAACATCTTGTTTCAAGGCCATGCTTCTTTTTGTAAATATCACCTATTTAGTTGAAAGTTTTATAGAGGGTAGGATATAATAAAATCAGAGGATCAGTAAGTTTGGGGAAGACCTCTAAGATCATAAGAGCTTAACCATGAACTTGTAACTGCCAGACTTTATATTAGGCAGCAGGTACATTTCATTTTGCTTCCAAGCTAATGATGTTGCAAGACACATTTTTTTAATCTCACTTGCAGCTGTTCTGAAAACCCTTATTTCCCCTTATGTTTTTATTTCGTTATACTGCCTCTTTTTTCTTCCCCATTTCTAAACATTATCAAAATGCAGTGCTGCTTCTCTGCCTATAGTGTAACTGTGATTCACTGCATTACAGAAAAAAAAAGGACAAGCCATTGTGAAATTGAGGAATTTCACAGCCACATTAAATCTGGCTTGACTATAGATCTTGTACACAGGTGCATATCTGGTACCTGATTTTTAATAGAAATGAGGTAAACCTACTAAAGCTGTATTTGAGTAATGTAATTCCAGGAAAATGGATTTTCATTTTCAGGGAGGTATCAATGCTGCTCTGGGGAACATGGAGGATGATAACTGGAGGTGGCATTTCTATGACACAGTGAAGGGCTCGGACTGGCTGGGTGACCAGGATGCCATACACTACATGACTGAGCAAGCCCCAGCTGCGGTGATAGAGGTGAGCCTCATGGGATTTGATGTCAGCCGTAGTTATAAATAACACAGGCTGGCTTCCAAGTAGATCTCCTTAAAATAACTTGTTTGTTGTGATGCACAAGAGTTTCTGATGCTTGTATTTGGGTTCAACAGCTGGAAAATTACGGGATGCCGTTCAGCAGAACTGAAGAAGGAAAAATCTATCAGCGTGCATTTGGTGGACAGAGTCTTCAGTTTGGAAAAGGAGGACAGGCCCACAGATGCTGTTGTGTTGCAGACAGGACTGGACATTCACTCTTACATACTCTGTATGGCAGGGTAAGCAGTTGTGAAGTTAACTTGGTTTGGGTTTTAGTGTTTACATTTACTGATTTTTTTTTCTTTTTCCCCCCAGAGTTTGAAAAAAGATAATCAAACCCAAACCAAACAAGCATGTAACTGGTCACATACAAATGAGGATTCCAGGGGAATGGCTTATAGCAGTTCTGGGTTATCTTCCTTCCTGAGGCAGTGTGGAGGGATGAAGACAATCAATGCTAATTAGTACATTAGTACAGTGTCAGCTTTGTGGTCTGGACTAGTTCTGCACTGTTAATACTTTTGTGTCTGTTCACTAGACCCAAAGAGACTTTATGTAAACTTTTCCCCAAAAGCCCTTTTTTTCCAAAAATTTGACACAGCAGCATTGGGGAACTCTGAAAGAGGTACAAGCCAGCATTTTTTTTTTCCACTCATCTTCAAACTGGGAGGAGGGGGAAACAAGGTGTTAAATGAATTAAGGCCTGCTGTGCATTCCTGAGCTTGTTCAATGGCAAGTAAGTGACCAGTGTTCCAGCATGTCTGCCTAGTAATTCTACAAACCATAATTGAGGGAAATGCTGGCTGTTTGAAAATGGTAGTGAGCTTCTTGCAACCAGAAATCCAAGTACCTGGTAGCTACTGTTTTTTATTTACTTGGTAGCCAGCTAATTGCTCTCCTCCAGGTTCACAGTGTATGTGCTGCTGCAATACAAATGCTCCATGCTGCCAAACACTGCTGTGATCCCTGAGGGCGTGAAAGAATGCTTGACTCGGTGCCTGCTGCTCCTGCTGGTTTATTGGGCTCCTGGAGGTGTTTCTCATTTCTCTGGGAGAGCTCAAGTGCAGCGTGCTTCTACATGTATGGAGCACTGCTGCTGGCTGACGTGTTGCCAAGTGTAGACTGAAATGCCAAGTCCTGTTGCCTAGCTCCTGACTGCTCAGAATTCAGTGCTTTTGCCGCTGCTTGTGACTTTTAAAGCTAGAATAGATTAATTAGCAAGTTCTTTCATAAATAGTTATGAGGAAACAGTCTTCCCTGAGAGTTGGTGGGGATGTTTTTTATCCTGATAGAGCTATGTGCCTGGACAGTTTTGAAGAGAGGTTTCTTCAGTAAAAGTTCCTTTTGTAATTTTCCTCCAGTCTCTACGATACGATACAAGCTATTTTGTTGAATATTTTGCCTTGGACTTGCTTATGGAGAATGGAGAATGCCGTGGTGTTATTGCCCTCTGCATTGAAGATGGAACCATTCATCGTTTTAGAGCAAAGAACACAGTCATTGCCACTGGGTAATGTAACATTTGTGGTGAAGGACCAAACCTTGGGAGTGTTACCAGCTAGAAGTTTGTGTGCTTGTACATGTATTTGGATCCACAGTGTGGAGAAGATACATTGACTGACAGAACATAATTTATAGGTTCATTCCCCCCACACTAAGAGGAATATAACTGAATTCAGTCATTCCCTCTGAAAGAAGGCACGTGCTAATTTTGTGACCAAGTATAAATTTGGTATGAGGTCTAACTTTGAATTCTAGAAAAAACACATAAAGTCAGAATGTGTAAGAGTAATATATATGATTCAGATGGTCTTCAATTTTTAAAGCATGCTGCTTAAAACAGACATTTTGCAATGCTGCCAACATGTCTGTCCGTAGAGTTCTGAACTTCCTGTAGGAAACAGCTTTTGTCAAAATTCCAGAGATTCTATTTCATTAAGATACTGCCACTCTAATTCTAACTGTTCTAGGATAAAATTATCATATTATGAGTATAACTTAACATTACTTGGTTGCAAAGTTTGTATATGTTTATCAGAATGCTATTTGCATTAGTCTTTTGCTTCTTATGGCACTCTCCTGTCTATTTCAATATGAAAAATATTTATAAATGTATCTGTGAAAAATACACTTATAACTTAATTTATAAAAGGTTGCCTGCATAATTTGTCTTTTTGGTGTGTTTTTTATGCTTGTGTACTTTGAGGTACATGGAATATATGCGTTGCTATTTCTCCTAAGAGTTTATCCTGAAATTGGGCTGATTGACTGTTCTCAGTAATGTTGAAAGCTAACCTAGATGTTTGCAGCATAATAATTCATGTTTAATACCTGGACAACTAAGTTTTTAAATCTAAGAATATGAAACCAGGACAATCTAAACCATCATTATATGCTATTTTTTATAAAACTGCAAGTGATTCTTCAAATGAAACTGAATGGTATGGATTGAGAGAACTTTGAGATAACCTTCTGTTTTTCCTGGCAGAAAGGCTTCTGATATTAACCTAACAATCCTGCTTTGGAATTGGTTTTCTTTTTCTTCAACCTTCTGTCACCAGCCATTCTTCAAGTATGGTTGAGCAAAACTGGGCTAAACCAGTTTTATTTTCTTTTGGTGGAAATAGTACAGGAGATGGTAAAACTTAAGCACTTTTCTTATTAACCCTTTCCACTGTTGTGCAAACAGCATAGTTAGTGGTATGTTGTAGCATTGTTTTAATTTTTCTTCCTGTTAATTCTTTTAACTTTTGTGTTCTGCAGTGGGTATGGCCGCACTTACTTCAGCTGCACATCTGCTCATACCAGTACTGGTGATGGCACTGCCATGGTCACACGAGCTGGGCTGCCTTGCCAGGACTTAGAATTTGTGCAGTTTCACCCTACAGGTATGAATATGAAATAGTGCTTACAACATTATTTTTAATGAGTTGAACAGATTTTTATGTTGTTTTAAAATGTCACAGAATTACACTATATTCTGAGTTGGAAGGGACCCATCAGGTGCATCGAGTCCAACTCCTGGCCCTGCATAGGACACCCCAAGAGTCACACCCTGTGCCTGAGAGCAGTGTCCAAACACTTCTTGAACTTTATCTGGCTTGGTGCTGTGACCACTCCCCTAAGGAGCCTGTTCCAGTGTCCTGCCACCCTCTGGGTGAAGAACCTTTTTCTAATATCCAACCTAAACCTCCCCTGACACAACTTCAGGCCATTCCCTTGGGTCCTGTCACTGGTCACCACAGAAAAGCCATGAGTGTCTGCCTCTCCTCTTCCCCTCACAAGGAAGTTGCAGACTTCATTGAGGTCTCCCTTCAGTCTCCTGCAGGCTGAACAGACCAAGTGACCTCAGCTCCTTCTCATTCAACTTCCCCTCAAGGCCCTTCACCATCCTTGTTGCTTTCCTTTGGATGCTCTTCAATAGTTTGATGTCTTTCTTATATTGTGGTACCCAAAAACACCCCCAGCACTCGAGGTGAGGCCACCCCAGTGCAGAGCAGAGTGGGACAATCCCCTCCCTTCCCTGGTGATGCTGTACCTGATGCCCTCCAGGATATGCTTGGCCCTCCTGGCTGCCAGGGCACTGCTGACTCATGGTCAATTTGCCTTTGATCCAAACCCCCAGGTCCCTTTCCATGACACTGCTTCCCAGCATCTCCTCCCCCAGTCTGTCCGTACATCCAGGGTTGCTCCATCCCAGGTGCAGAGTCCAGAGGTTCCCTTGTTGTACTTCATACAGTTGGTGATTGCCCAGCCCTCTTAATTTGTTGGGGTCTCCCTGCAGGGCCTCTGTGCTTCTGACAGAATCAACAGCTTCTCCCAGTTTTGCAATGTGTGCAAACTTGCTCAGTGTCCCTTACAGTCCAAGTCATTTATGAAGATGTTGAAGAGCACAGGCCCTAAGACAAAGCCCTGTGGAGCCCCACTAGTGACAGGCCACCAGCATGATGTCACCTCAAGCATGATGGGCTCAAATCAGTTTCCACTTTTCTGCAGCATTTGGGAAGTTGCTTGTGACATGTGCTTAGACTTGGCTGCAGCTGTTGTTGAATATAAATTTGAGAGTATGACATATAATGTGGGAAAGGTCTCAGATGTTCTAATTTAAAGAGCAGTGTTAAATATTTTGAAGTGCTGTCCTTACAATACTAAGTAAGAAGTTTTATGAATTACAAGCTGAAAGTACCTCTTAAACTTATGTTTCCATTGTCCTTAATATTTTAAGGGGTTTCGTATTAGATACAATGGGATAGGTGTAAATGTTAGGGAATTATATACTAGCATCTTCAATGAAGTGGGGTAGTTGAAGTTAAGGTGTATATATATAAACTGTGATTTTCTAGCATGTGATCAGTACCTGAACTGTGGATAACAATAATCACAAACTAGATTTGTAGCTAATCAAATGCTTCATTTTAACTCATGATGCAATTTATGTAAATAGTTTGTTTAATTTTACAATGTTATTGTTATATCATAGAGATCCAATGTTCCTTTGACTTAAAGTTTTTCTAGTTAAAGAAGCTTCACTGCTTGTATGATAACTCTGTAGCTTTTAGGATAATTATCAAGTGAAGTGCATGAGTTAGTATGCATTTTTGTTTTCTGTGATGACCAGTGCTGCAGAATAACAGACAAGCCTTCCTTCTCTAAAGGAAAAGGATACCAAGTAAGCTTTTATGTTCCACATGATTTGAAGCCATCTTGTACTGCTTCAGCAGAAGAGGGAACAAAATGAGCAAATGGACCTTGAAATAATTAACTTCTGGTTTATTAAAAATGTTAAAATAATTGGTGAAGGTCTACAAGGACTTAATAAAATTCTCCTGATGTATTGATAGGTGCAGATCACTTCCAGTTTTGATATTTGAAATACTGTGGGTGTTTCAGGTCAACTTGCTTACCTTTTGGAAATAGTGTTTAAAAGGAGTAACGACATTTGAGGGGTGGTTCCTAGAGGTGTGTTTAGGGTGGAATAAAATCTGCACCTCTGATTATTTTGAGAAGACCTTGTTTATTCAGTGTTCATCCTGATTGTGAAGCTGTGTGGAGAAATCTCCTTTGATGGTGTTTTCGTTCTTGAACAGGTATCTATGGGGCTGGCTGCCTTATCACAGAAGGATGTCGTGGAGAGGGAGGTATTCTGATCAACAGTCAAGGTGAAAGATTCATGGAGAGATATGCACCTGTTGCCAAGGATCTGGCTTCCAGGGATGTAGTGTCTCGTTCCATGACCATAGAAATCCGTGAAGGAAGGTTAGTTAAATGCTCTCCACAAAGCTACAGAATGAACTCTTAATCATGCTAGACTGTGAAGTGGAATAGTTCATTTGATAAGCACATGGTAATTCATGAGAGTGAGCTTTAATGACTGTTCAGCTGATCTCTGTGTGTAAGGCAGAAAATCTTTCTTGTTAATTCCTAATGATACTGACAGAGAACAGGTGATATTAAGAGTCTCCTATTTGAATTCAGTGTGTCTAGAGACACTTGCTCAAACAAGCTTAATGTATATGCTCTTACTACAAACAAAATAATTTGGTGCTGTTCTCTTGGCTGATTACCAAGTTTTACACATTTCTGCAGAGATGTAATAGTTGAAAATCTTAAATAATATGAACTACTGTGAAAAGAAAGCTGGGAGTTGGAAAATAGCCTCAATTCATCCAAGTGCCACAGTCTTATTTAATATGTTAGATATTATTTTTTGTCAGATAACATTTGAAAAAGAACCTGTTTATTTTCAGAAATGAAACAAACTGGATTAGAAATGCCACTAGTGTTTGTAAATTCCTGTTATGTATTCCAATGTTGTTTTTTTTTTTTTTGCTAGGGGTTGTGGTCCTGAAAAGGACCATGTGTACTTGCAGTTGCACCACTTGCCACCACAGCAGCTGGCCACACGTCTCCCAGGCATTTCCGAAACAGCCATGATATTCGCTGGAGTTGATGTCACTAAAGAGCCTATCCCTGTCCTGCCTACTGTGCATTATAATATGGGAGGTATTCCCACTAACTACAAGGGACAGGTGAGGAATACACGTCACTTTTGGGCTCTATTTTCATCGTCATACTAGGAAATTACTTTCCAAATAGAAAAGCATTAAGAATATTTTTTGTAAATGAATGGATGATTAATACAATTTTTATTAATAATAATATAATAATGATATCAGAGTACTTAAAACACACAATCATTTTGGTTTTTTAAAATAACTTGATAACAATGTTCCAGTCCATCTAGAGATGGGAGTTCCAAGAAACATCTAAAATGAAACTACTGTCAGGTCTGACAACAATTCTCTGTTAGTTGAGCTGAGGATAATCTAATTGAACATAGATCAGAGTAGGCCTCTATTGCATTCTGTAGCATGAGTTAAAGTGTATTATTCCTCTGTAGTTCATGTAATCTAAACACCAACGCAGATCCTCCAACTGACACTACTTGGAAATCAGTGTGATGGTGTCAGCTGAGTTCTTCTCTTTGTGTACTTGTTATATTTCAGTGTAAAATTTTGCTTTAGAAGCATGTGCAGGTCAAACTTTATTCCTATGCATTTCTGACTTGCTGCAGAATTGTGTGAAACAGAACTATGCAGTCTTCATAAGAATGTGTAAGGAAATCTTGGGGTTTAGTCCTGTCTGTATTTACATACAGATGTAAATGTCTGTATTTGCATACATTTCTCCTTGCCCTTTAGAGCTAAGATAATTCCGTGTTTAGAGGCAGAAGAAACTTTAGGTTGCTGTGTTCACCCTTCCATGCACGTGGCCTTTGCAGATAAGGAGGTTAGCACTGTGTGCAGGTGTTTTCAGTGGCTGAGCATTGATGGAATGTGTGCCGTGGCAGGTGATCACACACGTGAATGGCCAGGATAAGGTGGTGCCTGGCCTGTATGCCTGCGGGGAGGCAGCCTCTGCATCCGTCCATGGCGCAAATCGACTTGGAGCAAACTCCCTTCTGGATCTGGTGGTCTTCGGTCGTGCTTGTGCCCTGACTATTGCAAGTACATGCAAGCCTGGTAAGTCTCACTTTTCTAGAGGCATTTGCCTTAAGGATGTCATTTCTGCCCAATGAAGGGTTGTTGCTATCTGATTCAAATTTAGAGTGATACTCATAGGCTCTTACTTGTTATAAAAGGAAGAAATCAGTGTTTATGCTTTTGGTAGGCATGTTCTGTGCCAGGCAAATGTTTTGATGTTACTATTT
Source organism: Calcarius lapponicus (assembly GCA_039654755.1). Classification (NCBI taxonomy): domain Eukaryota; kingdom Metazoa; phylum Chordata; class Aves; order Passeriformes; family Fringillidae; genus Calcarius; species Calcarius lapponicus. The sequence continues at coordinate 91,815,497 of CM077464.1, read as the reverse complement.
GCTTTGTAATCCATCCTTTAAAAACTAGAATTGGGCCCATGCTATTGGCAAGAGCAGTTAGGATTTTTGACAAATTAACACAGACTATTGAATGTGAAGACTCTCTTTTCTACATACTGCACCATCTTCTACATCAAGATGTAATCAATCTTACACTTGGCACTTTTGTATAGTGGAATTTGCTGCCGCCTTGCTGATTTATTTGTAAGAAGGACTGACGTGCAAGTGGTGAGAGAGAGAGAGACTAAAAATTGCAATATCTCATTCACTGGATTCTCACTGCTGAATCTTACGTATTTTAAAATAATCTGGTTCAGCAACAATTGTTGACCTGAGAGAACAAAGAATCAAGCCCTCCCTTCCAACCCCCAACAAAATACTGGAAATGACAGTTACATTGCCAGAGCAGCTGGAGTCCACAAATAGTCATCTGTTTTCTTACTGCTTAATGTCCGAACTGCACCAGCTGCTGAGACTGATGATTCCTCATGGAATCAGCCTAGATCTTGTGGTGCCTATTTGGTCTGGCTTCATACCAACATTTTTTTGAATCCTTCTGTGGCTTTTTAGAGTTAGAAATTGTAGAAGGGAGTTTATTAATCTGAATGCAAAGCTACATGTGAGATGAACTGTGCTGGTAAGATGCTGTGTTTGTTGCCCAGTAACTTATGGCTTCCAGTATCACAGGCAAGATGCAGAGCTCATGTCTAACTGCCAGGCTTATCGACTGTTCCTGGTCCCTTACACATCCAAGAAAAGGTGGGAGGTTTGGGACTGAGGAGACAAGGAAAGCATATCAGTAGGTGGTAAGGATCACAGGTTTATTCCATAGTTTAGAAGAATTTTCATCAAGTACTGCTTTGAAGGAATGAACAGCAGAATTTTGCCAAACCTATAAAATCTTTATTCATTTTTGTAGGAAAGAATGGGGTTCACGTTCCACTGAGAACTTTAAATACATGGATACAATTCGTGGGACTTCAGGAAAGTTACACTTATTACACTAAGAAAACAGATTATGTTTTACTTAAATCTGATTTTTAGTAATTGATAGTCTCTGAAACTGCCAGAAACCAAACCCAAGCCTGACTACCAAACTTACTGAAATTTTCTTATTAGGAGAGCCAGTTCCCCCCATTAAACCAAATGCTGGTGAAGAGTCAGTTGCTAATCTTGACAAGTTAAGGTTTGCTAATGGAAGCATAAGGACTTCAGAAGTGCGACTGAACATGCAGAAGGTAAGCCTGGGGAAGCTCTCAGGGACAGGTTGGGACAAGCTGCAGGCAACTGTGGGGTTTGGTGACTTGGCAAAGTGCACTTCAGGATTTGCCATGCAGAAGAAAAAGTGGATGAGAAGATTGTGTGTGCAGCAAAGGGTGTATCATTTGTTAATTCCTTCTTCCCTTCATGCCATTCCCTTGTGTAGTTTACCTGCTGTATCATACAGAGGGGTTTCAGTTGTTTGGGGTGAATGGAAGAATGTGGGTTTTTTCAGGCTGCAGACAAGTTTGAACTCAGAACAGCTCTGTATCAAGCTCTTCTGGAGCTAAGGAAGTTACATGCTTTCATATGCAGCATATCAAACTGATTTTGTTTTACTGTATTGCAGGCAATGCAAAACCATGCTGCTGTATTTCGTACTGGTTCTGTACTCCAAGAAGGCTGTGAGAAGCTTAGCCAGATTTATGGTGATCTGGCTCATCTAAAGACTTTTGACAGAGGTAATTTGATAGCAAAGAACACACCTTGCCCAGAGAACTCCGGGTAGAGTGTTGATGGCTTTGTTTTTGGGTTTTTTTGGTTTTTTTTTTCTGTAAACCTAAAGTGTTTCTTGAATTTTTAGCTGAAGATTTTGACCATTTTGAATCTTTCAAAATGTTTTGTAGAGCCCTACTTACTAAACATGATAATCAGGTAAAATACTTGACCTTTGCAGTTGTTTTCTGTTTGAAAAATCCTTCAAAGATGCAGAGACTGAAATGGATTTACATGTGTAAGGTACAAACTGCCCTCAGAACATGGTGTGAACTTGTCCAAATACCAAGATGAATGATGAACTTTGTCAGAATCTTCTGAAAGTTGGGAGTTGCAGAGAGGTAGCAAGACTATTTGTAGACTGAACACTCAGTTTTAATTCCCCAGCTGAGCAGATCACAATGCACAGATACTGCCGTGTCACTGTTGATCTTAAGAGAACTTGGTTATTTAAGTGCAATTGATGATGCACCTTTGGTTCACTCACACATATTTCTCTTGTTTGTAGACCATCTTGCATAGTATTTTAATATTTTACCAGGTATTGTGTGGAACACTGACTTGGTGGAGACCCTGGAACTGCAGAACCTGATGCTTTGTGCTCTACAAACCATTTATGGTGCTGAGGCTCGCAAAGAGTCCCGGGGTGCCCATGCCAGAGAGGATTATAAGGTACAAATGTTTTCTGTGACCTGAATGTAGGATTGAATCTCCTTGTTATGTGCCCTCAGATGGATTATTTTAAAGTTGTAACATCTTCAAATAGAGTCTTCAGTGTTAAGATTAGTGTAGTATTTGTTTGGGGTCCTATTTGTTCTGCTCTTATTTCTTATTTATAAAAGGACCAATACATGGAACACTGGTAATGATCTTGTGCACATGGAGCAACTCTTCATCTGAGTGATTAGAGACCTCTAAATCAGGACTATAGTAATTATATCATGGATACATAAGCAGGATGTAAAGATGCATAAACAGAATAATTATCCTATGCAAGGAAAGTTACCTTAGAGCCCTTGTTAAGCCCAGTACGGGCAGTATTGAGAGAAAACTTGCTGTCTGTTCAGAGACATGCTGAGTTACAGGTATAAGTGAAATGCAGCTGATCTTGTGGTTGTAAAGTGATTTGCAGATACAGCTTCTGGTCTGTACTAATCTCATTTTCTCCCTAGTTACGGGTGGATGAGTTTGACTATTCTAAGCCACTCCAAGGCCAACAGCGGAAGCCATTTGAGGAGCACTGGAGAAAGCACACCCTGTCATATGTGGATATCCCAACTGGGAAGGTACTTTGATCTTGGTGCTTGAGGATCTTTTTTGCTGTTAACAGTTGTTCTCATAAACAGCCTTGGAAATTGTGAGAATCCTGCACTGTTGATCTCTGGGAAGTGGCTTTGCTATTTGAGCTGGAATTGTGTTTCCCCTTGTGTCAGACTAATGCAAAATGTGCTGTCTGTTGGGTGTTCAGTAGAACAGCTTTATGGTATTTCAAAGATAGAAACTGAATTCTGACCCTATAAAAATCTTAACTCTTGGGGTTTTTTGGATCTCATTCTTTAATCTTGTTGTCTTGAATTTCTTTATTCCCTTTTACTTTAGGTTACCTTGAAGTACAGACCAGTGATCGACAAGACTTTGAATGAGGAAGATTGCCAGACCGTCCCGCCAGCGATCCGCTCATACTAGCAGCTTCCATCTCACTTGAAGCCCTCTCCCAAAGGGGCCAGTGTACATAAGCATAGCACAAGCAAACCAAAATAGTGTTGGCACTTAGCACTGAATGGAAAATGCTGACAAAACTTTTCTCCTGCTTGTATTCTGCTGTGGCTTACTGTACATTTATTAAAAGTGGAATGTAAAACAGCTTATGTTCTTTCACTCATCTGTCAGAAGGGACAGCGAAAACACAAACTGTGTCTAAATAAAGTCATTACAAATCTTGTATTTGAATATGCTGATCTTTATATAATTACAAAGCTCTTAGTGTGAATGTGTAGTTATTTCCTTGCTCAGTAAGAGGACAAGAGGCAGTGGGCACAAAATGAAGCACAGGAACTTCCATCTAATTATGAGGCAGATGCTCTTTACTTTGAGAGTGGTGGAGCACTGGAACAGGCTGCCCAAAAAGGTTGTGGAATCTCCTCTGGAGATACTAAAAGCCTGCCTCGATGTGATCCTGTGGAACCTGCTGCAGGTGAACCTGCTGGCATAGGGGATTGGGCACCTCTAGAGATGGCCTTTCAACCCCAGCTATTCATTACAAAAGTTTTAGAGAAGATGGAGATGCTGAACTTTGTGGTGTGGGGACTTAAGCATCTTAGTTGCTGACTTCAAGTAATACTTGAAAAAGATATTATAGTAGTAGTTATAACTGCACCTTGTCATGCTGTTTTATTGACTTAAAAAAGGGATTTTCACTTCCTCTGATACAGAACAATCTAGATAATATCATTACCCAATCTGTATTCTCTCTGGAACTTCTGAAGCCATTTTAGTGGCATGCCCTGTATATTTCCTAGACTGTCTCTTCTCAAGGGGCAGATGATTTGCTTAAATATTAAAGCTTGCAAGACTTGAATTCAGTGTGTTTTCAGTGCCAGGATGTAACTTGTAAGGCATTAATAAAGCAGTTTCTGACAGCATTTCTGTGAATAACAGTTCTTGTAGGACTGAAGGGTTGCAATGGAATGAGGTGATGTTTTGCCATGTTAGGCCAAAAAATTTTCTTAACGGCTGAATGTTGGCTGCTCTTGGAAAAAAATCATAATGTTGGAAAACCTGAAGTGTTAGAATGTTGCTGCTGGTGGGTGGAAAAATGGAACACACCTTCTTTTGCTCTCGAAGGGTTTCTGCACTTTGCACCAGGATGTAGCACGGAGCGCTCTGCCTTCTTGGGCAGGAAGTAAGGAGGAGGCTGCACCTTGACTTAGCTTTTCTTATTAAAGGAGCCTTGACTGTCCTTAGGAAGGAGGGAATAAGGTTTTATAATCTTTAAGAAGACTACAGTAAACCAGAACAAGCTCATACTTCCCCACCCCCGGTGGCGAAATCGCTGCTACAGCGCTTTTCCCGCTGCCCTTCGCCCGGGGCAGGCGGGTTTTCCCGGGTTTTCCCCAGGCCGGGCGGACCCGCCCCGGGGCCGCACTCAGCGCCCGCCGCCGCTCCAGGAGCCGCCGATTGGCGCGGCGGAGCCTCCGGGGCTGGGCACCGCGGGCGCCGTGACGCTCGTCCGGGGCGGTCCCGCCGCACCTCCCGCCCCCGCGGTGCTCCCGGCCCCCGCCACCATGCACCGCTCACTCCGCGCCTGCCGCCGCCTCGGCCGCTCCGCCGGTCTCCTCCTGTCCTGCCCGCCGCCCCCGCTGCCTCCCGCCGCCCCCGGCCGCTGGATCCCGGCGCCGCCCCGCGCCGCCATGGTGAGCCCCGTGGGCAGGGGAGCGGGAGCCGTGACCTCTAAGTGCCACCGCCGGCCGCCCTCGCTCCGCCCCGCCCCGCGGGCAACGGGGAGCGGGCGGTGACAGCGGCGGTGCCGGCTGCGGCCGGGCTCTAATCCCGCATGCTGCTCCGTCGGGAGCGCCCGGCCCCGGGAAGGCGAGTCCGCCATCCTCTGCCGGGCTTCTGCGGCCATTTCCCGCATCCTTCCTGCGGCCCGGCCCCGCTGGGCAGCCGCTGCCGGGCAGGCCGGGATGTGCAGCGCGCAGCTCTCCCTCTGCCGTGGCGCTGCCCCGGGGCAGATTCACGCCCTGAGCCGCCGGGCAGGAAAGGTGTTGGTGCGGGACCCGCTTCGCAGAGCCGTACTGTGCGGCAGCGGATTCCGCAGGAACTTCAGGCGCTTTCTTGGGGCTGTTGAGGTGCAGATAATGAAAAGCTGTATCCTCACAGGAACGGGAATATTCGTCACTGGAGTAGCTTTGGGGCTGCCTGAAAACTGGGGAGCTTTCAGCTGAGAACTGCCCGGTGCTTCTAGCGGGCATCCTCGGGAGATATTCGTGTATAATCAGTTGATTGTCCGGCTCAGACGCGAGTGGGACTCGATTGTTGCAAGCGGCTCAGCATAGAAACAGAAACACTGTTTGGATACAGAAGTTCAAGTCTCAGTTCTAAGGCGTTGGATGTTGCATGGAAGCCTTAGTTTCAGGTGTATCTTTGTGAGTTCACTCCTTAAAACTAGGTAATGTAGACTGTGAGAAGAATTTCAGCAGAAGGTGGTGTGTTAAGGATTTTATCGATTCCTTAGTTTACTAAATCTACTAAATTATTAAATTAGTTAATCAATTTATCTAGAACAGCAGTTTCCAATCTGTAATATTGATGAAGTTGTAAAAAGTAGCATTTCATAAAACAAGCTTTCCAGTGAGTGAAAAAACTTCACGGTGGGTGAAACTTAACTGCATAAGAAAACTGGCATCAGAGCAGAATATGTAACTCAAACCACTGGCCTGTTGGATGGTTCCCTTTTTCTATTTTGCCATTTGGCACCGTCTGAGAAAAACATTGTAAATCATGGCCTTCATTCATTTGCTGAAAATCTGGTGTTTATGAGTCTGGTCTGCAGTCTTACAAGAATGAGATGTGTTTTGCTCTTTGAGGGTCAGAAACATGGCCAGTCCTGTGTGTGTTGTGAGTTCCTGGAGTTTAAATAAAGCCCTACTTAAAACATCCCTCAATGGACTGGGAACTCAAGCAGCTGTTGAATTCTTACAGGAAAAGTTCTGTATGTTTTTATGTAAAAGAGGAACCACCAAAAGACGTACTAACTAATATTTAAATTAAAAAAAACCAGCTACCCAACGAACCTAAGCCATCCCTTTTTGATGTTTGTAGAGATTTTCTCAGTAGCAAGAGTTGTTTTAAAACACATTGTGTATGTAGATACAACAAAATAGTCATGCTGTCCCGGTATGTTTATTGTGTTGCCTTTACTTAGAGCTAAATTGCACAAGACATTGTAAATGGAATTGTCATAGTGGTTCTTCTGTAGCTGAACACTGTAAAATATTTGGGTTTGAGTTCTAAAAGGTAAATTTCAGAATTTGTGACTCAAATTATGTTGTAAAAGAGAGATGATGCTTAAAAATGGAAACATTCTTCGTGTGCTAAAGGAGAGCAGTAAAGCATAAATTGCACATGCTGATGGCCTCGAAAGACTGCTTTTGACGTGCTAAAAATGATGGTTCTTTGAATTGAAATACTTATATCCAAAAGTTGCTGCATCCATAAATGAGTGTACTTTTCCACAGGAAGCATTACTGCAGTGGTTCTGCTGTTTGAGTATCTCTGGTGGGTTATGGTGCAATCAGTTCTGATCAGTGCCCTGTAGCAAGGCAAAAGTACAGTTCTGTTTGCCTAACTGTAGGCTTTGGACTGTGTTTGGGTTCTAGGGATTTTGGAGGGCTGACCACACCTTGTCAGGCCTTCTAAGGAAAAAAAAAATTGTAAATGTGACAAATAGTAATTGTGAGCAGAGCCTTGCTTGTAGCTAGGTTAGAAATTAGGTGAGCACAGGAGTTTGCTTTGGCTAATGGCAGAGTTTCCAAGTCTCCTTTTGGCTTCTCCTGAGGCCCAGGAGTGGATGGAGTGTGCCACTGATGCACCATTTTACAGCTGGTCCTCTGGGTCAGGGGGTGACTTCAGAAACCTCTTTACATACAGGAGCTGTATATTCAACCCCTTATAAAGCTGCTCAAGGGGTTGAATTCTGGCCGAGGAGTGAGGGAATCATGTTTGTTACAGTCACAGACAGTGCCTGCTGCAGGCTGAGAGTAATGCTGCAGCTCAGTTCCTTCAGTCTGCATGAAAAACATCGCCTTGCTCTTTTGCCTAATGGCACCTGTTACACTAGGTATCAGCAAATGACATTCTTCTTAAAGCACCTTGCCCTGTTAGCTTCACTGGAATTTAGGAGCGTGGAATTGGCTAGGAAAGTTGGTTTTGTATTTTTTTTAATAATTATTTCATTGTTGAAAGGTACTTGTACAAGGATGTACTGATCCTATTTATCTTTGTTTCATCATTGTTGACATTGGAATTATGTAATTTTGAGGACTCAGTTGTGCAACTGCTAGCTTTTTTGTCTAAAAGGTTACAGTGGTTTAACTTTTTATATTGTTTGAGGGCAAATACTTTCAGTTATTAAATTACTGATGATATTGAGAGCTGGGCTTGGAGCTGAATGGCTTCTGCTTATCCAGCTCTGTGAAAGTTTTGCATTGTGTGCTTTCACAAGGTGTCCCAATGTCAAAAGCAGGAATTTTGAAGACAGTGTGTCAGTGATCCCAACCAATGGAACATTAATGTGCTCACCTGAAGACCCACAAGCATCCCAATTAAAAGGTTTTTGGTAGTGATATACTAAAAAAGCATTTACTATATTCTGTTTCTTGTTAGCGTGTAAATGAATGCTAAGTGACTCAAGCAGGACAAAGAGGATTAAATAACATAGAAATTACGCTTCCACAGTAAGCTTTCTATTCTTGAGGAGTCAGTGCCTGGGAGAGCGTCAGCCAAAACACAAGATGTGGGGATAGCCATGTGAGAGCTAACCCTTCTTATGGGCTGGGCTGCAATTTCCTCCAGTTCACAGGCACCACCTCCTCTGAAGTACTCAAAGTGAGCAGGGCTGGTGTCTCTGGCATGTGACTGATGGTACCTGATGGCAGAGTGTCTCCATCTGGCTGGGAATGACAGTAAAAAGGCTGGGACACTTCCCTCTTTCTGCTGCAGCTTGCCATCCATGGTGATGCAAACCTGGGCAGGCAGAAGGTCAGGGCTGCTGTAGAGGGTATTCTGGCCAATACCCAGCTGTGCTTCTGTCCAAGGGCACTGAGAGGGTGTTCTCTAAAGTGTTCACTAAAGAAGGAGCAAGTAAGATGAACAAAGAAGAGAGAGGAACAGTCTGATTTCAGAAGTGGACTCCTAAGGAAGAGTAAGAACTGTATGAACATAGATGATGCTTTCCCCATTTTCTCACCCAAACTCTTTATGTACTCAGCATTGTTGAGGCCACACCTTGAATCCTGTGTCCAGTTCTGGGCCTCTCAGTTCTGAAAGGACATTGAGTTGCTGGAGTGAGTCCAGAGAAGGGCAGTGAAGCTGGTGAAGGGTGAGGAGCACAAGTCCTGTGAGGAGCAGCTGAGGGTTGTTTACCCTGGAGAAGAGGGGTCTTGGGGGGGACCTTATCACCCCCTACAATTCCTGAAAGGAGGCTGTAGCTAGGTGGGGGTTGGCTTCATCTCCGAAGGTGAGAGGAAGTAGCCTCAGGCTGCACCCCAGGGAAGGTTCATGTTGGACATCAGGAAGAGCTTGTTCACTGGAAGAGGGATCAGGCATTGGAACAGGCTGCCCAGGAAGTGGTGGAATCACTGTCCCTAGAATTGTTTATGAAATAAGTGAATGTGGCTTTTAGTGCTGTGGTTTAGTTGACATGGGGATGTTTGGCCAGAGGTTGGACTTAATTATCTTGGAGGACTTTTCCCACCTTAATGATTCTATGATTTTCAAATCAGGGAGTTTCCCGAGTTTGTGGTTTGTCTGTGTAATAACCCAGTTTAGATCTTTATTCTAAAGGCTTATCTCATCTTCCCCGGAGTCTTGTGGACTTCTTGCATCCTCAGCATCAGCTGGCAAGGAGTTTTGTCAGTCTGTCCCTTGCCTTGAACCTGACTCCTACAAGCATGTTAGGGCTTCTGTGTTTTGTATTGGAAGAGGCAGTGAGCAGTTAATACAGGTTATACTTCAGTTTTCCTTCAGTCCCCAGGTTACCTTTTTTTCTGAACAAAAAAGTCACTTGTCTTAAGAAAGCTGTTCTCTACCTTTTTTCAACTTTATTGCCTTTGAACTGTTTCCAGTAATATATATTTTGGGATGAAAGAACCAAATCTGCACAAAGACCTCAGACTGTCAATGAATCATGGTGGCACAGCAGTGTTTCTCTTTGTATCCTCTGCTTTTCTTGATAGTTCCTTGCATTTGATTTTATTCTGTCACTGCACTGCAAGACTGACTTGACTTTATTGATAAGGGGTTTGTTTCCCAAAGACTCACCCCTGAGGGTTGTGGTTAGGTCAGGAACCCAGCATTGGAAATGTATATTCCCTGCCTACAGGGCTGAGATTGTTTTAATCTATCCATGATAAAGAAATAAAAAAGACTTCTCCCCCTTCGTGAGGACTCTGAAAGAAGGTAATTTCCTCTCTTGGGAAAGGATTAATACCTTTCTCACAGGAAATTGGGACTTTGCTGACCAAGGCTTGGGAAGAGGAAGAGTAAACTGTTCTTACTTCTGGTCAGTTCCATAATCTTTGTAGAGCTGTGTATGAATGTGATCATATCATCACAAATTATTTGGCTGTTCTACAACAAGTAAAAAATTATTGTCAGCTAAAATTAATTTAGCCGTGCCTGTGTTAGATAATAACAGATGCTAGGTGGATACATGACATAGAAATGTTACCACACATAAATATTACATAAAATAACACTTCTAGTATATCTACTGTACCTATAGGTATAGTAGATATATATTAGGAGGAGTGATAATATAGAATACTTGAAAGACTGTTAAAGGGAAGAGAAAGGGAGAAAGAAGGAAGAAGAAAAGGGGGACAGTGAGAGAGTGAGCAAAAAGGAAAAGGAGTGGTTTACTAAGAATGAGGGCATTGAGAGCAGAGCAATGAAAGAGAAGGCTTTAATTAAGTGTTGCATTAATCATTACGTTAAACTTACTTTTACACATACCTTCTACTCCTTACATATCTTAAAATAATTTCTTATGTGTGTCCCTTTCACATTTAATCTTCTCATTGAGGTTGTTTGTTGTCACAAGTTTAGCTAAAATTATTAGTTCTGTACTTGTCATTGTTATGTTAATTGTATTTTACTGTTTGTTATTGTGTCTCCAGGAGCTCCTTTATGAGTTGCCATAATGGCTCTACAAGTTATCCCATAAGTATTAAGTAATTTAAGTTTAAGAATATTCTAGGGCCCTAACTTAAAGATTATTCCCTGTTTCTAAAATAAATAAAAAAGGGGGAGTTTGTAGTGTCCCTGCCCAGGAGGCGGGGATTCTACCCAGACAGACAGCATCGGGCGAGGGGCGTGATACAAAGAAGGTTTAAAGAAGATTTAAAGAGGTTCTGCCCCTCCACCCTGTGGGGCGTGCCAGCCCGGGAAAAGCCACTCTGCCCCATTTTGTCAAATGAGGAATGGCCCCAGAATGTTCTTCTTTTCCTGGACCCTCATTGGTTTAAATCCTGCTGCAGTGTTCCCGCCTTGGTTTTTGCATTGGTTGTCTTCATCGATCCACGCCTTTGGTGTCCCCTGCTCCTCTTACTATTGGACCCCGACCCTGAACTCCACCCATATAAAACCTATGACCCTGCCCCTTTATTTCTTGTCTTGGTCCCTGGCATAATGAGGGGTCCTGGATTTTGGTAAACCAAGACCTGTCCTGTTGCCTTCCTTTCCGTGTTGGTGGTCGGTGGCTGCGTGGGGTCTGAGCCTCTGGGGCCCCAGGGCATTGTTGTGCCCCTCACTGCAGCAGAACACAACAATGGTACATGGTTTGTACTCTGTGACCTCTGGTGAGACAGCTGCTCCAACTAGAACAATGTCTCAGCTTTCCAGATGTAATTACAAACACCTGTGACTAGCTGCATGTATTTTTTTTGTATTTTTTCCCATCTTCTTCCTCTTGACTACCTGCTTTCAAAAAGAATATACTGATTGCCAGTGGTTGAATTTTCACTTTTTTTTTTCCTTTTCTATAGTCTTCCAAAGAGGCTTTCAGGACAGAATATGATACCTTTGGTGAACTGAAGGTCCCAAGTGACAAATACTATGGTGCCCAAACTGTAAGATCTACGATGAACTTCAAGATTGGAGGTGTTTCAGAAAGGATGCCAGTAAGTAATTCAGATTGGTGTTTTCTTCTTCTCTAGAGTATGTTTTGTATGTGGAAGTGAATACCTCCTAAATACCTCCTTCTTAGGCTTTTGCTGGAAGTGTGAACAACTTTGAATTTTAATTAAAGGTAGAAATTTTATGGCAATATATTATTTTGGTGGAAGTATTTCTTGTGTTTAAATAAATTGAATATTGCTTTTGAATAATTTTATGGTTTTGCTTTATTTTTTAATAACCAGGATGAATAGAAATCTGTCTTTCATCTTTACAAAGATGAAAAAACAAATGGAGTAATTTGATGTAGCTTTTATCTAGTTTGTTATTTAAATAATCTAGTATAGCACTAGTTGACCTAAACTTAATTTGTCACGTGTAGCTGTGCCTAGGCCATTAATGTGCACATGCTTTGTCATACACTGACTCTCCATGTACTGAAATTTGCCAGTTTTCCCTCAAAAGTCTGTTTTAGAAATGGAACCAGTTCACTTCTAATGCACATAACTTTTGATACACAGAGCATACCTGGCCTTGCAGAAAGAGCTTTGTGCTGTTCTCTGGGCTGTTGGGGTGAATGTTGCTGTTAGTGGGAGCATAGTCCCAGATGAGCTGGTTTGGCTGATGGACTACTGCTGGGTTTAAGATCAGCAGCAGTTTGGTTTAGAACTGGACATGCACTATAAATTGATGACATGTCCTTTGAGGGAAAGAAATTGTGTGTTTAAACTTACCCTTGTGTCTCAGGTTCAAGTCATAAGGGCTTTTGGCATCTTGAAGAGAGCAGCTGCTGAAGTAAATCAAGACTATGGTCTCGACCCCAAGATTGCTAAAGCCATTGTGCAGGCAGCAAATGAGGTAGGAGGAGCTGTTCAAAATACTGCAACTGCCACTGTGTTTGTTAAGCTTTTCACAGGATGGTGGGGGATTGAATTTCTCAGATTGTTAGAGGAAAGCATTTCCTGTTAGTAAATCTTGTTCTCCAGAAATCATTTACTTAATATAATATGTTACTATTTTCTTTCTTGCATGTAAAGAAATAATAGAATGTTCAAATGCATGTTGATAAATGCCATCCAAGTGCAGAATTGTGTGACCGTTATTTGAGGTATTATAATACCAGGTGTTTTGCTTTGAATAAATCAACAGATTTGTTTATCTAGAAACATTTTAACAGAGTTTTCTTGTCCTGACTAGCTTAAAAATATTTCAGTGGTGGCAGAAGCTGTATCCTCTTCCTACCAGCTTAGCACCTTTAGTTCCAAGACCCAATAGCTTTGGAGAACTCCAGACTATATCCATGCTCTTCTGGTTTCTAGGGTTCCCCCAGTTAAAGGTGCATTAGAAGATTTGGTGGATTAAGGCTCCTTAGTTTAGATTCATAAATTCTGAAAGTTTTTTGTGGCTTTCTTTATTGTATTCTAAAAACACCCCTGCTATGATACCCTTTTCCTCACCTCCAAAATAATTTTCTAACACAACTTAAATAAAAAGAGGAATCAAGTTATTCCTGGAGGTGGGAATGTTACCCCTGTAATAAGATGGGAAATACGGAAGATCCTTTCTTGAACAGCATGATTCCAGGAGGACTGATGTATCCTGTTAATTCGATTGTCTAGCCTCAGAGTTGGGACAACAGCTCCTTTGTGACAACAGCTCCTTTTTCTTAGTCTAATATGAGTGGGCTGATACTTCTGAGCACAGATTTTGATACTATTACAAACACATGATTAGAAAACTCTCCTAATGTGTCTAAGATTCAACAGGCTCCAAAAAATGTTGATCAAACATGAGAGTGCCTTACAAGAAGGAGGTGTTGAGACTGGCAGCCATCTGCTGGCTTTGTTGATGCAGCATGTAATGTCTGCAGGTGTAAGAGGTCTGGAACTTCCCTGCATGGAATTTCTTTATTGAGAGATATCAGAGTCCAGTTACACAGAGAGAAGATGTAACCTAAAGTACCTTTTAAAAATACTTTCTGTCTATGTCTGTAGAATATTATATCAAATTCTGTATATCTCTGTATTTCACAATTCAGTCTTCAAAAAGCATAGGAAGTGTTTTTTTCTGTTCTAATATCTGGTATTACGTAAAAACATCTTAATTATTCTAGTGTAAATTCACTAATTGCTAAATGTAAATTTAAAAATATAACGGAGAGCATAATTTTAATTATGGCAATAAAATTTTCAGGGTTTTTTTTTCCTAGTGGAACAGTTTTTTCTGTTTTTTCCATTATAGGTAGCTGAAGGAAAATTAAATGATCACTTCCCTTTGGTGGTGTGGCAGACTGGGTCTGGAACTCAAACCAATATGAATGTCAATGAAGTCATCAGCAACAGAGCTATTGAGATAATGGGAGGGACGCTGGGAAGCAAAAAGCCAGTGCATCCAAATGATCATGTTAACAAAAGCCAGGTTGTTACTTGTTTTATACTGCTTTTAATTTCAAAAGTTTTTTGTCTTTGAATTGTGAATTTTGAGTTTCCTTGTATCTACTGTTTAGGTTAAAAAATGTTTGGTGGACAACTTTGGTAACAATTTTCTGTTTTTTTCAGTTCAAATGAACTTTAAGATGTTTTTCAGTGACAGTGTGAGCTTTTCAGATTAGAAACTTTGAATTCATTCATGATAGATAAATTCATACGTAATGTATTAGACAGTGGTGGCCTTGTGAGAACCACTGCTACAGTCTTAAAGATGTTAAATACAGGTCCAGTTTTTAAAAGTTGGATCATGGTAGGCATTTTTATTGTGCTTCTCTCTTGAACTTCACCTACCTTGAAGGAAAGATTAAGCCACTGACTTGGTTGTTTCCCTTCCTGATCCTTTGTGCTTACTCAGTATTCTGTGAACTGTGGATTTAACATTATCAAAGCAACATGTGTGTTTTAAAGTCACCTACAACTCCTTTAAAATTATCTGCCCATTTGTTAGCCATCTCTCATAACTACTATAGTAATCCTTTTTTTTTGTCCCAAGGTTGTTATGAATAATCTATTAAATTTAACTTTCTGTGGATGTAGTTGTAAATAGTTGATTTATCAAGAAGGAACTGACCTTGTGGAACATCCCTAAGTTGCTTACTCTTTGTTTAGCTTCTAATAGTTTATGAGATAAAGAGAATAAAGCCACTCATGTACATCTTGCGGCAGCAATGGTGAGAAAAGCTTGTAAATTAATATTCTTAATTTTTTTTCAACAGAGTTCAAATGACACTTTCCCAACAGCAATGCATATTGCTGCTGCCCAGGAGGTTAATGAGGTCTTGTTACCTGGACTAAAGAAGCTACAGAATGCACTTGAAGGGAAATCCAAAGAGTTTTCCCAAATCATTAAAATAGGGCGCACTCATACGCAAGATGCTGTTCCACTTACACTTGGGCAGGTAAAAAAAAATTTAAAATTATGCCTTTCTTTGGAAAATTCTAACTTAAGGATGCCTAAATTAAATTGATATTTTAGGATAAAATAGAGCAAAATGGCTGAATCTCAGCCTATTTTCAGTCTGTACTGGAGTTTGCTGGATATGCTGTACTGTAATACATGCATCATAATTTTTATTAATTTTTTTCCCATGTGTATTTTATTTCTAACAGTAATAAAATACAAATAATTTTTAAATTATGTTTCATTACCAGATACGCAGCACAGTTTTTCTGTTACATTGTGGGGAAGAGGTAGTTGTTGTCTGTAATCTGTAAATTCATATAAGTTATGTTTTGCCAATACACAAAACTGCTAAATATTGTGAGTGAAAAATTTCAATACATAATCTTGTGTGTATAAATGTGTGTATATATATATATATATATGTATATAAAAGGTGGCAAATGTTATCATATTGTCAGGAATGGCTTATATTACAGTAATTTAGTAATGAATTAAACTGAATTGATAGAACAGCAGTAGAATTTACGGGCTTTTCCCAAGAATGCACAGGTGGGGTTTTTCCTAACTAAAATTAAGTGATCAAAGCCCAAGATCCATTTCTCTATTTGTTCTTTGAGAACATTATTGTAATCTTGGAGCTGATTTACTATGGAATTAGATACTGCTAAGTATGCAACTAAGATAAAAAGTGAGAGAAAGATGCATTATGTATAACTCTGTATATTATGTCTATATTAAGATTGGCTTAATGTATAATTTTTGTAGTATGGGAGCAGTCCTTTAATAGATGTATATTTCCCCTCTTAATGAAAACATGTTTAGCTATAGCATTTGGGTGAAGTTCAGTGCCTTCAGGTTTTTAAAGGAATTAGTCAAATCCTGTTAAAAATCTAAATAATCTGGATGCTTATTATTGCTTGATGTCTTTGTTCCTTAAACTTGTTCTCCTTTCTTTCAAAGGAATTTAGTGGCTATGTGCAACAAATCAAATACGGTGTGGCCAGGATTGAATCCAGCATGCCAAGGGTGTATCAGCTGGCAGCTGGCGGCACTGCAGTCGGCACAGGATTGAACACAAGGGTTGGCTTTGCTGAGAAAGTTGCTGCTAAAGTGGCTGAACTGACAGGTGAGAAACAATATGTGGGAGTGAGTTATCAGTAAAGCAGTCTATGTGACATGCAGTCAAATTCAAACTAAATCTGTCCAGCTTCCATGCTTCTCATAAGCTTAAACTGTATTTATATTTTAATGTGAAGCTTTTGTTAATGCTATGTGTTATATGCCTTTTACTTCGGATTTTTTGTGCAATTTTTTTTAAAGTATGCTCAGTGCGTTGAAAGTGACTGAAGTGATGGTGTTTATCCAAGCAAGGCTCTCTGGATATGGATACAGTTTCAGACTTCTATTATTAGCCCAACTATAATGCTTCTGTCTTGATTTTTGCTCCTCTGGCTCTCTTAATTTACAGCAACTTGGTGCAAAAGAAGGAAAAAAATGCTTCCAAAGCTGCTCTGTTTTTTTCATATGGAAGGGTGAAAGTTAACTGCCTGATTTTCTTTTTAATCCTGTCTTTATAGATCTTAAAACTTAATTTACAGTGCACTTGAGTTTTTTGATCTCTAAACCAGATCTTTTGTGTTACAGTATCAGTTTTCAAAATGCCCCCCCCAACAAATGTGTACATCTGTCATTTACATTTGCTGTAAAATCTGAAACTGCTTAGTGACGGTGTTTTTGTTTTAATGGATTTATTATTATTCACTGTGTTTCAGAGGGTCAAGACTGTCTTGTACCCTGAAAGAGAAGTAACTTGCTGTAAACAACAGCTGCCAGGAGCAGTACAGGGCATGTTTTGGTGGTGTTAGGAAGCTCTCCCATGTCAGTGGATGTTTTGGATCCTGTATGGGCAAATTGTATGAGTAGGGCAGACTCCTGAAGTTCTTCATGCTCTTATAGAGGGTGGCTGTTGGCAAAAACAAACGGAGAAGTTTGGATAGACCTCTCTAACAGAAGGCAGCTGTGCAGTTCACAAGTCCATGCAAACTGGGTGGGATTTGGTGTTTGTCAGGAAGTGCAAAACACTGGAAGGTACAGGAATCATGCTGCTCTCCTTCAAGCTGGTGCTGAAAGCTCAGATCAGTTGTTCTGGGGGACAGAAATCCAGCCCACAGCTGGTCATTAGTGATGTCTGTAATTTTTTACAGTCCCATTCTGCTGGACTGCCCCTTCAGGGCAAAGTCCTGAAGGAATGTTTTTCATCATGGAACCTAGGCTTACATCTCAGACAATTAACATAAACAGAGCTGTTCCTTCTATTGCTCCTGTGCTCTTGCTGTTGCCAGGCATCCTCCTAAGTCTGATCCAGCTTTCCCATGTTCTGGCTGTTTTATTGTTCCCTTCCATTGTGATTACTTCTTACTTTCCCTAATACCTGCACTGTGCTGCAAAAACCTCTCTTTTTATAACTGAAAGCATCACAGCAATCAACAATCTAAAGTGTCTAACTTGATTTAATGCAAGAAGTGCCTAAGTTGGGCTAACTTTTAAAAGATTATTGACATTCACAAAACACTGTAGTGCAGTAGCAGCACTTAGAATGCAGCACACTATGAAGGGTTGAAATTTGTACCTTTGGTGTAGGTGGATGCTCAGATTTTATATTCTTCCATATTTTCGTGACTTTCATGATGTCTTTTTGTATTTAATTTACTTTAATATGTTTGTGAAGAATGCTCTAGAGGAAAGAGATGATCTTACAGGGTTGTTAATTTTTAATTTTTTATTAAGCTAGTTATGTGTTTGATTGTCTGGTTTATGTCTGCAAGGAAGTGCTTCACTGGTTTAATGTTTACACCCTCTCCCTGTAGGTCTGCCTTTTGTCACTGCTCCAAATAAGTTTGAAGCTCTTGCAGCTCACGATGCTTTGGTGGAGCTCAGTGGAGCCATGAACACAGTGGCGTGCAGTCTGATGAAAATTGCTAATGACATTCGCTTCCTGGGCTCTGGGCCACGCTCTGGGCTGGGGGAGCTCATCCTGCCTGAAAATGAACCAGGGAGCAGCATCATGCCAGGTACAGAGAAAACATGCAGAGAAAAATGACCTGTTCCTTTTTTTTTAAATTTTTTTAAACCACTGTCTTTTAACAGATGTTTATCAAATACTGTCACAAATGTCAGTAAGTCTTTGAGTCTCTCAGGTTGTATCTACTGCCCTACTTTACCAAAATCTCTGTTGATAAAAATGCTTGCACAGCTGTGTGTTGGCTAGGGTATGGGGGAGTATAGTATCTGTAAGAATATGGCTTGTTTAACACAAACTGACTTCTCAAAGCTTCCTTTTAGAATTGCAAGATCTCTACAATTTTTAGGTAAAGGCTTTCCTGAAATAATCTTTAATCTGAATTGTAGCAATACTGTCATGTAACTTGACTTTGGTCTACTTCCTGGTATGATTAGTGTTATGCACTCATATTTTCCCTTCTGCAATGATCTCATTGTATGGGAGGATAAGAAAGAAAGGAATAATACTAGTAATCATTCCTTTCTTCTCCTAAAAAAGTATGTACATGTGAATATTGTATATCCAAACTATTTAGTTGTTCCTCCTGTATCATGAACTATAAAAGAAATAGGTCACGAACATATCTGGCTCTAAAAAAGCAAACGTGGAATGTTCTTACTAGGATTATGTCTAAAAATTAAATGATATAACCATAAAACAAACTTGCTTGGAGACCACTATAATTTGGTGTGTTTTTTGGGTTTGGCAGGAAGTTGTTTTTTGGGTTTTTCTGTTTTGCATTTTTTTCTGACAGAGTGTACTAACTTTATCACAGAGTAATTCTAACATATCAGTAATACTTTCCTTGAGCTGAGTAAGATTTGGTAGGGGTCTCCCAGAAATGCCAACTTGCACATGTAAAGACAGGTGATAATCTCTTGACTATTAAGAACTGTGGTAATGACCAGCTCTTTAGCTCATGCACATGTTGAGCTGTTGAGCTCATCCTCAAGCTCTCAGTCTTGGGAGACTACTGAAGCAGCCATAGCTCTTTTACAAATCCTCGCTGAAAATACTGGAGTAGTACATTCAATTTAATATCATTTGTGGAAATAACTTTGTGGTGTGCAGATATAGAGGAGTAAGACAAGTTACCTTTTACAAAACACTTCCTATTGAATGTGATTTAGTAAAATGCTGCTGGCTTGGTTGGTTGGTTGGTTGGTTGTTGGTTTTTCCCTGTCCTTCTCCTTTGGTAATCTTTTTCTCTCCATTTCACAACCAGGAAAAGTGAACCCTACCCAGTGTGAGGCTGTGACCATGGTGGCAGCCCAAGTTATGGGAAATCATGTTGCTGTTACTGTAGGAGGAAGCAATGGACACTTTGAACTGAATGTCTTTAAGCCCATGATGGTAAGTTCATAAAGTTTTATATATCTAGGACTTTTTAAGTAACTGTACAGTCATACAACTTAGAGACAGAAAAAACCCTCAGTGAACACTTGAACACTGCCAAGGTTGGGGCATCGACAGCATCCCTAAGATACTGCTCCAGTATCTCACCACCCTCACAATAAAGAATTTCTTCATGATATTGAGCCTAATTTCCTCTCTTCCAGTCTATACCCACTGCTCTTGTCCTGTCACTACAGGTCCTGACAAAGAGTCCCTCTCTGCCTTCCCTGTAGGCCCCCTTCAGACACTGGAAGGAAAATAGCCTGTTAAATAGGTTGAAATTGCAGGGAGGGCACTGGTTATGAACAAAGGTGCCAGAATGTGCAACTAGTAATATCTGAATTAAATAATTGGTATTTCTTTCTTTGTCTTGTTAGATTAAAAATGTTTTAAACTCTGCAAGACTTCTAGGAGATGTATGTGTTTCTTTCACTGACAACTGTGTAGTTGGAATCCAGGCCAATACGGATAGGATCAACAAGCTGATGAATGAATCTCTG
The DNA here is from genome assembly GCA_039654755.1 of Calcarius lapponicus. Classification (NCBI taxonomy): domain Eukaryota; kingdom Metazoa; phylum Chordata; class Aves; order Passeriformes; family Fringillidae; genus Calcarius; species Calcarius lapponicus. Next base: position 91,795,499 of record CM077464.1, on the reverse strand, counting down.
ATGTTGGTAACAGCACTGAACCCACATATAGGTAGGTTTAAGGCTCAAAAACTTCTCAGAACATACCAAAACATTTTGTGGTAACATTATTTTGTACACTTCACTTGTGTGGTCACAATGTTTATAAGGCCAAGTCAGGTCAAAAGTTAACTTACTTCAGCATCACCAGTTGCTCTTGTAAAAGCTGTGTTCTCCTTGCAGTGGCCATGCCAGGGTATTAGAAAAATAACTGATTAGAGTCAAAAGGAGATGGGGAGAATTTATGTACCTGTTTTCCTAAATTATCATTATTAGAGATCAAGTGAGAGATTACAATATGAGGTTTTTTTAAAGGAGAAGTTCCCATAAACCTTTGATCTAAATTAATTAAGACAAGAATAACAAAATCTACTTTCAGTTCAAGTAAGGAGTAAACATTTGGTGTGCATTTCCTGCAAATTGAGTTAAACAGTAATAGTAATACCTAGGAAATAATTTTCAAAAGACTTGTGTCCCACTTTTCTCTCACCTCTGATGAATCATCTAAAATTGCAAATGGATAATTTGTTGGTTTTGTTTTGTAACAGGATATGATAAAGCAGCCAAGATTGCCAAAACAGCACACAAAGAAGGGACAACGTTAAAAGAAGCTGCTATAAAGCTGGGATTCCTTACATCAGACCAGTTTGATCAGTGGGTGAAGCCTAAAGACATGTTAGGTCCTCAGTAACTTCTGTAAAAAAAAAAAAAAAAGTGTTCTTAATATAAATAAATAAATAAATATGATATCATATAATCCATTAGTTGGAAAAGTCTTCTGAGATGACTAAGCCCAACCTATGACTGGAGCACTACTGTGTCAGCTAGACCATGGCACTGAGTGCCACATCCTGTCTTCCCTTAAACACCTCCGTGGACAGTGACTGAACTGATGCCTAACAGAGGCTCACCTGGAACAGAGGCTAGACAGAGTTAAGAAGGAATTAAGTAGGTATTTTATTAAAAGGCCTTCAAAGGATACACTTTGGGCTGTGCAAGAGCCTGGCTGTGGCCCTGCCCAAGATAGACCCAAGCTGGACACACGAAGGACAGCCAGTCATGAGTTTTCACACTTTTTAGAAGTTTTGGTCCATTTACACATTGGGGTCAATTGTCCAATTACACCTTCAGGTTATGAAGTCCCATCCTCCCAGATTGCTCTCCTCCGTTCTCTATTGTTTGTACTTTTTGGGGCTGAAGCTGCAACAGTGTCCCTGGTTCTTGCTGGAAACGGATTGTTTTGTCTTACTAAACTGAAGAGAACTCTGAATTTCATATAAAGTGTTACTGAGTTACACACTAAGGCGGTACAGCATGTGAAAAGTACGAAAGCTAAAACTTAAGGCATCACTACCACCTGCCTGGGTGGTCCATTCCCAAGTCTGAGCATCCTTTCTGTGAAGAAGTTTTAAACTTTCCCATGGGCACCTTAAGACTGTGTCCTTTTGTCCTGTCACTTCTTACCTGTGAGAAGAGCCCAACCCCCACCTGGCCACACCCTCCTTTCAGGTGGTTGTAGAGAGTGATAAAGGTCTCTCCTGGGCCTCCTTTTTGCCAGGCTCGGCCCCCCCAGCTCCCTCAGCAGCTCATGGCACCTGTGCTCCGGACCCTTCCTCGGCTTTGTTGCCTTTCGGTGGGCTTGCTCCAGCGCCTCCGTGTCCGTCCTGAATTGAGCGCCCCAGAGCTGGACACAGCACTCGAAGTGTGACCTCAGCAGTGCCGAGTACAGCGGCACAATCCCTGCCCTTACCCTGCCGGCCCCACGATTCCCGATTCATAGCGCTGTTTTGGTACACTTCACACGTTTCCCTGGCATTTTTGACCGATCAGCTGAACTGGTGTTACGGGGGTGATCCTACCCTGCCAGCAGGCGGTGCAGGCCCGGCAGCTGCCTGCGGGCTGTGCTGAGGGAGGAAAGCGTGCCCGTGAGCGGGGCTGCCGCGGCTCCGTGCGGCCAAGGGCCGCTGCCCCCGCCACCGGCCGGCGGGGCGGGCAGCTCGGTGCTGCTGCCGGGACGGCGCTTCCGGCTTCCCTCGGCCCTTCCTCCGCGGGGCGGGGCCGGCCCTGCGGTTCCGGGTCGGCCGGGAGCGCCGCCGCCGCTGTTGCCGGGGCCGGGAGCGACTCGGAGGCACCGCCGCCATGAACCGCTTCTTCGGCAAGGCGAAGCCGAAGGAGCCGCCGCCCAGCCTCACCGACTGCATCGGGAAGGTGAGCGCCCGCCCCGGGGCGGCCGGGCCCGCTGAGCGCTGCGCGGCCCGGCCCGGCCGCCGCCTCGGCAGCGGTGTGTGTGAGTGTGTGTGTGGGGGCACTGCCCTGCGTGGGCACAGCCTGCGTGTCCGTGTGTGGGTCTGTATATCACAGAACCACGGAATGGCTTGGGTTGGAGGGGATCTTAACCCAGCTCCACCCCCCTGCCGTGGGCAGGGACACCTTCCACTGGAGCAGGTCGCTCAGAGCCGCACCCGGCCTGTCCCTGAGCGCTGTGATGTGCGGGGGGATACACGGGGTGTTTTGGTGAGCGTGTTGGGGTGTCCGCACACGTACACAGGGATGTACCTTTGTATGTACCTCCGTACACCCGCCCATACCTGCGCTTGTGTCCTGTGCCTGGGAGCGCATTCTATCAACGTGTCAATCCCATAAATGAGCACTGCACTCACTGTGTACACAGGGAGCATGGAAGGCATGGCTCTCCTTACATCCTCATGGATGTTCTCAGCATTTCCATCTGAGGACTTCTCCGGTTGCACTAGCTAACTCCTGCCGTGGCAGGTTGTAGCAAGGCAGGGGCAGGAGCAAGATAGTCTCCCTGTGCAATGCAGAAGAGAGTGTTCTGTCCCTTTCGGGGGGAGAAGGGTTGCTGTAGGGCCGATGCCAAAGGTGTGTGCAGATGGACAGATGAGCAGGCTCAGACCAAGTAAGAAATGCTCAGGAAACACGTGGCAAAGCACTTTACAACTGTTGTTGTGTTGCCCTGCCTGCTAAGAGGGCTAAGAAAACGTGCTAAGATTTACCATAATTTCATAGTCTTTTTTTGACTTAAGAGTTAATGAAGAAAACTGTAGCATGGTTTTGCAGGTCCTTTTGTTGTAAGCTAATTTTAAGAAATGAAGAAAGAAAATGGAGGGTTTTTTGTGTATTTCTGTCAGTAAACAAAGATCAGTAAATACTCTGTGACTAAGCTTTGTCATTGGAACCTGACAACAAACAGTTTCCATGGAAAAATCACAGTTTTCAGAAAATTTATTTTGCTACCCAGTGCTGAGACTTTCTAAATGAAATACCTAATATTTGTCAGTGCTACCTACACATCAGTCTCATGTGTATGCCGCTGGCTGGTATGGGGAAAGAGAAGTGCTCATAATGTTTGTCCTGGTAGTTTATCTCACTGACAAAAATCTGTATTGCTTTTTAGCAGTATTAAGTCCAAACATAACTTTAAATATATTTTGTTAGAACAGTGAATAAAGCATCTGATTGAAAATCAGGATTAATTTTCCCATTGTTGCCAGTAAACAACAGTAAATTTGGTGGATGGCTTGAACTCCAAAATCCATCTGAGAGATTAGGTGCTTAAATTTGCTATTTTGGCAATATAAGTGGAAGAGCAGGAAACGTTGTTTCCCCACAACAACTGAGATTTATTAGTCTGTTAGATTAATCGTGCTGTTTTTGGCAGTTCCAAGTTAATGTCCATTTTCTAATGGGCAGGTAAATCAAAAGAAAATATACATTGGTCAGCAGTCTGTCTTCTGCTAAGAGCTTGTTCAATCCTAGAGGAATTTTGGGATATAAAAATGTAATTTAAACAGATGTTTTGATTGGCAACACCAGGGATTTTTTTTCCCAAAAATCTTGCTGAACGCAGTTTTGATCCTCTTCTAGTTGTTTGTAATTGCACTGTCTGAAAGTTTGACTATGCAAGACAGCAGATTAACCAAAAAGAAGAATTATGTGATGACTTTGGCAACCAATGATGAGTTATAGGGTGGTTACTAGTAAGCATGGGGAGAAATGCTTTCTTTTAGTAATTTGAAGTTTATGAATTAACTTTTTGTGCCAAGGCATATGTAGTAATCTGTCTGATTTGTGAAAGACTTTTTTACAATAGTGGAGTCTCTAGGATAGGTCCTGTTAAAACTACAGACATTATTAGATTGTTTATTTTAAATTACATGTGAATTATTATTGAAGGGAGTTGTGTGAGATACTAAAAAACTTCTATTATTTCTTTACAATGTTAAGCTCAACATTTTGGAGGCTCAACTACTGTTGCTACTGGGGCGTTTTCTGTCTTAGACACATTTTGTTCTACCTTTTGAAAGAGTCAAATTGCTTTGTAAGATCTCTTAACCATGTTAGTTCAGTGGTAATTAGCTATTAAAGAGCAGTTTGGAAATTTATTAGGTGAGCAGTGATTAATGCAACATTTATTAAAAACATAGACAACTCTTAGGCAGTAATCATGCCTGTTTTGGATGTTCTTTCCTGTGTAGAAAAGTTTAGTTAGCTAAAATTCATTGCATTTAAAGGCAGGGTTTTTTATGTTTGCTGGCAGAGCACAATGAGATGACTCAAAGCTGTCACAAGGCCTGTAGGAGGAAGGATGCACCAGGAAATAAAGCATTATATAGTGTTTTAAAATTTTCTTCTTTGAATAAACATTCTAAACTTACATTTTTCAGAGTAGTAAATGGAAACATAGGAACAAAAGGCTAATAGTTGTGACAACAGTGTAAAAACTCAAATTCCCTTTCTTTTGTGTCAACTGGGGCCCTTCTGTAGCAATGAAATGTTCCTCAGTGTGCCTTATTTGTGAGTAATAGACAGAAACTCTTCAAGTCCTAATGCACACTCTAGTTTTTTGGATAAATTAGATCCATAATTAGATCCATTCTCCCCTCTTCTGTCCAGTCTCATTTTTAAAAGCTGAGGTCTTGTGTCATGTGTGTGTGAAATTTTTACATAGTTAGTCGATGTGGGAGGTTCTGTCTCTGTTTCCTGCTAATACTGCTTGAAAGAATCATTATATAAATAAATCAAATAATTTTTTCCCCTGTGGAGGCTGACCTGAAAGATGCAGTTTGCTGATAAAGATCTTGAGGAGGTGTCATGCTTTGAATGTACAGGAGTCCTAACATTGCAAATATTTCTCTTTATTGTTATTAGTAAAATATTTGGATAATAGAAAGCTTAATACAAATTTTTCAATGCCAGCTGTGCCCAGGCACTTCAGAGTCTTGTGTAGAACGCTCATATCAGATGCTCCACTAGGGATGCCTCCGGCAAATGCATGTTGCTGTCATCGAGCAGGGTTTTAAAAGGGTCACTGAAATCAAAATCCACATAATTGTACATGCTTAGCCACACCATTAACAAGGCAGAATTGTAAATTTACACTGATCTGTCTTATGCTATAATTGGAATGTCATTATAATCTAATCCCTAGGGAGGCTTCTTGGAATGAGAAGTTAATAAGCTTTATGTTGTTGTTTCCAGAGAAATGCTAGGGTAGTCAGTTCATTTAAAAAAGGCTTTTTATGAATCTGTGTATGCTGTTAAAACTACCTGTGCCCATGCTTGGTTATGTAATTGTCATATTTAACCCTCTTATGGTGAAGGGTTAAAATATATCCCAAATGAGAGCTCTGTGGAATGACAGGAGGGTACAACTAGAAGTTTTCCATTCCACTTTAGTCCCTGGCACTGTGTATGACCAGAAGTTCTGGAATGGAGAACTTCCTTGAGTGGCTTTGCAAGGGAGCATCTCAAAATGAGAACATGTTAAAATGGCAGAGCTTCCTGCAGCCTCAGAGTGTTGTTTCTTGTGCTCCTTGTAGAAGTTGTTTTACTTGATTCTGGTTCTGGATTCTCACAAAATCTAAATTGTTTTTAAAACCAATGAGTGAAGAAACAATTCAGTTAGAAACACAGCAAAACAGAGGCTGTTCTCTTTTTTGTCCCATAGCTGAATAAAACCTCAATGAATGTTGTTTTCTTTGTTTTCCCCCTCATGTATTAAAGGTGGATAGCAGAGCTGAGTCAATTGACAAGAAAATTGCTAGGCTCGATGCAGAACTAGTGAAGTTTAAGGATCAAATGAAGAAAATGAGAGAGGGACCTGCAAAGGTAAGAATCTTCTGTGGAACTTGAACATGCTCACATGAGGATGTGACTCACACTTCTTGTCATGTGATTCAGCCAGTTCATCAGATTCTTAAAACTGCATCTTGCCCTACGGATGAGAGATAAGATCCTGCAGGATTATTTTTATTAGACGTACATCTTTGAACAGTGTTTTATTGGTTTTTATTTGTTCCAGAGTGTAATGTAATTCCTCCGTGAGAAGTAACTTGTTTCCCTTCTTCCTCATTACCTGAATTAAGTCAGGCAGAGAGGCTGTTTTGTTTCTCATCCAAAATAAAAAGCTCCACACTATGCCTAAAGGGAGCAGGGCAATCTGTTTTTTAAGGGGATAAACTTACAATATAAAATGTATCTGAAAATAAACATATATGATATAAACAGTATTGTTAAGTACCTGTTGTAGTATTATGTTATGCTGACCATTAAAATGTGTTAATGAAGGATAGTTCTGATGGACTAAGTTTGATGTTTTATTCTCCTTACTGAAAACATATATCAGAAGCTAGAAACTAAAAGTATTTTCTATGAGAAGCTTTGTGTACTCTCCTGTTTTGTTAATCATTAGTGCAGGCCAAATGCTGAATGTAACTATTGTTAAACTCTTGGCACTAGTAACTGAGGAATCTTTTGGAAAACTTAAATCCAGTGCATTAGATTTAAACAGCATAATAGAGTGTAAAGTCAGATATTTTATCTAATGTAACACTATTGTGTCTTTCAGAATACAGTAAAGCAGAAAGCATTGAGAGTGTTAAAGCAGAAGCGAATGTAAGTTGAAATCTTCCTCAGTTTGTGGTTAATAAAAGGTTCTTTTCTTTAGGGGGCAGTGGCACACTTTTATTTCTTTTTCCAGTACTCTCCTGAGCACCCTTTAAAGCAAAATGCTGAAGAACCCTTTCAGAAGTATCTCCTTACATATTTTGCACCAACATATTTATGATTGATATTCCAATATATAAATTTGGATTTGTACAAGATGACCTGAATCTGCTTATTGTTACAAATATGTTTGGCTCCTAAGCTTTCTGAGAGATTGCCTCATTTTATATTATTAATTGATTACTGTAAATTCTGTATTTGATCACCTTGCTCTGGTTTACTGGAAATTTACCTGTTCTCTATGGACACCTTTGAGGACTTGAGTGGATGTAGTGCAGGTAATGGGATAATCTGCCAACTCTTCCATTCTCTTTGCAGCATTAGTGAGCATGGCATGCATGTCTGCCTTATGGGGATTGAACTTTTGCTGTATCCTCACCTACTTTGCCAGCCTAGGCAAATATGGTGTTGCTGTCAGTTAAAACAAAACTTAGTTCAGGAATAGCTTTGTCGGCTTCAAGTGCACAGAAATGCATGATAGCTGGATTTTTATGAAGCTGTCTCTTCTGCAGTTGTGTATAATAAGTGAAAAAAAGAAACCCAAAAAATCTGTTCCTATCTTTAGACTACTGCTGCTGGCTTTTCAACTCTTTATAAATTAAGAATGTTTGTGGTAATAAATAGTGTAGTGTTTTAAAGCCATTATTTGTCTTTTTTTTAAACAGGTATGAACAACAGAGGGATAATCTGTCACAGCAGTCTTTTAATATGGAACAAGCTAATTACACTATTCAGGCACTGAAGGATACAAAGACAACGGTACCAGTTTGCTTATCTCACACTTGTTTAATTTGTTTAATCTGTGCTACATCAGAAACAAGCATGAGGTTTGACTCTTCTAGGTGGATGCAATGAAACTGGGGGTGAAAGAAATGAAGAAAGCTTACAAGCAAGTCAAGATTGATCAAATTGAGGTGAGCTTTTATAGTTTAAATTATTAAAGAACAAAAATAGTGTACTGAAATAATGGTGAGTGGACTATGAACTTCAAGGCAAAATGACTTTTTTTGTTCACATGAGTTTGTCTGCCTTTTTTATGGGACCATGATCATAATTCCTTCCTGATTTTTCTGGTACTGAACAATTAGTGGTTTGCCTTATTGTAGTGATTATTTTTTCCTTGCTGAGCTAATCTTTAATCTCTCCTTTCCTTGCACTTCAGCATAAATGTTAGTGGATACTTCCTGCTGTGGCTTTTTTTGTCCATTTTTATTTCCTTGTACCAGTAACATGCAGATTAGTCCTTTACCCACCCCCCCCCCCCGTTCAAGGTAGTGCCTGATGAAAAAGAACAAAACCTAAAAAAACCCACAAAAAAACCCACCAAAAACCCACAAAAAAATCCACCCCAGACAACAGCAACAAACAACAAAATAAACAAAAAAAAACAAGCCACTAACTAAACCATAGCAAGGGCTGGCTCTGACTTCAGAAAATGCATAAAAAATCTCCCATAAGATGTCTAAATATAATTTCAAGTATGCTGCACTTAGGCTCTTACCCAATGCCAGTACTGAATTCCTTTAAGTTCTCTTCCCTATTCTGTCTCTTATAAATGGCCTGCATTGTAAACCTTTAGGCAAGTATTGTTTCCTTACCTGTACTCAAGTACAGTGCCAATAAATATGCTAATGTATCTTCTAAATTCTGCCGTGGCACAACTCAGCTTAGTGCTTATTTTCCAGATGGTAGATTTGTCTAAATTTCATAAAATTTTTACTTTTCAAGTACTCCTGTCCTGAATGTGTGTGCTTTGACTTGTGTTAATACGGCTTCAGAAAAATGGTTTCTTGAAAAAGAATTAAAAGAACGGAGTGTTTTTTATGTTGGAATTACTGAACTGAACTTGACTAAATATGGACGAATTGAAAATTATTCTTGGTTCAGGACATACAAGATCAACTGGAAGATATGATGGAAGAAGCCAATGAAGTCCAGGAGGCACTGAGTCGTAGCTATGGAACACCAGAGATTGATGAAGATGATTTGGAAGCAGGTTAGGAAGGGGGAAGATGTTTTTTTTATATTACTGGATATAAAAATCATCATATTGTCATACAGTGATTTTTTTATTTCCTTGGTCAAATACTTTAAATGTGTTTTAGAAAGCTTTGATAGCTTTTTTTTAAACATTAAAGCTGCATTTCCTTTAAGAGAGCATAGACAAAGATGAGACTCCAATGGAATGCTACAAGGCAGGGAAGAAGGTTCTCTCCAGTGTGTGTGTGTGTATTTCTGATGGATGACTGATGTGAGGTGAATCTGAATGTAAGCATTCAGTAAGAATCCTGAGTTTCTGTAAGAGCAGCTTTTCTCTTGCAAAAGGAACTTCTTGCATAATGTTTCAGCCAACATAATTCAATTTCAGAGCTGGATGCGTTAGGCGATGAGCTTTTAGCTGATGAAGACAATTCCTACTTAGATGAAGCTGCATCTGCTCCAGCAATCCCAGAGGTCACTCCTACAGACACGAAAAACAAAGTGAGTCCTTTGCTCTTTAACAGCAAAATACATTTTTGTTTGGTTTGGGTTAATCACACTTGTGTTGGTTGCTTGATATTTAGGATCCTTAACATTTTGAACAAAAAAGTGTGCTTAATGTTATGTGTTCTATTTATGCATTATATGTATGGATGGTAAATACAGAGAATTTGAGAATACAGTGTACTAAATGCTCTTAACTGTGTTTAAAATCACTAGAATGACATTTTATCACTCCTATCGAACACTGTCAGACTGCCAGTAGAATTTAAGTGTACCATTACAGCTCCAGTCTTAAAACCATAAGAAAAGCTTCTGTATGTTTGCTTTTGGGGCTTTAATAGAGCTTTGTAGTGAGGGAGAACTGATGCTCTTATTTTGATTCCAGCTGTCACACAGTGGCAATTGCAGAGAGAGACACTTTACAGAAGTAGTAAGGAAGCTTCAGTAAAATGTTCTGGTTGTTGAAGAGCTGGTAACTCATCACTTCTTTTTCTTTCCTACAGGATGGTGTATTGGTGGATGAGTTTGGGTTGCCAAAGATCCCTGCAACATAAACGTTTCAAAAGCACAATGGATACAATGGAACTATACTTTTCAAATTGTATTAAGAATCTTTTTTATTTTAAAATTCTGGAGAACTTGTCTTTCCAGTGTAACCTTAATATCACTACATCCTAGAATGCAATATGAGTGGCTGGTGGTGTTCTTTCTTTGGAGAAAGTTGTTTTACTACTGAATTCTGTTAATGGAAAATTCATCCCAGTTCCCTTCAGTGGAAGCAGTCAGTCTGATAGGTTTTGATTTCCGTATCTTATGGACAAAGTAAAACGTGAAGACTAGTGGTGGCTGTCGATAGCTGAGGTTTATTTTGACTTTGTATTATGTTTCTCTTTCTTGAAATTAAGACTATACGTTGCTGCTTACTCTGTAAAATAGCTCCCATATTACTACTACGCCTGTTTGATAAAAGAACTGAAAGCAATTTTTAAACTACTGCAGTCCTGAGACTTTTATGCGATTGTACTTGTAACCTTCTTGAAAACTGCTCGGGTTATCATTAACTTTATGTGTTCCATGGAGACATAAAATCACGTAGATTAGCAGATCCCTTTGTGTGGCGTTTTTGGCGATGAATTCGGTCCGGAGCACGGGGCAGGTTATCAGCGTCACGCGCACGGGGCTCTCCAGAGGCGGAGCCTGGCTGGGGACGGGGAAGAGCCGGTCCCGTTCTCGCCTCGGCCGTGTCCGTGCCGCTGCTGCCGGGAGCGCCGGGGCGGGGCGGGGCGGTGCGGCCGGGAGAGCGGCATTCCCGTTTCCCTGCTGCGGAAGTGACGCGCTCCGGGCGCGCCCCGGCAGCGTCGCCGACGGTTCCTGTGGCGGGGCGAGATGGCGGCGCCCGGAGCCCCGGTGACCGTCACCGTCACGTACAGTAAGCGCCCGGGGCAGGGGCAGCGGGCGGGGGGCGCAGCTCCGGCCGCGGCGCCGCGCCCGGCCCTTCCCGCCCCTCTGCCCGCCATCCCGGAGCGGCGCCGGGCGCTGCGGGGCGGGCGGGCCGCGGCTGCACCGGCGGTGGGGGCGGGCGGGGGCGGCCTCGGCGGGGCGCGGCCCGGGCCCGCTCAGCCCGGGGTCTGTGCCGGCTGCTGCCGTGAGGCTTCGCCCCTCACTGGGCACGGCTCGCCAGCGTCTCCTCCAGCCGGATCGCGGGCGTAGGTGTGCTGCGAGGGTGCTGGGGGGAACAGGGCACACGGCGGCCCTCGCTGAGGTCGGATCTTTGGGACTGGAGCATCTCTCTTAAAAGGAACAGGTGGGGGAGCTGGGCCTGTTCAGCCTCGAGGAGAGATGACAGAGGGGACCTCATTGATGTGAATGAGTATCTGAAGGGGGGATGCCGAGAAGATGGAGTCAGGCTCTTCTCAGTGATGCTCAGCAATAGTACAAGACGCAATGGGCAGAAAGTGATGCACAAGAAGTTCCACCTGAATACGACGAAGAACTTCTTTGTTGTGGGAGTGGCTGTGCCTTGGTACTACTTGCCCAGAAATGTTGTGCATTCTCCCTTACTGGAAGTATTCAAGAACTCTCTGGATACAATCCTGTGCCACGTGCTCTAGGGTGACCCTCCTTGGCAGGGAAGTTGGGACCAGATGACCCACTGTGGTCCCTTCAAGCTGATCCACTCTGTGATTCTGCTGTTTGGGTAATCTTCATTTAGATGAAATATATTGCTGAGGTCAGCGCTGCGTGTTAGAAGCAGGTGCTACCCAGTAGGCTTTCCTCCGTTTTGTTGAAGAGGCTTGGGTGTTGGCAGCTAGTGAGCTGCAAGGCTGCAGCAGAGAGTGGTTTCTTTGGTAGGACAGGTGGGTGCTCACCTGATGGGTCACTCAAAGGCCAGCTGAGGTGGGCTTCCCCCCCCCCGGAAAGAAAAACCAGAGGAGGAAGAAGAAGGTGGAGGGGATGATGTATCTATAAACAAATATAAAACCTTACTGTAAAGGGCTGAGAACAGCTTGGACTCTGCAGTTCTTACAAATAGATGGGAAACACCATGGCTGAATTTTGAAGTGGATCTAAGTGAGACAGTAGGAGGAATGAAGACGATAGCAAGGTATTAAATCAGCAAGATGTTCTGCTGAGTTTTGTTAGCAAAACTTAGTAATTTTATATTGTATTAAAAAAATAAATCTGCCATTATTTCTTTTGCACTATGTTGGTAATCTCTAAAGCCTGTTGTTTATTTCTGATTGCTCATTCATGTTTTCAAATTGTGTTTCAAATGGTTTTGTTAAACTGTTTCCTTTATCACCTGGTAGTTTTATTTAAGAGTCTTTGGTGAGGAATTTTGTGGAATAATTTGTTTGAGTCATCACAATTCATGTACTCACTGGTGCCTTCAGAGAGTTCCATTTGATCTGAGGGGTTTTCATTTTGCAATGTCAGCAGTTTATTGATTTGACATATTTATAATTCCAACATCTTGCTGTTTGGCAGCAGCCTGCTTGCCTGAGAATGTTTTTGTCCTTCCAGTTGTTTTCTTACCTGATCATGATTTTGTCATTAACAGGTAGCAAATAGAAGCCTTTGTTCAGCTTGAGCTTCATCTGTGTGATTTACACCTCCAGCTGTCAGATGTGGCTTGACCACTTTGCACACAACATTTTTAGTAAACTTTTGTGTGCACGAGTGAAAGTGGGGAAGGATGGAAATTAGGGCTGAGAAATAGAACAGTAGACCCACATGTGTGACTTGACAGTCTGCAAGTGTGGTGGGCAGACCCTGGCTGGACATCAGATGCCCACCAAAGCATCTCTGTCACTCCCCTCCTCAGCTGGGCAGGGGACAGAAAAGACAACAAAAAGCTCGTGGCTTGAGAGAAGGGCAGGGAGAGAGTGCTCACCAGGTCATGGGCAAAACAGATTTAACTTGGGGACGTGCAGTTTATTAACATTCAAATCAGAATAGAACAGTGAGAGCTAAAAGAGAAAAAACAACTTTTCCCCCGGGCTTAACTTTCCTGCTGAATTCTCTGATTCCTCCTGCCTGAGCAGTGCAGGGGAATGGGGGCTCTGGTCAGTTCATTGCACTTTGTCTCTGCTGCTCCTTCCTCCTCAGGGGGAAGGCTCCTCACACTCTTCCCCTGCTCCAGCATGGGTTCCTTTTATGGATTGCAGTCCTTCAGGAACAGACTGCTCCAGTGTGCATCCCCCCCAGGGTGACAAGTCCTGCCAGCAAAGCTGCTCCAACATGGGCTCCTTTCTCCATGGGTCTGCAGGTCCCTGCCCGGAGCCTGCTCCAGCACAGGCTTCTCACAGGGTCACAGGCTCCTTCAGGCATCCACCCGCTCTGGTGTGGGATCCTCCATGGGTTACAGGGGCACAGCTGCTTCACCGTGGTCTTCACTGTGGGCTGCAGGGGAATCTCAGCTCTGGCACCTGGAGCAACCCATGAGTTGTTCCTTATGGTGATTTCACTCTGCTGTGAATTTACAGTAAAGTTTGTTTACAGTCTGTCCAAAGTGGTGCTCATAATTTGTAATTAAACTGGTTCTGTTGTTACACAAACTTAATCTGTTTTTTTCCTCAGTTAGTGTTTGTTTTTTTTTTTTTCTCTCAATTGCTCATGGGCAGAGCCCTTATACAAAGCAGTTGTATATATGAAAATGACCTTTTGAAATGTATTGAGGTTGTGGTTTTTTTTCCCCCCAAAACAAACTGATAAGAAAGGCTGTTTATGGAAAGTGCTTGGGTGAGAGGGGCATAGTGTGATTTTAAGCTTAAAATTGTCTTGGAATAACAAATTTTGTTGAAGCTTTAAAATATTTGAGGATATAGTATCACTTGTCATGTAACTGTGGGAGGCTGGAGCATTTTAAAATCAATTTTTCTAGCACTCTCCTTTGTAAAAGATACGTGCACTTTAAATTAGAAGTGTGAGAATAGTTTTTCTTCTGGTATGTGTTAAGTTCTCTCTTCCTGCAGAGTAAAAAAGATCCGTTTTGATTTTCCTTGCAGCCAGAGGTGGTTGATTCCTGTGGGTGCTTTCAGATTGACAGACTTTATGTATGTGGGAGCAGAGGGTTGTAGAAAGGGTTTGTTGCAAAGCAGAGATTAATAGGCATACTCCTTTCTTCCCCTAAGAACTGCCTCCTGTTTGCATGCAAGTTAGTCTTAGGGAGTCTGAATAGGAAGTGGAAGGTGACAGATAAGCTGGGACGTTTCCAAGTGGTTATGTCTGCTTATCAGTAGTATATGGAGAGAAGCAGTTTTTGTACTCTGAGAGTTCTCTCTGGTTGGTGGTGGAGATGAAACAGGGTAGACAGTGATCTCTTGTTTCTCATGTTTGAGAAGAAGGGAGCAAAGGAAGTGATAATTGTCTCAGATACCAAAGATTCAAGTAGGAAATGGGATACATCAGGATGGTGTGGGCTTTCATGCTTTAGCTTGTGGGATGTCTGGACACCATCTGTACTCTTAAAAAGAGATAGGGAATAATATTTAGCAGGAGCTAAATTATGCCAGTAAAATACACCCAGTCAAACTCTTCAGGTTATTCCGATGTAAACCAAAATTTTCAGCTGAGGTCAGTCACTTCAAGAGGAAGGAAGTGGTAGAATAGTTTCATTGAAAATTATGATTCTACATGAGAGCCTGTCATTTGAGAACTTTCTGCATTAATGGTAATACGCATTAGATGTGGATTCTCTCTGTAATATTTTCTAGGTTACAATAAGTGTTACTGCTACTCTGTTTTTCTCCTAGGTAATGAAAAGCACAGTATTCAAGTTGCTTCCCAACGAGAAGATGGTGAACCTACACTACAAGACATGGCTGTACTTATTGAACAAGTCACTGGAGTTCCAGTTCCTTTTCAGAAGCTGATATACAAAGGTAACTTATGAATCTGCCATGTTTCTTACAGATGATGAACTTTCATCAGGTGTTCGTGATGACAAAGATAAATTCTTATGCCACCAACTTTGCTTCAACTGTTTTTTTCCTCTCTCATTCTTTGTTTAGGAAAGTCTCTGAAAGAATTGGAACAACCATTATCAGCACTTGGTGTTAAAAATGGTTGCAAAGTCATGTTAATTGGGAAAAGGGTAAGCATGCTTTTGGACCTTTTTCCCCCTTAAACTATCATAATTTTTGTCACTGCTGGACACAGAAACAAGCTGGAGCATTAACCTAATGTTGTATACCTATCCACAAAGTTGAGTTCAGTCTTATTTACACTGCAAATAACTGCAGTTTGTACTTCTTCTTTTCTTCTTTACTTTTTCTGAAATTACATTATTGACTGCATTCTGCTTTACATTATTGATAGGACTCTGCCTAATCTGTGGTCAGTGCTCATGAGCTTTCTGTGCACTGATGACATTATCTGCTTATGTTATTTTTCTGGTTTAAAAAAAACTTTCCCAACTGTAGCTACTGAGCCTTGATCATCTAGGTTATTTCTGGTGAAATGATTTGTGGCTGCTTTTGCAACTTGAAGATGAGGTAATAATCTTATGATGTAAATATTGCCTATACTTTAGAAATTATAAGTTGACAAAAAGAAAAAATTGCACTTCTCCATTTTCCTTCAAATTAATCTCATTAATTGTGTTTATATACATTGCTGATTTAAATATATTTGTAATTGAGCTTTGGAAGAAGTAGATTTGGTAGTTATTGAAATATGGAAAGAATAGCCACAGTGCAGTGTGTATTCTAAACCCTTAGAAGCTTTTATGTCTGTATCAGCCCTGCTGCTTTTTAGCTGCATTGTATCTTTATTTGTTCCTTAGTTGTGAATGTTGTACTTTTGAATACACAGAATAGTCCAGAAGAAGAGGCTGAATTAAAGAAGTTAAAAGATTTGGAGAAGTCAGTGGAGCAAATAGCTAATAAGTTAGAGGAAATTAATAAAGAGTTCACAAGTATCCAGAAGGTATGCCAGTTTTGTATCACTTTATATCTTTGCAAAGCAGTTTTTAGGTATTTCTATGTAAAGAAAAAACCCAAACAAAACAGTTTGGAGGTTTTGAGTAGTCAGTAATATCTGTCCTTAATGTCCAAGAGTCAGTAATAATTCTTAGTGAATTCAAATGCCATTTATGAGTTTGCAAAATAGAGACATGGCTATGTTTGGGAAAAGGTAAATATTGTTTCATATGGGATAACTTACATTCTTTATATCTGAAAGAAGAAGGCCTATTACATATTTATCATTTTAGTAAACCTAACAGATCTTACATTTACCATGTCAAGAATTGATAAAATACAGAAGAATACTGATTAAGATTGGAGTCCCTGTCATGCTTGAAAATACAGAAATAGTAAAAAATGTTTTCTGCTGGTGTGGATTAACAGATTTTCTAAAGTGAGTATTGTGTAGGGTATAGTATAATTTTGTTTTTTCTTCTTCAGGGATTTTTAGCAAAGGATCTCCAAGCAGAAGCACTAAAACAGCTGGACAAGAGAATAAAAGGAACTGCAGAGCAGTTCATGAAGACCCTTGAACAGATTGATGCCATTGTAAGTAACTAACCACAGAAGAGGGTCAAATCCCAACAGAAACCTATTTGATATTTTAAAGTACTAAGAAATTTATTTTTGGATATCCAAGTGCTTCACAGTCATTACGTTACATTTCCAGAGTATAATATACATCTTCCTGTATGATGTAGTAGCTCAGAGCTAGATGAGAATAAGGATTGTACAGAGATAAATAGAAAATTGCCCCAACCAGTGTATTTCCTTTCTTGGTTTCTCTGCTGGTTGTTCTCTGTAAGCCTCATTATATAATTATGTTGCATATCAAGATCAGAATAGCCTGCTCTGAAGGAAAAATGATGCTTTTTTGTGGTAGTGGTGTCTTTGGGTCTCCTTCTTGGTACAGTGACCTTCTATTGGATTTTTTTTTCCAGAAATATGCCATCCAAATACCTATAACTGGTGAAACAAATGTAGTTTAATTTGATGGACTCTTTGTAAAAGTTCCGCAGTGGACCAAATCAGAGTAATAATTTGAACTGGCCATCATCAAATGCTGTGTAATATGGATGTGTTCCTGGGAATGGTGGGAAGCTTAGTAACTAATTTCCTGCTTTTGTATTGTGAGCCTATGATGATAATGTAGTCTTTGCTGCTTGTTATAGCCAACAGTTCTAAAGACTTTTTTACAAAATGCTGTATTCTAAGTATTTTGAAGTCTTCACTGTTTCCTTTTGTGCCTCATATAAAGCAGAATATTGTGCTGACAGTTACTGAATGCTGTTAGACATAAAGACTTCATATAACTGATTTCCTGCTTGAAGTGGCAGATTTACTATGTGTTGTCATGAAAATATCAGTAAGGTGGCAACAGCTGTCTCAATTGGAAGGGGTTAAAGCTTATTTCTGACCCCTTCAAGTTTTGATACCAAATCCTATTTGGAAAAAACCTCAGTACTTTTGTTCTGGGTGCAGTTCTGGAACCCAGCAGGCAGCCTTGTAAAATTGTTTCACTGCTTCTGGAATAATCCAAACTCAAATTTCCCAAGTTTACTTTCAATTCTGTTACTTTTTGTGTGGTTTAAACACAAAGCATGCTGTGCTGTATCTCCTTATCCAAAATACTCTAAATAGTACTAGACACGGGTTTTTAGGTCTAGTACAATGTTTTAGAAGACTTATAATCAGTGACTTGGTGTTTAGATTTGGGAAATAATGGAGTCCCTGTACTTTGTTTCTTGAGAAAGTGGAGCAACTAGAGCTAAGACTAATTACAAGTAATTTCTTTATAAATCTGTAGTAATTGTTTGTTACTTTATTGAATAAGAGCCTCTGACATTTGACATTGAAAAGTTGATGGGGTTTTTTTGTTTTGTTTTGTTTTGTTTTTTTAATAAGTGAGGGTTTGGATTGCCAGTGATTGCAGTTACATTGGACATATTTGTTTATTTTAATATACAAAGCTGGCTGTGAGATTTGTCATGAAAACTGGACTAATGTGCAATCTTGCAGATGAAATACATGTAGGTGGGTGGAATCTTTACATAAAATGTGGGAGTTCAGAGTGCTGGTATCAAACCAGGTCGAACGAACAAGCCACCAACTTACTGAGGCAGCACTCAGCTGTACTGTGGTTGTGCACTGTATGGAGGCAGCAGTACAGACTGGTAGTGAGGGATGTGTATGAGCAGTAAATGAGTTCCACTGGAGTAGAAAATGGCAAGTAGAAATGCAAAGCAGTAAAGTATTTTATCTTATTGTAAAATTGGTTTATACAAGTAATTAGCATTCTTTTCAGCAGCCAAGTAAAAAGCTAGTTGTGACACATCTGTTAAATGCTATTGAACATGTAGAGGTGCTGTTGATTGAGTAACAGCATGTTAAAAAATTCAGAGGGGAAAAATGTGACTGACTGAGAAAAATGGATGATGCATTGTAGAAGTCAAACATACCAGCAAGCTCACACTATAAATATTCCAGCTTTTTTCTTTGGCAGAATTGTCACAACTCATTAAGGTGTCTCAGCTGCTGTGTGTTATTTGGATCACTCACATATGCAAAGTGAGATTTGGTTGGTTACAGAGAGATAAGGGTGAGGAAGCCTGCATATTGTTTTCTTTCTATTCTAGGAGTATGACTCTCTTACTGGTAGCAGACAAGCTCATTAATTAGAGGAGCTGAGTTTGGAACGAAATACTTTTACTAGACACCATGCATTCAACAATTGTGAATTTAAAAGATGGGATTTAGAAGGTGGAGAAGTAAGTTTATAATCATACAGTAGGGGGGTGTGAGAGAAAAAATACAGTGTTGTCAGTGGCAGAGGTGTGAAAGAAAAGTCCTGAAGGGATGCTTTTGGGTAGAGCATTTGTAACTTAAGCATTTTAACATAAATGTGTTCAAATAGCTATTGCTCTCATGGCATCTTTGAAAATTTTAATTTGTCTGACACAGTCAGACATTGCCATAAGCCACAGATTCAGGAAGAATGCAGTTGAGTCTTGTTCAATACTTGAAAATTTGTTTGTGTGCATTCACAGATGTGCTGTTTATTTCATCAGTTAAAACAATTGGTCCAGGAATAGAAGTCAAAGTATACTATCTATTACAAATCTCAGTGAGAAGAATACAGGAAATGTTTTACTTGGTCATCTGGATCAGTTTTTTAAATATCTGAAAGGCTTTTTCAAGAAAAAGCAAAGTTTTTCTGAGATCTGTAAGAAGATTTGAATCCACAGTCATGACAGTATGTACCTGTG
Organism: Calcarius lapponicus; assembly: GCA_039654755.1. Classification (NCBI taxonomy): domain Eukaryota; kingdom Metazoa; phylum Chordata; class Aves; order Passeriformes; family Fringillidae; genus Calcarius; species Calcarius lapponicus. The sequence goes on along the minus strand of CM077464.1, from coordinate 91,776,238 downwards.
AACCAGCTCTGTTTTAATGAATGTTTTCACCAATATTGCAGTGTGAGCACTCACTTTGTCCTCAAGATGGTCTCCTACTAAATGACAGATTTTTTTAATCTAAAAGGCAGTATTGCAGAGAACAGATTGTTCTAAGAATTGAAAAAAGCTTTCTCTTCTGAAATACCAGTCACTGATTTTGTTAACATAAATTCACAACAAATCTGTCAAATCCTATCTATCAGTATTGAGGACACTGATAGCACTACTGACTCATAGTAGTGCTCTGGTGGCCCATCCTCCTTTCCTGAAGATTTTTTAAAATTATAATTCCTCTGTAGAACTTAAATTAACAAGCTGTTCTGAAGAAATTTAACTGTCTCCTTGTCTCTGCTATACTTGTCATTGAATAATTCCATACAAAATTAACATTTTAGGGATTAAAAGACAGAAGTATTCTGAAAAAAACCCACCACTGTTCCTGTAACAAATATTTTCCAGACATCTGGGAATTTTTTCCACTTAAAATAAGACGAGACTTTATTAAAGCTTACTAAACTTTTTGAATTTATCTGAATCAATAAAATGTGATAAGCATTTCTTACTGTAATTCTTTAATTCTTAGCATGAATTGTAAACATGAAATCAGATCTTCAGAGAAAGGTATTTCTAAAGCTCAAGGAGCATTGTCACATGAAAGAGGAGGTTTTCTCCAGCCCTTTCTGTTTGATTTGTGTGTCAGTGCCCCAGGTTGAGACCCTTGTGCCCCACCAGTCTGTCAGTGCCCTGTTACCCTTCCCTGAGCAGCCCACTTGATGTGAGGGTGGTTCAGCTGACCTGCTTGGGGCACATGCAAACAGAGAGGCCCCTCCTGGACCTCCACACCTTTAGCTGGTCTGTTGGTGCCCCAGGCAAGATTGAGGGACAAATTCAGGACACAACAGCATAACAGGGACCCCCTTCTGGCTTTCCACAGACTGCCAGTGACTCTAAATGCCCTTGAAGGACTCACTTTACCAGTTTATGGAATAGCCCTCCTTTATTAATACAATAGAAAACTCTTGACAGGATTGCTGGTGGTAGTATCTAGCTGCAAAAATGTACTTAAAGCAATATACTAACCAGCTCTAATTCCCAGTAAGGGTGTCTTCCCTATATTTGTGCCATTTTTAACTTACTCTTATACTGTTTTTACGTTCAGGGGGAGCTAGAGTGACTCTAGTCATGCATCATGTTCAGTGGGGGGTGGCTGTACTTTGGAGGTGGGTAATGTCAGTATTACATCTGAAGTGACCTTTGAGGCTGGAGCCATACATCACTGTTGCATCCAAGGTAAACTTTGCAATGGAGGTGGGCATCTGTGATTTTGCCGCAGTTGCTGGTTCAACAGCAGGAAATCCTTTTCCTTCCTTGGCTGACAGCTGTTACATGGCTTATCAGCTACAAGGTATCACCATGTTCTCCCTCTTGCCCCAAAATCCTTTTGGACAGACCCTGGCCATGGTGTCTCCAGTCCACCCTCTCTTTAGGCCCCCTTAGTGTGTATTGTGTGTGGGAAGTCAGGCATGCTGTCCACATTCCATCCAGGGAGCAGCAACTGCATTTTCTCCCTGTAATTTTCCACACTTTCCACCCTGCTCCATCCTCCACTTCATCCCCCCTTAGCCTCTGCGCTGACTGCAGTTTTTTGTTACTTTCCTACCAAGTTTCAGTAATGGAAAGTAGGTTGTAGCTTTATACCCCAGCCATCATGCTGTTAGAGCTCAAGTGGAAAACACCAGTGAAACATCTCCAAGGAGATAAGGAGTGTTCCTGTTGGGAGGTGACACAGCCCACAGCTCAGCTGAAGTGCCTCGCACCAGTGCACACAGCATGGGCGGCAAATAGGGAGAGTAGAATCCATTTGTCTGAACAATAAAAGAAAAGAGCACCTTTTTGTTTGTTTGTTGTTGTTGTTTGTATTTTGATTTTTGCACAAGTTTATGTATCTAAACCTCCCAGCTGTGCTCACATTTTGGCTGAAATGAAACAGATTAGGTTAGGGAAACCTGTGTTCTTGGCCTGGAGTTAGTGTGGAAAATAAAAGGTAAACTAGTGAGAAACTCCCAAGATTTCTATGCATCTTCACCAGTGAGAACACAGTGTTTTTAAGAATGTTCACATAAACTTTATATGATAATAATCATCTGTACAGGTGTTTTACTTGTTAAGAAAAAAGTCATAAAGGTGAGCATTGTTCCTCAGTAACACCCCGATTTCACATAGCTAGAAAAGGACAAAGCATGTAGCACTTGCCAGGGTGACATACATGAACGTAACGGGTGGCAGGAGTACAGAAAATGATGCAGTTTGAATTCAATGAAAAGCTGACATTGTGTAACACTTCACATCTGTTGCCTTCCATGAGTACATTGCAGAGATGATCAGATGTACAGCTTAGACTGGCGATGGCTGCATTACTAATGATACATTCCAGTGATGGCAAGTGATTGAGTGAATGTATTTGTAAGAAATTTGTTCATGTTATAATCTCTGAAAAAGCTCTGAAGAACAGGTAACACACTCCACAGCAGAAAAAGCAGTGTGTGTAGTCTGTTGCTGTATATTCCCTAAAGACACATGGTAGGTTTGCAGTCAGCATGCTGCATCCCTGGCTTTTTGATAACTTTTTCTTATATATTCTTTCTTGTGTAATTATCCTTACTGTGAGCAGGCATGACATTTTCAGGATGCCAATTCAGAGGATTCTTTCATAATTCCAGTTTTTGCTATAAGTCTAGTATGTTCATTTCAGCATTAACCTGCATCAACTTGTTTGCTTATTTTACTGCAGAATCTGCCAGAGAATTTCAGTGACTGCAGACAGAAGAAGAAGGGGTTAGTGAAGAGGGTCCAGGTGAGTTTTCTTTCTTTTTTTTTCTTCCAGAAATGCTGGGCACTTGTATAACAAAAGTTTGTGAAAATGAACTGTTCAGATTTTTGTCAATGTTTGTTCTTAGATTGGTGTTTTGTATGACCTCCCTTTGAGAGGTATTTAATATCTTTATAAAATAGCACACAAAATACAGATTTTCATAGGTCATGCTGTTTTCAGATAATCTTTGTTATTTACATCAGTGGTTTGTCTTATGGCTGTCTGATGATGTGAAGTAATCCTGATAACTTGTAAAGACAATGGGATTGATCATTCCTCCTTTTTTGAATCTTGATGGGCCGGAGTAATGACTGAGGGCACAAGGATGCAGTTAACTGTAACTCCTGCTGACCTACTCCTGACCTTGCCAGAGGTGTTCTTTGGAAAATTTAGCTTATACTGCAATGCACCAACTTTCTTTGGAGAGTAGATCTTTAAGATCTGTACAGCAGAGCAGCTGCTGAGGATGGAGGGTTTAATTGCTTTGCTATGGCATGATGCTTGTAAATTCCTAGGCATTGCTTTCTTAGAGACCTTGAACTGAAGGTTTGTTAGTAAATACTGGAATTCAGCTCCCTCCACTCAAAATTACATAAATGAAGGGTAATGTTACTTGTATTACTGTTTTTATTTCTGTTGTGCTAACTTTAGTGCCAGGATGGGCTCCTAAAAATTGTTTGTGGAACTACCTTGCACTCAATATATAGAGTTGAATGATTTTGTCTTTTACTGTAACCTTATTTAATACCTCCCATCGATGTTTCACAAGTTTTTCAGAATAGCTATCTATTTTAGAGAAAGGCCCACCAAGAAGTACTTGATAGGAGAAATGGTTTTAGTTACAGCTTTAGGGACAAAGCACTTTGTACTCAGTTATTGAGATAAGTTCAGGTAATGCAAATGGGAATGAAGGTGGTTGCTGGTGTGGCTGTGTTATGTAAGGGTTCTGAACACATTCTGATTCCGTGTGCCTAACCAAGGCAGCAAAACTCATAATATACTGGTGGCTGTCAACTTTGTGGAAGCTACTGGATCTCCGCTCTTGGGTGAAATTACAGCAGAAGTAAGTGGGGCTTTGTTTAAGAACTGCTGTTAAAGCATAAAAGGGGTTCTGTTGAGCAGAGATCAGAATTATTTATGTGTTTTTTATAGGCACAGCATTATGCAGCTGTGGGTTATGAACCCTTTGAGGACTCCAGAAGAATCCTCAGGGGTTTCAGACCAGAGCTGTCAACAACAGTTTGTTTTTCCATAGCAAGAACAAGAAAACAATGGCAAGTTGTGCTTATTATTTTTAAGTATCCATGAAAGCAAGGGGGAGCTATTAACTGCCCTCTAGTGCTGGCAGTCACACATCTTCCAGAGTGGGAAGATAAATGTGAAACAACTGCAGTTTGTTACCACCTTCACTTTTTCATCACCCAAGTTCTTACGTGAGTGAGAGACGTGAGTTGATGACAGCTCAAGGGATTGGTTGGAAACAGATGTTTCAAAGCAGTGTGATGGTTGAGGAACATTCACATGGCACAGCAGTTTGCTGCTCTAGAAGGAAAGTGCTTTCTTACTGTCATTTTAATGTAAATAACATGAAATGTCTGGTTTGACTGTCAGAGTCTGGTGCAGACATAGCAAAAACAACAGCAAGGCTTGAAGAGCTAATGGGAGAATCTTTCTCAGGAAGTGCACTGTACTTGCATACCTTGGGGCTGGCCTAAACCAGGTTGTTGGCTTAAAGTGCTGGCGTGTTGTGCTGTGTACAGGCTGAGCAAAGTGACCAGGGGCTGCTGGCTGCCAGTTGCTCTCTGTATGTTACTCTAGTTGTGAGAACTCAGGGACAGGTTCTCAGAAAGTGTAAGGTGCTGTGGAGTCCTTTTATTGGAATGGAGCCTTCTGTCTTTTGAGGAACACCAGCTACTGATGAAGATGAAGGTTCAATGGTGCCTTGTAGTCTTAAGAAGTAGAAAAGATCTTGGTTTAATGAAAGCTTGTTTAAAATTTGACTGAGCAGGTTTGTCCCTCCCAGCCTCGGCCTCTGAAGTATTTGTTAGAAAGGAGCTTAGAAGTCATGTTCCAAACTGAATGAAACACTAACTTGTCTGAACCTTTGTGTTTCCTATTGTTGTTTATGAACTTTGGATCAACTGAAAATATGTCAGCATCAGGACTGGTGGTGGTGGGCAGCCATGCTGTTATCCTTATTAGCCTTATCCAATGTCATGTTTCTGTTGGATTCTGGGTAAATACAGGTGTGCATAAGCGATTACCAAAACAACTGGAAAGTGGCTGTTGAGTTGACATCTTCAAATTCACTATAGAAACTGCACTTTCAGTTCTTCAGAAACACCTCCCTGTGCCAAATTGTATCCAATAACATTTGTTTGTTTTTTATTCTCAGGTTTTTCTTGCCCAGTGTGATACCATTGAAGGGAACATTGGCCAAGAAATGGACAAGCTGCAGTCAAAGAATTTGGCACTGGCAGAATGAGGCGTCGCCTTACGTAATTAGGAAACATAATTGCTCTATGAGCAAGAAGAAAAGTTTGCTCTTTGTTTTGGAGCACATATCCAGCTTCCTTTTTTTTTTTCCCTCAAAGCCCAGTCTGTTAGACTGGCACCAGTCAATCATTTCTTGCTGGTTGTCTTGTTTGCCGCTTGGTTAGAACTATTATTTTGAAAAGAAATCCTTCCTGAAGAATGGCTGAGCTAATCTTTGTGAATTGTGTATCTTATGGACAATAAGATAGTTTAGTTAACTAAGTTATGAAGTTTTCAGTGGTGGGCAGTTTTGTCTGATATATCTTTGAATTTATTTACAGCTCAAATCAAAGAAGGTCTATAATCGTACAAGTGCCATAAGTTGCAGTTGTAGGACTACAGCTAGATTGAAAAAGGCAAACTGAGACAACATCTGGGAAAGCTGAACATTCTAGTAGACAGTTCAGAGCAATAAAAAACCCTACACATTTGTATCTACTTAATGTTTGTATGCATTTATAAATATAAGAAAGCTTGACTGTAAGGGAGTCGTACCTATTTTAGCCTTAAATTGTCATAATAAATGGAATGTACTGTAACATGTATGGTACTTAATTTTGAGTGGTGCTTTAAGTTGTTCCTGAGCTCCTTGATACAGATGTATGTTTTTTACACAGATTTCTGATGTACTGTGTTTTTTATAGATTATTTGTATTTTTATTATTTGTGTTCTGTCTTGAGTTGAGAAATGAAATGAGATTACTCATGCTGCTCAAATACCAAGGGTTCAGTTCAAGCAAGGTATAACTGAGGAGCTATTTTGAAAGGTTTTTTTTATACTTTTTTTCTGAATTTACTGAATTCATGATGCTATATTTAATAGGAAAATGCAGTGATTATTCCAGTTTGTTAAGGCAATCAGTGAATTTTTATAACATGTTGCAAAGAGACACAGGTTTATTTTAGCAATGCCATGTGTGTGAGGGTTATGGCTGAGTCTTGCAGTCACATATGTACCATGCTTAACCTTCTCTGTTAGGTGAGAAGTCAGCTTTTGCGGGAGACACAAATTTGAGCGGGTGCAGCCAACTTTGCAGTGGTTTCTCAGAAGTTCTGAGCAGACTGTGGAGCATGTCAGCCTGTAGGTAACATAAATGTACAGGAGCTGCTTTTCCACTGATGCTCATTGAGAGGTCAGCCAGATACACAGCTGCCAGCAAAGGAGGGACTGGGAAGGAGCCTCTTTCTGTGCAAGAAATAAACTCTTCATCCCAAATGAGTCAGACTGAGAATGTTTAGAATTGGCCCTTAGGTAGTGAGGCATTATCCATATGTTTTAAGGTTAGCTGTCCTTTCAAGATAAAAATAGGAAATGTATGTAAAAAGATCTTAACTTCTGATGAGTTATAAAGTTTAAATAATACCTTAAGTGTTATTATTACAGTATTGTCTTTGATGTTCATAATTGGAGGAACATTTTTTTAATGAAAAATGCCATTGAAAGCAAATGAAGTGATGGCTGTGCATTACAAAGGGTCACTTATATTCTAAAAATGCTGGCTGACCATACCAAGATTTGAGTTGCCATGTGTTTTGTTGTTAACCAGTTACTCCAAGCTTCTATTTTTTTCCTTATGAAATTCTCTTATTAGCATTTGTGGAGGATTTCATAGTCTAAACACCTAGGAACCTTATCTGTCATGTTAGAATTTGGTATGGTAGGACTGTGGAAGATTTTTCCTTAGGCTAACTAGTCTGTCATGCTGCATTTTCCCATCACTTTGGAGTTAAGAGGAGGAAGCATCAGTCATAGTCATTTTTGTGAAGCCCTGCCTATCCTGTGGCTGCTTCTGGACCAGATTCAGCTGACTCTTAAACCACCAGCAACACTTGCCTAATTCAGGGAATGCAAAATCAAGCACTTTCCTATGATGGAAAGGATCCTCACCCTCCTAAATGTGGGCTCTCTAATGCATTGAGCTTTCACAGGTGCACGTACAATAAGCAAGAATCCCCCTGTGCCCATGGAGAGAAATGAGAGCTGTGGTCATGGCCAGGACTGTGTCCATTCCTGCTCTTCCCGTGTAGTTTTCTCTCTTGGGTGAGAACATTTACAGGCAGACATCGTCTTCCCAACAGTCTTTCCCAGAAATTGCTGCTTCCTTAGATGTGCTTGTGCGAGTACATCCTCAGCCTGTCTCAGAGCAAGGTGGATTAACTTCAGGATGTTCCAAAGCAGATCTTGTGAGGGTCTGGTACTTTGAGGCAAAGAGAGTGATGGTGAACCTCTCCCACCAGCACATCTGTACTCAGCAGAGGGTGGGTGTCCTGAGCCACATTTACCTTGCAGTGCTAAGCAGTTTGGTCTCTAGGACAGAAGTATGTCTATGAAGACCATCTTCTGCAGTATAAATTGTTTTGTCTTCCAAATATAAAAATGAGCTGATTTGTTTTGGAAAACAGATGGTTGTATTTAGAGTTATCCAAGACATTCTAGAGTGAATTGACTTTTATACTTAGTTTTGGAGAGCGGAGTCAAAAACATTTTTTTTGTCAGAATAGCCTTAAATTCAGTAAAAGCCAGCGTCTGTGCTTTTCAAAAGTGCAGCAGACTGCAATTGTGTGAGGAAGGGGAAGGAAGATGTGATTTTAAATATTCTTCAGAGTTTGTAAATATAAATAATCAAGCTTAAGCTATAGTCTCACTGATTCTGTGGTTCAGGTGTACTGTGATACCTGTTTCGCTACTGAATCGTTTCCTCAGCCCAACAATCTGCCATGATCGTGTCAAAACAGAAGTTACTCCCTTTTGCCTTAGTTGCACTTATCCCATCGTCTTCCTCCAGTTGCTGTGTTGCTCTGGCTGTGTTTACAGACCTTGGATTTGCCATCCTGGCAAAATGTACCATAGGATTTGTCTTTTAGCAAAATGGAAATTGAATTGCACACGCCCTTGGCCCGTTTTCTCTCCCAGATCCCGTGGGCTGGTGTGAGAAGAACCAAACCCAACTCAGGGAAATGTGGAGTCTGGAGCCATGGGATGAGTTGCTCTCTGGAAACAGCACAAAATTATAGTGGCGTCCTCCATGACCAAGTCCTCTGGAAGGTAATGTCACTGTAAGCCTGGAGCAACACTTTTTAACTTCTAATGGACACTCATGGTTTGGAGTGGAGCACTTGACACCGTGGAAGTTGGCACTAGATTTTTTTCTTTTCTTTTTTTAGTTAACTCATGTTATTGTACTGTGATAAATGAAGATAAAAATAAAACATGGAAAGTTCTCTGCTGTCCTTGATGATGTTGTAGTCACTAAATTCTGTGTTTGGGCTGTATTTTAGTGGGAATGCCATTTTTGCCATTTATTTTAGAAGGCTCTGGCTGGTGCTGCTGTGTGTGCTGTGCAGGACAGCGAGTGGGGTCTCCTGGAGGCTGCCTGCTTTGGGGCCTCCGGTATTCCCAGGATTGGCAACGATGTAGAATTTTTAAAAAGCTGGGGGTTTTTTGTTTGTTTGTTTACTTTTTGTTTGTTGTTGTTTGTAGTTTTTTTTTTTTTTTTTTTTTTTTTTTTTTTTAAGAACATAAAGTACTTTACATGGTTGTGTTGCCCACCGTGCACTGGAACAGGTTGTCCAGAGAGGGTGGGGAGCCTTCCTCATTGAAGATATTAAAGAACCGTCTGGACACGGTCCTGTGCCAGGCAGGTTGGACCAGATGACCCACTCTAATGCCTTCCAACCTGACCCACTCTGTGATTCTGTGTTTTCTGGATCTGGACGTATGGGACGCAATATTTATTATTTTTACTTATCTGGGTGGTTTGGCGTGAGGGGTGGGGTACGTTTCAGACAGCTTAGTCAGAGCCGTGTCTCACAGCTGGACTGCTGTGTCTGTGGAGCTCTGTTGGTGCTCCAAAGGCTTAGCCAAAGAACATCCACTACAGAACATCCACTATGTTCTTTGGTAATCCACTGAAGAACATCCCGGCGAAGGACACGGATCCATTCCCGCCCCTCCATTCCCGGCGCTCCCGGCCGCGTCACGGCGCGCGCCCGCCCCGCCCTCGCGCGCCGGGGAAGATGGCGGCGGCCGGGGCGGGGCGCGGGGCGGAAGCAGGTGCGGCAGGAGGAGCTGCGGCGCCTCATGAGGGAGAAGCAGCGCCAGAACGCCGGCAAGAAGCGCATCGACTCGCCCTTCGCCAAATATCCTCGGCACCGGGCTCCCTAGAGCTCGGCTGGGAGGGATGGGTGGCGGGAGGGGGTCCGCGCCCCGCACGGTGCTTCCCTTAACGCGGCCGGCACGTACAACAGCCTGGGGCACCTGAGCTGCTCCCTGTGCAACGCGCCCGTGAAGAGCGAGCTGCTGTGGCAGACCCACGTCCTGGGCAAGCAGCACCGGGAGGTGAGCGGCGCTGCGGAGGGGCTTTGCTGTCGGGGAGCGCCGGGACAGCGCTTGGGAAGGGGAAGCGCTGGGGAGAGGCCGCGCCGCCGGAACGGGGCCTGGGGTTCGCTGCTCCGGGCTCGGTGCGGCAGCGGGAGCCGGGATGAGGGTGGGAACCAGCCGGGCTGTTCCGTCTGGCTTCTGTTCTCTAAAGCCGATGCCGGGGTAGAAAAGGCAGCCCTTAGAAAGGGGGTCCCGTGTCCTTCAGGGGTCCGCTCCTGCGGTGAAGCAGTTCCCAGCGTAGCGACAGCTTTGGGTGACACTTGTCTGCAGCTCGGACTTGGACCCATCCCCTCCGCCTCCCCGGGCTTGCTCGGGGATCTGTGAGCTGTCAAGTGACAGCTTATGCAGGGTTAAGAAAATGCACTTTTTTTTCCCTCTTTGTAATTCAGTAGTAAAGATAAAGAACTTGTGAAGGAAGTCGTGGAGTTTGTAACTTGGATGAGATCCAACTTTTTTTTTGTCCTTTTAAGTTCTGCTGCTACTTCTTAGCAAAAACTGAAAGACTGTGTTTAATTTTTCGAGTACTCAGGAAAAGACCAAAGGAACGGAGGAGCTGCATTGCCTGCATTCAGACGAGATGACTGTGGCAAAGCAGAGTGACATCTTTCATTATGTTGAAATGCCATGTTTTAATTTTAAAACACTTAGTATTCCAGGACCTTAGAATAAATCCAGCCTTCCTGCTCTTTTCTCCAGTGCCTTACTGCTGTCAGTGTCACTGCTCTGTCTTTGCTTTCTTACTGGTACAGCCTCCCTTGTGTGAGTGTCAGTTCCTTTTCCTTCATATCACATCATTCCAGAGCCTGACAGAAACACTGCTCTTTGTTTTGGTACCTGTGGTGTCTATTTCAGTGATACTGTTCTAGAAAGGTATCAGCTCACTTTGATGAGCTGTTGTAAAAGCTCATTCTGTGTTTTAAACTGCAATCCAGAAGTTACTGCTAGTAACGTGTCCTGAATTTTTATTTCTTTACAGAGAGTTGCAGAATTAAAAGGCACAAAGCAGACAGCCACTGGCTCAGCTGCTGGCACATCCTCTCATCCTGTCAAGAGAAAAACAGTTGAGACAGAAAATACAGACCTAAAGAGAGTAAAAGGTAATGAGAGGGAAATGCTTGCCAGAATCTGTCCATTTTACATCTTGAATGTTTTTGGTTTGTTTTGTTCCTGTGGAAGTGAGTATGAATACACCAGACTGTTCAGTTAATTAACAGTTAATGAATACAGCAGACTGTTCAGTTAATGTCAGCCCATTGCTGCTGAAAAGGGGAAAAGTTTGCTTGCTCTTTCTCAGTGAGTTCTGTGTCAGGAGAAAACAGTGCTTTTGGAAGTTCACCTGGTTTGCTTCTGGGTTATTGGGTTAAATTAGGTCATGGAACTGTGGGCTTGGCCCAGATAGATCGAGAAGCAGTGTAAATTAAGCAGTGGGAGCACATGCCTAGAAGTGGCGTTACTCCTTTTCAGTGGAATCAACTCACTGGTTTTCCTCAAACCATGCACCAAAGTTCTTGCCAAAGGAAAGACACTTAATTTTTTCCCTTTGTGCTACCAGACATGTAAATATATGAGATACGTTAAATATGTGTGCATTTGGGGACTTGGTGCTGTCATAGAAGCCTTAGGGATGGCTCTTTTAAAAGCATGGATTTTAAGAAGTGACTCTTGGCTGTTGTACAGGTACAGATGAAAAGCCACACACGTCTTCGTCAGGGTAAGTAGATCTTGTTATTACCTAGGGATTTTTTCTAACTACCAGTGGCTGCATTCTCATCCAGCTCTTCCTTGTCTCTGCTTTCTAGACAAGGGCAAAGGTTGAGAGAGTCAGCAGATCCCTGCTTCTGCCTGTTCCCTAGCAGAGTTGTATAGTCCTGAACATGGCAGCATCTTCCTGGGTGGACATAATTGTATCAACTCTTAAGATTCTCTGAGAAAACAGGAATTATTTTACTGTCAGTGACAGACTTTAAAGGACTGACATGTGGTGCTATTACACAGCTTGAACATAACCAGATTGTAGCATGTACTCTAATAATGCTGACGTCCTAAAGAAGAGGCGGCAGTCTGAAATTAAGACAAATTTTCAGTGTATAATTAATTGATATTTATTAACAAAAACTACCAACAAGTGACAGATCTTCATTAGGATCGTTTTTGTCACCTAAAATTCATGTAGGTGCATATGCTGCAGTTGAACTTGTACAAATATAGGACTGTATTTGACTCCAAGGGGTTGGGTTAAGCATCTCAACTGTAGCAGTTGTAATGGGGAAATTAATATTTATCCACTTGGAGAGATTGTATTCTTTTTTAAAGGAGCTGTACCCCCTTTAAATAGCTCTTAATTCGCTTCATTAGGGTCCGTGGGTTTTCCTTGGAGAAGAATTAAGAGTTAGAGTCGTTTCACAGGCAACCAGCTATCACCCAGCTCGGCTGGCTGTTCACCTCTGCTAACACGTCATCCCACTCTTTTGCCAAGTTTCTGATGGTATTCAGACATCTTTGTAGGGTGGGCAGATGTCAGATGACACTTGTGGGTCTCCTCTGCACTTCACAGGATAATTTACTACCTCGCATAGGTACCACTTGCTGTTTCCTTGTAGGAATTTGAGTTTGTGTGCAAAATTAACACTTAAGAGGTTTGTCCATTTTTCATCTTGTTGGTATAATTAATTTAACATGTAATGTAGAAAAATGTTTGGCTTGCAGGCTGCAGCTACTCCAGCAAATCTGTGTTTTCTCATTGCTGAGCCTGTCTGGCTGTTCCAAATTGCAGTCCTGGACAGCACTGGTACCCAAAATAAGTAGCAAATTACTTAGTAGGTGGAAAAAGAATTACTTTAACCACCATTCCAGTTTGTTATGTGTTATTTTTATTAATGTGAATATGCAAATGGAAAAACGGATCTAAAATATGTTTTTAGAATTAACCTGGGCATTTCTGGGGAGCTTTAAATGAGAGCCCCAGGTGTGTGCTGCCTTCAGACAGTGGCTGTGTTGGCAGCTGTGCAGTTCAGGGCGTTGCTCAGGATCTCACAGAGGGACTGGAGTCACTGCTGTCAAGTTTCTAACAGTTGTGTTGTGGGCTCTTTACCAGGCTGCCAGCAGATTTTTTTGATGAAGCAGAGCAAGACAGTGCCAGTGTACAGCTTTCCAAGGGCCCAGGTCCCAGTTTGTTGTCAGGGAATTATGATGACGACGATGATGAAGAAGAGGAGGAACAAGAACAATCAAGCAAATCTTCTGTTGTGCGTAAAACTGAAATTCCACCTCCAACTCAAGAAGTCATAGCTAATTCTCTGCCTGCAGGTAATGCTGACTGAAATAGTAATTAGTAATTCTTAGCAATTAATACTAATTCTCTGTAAGGAGAAGCTGTGATTTAACTGATGATGAAAGGTTTTTATTTTATTTTTCAAATTATTGCCATTAGGTGATGGTGAGGGTATAATACTGGAAGTAGAGATAAACTAGCAAAGAATCTTCTGTTATTCTGTGGTGATTGCTTATTGATTTTATGTTCTAGTTGTTTGAGGCTGCCTAGGGAAGTAACATCTGGCTGTTCTTCCCTTGATTCAGTAAGGTACTAACTGAAATGCCTGTGTAGTAGGAATTTTAGAAAACACCTGAACAGCTGTTCTTTTTGTCATAGTCTTCTGTCCTTTCTTAAAGACTTTTTTGACACCAAAACTCCAGCTGCTCCTATAGTTTCCCATTCAGGATCCATACAGAAAGCAGAGATACAAGAGAAGGTAATTGAAAGGTAAGCAGTCAAATCAAATATTGATAGTCTTAGCAATTGTAAACAAACATTTGTCTTCCAGGAAATAGAGACTGATCTCTTAGAACTTATTGTTATGTTGCATTCAGAATAGTTTGTATATATGTGAGCCTCAGGCATTGTTTCAGACAGGTATCTTGCACCCTAGGGACAGGAGAAGAGATGGAGCAATGTCATACAGAGTCTGTTTGACATCTCTTTGCAAATTTTAACACAGGATACTGTGGGAGCTTCATGTCAACCACTGCTTTCCACTGTGTGGTAATGGTTCAGCTCTCCTGAGAACTCCTTCAGACTGTGCTTTAGTCTTTCAGAAGTAGAATCTCTGCTGTTACAATGTTTCGGTGTTCAGCACACTGGAAAGAACAGTTTAAGAAGCATATGCTACAGCTCTTGTTTTAACTGGGATTTAAACCTTTCTGTGCAGTTCCTTCAAAGCGAGGAAGGATCAAACTGAAGGAGGAGGTTTTAATAGTTGTAGATAAAACTAAGGGCTTAAACTTGTTGTGTTTCTACATACTTACACATAGGATTATGAATTTTGTTTTTGACTATTTTTAACTCTGCAATAAAGCAGATTGTAAAGTGTTAATTTGGGCTAATAGTAATCAAATGTTTCAGGAAAGAAAACACTGCTGAAGCTTTGCCAGAAGGTTTCTTTGATGATCCTGAAGTGGATGCAAAAGTAAGTGATCTCCTTGTTTTATGCTACTGGATTTATTTCTGCCAGTTGTAATGATTTTCTGAGTACTAAGGATGCTTTTCTATCAGTTATACTGGAATATAAGAAAATGACTGAACTATTTAGACCAGAATATAGACTATTTCAGGTGGAAGTGACCTATAATCATCTAGTCCAACTGCCTGAAAACTTCAGGGATGAACAGAAGCTAAAACTTGTTCCTAAGGGCTCTGTCCAAATCCCTTTTAAGCACTGACAGGCTTGGGGCATTGGCCACCTCTCCAGGAAGGCTGTTCCAGTGTTTGCCCGCCCTCTTGGTAAAGAAATGCTTCTTCTTACTGCCCAGTCTGAACCTCCCCTGGTGCAGCTTTAAACATTCATTCTGTCTGAATGAGAAAACATGAAAAGGGATGGAGGTGGGCAGGAAGAGCTTGTTAAAGCCATCTCTTGGAAAGTATTTTTGATTATGGTTCCTCTGTGACTCTTAAAGAAATGTCATTTGTTGGTTGGAATACTGAACTGAGATTTGGACAATCTACCTTTATTTCTGTGAGTCATCCCAGGAAAGGCAGTTCACTTAATTTGTACATTCAATTTTGCTTGGAACTGGGGATATAAAAGTTCTAGAATGTCCTTTGTGAGATCCTGCTGAGAAGTGTTGAGTCACTGTGTGACTGATGGGGTGCATCCTGTTGGAATGAAAGCAGCTCCATTATGGCACACACTGTCATCTCCAGTGCTGCTTACACCACAAGAGTGAACCTGGTCTTCAGCCCTCTTGTCTTTTACCACTTGGGGGTTTTATGATGCTCAGAAAAGAAAAGAAATGTGGGTATTCACCTTGTTTCTCAAAAAAAACCCCACAACTAAAAATCTTGAAATTCAAAACCATTCATACTTCCTTCAGCTTGCACTGTGCCAAATCATGACCGAAATAAACACTGGCATATGAAATACAAACCTTTTTTTGTTTTGTTTTGTCAAATTTGCCACAGATTTGATGACTTTCTTGCTTTCTTTTTTGAAATACAGTGCTGTAGGTCTAAGTTTTATTTTCTTTGAGTATATTTCCTTGTTCACACAGTGGAAGGCTGCTGGTGTATTTAAATGGCATCGTGAGGCCAAGCCATGACATCTAATTTGGAGACCTTCCAAATAATGCTTCTTCACATTCAGTTAGTCCCACTGGCCCAGCTAACAAGCTTAGTGTTTTATTTGCTCTGGCAAGACTCTTCTGGCACTACTCATGCCCAGGTGTTGCCATATGTGAATAGTTTTGAATAATGGTATTTTGAATATTGAAATACGTAGCTGAAAAAGCCATCCTTTGGCTGGTTTTTTGTGGGGTTTTTTGTTTGTTTTGTTTTGTGTTTTGTGTCTAACTGAAGTAGTAAATTTTTCAAATACTTAGTTTCATCATAAGTAGGGAATGCAGGAATGCCTAGCAGGAAAGGAGAATCTGCTTATATCTGTGAGGACACTGGTTAGTGATCTTTGTTCTGGTTATTGCCTCCACTGATAAATTTACAAGTGGTTACTTGTTCCATTGAATTGCTTGGTGAGGCTCTTCCTTTTAATCAGCCCTTTCTGAGTGCAACTAATACTCAGAGGGAGGAAAATGTTTGTGACATCACTTATATTGAGGTGGCTGCAGTGGTTCTGTGTTGGAATCATACACAAAATAATTATTTGAAGAATTAACTGGGCATTTGAAAGGGAGATTGTGGGTGTGAAAAATGCTTGTTATTTGCATCAGGTACTTGTAGAGTATATAAATTCTGGATTAGATAAATATTTCAAGAAAAAATAATAACTTTAGTGTTTAAATTTATTGTAAGAAGTACAAATAATTATGAATTACAAAAGACAACCACAATGCATAATAACACAGTACATACACATATGATAGAAATAATAACAGAACAGAAAAATGAAATGATGACTCTTACTTCCCAGTCTCAATTTGCTTGGAAGCTTCTAATTTATTCTATAAACTTAATTCATACTACTTGATTTTGTATAATCACTCAGGAACAAAAGACACCAAACTGTTGTCTTTACGAAGGTGATGACTGACATGTCACCAAAAGAGCAGAATGAATAAAGGGAAAATAAAGCTAATGCAAAAAGATGGTGTCATGACTTATTATGTTCAAACTGCTTAGTTCTCCTAGCTATATAATTTCTACCCAGTCCTGAGTCAGGCATAATCTGTCCTCTAAAATACATTATATGCCACATCTTCCAGTCTTGAATTGTGTGAGTTTCACTTACACAGGTAGACTACCTTGTTTATTTATTTGCATTAAAAGCACAATCTGGCTTTGATTACCTTGGCTGTAGATCTTAAACACATTCTTACCACGACTACTTTTTCAGACTTCATGTCTTAGTACTAAATGCCATCTACCACAGAATAAAAAGCTTTGCATGTCATTTAAATTGGTTTGTAGCTGTACAGTTTCTTCTGTTAGCCAACAAAATTAGACTAGATTTGAAATATAGTCAGGCTACTTAACACCAGCAGACTAGTGGCTGAAAGGTTTGATATTTTATGTTATGCCAAAGGCAAACAATTCACTGCTTTTTGGCTTGTGAAATGGCTACTGTATGCAATTGTACAGGCAGCTTACAGAAGAATTCAATAGTTATCACCTGACATAGTGAAATGGCAGACCATCAAACTCTGTAACTTCTGTTAATCCAGACATTCCACACCAGCCACTTTTAGTCAATAATTATTCTTTAATGCTGCAGTCATGGATGTTGTTTAATCCAGGAGTAGAGTCAGATTTTTCTTCTGAAACGATTGTGCAGCTGCACTCTCACTCATACCCATTACTTAAACTGAAATGCATCAACCAGACTTCTCTGATAACACAGCATAATTTTTCATATTTCTCCTGGTTTGTTTTACAGTGCCCCAAAGAGTCATTAGACTTAAATTGTTAATTTATAAATTTTCATGTTCTTTAGGTGAGAAAAGTTGATGCTCCAAAGGATCAGATGGACAAAGAATGGGATGAATTTCAAAAGGCAATGCGACAGGTCAACACAGTAAGTAATGGAATCTATATTTATTGATTCTAAATACTATACACAATAAGGAAAACAACAATTTCATGCAGCTCTGCAGAATGGCTGACATCTGCATTTGTCAGCTGGTTGTTTCAATGCAGTGTGTGGTTAAATGCACTTTATAAATGAGCAAAGGGTTCTTTGTATTTTCCACTTAAATGAAATTAAGATGAAAACTTTTAATCAAGATCCAGTCATATGTATCTAGTTACATTTGTTACACTGTACTTTATTTAAATACTATTTAGCTAGAATATACCTCAGATCAGTGTCCTGTATCCAAACAGGACACAACTGTGGGCTCTTCTTTAGCTCCATATTCATACTTAAACTTTTAAAAACACTACCCATTTGTCTGTCTTCGTAAAAAAGTATCTATAAAGTGTAGGTAACCTGGATTTCATGTTTAATTTAAATGCACTGAAAAGGAACTCCAAAATCTGGGAAGGTGACAAAGAGTTTTGAGACACGTAAATTGGCCAGTTTTTCTGTACTTCAATTTTTTACTGTTTACCATTGCATGGAAAGTCTTTCTGCAGCAGGTGTTTATCTGCCCTTGTGTACAATTTAAAGATTACCTGGTGTTCTCAATCTTCCCCTACAGTATTTGCTATCCTTTTAATTATTTCAATTGTAAATAGTCAACTGCTGATAAAAGTGGTGCAGAAAAATGTATCATTGCTCATTTTAAAGCAGTCAGCACTATAAACAGAGCAAATGTTCATACAAAAGCGGTGGTGGATACATTTTGCTAGCATAAGCCATTCAGATAATTCTTCAGCTTAGGAGGAATCTTCTCAGTTATGCGTGGACCATTGATTGCATAGCATCTCCCAGACATTCAGATTTGAGAAAGTATATGCTGAAAAAAATAACAGGTTAGAAACACTTCGGGATCCAGTGGGAATATTTAAACAGTATGTTCAATAAGTGGGGTGTATTTAAGTCCCAAGCACTGGGATAGAGCTCCCGTTTCAGCCTCAGACTGTGGATATGTGTCGTTTGTTTATGCTCAGTTTCAAATTGTAGAGTATTGAAAATTGCCAAAGATTAACCCCAAAGCAGTCAAAATTCTTTTGATTTTAAGAAAAAGCATTTCCATTTCAAATTAAACCAGGCCTTTTTTTTTTTCCCCTGTATTTGCCCTTTTAAAGATGGGAATATACATAGAGGAGATTGACACTAACTTCAGGTGGAGGGGAGCAGGGGAGGACACAGACATTGTAAAGGAGTGGAAGTGGAATTCAGGATGAAGGTGAATTTTCTCAGTGCTTTTCTGGTTTAGATTTCAGAAGCAATAGTGGCAGAAGATGATGAGGAGGGACGACTAGATCGCCAGATTGGAGAAATTGATGAGCAGATGTAAGTAGATCAATTTTTCCTCAAATTCTCTGTTCTCTAGCAGTAATGGATTGCTCTTTGACTAGAGGGATAAAAACACTTTTAATCTGCGATACTACCTTTCATTAATCATCTGAGTATTTGAAAGACAGACTCCCTAAAATTGCAGAATTATATTATACCTAATAAGGACATGGATTTTTATTCAAACTTTAACTTTCTCCAAAGAGAGAATGCACTGGAATCACTGAAGGTACACAAGGCAAATTCTTGGAACAAAATTCCCTGTCAGGTGGCTTAATGTCTTAATTTGTATTTCCCTGGGAATTTTGATTGATGTAGAATTTATGTGAACATTTTAAAGAAACATTTCCTGTACTGAAAATGTCTTGTCCTCTGGCAAACCCTCTTTAATTCTAGTAGAAGTTTACTTAAAGGTTTTGTGGAGTGATGCACTTCATTACATGAAGCAACTTGTTTGGTTTTGTTTTGCTGAAATGGGGAGTGTGGTAGTTGGATGGGCATTGGTTTAATCTCAAGCAACCTGTGAAATACAGCTCAGTGGAACAGTTTGTTACCATTTTCCTGTAGCTCAGCACACTGATATTAACAGTGATAATGGCAATGGCAGCAACTCAGAAAGAAAGACACTAGAAATTAAAGCAACAGTTCAACCCTCTGGGCAGATTTACATGCTGCACATAATCAGTGTGTGGTAACAACAGCATTGGGTTCAAACCGAACCTTGCTATTACAGCAATGCCTTTTAACAATGTTTGTGTAATTCTGCAGAGGGCTTGAGCTAAACCTGCCTCTCTTTGAGGATTTATTCTTCTCACTAGATAAGGCTGCTGTAAGTACATAGAACCAAATTCAGAAATTTGTAGAGTACTTCAAGTTTTAATTGTAATTATTTTTCCCCAAAATAAAAGTTCCAAATGCATTTTAAAAGACTTTTTGTAATGTTTGACTTCTGAGTGTATTCAAATGCAGGCTATTTCAAATTAAGTTGAAAATGAAATAAATTCCTTGGCCTTCAAATCTTCAGCTGTGTAAGAATCATATTGGTAATATGCCTGGGGAAACAGGATCCAGACAGTAACCTCTCCATGTTGACCCTTCTGAGCAAATAGGAATGAAAGGGGCAAAGGAGAATTTAAATCAGGCTGGTACTACTTGGCATTTTCAAAAAAACATCCTATTTGAAGTGGCTAGAATGGTTATAAAACACGATTCAAGGACAGAACTTTTAAAGTGAATGGTAACCTGAAACTTTCGGATTGTGCTTACTTAAAATGTTCTGTTACAGCAGAGAGAAAGCAGATAAAGGATCCGAACACTTTGTGCTGCTTTTTTATTTTCAGAGATGCCACCACTAAGTTATCAAAATTGATAATTGATGTCACACCTTTCTCTCATAAAAACCATAAATGGAGCAAAGAATGATGTTCCTTCTTGTGTGGAAGTAGATATTGGTTCTGTGCTTTTTGAAAAATGGTTTGTGACTGTATTGCAGTTGTTAAGTATTTGGATTAGATCTCATTGCTAGAGAATTGACCAAACCTCGTTTTTTTTTCACTTGACGAATACTGAGAAGGTGCACTAGCATCTTGAAAGCTTATTTCTTTTTCACTCTTGAGAAGCTGTAAAGCTTCTTTTCCTAAAGTTGTAGAAGCAAAATCCAGCACTGGAGGTGATGACACTAATGTGGAAAGGCCCCAGATGTTAACAGGTGTTTCCCTTTCCAACAGTGAATGCTACCGCCGCGTCGAGCTTTTGCGGAACCGCCAGGACGAGATAAAGGAGAAGTTAAAGGAAGCAATGAGATTAAAAGCAGCACAAGAGAAAGAGGAGGAGGATGTTGGGAGTGAAGATGAAGAAGAACTGCAGGATTTGCTGTCACAAGACTGGCGGGTGAAAGGGGCTTTGTTGTAGCATTTCTGCAATGTGGTTGACACTCTTTTTTATCTGTGGTTTTGGTTCCATTGTTAGAAGGGAGATTCTTTTGTTAAATATTTATTTAAAGAGGATCATAAGCTAAAGAGCCAAGCTTATTAAAAAAAAATTTGTAGATCTACAGTAGTGTATTACTTGTTGTAAAAACTGTATATTGCAAATGTTTTACAATACTGGATGCACCTTTCCTATTAAAATGACTGGTTTCCTACCAGAAGTATTTTAGTGGGATCAATAAATCTGTAAAGAATCTCTAGGTTTTTGGAAGCATTAGCTCAGTTTGGTAATTTTGAGAGTTGGCTTATTGTCTGTAGAAGTGCATAGTCTACAATTTTTTCCCAGATTCAGGGTTTAGGGAAAGGGAAATACTATGCATTTATGTTTTCTTAAAATTTGTAGGTGCCCTTCTGTCCATTTTCCAGCTCCCAATAAAATACCTACTTTTTTTTAGGGTCTGTTACAGTTTCTCTGTGTATGTAAGGACTAAGCTCAGAAATGCTGAGCTACAGCTTCTCCACAGTGTATAGCCTGTAATGTGCCATAGCACTGCTGGGTATTTTTCTTTATAGTCTCCTGTTTTGCTTAGTGCAGCCATCATGTAGCATATCTCACACTTCTTGAACCAGAGGGATGAGAAGGCAGTGGTTACATATCCGCATTACTTAATGAAAGGGTGACAAAATGCCTGAGAGGAAGGCACTGGAAACTGAGGAGGTAAAATAATAACTGCAAATACTGGAAATTTTCTTGCACAGAAAGCATCTAAAATAGATTCTGTTCTGATGAACACAGATTAGGTAAAATCAAGAACCAACAAATTTGACAAGACTGGGACATGGAAAGCAGAACTACCTTTGGTAAGTGTCTATTTATTATTATTTTTTTTTATTTTTGCAAATCTTCAAATACTTCAAATTTGCTGAGGACTTT
The DNA here is from genome assembly GCA_039654755.1 of Calcarius lapponicus. NCBI lineage: Eukaryota > Metazoa > Chordata > Aves > Passeriformes > Fringillidae > Calcarius > Calcarius lapponicus. Next base: position 91,754,664 of record CM077464.1, on the reverse strand, counting down.
TTAAAAATAAGAGGGACGTGTGGCGTGTAGCTTGATTGATATCAAAAAGTAAAGTTGTTAAGAACAGGTTAACCTCTTTAGTATTCTAGATTTAAAACTAGTGAGATTTTAAAGGGAGAAAACAAGCTTTGCTCTTATGAAAGCATTCCAGTTTCTTTCCTCAGAGATGATTATCAACCAAGCAGTAAAGATTAGAACAAAACTTAGGTGTTTGATTTGCCTGTTTTGGGGGAAATATTTGATACAGCAGAAGCCTTTTCCTTTTAGTGAGATGCTTTTTATCACTCCCAATTTCTGTGATCCTTGGGTTCAGCTATTTGTATTTATAAAGCTGTCAAAATTCAGGCAATGGTCCTTAGTGCTTTATTGCATCCACACTTTCCTGCTCACACATGCTGGCTTACAGCTGTTAGTAAGAGGAATTGTAAGTAGCTGTTGCTGCTGAAATGTTTGATGTGACACTGAAGTCTTACATGAATTAGGACTGTCACTGAGATAGCAACATTCAGTGAGTACTGAAATACAGAATAGTGTTCAGAGAATATTGAAATAAATAATGAATATTTGGACAAGTTGGAGAAAACTTAGTTGGACCAAAACTGAAATGAAATGTCTTTGTATAGCATGAAACATTGGAACATCAATGTCTAAGGTGCCTGTCATGCTGCAGTGAAAGATCTCTAGATCCATTTATCCCTGCAAAGAGAACTTCCAGCTGAGAGGGTGGTGCAGTATTAACAGGACAGTCTTTTTCAAAACAAACCAAAGCACAGTCCCCCAGTTTCCCTCTGAGAAAAGCTAAGCTAAGTTCCTGATTGTTCTGTTTATTTTTGCTTTTCACTGACCCCACTCACCAAAGCACACAAGCTTGTTAACACTTAAACTTCAGAACCACTCTGCATTTGGCTTCATTTCAGAGAAACAGATGTAACAGATGAATGTCAGGTTACACTGAACATCATGGACATGCATGTTTTGACAGAATAAAAATACTAATCTCTGAGTCTGTAAATTACACTTCCTTTTTTGGCATTTTCCTGTAATTTTTCTTTCATCTTGCACAGAAATCTGCAAATCATGGTTTCAGCTGTGGATGAGTAGGAAGTTAACTGAGCATTGAAACAGTTCATCTGTTTTAGTCCAGTTGCCTTCATCTTTAGAGGTATCTTGGGGTAAGAAGCTAAAGGCAGTGAGTTTAGTTACAGTGCAGGATCTTGAACATTCAAATCCAAACCAGTGCACCCCATTGTTTAGGAGAGGATGGCAGGAATAAACACCAGATCACTCATCATTCTGCTTGTTCTCCTTGCATAACTAGCTGAAACATGGGCCAGCCAGAGGGTGTGTGCATTGCTGGGGAAGTGACAGCATCTATCCCTCTTGCTTGTGTATTGTTTAGGAGTTGGTGCTCTTTTCCTTAGAGGAATCTCACAGATCTCCAATCAGTGTTGCATCCAAGTTTTTTACACCTTACTGCATACAACTGTACCTTTCTTCAGCATTTGAAACAAAGCTTTTAGAGAGCTTTGTGAAGATGATGGGAGTGTCTTTGTCCCTTGTGACCACTGACGTGCATGTGCTGTCATGTCAAGAGCGCAAGAAATCATCCTGCTTTTTAGCAATGAAAGTAGCATGGCTATAAGAGAGAAGCATCCTAACCTCATTTAGTAGCCAAGGTAATTTATTAAGGGAAATAATCTCCTGTATCTTAGAAAAACACAGGGATAATTAGTTTGTAATCTTAAATATGTCTTCAGTTTTAGAAAACAATTTTATGTACTTCTGATGAACTATTCAGATAGATTATTAACCAGAGGAAATAATTGTTTTAAAAATATGTATTTAATTTCTTTCTCACTTCTTAACTTCCTTGAATTCTGTTTCTTAACAATAAAGATGAAAGTAATCCTAATAACTAGCTATGTCAATAAGCACTATTAAAAATGAAATTTTAATTGGAATTAGGAAGACTTTTAATTCTCTGATCTGCAGGACTTGCAGAAAACTGAAATATCAGAGTTAGGGAGGAAGACATTTGTAATCCTTATTTACTCATATAATAATGGAAAGCTGTCCAAACTTAGGAATTGTGGAATTTCATTCCACCAAAAAGTAGTTGAGATTCCCCAGCTCGGTGTTTCTGGAGCTGGTAAGTGACTTCCAGGGGCAGAATGTGTGCCTGCATGTTTGAAATGGAGTTCCAGGGAGCAGCTCACCCTAGCTACAGTGCTGGTAGTGAGCTCTCCTCCGGCACGGCAGTCCCCAGTGCTGATTGCTGTGCTAACTTCTCCCCTGCCCTGAAGAAATAAGCTGCTGCTGGCATGCCTTAGATGTGGAACAAGGTCTGTATTTGGTACAGAGGAGCCCAAAAGTGACCATACAAAACCAAGAAACCCAGATAACAGCAAACCAATGTTCTCATTTGCTAACATGATTGTTCTTCCTTTACTACAGCATTTAATTTTAAAATTTGCTTCAAATTGCAAATACTGATTGAAAAGAACATTGACGTCAGCTTTGGCCAGGCCCCCTGCCAATAAATTCAATTTGAAGAGAGAAAAATTTTGCTTATTACATTCCACTGTAATTAGATTCTCTGCATTTTATCATCTTAAAAACACTGAGCTAGAAATGAGAAAAGCCATATTACTAAAATATTTTCAGCACTTAAAAGTACTTTTTTTCTTATAATCCGTAAAGGTTGCCCTAGAAAATCAGACATTCAGCCTGCATGAATCATGTTGTAGGTGTCATTAGAAACCACAGTGGGAGTATGTAATGTTACAGAAATTCCCTTCTGTTAGGTACCATCAAATGGCTTTGACTCTTTAATTTCAGGTACTGTCATAAGACAGATGCCAGTCTGTAGGGGGACAGGACACATGCACTGATGCAGAAACTGATTTAATCAACAGTACTGCATTCCTTCCTGGAACCAAGGAATTAAGTACACTTTCAGTGCCAAGAAGGGCAGTGTGTACTTACATCCCTAGAAAGTGTTGCAGGGGCCAAGAGATGGAAATTTCAGGTGTGAAGCAGTTTTTCAGTGTCTGCCTTCATTTGATCTTCTGTTCATCAGTTCATTAGAATTATCCTGGCCCGATAGCTGGGAAAACAAATGTGAGCAGTTCCTTTGTGTAGATATCTAAACCAGGTCTTTCTTCCAAAAATACAGTGGAGACACTAATGCCTTGCACCATTGGTGGCTGCAGAAGTTACAGGGGATAGAAGAGATCTCCGTTCAGATCCCTCCTTTCGATGCTGTCCTTTGAATACACCCTTTGTGTCACCCAGTTGAGCAGCCTGACAATGACAGTGTTCCCTGCAGAAGCTGCGCCCCTGTTGAGCCCCTGGATCAGTGAGCACAGTGACTTTTAGATAATCATGACACTCAGTCCAGAGGGGAAGGTCCTGTCCCAAGAATACAAACAGTGCTGAAATACATTCAGCTGGTATTAAGGCTGTGGAAGAAATTGGATTTTCAGACTGTCTTGTGAAACCTGACAAACAGCACCTTGCCTGTGCAGCCTTCTGAGGCTGAGGCACTTGCCAGGTGCCTCTGTTCATGGCACCAGTGAGACTCTGCTGCTTCCTAGGAGCTTGACTGGCCCAAATGTGAACCTTGGGGTCCACAGATGCCCTCTGGCTATGCCTGAGAACAGAAACCACTCTGTGTATTAGCAGAGGACTAACTTTGTTTATTTTCCTTCTGGTTTCAGTTAGCATTCATGCTGTCAGGGTTTTTTCACTTGAGAAACACAACAGAGCTGCTTGAATTCATTTGAGATGTTTCCAGAAACCTAATTCCAATTTGATGACGCAAAAGCTGCGGAATTTGTGCTGTCTTTCATCTGGAAACTCACATTTGTGTGGGCAGTGACCTTTTCACAGCAAATACATGCTTCCTCTTATCTACCTTTGGGCATGAGCGGTTTACTTTTCTATTTCTACTCTTCTTACTATTATTCGTTACCCTTTTCCCCCCCTTTTTTCTTTACCATCTTGTCTTTTGTTTGTCTGTTTTGTATATTAAAGATATTAGGAACTTTTTCTTGCCATTCAGAAATATTTTCCAACTAAACCAATGAAATTAAAACAAGCTTAGATTTTATCACATTTCTGCCTGTATTTTTGCAAAAACCCTCTCAGAGCACTTCCTTCTTATTATATGTGTCTTTATTTTATCTCTTCTCATTCCTCACACAAACGTGCCCCTGCACTAATTTGTTTAAATCTTTCAATTCTGCAAGCCACATGTGAATTATTAATGTGAAAGATACTATACACCCCAGAGCTGCTGCTGCCCTTTCTCTGGCAGCTTTACTGGGAGAGCAAAGCTTTACTTAGTGTTGAGCTGCAATAATGTATTTTTTTTTCATTTACAGTAGCCAGGCTAGCCATTAAAATGGCTTTTGCTGTTGAAGAAATGAAGACTTATGGAAGTCTCTGCTGTGAAAGCAGCTTCAGCTCTCTTTTCAAGAATGAGAAGTTAAATACATTTTAAGTAATAAAAACATATTTTAAGTAATAATAAGAGAGAACTTTATCAAATTAGTATTACAGCCTATAGTTTTTCTAAGAGTTGGAATAGCTAATTGTCAGCATTGGGTAATGCCTCCTGGGTGCTGGGGTGCAGTGAGCTGTTCTGTAAGGGTGCCCCTTGGCACCCTTCATCATCAGGGGTTGTTCTGTGGCTGCATCTGTATTGAGGAAGCTGTTGATTTCTACAGGTCTCCAAGTCTGCATGCATGTCCTGGTCGTGCCCTGGTTCCAGGCACTGGAGAGCTCTCTGTACCCTGGAGACCACAGAGGATAATCATCATACGCCCCAAAAGCTCAGAGGGGCAGGGAGGGGAAGCAGGCCCCCAGGCTCAATCCCTGAAGGCAGGCAGAGACCTTTAACAGAGTAGGGAGATGGAGGTTGTACAGCCTTGTGTCATTAAGGATGCTGCCAGAAAAGCTGCTTTCTCATGAGGCCAGAGCAGTACCTGTGACAGCACTGCCCGTGCCCTAAGAGCAGAGGTGGCCAGAGCACAGCCAGGGGTGTGTTGCTATAAGGCAGCAACAGCTTGGGGCCAGCCCCTTCCTTTTGCTTGTGCGTGAAGAGAGAACTCAGGGCTGTGACTGCAGTGCTTCAGCAGATCCAAAGGAGGGTTTGAACAGCTGGAGCAGAGTGTCAGGGCAGCAGGAGGCAGCTCCTGGGCCTGCTCAGCTCTCCATTCCTGTCCTACTGCACATTGCCGGGCTCCTCCAGGGGCTGGGCTGGCTCCTGGCATGGTGGAAGGTGCTGACTGGAAGCCTCACCACTGGGCAGTGCTGCTGGGAATGTACTACTAAGGGCCTCAGTAATACAGTACTCAGCATCCAAATTCATTCTTTTCTTCCTGCTTTCCTTTCCCCAGTATCTGATCTATAGCTCAGACTGGGAAAAGACCAGAGATACACATCAGTGGCTGCTTGTAACATGAAGCCAAATTTGTCTTTTCTATGCAGTGTGAGAAGTTCTCATTGAGCAGCTTTGTTAAAAACTGAATCAAGTTTTGTAGAAATACTGCTGACTCTACTAATTGCACAATCTGGCTCCCTCTAGTCCTGAAGAGACTTATCGTGCCTGACAATGGGCTAACATCCTTACTAAGGTTGCCACTCTTGCACAGATGTTACACTGTTTCCCAATGAGCACTGGGACCTTAAGCGTGATGATATGAAACCTTTAATCATTAATTGAAAACAAGCAATTTGTCTGTGATCTTAGTTTGACAATCCATAAAATAGTGCTTCTTCAATGACAAGTTAGCAACTCGGTTACAAAGAACAAAGTTTAAACAACACAACAGTTGTATGCACAAAGCTACCACGTCTTTTTTTTTGTTTGTTTTTTTAATCAGGAAAAAAATTTATTTATAAAAACGTCTCATTTAACTTACTGTCGAGTCTCTAGCTGAATAATACAGTGGTTTAGAACACTAACAGCCCATGCTTTTATACAGATTAGCCAAAGCATGAACATCCATGAAAATCAACCCCCGAAAATAACTTGTCTCTGCTTTATGTTATGAGCCACAACAGTGTTAAAACTGGAACAGTAATGAAAGCAACACAAGAGTTAGGAAGCACAGTTGCTTAAAGAGTAAAGGAAGTGTTTTCTTTTGATGTCTCAGAATAATAAGAAAGTTAGAAATGGCAGAAACTCCTCTGTAGATTAGTCCATAGAAAGCATTGTCTCATGGGGCTTTGGAAAAGTCCTGTCTGGTGGCTAATGCACTAGGGCATGATGAGATACATTACAGAGCCCCCAGGCCAGTAACTTCTGAAGACAGCCTAAAATGTAGGAACAAAAACGAGGAAAAGAAAAGAAAAAAAAAGCAAAAAACAAAGAAAAAAATCTTCTCACTATTAAAAAAATACCACTTGAGTACAACCAGCATAGAACAGCATTTCAGTGCAGGCAAGTTTTCTCACACAGAGGTTGGTGGATTTGTTTTTTTCTTAAATGTCAGTTACTGAAACAGTTACAATAATCCAGAACAATTTTACAGCAATTTTCTAGAGCTTTTAAATAGCTGTGGTATCTTGACATTATTCTCAGTTTTTCCTTCATTATATGCAACCAGAAAAAAAAAGAAGGAAAAAAAAAAAAAAAGAAAAACGAAGCCACAAACGAACAAAAAAACCACAAAACAAAAAAAAAAACCCAACAAAACCAACCAAAAACCCCATTTGGATAAGTGCAAATTGTAACAATGGCAGTTCTACAAACGGTTACAGTGACAAAACTTAGTGCAAAGGTGCTAAGGTGAAGAAAAGCCCACAGAATACAGAAATGACACAAAATACTGAGATAGTACTTAGCCCTATACAATAACACACTTTGAAATACCATGTTTTAAAAAGTATTGCATTTGCATTGTGTTTTTAGTTTATATTAAAATGCACTGAATACAGTTCAATTGTTAAAGCTTTGTGTCCAAGGAGTGCAGAGTGGATGAATATGGCGGGCTAATGGGATTCTGGATTTGGAAGTGGTGAGGAAAACAATATTGCATTACTGAGTTATGCAACAGAAATTAAAAAGAAGGTGGATGGACAAACATAAAATGTAGTTAAGAACTAGTTCCAACAGCTGGCAACCAGCCACTCCATTCCCCAGCTCTCTTGGCTTTGGCTGCCATTACCTGTCTCATTTTAGTAAATCTGAACATCCTGAAGTGCTTGGTAAAGGGGTGGGATCTGTCCAGGCAGCAGCCTTTGAATGACCTCTAAAATGCTACATGTTTTTCATGATTACCATACAACCTGACTGCATGATTAGCAGGGAGTTAAACAGGGATGTATTTTGTAGAGAAATCTAACGAAAAATGGTCATTTTTGCTGAATAAAACATACACGAGAGGAAATACAGGATAGTGATGGCATCAGGCTTGTACTTGCTCTGAAGCACTTACAGGAATAAGTTCTGTGTCAGGTATATTTAAAACATCTGAGTGCAAAAGGAGGGTGCTCCCTCTCTCTCTCCCTCCCTCCCTCCCTAAAGCTGAGTTCTTAAAATTACATTTTTCCAAAGTGGAGAAAAATGGTTGCACCCTTTAAAGGGATTATGTGGAAAGGCACAGGTACCTGGTATTTTTTCCTTACTGCTTTACAGTCATTTTATTTAGCAGTTTTTCTCAGACCATAAAGCTTCATTGTTGTATGCACAAGTACCTGAAGTTGGTACCTCCTAATTGCCATTTCCTGCTCGTAGGTGGATTTTGGGATGGGGGATGGGGGTCTCCACACCTTTTGGGAGCAACAGAATGACTGAGGGGACCAGCAGCACTTCACAGGGCATTGTGGGGGCACTGAAAAGTGCCGGATTTGCACGTGCTAGCAATAGAAAAAGTGCATCAGAGATGCCAGTTTGCCATAAGCAATTGTTCTGCAGTTGGAGGGATCCCTGCACACGATCTAAGTGTATTTTTATGCCGGGCAGCATTGCTGGAGCAGGACCCGGCTGTCACCGTTTTGCCTCGTTTATGTTTTTTCCCTTCTCTTCACGGTATCTCCCTTGCTGGGCTGGGGGCAGCCCTGCCTTGCTGTGGGGCTGCCGAGGGCCAGCCCTGGGCCAGTGTCCGGGGAGAAGAAGCCGGGCTGGCACCTGCTGGCTGTTGGAACTAGTTGGAAGGTGGTGCCTGGTGTTAGGCGTTATGGAGAGCGGAAGACGACTTGAGTCAGCAACAGTTAACACTAGCAATCGAACAGAAAATAAAAGATGCCGTATTGTTTCCTTGATAACTAGGATCTACCACAGACTCTTGGCAGAGCTGGCAAAGCTTGCATTGTGTCTCATCCCTTCAATATGGAGCAAACTTCTGGCGGTCAGATTTCTTAACCCCGCTCGTCGAAGGAATTTTGGCAGTGTAAGCGGACAAACTCCCCGTGGCCCCCGCGGCGGCCGCGGCATTTAGTGCCAGGAGTGGGACAGTTTTCATGCCAAGCAGACTGGAGACAGGAACGGCATAGTGGGTGGTTGGCAGAGTTGGTAGGGGAGGGGGGGGTACTGACGGAGGCGGCGGAGGCGGCCGCCAGCACGGCCATGGAGGTGGGGGTGGAGGTAGGGGTGGCAGACTGAGAGAGGTTCATGTTGAGGTCAACAGGGGTCGTGACGGAAGCGGTCTGGGTGCTGACTTTAGCCATCTCTAAGCTGCAAACGAAGAGAGGAAGAGGAACAAACAGGTTGGGAGGGTTCAGCCAGGGCGGTGGGGCCGGGAGGAGGAGGAGGAGGAGGAGGAAGAGGAGGAGGAGGAAGGGAAGGAGGGAAGGACAGCAACCACGAAAGGGCAGGATCCAGGATTAGATCGGTGGACGAGGGGACAGACGAGTGGGAGGGAGAAGGGGGAGAGAGAGAAAAAAAGGGAAAATGAGGGTCAAAGGAGGAACATGTTATGTGTTAAAGAAGAGAAATAACAAAAGGGTTTTCCGTGATTTGATGGGGAAAACATTACTGAGACTAAAGTTCTTTCAGAACAGAAAAAAAAGAAAAAGGAAGAGGGTATGGGGATGTTGCTAGTTCATTTTACATATGAAAAAAAGAAATCTAAAGAATGCAGGTAATGGCAAAAAGATGGAAAAAATGAAACTTAAAAGAAAACTTAAAATAACTATGAAGTTTACTCCCCAGCACTGGTATGGTGAATTTTGCTTTTCAAAATCAGGGAATTTTTGAAAGGGGGACGCGGGGGGTTTTCATAATTTTTTTCAATTTGTCAGTTTTGTGACACAAATAGTACACAATCATTTTGCTAGGATGAGAGGAGACTGAGCAACAATTTGCTGCTTCCATTTAAGGCGTAAAGTTTTGGTTGTTTTGGTTTTTTGTTTTTTAAGTGAGTTAGTTTTTCATTTCATTCACTGTGAGGTCAGTGTGCATTTTTCATATAAAACAAATCAGATTAGCCAGTGTGTTCACTTCGCTTTATACTTTCCCCAGACTTTTTTTTTTAATATCACAACAAAATATTTATGCAATCTAATCATAAGTAAATTAGTAAAAAGGAACACTGAAGAACACCCCGGCTTGCATAGCAGTGGTATCCTTTCTGAGCCTGCACAGTGGTTACAGTGAACATGACAAAGCTTTCCAGCTGACACACAAGGTACCACATGGATACAACAGACACATCCTCAGACAGACCCCACCAGCACCAGCAACTTCCAGACTGACCTGACCTCCGGGCCCAGGGCAGTGATGGGCTCTTGGGAGGGTGCAGGAATCAAACCACCACTTTAATCTAATTCCACCCATCAGCAGGCAAGATGAGTTTGGCCCATATACTTCTGCTTTTCTGTACATTTTCAGACATTAAAATACAATAATTCCAAGGACACACTGTTTTCTTTGTATGCCAAAATGTTTGCCTAGATAAATCCTCCCTTTGCCCATTCGCTTGTTGCAGCTTGTGCACTGGCTTTTGGGTTGGCAAATGACACAAATACAAATTTCAGGATGCTTTTTGCAGGTGACCAGCTGGGAGCTATGGCAGCCTAGCAGAGAAATGGGACTATGGGTTAGAAAAACCTTTTCTAGCTATGGTTGCATGTGTATTCCTAGTCAGTTTGGGCTTTTTGGCAATTACTAACTTGTCAGGCTCCTGGGCTTTCTCCTGAGGTGAGCTGAGGAGCTGGAGCAGCTCCTTGCTTCCAGAGTGAAGTGCCAGCAAGCTGCTGGCTGGCCATGCAGAGGACTTGGTGCTTTCTTCCCACACCCCATCAGGCTCAGGAAGGCTTCCCAGCACAGGGTTGGTGCTGGTCCCTGTTGGGAACAGGGTAAGCAGGCTCGGAGAGCAGCTGTAGCCAGGCTGCAGGCTGGGAAGGAAACATGGTCACCGGCCACAGGGCTTGGAAAAGCCTCTCTTTTCCTCACCTTAGACACAGTTTTGAGAGTAACAGCCCTGTGGCCATTCATTGCCAGAGAAAGGCAATGACCAGCACACTGCCTGCCTCGTGCAAGGTGCAAGGATCTACCAGGATACACAGGCAATGGGGCCACTGGACTAGAGCTTCCCAAAGCACTGCTGCCGATGGCGAGGCTGAAGGACACCTGAAGGGGGTCTGAGCTGGGGAGAGGAGTGTGGAGGAGAGAGGGAGATGTTTGAGCACCAAGCTCCTCTCTTCTCCACAAAGAAAAGAGGGCTCTTGGAGCACAAACACCTCAGCAGTTTTTGCTGGGAAGCTGGAAGGAGCACATCTTCTGTGAGGAGCTGGGAGGGAAGGAGGGCGAGTGCATGAAATTCAGACTCCTTTGAGGGAGGTGAAATTTTGATTTTCCTACCCCAAAGTCTTTATCTGCCCCCATGGATGACAAACTCAGCTTTTCTAAGCAGAGAGAAGTGCACCCTTGGGCTGCTCACCATCTACTCACACAGAGGGGCTTGTGTCAAGACCACTGGATCAGACTCCAACTCCACTGTACATCCTCAACTTGGGGATGTAGGAACTACATGTGATACCTTAGTATGTTTTGAAAAACTCAGTTTATACAGTTGGATTTTTTAGTATTACTCAGTATTATTTTGGGATGGAGGTCCATAGAAAGGTACTGCAGGACTGTGTTTCAGTGACTCCCAATTTGTCTACTGAGCATTTAAAAAAACCAAAAAAATCCTTACTGATATGGGGGGGGGGGGGGGGGTTGTTTGAGCCTAAGCTTTTTCCTTAGGCCCCATAGGCCAAAAAGCTGGTGTTGGTACCAGCCATTCCAATTCCCTGTCTCTGGTTTACTCTCATAGGTACTACTGTAGCAGTAATTTGCCCTCTTTCCCATTTATGGAAAACTAGTGGCAACTCATAAGGTGGGAGTTCATCAGTTTAGCTATCAGCTGTCCCATGGCCGTGGCAGTTTCCCAAACCAAAAGTTGATGTAACAACATTACAATGTAAAAGGGGGTGAGGCAGCCTTCATATAAAATTTTACAGTGACAATTTTACACTGTCCCTCTGCAGGCCTGCACCTTCTGAATACATACACTGAAGGCCACATCCTGCATTACCTGAAACTGGTGAAGAGAAGAGAGCAGGTGTGGCTTTGGCAGTCCTGTTGGGTCTGTGAATGAACTTCTCATAAAAAAATACCTTCAGGAAACTGCCCTTCAATAAGGAGCAAGTGCTGCTGGCTAAATTAATTTATAATCCAAAGTCAGATATTACACAGAAAAACTAAACTGCAGTTCAATCTTAATAAAAGCAAGAAGATGGAATTGGGTAATGAAAATCTTGTTACTACAGTGGAGACCAGTTAAAGAGACAGAAGGCTTTACAGAAAAAAGACATTTCAACTGCAAACAAGCTAAGACACGCTCTATTCATACAGAGGCCAGCGCTCGGGTAAGCAATACAGAATCAAACCAATACTTTATAAGATTTAAATCTCTGTCTTGATATGATATCAATATATTTATATATCTATAATTTAGAATATACTATGTACATATCCAACACCAGATTGCAATAAAAGTCTTAAAGCAAGCTGATAAATTATTCTATAGACAGCAACTTTGGTTGGAGGATAGCTTAAAGATACACACAATATGTTTCAGGAATACTGTGGATAGATAATTTTGGTTTTTTCCGTCTTATGTGGCTGAAAGACATGGGTTTATGCAGAAATACTGGCCCTGGAAACCGATTCCCGTGAACAATAGATCTTGTAGGGGAGAAACAGATCTACCTTATGCTGAATGCTTACACGGCTGTTATTTCTTGTAATTATTATTTTCCCATCCCAGACCACACTTTGGGCAGTCTGGATGCTGTACTTGTCTCTTCCCCAAAGCTGTTTTATGCCACTGTCTTTAAAAGAGACAGCATCACCTGTGGCAGGTTTAGGAGGTGGCTCCCAGCACACAGAGGCAGCAGCAGCAGCAGCAGCCTGGCTCTGCACCTCTGTCCTGCCCCAGCCCCTAAACCTCACTAGAGCAAAGCTCCTGCCTGCCTCACAGCTGCTCAGCCCTCCCCCAGTGCGACTGAACTCGCACTGCTGCTGTGGTGGCACCTGGCTGGACCAGCAATGTCTCATGTGAAAGGACAGGTCTGGAACAGTGTCACTTTTTAAAATGAAAAAGCCACCTTCATTGCATATGTTACCTTGCAGCTTAATTTAGTATACATTACTTTAAGAGTCTTCATTTACAAATGAAGTCACTTCATCTAAATACAGTTCCAACACATGGTACATAGTAATATATGATGGTTTATTGTAGATGATGGTAACAAATGATTTCTATCTAGAAATTTAACAGGAACAGAATACTTTGTTTGTGGTTTCACAGGGTATAGATAGAGATCCGTGGTGTATGACTGCTGAGGAGTTTTCTTCTTTGCGAAAGTATGTTAAAAGACCTCATATAGATCCCATTCCACCACAAGAACCATTAAACAGTGATCAACAGAAGTGTGAGAGTTCACAAATTTTTCTAAAGTGAGTCAAACAGTTTTGTTCACTAGAGTTTCTGTCTCTGGTGAGCAGCTCACTGCAACTCCATTAATAAGTACATTATTTTATTTGCATGCTTTAGCTGTCTTCAAGATCCTAAATTGTTATCTTCGAGATCCAGGTGCATGCCATATGGTGTTTGTGCAACTAAAAATGAAGGGGTCTATTCTCGTCTCGATGTGTGGGGAATCCCTGAACACCAAGAGAAGAACATATCCTTAAGGGTTAAAGGAGGGAACACATTTTTATTTGATTACAGGGCTTACGGAAGTGACTTATATTTGCTACAAAGAATATAAATCATAAGAGCTGTAGGTTGTTTTAAGATTCTGGAAATGGTTTATCTTAGTTTACACAGTGCCACCCCTATATGTATCTTTCCCTAGGAAGCCGCTTTCAGACTAAATTATGAAAAGCATTGTTTTTGTCTGCTATAACACAGAGCTGCACAAACATCCCACTCCTCCACTCCAACCTTTGCAGTGGTGTTCTACAAAACTGGGATGGAGAGGAGGCTGGACCACAGGAAGCCACAGACCTGCTGTGACTGCAGCTCCCACATAAATCACATACTTTCTACTACCTTAACAGCAAACATAGTTAAACACAAAGCTTGATTCATATCACAGTAATTTTGTGGGGGAAAAAAAAAAAAAAGAAAAAAAAGCCATAAAATACATAGCTATTCCCCTCCCCCACCATATATTGCTTCAGTCCAGCATTTACAAGGAGATCTGTGAGACAGCACTATATCCATTGCACTTTCTTCTCCGCATAATTGCAAATAAAAGTGGGATCAATTTTAATATTTTTCTAAATAATCATATAAAAAACTTAACAGACTTAAGCCATCACCATGGCTTAGGTAAACAGCCAGTGCTTTCATTAATTCTGGGACCAGGAAGTAGAGAAGCAGATAGTCTCACCCTGTCTCATTAGGGAATGCTTCTTACAGATTTGTGGTGCTGTCTCTGAAGAAGTAAATCCTGTGCCTCTTCAGCAACCTAATGTCAGTTTATCAACTCTGAAAGGCAATTTCCACTTGGTAAATTAAATCTATTTGGCAATCTGTTTCACTATATTTGCCATTCAGGATAGTAAAATGGGTCTGTGAAAAGTGTTTTTCCTCTAAACAATTTATGATTTTCATTTCATTTAATTTATCCACTGATATTTTAGGTGGATGCTAATATGAGTATTCAGATTTTGCAGCTTTTTCATTCAACATGTAGCTGGAATTGCACTGGATTAAGCTCCTTTTTGTGTAAGCCAACAGCAAACCCAGGTTCTAATGATACAGACTTTACAAACCATTAGGAATTGAGTAATACTATGCAAAATGGACACTGCAAAGCGACTTTCTGGATCTACCCAGGACAGACATTTGCTGGAGAGCAGACAGAGCAATCTCGCAGAAGCATGATCACTTACAAAGCCAACTTACCTTGCATTAATGAGGTACTGTGCTAAGCTGATGTTTGCAGGGGATCCTGTGATTGTAACTTGTCGTTCTGCGGAGCCTTCTGTGGCATTAGCAATCTTGATCTGCGCTCCTGACATCTGCCTGATTTCATTTATCTTACTGCCTTGTCTGCCAATAATGCAGCCTATTAACTGGAGCGGGACAAAGACTGAGATTAGTGCCACAGACACAAGCAAAAACCACTTCACTGCAATCTGTAGTATTGCTAAAATGATGGTTATGAGCAGCTCAGTAGCAAAACAAAAAGATTCTTGCTCTGCTGTTTGGAAGGAATCTCTAGTGCAGTCTATGGTCTCTATGGTCATATGCCTCTAGACCCAGTTTTGCTGCTACGTGGTTAAGTAGTATCTTATTTCTGGGGTTTCAAGACTATTTCACTGTCTCCATGGCAGAAAATGACAGGGTGCTGTGATGTTGAGAAAACCAAACCACTTGCCAGTGGCAGCAGCAAGCCAAGAGCAGCAGCTGGAGGCCAGGCTGACCATCCACAGCTGCTGTGTGTGGCTCTGCACCTTTCCAGAGCGCTGACAGCCCTACACCTCCCTGGGTACACGTGGTTCTTGCTTGGAGAGGCACTGTGCATTAAAGTCAGTGGGATTTACAGCTCTCTGACTGCATGCAGAAGCAGGCACAGGAAGATACTGAAATTTGTCTGCCTTCCTTTACCAAACTTTACCAAACTTACCAAAACTCTTATTTTGTGAACAGAACTGAGTCTGAGCTCTCTGTGTGTGCACATGTGTGTCCCAGGGTGTTTCTGCTCCAGCATGGGGAGCCCTCAGGAGCAAATGGGCACAGAGCCAGCAGCTGAGGCTGAGATGTTTTGGTTTATGTAAGGGTGAGGAGGGGGATTTTGTTCTGTGTTAAGGAAGGATGGGTGCTGAGAAGCTCAGCCATGGCCAGAATGAGTAGAAAATGGAAACTTTGATCTGCAGGTCTGTTGATGCTGGGATAATGGCGCCAGTTTTGCAGAAGGGTATGCCAAGATACAGAGACTGCCCTTCCCCTGCCACTCGTCCTGCTGCTTCAGGCCCTGAGTGTTACCCTTTGTGGTACTGAGCACTTGGAGCAACTGGCCAGAAACAGATTCATGTTGTCCACATGTTTTATCAAGAGAAGAAAAACCTCCCAACGCAATCCTTGCTTCAAACAAACAGAAAGCCAAAGTCGATACCCAGGGAGCTGAAACAAAGACCAAGTTTTGACAAGCACAAGAGGAGCAACCACGACAGGGGAAAATGGGGTGGCAGGAAGCGCACACAGGATTTCCCCTCCTGTTACAGAAGGAGGGCCTTGCTGAGCTCCCTGTCTTCATCCCAAGGAATCTGAGTGTGTGACTACATGCCAGTGCAGAGGACTGGTGTGTGCTTCACCAGGAAGCCTCTGGCCTGTCTGTATGCACACCAATGTGCCTGCACTGGCTGTCTGTGGGCAGCACAGGGATCCCTAAGCCTCTGCTTCTGATGCCTCAGTCTCACTGTTCTCTGTGGTCTGCAGGTAGTGAAGCTGGTGCAGGAGAGGAGAGCACCAGAGCAGGCACCTGCTGGGGTCACTCAGGAAGCTGTCACTTGTATGTGCTGTGGGTCCTCAGTGATGCCTGGCTTGTCACCCAGGTGGGTCAGTGCAAAGAATGTGCCATCTCCTAGCTGAGTTTGAGTTAGGCAGTGAGGATTCAGTCCACACTGGTCAAGGACACTGGTGATGCTGGTGTCTGCAAGAGAGGTTTGGTAGCCTTTGGCCTGAAGCCCTCCAAAGTCACCCTTCATTGCTGTGACAACAGGATGTTTGGACATCCTCTGCAAGCTGTGACACGGCCTGCAGCTCGTGCAGAACACACAACTCCATCTGCCATGCAGGAAGGATAGCAGTGCTGGGAGCTTGGGCTCTCTCTGGGGTGCCTTTCTCATTACATGTTATTACACTGAAATTTGAGCAGTATCTGAGTATTCAAGAGCTGATGTGTTCTAGAAGAAATTCAAGGGACATTTAGTTATGGGCATTTTGTTTTGTATAAAGAGACCTGCCTGAGATGCCCTGCTCTGAGACGGAATCATGTCAACTGCATCCAAACACCTCCGGCCCATTTGGGAGAGGAGCCAAACCTATCACAGACCATACCAAGCCTACCATACATTGTAGTCTAATACTGTACTTACTAATAAATATAATCATCAGTGGCACAGGGTCCTGTTGAAGGCCTGTCACTTGTGGTGTCCCCCAAGGTTCAATACTGGACTCAGTGTTGCTTAACTTGTTCATCAGTGACTCAGATGAAGGGGCAGAGTTCTGCCCAGCAAGTTCCCTGATGACACAGAGCTGGGAGGAGAGGGTGACACCCCAGGGGGCTGTGCAGCCCTTCAGAGGGACCTTGACAGGGCGGAGATGGGCAGAGGGGAACTGTCTGAAATTCAACAAATGTGGGGGCTGAGCTGCTGGAAAGCAGCTCTGTGGCGAAGGACCTGGGGGTCTTGGTGGATAACAAGCTGTCCATGACCCAGCAGTGTGTCCTGGTGGCCAAGAAGGACAATGAGATCCGGGGGAGCATTAGGAATAAATAACACTGCCCAGATCAAATGAAGTCATCCTGCCCCTCTACTCAGCCCTGGTGAGGCCAAGTCTGGAGTGCTGTGCCCAGTTCTGGGCTACTCTGGACAAGAGAGACATGGAGCTCCTGGAGCAGGTCCAGTGCAGGGCCACAAAGATGAGCAAAGGACTGAAGCACCTCTCTTATGAGGAAAGGCTGAAGGAACTCAGCCTGTTCAGACCCGACAAGAGACAGCTGAGAGGGGACCTCATGAGTATCAGAATCTGAAGGGAGCGTGCCAAGAGGGTGGATCCAGGCTTTTCTTGGTGGTGCTGGGCAATAGGACAAGAGGCAATCAATGATGCACAGGAAGTTCCACCTGGATGTGAGGAAGAACTTCTTCAGTGTGTGGGTGATCAAATACTGGGACAGGTTGTCCAGAGTGGTTGTGGAGTCTCCCTCACTGAAGATGTTCATGAAGCATCTGGACACAATTCTGTGCCACATGCTCTAAGATGACCCTGCTGGAGCAGGGAGGTTGGACCAGACGGCCCTATGGTCCCTGCAACCTGACCCACTCTGTGATCCACACACTCTGTGAATACTTGTATTTTAAATACCTATAATATACACATATGTACATATACACACACACAGTATGTACATTACATGCATAGATATTTTGACTCTCAAGACTTGGCTGGAAGAGCTCACATCAGATGTGCATCAAGCCCAGTAGTCTGTCTCTGACTGTGGCAGTAGCCCACTCTTACAAGAGAAAAAAGGTAAAACCAGTGTGAGGTATAAAATAAAATTTCTGCTGGTATTTCAAATCCCCTCCTAAGGCTTACAGACCACCTGAGCAGCAGCTGCTATCCCTGCCTTTATGCTCCATAGTCCATTTGCCTGACAATTTCTTTTTGAACCTGTTTCTCCTTTTGCTGTCCAAGGGCCATGGCAGTGACTTGCAGAGCTTGCTTATGTGCTAAATATCACCATTGGTTTGTACACCCAAAAATTTCAGCTAGTGTGCCTTCCTTCTTGATCTGTGAGCATCAAGAAAAAATAGTTCTCTTTCCACTTTCTCTACACCACCTCCGTCTGTCTTCCCCAACCCTCAACGTACCTATTTCTTCTTGTGCCAAAAAACCTTCAAACAAACCAACCCTAAAACACACATTCTGCTTTTTGCCTTTTTCTAGCTTTGCTTTGTTCTTTGATAAAGTTCTGCTGGCACAAATGGAAACAGAACTGAGTCAGGAGTCTGGACTCTTAAAGGGTGGGATATGAAGGTATCCTATAATTCCTCCCACCTCCAAATTACTGATGCTGATAATTTCTCCCAATATGCTATGGCATCTCTGGTTCAGCTACCTTTCTTCCATTATTTTATTTTCCCTATAATATTTTACATATATATATCTACATACATATATCTAAAAATAAATATCTTTATGTATGTAATAAATATAAAAATAAAATATCTTTACATATATATATCTAAAAATAAATTTTCCTGTAATGCTAAAGCACTGACAGAGTCTAATAAAAGAGTTCAGTGCTGCAGAGCATTGAGTGCCACAGGAAATGGCATGGAGAGTTTAAACACTGGTGAAAATGAATCAGTTTCCTTTCTTATAACGTAGTGCTTGTAAAAAGGGCCAAGAATTGGCCTCTGCCACTTGGTATCTGCTGTCAAGAGCAGAGGGGTTGACCACAGGTGCTCATGGTTCCCCCTGGTTCCCTGCTGCCAACATAGCCAGTCAATTTCCTTTGCCAAAACCTCTGCATTAGCTGAGCAAGGAGGTGCTCATTATGAATGAGACTCTTCAATCTCTTTATAGAAAGATACAGGCTGAAACTCTTGGTTTCACATTTGGGTTGGTCTGTTTTGTTTTTTTTAACTAGAAGGTCTGGGGCAGAGTCCTCTATAGGGGGAAATATCTCCTGAGGCGGATTATGGTTCTTTACAAACTTGCAGCAGGGCCTGAAAAAAAGATGCCTAAATACTCTGTATCTCTTAAGAACAAAACAATAATAATTTTAAGAAATTTCCTTGCTACAACAATGCAAAATCTGGACCCTAATAACCATAATAATTGTGAAGACTTTCTATCTGGCAATAAGCCATATAGAAAACTGATAAAATGTGGGCTGCTCTGAGAACATTTACCACATGTGGGTCCCACTCATAGGCAGGGAAGTATTTGAGGTATCATAGGGAAATAAAGGCAATTCTTGAAGTCTGCCATATCCATCTTGGATGGATTGACACTTCTGTTTCTATGGAGTAGTGATCAGATTCACAGCTGTCTTAAAATGTTCTTGGTGCTTTCTGTGGGGCAAATTGCTTTCCTGCTGCTTGTCCCTGACTGCCTCTCCCACATATTTGCAAAATATACCTAATTTTTATGCGATGGATTTTAAAATTATTATTGGTTTGTTCATTTACTTTTAATGGATATTTTGGGGTATTGACTTATGAAATCTTAAAACATCTGTTATCTACACCCAAGGATGCCATCTCTTCTTTCTTTTAAGGTTCTTTTAAGGACCTGTTTATGCCACTTTATTCTGGGATTTAGGTGAAACACACTTATATTGTGTAACTTGGGCAGCAGTGGAAGGACAGACAAGATCCCAGCAAGAAAAGAAAGGCAACCAAATGCCCCTGTAAAAGACTTTGATGATCAAAATGAGATACTATAAAGACCAAGGTGACTTCTGAGATGGACTGGCAGAAGTGTCCTCTTTGTTCTCTTCTTAGAGTTACACACAAGTTATGAACAAAACTAGAAAAGCAAATCTTCTAAATTCATTATTTGGAGAGGAAGCCTCAGCTTTTAGGATGTGAAAAATAACTTTCTGTAATTTTTTTTTTGTTCTCCAGTATCTCTTTGTTACTGAGCAACAGGTTAATTGCAATTGTCAGCATATTGTATGAAGAAAGCAGCATGATGTTTTTACAGAAATTATTAATAACAGAAAAATAAACTTTTGTCACTGCCTAAATGCCAGAAGGAATGAGGAAAATTTATTTTAATATGAAGTGATTGTAAAAGGTTATTAATATCTGATTGCTGTAGACTAGGCTAAACTCTCATCTCTTCATTGTCTTTATATCTGATTTTGCTCTATCATGTTCTTACTGAGGCATGCTTATCATTATCTTGCTCTTAAAAAGGATATAAAAGTATGTGGCACATGTAGCTAGGCACTGATTTCTCTGGTAGCTGCAAAACATGTGAGTGTTTGCAGGTCTCATGGTGTTCTCATGTGTGCTGGACTTTTACACAGATAAGCACAATGGTAAGAAAGCTGTGGACCTCGTGCACCACAGGGGATCCCTGCAGGGAACAAACCATGGGCAGCTTCAGGGCTGCACTGCAGCTTCCTTCACCGTCAGCCAGATAAACACTCCCTGTGCCACGCTGACAGCCTGTCCATCAAAACTGGGACTAGGAGATGTTTATTGGGAAAGCAGTCAAATTGCCCATGCAGGCTTTGCTGCACAGCTGCTGCTGCCTCTCCCACCCTGACCTCTCTCCACCCAGAGCATCTGACTGATGGTGCCTGTGCTTTCCCAGCCTGCTCCCTCACTGCCTCATTTCTCTCTCTGTCTCCCTCATATCCTCATTTCGCTTTGAATCATTAAGGTTGTAAATCACCTCTAAGATCATGGAGCCCAACAATTAACCCAGCACCATCATTTCACTCCTAAACCAAGTCCTCAAGTGCCACACCCACAATGTCCATTTGAACACTTCCAGATGTCCTTTTGAACACTTCTAGGAATGGTGATTCCACCACTTCCCTGGGCAGTCTGTTCCAATGTCTGACCATCCCTCCAGCAACGATATTTCTCCTAATATCCAATCTAAACCTCCTCTGGTGCAACATCCTTAGACCACTTCCTCTTTTCCTATCATTCACTTGGGAGAAAAGAACAACCTCCACCCACCTACAGTCTCCTTTCAAGTAGTTACAGAGAACAATAAGGTCCCTTCTGAGCCTCCTCTCTTCAGGCTAAACAACCCCAGCTCCATCAGCAGGACTCCTCACAGGACTTGTGCTCAGACCCTTCACCAGCTTCACTGCCCTTCTCTGGACTTGCTCCAGCACCTCAATTTCTAAACTGTGTCTTTCCTGAACTGTGGGGCCCGAAACTGCACACAGCATTTGAGGTGTGGCTTCACCAGAGCCAAGCACAGGGGGACATTCACTGCCCTGGTCCTGCTGGTCACACCACTGCTGACAAAAACAAATACATTTTTGGCACTGGGCTGCCTGGAGAGCAGCCCTAGAGCAGCTGTGATGGGGACATGGGACACCAGTATGCATGGTCACACTGGGAGACCCCAGGGAAGGCACTTATGAAATTCCCAAGCAGCTCCTGCTACCCAAGAGGACAAGAGCCAGTTCTTCCCTCTGCTCTGCAGCTCTGGGTATGCACACACAGACAGGAGCACACAGGGCTCAGGTGGCAGCACCGACCTTCTGGTCCTCTAATGCACACCTTGACACCATACAAACATCAGAACTCCCTCTCACCACGTGGAGAGCTCCTGCAGGCTCTTCCTAAGCCTATCCCAATTTAGCCTTGGCTTTGCTCCTTTAGCAGCAAGAGCAAGACACACACTGTAGCCATAAAAACCTTCTATGAGAATCATCATATAGATTTTTTGGTGTTTGCTGTTCATGGACAGTGGTGAGCTGGGGCATTTCACACCTCGTGGATGAGAAACTGATGGTTTTAAAAAATGTTGTATGGCACTACAGGACCCAGGGCCAACTTTCTCCCTCCCTTTCTCTGCCATGAACCCCAAAAGAAGATAAGTCAGAAGAGTGACCTTGGATTTACAACTCTGATGGCAAGAACAACATTTGTCTGAAAGGGAAATTAAGAAAATTGTGCTTTAAGGATAAAGAAGGTGCTCCTAAAAATTTCTCAACTTAATATGAATCTGGTTGCAAAGCAGGAACTGATAAATAAGCAGGGAACTTTTTACGTAACAGAAAGTTTAATGAATCACAGCACTCACACCTTCACTTTGTGGTTCTGTATCTTTTTCTTACTGTAAATCATTGCCACTGAGTTTAATAGGGCTTGCACAATATTGTAAGTATCTCTTAAGTAACATAATTGCTATTTGCGATCCCACTCATGCTTCAAAGCTTTTTTTACTGGAGGGGAATACTTCCATTTTCCAAGTGACTCATTTGTAATGAAAATGGAAAAAAGACCCCAACCCTGTCTGCAATGAAATCAAATTAAAGGGGAAGGCATTTTTACGTAATGCCTAGCATATCAGTTGGGAATTTCGAACTGTTTTAAGATTCAGCACCATGTTGCTCATGGACACTGGGCCTGTTGATCACAACCAAGCCAGAGCTGCTGGAGCAGGAATGTTCCAAGCCCTTGTTTTTTAAATAAACCCTTATACTGCACCTTTACATTTCCAAAGTAGCTTTTTGGCTCAGGAAAAATGCCATCTTGGGTAAATGTGGGGTTCAGTAGAGATGGCAATGGAGGACTCCAGCCCAACACACAGCACACGGGGCTTCACATTGTTCCACCCCCTTTGGCCCCTCTGCTGAGACCACCCATGCCAGTGCCACCTGAGAGGTGAGTTTTGGGAGCCCAGGCTTTCCTGAAGCCAGAGCAGCCCTGTGGCACTGTCACCAAGGGGCATGAGAGGGGACAGTCACTCCTGCCACTGCCATCCAGCATTGCACCAACCCCTCAGGCCCCTCCCCACAGACTAAGCGCTGTGCAGTTTATCCTGGGGTTGGTGTTTAGATCAGCCAAAGGTCAGGGGGGTCCCCTCTGGCGGCAGAGGAGCAAGAGAAGAGAAAGAGATACGGACTATTGGTCCACTTACATCATTGGGAATTGTAAGTTCATGGGAACTGGTTGGAGTAGTGGCATCCAGTCCTATTCAGGGGACAGAGGGAAAATGTTACGCCAGCTGTTTGCAAGAAGGGCAAGACACAACAAATGAAATTTTAAAGAAGGAAACATACAGAAAGGAGAGAAAAAAAAAAGAGAAAAGAAAGGAGCAAAGAAAAATAGAGAACTGATAGTGAAACAGAAAAGAAAGCAAAGGATGCAAAACTCAGAGGGCTGGGCTAATTTTGAATGAGTCTTATTTTAATTAACCTTTAACCCATCAAAGCAACAAATGTCACATGAGATTCCAGACAGTCATCAAAAAAAGCTTCTAGAAAATGAAGGGTTTCCTCTAAAAACAAGTCTCCAAAGCTTGTTCTAAACACATCAATTGAGAAATTAATGTATGGCTGAAATTGGACCTGTCTACTAGGAATTCTAGAATATGGAAAATTAAAGTGGATGTCAAATGAACAATTAGCTGAACAAAGTACATGTTCATGAAAAATAACATAAAAATTAAAATAAGGACAAAGAAATTAACCTAAGAAAATCTGGAAATTATATGTGGGATAAGTTGCTAAAGAAATGTTGGGAAGGGTAATTTTGGAAGGGCAATGGACAAAGTACTCTAAGCTACATACATTTGTTTGTAAATTGGGTGGACAAAAGGAAAATGCTCAGGAAAAATGGAATTACTGTTCTAACACACAGTAACATTACAGAAACGTACATCTCACAAATATAACCAGGAAAAGATTAAGGAGCTGGATGTTAATGACAAGAATAAGGAAAACACAAAGCTAGGAAAGGCCATTTAGTATTACTTGTAGGTATTTTATCAGATACATCACAAAGAAACAAAAGTATGTTTTGATGCCATGAATCTCTTATTCTTTTTTTTTAGTGTTTATTATCTGTGAAGATATGCCAAAAACCGTAATTTCTAACTAGAATATACAAAAAATAAATATTCTATTAAAAATTGACTAATTTTATTTGTTTATATTCAATTATGAATTGCACAAGCTTGTTTCACACTGAGTATCAAGTAGACAAGTTGCTCACAGAATTTTGATGTATGTGATAAAATGTTATTTGCCATACAAAGCATGTACCAGTACAGATGCACTTCTGTGAGGTTTTTAGATGCGAAGCATCTATGTTGTGAAGCACAGTATAAATGTTCATTTGCAGGCTCAAGTGACTTCTCACTCTTCAATCAATAATTCAGCCTCAGCTTTATTAAGTAGGGAGCAAATTTTAAGTCCTTAACTAAATTTCCATTGCATTTTGTAGCTATATCTGCATTATTTAGTAGGAAGTGAGGCACTTGTCCTGGCAGTGATGATTACAGATGCTCTCAAGACATTTGGCTCTACAAGAATTCAACTTTCAGCATGCCATGGTTTCTTTAATTGGTGTTTCTGTGCCATGAGCACAAAATGTTTTCCCATGTTTGCTTCTCCTGATCCATGTCACCAAAACATGGACAAGAAGCAGGCCCAGGCATTTCCCTCAGAACCACCTGGTACATACTGTATGGACCACAATAACTCTGCAAGGACTGAACAGAAGAAACTCGGGGCATTTAGCCAAGGGCACAAATGAAGCAGTTGTGACTAATAAAAGTAACAAACAAAGCACATTTTAGTAATGATGAAAGGAACAGTAACAGAGGTACGGGAGGGAAGAAGAGAGATTAATGTGTAAAAACAGAAGGATTGCTGGTCATTGACCACATTTATTATTAAAATGATGTAATGACCACGGGAAACAAAGCTGTTAAGAAGAAGGACATCCCCAGGGGGTCATGGGTACGTACCAGGGAAACCAGGGGTGGTCTGCCCAAGGGGAGTAAAGGGGGGATGCTGCATAGCCAACTGGTGAAGCTTGGTCAACTGCAGGGCAGGATGGGAAATTAGAACTAACCAATCAAATGGAATTATTTCAGAGCAGAGAAACCATCTTATGTGTTCTAAAACCGGATTAATTAAAATTATATTGAGAAATAAAAGGTTTAATCATTCATTCTAATCTACCGTAGAGAAAAAAAACCAAAACAAACTGGTTATATATGACATCTCTACTGTTATTACATGTAATGGCTATTGTTAATATTAACTAATTACTGTAGAATTACATATTAAAAGAACTCAAATATATCACATGCAAAAAGACCAAGATAACTTTCATTTGTTCCTGGGCCATTGTACTTTCTAGCAATTATTACACAAGGTAAGAGATGTAGCTGGGCTAACACTTGGCTAGAGACCATGTTGGTCAGGAAAGGTGTCCTTAGGCCGTGTCTTTTTTGCTAACTTGTAGAAAGTAAATGCTGCCCAGAACAAATAAGAGGAAGAGGAACAAAAAGGGAATAATTTACATGTGCTGGACTCACGTCTGGATGAGGGATGGCATACTGCCCCTGAATCGTGAACGCCTGGGAACAACAAGCACAGTTAAGACACAGGTTAGTCAGGTGGGACAAGCAGCATTCCTGTTCTCATCACAAAAGCCCCCCAGCAAATGTCACCTGCATCGCTTTCCACACTGAGTGAGGTTTAATTGTCTTGTGCTGCTTGATAACCCTTGGCACAGTACAGAAAGGTCTCTGTCAGGCTGCCCATGTACCCCTCGCAAGCAGAGAACCCCAAGAGCCACTGCCTGAGCTCTGAGGCTCTTGGCCCTCAGGAGCTCTCTTTAGTCCAGCTCTGTCTGCCAGGAGCAGAGCTGAGGACACTGAGGGGGTCAAGGAGCACAGGGGGTACCCAGTGACACCAAGGCACCTAGGGAGATGATGATGCCAGAGCAGCAAGAGGCACAGTGAGGAGGGGACAAGCCTGCTCAGGGGATGCCCTGCCCTGTCCTCCAGCTCCTGACTGCCATGTGTGTGCAGGGCCACGTGCCAGCCAGCTCTGAACCACCCTGTCTGACAGCCACAGACACCTCATGGGGGATCTCACGGAGTTCATGCCCAGGCTGCCGTGCCAGTGGGTAGCTGAGCCTGTGTGCCGATGGCAGCCTGTCCTGCAGTGCCTGGGCACAGGGCCAGCAGGCCAGTTTGGAGACAGGAGCATCATGGAGACCCTTGGCATGGTGGGTGGTCTTCCACAACAAGCCAGATATCCTCTCTCCAAATCCAGCCACTCTGCACCACAGAAGCAGTGCAAGGGATGTAGTTTCTGGCATCATTTCTGGCAGTACTGGGGTGAGGAGTGGGGGTAAAAAAGCACATGAGTGAGGAGGGATACAGTGGCATGCCTGGCACCAGTTAGCACAGCCCTTTGTCTCTCCTGCTGGTCCTGTTCAACTTTCTGCAGTGGCCTACAAAAAAACAAAAACTACAGAGAGTTTATGATTTTCTATTATGTATGAAAGAAATGGCATGTCAGAAAAAAATTAATGTGCTTGTGCTTAGACAGGCAGGAAAGCAGAAGGACAAATTATAACATAAATATTTGTAGTGGGAGAATTATAAACAGGAACAGAGCTGATTAGCTTAGTTTGCAAAATGCTTATTTGACAAAGGGTCTCTTAGAAAGTAATGAATCCTCTGCAAATGATAAAACAATTCATTTAATGGAGTCCGGATATTAAAACCTTTAATGTCTCAACTGCATGATGCACATTTCTGTAGCAGAATTTCCCTTCTGGAGAAGAAACATTTAATTTAGTTTTAAAATTAGTTATAAAGCCAGGCCATAATCTGGAAAACATTATGCACATGAGCAGTTTTCAGGGAGAAGTGTGTGTACCAGGCTCAATGGGCAAACATGCATGTGCATCTACAGGGGATGGGCATCACTGATGAGTTACATATCACAAGAAAAGGTTCCATTCCACAAAAACAAATGATCACTGTCATCAGTGGGTCTAAAGGAAACATGTATTCACATGTATCCACCAAATGAGGACAACATCAGTGGGAAGGGGTGGGGGGGGGGGTGCTGTGTGCTCAGCCAAGCACAGCAGCAGCTTCAGGGAGGTTACAGCTGGGTCAGTGAGCAAACAGTGGGTTTGGAAACCATGCTTTGGTGTCTGAGCCTCTGTGCTGGGTCACAAGTGTCTTTTCTGGTCTCAGCTGTACTTCAAACCCAGCTGAGAGAACATCTTTTACATGGCTGTTTTCCAAGCAGTGGTCTGCAAACCAGCAAGAACCCATCACAAAAAAGCCACCAGGAAACCTAACAGAAGTCATCCCTTCCCTCATCATTCTGCTCCCTCATACTTCCATGTGTACATAGGAGGAAGCAAAAAACCTGGAGAAGTAACAAAACCAATGAACATTTAGTGCTCAGACCAGGTTTACTTGTAGTTTACAGGTAGTCCATGAAAACCATCAAACCAGAATGGACATGATGGGCCTTGAATTTTCTTCCCCAGTAAAAAAAAAAACCAAAACCAAAACAAAAAAACCCCAAACAAACAAAAAAAACCCAAAACAACAACAACAAAAAAAAAAAAGAAAAAGAAAAAGAAGAAAAAGAAAAACCCACCCCCCCAAAAAAAAAATCCTGAGAAAGAAAGGTTTTAATTTCTTAGGCTGCCAAAAGGTCATTTGATTGATTTAGTCTGAGAAAACAGTCTCTGCTTTAGCCCTTGTCAGGGGAACCATGTGTTTTTTGGGGGCTGAGGGCTGGGGCTTGCTGAGCTCAAGCCTGATTAGAGGCTACTGAGACATCTGTCCTGTAATGTTCCACTGAGCACATGGGCTATGGATCTGCTTCCATCACAGTCAAGGGCAACTTCCCTACTGACGTAAGTAACAGCAGGGATGACCTGGTCTGCACATCTCCCTCAATTTAGACCATCATAATGGTGAGAGACATAAAGCAAAGCTGCACCCTCTGAGTACCACCAGTGTAGCACACAGGGTAGAAATGTTCAATTTAACCATTGCACATGCTAAATAACAATAGGGGAAGAACAGGGCAGTGCTCAGTTTCCTTTTAGTTTTGTTATGCAATGCAGTATCAAAGAAGCACAAGAGAATTAAAAACAATACTTAGAGTGGAAGAACCCCAACTTCTGAAGGAAAACTAGAGATTATATTTTGCTAATGTTACCTATTTTACTAAGTGTTAAACAAACAAAATCCTTTCAAGATAGCCACGATGTAATTTAGAATAGAAAAATAACTTCTGATAGCTTAGCTGAATGGAACTAACAGTTCTAATAAAATTTTATTTTTGCTATTAATTTCCACTTATGAAACCTAGTTAAAGTGGCTTTCCATACTGGTGTCCAAACACACCTTAAGCATTTTCTTAAAAATTTTGCTTAGTCAGAGCACACAGAAGGTGTCTCCCTCTTATATTCTTTTTCACATCAACAAGGTTGCATCAGAAAAGTGAGAACACTTTTTTAACTGATAAAACTGAAGATGACAGGAGCTATTAGACCTGAAAATAGGATACTTTCAATTATTTATACGAACTGTTCAGCACCCTCTAGCAAACACTTTCAATGCTTTTGAGTAATCATATACAGCCTTTGAAGGCACTGGCAATTACAACACTGATAGAATGGGCTGCTGCATATATACACACATATCTTAAAGGAAAACACTGCAGTGTAAACTTACATATATGGAGTAAATTATTCTGAACTTTCAGTCATAGACCAGTTTCTGGCACATTATTTTACATTTCAATTCAGCTTTGGTCACTAAGGAAGTAGATTTCTTATTTTGATGACAACAAGTAACAGCAGTAGGCTCAAACATGATGAAAGCTACTGCATCCAGATTATAAAAATCTGGATATACATCAGAACAAATAATTAGAGAATAGAAAGTAAAACTCTGAGACAAAAAAAATCAGAGACAGTTCATGACAAGGGCTGTCAGAAGCATTTTGGCATATGCTTGGGAGGTGTGTGCTCCTGTGCAAGAGCTTTCTTACACACCAGCAGATTGTAGTGGCACAGGTCATCATACCAACAATGCCAGCAGCACCTCAGGCACTCAACCCCACCAGGAACTCCATGTCCAGCTTCTCATAGGATCTCCAAGTTGCCCAAGGTGGGACACAGTCTGTGCCATCAGCCCACACTCCATGACAGGGTAATGACCTTGGATGGGCTGATGGGGTGGGAGGGGCGGCCCTGCCTGCAGATGTTCCACTGTGCAGGTAATTGGGTAATTGCTTAAAAAGAGACCTTGGCATCACCTTAGGGAAAAGATCTGGTTGGGTGGAGGTGCCTTACTGCCAGAGGGGCTTTACATATGCTAATCCTGGGTAGAGAGATGTCTGCCTTCATCTAGGCTGGGTTTATGGGATTGATTTCCCCTTGAGTTAGGCTGGGCTTGCAGCATCTCACTCCTCCACCACTGCTCAAAGTTTGGTGGCTACACAGGTCCCCTTGTGACCCTCCCATGGTGTTTTTAGGGGATTTATCAGCTCTGTTCACCATTGGCTTTTCAGTGAAAGCTGCATTCCCCCTGCAATGGATGATGGCAGAGCATTCCTGCTATGCCTCTGTCACACACTGCAGACCATTTCAGACATTACTAAAAGACACAGAAGAACCAATTGCATGTGGGTTTTTAAAGGCAGATGAGATACACCCTGATTGATACAGCTTAAGGTGAAGGAGGAATCACCAAAACTTCTTTACATAAAAAGAAACAGGAATGCTGTTCTTGTGTTATCAATCAGGCTGTTCCACACCATGGCTGGGAAGGTCTACACTTGCATGTAAGTAGTTACAGCCACCTCGGAATTCCATTGCTAATTGGTCCCAAGGGACTACAAGCAGTGGAAATTATGTGTGTGTAAATCCTTACTGCAAAAATAACTATTTGGTCCCAAAAAGCATGAAAACTATGAGAAAAATCTACACGTTTCATTAGCAGAAATGTCCTGCTGTTTCATCATCTCTGAAAATTGACAAAACTGCTGACACTGCTAGTGAGACTGCAAGTTAAGGAAAAAAAAAACCCAACCACTACAATAAGCAGGGCTGTCCCACTGAATGAGCTCCTGATTTGGACACCTCTCAATCTGCAGAAGGGAAAACCTTTCTTAATTACAGAAGTCAATATTAAATCTTGGTGACCAGATTGTCACAATTTTGTGTAAAGTTTGCAGTGCAGTGTTCTCCCGTCCTGCAAACAATAAGCACGCACAGTAGACAAAGCACATCAATACTATACCAGGCAAGAAAGAGTAAAAGTTGAAAACTAACAGGCGCTGGCTGAGGCTGGGCCAGGACGGTGTGGTTTCCAGCTGAAGCCAAAATGGTGTCTGCTCTTACCTGGCCACCTGCAAAAATGATAGGTGCAGAGGCAGGTTTGGGACGGTAGGGGATGGTGGCACCTTTGGGTGGGGACTGCAGACAAAAACACAAAGTGGTCAAAATGTAAAACGAAGCAGAGCTTGTATTAAAAAGATGTCTCTTTTTATAAATATTGGTTACTTCAGACAACAAGGCATGCAGGTAACCCAGCCCAGCCCACCCTGCCCTCCACCCCATCAGACCAAAAGCACTCTAGAGGCCTCCTGTCTGGCCTTCAAGGGAGGAGCTGAGGACCTGAGTCCGTGGCCAAAAGAGGGAATGGTGACACCCATGGTTTCATTACTGCCACTGCCAGATGAAGCTATGAAGCTTCATTCAGCATGTTAAGGCATTTCAGGAAATATGGGCACAATTTTGAAAATTGTCAATCATTTGAAAATTATAGGCATTTTCAGCAATGATTAAAATGACCAGATTTTTATATAAATTTATTTTGTGTGTCATTTAATCTAAAGGCTAAAAAACTGCCATCAAAATGAAACTTACTGGTCTTATGGCAATGACCTGACCCTAAGGAAGCAAAAAGTCTCATCTGATCAGAATGATTTCTATTTTAAAAAAGACCTGGATGTTTTCTGCCCTATTCTACATCAGAATAGAAAATGTATTTCTTTCAGAATGACTGCAGCTCTGAGCTAGACCTGGTTGTTGTTCAACAACATCATGACAGCCTTTGACTGCTAAACCTTGCTGCAAGAGGCTCTCAAACACCAGGAAAAGCCATGTTTAACAGAGCCTCTGGGAATCCCTGGCTCAGGAAGGGCAGGCAGCACCCCAGGGGAAACGCTGGCAATTGACAATTATTAATTATGTGTTTGAGCATCTCCTGACTGAGAAGGGACACACAGGGCGCCCACTCACCTCCAGCATCACCACACAGATCTGCTTCACACACTGGATGATGGCGTCGGGAGTGCCGGATATGGTCACCGCGCGCTCTGTCGAGTTGGGCAGCATGTCCCCTGCCACCTGCACCTGGGCTCCTGTGGACTTGAGCAGAGACAGAGCAAAGACACTGTCACTGCCATGCAGGCAATGGCACCTCTCCAGTCATTCACTGATACAACACAGTGGGTGCACCCCTAAACTTTTTGTCCTTTCTTTGCTGGATGTGCTGGAGCATGTTTGGAAACTCCTACCCCAGACATGGATTTGGCTGTTCAAGCCAGCTTGCCAACACTACCACCCCAGGGAGGTCAGTCCTCAGTAGCTGAGAGGTGAACTTCAGGAGAAGCATTTTAACCCTCTCAAAGACTGATAGTTGCAATGCTGACTAAAAAGTGAAAAGGGTAAAATGAAGTACTCTTCAATAATAAAAAAATAAGAAGAAAAAAACCCAATAATTGAAGAAGCTCAGCTAATCAAACGAGTCACTCTTTAATCTACTGATAAATGACTCTTTAATCTACTGATGGCTGACTTGTGTCTCTTGTTGAAATTCAGGCTTTCTAATGCTATATGGTACAGAAGCACTTCTAAATCATAATTAGTGTTGATTAAATTAACTTTTAGCTCATTAATGAAACCAAGAAAGTAATGAGCCACTTTTGGGATTTTTTTGCACTGTTTTTAAAATTTGATCTTGGCACTAGTGTTTTAGTTAAAAAAAAAAGAAAAAATTAAAAAAAAGGAAGCCCAAACAACCCTTGACATTATTACACAAATATAGAAGACCTTTTCAGTGAATGGAGAAAAACCCAGGCATTTGATGTTGACCAAGCTCTTTAACATAGTGCACAAAAGATCTATTCCTGACTGTTATTGCAATGTAATATTTGGGCTTTAAAATACAAGTATTTTCAGTAACCATTGACTTTGTATCAGCCAGCAAGAAGTTAATTTGTTTTCCTGATAGTTATACACAACATGTGTTATCCTTCTTTCCAAAGACTGATTAATGTACTGATTTCATCTTCTGTTCACTAGTGCTGTTTAAGGCCAAACTATCAATTCCATGCCCCATAACAGACTTTGGAATTTCACTGTAATTTGATCAATCCCTCATGCTTTTACTTTCTTTTTTTTCATAATCTTATCTCAAAAATAGTACTGCAACCCTACTGTTCCTGGGTGCATGACTGAACACAAAAGACCCCTCCTTTTGCAACTGCTCAGTGTGTTGTGGATGATGAAATTAGACCACATCTTGGGCTGGATGCTCCTTGATTTCCCCCTCTTTCCTGGTATTTGCTTTTTAATGTACATTCCTGGGTATCTGTACATCCAGCACAAAAGACTGCCACGTACCAGAGTGATTAATGCATTTACTCCCAGTGCTAATCTTGTTTATTCTCTGACTTTGGTCATTTATCAGTAGCAAAAACAAGTCATATTTTTTGTCCACTATCCTTATGCTTAGGAAGATGTGCAGTGTGACTTCTTGCTACATTAACCTTATCAAAACACCTATTTGGCCAGAAACTATCCTTTTACTTCCTTTTACCAGACTACAGGCAATTGCTTCTGAAACTATGCTCACCAGGATAATCTCTTCAGTCACTTGATTTAACCAACACACCAATCTCACTTTTAAAAACCTATGTCTTGGGCACATTTCCACAGTGCTCTGAGTGAAGTTACCAATATTTAATATAAAATCCAAAGTATGGACAGCTGTAAAACCTAGAGCTAAGCAATCACTAGCACACAGGTCACACTCATGCCTGCTTCTATTTTAACACAACTAAGAAATCAACTTAAAAGCTTCTTAAAACCTACTGTATTGGATCCACATTTTACATTAAAAAAAAACAGAGTTTCAACTTTGTAGAGCCTGTCAAAAGTCTTTTGTTTTGACACAGGCAAATTAAAAAAAATTGATCAACATGTTATCTTAGTATTCAACACTCCATCCCATGTTGGGATGAATTCAGATTTAGAAGTAATATTGTCACTTCCTCCAGAATTACAATCAATTTTTCTGAAATGTCCTATTCAGATTTTCTCTATATAACTGAGCATGTACCTGATTTTCTTGTATGAGTGGTTACAAACACCAGATCCTTGGCTTGGCATGTGCTATATTGTTAACAGTCATGCATGGAAGAGTTAAAACAGGCACTGTATGGTACTTTTTGCATTTTTTGTTTGGACAAAAAACTGGCTCCTAGCACACTGAATGAATACCTCTAGATAAAGTCTGGACTAAAAAAAATTCTGCATGTGTTTGGAATACATCAAATCAGGTCACCTGTGGCCCAGTGACATTAAGGAGAAACAGGGAAGGAGCATGAAAATCACACTTTTCTAGAAAGTAGATTTACTAGCTTGGAATCCCCAGCACTGCTTGGGCTTTTCTCTGACTGTAAGGGTGGTAAATAATTTGGAAATGGCTGCAACTCTTTGACCCTGAGTATTGCCGGGCAGGGATCTGTGCTGGAAAAGAAACCTGAAGAGCCATTTGTCACTGTTTCTTTGCTTAATTGTGTATGAAAGACTTTATACACTGTAAAGCTGTTTCTCTATTTCACACGTGGTCTTTAATGTCAAGAAAAGTACAATTGCAGCTGTGCTGGACCCCCCGCTTCTCCCAGAGCAAAGCTTTTCCAGGTTTTTCAGTCGACACATGCTCATGTTGGTGTGATCAGCAAAGTGCAGTGGGTAATGCTGGCAGGGCACACTGCAGTAGGATGCTGAGCTAGCCAGTGCTCCCAGCACACATCCCAAGACTTACCTCCCTGATTTCTTTGATTTTGGAACCTCCTTTTCCTATGAGGGATCCACACTGACTTGCTGGGACGACGAGCCGCAGCGTTACGGGCGGTTTGCTTGTCACCGAGCTGTTTGTCATCGAAGCATTGATGTCCTGTAATCACAGTGCCAGCGAGAATTAGCGGGGGATTTGTCACTCCTGGTGAGCACTGAAGGGCTCACAGCAAATGCCCAGGCTGTCTGTGGAGACCTGGAGAGTGTGCAACCAGCTGTGGCTGGTTTTTGTGGTAAGGAAAGCCCACCACAGCTCTGCTGGTGATCCACTGTAAGCATGAAGTTGCTTGTGCCAGAGGAACCCTTTGGATGTCTGGCATGGCACAATCCATGCTGTGGGACCAGAGGGCAGGACTAGGAGGAGGAGGAGGTGGTGTATGCCACTAAACCAGCCAAAACAGGTGGAAAAGGCAAAGAGGCTTTTGGATTCACAGGCTTCCAAAACCTGTTCCGATCTGTTTTGGCCTCTTTTCCGCCACCTCAGTTAGAAAATTTATACTGTGTAATACCTCTCTGCATTTCATGTCTCTTTCCCAGATTGGATTCAAAGGAAAATGGTTCAAAAACAGAATGACAAAGAACATGTGAATAATCTGAAGCAGAGAAAATCAGATTATTGTGATAAGTCTTCTGCCACCCTCTAGATTTAATTTCCCTTTTGTAGCAGGTACATAAATATTTGTAGCACTACACAATTTCTAAAATCTTTTCCATCATGATCATGTAACCAAAGTACAAAAAGCTCAGCAGAACAGTAATTGCCTATGTCCAGGTAATGAAAAACATCCATGTATCCCAATGTCCAATGAGACTACATTACACATTCCCACAAGCACTTCAACTTGTTGCAAGGTTTAAATTGTTTTAAATATATTTTGTTTGTTCAAAATCTTGTAGGCAAGACAAAACAATCCCTCTAAAGACTTCATCACAGAGGAAAAGATAAATTTTATCTTTCCACTGATCAGTGGGATGCTTTGAGGGAACTTAGGATGAAAAAATAAAAAGCCACTAACTGCACTGCAGCTGCCCAGCAACTCATGAGAATCTCAGAGAGTTTTGGTAACACCAGCTATGAGCTGAGAAGACTCATCTGTAAGGTGGCATGGCACAGCTATTATGCTCTCCACAGGAATATTAGCAAAGATTAGGACAGGAATAAGAAAACAGGCATTTCCTATTACGTCATTTATGATGCAACAAGAGCTCCGTCAGACAGAACTGATGTGATTTCCTATGCTTATAAAGACTATCACTTTAACAAAAAACAAAAAACCAAAACCACAAAAAACCCCAACCAACCAACCAAACAACCAACCAAACAACCAAAAGTGCCTATATTGCACAATCAGGACTCCAAATTATAAAAAAACAATCAACAACACAACTACTCAGTACTTCAAGCAACTCTGCACATCTCACTGAACCAGTGTAGGAGCCTGGTGACACCAGCACTGATTCCTACAGTATGTCCCCAGTTTTGATGGCAGCATTCTTCCATCCAAGAGAAGGCTTGGTATGACCTTAATTAGCTTAAAAGAGAAGAAAATAAAATCTTGAATGGAACAAGGCATTGTTGCATGTGACAAGACAGCTACCAAATCTACTAAAATCCTCTAGCAATTTACCAAACCCTCTGCCAGCCTGTAGTAACTCATATTCTGTTTAGTGGCTGTGTCAGTGAGAGACTGCAATCCAAAATAAAGCCAGAGTGATAACAGAATTTTTTGCAGTACCCATGTATCTGAGATGAAGTTACGCTGATTTTTCAGCTGGAAGATGCCATCTTGCTGTATCATGTTTGTGTCAGGTGGAGGCACATGTAGGTGAATAATCCTCTTCAGCCACACAGCACAAAACTTAATCATGTCTCCTACTTCCATATCATATGCAGCCTGGCCTCAAAGCCTTCACTGAAATTTCTGCCTTCAAAAGCACTTTGCAGGAACTGGAAGCCACTGCTCTTTTTATTTTGTCTTCACTATTTAAGAAGAGCAAAACCTAAACATGGGGGCTCAGCAGCATGGAGTGCATACAGGAATTATTCCAGCTTAAAAACATGACAAAGGAGAAATAAGCAGAAAAAAATCCCCCTCAGAACTGCAGGTTTCCAAGTAGGGATGGCCCAAGACTTTCCCAAAGAACAGTCATCTTTCAAACTGAGAGATTCCTATTTATTTAACCTCTAACTTTTTGTGACATTGCATCCACTTCTTCAGGGCTCTGGCAGACAGTACAGCTGGAACTTGTATGGCTTTCTCCCTGCTTGGTGGGCTGCTCTTCAGCCAAGACAGGCTAACTGGGAGCCTGGAAGTGCTGAAGAGCCAGGAGAAGCTCTTGGCATCCTTGGGTCACAGCACATAAGGCTTCCCAAGACAAACTAACCTGGTAGCTCAGAATTCTACCAAACCTCCAAGGAAAAAAAGCAAGGAGGATTCTGTGAGGTGGCTCCTCCCTTGGAAATGACCACCAATGGACTGATCACAGCTGTACTGGCAAGAATTTATGTTTGCCAGAAAGGTATCACCCTAACTGCTTTTATCACCTTCCTTTTCTCTTCTTCTTCCTAGAGCTGAATGAGTGCTTTATAGATGTTTACAGAGGAATGAGGATCCCAAAATTCCTTTTCTTACTCATGTGGAGAAGGTCTGACTACCAAGCTGTGCCTGCTGTTTATTTCAGTGCTTAAGTACCATATGCTTTCAGAGGATTATGCAGACTTACAAGCTAAGCTAGAGCTGCCCCAGTGAAGTTACAGCTTCACCAGTGAAGTTACAGCTGTGTTTCTTGGGTCTCAGCCTCCAGTCCAAAAATGACTGCGCTAAAATGTCCCCTCTTTCAGTTCCAGGGGTCTGCCTGGGTTAGTGTCATTTTCTAACAACTCTTTCTCCCCTGCAGTGAACACTTTAGGTATTCATGTAAATACCTACTCAGCTTGTAAATTCATCATAAGACTGCTAGAAAAGCAACTTCTATTAGGAAGGTTGTCAAAGCAGAGTTATATAAGGCTACAGAACAACCACAAGACAAACCCAACCTTTCTCATTTTTGTATCTCTCTGACATATGTTGAAAATTATACTAACATTACAAAAGCATTCCAAGACTTCCTACACCTGCTTATCTCTAGGTATACAGCTGTAGGGTGGAAATTAAAGGTCCAAGGTCTTCATGTGGGCATGCATGACAAATACCAAAACAACCCCTCAAAGCAGCAGTCTCACACATGCATCTTTTTTCTTCTGTTTCAACACAGCTGCAATAACCAGAGCTGGACTGAATCTTTTAAATGGCTGAAGAAATCTCCAGCAAAAAGATATGCATGAAAAATAGCACTTGGTAGCTAGTTAATTTGTTATTTTTGAAACACCACTTTATTTTGCCTCCAGAGCATTGCAGTTACCTCATTTTATTGGCAGAAAGATTTATAGGAAACCTAACTGATTATATATATATATATATATATATATATATATATGTATTATAAATACAATATGTATTATATATACATGCTTCTTTACTATTATTCTTTTAAATATACCACAAAGCAATTATTTTAAAACTAAATACAGATATTCAGAACAGTATTTGATCTACAGAGATTGCCAACACTCCTTTGCTAATATTCATATGAAGAACCCAGGCTACCCTCTAAAACCTGCAAGTGCAAATAAGTGCAAAATCCAGTCAGATGCCTGAATTTCAGCTTTCTTTGCCTATTGCTACCTACAGCACTTTCAAAGACTACGTCGTGTTGGGTGGTGGGCTGGGGATCTGATGCCGTGCCGTGTTTGATGTTTGTGTGAAAAATG
This sequence comes from Calcarius lapponicus, assembly GCA_039654755.1. Lineage (NCBI taxonomy): Eukaryota > Metazoa > Chordata > Aves > Passeriformes > Fringillidae > Calcarius > Calcarius lapponicus. Next base: position 91,716,979 of record CM077464.1, on the reverse strand, counting down.
CAGGATTATTTCCACTGGGTACTCATTTTGGTGGGAACTGGCAGGGATTATCTGTGCTAATGATTCTCTCAACATTTTACAGGTTGAGGAACATGTTTTTCCTGTAGAGAGCAGAGACACTGCTCTCTCCAGGATTCTCTGGACTGAAGGATATGGCACTGCACACCAAGCTACCTCTTAAACTAGAAGAAACAGAGATTGGTCCATGATGGGTAGGAGATGAAGAGGAGAAAGAGATGACAATAGGAGGTTTTGAAATTGATAGATTAGAATTAGGGTTAGATAGAATTACTTGTGGTTCTGCAGGCTTAAATCTCAAAATCATTATTATTTCATTAATAAGTGGCAAAAGCCTCCCCAAGCATTCTTATAAAATGTGCCATGCCACAAAACTAAGACATTTTATCAACATACTGAAAGTTTGGAATATCATGCAGGGAGATCTGAAAACCCATGAAGGACTGAAGAAATGTAAATGGGATTAACACCTGCAGTATTAAAAAAAGTCATTTGTCTGGAGCCTGACAGGAATGTTTGCCAAGACTGAAGAGGTGGAAACTCCTCAGCAGGAGCTGGGGACACCCACCAGGCAAAGCATGGGTGTGTGCAAAGAATTAAACTAGTAGGAGGTGAGGCATTTCCAGCAGTGGCAGGGATATGACAACGTGATAAGTATGACAGGGGACTGTTAATGTCGTTAAATAAGCCTTTGTGGAACTTCATTTGCAACCTGTCCACAATTAACAAAGACATTCAAGGTAAAATGTAACTGGAAAAAGGTGGAAAGGGACTACTAGAGTCATGAGAGGGGTGGGGAATGCATCCTCTGAAAGACCGTGCTTGGATCACTCTCTCTGGCAAAAGCAAAGGTGTGTGGGGATAAAATCAGTTTCTAAATACATATCTAGAAAGGGACACCTCAGGGATGGAAAGGCAAGAATTATCTAAACTAATGGCCCATGTTGGCATAGAAACAAAGCTGCATGAACTGTTCATGAATAAAGTCAGGTGAAGAGCGAAAAGAAGGTGTCTATCAGAGACCTGAAATTGTGGACCCAGTATCAGGAAATAGTAAAAATCTAACTAGCTTTTGATCATGCTGGGAAGTTACAAGTCCAAGCCATATAGTTGATTCTAGAAGAAAACTACATCTGGTGACTTATGAGCTCTCTTCTAGTTGTGCTGCTCTAAATTTGAACATTTGCCATGCGTAAATAAAGGCACATGTTGACAATTCTCATCAATTCCACCATCTCCCTGTGCTACGGGGAGATGTGAAGACTAACCTTGCTGACTTGGAGAAATGAGTTTAATCCATTCTGGAGAGACCCTGCCCTTTGCTTCAGCTGCAGGTGACTCAGTCTACCTGTCTGCAAGCTCCTCCATTAGGAGAAGGTGAACTGCTTCCTGCAGGGGCATCTGCCTCTCCAGAGAGGACAGGAGAGCTGCCTGGACTAGACATATGATTTTCAAAAGTAGAGGGAGTTAAATCCTCTCCAGAGTGACCAGGGTTCATGCTCTGTACTCTGCTGCCTTTTCTGTGAGGTTCTCTTTTAAAATGATGACCATATCTAATTGTAGCTGGTCCATGAAACTGAAGGAAATCTCAGCAATTTAGATACGTATCTGCACAGAACACTTACATTCACATAGAGTGAATTGAACTCCTGCATTACTTACTCTGAGTGCCTTTAATTGGTTTTAAAGGACAAGCCTTAAATGTGGTAATTGGTAATCATATAGCTTGTTTATAAAATAAAAAAAAATTCTAGTTAAAAGAGTTATATATTCATTTTGACATATATAACATTTACATCAATACCAACTGGATTCATACAAACAGAGTTAAAAGTTAGGCAATTATTCTTTTCAAATCAAACCCACAGTGGGAATAGAATTTTTCCAAAACATTTTTCCTACCATTAGCACACATTACTAGAAGCAATTGCTTTTCCCTGAAGCCTCCAAAAAGCAAAAGAAATGATCAAACATCTTGTAAATTGACCCATTATTTTTCTTCAGCATTGCTGCCAAAAGCATTTATAAAAATATAACCACTTTCATTGCTATTAAATAGAACATTAAACAAATCCTATTTAACATTAAAGCAAACATGAGAAAATTCAAACAGTGTTTGTATTTCAACTTGAAGAGAGAAAAAAAAACTATTTGCTTACCTCTTCAAATTTTAGTGCAATCATAGAAAAAGCTTTAAAAATTGCATCTGTTGGGCCTGTTATTGTCACAATTCTCTCTGGACAAGTGCCTTCTGAAATATTGATTCGAGCACCACTCTGTCAAAAGGAACAAATATTTTTCAAAGTTATACTTCCCAGGGAGTAAACAAAGTAGGATTAGGAATATAGTTTGGGAAGGAATACCTTGAGGCATCTAATTCCCTCCCCTGCAACTGCAGCCCCAACATCATATAATTTCAGCATAAACTGATCACATTCCAAAAACTCATGTAACTGCAGGAAGCCGGATTCTGTCTGGGTAAATACTTCTGCAGCCTTCTATGCAGCATGAAAATAACACCTCTGTAACTCAAAGTTGCAAATAATTGCATAATCAAGTCTTTTTCCTTCCTTCTTGCAGGATTAACCTTAAGTAGGACTGGAGCTGCAGAATTTAAGAGAAGGTGGTTGTCTCTAGGGAGCACCAGCATTTCCCAGGAGCGATGCACCTCTCTGGCTTGGAGCCCCTAAGGTGGGGCTTGGCTTCTCTGCCTCTCTGCTGGGGCCCTGCTTTGCACCTGGAAAAGGCTCCTTGTAGATGTGCCTCATGTGAAGGCAGCCAGGCAATATGCACTGAGCATCCCTTTAAAGGACTAGTGGACACACCAGCAGTACTGTGTCCATAAGGCAAGGAGCCTGTTGGATGGAGTTAGAAAACCAGAAGTGTCTTAGGGAAGCCAGGCTGCTCTCAAGTACACTCGGTTCTCTCTGTCACTGTGGCAGTGCAGAGAAAATGTCTCAACCAGGGAGTTTTATGTATTTAGAAATTTATATATATTTTTAATATATATTTAAGAGGATCTTTAGTGTGGGTAATGATCAAATCCACTTCACGCAAGAGCCACCCTATGCATTCTCTTAGATTTCAGTCCTGGAAATGTGTTAATGCAGCCTAACAAGACTCTGGAGCCTCAACTCACCCACAGGCACTGACCTTCTTGGGGATCAGGGCCTGAAGCCAGTGTGAGACAAGCTGGGTTTGTCTGGCCCTTTGCCTGCAGGGTCACCTCACAGCTGCTGATGTGCTGTGTCCCAGCCCTTAACCACCCCATGCTGCTGCTCTACTGCAAGAGACTGTGTTCCCCAATATGACAGCACTCCCACACAGCATGAAAAAAAACCAAGGCTCAACACTACTGATAGAAAAACTTTCCTGCCACAGACCTGGGCACGGAACTGAGAGTTCTGTACTTCTCTGTAGGCCTGAAGTTGTCTCTGACATTTCCTCAATGACAGAATTGTCTCTGACATTTCCCCAAAGACAGAGCTACATTTCACACCATAAAGATGGCAGGCACGCTGCCACATCTGCCAGGGAAGTCAAAATAAAAGCTGCATTTTGCTTTTAAAGAAGTACTGAAAAAGGTAGTAATTTAAAGAATGACCAAGTTTTCAACATGTGGAGATATAGCCTCTTAGTCTTGTGATGATATAAAGATGCATACAATTCCATTATTAAAAAAATAACCAAAAAAATAAAGTGTCTTCTGACCACATATACATGACAGGAGGGGTGCAGGATTGGAAGAAGAACATTTGATATTTATCTTGAAAGACAGACCAAGCATCATAGGTATTCTCTAAGATGTTTTACTCAGAGGTCAGGAGCACTCTCCAATGATGGCTTCCCTTCTGCGCAAAGATATCTGCTCATGATCATAATTAATAATTACACTAAAATGTGTTTAATTAAGTTTACCTAGTACACTGGAAAAAAATTTCTTATATTTTTTTATTTAAGTCTTAGCAAATGGGTGAAAATATGGGTGAAAACATGTCATCAAAAAAGGAGCTCAGAACTCAGTCAGCCTGACAATGAAATCTCTACTGTATATATTTAAAGATGGATGTCTGCAATTTTCTTTACTAAAATACTTTGACATTTCCCTGCCACAGACCTTCTATCAGAGTAGAAAACAACAAAGCAGCTGACACAGTAATGTACTGCAGCTTTACCAGAGCCAAATTGACTTTCCTTGAGGCATCCTCTTTACACTGCATTCCTAAAGTTTGAAACAGTAGGATTTCTCTTCTGACTTATACTTTTAGCAGTTGCTTCAAAGCAGAAAAATTACATGGATCTCCAGGTAGGATGTGCTACCTTGCAGGACCAGTGTGGGTCTGCAGCCTCCACCTGAGCACACTCCTCTGAAGATAGCACAGCTTGCTCTGTGGCAGGGAAAGAAGCCTACAGACACTAGGGAAGCTGAGATTTATGCAGTGCTCTGTTTTAATCCTCTTTGTCTTTAGCCTTTTCAAAGGATTGCAATGGCAGGTGTGCAGGTCTACCCTGCCCACATCCTACCCACAGCTGCAAAATGAGGAAAAGCTAAGGCTTTGCCAAGACATGGGAGAGAGATGCTCTGGCTTATACATGTCTGGCTCCAGCTCTGCTGAAGCTTGTGTCTGCCCTCAAACTTGACGTGTGTCAGTCTAATGCTTGGTTTCAGATTTTTGGAAACTCTACCAGGAGGCCAAGCCATGTGCAAGACTGATGTTGATATGCTAATGAAAGATACAGTGGGTCTGATGCACAGAACCATGCTGTGAGCTGTTCTGAGATAAGGCAGCAGCAGGCACATCGCTAGGGGAATGAAAGACTCCAGACTGCTGCAGCGATAAGGAGGTTACATTAACAACAATGCTTAATTTAGGCCAGAATATTTATACCCCAGTGCTTGCAAAGAACGGGGATGTTAAACGATCTGCCCACTTGATGGCAGCATCGGTCTGCACATGCTGAACTCACTGTTTCTGAGCCGGAAAGGAAGCAAGTGAAGACATCAAAGCTTGTCTTACCTCCTCCCTCATCTTCTTCACTGTCTCACCTTTCTGTTAAAGAAGCATAAAAAAATCCCCGTTAGCCTGGGCTAAGAAAAGAGAAATGATATACAATAGTTTGACATGAATATAAAGTTATTTTCTGACCTTTCCGATAATGCTTCCAACCTCCTGCAACAGAAAAAAAAGAGACACTGTGAGTGATACAATTTGTTACAGAAGAGCATTTGTGCTGTTCCTAAGCTATTTCACTATCATTTATTTCAAACCTTCAGTGTGAAGCATAGCTCCCTTCCATTGTTGCTGTATACAAATATGCCACGTTAGATACAAAGGGATGGACTAAAAATGCATCTTTGCAGACAAGTGATTGTGCAAGAAAAACATTTTAACAGAAACCGATCTCGTGGTTACAGATCCATCCCGCTACTATAAACACAGACAAATCCCTATCAAGGAATGAAAAGTTAAGAAATAACAGAACTGCACAATCTAGGGGAGAAAATAAAGTGTAATACAAGCATCAAAATAATTGCTGGTTTCTCCAAAGGCAGGTATTTACCCTCCTTACACCTTGTAATAGTGAGAGCTGAATTTCCACGCTACCAAGTGTTATTGTGTAAACACCTGGTGGCCTGTCTTAATCTCACAATTAAGCACTTAGAGAATGATAATTGCTAATCACTTTTTAGGGATTTGGGAATTGCTACTGGCCTCCTACAATCTTCCACCAAAGGAAAGAAACTACTGAGAAGTGTGGCTGTGAACATACAGTGGGGGAATAATGTGGCAGTTCTGGCAACATCCCAAGGGTTAAAATATCAGTGAATAAAACCAACAGGTAGCAAAAATCAAACTATTAACACTAAAATGAATAGTCTGGACATGTTACACAAACCATGCAGCTGTGATATAAGACTGGAAATCATGTGATGGAGAGACCAGATAAAGAAAAATAAACTCCTCTTCTATACTAAGATTGTGAAATCTAATGCTACAGTTAAAGACCACCCTCAGATGGTTGAGCTGTCTCAGATGTACGATACACCACTTCCCCCCACCCAGTCCACACACTTCAGTGTGATCCATCCTGGAACACAGTCCAAAGTGTAGAATTTTTGAAATTTTTGTCCTCCAACACTCTGTACAGTGATGGACTTGTGATAAAGTGGTACTGACTTCACTCGGCAGGAAAGAACTACCTGCAGTGACCTTGAGTTATTTTTGCCAGTTGTTTATAAGCTCCTACACAAAGCTGTTTGTGCTTGCAATTCCTCACATCCTGCTCACAAGACATGAAGACTTTCCAGTGAGATGAAGTTACCTATTTCAATGAACTTTGGCATACTATTCCTTTATGTTCTCTGCAAGTCTGCACACAACACCTGACTGAGGGGAACAGTCAATACACTGCTGGACGGGCTGGAAAACTGGGCTGGGAGAAAGCTCAGGGAGTAGAATGAAATCGGATGAAAAGCCCCAAGTCTGCAACACAAAAAGCCCATGCAGCAGGACAAGCTGGACAAAAACTTGCTACCTTAAAACTGACTTTGCAGAAAAAATCCCGAGGGTCCTAACTCAGAACTTTGACATAAATAAAGGAGAACATCAGCAGTGCACCCCTGCTCAGTCAAAGGCTGGACTGTATTAGCAGGAGTGTAGCCAGCAGGCTGGGGCAAAAGGCTCTTTGTCATCCTGCTTGTGAGAGCATGCCTGGAGGGTTGTGGCCTCTTTTGGGCTCCTAGTACAAGACAGACAAGGACACACTGAGGTGAATTCAATGCAGGGCCACCAAGCTGGTCAGGGGACCAGAGCACAGGACACATGAGATGAGAGAACTACATTTGTTCTTAAGAAGAAAAGACTTGACAGGGAAGTCTTAGATAAGGAAAGCAAGCTACAATATCAAATTCCTACTCAATGTGAGGAAAAAAATTTACCATGGGGATGGCTGGGTATTGAAAGAGGCACCCAGAGAATCATCATCCTTAAAGGTGTCAGAACCCAGCCTGGGCCAGGCCCTGTGTAATCTGCTCCAATGCAATCTGCTTGATTCAGGAGGTCAGACTGGAGACTTTTGTGGGTCCCTTCCAATGCTCATTGGTCTGTGATTCTTCAGCCATAGCCTTATTCCCACTGAAGTCAATGCCTTATTAGCCACAAAGTTCCTCAATCCTGTGAGGCCCCTTCCCAGGTTTATTTTCAAACTGTGCTTTACCTGTTTCCCATTTCTCTTTTTTATTTCTCTTCCAACTGCTCTTTCAAGATGGCATTCTGCACTCTTGTACACACTGACTTGATAACAGATACTGTCCATAGAGGAGTGCAAATCCTCCAGTGGTATCTGCTTTACAAACCTACAGTTCTGCTGGCCAGTGTAGAGTAGACCTTTACACTTGACACAGCTGTGTGAGTGTTTTTGGCAAAGCTGCTTGTGTCCATTTGGGACTATGAGATATCTGCAAATCTGTACATACAGTGCAGAAAAGCAGCTCTGTGAGAATGGGAATGAAAGGGCTCACTGCAGTTTTCTGTCTTGTAACTAAATTATTGCAATATTCTCTTAATATGTGGGTTTAGGTCACCCTCTTCCTGTGGCTGTGACAGCCATACCAGCATGCTGTGTAGGTTCTCAAATGAGATGCAGCTTTTTTGTTAGCAGTGACACAAATCTGGGACACCCACTCCCCCATATTTTTAAGATCTTACTGTTTTTTACATTTTCATTGTAACTGTCAATCTCACAGTAATTGCTGAATGGGCAATACAGGGAGCAAGGCTCTCAGTGATGACAAGGCTTCGGAATCCCCCATGTCCAGTAGTTCCTATCTGACCAGTTAGCACATCTGGCAGTTTTATTTTAAAAACTTCTTCCATTCTTCCCAGTTCCAGCTTTCAGAAATAATTATTTTCATAAAACAAATTCTTAGGAGGTAGAAGGACCTTTTGCTATGGGTGAGAGTGTTCTGTTTCATTTGCTATGGGCAAGCAACAGTATTTCAGTCCATGGTATAACTTCAGGTTTTGTATAGCTGAAGTTTCATTAGAATATGTAGGCCTAGTCTTGAACCTCCAAGGTTCTGTCAGTATAAACTTAATACAAAATCTGTCCCAATCCATATTTGATCATCTTGGGTCTTAATGAGAGATACTGTCCTTTTAGAAATGAATGGATGGGTCATGGGTAATAAATGCAAAAATATCTTCCTTGGAAATAGGAGAACATACTTTACTTTAGGAACAGAAAAGCCATGTACTGTTTGTAGCATTGGTAAAAAAGATGGTCCATTTCCACCATGGAAATTAGGAGTATTTAAACAAGCAAAGGAGAGCATAGAATAAAAAGATCCTTAAGCTGATTGTTTCACTGAATTCTCTGTGAGTTTTGCTTTGGATTTCAGTGGGGACAGGAATTTTACATGACTGATTGTCACCTTGTTATTTATTAACAAAGAGCACAAGCTACCAAAGAAATGAGTGGAAGAACTGTGTGTATACCACTGAGAAAAAAATATTTCAGTAAGAGTGATGACCAGTTTCTTGGAACATGCTAGCAAATGGTACTGTAATCATATGAACTACTTCAAATCTCCCCCTCATCAAAGGGTGACTTTAGAGCTTATTCTGTAAGCCAGTTTCAAAACATCCAAGCCAATGCCACCTCTCCCTCTACTCTGGGAGATGGGATTCTGCTTGGCCATGTGAAGTAAGGTCACAGGGGCAGAGAGAAGCACTAACTTTACATGGACATTTCAGAATTTTTTCAGAGTTTTGCTTTATACAAATTACTGGAAAAAAAAAAACCAAACCAGAATGGTTTTAAATGGGTCACTTCAGACTTTTCTGGGGCCTTAGCTTTTTCTAGGAAAGCCCCTAGAAAGTACTGGCGATAACAGATCATGTCTTAAACTATGATGAGAAATCTATTACAGCCACACGTTAAGTCAAAAAACTCTTTTCACCTCATTCTTCAAACTACCAAAGCTACTTCACCAAGCGTTTAATGTTTCTTTATACAGCCCAGTATTTGTTTCATACAGTTTCTCATATCACCATGAAATAAGTTTACTGCTAAATGAGATATCTAACACCCTTTTTATGACCCTCAAGTTTTAGCATTATTTCTAACCAAGGTTACTTTAACGGCTTTACCTTCTTCAGAAAATGTTTCTAGATCTGCCAGACATCAAATGTGCTGTAGTTAAGTGCATAAGATGTCTGTTATCTACATTGGTTCTTTACAAGTTTGGAGTTCATTGTAAGTCAGGCAACCAACCCTCACTGCAGTCCAGGGAGAGATAATGGAGGATATTTTGAAATCCAGAAGCTGATTTCAGATAACTTGAAGATAATTCTCAAGCCTAGGGGACAGAGTTGTCATGATTTTCTTAAGTAGGAAATTTTCAATCAAATAGATAAGACAAGAGCTGGACCTCACCAACAAACCGTGGGAGACTGCCCAGCATCAGTAAAGTATATTGCTAACCAATCAGCTAATTCATTGCAGATAACTTGAGGAAAAGCAATGGTACAAACAGGGGATGGTTTCTTTCGCGGTGAAATGTAGCATATAATACTATTTGCACACCTTATTCACAAGAATGTGATGAATTTTGTTCTTAATGAACACTTGGGAAGTGCTCTATTTATAGCTAAGAAGCTATTTCTGCAGCTTGTGCATCATCAGTGGTGAAGACAAGGCAGCACAAAAGGGGCAGCAAAAATTCCTGTGAGTCAAGGCTTTTGCAGGGCTCTTGGTAAGAATGACTAAACAAAGATATAAAACTGGTTGCAGAAGAAACCTATTTCCTAATCAATTATCTCGTGTGTCCTTGGAATAGCAAGAGAAAGAAATCAGTCATATTAAGAAAACAAGAGGCTTAACAAATGACAACAAACCTTGGTTTAAAGATTAACCTTTGATGTGTAAACATAAAGTGTGAAATTCCATTACTTTTTCTAAGTGTGAGGTTGGCTTAATAATTACTGGGTCCTGGAAAATCAAAACAAAACCAGGTAGCTATTGTGGGACCATAGAAACACACAGGTCTTGCTCTATTACCATGCAGCTTTTATTATCAGTGCTATGGGGAAAATGGAACAAAAACTTCATAGGATCCCTGAGATAAAGCCATGTCTAGAAGGAAAATACATTTAAGAAATAATATAGGAATATATGCTTTCACCTCAAAACATTCAACAAAGAAGAGGCTCCATCCTAAAGCCTGAAATTCCTTCAGGCAATGCTCTGATTGCACACGCTAACCTGCTTTCTATAAAGCAAGGAGAAGGTACAACCAATAGGGCTGGAGTCCTACAAACAAGAGCTTTGAAAGGAAAGGAATATGGTCATCCATGGTGTGGAAACACCCATCATGGGACAAGGAGGGATCCTGGCAACAGCACACAACAGCTGTGCTGATAAAGTTTTCTAGACCCAGACCAGTTGTCTTTCTCCCATCCATAAGGAGGCATAAAATAACTCAACTCTCTCCTCACCTTAATCTGAGGACAGAGTTCCAAGAGTCACCTAAACTCATGAATATGCTTGCATGGAAGATCCCAAGAACACTCCCACAAAGCCTTTCTGAACAATGTGTTTGCGTGGAACATGTAGGGCATCAGCATTTTTCAAAGACTGGAATAAAAGTCAGTTTTTGGAAACATGATAGCCTCAGAGAAATCTGTCAGCCTCAGAGAAAAACCAGCCACCTTGGGTAAACTGAGAATCTGATTTGTGTTCTGGGATTACGTGGGATTAGCCTCACTGCCATTGGAGATCTCATGTTCCTAGGTGATGCTTCAGTAGTCACTGTCTGATGCCCACAGCCCTAAATTAGAAAGGCATTGTGATCCCAGGCCTTCCTTATTGAGGCAGATCTTTTGCTAACAAATATGGTAGTGCATGAGAAAATCTAAAAATTGTGGTTTTTCTGATAGAGATTCCAGTATTATGTATCTTCTGCAAATACATCTGACATTTTTTTGGGCAGCTGCGCCAATGGGCATTTTTCCTTTGCTTTTTGATAGCAGATGGGCAGCAAGCTAACATTCAGTTTCACACCTAAGCTGCCAGCCTTCCCTGCTAAAACCAACCCAAAACTCAGTTCCATCCCTGTGCTTGTCCCTGGCCCTGTGATGCTGAAGCAGCAGCACTGAGTAGGGCGTGTACCTTCTGCAATCTTAGTTCATTAGTCAGGCACTGATGAGAAGATTTTGTTTGGTAAAAAGTGGGAACACTAGGCTATGGAGATTGTTTTTGGGAGTATAGAGCGCCCAGGGGCTGGGGGAACTCTCTCTCCCTTTCTGCTGATTTTTGAGGCGGGTGAGAGTATCTTGGCTGATCCTACAAAAACACTGAGAAGAGGTCCATCTTGTGCTGTGCATCTGCATGCAGAGTTTTGTTCCATGACCAGGGCTCTCAGGTATCACAGCAATGCAAGCAAACAAAACAGGAACTATAATAGCAATAGGCAGGACAGTCAATCCTCATAATACCCTGACAGTGTTTGTGGAAACTGGGAAGAACAGAACAAACACTGGCTTGATTGGCATTTTATGGCTTGGATTGTATCACTGACAAGGTGATTCTTAAAGTTACTTTGTTGCATTCTGTATTTCAATAAGTGAAAACTAAAAAATGGAAAAGGAGAAGGTCATTACCTTTAAGATGGGGAAAATTAATTTCTCTACTTGTTTTACAGTCTTTCAGGGAGGCAATTAAGAAGGCACCAAAAAAGTGGCCACACACAAAAATCCCTGATGCTAAAATGGTATTATCTGTATTAATGAAAAAGGCAATTTTTCTTAATGATTTTATTCTGTATTTGAGCTGTTAAGTGTAAGCCATTACTTTATGAGTCTAAATTTTCTTTTTCTTGTAAAAATTCTGTATGTGGCATCACAAAGTAATCACCAATATGTCTGAAAGACACCACTGAAGCGGGATGTAAGTCACTGTAACCAGTGCTTCCAGTGCCACAAGTCACCCATTGATCCTGCTGAAATATATTCGAACTCAGATTGAGTTCCTCAGGGAATTTAAAATTACGCTGTAAGTACTAAGGCACTCATAGGGTTTTGTCCAAACCCAAACACTTGACTGCAGATACATCTTTCTAAATCACTGCTGCTGAATGAGAAATGCATCATTGAGCAAATGGTATCAGGGAAAGAAAAGCTCCACTCAGGCATCATATCCTTCCTCCATCAATGCAGATTATACAATCTAATAATACATGTGCTACTTGTACTGGACATGTTTAAAATTTGCATAGGAGACTTACAGAACATAACAAAAGTCCCTATACCAGATTTTTTTCTTGGGATTTCCTTATTAGATTTATTTTCAAAGCAGTATTTTATATCATTATTTCCAGCCACAAGCACTTGTGGCATTCAAAATACTGTAACATTTGTATTTATAATATGTATTTATGAGAATGTTTGAAGAAAGCTAAGCATAGTCTCCTCAGTCTCCTAAAACTTTTATTTTTCTGTGAATTCCCCCTCTGTCAGTCTTCACCATCACTCACACATGTGGCACCTGCTGCTGAGCACAGAACTGCAGGCGTGATTCTGCCACAAGAACAGCAAGGTAATTACCTTCTCCTTGCCCCATGATGCACCAATACCATACATCCAAAATTGCACACACTTTTGCTGAAATAGCTTTCCTCTCCAACGTAGCATATCCCAAATGTGCCACTCTCTAGACACTGACACATCTGATGCTTTTTAGCCTTTTATGCTTTCCAGATTTCCCTCTGTCACTGAACATGTATCTTCTAAATTACCTTCTCCAGTTAATTGCCTCACCTCTCCAATTTACACCTCTCAGTATTTGGCAAGAGTCCTACTTTCCTGCCAGTTTTCCCTTCACTCCTTCATCCTACCTGTAAATTATTTCCTTGTTCTTCCTAACCATCTGACTTCATTAATCCATTTTGGTTTTTATTGCTGAACTCCATTCTCTTTCTCTAAAAGATTCCTCAGGCTCAATACTTTACTATATTCTACTTTGGTTTCTTGCAGACTTCATTGCACTCAATATGATTTCATCAATGCACACGTTCACAAAGCACCTTTGGAAACAGTGCATTATTTCTCCTGCAGGTTTGTACTGGAGGGAGGAAGCAGAGATTTTTGCACCGCCACTATGAGATGGAGGTGGATCCCATAGTGGATTTGTGACCTGCTGCCCTTTCTAGGCTGGCCCATTTAAACCTTTTCTCCTGTTCCACCTCATGGACCTGGCTTTTAAATCTCCATTAAGCTGCTTTCCTGAGATTTAAGACCTTTCTACTGCCATAGTCTCTTCTCCATCCACATCTAAAATTAAACTTTAATGCTGAGTCTCCAGAGTCTTAATCAGCCTGTTAACACTGGCTGTGTACAAAACCAAACTAGTCCAAAATCATGTAATCATTATCCAATATAGTTAAAATAGGCACTTTATCAAGTTATTTCTTCCTGGGCATGAACTGACCAAACCTAGTTCAAGACCACCGCAGATGTCAAGTGTCATATGTTAATATGCTAGCAGATACCTGTGGGCAAGGCTACAATTTTCAGTCTTTCAACCTCATTACTGGAGGCAGTAAGCAAGGAAAAATCAGCCACAAGTCATGGGAATAGAAAATTCAGCAAAAGGTGAGCAAGGAATGGTAAGAAACATGGAGGTCTACACCTATACCCTATGACATGCAAAGAGCCAAAATAATTTTTATCTTGACAAAAATTTAGAAAGGAAGAAAAAGTAAGGGATACAGTTCTTTTGGGGTCTGAGCTCTGACTCTCCATACAGAAGGCTCTGATGGCTGGGGGGTGTTTGCCCATGAATGCACATACACTTCATTCGTCTTCCTTATGCCCTTCAAAACCAGCGATGTGGTCTGGGGCAAATATTGCTATTCTTGCCTTTGCTGGAAGCAGAAATCTTGCAATCCTTACAGTACTCCAATCTTGTCCAGAAATTAGAGTTTTGAAGTAGACAAAGATAATAAAATACCCATATTCATTCGCGTCTCTTTCCTACACAGTGATTTTACTTACTTTACTTCAAGAAACAGCAAAAATCAGATGGAAAATACAAAAGTAGGGCACTGTAAACAGCCTCAACTCATATTCCCTGTTTTTCTCTACTGAAATGTATGAAACAGCTTTATTTCTTAATGTGGTGCATCCTTCTCATTAATAAAGGATGAAAATGCGTATCTGCATTATTTAACATATTCTGTATTTCTAACTGCAAGTCCTTCAAAAGACTCTTCTGTTTCTGACCCCTCTGGAGCAGCATTCAGGTAACTTGGTCAGAAAGGTGCTGAGCAGCAGACCCTGCAGTGCCTGTGAAGTGCAGATTTACAGGATGAATTCAGTTTTGTCTGACGTGTCCTTAGAAACCTTCAGTGATGGATGGTGCAGCACGCCCAGGCAGCCTCCATCCCTCCTCACACATCCTCGTAACAAGTTTTTCCTAATCTTGCTTTTGAGATTTCCCACAGACACTGACAGTTGCTTCTCTGTGGATGCAAGGAATGCCTAAGCACTGCCCTTGCAGCATCCTCACCAACACCTGCCCTCTAATTTGTCACAAGAAAATGTGACAAATGTTTTGTGTTGCTCATGATTTCTCTTCAGGGCTGTAACACCATCGTAGCTTTTTCACTGATGTAACATGGCACAAGATGAAAATTAGGCCTTTCATTTTACATCATCACAAAATCTCTGAAAGTCCCAGCTCAGGAGGACACCTTTCATACCAGGCCCTGGAAACACTGAGGTTACCCTGAGGTTAACCTTTCATACCTAGCAGTAGTTGGCTTTTTGCAGGGCCTGCACAAATTCTTTTTCCACCATCACTGATAAAAAAATTGCTGCCTTCCCTTAACACCACATTTTCTGCCATGAGAATATCAAGGCTGTGCAGCCAGCTGGCTGCTCCCAAACCTTGCTATGCTGTGGCTGAGTGGCTGTGCTGCCAGGGGCTATCCCAGCTCCTCAGCCAGAGGCTGCACAAAGCCTGGCAGCAGCTCAGCTGGATGCACAGACACTCCTTTCCCCAAAGCAAGATAAAGCAAAGGTACTGTGCTGATCAGTGGTGTCCCACCTGCACTGGGGAGACACTGGCCCTGGTTCTCCCAGAGCTTAGGACTCTTCCTATTTATTTTCCTTTCACCACATGATAATGTCTTTTGTTTTTGTAATGTAATTTGTTTGTTGTGGTGTTTTTTTTTTTATTCATTACCATCTTGCAGAGGTCTGGCCACTCATACAAATCCTCATTTTTCTGCTGGTATGGAATTTACCTTAATTGCCTCATTAAGATGTCCATTCTTGACTTAAAGCCTCTATACAAATCACATTAAAGCTACATGCTGAAAATTTCCTAAGTCTGCAGGACTTACAGTCAAGATAAGCAAGCACAGTAGCACAATTTATGGATTTCCAATCAAAATGCATGCAAACAACTCAAAGCACATTGGCCTTCCGTATGCAAAGGTACACTGGTAATAATGGTTTAGACATAGAGAGTTGAAGTTAGTAGGGAGAGGTCCTCATTTTTCCACGCAATACATTAATAAATAACATTAAAATTATTTTACTTTAAAAATAACTGAATCCAGTTTGCTCCTGCTATTTTAAAATCTTTTTATTCCTCCTGTTCTCTCTCAAGTTATGACCAGTTATTTACAGACCAACTTCTGCTTCTGGACAAACTCTTTTGTCTAGGAATAGTAATTAGAGGTCAACAATTTCCACTGATGTCATTACCACAACAAATCTCAAGGAAGAGTCTAGAAATGTGTTTCTTCTTTTCCAGAGGCACATACAGCTTTCAGAATGCTTTCTCACATTGAGTTCATATTGATTCAGACATCCTTCATTCCTCTGTATTATTTCTAAATCACAGAAATGACATCAAAGAAACGGAAAGCGTCTGACTTTTATCACCAAAATAAATTCTGATTTAATGTACTCTTTCCAATACTTAGGCACAATAGGATACATGATTAGAGCATAGTGGAGCTAACAGAATACCCATCGTGCCTTGTTAACTGAGGATGCATGGTATAGATCCAGGTAAAGTTTGAACTTTGTAGCTTTTGTGGGTTTAATTTAGACCCTTGGGGCTACATATGCATTGAAGGCTGGACACATCCATTATTGTTAAAAGTAGTTGCACACAAAATCAATGATGCTTAACAGAGAAAATGAACTTTATCTGATTTCATTTCTGATTTAAAAAACTCCAATAATCCTAGCCCACAGTTTAAATAAAATGTCCTGAAAATGACAGATACTTCATTTTTGCTTTAAAGGCGTGATTCTGAAACAAGCAGAGCTGTCTGACAATGATTTAAAAAGTCCAAAACACCATCATTTAAGCACATGGGAATGTGACTGCAACCAGTAGGGCTGCTTATACCCACTGGGATAAGTATGTGCTCAAATGCTTTCATGGACTGGGACCAGAAACCAGTAGAATCAACCCTGAAGACCTAATTTTGAGCACAGACACGTGTACAGATTTTAGGTGGGTTTTTTAAGAGAGAGTGTTATTAAATTTGTTTGACAGATCCCTATTTAAGATGCAGATTTACACACCAGATGCCTGCCTGAAGCTGAATATTTCAGGGGAAAAAAATCAAAATGGTTAGATCATTTCTGAGAAAAAACATAATTTGATCTGACATAACCTAATTTCTGAGGGTTTTAATTTGCAAACTTAAGCTGTACCCCCTCACACTTCTCCATAAGTAAAACAGAATGGGAGATACCTTAGTGTCCTATTTGTGCTATGGGTTTATCATATGTGTGTTCATACCATAGTTTAAAAACATCCACTATTTTAAAATAGATAAGTATTTTAGTGATAAAATTAAACTTTGGGAGTAAAAAATATATTTTTAGATTTATATATACAAATTTGATCACCAGAATAATATACATTATATACTCACTGTTCCCTGTTAAGGGTGAGACTTAACTACCTCCTTTCTATAGCATTCATTCATTAAGCCTAAAAATGTCTGGAGTTGCCTGATGCAAATAATACAAACAAACCTATGAAATGTGTTTTTTAATTAAAAGCCCACTTTATGATCTGTTGATGTGAAATAAGCAGCAGCCAGACTATTAAATCTGACAATACTGAACTGGCACTTTGTCTGTGGCGCAGATTTCCCACTTATCTGCATGCTTTAAGTGCTGCACTGGACAGGAAGGAAATGAGAGTCAGTCTTCCAACCCAAACCCGCAGGGACCTGGGCGAACCCCCAGCATATCAGGGGGCTCACTCTGATGAGATGTTACAGCAGAAAAATGAAGAACTGGACCCCTTTGCATTCAATAGAAATAGACACCAACTCCGTGGCAATTATTTCACATGAGACAATGTTCTGGTATCCTAAAAAAGCCCTGCAAAACCCAGCAAATGCTGAGAAAGGCGAGCTGTATGCAGGTCAGCCTCCTGCAAGGGTCTGCCCAACTTGGCTCACTATCAATGGAAGAACTTTTTTTTTTTTTTGCCGCCAGATCCTCTCAAAATGGGTTCGTTACAGGCAGGGATTGTTTCAATGAGCTTGGGCTGCAGTGTGAACTTCAGCAGGATTCCCTGAAAGGCAGGGAGTGATTTTTTGGCCGTGGCAATGATGCTTTTGACTCAAGGTGGAGGAGGAGCAGACCCTCTGTCAATGTTAATGCCAGGCTCTGCTGGTAGCTGCACACACACTCAACACACAGGCAACAGGAAATGCTTCACCTTGCCATGCATGAGAAGGCGTATGGTAAGAGTGACATTGAGACCTCCTTCAGACACTTTTCCGTCCTTCGTGTTCATCCTGGCCTTGTATCTTCAATACTTGAAAGTAGCTTCGTGGTTTTTTTTTTTTCTTCTATTCACTTAATCAACCTAAAGAGAGAGAAAGAAAAAAAAGAAAAAGCACCATTGAGTGGCTGAAGCTACTCTAAGCTGAGAATATCATGTTGTACAAACCAATTAACATTCCTTCCTTTGATTTTCTGGACTACAGTTTAGTGCTGAAAAGGCTCCTTTGATTATTATCCCTCCCCATCCAACTCTTTAGCCTTTTACCAATTACAAGATAAACTCCCTTTTGAAACCTTTAAAATTTTCTTAACTTCCTGTATTTCAAAGTTGAAAGTACAGAGCACAGCAGAGTGAAGTACAACGTATTCTTCTGAAGAGCACTTTGTTAACCCCTGCAGTGTGTATATGCTACATACATATCTCTATACACACATTTTTTCACATGTGCCTAGTGCTGTTTTTATTTCTCTCCTTGTTACTACATCTTTCTCTTTTTGCTCTTGCAGAAGAGATATTTTTGTTTTCTTTCCAGCTAGAGAGAAATTAATTCTGAGCCTAAACACTGATCCCTGCCAGCAACAGTGGATGACACATTATCAAAGACATCTGAATAACTAAGAGCCACTTGCTGTTGTAAATCTGGGCACTGTCTGACTTTGTTTTTGTCTATGAGGCCCAGAGGTGGCTCAGTCCCTCAAAGGCCAAAGCTGAGCTTCAGCCCTAAGTGGAAGGAAGATTTTTCTTAATTCCTAATGACAAATTGCAGATTTCCAGTCATTTACAAAGCCATAAATATCCTAAAATGCTAATGAAAGCTGCAAGGGCTGGCTTTGAAGGGATAAACAAGCTGCATTATGAGTTTATTAATGCAAGGACATTTATCAGCACAAACAAAAATGCAGGCAGGAAGGAATATTACAAGGGCAGACAAATTCTGTAGTAGAAAAGGCTTAGTGACTCCTTATTTAGTTTTGTCCTTTTCAGGCTTATCTTAGAGAGCATAAAACCCTTAGACATTATGCCTGTCAGTACCCATCCCTTTTTTGTTATCCATCTTCTGTAACAACCCTATTAGCTTTGCATCTTCAGGCTTCCCGAATATTTACCTTGCACTATATATAAATAGGGCACTGGCAAATGAGCACTCCTAGGGACACTGGTTTTGTGTTCTGGAGTGGCAGGCTGCTCTCCCTTTGCCAAGATTGCTCAGGCATGGGACTAGACAATTGGAAGGGCCTATGGGATCATTCTCCTAAAAACTCTGGAGGAAGTATCCTGAGGCTGTTTCACCATTTGATTAAGCTCTATCCTAAGAGCCACTAAGCACTTTACTAGATCAAAGTGAAGCCCACATTGGCTGAACATGTTATGTGTGAGAGACATCAACAGCAATTCTTAAAGAAAGAGCCCAAGAAAAGCGTGGAGTGATTGCTGTTGGACTTGCTGAGCTGCCAGCAATCAGTGATTCTTGTTATCCTGGGAGTCTGCTTCCAGACCTGCATTTCCCATAGCCATTGGTAGACAGATTCATGAATTTGTTTAGTGCCTTCTTGAATTCATATATCTGGTCTCCAAAAGTGGTGGTCTCACATGTTTAATATTAGTGTGGAAAAATGTTCTCCACTCTATGTAGCTTAATATTTTTTACTGAAATGTCCCCTTGTTCCACATTTTGCCCTTTGTGTGTTATCTGAAAACTGTCACACCAGTCACTTCTCTGAAGCTGAAACTTCTCATTTCAGACAGGGCCTGTGATTGACCAAGCCACTCCTGATATTTTTGCCCCGGGAAATACACTGGAAGAGTTTTCTCTCAAGCCTCTACAGGAATAGTAGGGCCACAAAGAGTTCCTGTGCCTTCAGTGACTGCAAGAATAAGTGGCAGACCTGCCTAAGGAGAGATTAAAAGAAAGAGTGGGAAAGAGCAGCTTAAACTCCTCATTCCACCTTCTTGATTTCCCCTAACCCAGCACGGACTAAGGGTATTTAATACCATGTCCTCCACCACCTAGACCACAGCCACTGATATAAATCCATTTATTTCACATTTCTAGGCTTATCCCTTACACTGAATATTCCCTATCACACTGGAGAAAGGGAAACAAGAAGTCAGGTGCCTGTGTGAGAAGGCAGAAAACAGAAGCAGCCTGGCCATGTCTCTGATGCACCATGAGTGCAAGAAGATGACAGGAAAACGTTCCAAGGCAGATCTCAGGGAATGGCAGAGAAGGGAATCAGCTGTACTCTACTTAAATAAGATTAGACCAGGACTCAGGGGAAAACCTGCAACTGGAGGACCATGACAGCCCCTTCTGAGAAGTTCAGAGTGTGGAGCAGAGGAGATAACTGCAGTTGTTCCCAGGCTGAGACAGGGAATGGTCTCATGCTGCTCACCCACTCCTTGCTGAGGGAAATGTCCTGGCTTTGACAGCCCAGCATTTTTTGATCTGTCAAAGACAACCCAAGCAAACCCAAAATGCCAAACAGGAGCATTTTGGTACATAAACAGCAGCCTAGACTTTGTCATTCTGGACTGTACAAGAGCAACACTGGCCCTTTGAGACCTCTAGAAACCGATGGCAGCTTTAGGGCATGTTTGGAAGATTTCAAGAACAGCTGTGTTTCAAGTAGAAGCATGGTACGTAAGACCTCTGTGGATCAAAATTCAGTGACGAGGGTACAGTTGTATTTCTAATGAGATGTACTCCCATGTGGGAAAAATAATTCCAGACTAGAAACAGGTTTACAGTTGCCATGGCCTCTTACTACTGGGATGCTACAGCATCACTTTGGAAAAAAAAATGGAGGAAAAATCTTTACCCCAACAACAAACCAATCTCCACCCAAGCCTGACCTTTTCCAGATAAAACCTCAAAAAAAAATCAGTAGCGAAGGCCAACACCTTTTGGGTTCTTTTCAAAAACCCAGAGATTAAAAATGAAATTCCACCACAAATATTGTTTAAAAACCCACAGCTATTTGATTTTATGAAGGATTTTGTCACTGTCCCTCCTCCCAACAAGCTTAAACTCTGGCACCTGGCACTGAGAATCAGAACAGATGTCTGGGGGAGGGCTGGGAGTGTGTGTGCCTGCAAGGAGTTAGGCAGCTGTGTGAGATACAAAAGGAATTAATTCAAAAAGGCAGTCTCACACGCTAAGGAAGAACATTTAAAAGCTACACATACACCATGAAGAGAGAAGACTTTTTACTATGCTAGGTCAATCACATCTGCCTCAGTTGTCCCAAGAGTGCAAGTATTCTGGGTAAAACATTTACAGCGTTACAAAGTAAACCTACAGCACCGTTAATGACCTGGGTGTTTTGGTTTAAAGACAGATTAAAACAAAATGTGTTGTTGTACTTCGTTACTTTTAACTTTAAAGGAATTTACTTTTAAAGCAAATATTTCTGCAGACAATGTTGCAAACATGCTGACCTCTGTGTGCATGCAGATGTCAGATCATCACATTCACAAGGAAGAGAATGGTTCCCTCCACAGAGCCTCCTACCAGACAGTGAGACATCCATGTATTTATAAACCTACTGCTGTCATATACAAGTGCATTGTGAATATTTAATTGGTAATTTCCCTCTCCTTTGCAAAGTCAGCATTTTGAACAATTTACTGTGTTCCAGCCTTGTGTGTGCCTCTCTGTGAGCGAACAGGAGGCTGAACACAGGCAGCTTTCCTTTCTCAAGCTCTGTGCAGTGATGTCCCACGGCTACCCTGGGGGCTGGGAGAGCTGAGTCTCAAACTGGAAAAAAAAAATAAAAATCAGTGTTTCACACTTTTCCTGATGCCAGAGGAAAGTCAGGGGACTCCACAGGTGAGCAGAGAGTACTGTGCAGGAGTGGCTCAGCTAAATGTTAAGAGTGAGGGTATTTGAATTTTAGCCTGCCTTCAGCAGAGAGCTGGCAGTGACAAGAGGACAGCTGGACAAGATCCTCTTCCTGACCTTGGGACTCTGGACCAGAATGCACAAAGTCCAAGATCTGGGGCTCTGCAGCTCCAGCTAACAAGCAAAAAATATCATGCCCACAGAACAAAGGAAAGTAGCTCACATCAGGTAGTTCCCAGCAAACTACTAGCAGATCTTTACTTCCTTTGGAACTCTTCCATTGTCCTGTGGACATTTCCACTGCTGTTTATGATGTAAAAAGAAAACATATTTCTTCAGGTAGAAAAAGACATCCAAATGTATTTTAAAAACCACAGCCTTTTTAAAACATCAACAAAATGGATGTGGAGTCATATGCAAATGTCTTTTTTCTGTAAGTATATGTTTCTATACATTTTTAATATTAGCTATCTCAAGCTGGCACATACCCACAGGTCCTACATGCTCAATATTTATTACACATAATTTTTTAACATGGCTTTTCTGTAACTGTGGGTAGTGTAGGCGAATAAAACAACAAGCAGCTAAGCTGCACGTTCATCGGACTACTACAAAACCCCAACACAGTTCTTGGGGATTTCAGTGAATTAATAAAAGCTACAAGATGAACTATAAGCTGAAGGGCAGTGTCACAACCCCCACACATGCACACACATGGAGGTTAGGAATCCTTGGGGCTGAGGGGATAGTGTGAGATGGCTGCCTGAAGTCTGAGACATGGAAAGCCAACCTTGTGACCCCCTTTCTTCCTACTGCTCAAGCCTGCTAATTCCCTCCAAGAAAATAAGCCGGCCATTGCAGAGAATATGGCTGCACAGTGCTTTATAAAGACATCCATGTTAAGGCAACAACTTCAGGCATGCAGGGTAAGAAAGCAGCAGGCAGGGATGCCAAAGATGAATAAAATCAACATTGTACCAAGGTAGACATCAGGCAATTGATCTCTGAGTTTAAAGCCCAAATAAATTATTTGACATCTGTGAATCTGCCAAGAGAGCTACTCGTCTCAAAGATCCAGAGGGATGCAAGGGAGAAGCGAGAGAAAGAGAGTGTGCACAGGGTGAGGTGGGGTGGAGCTGCACGGTCACAGAGGCATGCTGAAAGCAAAGGGATGCAGAAAGAAGAGAAGGAGAAAGAGAGAAATTTAGCTTCAGATAGCTGATACAGGGAACAGTGTGAGAAAAATCAATGTGGAAGCAAGAACCACCTGAAAATATTAAAGGAGGATTTAACATAGCTTGCTCTGCTATGTTAAATCTTGATTTTGCAGTTGTTAAATCTGAGCTGTTGGGAAAGAAGAAACTGGCCAGAGCACCCAGCACAGCATTCTCTGTGTTTGGGCCTCAAAACCTCTTGAACCTAATTATGATGCTTCATCACTATGAACTGAAAAATGCAATTATGACGAAAGCAAGGAAGAATCTACTAATAAAATTGAAAAGAATAAATTCCAGCTGTTCCACTGGAAGAAAAAAAAAAGATAAAAAAGAATGGGGAAATGATAGTGACTGACATTCAGGAGAAGCCACTTCTAATTCACATGAGAATGGTTAAACGCAGTCACATAGTTTCCATGTATCTGTAGGTTTAGAAAAAGATAACTTATTTTTCCTAAGGGAAACATGAGAAAATCCAGTCTCTCACAGTAAACATGTATTTTTTGTAATATAAGGAAATATCCCAAAGGAGGGGTAACTAGGCAGATATCAAGCCATAGACATGGGGGCATGAAAAAGAAGACTAGGACATCAGCAGAGTAATGTGAAGATGAACAAAGAGATTTATCATAACTTATGGAGAACTGATACTGGACAGAAACACACCACTTATGAAGAAGTAGCTCAGAATTTCATCTATTTAGCAAGAACTCAAAAACACAGTATTACAAAAAAAAAACGATAGCAAGAATGAATAAAAAAGAACAGAGAAAACTGAAGCACAGGAAGTCATGAAAAGGCTGTAGTTAAGTCCTCTTGATCAGAAGACTCCAGGTGGAGGGAGACCTTCCAGGAATTGGAAGAAACACACTGCCAGGGATCACGGTGAGAAGAAACAACCTGTGCTTTCAGTAGAGCACAGTTCTTTGGAAGCAGATTTATGCTACTGACATGATTTTAGTCTTTCATTTAAACTGGAGGGAATACAGGATGGGATAAGGAACGTAAGAAAATTGCCACAAGACAAGAACTGATGACATTATCAGTAGAGTCGACATATTTGGCCATACAGTAAAGCTTAAAATTAGAAACAAGTTGTCTGCCACAGACAGGTTGGTGCTATCAAACGAGGAGATGACTACTTTGCTTACAAGCTCTCTGATAAGCTAGGCAGCTGTTATCTATGCTTTTTTCACTTGAAAGTAACATCTCTGGATGTCAAAGGACTAAACACTGTAATTACCCCCAAAAAAAAAAAAAAAAAACCCTGGCAAAAGAAAACCACCTCATGCCCCTCCACTGGCCAAAAACCAACAACCACAGCTACAGGTGAAATACAGAGCAAAACCAGCTCAGCTGCAGTTGTCTTAATTTGTTTCAAGGAACACTTTTTCAAAAATTATTAAAGGAGATAATGATCTGACAATATTTACAGTCTCAGCTGAAGTAAAAGAAGACAACTGGATATTTGCTAAATGTACACTTCTTCACTTTCTGTGTCAACTGAAGGATAAAGACATCCACTGTTACTAAACCATACTGTTATGAGGTTACTAAAAAAGCTCCAAGGAAGCCCACAATAACATAACAGTAATAATAATGACAATTCTTCACAAAGGATTTTTCTCCTGGTAATAACTACTTGCAAAAGGAGAAATCAGGCTTTGGAGCACTCCAGTTTTGCACAGAAGCCTCACCAGGAGAACCTGATTAATGAACAATAGCTAAAGAAGCAGGTGCAGCATCAACCTTTCTACTTCATCTCTTCCATCTCCCAAATTACTAGAGAGGACTCAACACAAAGGAATAAGATTATACATTTTATTCACATCCTTATAATTTATATCCCCAAAATAGATTTAATGTTAATCTCTAACTCTTTCATGAAGAGAACAAGATCTGCAGATCCCGGCTCCCTTAAATTGTTGTATCATGGCCCATTTTAATAGGGGCATAGCTGGTGTGAATCCAGAAATCCAGAAATGAGAAAATTAATTCTTTGTGTTACTAGAAAAAAGCTTGCATGTGTCAGTTGCCACAATGGATTTTTGCTAAAAAGGTAAAATAAGATAAAACAACAGCTCAAGAATGAAATTTAAACACTAGAGAGAAGAAGGATTCAGGAAATTCATAAATTATATGCTCAAGGAGATAACACCTAATAAAAGCAAGCTGAATATGGGCTACTAAGAGAGCAGCAATTGAGTACACAAACAGATACAGAAAATACATGTTTGTGGGGAGTTTTTTATGTGGTAAAATATTAGCTCAAAAGTCAAAGGGGATGAAAGAGCAACCCATTCTTCCACCAGCTAACAGCCACTAACAAAAAGCAGTCACACAGCTTAGCAGGCCCTGTGCTTTTACCAATTATTGTAAAAATCTCTTTATCTGTCTATATGCTAAGCTGGGTAGTTACTACAGATGGTTGGAAGTAGTGGTTTTGCCAAAGATGTGAAACTGATAAGGAAAGAACAGGATGAAATAATAACAGGACAACTTTTATAGGCAATTGAAAGTATAAAAACTGGCAAGAGTCCAGGAATGCTGCCTTTTGAATGCAATTTTATGAAGTATGTAAAGTGACAGTAGTTTTTCCTTGATATGTCTGATGGTGTTTTGCCTGAGGAAGAACCTATCCTATCTATAGAAGAAGCTGCCTTGTGTTCTCCCTGCAGCTGCCGTTGTGTTCTCCCTAAAACAAGAAATGCCCTCACCCTGTACAACTGACATCTCATTTGCTGAAGATCACTGCATGTCAAATAATCTTTGAAGAGAACAGCAAAAGATTAGAGACTGATTTTTTCTATTCTCAACTGATGAATGTTCAGTTACTGAACTTGATGTATATGAGTCCTGCTCTTAAAATGGACCACTTTTCCTCATGCTAGTCAATAAGCATGAGCTTTAGGCAATTACACTGGTTGTTCCCTTTTTGATTTATTCAAGGAAGTATACAGCAACATATTTATTGACTCTTCTACTAATAATGTTTTTATGTAAAGCCTTTTGAATAAACAATAAGATTTATTCCAGGAGGAAAAAATCATAGGAGCACAATAAAGACTATTGTCTTGTTCACAAATTTTCTACTATCAACATTTAATGACAAATTACTTATTTAACATAAAATAATGTCAAAATATTCTTCTGTGTGTGAATAGATAGTTACACACTGCCGAAATATCAGAAGCTATCCCATTAGAAAGCATCACAAGCCAAACAGGCAATAAATGCTATCAAACGTCTGGAAATGAAGTATCAGGAAATCTAGAAAAGCTACATAATGATATTCAGCAAATGCCAAACAGATCTGGGACCTGATGGAAGTAAATAATGGAAAAACACAGTAAAAATGGAAAACACAGTGATTCTTTTGCCAAAGATTTCTTCCATATTTTTAATTTTTTTCCTTCTTTCTGCAATTATTCCGGAAAGAACTACCCTGGCAGAAATGCAGAGACCATCTTTACAATTCCCCATGAACTACAAGACGAGCAGTGGAGTGAGCATGCCAATACTTTGTACAAACCCAGCAGCCAACTAGTGCTTCTGCATCAGTGCAAAAGCCAGGCAGATAAAAGCTCCTGTAGATAGAAGCTGACACGCTGGACTAATGCAACATAAATGGTTCCACAAGAAAGTTGTGGCAGCTCACTATAAATTACTCTGTACAAATATTCTCCAGAAGGATTTGAGGATGAGCAGGAGGACAGAGCAGAAGGTGCTTTCTTTCCTTTCCTAATGGCAGCAATGAAATGAACTGTAAGCTTCATCACGAACCTGCCAGTTTGCAACATTGGGGAAGACAATTTATGCATATGGTAGGCCAGTTATTCGCCAGACTCTAAAGTTCTAATCATAGCTTTAAGCATAAAATCAGCTTTACCTACCACTTTATCCTGTGGCTCCAAACCCTCAAGAAAAGCACCACATTTCTCAGACCTCTGGGATTTTTTATGTTGCTTGTTTCAAATGGAGATTTTGAAACAAGCAACATATTACTTGCTTACTTGCTTATGTTTGACTAAGAAACAGTCACTCCACCTAACTTGGATTAATCATCCCATACGTTGTGAGATAATAAATCTAATAAAGAAATGTACTTGTAAGTTACAGGGAAGGTACAAGTAGCACAAGTAGCATAGTGGTCTGTCCAGCACAGAGCTGCTTACAAGAATGGCCTACCATATAAGAAGAGATTTTTGGTCCATACCTATTCCTGCAAAAATCCTGCGTTCTGATGACCTAAACATTGTGAATGTATGGTATATTTGTTAAAAATAATCTCTGCCCCCCAAAGTCAAATGTATGATTCTGACATTTCCTCAATAAATAATTTCATTCTGGAATAATGTTTAAATTTTAAATTTACCTTAGTATAATTAAAAACAAATAGAGCAACAGCTTTGTTGGTTGATTAAAAATAAATGTACTTGCAAGAAGACAGTCAAGCCTAAGTCTCTTTCCCATTTTTTAAAATGTATAAGAGAACAGAGGAATAGACACAGTCTACTTCCAATCTATTTAAAGTAAGATTTATGTACATACATAAAATAAAGATACATAGTATGTATATATGTACAGAATATGGTTAAATAATGACAAGCATTAATTTTTTACATGACAGATGTGGACAAATTTTAAAACATTATGCACCACATTGCTGGGTTGTAATCTAATAAACAAATATTAAGAACAAAATGATTTTTAAATGAGATTTTTATCTTCAATAAAAACAGTCTCACAGACACAGAGATCTATAATTTTCTTTGCCAGTATATATAGGAGTAAGGACAGCTTCTTATTGATCAAAGGAAAAAATTCCCCAAACCAGAAGAATAGTCAAGGAAATATAAAAGATTCTTTAATAGGAAACATTAACCCATCAAGTATGTTCCCACTGGGCACAGAACAAACAGATATTTAAATATATTTGCAGTTTTATATTTCCATTGGTGTTGAAATTATATCTGTCCTAGAATATATCTTTGTCCAACCTCTTTGTAAATTAAATGCTTTCAGGACATGTCTGGTTTGACAAAGTCAATTGTTTCTCTCAAACCACAAACATGGTTGTTGGTCAGTGAAATGAGGCTAATAATAATGATGATACATTTAACTTCATTATACATAAAAATATTACATATTGATATAACTGAACCTCTAACACAAACAAACAAAAATATCATTTTTGTCATCACCTTCATGATGTTATTTACAAGGTTATGATTTGAAAAGCCTCTCAAGCTTCCCAGATGAGTAGAATAAATACTTATTTAAAGAAGGGGAAACTCACACAGCCTCTCAGAAAGGGAAGAGGATGAGCTCCAATCCTTCAGTCGCAAGGGGATGGGTACCAGCCTCTGGAATGTGAGTCAGGCTCCCTCCTGGGATGCCACACTTGTGCTTGCTTGAGGCAAAGAGGGAATTGTCTCAGAAACCAGTCCAACAGCAGCACAGCTGTAACAGCTGCAAATATGGCTGAGCGCTGCAAAGACTTCCATCGTTCATGGGGATAAAAGGGGAAAACAAAAAGCAATGTTGCAATGTCCTGCCAGGGCGTTGGAATTGTTGCCTTCAAAAGCCACAACCTGAATATTTAAGTTCTCAGCCACTGATTGTTAGTGAAAACACACAGCATTACACAGATTTCACTGTGTAATTAATGACTATGGAGTAGGTAAGAAAATCCAGAAGTTCCAGAGCCTCATTTGAAAAAAACATTTAACACAAAAACCCCCACCCAATCAAAAAAACCAAAACTCAGCCCACAATAAATGACTCTTTTATGGGCAGTCAATACTCAGACTAAAGAGCCAAACACATCCCAAGATTTAAGCCACTTAAATCAATATTTTTGTCACTGATTTAAACCAGGAGAATCTTTAAAGCTGAAAAGCCAGTCTAAGTAATGAAGTATTCAAAACCAAAGAAAAACATAAAATAGTTTTATGTTTTTAAAAGTGCCAGTTGTAAAGTGAGCCACTATATCTTGCCCTAGCACTGCATTTGGCCCTAGCCATCCATTTGTTACTTCTGTGAAACCTTTAGAAAGCAAAGAGCCTCTTTTTGAAGAAACAACTCATTTTTTTCACCAAGCTGCTCAGCTGAAACAGTGCTTCATGAAACGTCTGTCATTTTGTCCAACCTTCAGTCTCTTTCTGTACAAACACATGCATACACATGTACCTGTATATATGTCCATGAATGTATACAAGCTTCCCCAACACTTTCAACATTTTTTTAAGAGTTAGCAGGCATGTCTAAGTGTCAGGTTCACACAAGTTTCATTGACACACAGGCTAAGAAGGTGCAAGGTCATGGTTCCACTGCAGGCCAATGGGAGCTTCTTCTCCCAGTGATAACCTTGAGTGAGCAAAGTGGAAGGAGGGACTCTGAAAGTGAACTAATACAATCACTTTAAAAGCTCCCAGATTCAGAGAAATTCCCAACAAGAGGTGCTTTAAGCAGACACAGGACACACATTCCTTTTTCTCCCCCACAGCTGCTCCAGTAGCTTTGTGGCTCATACACAGTCCTGCTACCTTTAACAGATTTTCATCGACATAACTAGTTGTGCCATTTGCTGCTCTACTTTCTTTATCAAAACAAGACAGGACCTTTGCTAATGTGAATGATTTGATGGTGCCCTTACCTTCCCACCTTTGCCTTGGGACCACAAAGCAATCCATTAATTCATTCAAAAGAAAAAAAGTAAAGGTCAAGAGAAGATAATTGCTGACTTACTGCAGAAACACCAGAGATATACTGTGGATATACACCCAGGAGTGGGTCACTAATAAATAAATAAATAAATAAATAAATAAATAAATAAATAACCCTCTCTAAACTCTCTAAAGTATTTTTTTTTAAAAAGCATTACTAAAGTTTTGGTACTGACTACATCAATACCTAGAAGAAGGTATTACCATCACTTTAATGACTGTCATGTGGACAGACTGCAGACACTAAAAAGAGAAGAGCTCAAATAGGAGCAGAAAGAAAATAACCCAAAAAGTAACACAGTGGGAAAAAAGTGACAATAAATCTACAGTACAAGCAATAATACAAATACAAGAACTGAGAAACCCAGTTCTTAAAAATGAGTCACATCTGGAAGGCCCTGATGATACAAAGGACCTGGGGATGACCCAGGCTACAAATTAAAGATTTAAAACTTCTACTTTGAAGCAGGGGAATAGGAAGCATCTGTGTTCTCACAACCAACTCCAATTTTATATTTGCACCAGGACAAACCATAACCAAAGCAACCCAAAAACCCCATTCCAATGCAATCCAAAAATACAAACAATCACAAACAAAAGAAAAAAGAAAAAGTAAAAGGAGTTCATTAACAGGAGAAAAGGAAAAAAATACCTACTTACTAAAACTGACAGAAAGATGGAGGCGGACCTTAGCTACTGTTCAGTCTAATGTAAAGGAAACAGAGGCAAATGAACCCATGAAGTCTTATTAATCTCCAGTCTCCAAGACTTTGTACATTTTCTGTTTCTTTTTCATTTATACTATAGCACTGGAATTATTTTTATTGAAGTTGGGGAGGGGAGGGATATTTTTGAAATTTTTTTACTATTATTTAGTTAATAAGCAAGTTAACTTGGTAAGAGAAAAAGGAGGTCATATAGTATTCAAAGAGATACAATACTTGTTTTCTTTTTTCCCCTCCAGTGCTCTGCATTGAAATCTGAAAAGCCCGTTTCAGATTCTGCACGTTGCTATTGCACACGTAATAATAGGACACACTGGCCTTTGATACAATTCTCTTCAGGGAACAAAAGCTTCCTTTGGCACAACTATAGCCACTGCTTGTTGTAGGTTACACATGTCTTTCCAGTCAAGCATGATTAATAACTGTTAAAAAAAATGCTCATGACCCATGGCAAGTATTCTTTCAACTATAATACCAGCATTATGGGCTCTGAATCTCAGTAATTTTAAAATGTGCTTCTACAATGGAACTATAATTTAATTACTTTTTCTGCAGCCTGTTCCATTTTGTTTCATCACTTTGATTGCACCATGCACTTGGCAGCTTATGGAAGACTGCATCTGCCTCCAGGATTATTTCACTGGGCTCTTTCGACATCTGTTTCTGAAAATGACTTTATTTGCAG
Source organism: Calcarius lapponicus (assembly GCA_039654755.1). Taxonomy (NCBI): domain Eukaryota; kingdom Metazoa; phylum Chordata; class Aves; order Passeriformes; family Fringillidae; genus Calcarius; species Calcarius lapponicus. The sequence goes on along the minus strand of CM077464.1, from coordinate 91,685,933 downwards.
TGGCATAAAGAATAATCAGAGACTTGTTTAATCCAGATAAATTGGAAAAGAGAGAGACACAGAGACGGAGTTGGAGACAGGGAAGAGACCAGGGAAAAAAAGAAAGCAGATCTATGCTGCAGAAGACATCAAAATAATCTCTCCTCTTCCTGTGCTTCTGCAAATGTTGTTATCTGATGGATGATATGATACATGAAAAGATGAGTCACTAAGTCAGTTCCTTTTAATGTTTGGGGGGAGCTCATAGATGCAATACATTCTAGCTAAAGCTTCGTGCTGTTTGATCAGTTTAATAAAATTTTCATGAATTACATTTGCAACCTCATCCACTGAGAATCACAATGCAGTCTGAAATGATCCGTAGCAGTTGACAAAAGTCCTTGTAATAAATGAGCTAAATCCAGGCTCCAGCCTGACCTGACATCCTTCCAAAGGCAGCTACAGCCAACACCTGTTGCCGAGTGCCACTGCACAGCTATGGGCAGAGCACACAGCTCAGCATAACTTCCCAAATATCAGCACTTGTGAACTGGGTCACCTGTGTATCAGATGACCAAGTTCAAGGCATCTGCAACATGCCCATGCCTGCCTGAGCTTTGATTCAACACAATGGAAACCAGCACTGTTGACTCCTGTTTACTTTTGTATTATAGATGGATTTGTTAACCCACAAACCATTTAAAGCAGTTAAAGACGTGCCCTCTAAAAGATCACAGGTGTTGGCCAGGTTTTATTTCATTTTTTTGTTCTCTCTGCCTGTTTTTTTTGTGGAGGGTGAACATATACTTGTCAAGACACATCCACTGCCTCCCTAAGAATGCTGCAGGAAGGCAGCTCTGGCAACAGAAGCAGACAGCAAGGCTTTAGGGACAAAGACCACTAAAATTCTAAGTGCTAGAGTGCTAGACCATAAGGATAACAAGCAGAACAATTCCTAGCATTGTCTTACTTTTGAGAGTTTAAAATCTTGCCTGTCTTACGCTCCTTTCTTTTTGGAGATTTTTTTTCTCTGTTATTTGCTGGTCTTCTGGGCTATATTGCTGCAGCAAGCACATCAGAAATTAACTGGTTTGGACACATATATTTCCTAGGAATTACTTTAAGACAACTCCAAGGGAGGCCCTGTTCTTCTCAGGAAAACAATGAAGAAGAATCATCGTCCCCAGAAGTAACAGGTATCATGCAAACACACAATAGCTGGACATGTTCTTAAGTGGTGGCCATGCTCTTTGCTGTTGTCCCTATGAGAAGGTCACAAAAGGGAAAGACAAAGAATTCCTCCTCTTTCTTCTGTATTGCAATGCCTCACCTTTCCTCAGCAAAATACAGCAGGTGAGCTGAGGACATGAAAAAAATCAGTTTCCACATTGCTGATCTACTTACAGGCAATACAGGAAGCAAAACTCCTCTGGCAACCAGTGTGCTAGTAACTTGGAAAGCTTGACAATCTGCATTTGGAAACCTGGTTATTTTCATAAAAGACATAATCCCCAAAGTAAACAACTCAAACTTTTGGAAGGAAACAGACCAAACCAAAAATTTGCAGTTAGCAAAAAGGAAAAGAATCATAAAATTCATCGTATTTTCCTGATGAATTACTTGAAACCCAAGGTTCTCTCCCCTCCTTCCTAACCAAGGTCCTCGATACCTCTCTGATGTCTGAGGATGAGGTGAAGATTTGATAGAGGATATCAGCTATGCACAGAAGTTTTGTAATCAGCTAATCAGGTAGAGAAGCTGCCTTGAAGAGAGATACATTCCAGTGACAGAGCATGCTGTAGAAGTCCTATTAAAAGACTATTTACAATTATTTTGTTTCTTATTTTTTCCATTTAATTTAGACAAATTTAGTTCCTCCCCTCATTTTCCATCTCACAACCTTTGGCTGTAACACAGCAGTTGCACAGGGCCAGTGGCCATGCAAAGAAATTACTCATTGCTTTTCTAGAGCTTCAATGTAAAATGTACACAGCATAAGAGACAGAGAGTCTGACAAGACTTTGTTGTCTTGCCAGTATTACCAAAGAACAAAAGCCATCATGCTTAATTAGCAATTCTCCCTAAAGAATTTGTAAGGATGTACTGTTTAACAGCCAAGGTGAAAACTGGTTTTCCTCTGAAGCACCAGCTAGTGACCACTCCTGGACAATGAGCAGATGCCTGTGCTGCTGGTCAGAGGTGCCTTGGCAGCAACTCTTCCATAAAAAAATGCTCTTAAGAACAAGGTAAGTGTTTGAATACTTACCTTAGCTTAGCCACATGAACTGGGAATGAAGCTTTCAAACCACTGGTAGCAACTGAAGAGAGAGAAGCCAACACGCTCCCTTAAGCACTGATAATAAAAGCAGTTTATAAGGTCAGGGTCAAGTCAGGACAGGGCAGCATGGGGGCAAGTGGCTCTTTACTCAGGTTACTTAAGAGAACAATAGAGGTGTCAGCTTGTTGCCTGTGGTGATGCCAGTCTCTCTTCTTAAAACCAATTTTTTATGTGGTAAAACTTTAGTTTTGAGCAAATTTGAATAACCAGCTTGGAAAGAGTGGAAATGCAGTGGAAATTGGTTTGGGTCTTGTCACATGATCAACAGTCCTCACTAGGGAAGAGTTCTCCTCTGTAACCACAGGTTCCTATCCAGAGCACTTGAGACCTATCTCACGGAGTGGCAGGAAGAACAGCTCATGCTCTAAGATATTTCCACTGAACTCCAGCAACAAGAGGAATTCAGTTTATGCAGAAGCACAGCCTGCCTTTAACCCATCAATCCTGTCTTAGGCAGGGCACAGAAGCAATTTTTTGAAGACACCATAAAGGCTACACTATAACGTGGAATAGCTTCTCCAAGAGTGAAATCTTTGTGCGTCAGCAGAAACAGCAGAGACACCTCCTGAGCATCTTGATACTGGCAGGTCTTTAGCTACTTACCTGACTGTAAAATGGAGTGATTGAGGCTCCCAATTTCAACCACATAAAGAATGCTGGAGCCTGCCCAGTGTGGACACGGACACCAAATCTTGCTGTCATGAAACAAAACGTTGTCTGCAGTCATTCTATCTGAAAGATCTTATGTATAGAATACTTATCTCCCAGTAGCTGCCCACAGACACTGCCCAAGGTTTTCTGGAATCAACTAGGTACACCCAACAGTACATCAGAAGAGATGCTCTATATTATTGCACTTAGGTCAGCGCCAAAGGAAGGTCTCTCTACAGCATACCAACCATTACTCATCCCTTTCCCCTTGACATGCTCTATCAAAATTAACCTTTTTATTTGCAGCATTTAAGTAAATCTACTTAAAACTGCTTTCTGATGCAATGGATTTTCATCTACAAGGATCTTACTTGTACCACCTTGAAGTGAAATCAATTAAAAGTGGTTGAAATGAAAATGGACCCTGCTTGTCAGAGGCAGACCTAGTTTCTGTCTGTGGCTATTCTTCAGCTCAGGAGAGGAGAAGTTATAAGATACAAAAGGAAAATGATCTGTGTGGGAGGCTTCACTGTGCTCTGCTTAATTAGCTGCTGTTCAATATGAGAAACACAGCAGCGTGCACCCTCATGTCCACACACATGCTTGTAGAACCAATGCGCGCTGGCGACAGGGTTGATGTATCTTCTATAAATTAGAATATGGCAGCAAAACATAGCCAAGAGGAACTAGTCTGCATTACTCTATAAAACAAATCACGATTTTCCCAGACTGCAACAGCCCCAAGCAGATCATCTAAGTTTTCAATTGCTTCCATAAAGTGGAAGCTCTGCATTTGCAACAGCATTCAGTCACGCTATCTAGAGTCTTCCCAGACTGTAGTGTAATGTAAAATCAAGATAATTGAGAGATCAGCCATGCAATACACATATACATATATATCTGTTCAATCTGACAGAGTCCTGCATGCATAATACTGCTTGTATCAACCCCGACACTCCTCCAGCACTCATAGATATAATTCTGATCACATAAAATGCAGCAGCAACCACTATTTCCTCCCACAGTCATTCTATAGACAAATGTCAGATTATGTATTGTTCTTCCCAATGCAAATGTCAGTTTGGATTGGCCATAGGCTTCAGACGTGCCCCAGATTATTCTGGGTCCCCTATGGAGCTGAGGCACAAATTCTCAGCACCTCGCAGGATGAAAAGCCTTTGCCACAGTGACAGGCAAGGGTACACGTGTCTTGCCTTTCTGGCATGGAAGAGGCACAAATAAAATATTAAGTCCATGCACTTTTGACCCCTAAACTGCAGCACCAAACAAAAGCAAGGCAGCACTGCTGCAGAAGCACAGTTTCTGTGGATATATAAAATTAATGATCAAGCTTCCCTGATCTGTGAGCACAAGTGAGTGCAGACTGAGAGGTCACAGGGATGGCTTTTCTGGGCACAAACTGGACCTTTCAGGAGGGTATCAGGCATCTAAAAACCCTATAAAGGAGAACAGCACAACACTTGGTGGGTGACTTCTACAGAGAAACACTCCTTTACAGTTTCTACAGCAACCTGTTGATAATGAAAGGCTGATGGTAGATGTCTGTGAAATAAGAGGGTGAAAACCAAGGCAATATAGGAAAGGATATATCAGACATACCTGATGTGTTAATTTTTTCCCTCCGTTTCCCTTGATTTCCCTGTGTTCTAAATAGGAAAGGTGGTAAACCAGTCTGAAGGATTTACTGGGCTTTATTGATAGCCTCCACAAAGCCCTACCTCACAATTTCTCATTGTGACATATTTGCTTAATGGCAAAATTGAAGAAAAACTATGTAGACAGTCTGGAGATGTTGAACCTAATAATTTTAACAATTTTGTGGTTTTTTTTTTTTTTTTTTTTTTGTTTGTTTTTTTTTTTTTTTTTTTTTTCTGAAGTCTGAGAGGCATAAATTCTGTTGAACCATTAGGACCTTGGAAAAGAATTACACAGGTAGTTTGTTATTATGGCTAGCTAAACAAAACCCCCCAAAACCTCCAAAATCACATCACTGCCTCCCAGAGTATTTCTTCAAGGATGTAGTTTTAAAGCCTAAGGCACCTTGTTTTATATGAGGTGGGTATGTGTTAATAGAGGGATATCTGTGATGACATCCCCAAGCCCTAGGCAAACTCTCCTCACTCTGAGCCATGCTGCCTGCCTTCTTCCCTGCTATAAGTCTCTGCCAGCTAGTTCAAGGGGCTCAAAGCCAAATATTCCGAATTTCTGCAAGGTGCTTTGTTAAGAATTCCTAAAGGAAAATCTAGTCTAAAAGTCCTATTTCTGTTACCTAAAAATATGTCAAATATCAGTTGCAGCTGAAAAACAGTGGAAGCCAGTTTTTCAAGGAACAACCAAGATAACTGCAATACTGAAATGTTACTGTACTCTTAATAGTAATAATAGCAAAACAAAAGCTGACTAAATACTTAAGAAGCAGTACTTTTCAGGTCATGCAAACACATAATCCAAGTGTTTTTATTCTCAGAATCACAGAAGCTGATATAGAGGAATATTTACAGCTTCCATGCTCTCCTCCTCCCCCACACACCCCCTCACACCACTCCCCTGTTGCTTGTTGACATCCTGGCACTTCTGAAAATTACTGTTTTGTCATCCAAATTTTGGAAGTAAATGCAAAACTCAATGGATCTTACCTCCTCCTTACCAATTGACTATTAACACAACCTAGCTGGTTTGACTTTTAAGTGCAGACTGAATACACTTAACAGCTGCATTCTTTCAGAAAATGAGATCCGCGGTTATTAATTTTGTCACCAGTGTCATCAGACCAGTTTCTTACTTGTGGCTATGAAATTCCTTTCAGATGACATAGTTACAAAAAAATTAGGAATCCATGTAGTGGAGGATAAAATGACTCACATATTCTAGGAAAATATAGGCTTGTAACTGAGACGTAGGTTTGGCTGGAAGCAAATTTGTGCACAGCTTATTACAAAAGGCATCTTGTTGGTCTCTCCCTTAAGTAACTGAGACAGCCTGCTTGCAAGATTTTCATGAAAACAGCCCTTTCATAGAAAACCGAGTTATTCTATTGCTGTTTCCTTTATAATTTTAAACAAGAGTCTTATTTTTTGCATGAAGGACATTCCAAATCCCACTTCCCAATTTTAATCACAAAACAGTTTTGCAGCATGTATTAGAATAACAGTGGCTCTTCCCAGAGAGAGGTCTTTGCTGGATGAAGTGGCAGCTAGCAAATATCATGTAGCTGGTAGAATACCAAAGCAGGAACCCATGGCCGTGCTCTCTCCCTTTCCTCTTTTCAGATCTTGCCCAGAGCAGTTTCAGTCTGAGCTTTGAGGGATGAGTCCCTTTCCTTGGCCTGTTCTCTCCTTCCTTCAACATAAATGCACTTCCCTGGACTGTGAGAGGAAGGAATTGTATCTCCATGTGGAAAAGGGACACCGTCCCCTGTCCCTTCACCCCACAGCTAGCAATGACTAAAGACAGGCACAAAGCCCAGCACACACACTACAGAAGCACACACACTACAGAAAAAGGCAGAGTTACCCTGAAGCCCAGGTTCAGATGGGCAAAAGCCCATGCCTGGCGTTTCCTCTGCTGGGTGCAGCCAGAATATACAGAAACCAGTCCAAGCTCTCAGGTGCAGCTGAAGTCATCAACCAGCCATGACATTTTCTACACTGCTGCTGTCCCCCAGATCCTGCAGGAATTCTGGCCAAGCCCAGGCCGGCTATTTAGACCTGTACATCCTATCATTGCCACTCAAGACTCAAAAACTTACAGCCCTGTGCTGCAAATTCTGCAGCCAATGAAGACAGTAACATCCCACAGATTATCTGGGGACTTACTGAGCTCAGACCAAGGGCATCAAGGCCTCCACAGCTACACAGGATCAAAGCAAATGGAAACTACAGCAAGTCCTACACGTAGGCTTAGTGGCGAGAGCATTAGTCTGCTTTCTAGCAAGGGTTAACTAGATCAATACTGCAAGTTTTCTGCCAGCACGGGCTATGGAGGGACAGGAACATGCAGCTCTTGGGTGCTAAAGCTCTGCCAATGCAACCTGCCAGGCCAATATATGGCCAGAGCCACATACCAACCAGAAGTAGCTCACTGTGCTTACTGGGTACAAGCTATAATGCGTTTACTTGATATTCAAAGCTGTAAACACAGCAGGTGCCCTTAGTTTCACTGTGACTGAAAGTATACAGAACTGGGTCTTATCCTTGTCATATTACCTTGAACTCTGCAAGGTGAGAAGCCATTTACATCTTTAGTAGATTAAAAGTGCTGGCTTCATTTGAGTTTGTTTTTTCAAATAAATTTAATTTTGAGGATTCCATGTCCTTTTTGTTCTCGGTATGTAAAAAAGCTAATCCACTTATTTTCGTACACATCCCTACCTTAAAGGGCTTTCTTTTGACACAAAAGTGTTGCACACTTTTGGTGACAGAGTTACAATTTATTATATACTGGCACCAAAGAAGATTAAATCCAAAATCTTCCAATTCTGGAGAAGTTAAGGGATCACTGTGAACAATGGATCTAGATCAACCACTGCTTGTCAGCAGTTAGACAAACACCATGTTTTTATCCTGTTGGTAAATTGCCTGTAAAGAAAATGCAGTTTTTCTAAGTGTGTTTGCCATTCTCTGGCATACTGGGGTTGATTTATCTAGCTCCAGGTTTATCCTGAACTGTTCACAGTGAATAACAAACTGACTGGACAACATACAGCATCTGGCATTCAAAGATGTCTGTGTGTGCACCCAACTTGGTTTATCCCATCACTGGGCAATCTGGCATGAATTACCAAAAAGTATTAATCAGTTTAATACAACCTGGTTTATAAGTACCTGAAGCACTGAGAGACCAAAATAAAAAGTTTCTAATTTAACAGTTTGCTTAGAAGTTGCTGGTTTCAAACTGCGGCTTCATGCAAAATGTAATTACCCTTCTAAATACTGATAACTCTTTAAATGTGGCCATGAAGCTGAATTAAAATTTCCATAGCCACAGAATAAAAAATAATTTCAAATTAATCAAACATTCCCACTCTATGTCTGTATATATTATATATATATATATATATATTCTCTCTATATAAAAATATATATATATATTTAAAAACTCTAAATGACCCTGAGCCACTTACCGCTCAGACTCCCAATCTCCTGGTGCCAGAGTAGGCAAGCCAACATGCACGTTGTACATCCTTATCTCCTGTACACATGCTATTACTTTCACATCCTCAGCAGCCCCCTTCCATAACCTGACAGACAACAAGGAATATTTCATTACAAGAAACTGCTTTGTTTCTGTATACTATTTGGGAAGTGACAGATAATGGGTTTTTTCTGACAATTCCCCCTTCTCTTTCATTAGAAAACTCCTAAAAAGGTGCCGTCACATCAGAACAGTGACACTGCCCACCTTCGCCCTGCAAAAACGAAAGCAGAGATACAGAAACATGTCATGTGATGACAAATGTAGTTTTAAGAAGTCTTAATACTTTTTTCTTTCTTTTTCTGCTTCTTTCATGCAGTCCTCCATCCCCTCAGTCATGCTGATGCAACCATACACTGTACAAACTGTACTGAAGTGAGAAAAGATTAGAAAACAAAACCAAACCAAACCAAAAAATAAACCCAAAGTCTGGGTCTGGTTTGTAGTACAACCCTACAATTAATCATCCAGCACATTAATCACCCACAGTGGAAGTGGGTGAAAACCAGTGCAGGAGTGGCGCCTTATTAAAATAGATTTGCTGGCTGAAAAAACACTGGTGTAACTGCACTTGTCCATACAGAATGGATGGTAGTGAAGAATCAGATCCTACATTTTTCCCTAGTCATTTTGCCTATTTCTAGCTGGCCAGGGTTAAAATTTTCTGCTGTTTTCATGTGACCACACAACAGCTTGCTATCTGTTTGTAATTCCTTGCTGGTTCTCAATCAGGCTGACTGCCTCCATGAATGGGGGAGAACATTCTGGAGCTGAATGTGTCAGCAATGTGCCATGACCTGCCTTTCTGCTGGCAAAACAAGAAGTGGTCATTTCTTACTACTGCCACCTTCATCAGTCTTAGAGATGCAGTGATCACCATTAACCCAGTTGGAAAGATCCATGAAATCACAAGGCTAAATTAACCTGCAGATTTTCTTCAGCAATTCACACATCAAAACATAGGTGTGATCTCTTTTCTTTTGAAAAGAGCAGCATACATTGTTTTCCAGTAAGTTGTGACAGCTAAATGAACAATATGGGCTGAAAAGTCAAGAAAAGAAAAACATATTTACAGTACCTCCTTATATATTAATTATACCTCTCTAAGAAAATGAAAGCTTTATTGCAAACACATTTCGATTACTGAATGAAAATGTTCTTTCACAGTTCAAAAATGTTTCAAGATCCCCAGAAAGAAGACAAAGTGTAAGCCTTACTGTTAAAATTACCACCTGCTCATCCTTAGAGAAATGGTACACAAAATGCTTATAGTGAATTTTAATGCAGTGGAAATGCCAACACTATTTCTCCAAGACAACTTTTTTCCCTATTTTAGAAAAGCACTTGGACCCAGATGTTACCAGGTGAAATTCAGCAGCAGATGTCCTATCAAAGGCATGCCAAGTAACTTGAATTTATTTCTGTGATCTGCTGGCACTCCAGTGTAAATGGCTCAGTGTTATTAACTGAATTCTCCTGGCTCACCTGGAATGGATTTAAATCCATTTTTGTCCTGCAGGAAGAACCACACAAGAGTAATCTGATTAGTTTAGACGCTCCTGGAATGAATAAAGATGATACTTATATTGAAGTGTGTGGCAAGGAACAAGTACCAGCAGCAGGTTTCCTGCTTTTCCCAAAGACCCAAAAGCAAACTTTACCATCCTGTTTCTATGCCAGTATCCCAGCATGTCTTTGCACACCCATCTTATTCCGATGATTTTGTTAATGTGATTTTTAGAGATGGGTTGAAATCAAGACCTGAGCTGGGAATGCCAAACTCGGAAGTGCTGCTTCTTCCCAACTCTGCTGACAATTAGAAGTATTTCCACCAAAGCCCAGCAGAAAGATTTAACCTTCAAAACCAGGCCTCAACTTTATTTCTATTTTTATTCTCCATCAAACAATATAATTACCAGGATTATATTTTAATAATTTTCAGTGCCTTTTCCATTGCAAATAAAGCTCTGCAAAATGTTTGTTAGTTCCTCACTAAGCGTTGCTGGATCAGGAACGGAGTGTTACTATGGCCAGTCGGAGAGCATATGCCAGTGACCACAAAACCACAAAGATCTGAGCAGCTAAGGATTGCATGCTCCTAACATCTCCCAGTGGTCCTGCTGTCCTCAGCAGCTCTCTGATCCAACCTCATGACCCACATCCTGCCCACTCAAACAAAACCTGCATTGACACTTGTTCCTGGCTCTCAGCTCCAAACTCTCCCATGCTGCCTTCTGCCAACACTACCTCTGGACCAACATGAATTTTTCCACATCTTCAAACCTGGACAGACACTGCTTCTCCCTGCATAACAAACCAGAGAATGATCATTATCCACCACTGGCTTGCACCCTCCAGACTTGGTACAACAAAACATCCAAAGCTCAGCCTGTCCCACAGTTGCCCCCCCAACCCTTCTTGCTGCTGTCACAGCTCTGCACCCTGTGTTGGGAACCTTGGGGACCAGAGCAGTCTGGCTTGCCCATGGCCAGTAGCCAAGAGGGACAGATAAGCCTGGCTGCACTTCTCCCTTCTCACACTGCTCAGAGTCAGTTCCTAATCCCAGTGCTATCGTTCTCCCTGCCACTCTGGGGCAGTGCCAGCAGCACAGTCTCCTGCCTCCCGTTCATCTGATTTACACACAAGACTGTCATTTCCTTTCCTGAAGCCATCCTTGCTCTTCATCACACCATTTTCAATTCCTAGATTAACTTCTTTGACAACATCCTCATTCATTAGACCAAACTGATTCATGTCCTGAACACTGCTCATCTCATGCTCAAAGAGAATGCTGGTCCTCTGGAAAAATGGCTGCAATGATGTAATTCGGGACTGTAACACAATATGTATGAATAATAAGGCCAGATCGGAGGCACAGAAGAAGCCACACATCTGGCTTTTCCTAACTTCTAAGAGCTTGTTTCTGCCACTTAAAAGTTCTTTTCATGTTGGCTTTCAGTGCAATGCTACATACTCGTTGTTAAGCACTGACAGTGGGGTTATGCCACAGTGAAAACAGATATAAAGAGAGCCTCTGTCTTGAGAAATATCCTTTCAAGCAAAAAAAGATGCAGAAAGAAAAGAGACTGAAACCCTGTGGCCTCGCAGAACTTCATGATCACCTCCCACAACCAGCCAAGTAAAATCTACAGGCATCACAATTCTGAATCACTACTAGGGGACACACAAGAATTCCTTCATCTGGAAATAAAGCTAAACATAACTTAAATCTATATTGTTACCTCAAATGTGGCAGCTCTTACAGCATAGATATTAAATCCCTAGTGTTCAACCAGCCTTCATTCATAAACACAGTCTTGACTGGTTTGGTTTTCTTTCTGAGCAAAAACTTGCACTGTAAGCCTCCTCAGTATGGAGGCTATGCCCTAGCATTACTTCATTAAGCTTCATCATTCTAATCAATAGCACATCCACTTTTGTTCTGCTTTACAATTACCATCACATAACATCACACACCAAGAGTTTCTAAAATGAGAGTCAGAGCTGCATGCAAAAGACCAATGAAAAAAAAAGCAGCACTACCTTTGGTTCTTCCCTCTTCTTCCTTGCAAGCCTTGCAACTGCTATGCTCACTGTTTCCCTTTCTAATAAGTGCAATTTAAATATGCTGAGAATTTTAAGCACTCAAAAATTCACAGATATGTTTAAGCTTCTCAATATAAAGGGTCACTCTATGCTAAATTAAAAAGGACTGAATAATCATTTATTTTGAACAAAGACTCTTTTTGTTTTCTGAAGTTGTTGCTATGCACATTCGTGTGAGAATATAACTTGATCACAGGAAACAAGAAAGCTTTGTAGTTTGCATTTTTTTGGGCTTACAACCACAGTCCTGTTCAGAGTGGTCACAAAGACATCACTTGATTTTTCACCAATATTAGTAATGAAACAATCTTTTCTTGCTAATGTTTAGTGCTGCACAATTAATATACAGCTGCAATACAAGGGACATGTCTTTATGGGTCTGGAAGCCTGTTTTTTGTATAGTGTTTCTTGGTGCTTCAGATGCCAAGTGGTACCAGCCATAAGCAGTGGGTGATGGTTTGCACGTCATGCAGCGGCGCCCCTTCACAGCCAGTTCACATCCCAGACCTGCCCAGGCTGTCCCCAGCAGCCTTTTACTTTGCATTTCAGCTGGGGGCAGAGAAGACCTGCTCAAACCCTGGGAGACATCACAGTGTGCTGCTGCCATGCTGTGCAGTTCTGAGCGTGCCAGGCTGTCTTCATCTGCAGTCATGTGGGTTTAAGTACTCACTTATAAACAGGCCTTAAGCTAAGGAAAATTAGCTTACAAAGTGTACTTTGCTTAAGAATAAATGAAACAGAGACATGAATATGTGAAGTCACTCTAGAAGCTGAGGCAAAACCTCCCATACATTTCTTGCTGTTGAGGGAAGGGGTTTTTAGTAAGACACTCAAAACCTAGGAACAGTATTATCTGTTGTTTGACCAAAATGAGCCACCATCTTCATCAATGCTAGAATCAAAGAAAACCAGCTATCATTGCCTTTATCCAGTTACTGCTGGGCAAACATGGGAGTCTGAGGCTGGAGAGGCAGGAAGAATTCCTCAATCATCTTCCCAAAAAAATCTGTGCTAAGAGTCTGCTTTAAGATTCCCAGGATGTGAAGGTATTGTCTTTTTCTCTACTGGAACATGAGCATATATGATGTGAGGCACCGAAGTGGCTCAGTAGCTCAGGAACAGCAAGCAATGCAAATAATTTCATAAAGCAGCATGTACAGAGAGAGTCTTTTTGCCATAGCACAATATCAATGACTCTGTGGATGGAGCACTTTTCATCTGTCACTGATCTATAATTCACTTTTTGTCACCCTGCATTATCGTCCAGCTTAACACTAAAAGCAAACTTCATCCATCAGTTACCCTCATCTGACAACAGGTTGCGGTAATATTGCTTTTTACATGTAAGAAAATAGGGTATCAATTAAAAACTTGGAAAGGACTGACTGTCTGAAGGACTTTTCTAATAAAATTAGATGGGTTTTTCTGGCATTGTTAATATTAATTTTCACTGAGTGTATGTATTTAGTGACATTGTCAGATGTCAGAATGCATCTAATTTGTTCACAGTATTTCTGTAAAACCTTGAGAATATGCAGACCACAACAACCTTAGCTGGGTCACTGGCAAAGTAGTGTCCACTCAGTTAAACCTGAAGCACAATTCCAAGTGTGTCACAGAGATGATGTCAGGTGAGCATTGCACGTGAGTTTGCTTGTGCAAGTACTAGAGAAGCCTTAACATGATGCCTTTACCCTATGGAGGCTCTTGTTTCTTCTTATTTCTTCTGCTTAGACTAAAACATGGATAAAATTTCCACTACATAAAACTGCTTTGTTCACTTCCAACCTCATGTAACAACTAGAAATAATGTCAGAAAAATAGAGCTACCTATTCCATAACATTTGGAAGCTTAAATTAAAATCAGCATCAGTATTTTCTGCCCCCCAAGACCCCTGTTTCCAGGACAACAGGGAACTAGAATAATGTATTAAGTCAAATTCTCAGGATGTAAAAAACAACAACAAGGCTCTTGCTTGCCTGATTTTTTGGCTGCTCAGTTTGGTTCTGCTCTGTTAAGCTAGGATGAAATCACAGCAAACACTACACTAACTCTTCTGTTAATCAACAGCCTGCTTCGCAACTGCACTTTTCATTCCCACAAAAAGTGCTGCATTTCCACAAAGTATCACTTGTAGTAAGGCATTCAAACATGCTAATCGCAGCTTTGCCTCCCAGGGAGATATATGAGCTTACTCTGAATTAGTTAAAGGCTTTTGAGTTGATTTCCTTTTGTTACTGTTATTAAAACTTTGAAAAAGTAGAATTTGTTTTACTTTTGCCAACTTGCACAAATCCAGCTCAAGAATGGCGATGCCACTCCGATATGCTTTACCAAGTTACACATAACCCAGTTAGGTTAACAGTGTCACAAAAATGCAGAGAGGAGGGGGCAGGGAAGAAAATGTCATCAGACGTCTGTTTTTTTCCACATTTAAGCTTATGTGCATTGGCTATGATGGGAATGGGGTACAGAAGTGACAGTGGACTGTGCAAAGCAGATGTGATTGTAAATTGCAACATACGCTAATCCTCCAGTATAGCTTCCTATAAACCATTTTTTAAAATGATCCTCACTTGTAATTTTATTGAGTACTTCAGGCTTTATTCCTCTGCTTCATTTTATGCTGCTGCTGGGTAGTTATTCAAAGATTGAAAAGTTCAGTCACAAGACAACAGGATTCAGCACTTGGTTATTGCAAATTCCTGTTTACTGCAAACACTGACGTAAGTGAATAAAGAAACTGGGTCAAAAAAGCACAACAGAGGATGCTACCTGTCTTTTACTGAATAGCAGGCAGCTGGGAAATTGGCAAGCTTTAGTATAAAACCAGTGTGAAACTGCTTCAATGAGATGGTTTTTTTTTTATAAAGACATTTTAAATGTTCAGCCAAAGTAAGGAAAGTTTGTGTTTCCTATTGAATTAAGTTTTCACTTTCCAATAGAGCTAGGCATCTGTGGCTTTTATTTTTGTGTCCACACAACAGTGAAATTCATCTTGCTAGGAACAGCAGCACTGATCGTGTTGCTAAACAAATTAGCAGGGGACTGGACCTGTAGGTCTGGGAAGAAGCACTCTGCAGAACAGTTGTCCACTGCTAGACAGAGAAAAAGAGAGAAAAGATGCTGTGGAGAACACATTATTAGGATACTGCCTGGGAAGAGATGCCCCAGGGACATTGCTGCTACACTGATAACATATGATAATCTGCTTGGAAGATTCTAGGGTAATGTTATAACAAGAATAAAATTGATGATGCAATTTTTGACCATATGTAAGTGGTGGGAGATTGTACAATATTAAGAAAAAGACATAAACCAGGGCACTGCATGAAGAGAATCTCTGGAGTGCATGAGGAGTAAGTTAACAAGGCACGAAGAAAAGAGCACAAAGGAAGAAGAGAGCCCCAAACCAATTTACAATGAGTCACAGTTGTCCAAAATAACACATCAACCTAAAAATATATCCAGTTGTCATCCAAACGATATGGCACTTTCTGAATCAGGCCTTGAAAAGAAAAAATTGTCTCCTGAAACTGAGCATTTGTTTAAGTCTTTTTTCAATGAAATATGGGATTAATACCTTTAAAATAAATTTCAATAGATGAACACACATGATGATATGATGTTGCCTGTTGAAGCTGTTGCCCTCTTTGAAAATGTCACGCATCGAGAGCCGAGGGCTCCTCAGAAGTTCACACACACAGAGCACATTATCTATTGTTAATCTGCTAGTTGTATTTGTACACAAATTATGTCAAACAAAGCCAGCAGAATTGCTTTTTACATTTCTTTCCTGAAAATACATATCCAAATTACATATACAAAGCCTTTACTACCTCAGTCTCACTAGATATTGCTTTCATTGGGACTAATAAAAGTCTAGAGTAAATTAATTTATCTTATTGGTATTACTGCATAGGGATGGGAAGGCAGATTAGGCTCCAATTTACAGTACTAAAAATAGTCAAATACACTTGCTGTAGGCATTTTAAAAATAGAATCTCATTTTAAAAGAAAAGAAACATATTTTAAGAGTTCCTCTAAATCCACACTTTCTTGCAAAAGTTAGATTTCAAAAACATGGATTAAACCCCCAAGACTCCTCCAGTGGAAAGCACCAGGAACTCAGTTGTAAGAATAAATGGTAGCCACATCAATGGTAATGGAAATCGTAGGTAAATTAATTGCCTACAAACATGCCTTTATTGTAAAAAAAGAAGTCAGGATAAGATTGATTTGTTACAATGTAGATGTTAGGTGTTACAGAGTCCATTAGTGAAATAAAAAGTTAGAGTAAATCCATCACTGTCAATTAAGATGCATTAAATATAAGATTGCTTCTGGTGTTCTTACACATGTAAAGACATTTACCTTTAGGCTACTGTTAGTCAGCCTCTGTGTGCGAGCATCAGCCTGCCATCACAATGCTCGAATAAGATACACACTTTAATCAGCTGTTTTCCTCATTTAAAGATGAACTGCTAAGCAAAAAGCTATGTCCCTATTGCTGCTTTAGGATGTATTAAAGAACTCAGCAGCAGGACTGAGCATTTTTGCTTAAACATTGTGTGCTAATGTCTTTTGTCCTGATTTCTTCTCTGGTCCCTTCCCCAGTGTGCAGCTCTGAGCAATGAATCATCTCAATTCACGAAAGTGTTATTGTTTGCTCCTTTGAGAGGCACATGCTGCTTTGTCTTGTTCTAGATGTAGGTGTTTCCACCACCTCCAAGAAAAGGGCAATAGGTTTTGGGAACTCGCAGAAAGCCTGGATGCCTGTCAGCTCCCACTCCCACACCTCGAAGAGGGGCTGTGTCAGCCCAGGCTGCTGCACTTGAAGGAGGCGCCCTCCCTGCCAGCTCGGATGGAGTGTGTGACAGCCCAGTGTGAAGAGGGTCCCTGACCTCCTGCTGGGTTTGACACACTTCTGAAATTCCCTAAAACTCCTCTGGATGACTTTGTGCAGTTATCATCCTCATGAACCCCAGTCCTATTGCTTAACCAACAGTGACATACTGTTCCCACTGCATGATTACATAGATACAGGAGCTGAAAGTAAAGAACAAGAACCCACCTTTTCCTGTAGGAAACCAGGGCCATTATCAGTATTACCCCTGCTATTAGAGGCATCACCAAGCCTACATACGGAAAATAACCAACACTGTGGAGAAAAAGATGTATTTCTCTAAATGCCACCCTCCTGTCCTCTCCCATTCCTGCCCACCAGCTTTGAAGAGGGCAAGATACAGCTCTTTGTGAATTCACTGGGCACACTTTCAGCCATCTCAATGAATGAATGGGATGGCAGAAATAAAAGAATTGAAACATTTTCTTCTATACACTGAACCTCAAAGGTCTTGATCTCAAAATGTCACTGGTCAGAGATGTCCAAATAAATATGCTTCAGAAGAATTTTAACCTTTAATAAAAAGGTACAAGTACTTTCTAAGGCTATATGTCTTCAGCACTAATATAATATATATAAACAAAAACAAACCCAGCACCACAGATGGTCTTTAATGACACTTAATTTACATTACAAAAGCAGAATTGGATGTTTATGGACCTGGCAAAGGATTGAAAAAGACTGCTTTGCCTTCAAACTGCTACTAAAAAAAGCCTCCATTTCCACAGATGTGTCCCAATGCAGTACCTTTTCAGTAATGAGTGCTAGAAGATCCAATCAGAGACAGGCGCCTACTGAAACAAAAATACAGATCCAGTGGCTCCTTCAAACAGCAAAATTAGCAAAATTCACCTCAGTAATTTCCCTTTTTGCAGAGAGCAAGCCAACTTTAAGTCCCTCTTGAACTTTTAAACTAGGGTTTAAATGAGACTTGGGAGAGGTATTATTGTTATGTTGACCACCTGCCTGAATGCTTAACTTAGGTATGAAGTAGACCATACAGCACACGTGTCAACAAGCCTTGTGATCAGTGGTGTCAAAGGCTGACAATACATCTAATAATAACCATCACAGGCACCTCCATATTCAGCACTCATTGCTAGGAGTCAATTATCCACCATCTATTCAAGGGCCTTTTGAAGTCCTTCTTGTGTTACTTGAAAATGAAATTACACCAGGTCAGGTCAGTTGAAATGGCTGGATTTCTTGTTGGCTGAAGTCCACACCTCCTTTTTCTTTTTTGGCTGTATGTCAATGCTAGCTGCAAACTTCTAGTAAAGCTGAAGTATTGTATTTAATTAATTAATTATTGAATAAAAATAAGGTTTTTAATCCAAGCTAACATTCACAGAGCTCAGAACTCCTTGGGATCAGTCAGTTTTATTAGGCTTTGGCACCAGTGATTCTACCCAGAATTTCTCTAAGCCCAAACTTTTAAGGGCAACTGCTCCTTGAGTGCCCTGTTACAGCCCCAGTTTTCAGTCTGCTGAGGTCTGCCACAAACCTCAGTGAGATGGGAAGTTCAGAATCCTAATATCTGAGCTCCAGAACAGGGAGCACCAAGTGAGCTGCCTCAGAAGTGCTTTCACCCGGATGTCATCCAGCTTCCTTCTAGTCTTTTCAGCTTCATCATCCTCCTTCTGCTATAAACTCCACATTATTCCTCTGCTTTTCTCCTTACCCATTTAGATTACAAAACTGGCTTTTCCTTTCAGCTACCTATAAGCTGATCTGGCACCACTGCCAGAAATTCACACTCCACATGGAAAATCATCACAATTATAAGCTTTAATATTTCTTTGATCAAGAAAACAATCCTGAAAGATTAACTGCTTAGTTAGGACATGTACCTGGAAATATCTTTATGTAAAGTAATCATTCCATCAGGAGTGAAGAAAGATTTCAATTAAATAAAGAAACGATGCAGCTGATTGGTGATCTTCTATCAATGAGCACAGAGGTATGTGCCCAATTCAAACATGTTGAAGAAAACATGATGTCTGAAAAGGGTAGGATAGCCAGCTGAAGGAAATCTGGTGCAATTTTACTCTGTCACTGATCTAGGTGATCTAAGGTGACCACTGCTCAATGTCCCCTGCTGTATGCATGGCTAACAGACTTTTCTGTTCAAGGGATGGAGAAATCTCTTGGGGACACATACTAAGAGGTAAGTTAGGGTAAAGATAGAGATGTTACAACAAAGGTCCAGAAAGAGAAATGCTCAGAAATCTCAAAGCCTCTCCATGACATCAAATGATGTCTTGCTCGGCCTCCTGGTCAAGGCCATTTTGCTGTGACTAGCTGAGAAGCAGTTATATCAACACCTTTGAAATGAAGTAATAAATTTTGGGTTGATCATCTCTTTTCCATTCCTTCCAGATAGGAAGGATAAAAAATATCAATGATAAAATTTTGAAGTATTTTATGTTAAGAATACATTTGTATTGAAAAACAAAGCACAACCTACATTTACAGTAAGAAAAGTTACTCCACAAAGCTGTGAGAAAGTAAAACAGCAAGACCTCATTGGGGAGCTCATTTAGAGAAAGCACAGCAGGATGTGTAGCCACAGTAAAATAATATTCAAAAAATCTGACCTAGATAACAGTATTTCTTAGTGACTAGAATTCATTAAAAATAACAGATTAAAAATGCACTGCATAGAATTCTTTGAAGCCTGAGTGTCACACTCAGATTAAATAACTGAACTGATGTAAAAATGAAAGCAACTTTTATTTTTCCCTTAACAGAAAAATAACAACAAAGAAAGCTGTGAGTTCTGCTATTAAGAAGAAGTTAATAATAAGTCAGAATATGAAAAAGGGCTCTGACTTTGTAGGGTTTTATATAAATGAACACTGTCTTTGGCTATGAGTGAAAGTGACAAACTCACAGACCTAAGTGCTGTGGGATACCAAATACAAAAGCAGAACTCAGCATAAGTCTCAAAGTTTCCATACTATAAACCTAAAGTATTTCCACATCATTTTAGTGAAAAAATATGATGATTAAGTTATGCTGTCTCATGGTAGCAGTGTATCAGAATGTGCTAGGAAACGTCCTTTCCTACTTCCCTGCTTCTCCCTGAGTGCTACAGTAAAAATCTGTAGAAAAGGAATCTTGGGTGTGTCCCCTCAAAGGGAAGAAAGTAAAAATCAAGCCCTTTACTCCTTGAGAAAGCTTCTAAGTTGCGCTGAAAAAAGCCCCAGGTTACTGCTCCATTTCAGGAAGGTACTTCAATGCTTCTGGACTCAAAGTTAAGCATGTGCTTAAGCACTATACTAATGCTAAAATGCCTTTCCACATCAAGCCTATATTAACCTTTCAAGTAGAGATGGTTTATTTTAAATGCTTTACTTTTGTATAAGCATGAATAAGGATGAGATTCATGGACTAACAGATTATTTTTTTCTGTAAAAATAATGTGATGCATCACAAAATACATTGTAGTGTAAATTCAAAATTTCAGATCCCTGCAGAAGGTCCTCTGGAAATCTGAAAGATACTCCCAAACCAACAAAAACAATAATCAGATTTCTACTTCACAATTTGCTAAAAAAGGGGAAGAATTACAGAACAAAAACATGCCTTCATGCTTACCCCATTTGACAAGTTTGACAGTTTCTTAAAGATTACTTCAGAAGCACCTTTGAATTGTACAACTCCTTCACAGCTATTGACTGCATGGTTAGTCATTTGTCATATGAGAGCATTTACTTTTGCCCTGAATCAGTTACAGGAGCAAAACTAAGATATGATCTCTTAGAAAACACTAAAACAATGTAGGTAAATTAGTATGCTCCATATCTGTTGTTATTTATTTACTGCTTGTATTTAGTATTAGCTTTCCAATTAACCATCAAGGTTTTCTAAGCAAACTCATTAAAGGAGCTCAATAAGAAGATGACTAAAATTACCAGCTAACAGAGGGCTCCTTCATTCCCTGAAGATAGCAAAGCACTGGTCAACCATGCTGCAGGAAAGGAACGGTTCACTGCAACTTCTCCAGTCGGGACTGTAAGCCCTCTGCAAAGCAATTCCTCCTGGATTTAACAGTGGTGACTGAAGAGGTCGCTGGTCCTCCCATCCTATTCCCATACCACTCCACTGCCACAGTTAAATCTGATGAGTTAGTGACTCCAAGTTCCCCGCCGCCTCTGCTTATGGCTGCCTCAATACCAAATAAAACCTGAAGGTGAATCACACTGCCCTCAAGCTGGGAGCTGCAGTGGCTGGGGAGCAGGCACACTACTTTTTGCTATTTTTACCTCAAGGATAAGAAATTCAAACAGAGGCAGGGCAAAGTAGATGGCAGTAACTTCTTAAGCTGCCTCAGCTTGAATCAATGGAGCTCTTCAATCACAGTCTACAGAGCAAAACCCAGCCTAGGTCCCCATCTGCTCCATGTAAGTCACCTACAATAGGATTTGCTGAAGTATATTGGGATTTGCTTTCTTTTGTTGCCCAAATCACTGACAAATCTCTTGAATTAAACTTTTTATAACTCAATTTCACCAAGCAGATGAAACTTCTTGGACAGAGAATTCTGCTCAGTAAAGCCACAATGCGGATGGCTTTGGATCTTGGGCAAATTTGCAGAACCATCAGAATGAAATCTGACTGAAAGAACTTTGTGTGTATTTTGTAACTGTACTCTTGCATTTTAGAGCTACTATTTTGAGGCCTCACAAACTGTCATCTTGCAGGGCCAGTAATCTAGAGAAAAACTTGGTATTTTGGAATGAGTGCTCTTCTCCCTGGCATTTTATGCAGAAGTCCTAACACAACTGGCACCTGTTCAAGTGTCTCTAGTGACAGCTATTCCCTGGCAGTCATCTGCAAAATCTCCCTAGCATTTCCATTCTTACCATCCAGAATCATACATTATTTCACTGTGTTCAGACTTTAGGTCTACATGTTAGGTAAAATTGCTACAAGGTCCTCCTGTTGCTTTGAAAATCTCTGGCAGCAGCATTTGCTGTATGCTGATTTACTGTGTTTGGTATCTGGCATTTTTGCATAGTTTCCATCATCTGGAAGTTCAAAACATGTTTAACAGGCTGGATGACTATCACAGGCTATGCTGCTTTCCTAATGTCAGAGTGCACACTGCCTTCACCCTCCTGCCCAAAGGCCGAAAGGTAACATTCCCAGTTTTTACCTGATTTCTTTCTACTCCAGAAGCTTTGAAAAAAAACTGTTCCAAACCATTTTCCTGTTTTACTGTTCATTCAGAATTGGGATGCTTTTTTTCTAGATGGATGTTTCTTCTGGATCTAACTGATGGATGTTTCTGCCTTTTCCACTGTATGGTACAGAAAAAAATCATTCCTCCCTTCCTGATGTTCCAAATAACAGATTTGGGCTCTACATTAACCTTTGCAGCTAAAACTGTCTAAACTATTTAATGCTTAATAAGGAGGTTTCTTCTTTCATGCATGAATGTGAGGTCATGAATGTGAGGTTTCCACTTTTAGACTCTCAAGCTCCATAAAAGAGCACAGCTTGCTGCTCCTTTATAATTATTTACTTCATTTCACTTGAGGCACCTCTGTGAGGAACACTTCAGTATGACTTAGGATCTTCAAAGCTATTTACAGGTGAAACTGACAAGAACACTAATAGATGGACAACTGCAATATGCCATGACACTCCAAGTAAATGGAATTATATTAGGTAAGGACAGTGCCACTTCAGCTCTGGAACAGAAGCTTGTTCTTTGGGAAAGTGTATCTGATCTCTAATACACTAGGGGAAAATCAGGAGCAACGTGAGGATATTGGATGAAATGGATTTACATCAGTGACAGAGGAGAAGATGACTGATTTTATAGAATGTACTTAAAAAATTGAAGCAGCCTCTAGGTCTCCTCTCTCCAACCCTGAGCCCACCCTGATCCCCAGGATGTAATTCAGGGGGAAAACAAACAAACCAGAACTATGACTCGACTCTCACCCACATCTTTTTTTTTTTTCCCAAAGATTTTGTTCTGGTCCTAAAATATAGTTTATTTTCACACTAAGGTCAGCAAACAGATAGCCAAACATCATCTGCATTTCCTTGAATTCTCCTTTGTTTTTTCCACTGGGAAATACAGGAAAGTCTGTCCTTACAAAGACTTCCCAAAATCTGCACATAGGCTGTAACTAAGTGTTTCTTTGGATTATGCAAACCCCAAATTCAGTAAAGCAGTTAAATTTATATTTTAGGTTTTACTGCTGAGCTAAAACTCACCTATATGTATGAGTCTCATTGAAATCAGATGGATTTAAACACATACTTGCTTTTACACAAGAGAGACAGACTTAAGCATTACGTTCAACAGTTCTTAGGAGATGGGACTTAAGCAAGTCAAGGCAAGTAAAAAATTAAATCAATAAGTACTGCTCTCTGTTCTATGACAGCACAATAATTAAGATGTGGCTGCAGAAGTGGCAAATCATACTCTGTACCCCACAAAAAAAATAAGTTAATGTAATTGAGGTACTTCAGACATATTGTTGGTTGTACCATGCTCCCGACCCTGTCTTTTGGGATTATTTTCTCTGATTTACTTCACCAGGAACAGATGAGTCCCAATTTCCACATGAAGAATTGCTCCCGTAATTGGGAGAGAACAGATTTTCGAGTTCAGATAAGGTAAAATTAATGTGCCAAAATGCAGGTAACTCACCTGAGGATGAGCCCCCTCAGACTACTGTCATAAATCATCATTACTTCAGTCCCTACTCCAGACACTGGAAGAGGCTGTCGTTTAAGCCATTGTCTGCAACACAATTTTGGTGACTGTAAAATCTCGTCTGATCCACAAGTATAAATCCAAATTAGCCACAGCAACTGACAGTTGTATTGTTCTCAAAATCCTTTATACTGAAAAAGTTTATGAATGCAGAATTTACCATCAGAAATAATATCTTTAAAAAAAAATAAAATCTCATTGCAGATGGAGTCAAGTAAATGACTCTCAAATGATTTTAGAAAAGCTCTTATGTTTTTACTAAAGCAATGAGTTTTAATAACCATGTCTCAGGCTTGAAAGCCCAGAAATTGGTCTTTAGCAAGGTAGAGCAGCAAGTGGAGATCAAGTAATAAACACATTTATAACCTAATTCTCTGATGATCATCACATGATGATCTCCACATACATGTATATACATACACAGATTTTTAACTTTATAATGTGTGTACTTTAAGAAGACATTAAAAATACATACATGAATTATTCATACCATTTATATAAGATGGAACCAATATTAAAATTGAATTTAATTGAATGTGCATCAAATTAATGGAGTTTCCAATTATACAAATCTTAATACTTCTTAAAAAAAAGTAGCAAGAGGGAATGACCATTTCCTTTTAATCTCATTATTTAAATTAAAAATATACTGAAATATACCTTAATTAAAACACAAAAAAGCACCAGTTTAACTGGTAAAATATAAAATATTTTATTTTATAAAAATACTGGTCTCTGTTTTGCTTGTGGTAGTGCTCCTCAGACTTATTACTGCAATTCTCTTGCAGTTTGGTTAAATGTCAATGCTCCAATTACTTTAATAGTCAAACTGTGTGCTATTTTCACCACAGAGTCATTCAGGCTTGTCATGTTTGACAAATCCAGTAATTGAGATGAACTCTTGGAGAATACTGACATGTAACCAGTCATTTCCTACAGCAGAACATTGACCTCTGCAGCACAAATCACAGAGGATTTATTCAGCAGCTTGAAAAAACAAACAGGCTTCTTAAGTTTAAGATCATAATTTCATACATCTCCATTCATTTCCTTGTTTATTCACTTTCTGTTCTATTGGGGTGGGAATTAAAACATTAGGGGCACTTTCAATAAGCACAAAAAAAGGACTACATTAAATATTCTGAAAAACTACTGTGAATTAAAAATGGCCTAGTAGATTATTAGAGGCTGAGTGCGCTGTCAAACAGTCTCAAATCCCCCCTCAGTGCTCCCTGCCCCCAAGCAGCTGCACCCTACCCCCGCTTCAGCTCATTAACAGAAGAAAGTATTATACTAATTACATAAAGTATTTATCAACAGTCATCATTTCAGTTGTTCCAGTACATTAACCCTTGCTGGGGCCTTTTTATTTTTACTGTACTTCCTTGATGGGATTCTGCAGCTGCTGTGTAACAATGCACTGAAACCTCAGGGCTCTCCTGATTCCCCTTGGATTCACTGAGCCAAGCAAGGAGTGTGAAACCTACCAAGTGTGTACTTGCTGGGCTAGCAGGTCCTTGGGTGATGCCTCTGAGACAACCATCAGTGTTTGGCAGGTCTGAACAGCTACAAGCCCGTCACGTTTGTATTGAAAAACAAGAATTTTGCACTGACAGCTTGTTGCAAAGGTAAAATGCAACAAAGGTCTGCAATGAGGATGCAACCCAGTTCAAATGCAATTCTGAAGTTTCCCTGTGATCTACATCAAATGGAGACCTGATGCTACTTTTGTTATGAAAGACACTACAGATCTTAGTACTAGAATTCAGCCCTTCTTTGGATGAAGCACTACCATTTCATATGATGAAGTTAACTCCCCGTCAATGCAATATAACCCCAAAAAGAATGAATTGTGATCAAAAGCAAACAATGGATAGAAATATAAGAAGAAGTAATTGACACAGACAATACCAGCTTCCAGGAAATGACCTTTGCAGTTGCCAAAATTAAGCATCCCTCTGAATGCTTCTGACTGCCTTCATCAGAGACAGTGGCTGGTCTAGGACACACATTACCAAACCAGGCGTATAAGAAACCTTGATTCATGTCCCCTCTCCCAAAGACTTTTTGCTTGATCTTTGTCAAGTGAATTCATTTATCTATTTTACAAGCTGATAGATTGTTCTTCCCTGGAGTCTTTGAAAGAAATGTATTAACTATCACAAGTCACTTAGCTTCTGCGGGGGATAAAGAACTCTTATATACTAAAGCCAGGATGTCCATATAATTTTTTTAATACATTCTAATTCACAAGCAAGTGTATGGCAACCACCAAGATGAAAGGACATCAGAAAACATCTGAGAAAGTAGAACTAAGAGAAAAAAAAAAAAAAAAAAACCCTAGTAGGAAAGTAAAAGCTAGAAATTACTTGTGCAAAATTCTATTTTCAGAAAAAAGAAAGTGTTCAAAACCCCAATAAAAGGGGGAAGAGAACAACTAAGCAGTTCTACTCTGACTAAATTACTATACATTTATTTCCATACTGTTTCTTTCCAATATAATTTTTTCCATTTGGTGTGCAGCGCCCACCTGAGAGACAGAAACCAGGAACCTACTACAAGGCTACTTGGAGTACCTGGTGGTGCACAAAGCCTTGGAGCTGGGGAGCAACAACAATGCTCCCCCCAATGCTGAGGTGATGTAACCCACATCAAATGAATGCAGTTAACTGTCCCTTCAGCTGGGCATTGCAGATTCCAGCCTTTTCCACGGGAATGCACAAGATCTTCACGGAAGATGGTAGTTAGTTACTCACACATCACGCACCCGAACAGAAATCAGCCTGTGCTACAGGGCACAGCTGACTGAAGCAATTCAGCGCATTTGCCTTGAGGAGTCTGACTCAGAGAGCAATAGGAGGACTGGCTCTCAGTACCAGTCCTTTCCAGTCTCGCAATCCTCGCTATCTCCACTGGTCACGCACACCGTGTCCATCTTTACCGAGGAGTGCATTTGCCGAGATCATTAATGAACTTTGTCTCTTCGTGTGACAAAATTCCAGTTGAGCCTTGTAACAAGGAACAATCAGCACCAAGAAGGTCACAGGGAGGACCAGGTGCTCTCCCAAGGTACTGCAAGCTGGATAGCAGCGTTCCCTGAAGGCACCACAGTCTCTTGCACCATCTGCATGTGACTGCAGCTGCCAGAGGGGTTCCCCTACACGCCAAAGCACCACAGAGTCCTGATCCACAGAGCACCTGTGGGCACCACCACAGTGCAGAGAGGACAACTCCTTGAGTTTAGCTACGAGCACTTGTGTATAATGTGCATTAGAAGGCAGGAGGGTTGCTAACTCCCCAAGGCAGCGCACAAAGCCTGAAG
This sequence comes from Calcarius lapponicus, assembly GCA_039654755.1. Taxonomy (NCBI): domain Eukaryota; kingdom Metazoa; phylum Chordata; class Aves; order Passeriformes; family Fringillidae; genus Calcarius; species Calcarius lapponicus. The sequence goes on along the minus strand of CM077464.1, from coordinate 91,659,177 downwards.
TACAGCACATGTGCAACACAGTGGTCAGTGCCCTGCCCTCCACTCCACCATACAAAAGCTCTCCACCCACCTTACCAACCGAGGGAAAACAGTTTGCATCCCATCTGCTGAAGTGTGCTGGGCATTTATGTACTTTTAGACTTCCTTCCTTCCTTCCTTCCTTCTTCCCCACCCACATGCTGGTACATGACCATATTACATCACTACTCCAGACAACCTCATACCCCATGTTCCTGAGCTGATGAAGCTTTTCCTTCCAGATACACCAGCCTAGCTACTCACGCTCTACAGCCTCACCACCTCCAGCAACAGTGGGGCTCTGGCAGATATCATTTGCTTTCTGCCAATGTGGAGAAAAGCAACATGTCAACTGAGCACACCAAAGATTGGAAGTCTGCATTAGGCTGCAGGCAGAGATGTTGATTACTGTATATGAAGTTATGAACAGTTATCACACAACGGCTCAGCCCAGCTTTGGGGGAAAAGGTATTCTTCTGTCACAAGATGCAGTAAATCCAAATCTCATTCCCCTCCCTTCTCCAGTAACTTTGAGCCAGGTCTGGTGCATTCAGGTGACTGTCCCTCTTCCTGTACCTTTTTGCCATAGCTACAGAGCAGATTCTCACTGTTGTACAAAAAAAACCCAGAGTTGCAATTCCCAGACTTTCCATGAGGGCAGCAAACTGTAGATCACAACAGGGAGCAAATTTTTCAAACAAACTGGAACATAATGACCTTCAGGGTATGATTAAGGAAAGATGATCCTTCTGACAGAGGGGCTGCACTAGATGCCCTTTTGAGGTGCCCTGCAGCACTCTTTCCTATGACTGCTTGCAAAGCCCCATTTATTGGGCAGCATTTGTGGCAGAGCTTGCATTCCTAGGTATTATACTGAGTATTACTGGCTTGTTAATTTGTTATTTACACAAGGTTATCTATCTCATCTGGTCACTAACACACAATTCAGATTATTTTCCATGACTATTTAAAATTTTACTCAGGTAAACAGGAGCAAAAAGCAAAACTTATTAGCTGGTGGCTAATAAATGAGATGTGCTTTCCAACATTTCACTTACATTGCCATACAAAGCAACCTACTGTACAGGAGATGGTTGCTAATGATTATATAAAAAACATCCTATACAAATCTCCAGACCTACATGATTTTTTTCCCCTGCATAAATCAGGGGAAATCAGTATCTCTCAAAGAACATTTTAAGGCCTCAGAGATGGTTAAAGCCAGTTTTTGCTGACTGATTCAAAATCAGCCATATCTCTTCTGACAGTCTGAAAACAGATTATAACATCCTGTTTGGGTTTTTTTGAGGCCACATCCTTCTCCGCAATCAAAGTCCCAGCGAGTCAGATGTTTGAACACCTAGTCTGAAAAAAAGACTTCGCTCTTGCAAAAAGAGGCAACAGTGAGGGAGGAATAAAAGGGCAGAAAGAAAGCATCATCTAGGATTTAAAATTGGGAAGGCAAGTGACTCAGAGGAGCAAAAATGCATAGGAATAAATTAGGAGGGTTGTGGCTTATGCCTTCCAAAGCTGCTACTTTGCAGGGTGGCCTGCATGACAGGCAGGCAGGTTTGTTGAATTTCAGAAGACTCCAGAATGGAAGGAGAAGAAAATATTACTTGCAATATATGTTTAGGGATATATTTTTAACACTGTAACTCTTTGGGCACAAATAGAGGACAGACATCTTGCTGTTTGGTGGAAGAAAAAAGACTCTATTAGGAATATTTGCCCAAAGCTGTTAACAATTTAAGGAAGTATCAACAGCCTTACATCAATAATTAGATCAACAAGGGGCAATGAAAGGCAAGTTTATTTACAGACCAGAAAACAAATGCATGTTGTGTGCTATTGATCATATTCAAATGTTTAACTACACTGTATTAAAGTGTAATTTTTTCTCAGTTACAAAATTAACACTCCTTTTCTTAAAAAAAGTGTATTTTTCATAATATTTTAGGTTAATTCACAGGGGTTTGGTTGTTTTTTTTTTTTTTTGATTCACAGATAGTTGATGCTATACTGGCTTATAAAACAAAAGTTAAAAAATACCTGAACACATTCTAAGTGGAATGGTTACATCTATAAAGCTTATAATAAATTGGTGTTAATAATACCTAATAAAGGACTTATTAACACATCTGGAATCAAAAGCCAAAGGGCCTAACATTCCCTGAACAATAATATATTCCTTTAAAATCACAGTAGCCATTTCAGTCTCAGAAAGAATTAGTTTTGATTAAGTTCTGAATACATTTGCTCATGTTAATATAAGTGATCTTTAATATTCCTTTTACATTTACATTGCCAGCAACTGCACTAAGTTCTTTACAGAAGAGATGAAATCCTTGCCTTGGCAGGTGATGGTTGTCAAAGAGAAGAGTGAGAGTGGAAAGCCAGCAGGAACACTGCACACACATTACTGAGCACCTCTGTGTGCAGGGCTATTACAGAGGGTATTTTCCCCAAGCGCCACTCGCAGCCTCAGGTGGAGGAAGGTCTGTTCACACCAGGCTGCAGCCCGCAAGATACAGGTAAAAGGGAAGATCCTTTAGGGTTGGTCCTAACAGGATACAAAGGGCACAAAGTGGGTGATTATCTTCTCCTATGAGCATGGCAAACTGAGATGAAACACTCTCATTTACCCATAACGCTGCTTTCACAAACTTAGGGATGCAGAGAATAATAAAAGAACATTAAGCAGTCAGGGCTTTTGGTGATGCTAAATGAGATCTTTAAATCATATTTGCTTTATGTGGCTCTGGTAGCTATGATGCTTTTGGCAAAATCTTGTTTGAGTTGCTAGAGCACAATATCAAAGCCCAGACCAAGATTTTTTCATTTATTCTGAGAATTTACACCATTTGGGCTATTCTAAGACAATACATGCCATGGCACTTTTTATTTTTTAGCCATAAAATTTGTGATTATTATACAGAATTTTTAACATATAAACATGCATAGATAATTGTAATATGCAGTCTATTTTTTTATAAGTACACTTGTATATAATTGATATAGTATGTAATATATTTAATGTACATTTATACAGTATGCTGTACTATGCCCTTTTTCCTTAGGACACTGCAAAACTCTTTGTACTGGCTAAACAACAGGAAACAACAGAAGATGTTATTTATTTATTATGCATCTTGGACTTGCTACATAACTACTTTTTTTTCCTCTTTTGCATCTATTTAATTAAAGTGAGAGTGTCACACAATTCTAAAAGGGGAAAACCTGAACAATGAACTGTACAAATAGGTGTACTGCACCACAACAATCTAATACCTAACCTCAATATCATAAAAGCATTTCACACACTTTATCTGCATATTTATCTGTTCCCCTTTCAATCTGGAAAAATGGAGTAGCTGTTGAAAATACACTGTTAATTGTTCTCAAACATCTGTTGAATAACTCTTGAGAAAATATGAAATCAAAAGGGTACCATTAATAGATGGTTCCTTTTTTATATCTCCCTCATATACACATTCATAAATGTATATTACATCAACCTCTAAATCCAATAGGAAACTTCAAATCACTTTGAGTAAAAACTGAATTTTATTTCTAAAGGCGCAAACTTGCAGATACTGCCTACACTGAAAATTAAGCTAACATAAAAGTTTCCAAATGAGAAGGAAAAAAAAAGAAACAATTCTTCACACAATAAAAATGAATAATAAAGCTCAAAACCATATGCACACGGACACAGACAGAGAAAACACGTCTGTAGTAAGAAATTATTTAGATAGACTAATGTTTCTGGTTGGTTTTCATCCCACCAGAACCTTATCAACAAAATTATAACCATGTATTACAGACTGCCTACTTACTGTTAACACACACTTAATCCTGCCAAGGCCACTTCTACAGCAAACATTATCAGTGTGCAAACCACAAATGAACAAAATTACCATCTGCACACTGAAGAACAGAATTGCTAACATAATTATATCTCTTACATGTAGTAAGTACACAGTTGTTTAAAATTTGGAATTACAACCTGTTTTTCAAATAATGGCTTCAGTCTGCTTCCAAGTCACCAAGCTAATGGCTGTAATAAGTAGCTGTACCTCTTAATCAGAGAATGTCACAATAAGCATAGTGCATCTATCTATCTAAGCTTTTTTGGCCACGTTATTATGGTTTATGAGCAGTTTTACCACCCATATGTTATGCTGTCATGTTCTTCTAAAAGCTGGTTATTAGGATTAAATGGAGAAAGTGAAATATGAATGCCTGTATAAATTGCAGAGATGAATGCTGCTAAAAGCAAGATGTCCTAGGTCAGAGGAAGACATGTCATATGTTGCAGGGCATGCCACTTATTTCAGCAGGAAACCCACACAATTTGCTTGAACTCTGTCAGGCTTTCTGACTCATCGCCACAGTTTGGTTTCATATGGAAAACAACAGCTGATCCTCATTTGTTTCTACCCTAACATGTACCATGGCCCAAAACACTAGAATCAATCTTTCTTCTCACCAATTTTAAAGCCAGATGCTGTAATGACTGTGTTATTCATCACATTAAGACCACTAGACCTCATGAAAAATTACTGATATCCCTTTCTGACCTTAACAATACATCAAAATTCAGAGGACTACTTTCATTAGAACAAAAAGTTCGCAATGAAATCTGACATCCTTAGATGCAGACATCTCCACGTTTGGTACAAAATACAAGAGATGCACAATGGGGTATAACTAGAAAGCAAAAGAAAACCCCCCAAATCCCAAACCCACAAAGAAGCTTGGATGTGCAACTGACAATGAATTATGACTTTTATAAGAACCAACACTGTAAGGCTGTTTGGGGTGATGGAGGGACAATTCTCATTCTGTGACATTTTAGCAGAAGAAAACAGGAAGCAATTACTGTGCTCTGCTCAGCACTGAGGAGGCCACTTTTGATGTTTTGGTGCATTGCACTTGCAGGAAGTGTGGAGAAACTGAAGAGAATGTATATGAAAGCAACACATTTAAGACAGTTCCTGAAGGTCTGATCAGGAAGGAGAGACTGAAATGTGGGGTTTCCTTGTCTTATTAAAAGATGAGAGCTTTCAGAGAGAAAAAGGTTTTTATAAATGAAGACAGTGCTGGTTTTCTCTGTATCTGGACAAAAAAAATCACTGATTTAACTGGAAATCAAAAAGAAAAAACAAACAAGAAAAAGGGAAAAAAAAAAGAGAAAAAGGGAATAATGTTGCAATTCTGATCAGTAAGAGAGCAGACCTTCCAACTAAAAGGATCACAAAACAGAGAAACAGACTACTGCATGCAATCCACTTCACTGCAGATCTTTAAGGAAAAAATTCTGTAAGAGATTAGGTAGCCATAAATAATTCATCCTAGCAGAAGTAGATGACCTTTAGAGATCCCTTCTAGCAGAAGCAGTGTAAGAAGCATGGTGGTCCTCAAGGCAAATGCGAAGAGATGAGCCCCTCTCCTCCTGTAGCATGGCTTTCCATCCCAGATGAAGAAGAAGGACTGGTAGGGGGTTGGTGCTCCCATCCAAGGGCCTAGAGGAGTCACTCTCACAACTTCTCTACCCTCCAGTCTTGTATTTCTGAGACTGACAAGATAGGGCAGCCTAAAAGAGCTGAATGACAGAATTTCCTGTTCCCTGCGCACAGCAGAGTCAAACAATGAAATTTCTTCAGAAGTCCCTGTCAGCACATCATCCAAAAGCCATCTGCCATTTCCTAGAGCTGCCTTCCTGCAGCCCTCCTGATCCTCCCTGCAGCCCTTGCTGTGACCCTCTGCCATGGCCTCCCAAGCCTTCTCAAATCTTTGCATGGACAACAGCTCCCTTTGGACTGTGGGGAGCAGTCTCCAGCTCCTGCAGGAACCAGGCTACATAGAGGAGTTAGATGACCTCTTCATGCCTATCCTGACAGCAAGACTGAGAGCCACCCATGGCACACTATGGTGTATTTATCAGTAAAACACAAGCTAAGGCACTTCTGTGACATTTTTTGCTACATCACTAGAATGGTAATGTCATAACTGGAAGTTCACAGGCTTCTCCAGGGTGAACTCTCCTCTGTTCCCAAGTTTTACTATCCTTCCTTTCAGATGCGCACATCTTTAAATGTCTCTTCTGCTACTGCAGGAGGAAGGATTCCTTCAAAAGAACATAAAGGCTTTGAGAGAAGAGTTTTTTTTTTGTTGTTGCCTTTCAGATTGTGGAAAAGCCCTTTGGCCAAAACTGGTCATGTCCAGTTCCAGAGAGTTTTAATTCTGCACACGATGGGCAGCCCTGTACCAGAGGCAATGTGGCAATGTGTAGACAAACAGCATCCATACCAGTCTTCTGGTGACCTTATGTGCTGAATGAGCCCACAGCTGGCTGCTGAAGTAAATAGGATGCCAGCTGATGAAGCACAGCACCGGCGTTGTGTGCTCACGGAGCTGCACCTACTAATGAGCTAGGCTGCTGCGCTCTGCGGTAGCTGAAGTTTCTATGGAGCTTTTATCTTCAGCTTCAGTGAGTTACAATAATCGAGCCTGGTTGTGCAGAACGTGTTCATCACTACCACTAGATCGACGCTAAAGAAAAGGGAGCATAGTTTCTTGAACAGCCAGAAGCAGAATAATTAATCTCTGACTATTTCTGGCATCTTTGTATTGGAGTACCAGCTAGATTAGAATGCTGCACAGAACTCATAATGCTTTGAAAAAGGAAGGTCAAGTGCTTTCCCAGAGAAAAGGGGTCAGTGCCTGTTCTACTTCCACCAAATCACTCACACTAGACACATTGCCGTGCTGTGGCTTGGATACACCGCAAGCCAGCCACTCTTGCTGAGTAATTTAACAGGATATTGTGATCTACACGTCAAAACCAGTAGGAAGATCAAGTATGGATGTTAATATGATTTAAAAGGTACTTTGCAGTAGCAACAGCTAGAGACACAATTAGGTCCCTGTCTCTGCTAGTCAAGGAAATATAATGGAAGATTAGTATAAGTAATTACATTACACTGGTCAAAATAAAAGAGCTAAGCACTGCATTTTCTTTCATGTCTGTACTCATTTGCCTGCTTGAAGTGGCAGTTCCTTAATGCCTTAGCTGTGATAATACACTGTGGAAGCTTCATTGCAGGCGTACCTTTACCATTTTGTTCACTTCTTGTGAAACAAAACTAACTAATGGCAGCACAAAACGGTACTTTGCAACGTATGCTGGAACAAACACCTCTCTGATACTCAACAGCCAAACACTATGATGGAGATGTACGAGAGGATGGGCAATCTTCAGCACCCTGCTGGTAGCTAAGTACTTCCTTGTAGTGACATGACAGCCTAAAATGTTCAATATAAACCATCTTGGCTGTTGGGCAAAAAAATCCCATCCCAGAAAATTAATCCTTAAAGCAGTAAAACCCCCACATTTTCCAATTTCCTCTGCAACAGCCTGCCTTGTTAGTGTGTACTAAAGCAAATAGAGGTTTAGCATCAGCTAGAGGAAGCTGCTGCCTTTAATCCCAACTGGAGGGGAGGAAGGGAGGGAGGGAAGGACTGGCTTTTCCCAATGACAGAATCTAGAATATGTGGAGGGGCACGTGTGCACAGTATTAACAACAAAACACGATTACTAGGATGTTTTCCCCTCTGATGTAGGGTGGTGAAAAAGAGCTGTATATACAGCAGGACAAACATCTGACCCTCCATGGAGACCTCAAGACCTGCAGTACTTCCTGCAGCAAATAATACCCTGTACTGCAACAACCTCGAGTCAGCGTATGTGACTGATGCACACATGGTACTCACAGCCAGACGTGGTCAGAGCATGAGAACTTTTATCCTGAGCAATGTGCCAAAGGGTGCCTCTCTGCCTTACTCATTCAGGCCTTTCTGGGATAAAACTGCCACACAGTATTCAGAGAGGATACAGGACCTTTTCCTGTGTCCCCCTACTGTGGCCTCCTGCTTTCTGTTACCAGCCATAACTGCAGTGCTGGTATGAAGCCACAAGCAGGCTGGCAGAGTAACGCCCTGCACAAGAGGGCCGGACAAAGGTGAGCCAATACTGCATCCATACCATTCCCACTCCAGTGAAGCAGCAACTGTGAGTTGCAGCCATCTGCAGGCACAGCCATCAACACAGAAGTCCCCAAGGAGCAATTCAGATTTTAAAGATCACGGGCATGTCAGGAGAACACACACCTTCTTCTACACCCCTTGGAGCTACAACACAGAGTAGTGGGATGCAAACCTTATACCTAAGAATATCCTTCTACCCATTAAGGCTTATAAATGAGCTCAGCATAATCCAGTTCTACTGGTGATGGTCTACTGGGCATCACTTTTTAAAATACTGCCAAAGATTAACAGTTCAGGTTGCTTCCTCAGCCCATGAATTTCATATAGCATTACCAAGCAGTACTCAGTAAATCTTCAGCTGCTGCTATAAAATGAAATAAAATGACCAATAAGCACTATTTTTAACCACAAAACATCTTACTCATTATACAAGATATGCTTCTGCCATTCTCTGAGGGAAAAATGCCTAATTACTTACATTAAATCTCACTGGAAATACAACAAATAAAACAAGAAAAGCTATTGAAGGATGAAAATAATGGTAACATGTGGTACAGGGCCTGACCTTCGGAGAGAGACGTATTTATCCTGAAGACAGGGAGTTTTGAGAAAAGACTGCCAATCAGGAAAGCTGTCTGTCTCCCATCAAGGAATACTCATTCACCTAAATAATATTTACTTGAGCTTAACCCATACTGTTCTGTTTGTGTGTGCAGGGATGGAGAACAGTGGCATACAAGATGGATGAAATCCTGACTTCTCCCCCCAGTGTACTTTCTACTGCTCTTTGGGACTATAGCTCAGTGCAATTCAGAAAGGTATTTTTCTCAGAACTTTTAGTGGCTGTCACTTATGTCTGAACATATGGTCAATTTGACAAAATCTTTAGCAGCCTTATGGCTTAATACCTGGATACAGATATATGCCGGTCTTACCTTAACAGGCAGTGGTATAAACCCCTATCTTTTTTTTTCCTTGCTGCTGATTCCCTGTCACTTGCACACATTTACACAAAGAGGTACATACTGAGAAAAAACAATAGTAATAATAATATGTAATGACATTACATTTCTGCAAACACAATGGATAGCCATTTCTGAGGAAACCTCTGTGTCCTCCTCCACCATAAAACCTGTGAATGTCCAGAACAGCTGCTATCTACTAGTAGTCTATAAAGCTGCACACCCATAAATGTGCTGGATGTGCTTGGTTATCTATCAGATATACATAAAGGTAGTGGTGTGGCACACATTAGAATTAATTACTGCACTTTTTGTGGTGCTGTTTCTTTTTTTCCCCCAGAGGTATATTCAGGCCAAATCAATGGCCTCCAGAAAGGGTAGATGATGCTATGCACAGCTTGGAAATCTATTCATAAGGGATAGTGACATGAAAGATGTATTAGATAGCTGTACTTTCTGGGGCCACAGTTGTCAGTTTTGTGGAGAGGCACCTGTTACAGCAGAAGTGCTTGCAGATTTGACAAAATGGGGCGTAAGTGGACATGAAGCCTTAAAAATCTATACTTAAAATTGAAAGAGCAATTGTTTAAAGGGCACCACAGCCATCTTTCCTACACAAGCCGTACAGCACTGGGAAGAACACTGATGCACTGAGATTAGTGTGAAAGGTTCCTAGCAATGACTACCTGCTAAATACAATGCCATTACAGAACAATTTCCTATTAATTAAATGCAAATACTTTGATATGTGACTGAGCACATTACATTACATAGTATTAGCATATTAAGTATAATTTAAGCCCTGTTGTCAAGCATCTGAATGTCTACCTAAAATGGCAGTCAGGCAGAATACAGTATTTCCACACTGGGGGCAGGAAGGGGGACTGGAAAACTTGGTGAGGCGTGAAAAATTGAATTTCAGCAAGGCAATGGAAAGGACGTTGTTGGGCAATTACAGCGCTCCAGCGTTTGCCATCCGCAAAGGCTGCAGTCATCTGCAGCGACAGCGTGGAGCACGGCTCCCCCAAGGCACGGCACTCCAGTTAAATCAATTTGTCAGGAGCAGGGCTGCTGCCTCCCTACTGCAGAGGAGGCCCACCGGAGCGGGGGACAGCTGGGGCACACAGCTGTCTCTCTGCAGCAGATCAATTAGAACATCAAAATTCATCTGCTAATTAGCAGGCATGTACAGAGGGGAAAGAAACCTCCCTTAAATGAATCATTTCCATGTATTAATGAATTCCGTGACATCCCACATTTAGAACCCAGCCCAACAAGAAGAGACATAGCCACAAGAAGCACCAGCAAGCACGATGAGATAATTTCATTATTGCAAAAGGTGATCCTACTGCTGAGGTGAAAATAAAACTCCCTACAACAAAAAATTTGCATTTCCAATATCAGTGAAAGAAGACCCACATCTAGCAGAGCTAATAATGTTTGATCACATTGTAAACACTGTTCACTGTAAGATTGCATTGAGAGTAAATAGAAATGGGACCAGGAAAAATACAAAGCACGGTCAGCCTGACATGGTGCTTGCTTTGGAACATGCTGAAAGTCCCTTGACTTCTGTGATTGAAAACTGGGCTTCAGGTCATCAGTTTTTATCCTTGATTTTATTTATTTTTATATTCAACCTTTGTGTTGTTATTAGAACAACACTTACTGTTTATTCACATGTTGCAATGTTGCTGAGGGTGTTTTTACAAGAGAACTTGGCCAAAGTCAGCTGCTGCTCCAATGCCATTTCAAGGCTTAGCAGGACAAGGTCACTAATTTTTTTTTTTTTTTTTGACAGCTTTAGCTTGTTTGGCACGGATATGAAAACACACACCAACAGTAACATACTACATTTTCAACCAGAGCTCAGAGCGTAGCTGTTAATTCTTGCACACAGAGCTCCCAAACCTAGCAGAAGCCAGATACATTGACTGGTAATGCACAGAAAAATGATTTCTTCAGTTGGGAAGAGCCCCACTAACCTCCTTTGTTACTTCCAGCACTTTGCCCATCACAGCCTAATTGCAATGGATTTGAACAATTCTTCTTTGGATACAAAGAAGAGCGTGACCCACCAACCCTTCTTGGATGCAAAGCACAAACCCTTTTGGAAAGTTTGTCTAAGAATGCTTGTGCAATGCGTATTATTCTTGTAAGTGCTCAAGGAAAAGAGAACAACAGTGGGGAGAGGACTAAGACAAAATGACCTCCCAGAAACAGCAGCATAGTAAAGGAAACTCTAAATTTGGCATCTGCAATAACCCGACTGCTCATCTGAGCAGCTGACTCACTAAATTCAATAAATTTTCCCAAGGAGTTAACTTTTTTAAGCTCTGTTTTCCTACAACTGTATGTTGTACATGTAGAAACCCACAACTGTAGATTTGATTTTCAGGGCATTTGGCATCAGATAATAATCATTATTTTGAAACAGATTGCTGCAACCTGCAGCTCGATGAAGCCACAACACAGAATTCCTACTTGGAAACTATATTCTTTAACGTGACAAACAGGTGCTAACTGCTTACCTTGTTCTCAGATCTCTAGTTTCTCACTAAGATCTTTCCCCTTTTATTCTTTTAAGAACACTCATTAAAACCAAAACTGTGTTAGATGGCTGGAAACACAGAGCCACACAAGAATGTCGGTATGTGAGGAGCTGAACTCTCCAAGGGAAGGCTATGAAATGTTATTGCAAACTGCTGCATAAGACAAACTGCCACAGAAAGCCACGTCCATTCTCATCTATTGAGGGAGGTCAGCTGAAAATAAGTCACAGAGGAAGTCAACCAAGATAGTAAAGTGCCCCCACTTGCCTTGCAATAATGAGGAGTGTGTATGAAAAATGTTTAATAATATGAGGCAGCTTTATCACCACTCTCACTTCTTTTTAAATCCTTCTCTGGACTTTCATCTAGCACAATTTCCATTACTCCCAATGATGCTAATGCATGAGCTGGAAGAGTGTGACCCACCAAGTATTACAGCTTTAAGCTGCCATTTAGTATCAAATTTCTTTCTTAAGTGAGGATTGCTGAATACGTGAAGCACAGAGCTATAATATATACTCCATTAAAAGCAGTCCAGAGAATGTGACATTCTTCTTATCATATTACCTCAGTTACTGACAGAATAATATAATTATGATTCACATTGGAGTGGCCTACAGAATGGATTTAATCAAATTTTAATATAAAATATGGCCACTTAGAGCATATTCCATTCAGTGGCTTGTGCAGTCAAGCTGCTGGGTAGGGAGGGGAAGTGCAGCTATCATTCCCAGTAACAGGACAACAATTGCTTTTAAGTCAAATATGGGATCAGGATGGTTAAGCACACATTAGAGGATGCACTGGTGTCACTGCTATTGTGCTGTACTCTGTATATAATTTGGCATGGATGACTGCTGTGTCACTTTCAGTCCCTTAAGCTTACAATACAAAGACCTCAAAGAAATTGGTATCTCAGTGTGTCTAGCAAGGAATATGTAATTCATTCACTGAGAAAAATTCCTAAGCTTGTACATTCATGCAGACCAAGTCGCTGGATTCTGTTCTGAAGGACATTAGTGCAAATTCAGAGCATAGTCATTAAAAGCACACCAGTTCTGACTGTGTTGGTATGTCTTGATTTGATTATAAACAGATGACTTAGAAGTTCAGTGTATTCCATTGATTAGATCTTGAGGAACTCCAAATGCAAGGAGATACTGTGCTAAGTGTGTAAAATTCTCACCTCATGGATAAATTTTCAGAGAACCCACTTGGGAACTCTGGTTTCAAGTGTTCAGATATGAAGCTAAATGCAGAAAAAAGCACAAAGGATACAAGACATGAGAGGTACTAGATACAAAAGGCATTTTGCATGAGCTTAGGCTCATTCTGCACATCTTCTGCAGCACAGAAACTCAGGTTTGCTGCTCTTCAGTTTTAAGGCTCTAGCAAGGCATTCGCACTCTGGTAACAGGAAGAGCTGTGCCAAGCTAAAATTTCAGTGCCAGTTACTTTTTACTTTACTGCATCTAAGAGTCTACCCATGCACTTTACAGCTATTCACATTTTATCCATTTGACTATGATATCCTAGCTGTTTATGAGTTTTTCTTCCTGAAGGTAGCCCACGAATTCCGTGAATATCATTAACGGGTTTTGTTGTTGTTTTATTTTGTTGGAGTTTGGCTTCTGGGGTTTTTTTGTTTGTTGCTTTTTTTAAAAACTCCAGTCCATCTGCTAGTCTCTTAGGGCTCTCATCACAACTCTTACTGCCTCAGAGCATCTGCTTCCTTTATTCTTTCCTTACAATTGATCCAATTGCTCTTTTCCCTTTGCTTTCTTCTGTTAACTTCTTCTTGGTTTCTATCTGCTGTGTCTGATCATCTTCCTTCATTCGCAGAATTAGCACACAGTTTGGTTGAAAGACACATCAAAGACCATGTAGTTTCAATCCCCCTTCCATGGGCAGGGACACCTTCCATGAACTAGAACAAAACTAGAACAGGCTTCTCAAAGCACTATCCAGCCTGGGATGAAGCATCCACAACTTGTCTGGGTAACCTCTCTGGGTAACCACTGGAACCTGGATTCCAGTGTGTCCCCACCCTCACTGTAAAGAATTTTTTCCTTACATTCAATCTAAACCTACCCTCCTTCAGTGTAGTATCACCACAGACCCTTGTGAGAAGTCCCACTCCAGCTCACTTGTAGTCCTTTAGGCACTGGAAGGCTTAAGTCTCCCCAGAGCCTTCTCTTCCCCAGCCTTCTCCATCTTCTCATCTCAGCCAAAACAGAGCATCAACCCCTCCTCCCTGACATTAGAAGTCTCACTGATTTTCAGGTCATGAACCCTGATGTCTTTTTGCCTATTAGAAATTTACTCGTGCATTCCTTTGCCTCTGTGCATGCAGTTGAAGATCATCCCTCTTTTCCACTTTTTTCACTCTGAATTCACTTGTTCTTCTCCCTCACTACAAAGTATGGGAACTGTCCAGATACCCACTTCCCCCAAGCATTTTTACAAATACTGTTTCAAACCCTCCATTTCCATTTTTAACCTCTTGCAGTCTGGCTTTTCACTAAAGGCTTTACTATCTTCTTTTTGGTGAGGTTTTTTTTTGGGGTGTTGTATTTTTGCTAGTTTTTACAGCTCTCAGTACACACAGGATTTCAAGAATTGTTATCTTCTTGTGTTTATGACAGACCCTTCTTCAGATCCTTCACATTTCACTCCCTACCCCCACCTAAGCAGTGAAAGAGGCAGGCAGGTGAACAGGAAGGGACAGATTCAGCCACACCAAGTGCATGGGATATAAAGTCCTTTACCCCATGTAGGGGAGGAAAACATGGACGGGAAAAACAGAAAGGCAAAGATAAGAAAGATATGGAAATAAAGAAAAGGACAAAGAATTCTAAGAAATTCAAGCACAGTTAGAAGACAAGAATAAAAGAATGAAAAGTGTATGCAGTAAAGGCTGAAACAGAAAAAGAAAAAATAATAGCGGGGAAATATTTGAAACTTAAAGGGATAATTAAAAAACCTTAAAATTAGGTAGGTAAGCTCAGTTACAATTTTAGGAAAAGAAATACAACCCCTAATACAATGAAATGTCAATGAAAATCACCCTGTCTTAGCAGGAGGTATATAAAATTCAAAATATTTCTGAAGTTTTTACTAATCTTTATCTTATTCTTGAAAACAGGGAAGGAATGGATTTGGTTTGATCAGCTATTCCAAGTCAGTGGTGCAGCTCTACAACCATGGCAACAAAGAGCTGACTCCCTGCTGCCAGGATCTCACATGGGAGCTGCAAAGCAGGGCAGCACAGGGATCATGATCAGCACCGAGAGAAGCGCTGAGGTTTTAGAGCTCTGTTACAGCACAGCTACTTCTTGTGTTTGTTACCACGCGTGCCAGTCACAGCAGGCCTCGCTTGGTTTAGGATTATTTTCCAAGGAATTTACAATGGTAACAGCTTTTTAGGTCTATCAGTATAATACATTAAAAATATTTTTTTCTCCTCAGAGCTAGACAAATAGCTAAGGAAAACCCGTTTTGTTTAAAAACATGTATCTTACCTCCAAACAGAATATTTATTTTTCCCAGGTTATTAAAAATAAACAAGAAATCCACTATATTTTAACTGAAGAGTGGCTTCAAAGACCAATTCAAAAATAGTATAGATAACTTCAAACAAAATATAACCTATTGAACTGATGTCTACATAAATTCTATTTTATTAAAATTATGCTTGTTAATATATAAACATAAAATTTATAATGAAGACATATGTCAATATCTAAACACGCTATTCATAATGAAGACGGATCATTAAATACTGTGATTATTGTCAGAAATACTTCAACAAACAACAGAAGTTTGTTATACAAAATTAAAATATTAGATAGTCACCTTCAAAGTTAATGTAGGATATCCCAGTCTCAAGATCATTCTTTCTTCAGATAGAAGATTGAGTTTTTGGTTTGCTTCCTAATTTACATGTTTTAGAAAAAGTACCATGTAACTATGGTACTTCCATCAGTTCCTGAAATATGCTCTTTCTGTACTACCTTTCCATTTATTAAGGCCACGATGAATACAAAAATCAAAACTCCTATAAATTATCACAATAAAGCCATTGAATATATCAGAAGTGGAGTAAAGAAAGATGCTGAAGTAATCTGTCTTGCCAAGTGGAATGACAGAAAAGGAGCAGTGCAGGGGGCAATGCTATGCATGGAAGAGAAATCAATGGAAGGGTCTCTGTTTCCCTGACTGCTTGGTATATTATCCTGCCCAGTTCTCTCTACTAGGTTAATACTGTGCTGTCACAACCATGAGAGCCTTGATGATTGTATTGACAAGAAATCATGATCTACAGCAGATCTGCTTTTACTGAATGGCCGGATAAGCCCTTCCATTAACAATACTAATCAGATAAAGTATTCCTAATGGATGACCCAGCATCTGCTTAGAGTCAACTGCTCTGTTTAGTATCCATATGCTGTGTTTTTCATCCGAGATCAAGATGTCACTGCTAAGAATTTATACATTAGGTTTGGAAAATTATTTATAATTTCTCTATACATCTGCTGCAACTTTGGAAAACAGAGAGCTAGTTCTTTGTTCCTGTCATTAAATCAGATTATTCTCATGCATTGCTAAAGGTTTCCATGACCCAAAAACAAACAAGGGTCCAACCTGTAAAGACTCATGAGGAATCTTTTTAAATTTATGTATTCACTTTTTGTTCCTGGTGTAAAGGATTTATCTATTAAAATGTGTCCTGATAATCACACTTCTCGGTAAAACAAATTATGAAACTAAAGGTATAACAGCGATTTGACAGATAAGTTGCATAAAACCATAGTGCTCTGAGCCCTAATCTCTCTATGTAGCTATAAAATATTTAAAGTATACACTGTTTACAGGCAGTTAAGAGATAGCAGTGATAAATCCCCTTTCAGAAAAAAAAAACCAACCTTGTTCTGTGAGATTTATAGAAATGACAGAAATCTTAAGAGGTACAACATCCACAGAATTTACTTGCCAAGAGATTCCCCATGCTCTTCTCCATGAAAAGAATGGCATCTGTGCCAAAGTGAGGATAAAAACGGTTTTCCTTCAGTCCTGTGATGGGTTTACCACCAGCTAAAGCTTTTACAGCAGTTGTCTTCAGTCAGTGAAAATCTCCCTACTGGCAGCACAGATAACAGAACTTGCTTGGCTTTTTTCTCTTGCAGTGTAACATTGCAAAAAGAGAGCAAAACATCACCAATTTGTACCAACATTATTTTATACCTATCTTGTGGAGTCAGTCAAAAATCTGTTATAGTCTGGACATCAACAAGAAATTGCAACTGAAGTCATATTGTTTTGATCCTTCCCACTTTAGCATTTGTTTCATAGAAGTGTATCGTTGTCTCTGCAGACTGTAGCTGGCTTTAAATTCAAAGCAAAATTTAGGGCTCTTCCAATATGGCCCAGAAGACAGATTTTTTGCTTCAATATTGCAAAGTTTACAGTAGAGACACAGGGGCATGTCTCTCTACAAGCAAACACAGAAATTAAAACTGAAAACTGTTCAAAGGATTTACCCCATTTCAACTTACTGGCTCGTCTCCTATAATTTCTTTATTTTTCCTCTAGATCAAACATCGGTTGCTACTCTATTAGATCGAACTAGTAAGATACTCTTAAAAAGCCAAGTTACAGAAAAGCTAGCAGAATTCTTAGACCCCCATGCCTAGGCAAATCCCCAGTTAAAATCTTCTTTTCTTTAATGAGGATGTTGAATACTGAGGGACAGTTTCTTACCAGCAAGGGCCTTAGAAAGTCAAAAGCTTCCCTCCACCCATGGATCTCTTATGTTTTAGATGCAACTGTGATGTGTAACGCACTTAAGAAAGAACACAAACCATGCCCTAAACTTCCACTGCATTGGTGTTAAGAACTTGAATTGCATGAATTGGGAAGAAAACGGGCTTTTAGAATACCAGTGATTTTCAAACACATTTTACTCTGGCCCCCGCAAAATTCTGGAACCGAAATGACTTATACCCAGCAGTACGAGCAATCCTGCGTATTGCAAGGCTAACTGATAGAGCACACTTGCTTACTCACATATTGTACAAAGAAGCTAAATGACATTTTCCTATCAGGTTACTAATCTTCTCTCTATAAAAAAAAAAGACAATGCAATTTCATCCCTTAAAAGTGGCTTTTGCCAACCTGAAAATCTCAATTTTACTTTCAATCAATGCAAACCTTGGGTTTTTTCAAGAGTTATCTCCACCTCCCACCAAAACAATGCTGTGCCAAAGCTTTTGCAAGGATTGCTTGATCTTTTTTAGGTGCAATAAGGTTTGGATGACCTTTCAGCTTTAATGCTTTGATCTAAATATTGTCATGCCCTACGTAATTTTGATGCGGTCTAGCGCCACACAGAAACAATGCCTGGGGTTATTTCTGTGTATCTTTTTGCCAAATTATGCTGCCTTCCACCTGTGGTTGGAAACAGGTGCCAAGTAACTCTAAGTGAACTCTCATATGTCTTCTCCATAATTCATCTATTTTTCTTTAAACTTCAACAGCTTTAAGCCTTACAGAATGCAGCTCTACAGGACCATGCCAAAAAATACCACAAAGCAGATCTTAATCCAGTACAGTTCATTTAGCTCTTTTCGGGACAGAGACAGATCCATACAGTAAAAATGTTTGCCCTTAACTTTCTTTGGTACTTTTCAGCCCCAAAGCACAACAGGAGGGTGGACAATTCAAGAAACAGGAGAGTTTTGGTAAAAGGAAGATTTGAGCTGTCAATTTCTACAGTTTCCAAGGTTTTAAGGATTTTTTTAAAAAATATAAATAACAAAGAAACAAACCTTTTACAAATAAGCTAGTCTTCCCTACCCTGCCTTTATGAAGAGCATCAAAAGCACAGACTGTAAGAAAACCAGAGGGCAGCTGCAGCTTGGTGTCAGCTCAGCCATTCTTGCCTGGGTTTCTGCCTGAGCACTGAGCCTGGGAGGAGCATATGGCAAAGGACCAAGCAGTCCCAGGAGGACCAGGCTGGAGAGGACCAAGCAGTCCCAGACTTTTTACGGGGGGATGGGTGGGATCAGCTCCAACATACTGACTGCTGCAACCATGCTGTTCCATGAGTGCTCTTCAAAACTAAGGTCATACATACAGAAAACTATTTTTCACCTGTGTCTTGATGCTGTATATCCTTCGGTAGGGATAGGAAAGTACAGAGTTGAAGAATTACCTCTCATAACCTATAAGAATCTTCTGACCATTGCTTAGAGGCAGGTGCTTTCATGAAAGAGCTGAAAGCAGCATGTTTCAATAAATTCATAGGAGTAAGTTGTCAGGAATCCCTCTGACTATTCTTACCAGTAATATGGCACCACAGGGCTACCTGGCTGCTGCTTCAGCTCTAATATGTCTGTGATTTAACCGTGAGAAATTCTCAGACTCAGTCATTCTGCTCTCTTGGCATCATAAGCATGTACCCAAGAGTTTAATTACTCAGCTAAAACGCCACTGTCACCCTATACATATAATGTAAAAAAAAAGGTGATTTCCACAAAGGAACTCATCTATTCATTTCCTTTCAGGGCCTTTCCTTTAATGTGTTGCTCAGCTGTCCTTTTATTTTTATTAGTCTCACTTGCTGTGTTAGCAATTGTAAAATGATTTGCGGTTAGCAGGGCTTCCTCACCTCCCCCCCCCCGTCCCAAAAGAAAAGATAAATTGTCGGTGGTAGTAGTGAAAGGATCTTTAGGAAAAGGGGAGAGTTTTGCCTTGAGGCTGGCATTATTTAGGTTATTTAGATAACCTGCTGGCTTCAGGCAACATCACAAAATGAAATTATATGGTTTCAGTAAAATGAAAGGAGGAAGGTCACCAATATCACAGCAGCGTTCCAGTAAAATGCAGTACAATTAAACTCCATGAGCTGCAGCTTCCCTACCTGCATTCAGAGTGGTCTGCAACACCTACAAGCCCCAGTCACCTGAACTGAAATAATGTTCTCCTGCTCAAGACTGCTGCCAAAGGCTATGATCAGACATGAGCATATTCCATGAAGATGACAGTTACCTGAGATGACAGCTACTTTGAGGGAAACAAAGTCTGGGCTGATGTCCACTCCAGGCAATCTCAGAGATTTCAGTGCATAATTCAGGTAACAGCAACCTCCTACGGGCTCCATGCCGAAAAAAAAGGCAGCAGGGAATCCCAAATAAAAAACAAACAAACAAAAAAAAAAAAAAAAAAAAAACAAACAATACCACATCACCAAACCCACTGTGTTTTGTCAGAAAAAAAGCTAAATTTCACCCTAAACACTTTTGAGTGCTGACCTCTTCCTATAAACCTTCAAGCAAAAATATTACATGTATACATAAAATAGAAGACTATAAACATATATGAATGAGCTCTGACCTTCCATATGACTAAAATAATGACATCTGCTTAAGGTCAGAGGTCCGGAATATTCGAATGCTGTGCCTGTAGCACATGTGTTCCAAAGGCAGCCTACACTGTCATGGATAATTATGACATCTAGTGTAGACACATCTGTTCCATTTTCAGTGGCCAATTTTGGGGTTTTTTGAGCATAAATACAAATAAACCTTGATCCCTGAACTATAAGACATCTTAATTATAATTAAGGGAAATCTCTTTGGCAAGACATCATTTAAAATAAAGTGTTAAACATATTTTTTTTTAACTAATCAAACTTTTCATTTGCATTTAAATGTGCAGTACATTGGATAATTGTACAAAGCAGTCTAGGAAAGCTCCATGCTAACGTTGCAACACAGAAAGATCTCATTAGAGAAGGACTATAAGAAATGAAAGGCTATACTCTAGTTACAAATCATGTGATCCATTAGTAGGATGGGGCTAGGAGGGAAAGACATCAACATCACCATAGAGAAATGTTCTGCTAACTCAGTCTCACTGGTTTTCTGAAAACAAGGAAATATATTTTCAGGTCAGTGATTTTCAACTGTTTTCAATTCACAGATCCCTAAATATTTTCCAGCGGATATGTAGACCTTTCAATAGCACCATTAAGCCCAAGGCAAAATGCTTGCTTTTCATCTTTACCTGCCATGGGTTTCTGAGATATAGTTCACATATGGATCAGCTGAAAAACATTTTTTAAAAGACGTATTTTTATCAGAATTTAGCTGTTTTGCTTAGAATACTTCTATCACAGCCTTCCTCAAAAGGAAGGGGAAGGAAGAGACACCTTACTTGTGTTCTGCAGACAAGATTTCTTTGAACTAAAGCCGCAGATGCTTACATTTTCAGGTCTCTTTGCCATGGATGGGTTTAGGTACAAACTGCATTGCAAACCTTTGTTGTGTAGTTTATCAGCCTTCCATTATACAGGACAGCACTGCTGTCTGCCTACCTGAGACGGACCTTCAGCATGTGAGATCTGCACCTGGTCCTGGTTCAGAGCCAGAATGTCTGGACTTAATTTACAGCACCAAGTGAAATGCCAATACACAATCTGGGGCCCAGGGAGGTACATACCTGCTACCTGGAGAAGTCCTGCATATCTGAGTGTCCTGAGCATCACCTCCATTTGTCCAAGAATTCCCAGACATGGAACCAACCAATAGAACACTTATTTTGTATTTATTTTAGTTGCCTGCAGAATTCTTTCCTTCCCTCAGTCCCACTGGAGCCAGAGGAGGGCCTGCTGCTCTGACAGATGTATATTCTCTCCATATTTCCTTTGGGAGAATCTCATGCACCTATTTAGCCACAGATACGACTCACAAAAAGGGCCCTGCCAGGATTATGTGGTCTATGAGGAGACTCTTCTACATGTCAGATACCCCCTCAGGCGCTTGGAAACAAAAGCATCTTTCTGCCCATTAAGCATTGAAGTTCCTGGAACATTTAGTTCAATCCATGTTTTGTACACATTTTGTTTTTGAAGACATGCATCCCTACTGCTCTTTATAGAGAGTTCTTGGTGGAGGCATTTAAAAGAAACAATAATTTGAACAGGATTCTCCCTGGCTATGTACTTCCTCTTTCCTAATCCCCTTCCAAATTCTGACTAAAGGTTTGAGCTTCAGCTCTAACTCTGGTGTTTGTCATAGACACAATACAGCCACCAGGCACTGGTGAAGGCCCAACCTAGATGATTATTCAGGCTCTTTAAAATAACAGAAACACCTCCCCTTAATATTTTATACAGAAAATAATAATTCCAAAAAATACTCAGAACAATTCCTATGTTGAGATAGTACAATTTGATAAAAAATATGAAAAAACCTTGATAGGTTGATAGAATCACCAGAAAGAATTCTTATGTATTTATATGATGCAGGAACGAATAATCTCATTTTTTCCATGGTGGTTTTCATGTTAGCCATTTCCCCATCTACAGAGTGTTAACAGTTCTTTCCCTTGCTAACACACTGTGGAAATCCCTTTCTTGGCAAATACCATCATCAAGGGGACAACTTCCCAGAGAAATCTGGCTCACATTCAAGATTCTTTGTGAGGATCAAAAATGGGGGGAGAGGAATTCATGAGCTAATCAAACCAGAAAAGCTGTATGCATCTACTCTTGCACTTGATCAAGAAAAATAAAATTGTTTTCTTTTAGTCTCTGTCTGACTGACTAACATTGTGGCTGAGTCAACACCTCTCATTTGCAACTGGGAGCAGCCATGACATCAGAGACATCCAGATCAAGTACTTGAAATAACACCAGAAATCTTCATTAAGAACAAAAGATGCAGAACAGAGACTGGTACACATTCTTCCCCCACCAAGCTATAACATCCTAAAACATCTAGTGTTCATATTTGTATTACTATAAATCTGCAAAGAACTCAAATAAAAACTTGACTCTAGGAATCTGGTCCAGAGTGGCTTCAAAGAATAATTGACTACTTCAGAAAAAAATCCTTCTTATTTTTGGATGAAATAAAATTATGACTTTGCTTTATATGGCCATGAAAACTTATTGAGTATCTTTGTTACTTGGCAACTGGGCTGCTTAGCTAGAGAAGATCAAAAGTCATGTTAATAAAACTACTAAAAAAAAATAAACAAAAGAAACGTGCTATTAAAACTTGCACTAAAATTTCTTACCCTTGGTTCATAATAATGAAGTCAATTTGAAATATAAAGGCTCATCTTTGCAAAGAATACTGCCACATATAGGGTAAAATAACTCAGATCACACCAGAAAGGGTGTCCTTACCACTGGTAACTGCCCGGACAGTGGGTACAGAGGAGAAATGGAGAGTGAACCCTAGACACTTAGCCCTCCAGCATTATGAACTAGTACACTTTCTACTGGTCTTAAAACTGTTGTGCAACTGACTGTTCCACAGCACTTTGCAACTTAACTCTCCTGAGCTGGTCACTTTTTTGAAGCGCACAAAATGATTGCTACTGATTTGTGTGTTAAATTTTCTTTGGCAGACAAGGCAAAAAAAAGAAAAAAAAAAGGTGGGGGTAAAAGGCGAGGGTAGGGGAGGGGAAAGAGAGCACAAGGAAGGGATAGAACAGCTCCTGCCTCTGTAAGCATTCCCTGTGCCATTCCAATTTAAAGACAGACTTTCTGACAAGCACCTTGGTGGTCATGTTCATTGCAAGCCAAAGGATGAAGCAATTAATGTGCAAGGATTACCTAGGCACAAAAAGCAGTCAGGCAACTTTAAAACTTTACATCCACAGTGGTGCTGTGGTATCGCCTTCTGATGCCCTGACTCTTCAGAAAATCATCCTTTTCCAGTTCTGATTCCCTGTCAAAATGAATTAATGCACAGTCAGTGGGTCCCAGCTGCCTTACTCCCAGCCCAGTGCCAGCAACGTTTAGGGACTTCATGTCCCAAATGCAGCTGGGTCCCAGCTCAGCTTGGGATTCATTCCTCAGCCTGTGAATGAGAAGGCACGGCCTCAGTTCAGGGAACAGAAAGGGGAGTGTTACACGCAGCGGTCACTCATGTCCTATGCCCACCTCATCTCTGGATCCTCTAACGGGCACAGACTTCCCCTGGCTCCCAAGGAAACTCTGTGACTAGGAGTTTGTTCTATTTAAACTTGCAAGGGTAGCTGAGTACAATGCAAGCGAACCTACTACAAATAACTGCTCAGATTTTGAAAATCTGGTTTGTTTGCAAAGTAATCCTCCCCAAAAAACAACTGCTGACCCAGGAGCAGACTTAGTTACATTTCGAGTGCCTGTGAGGTGAAGCTGTGGAATGGCCACTTCTGCTCATCCCAGAACGTACAGACATAAGACAACAACCACTCCATGCACACCACAAAAAAAAAAACAACCCAAAAAACCACCAAAAAAAACCCCAAAAACAAAAAAAAAAACCCAACAAACAAACAAAAAAACACGAAAAAAACCCCCAAACCAAACCAAACCAAACCAAAAAAGGCGAGAAAAATGAAAAAAAGTCCCAAAATGCAGAAAACCAGAAACCCGACCAAACCAAAACCCACAAAACAAGAAGCTCCAAAATACACTTCTATGCTCTCTCTCTCTGGCAATTCAGCCATAAGCAGCATGGTCACATGCTCCCCGCCCATGCCTTGCCTTCTAACAGTGCTGTAGGTGCCTATAAATACCATGGGGATGCACACTTGTGGTGTGGAGCCCACTCACACTTTCTGTTCCCTGGCCTCATCTCCAGATGCCAGACAGATCTGCAGGGCTGGAAGGGTACTCCCAGGCTTTTGCAGCTGACCACAGCAACGTGGCAGCATCATTTGTTTCCAAAACCAAACAATACGGAGAGTTTCAGCTGTACAAGTAGAAACCAAATGGCTTCTTTTGATCTGGAGAACCCGTTATCTCTACATGTCTGTATTTCACCACACATTTTTCTTTTGCTATTTATGTACTACAGCACAAACCTCCTAGGCAGGCTATTCATCTGAAATGATGTCAAGTAAATACACAAAATAAATAACCAGCCCCTTCAATATCCCAAACCCAGGCACTCATGAAAACATCCTCTGGAATGCCTCTCCCCACCCTTCTGTTAACAGCAATGTCATGGGCATTCAAAAGACCTGTTATACTGATCAAGGAAGCAAACCAGGAATAATGATCCTGAACCCCTCGGCTCCCAGCACAGTCTGGCAAGATAAACTCCCATCTAATAGTCCAAGACAGACTTTAGAAACGAGCCACTCATTTAGTGAGCAGATGGCAATCGAAGCCATGTCTCTGCAGATTCAGTGGCAATAAGGTGTAAGACTCCAGTACTGGGGTTTGAAAACTTCCTCCAAATGGCTTAAATTTTCTTCCTAAATCCGGTTACTTTCTAATTCCAGTTCAATTTTTGCAGTACTTTCCCTTTTCTTGGGCTTCCTTTGGACAGCATTTCAACTTTTCGGCACTAACACTGCTCTCCCAGATCTCAGTGACTGCTAACTTCAAAAGGGAACACACTGGATTCATTAGACTACTTAATGACATTCATTCTGGCACTAATCTTAAAGCACTTTAAACATTTAAAACTTTTTAAACCACTATATTAAATAACCAGTAAAACCTAGCAGTCAAAATGGATTTGCCAGAATTGGCAAGGACCTCCACCACAGGAGGAAGCAAGCACATTTTAAAGACAGCTTGCCTTACTCAACCTTCCACTGAATGCAAACAAGGGTCATCCCTGCAGCAAAATATTTCTTAAATATTACAGCAATGTTTAATTTTTTTCAACTGAAGATGATGAAACAAATTAATCTCTGGCACAGACTAGTATGAAAGAAAATAAGAAATGAGACCACTTAGGACAATGCTAAATCTGGATGGGAAGAATAAGAAACCAGTGGCAATACAATTGGCACATAATCTTTTAAGACTTTACACCCAAATGGGTAGATGAATTTGATAATCAAGCAACAATCTGATTTCCTACTAGTTCTGAAATTGTAGGATTCACTCAAGCAAGTATACAAGATGCTAGTAATGTGAGCTTTTCCACAGATAAGCAGCTCTGTAAGGAAGTAAAAGGTTTTAAATGTTACTCAAGGGAGGAGCAGCAGCAGTAGAGAAAGAATTAGACAAGTAGGATAAATTTAGCTTAAAAAGACTACTGAGTTGGAAAATGCACACTACAAGTAAATTACGGCAAGCTAAAATAAAGATTTCTTAATTATAAAAGTTTCTGCAGATGTCATTAATAAAACCACAGAACATTTCTATGTAATTCAATTTATGAATGTGATTCATTGTTGGTTCATACAAACTGAAAACATTTTGAATTCAAGACAGATAAATAAGACAGTTCAGAGGTTTGATGCACTGAGGGCATGAGTGTGGAGTGAAGAACCACACCAACAAAGCATCTAAAAATTTTGAGGCCTCCTAAGCACAGAAACTGAAGTTGATTTTGTGGGAGTCCTGCCAGCACCTGGTCTTATATGCAGTTCATTTCTTTCTATTTTAGAACTATTATTTTGTTGCTCTCTTGAACTAATAAAAAAAAGACAACTACACATGTTAATTAACCAAAACCCAAACATATTTCCAGTAAAGATGAATTTTTTTTCTCTAAGCATTAAGCTCATGAACTTTGGGGGAAATATTTTCCACCTTCCCATTTGATTTGTCGTTGTCTACAAGAGAACAGTAATCCACAGACATTTGAAATGTGCTGAAGCAGAAGACAAAGGAATATTTACTCACAATAAGTAAAGCTATTCTTGCTTTGGGCTGGAATATAAGTGATACCAAATGTTTAGAAGCACATGATGCCATCTGAAAAAAGGCGCAATATTTGATTGGAGATTGAAGATTATTTTGCAAATTTGATCTGTTTGCAGGAGAAGCAACTGCTGGTCTTTGATGTGCATGTATCTCATATAAATCCAAGGAGGTAATAATTCCAGAGTACAAAGTCATGATGTGACCACAAATGGAAAATCACATGCAGCTCTTATCTTCATATATTGCAAAAAAAGATATAAAATAACTAGGCATCTACAAAGAAGGCTAACTTAAATGATATAGGATTGGAGGATAAGGCACTCAATATGAAGACAGACTAAGGAAGCTAAAGTTCTATAATCCAGAAAAGAGGATTGAGCAGAATATGATCATAGTCTATAAATAACTTACAGGTAACAATATAGATGAAAGAAGAGAATTATTGAGAGTCCTGGTACAGGGTAAGATGACAAGCAACTTCTTGAGCTAAAGAAGGAAAAACTGAACAGAGGAATGTAGGCCAGACATTTGCAAAACTTAATACCCCACAGCAGCAAGCAAAATGATTGCATTTTAACCAAGGTGGAGTCACTTCACACATGTGGCAGTTCCAAGCAAAACAGGTGAGTCTTGGGCCTCTCAGGACAAAACCCAGTCCTGGGGTCATCTGCGAAATGAATTGGGGTTTGTTTTGGCTTCTGGATGCCCAATAACAGAGATGAATTCAAAGGAGACATCGAAATTGAGTATAAACTTAGAAAACAGGTTGTCTACAAGAAGTAATTTTATTTCCTCCTCCACCTTACGGGAGGCAGGTGGTTAAAACTAACCACAGATAGGAAAAAATGTCATTAACATGGCAAATGACCCATCATAACACTTAAAAACTGGGTACATTGGGTGCCAGGATGTGCCTCAAACAGCAAGAAAAGACTTGCTCCCAATTATTCCAACTTGCAAATTTTCCAATGTCATCAATGTAAGACATACATTCTCATATAAATCAGAATGAGTAAGTAGAGATTTTCCTCAAAACTGAAAAAAAAGTGGATACATGCACAGGAAAGATCAGCTTCTCCTGTAAACACATCAGGCTTCCAAAATAATCTTCGATCTCCAATGTGACTTTTCTAATACATTCAACAGAGCACCAGAGATCTACAAAATGACAAGAAGCTGGTGTTATGAATAATATGAGATCCAGAAGGCTGCTTTGAATGTGAGAGTGAGGTGGAAAGTCTGCCTAGAATATGATCTTTTAGTTATTTCACTGCTGAACATTCCAAGTGGTTGAAATGAAAATACACAAGTTTTGAAAAGTTTATTCCTACTGAAGCAAAGTGGTGATGGACGCAGTAGTGCTCCTGTATGAACCACTAAACTTTCCTGTGTCAATAAAAATATTATCTCCTCTCAGGGATGCGGAAAAAAATCCACATACCAAGGTAAGCTTTTTCTATCCACACATACTGCAAAGATTTTAACACTCCATTTCCAATCTCATGGACATGCCAAACTCACTTTCCACTGGTCTCAGTGAGACACTGTATCTTTGCAAACTCAATCCTTTCTCCTTTTACCCCAACAGAACGAGCCATCCAGGTTTAAAACTCAGAAGATCTGAAGAGGGCAGTGAAAGTTAGGAGAAATGGATGGAGAAAGAAGACAAAGCCTATGAAAACACAATTTCCATGGACAACAGAAACACAGAATCCATAGGGCTGGAAAAGACCCTTAAGATCACTGTGTCCCGTCATTAACCCAGGCCTGCCAAGACCAACACTAAAACCATGTGCCACATCTACATGGATTTTAAGCATCTCCAAGGGCGATGACAAAACCCCTTCCCTGGGCAGCATGTTCCAGTGCCAGATACCCCTTCAGTAAGTAACTTTTTTCCTAATATCTAATCTAAACCTCTCCTGGCACAACAGAAGCTGTTTCCTCTTGTCCAATCACTTTTTACTTGGAGAAAAAGTTCTTATCCAGATACAAGCTGGAGCAGAATTGCACATCACTTTCACAATGAGATGCCATTTTGTAGCCAAAGTCAGTAGCGGAGTCTGGGAACATCATTGTGTCATCACAAAAACTGGATGTAGGAGGACAGAAGATCCCAGAAATCCTCAGGGATTAGACAGCAATCTGTTCTCATTCTAGTGCTTCAACAGATTAATCAAGGAGAAATTCTGTCAGGGATTTTGTGGACATCTCATCCTCAACATCTTCCTTGTTTCTTACAACTGAGCATGGCTACCTACAGCCTGGACTTTTCTCACATTTGGTCTTCCATACACATGTTAAAATTCAGGAAAACCTTCACAGTCTGTTCCAAAGATGTAAGGCAGCAAATGAATGGAATACACTGAAATAGCTGTTTCAATTTGCAAAAACTAACCAGGCAAACCATATTAAAATAGAACTAGTTACAAATACAAGATAATTTTTGGCTAGGAATACAGATCAATGACACTTCAGGTTGACAATAAAAGGAAGATATTTATGTCTCAGAATCTCCTTTAATACCATTTTTGTCACAAAGTCACTATGCATATATACAAACCATAGGTGTTCAGTGCTTGCACAAAACTATTGAATTTGACCAAGTATAACTGAACAATATAAGGTTAAAATTAATATAAATTATGTCATACCTTGTTGATTGCACATCATAAATTAAAAAAGGTATTTATTTGAACAAACACATTTCTGTAAGCCCTTCTTTTGTATGAGAAGTGTAGAGAGACTTTTACAGGCAGCAGCTATTCAGGGCTGCAGACATGAAAGCTTGCCTCAAACATGAGCTACAGCCCCATTTTTGTTTATTACCATAGCCTATCCATTTGACATCCACCCTAATAAATGTTCTTAATGAAAAGCATTCAAGTACACACCCTGTTCATTGGCTTTACCCAGAGTGCTGAGACTCATTAGGCAGATTATCAGTTTTCTGCAAGAGATGTCTGCACAGTTTTCAAATTTTGACTAATAATCTCTTGAAATAAGGTTTGCAGCAGAAGACACGCTGAGCAAAACTCATCACTAGACAGAATCTATGCTGATGTGATTTTAAAAAAAGTCTTTGCCCTTGGCTTTAGTCATACCTGCGGGGGTAAAGTGGTTTTATTCTGTGGCTATTCCCAACCCCCAAAAACCTGCAATTACTATTAGGAAAATAAAAGTACCAATCCAAAACAACTTTAACTGAAACATTTATGTGGTTATTCCAAGCAACAAAGTTTCTCAAACTTTTTTTCAGAAAGCACTAGTAACAGTGAAAATTAGTTTCCTTTTTAACTAGGGCAAACATAAACTCACATTTTGACCAATTTGTCTACATGCTAGAAACAAAAGCATGCAAAATCTTAATGTAGTATGGACCTGAGAAAATTGTAGCTAAAGATTCCAGTTAATTTTTTTCAATAGAGTAAGAATTAATATATTTGAAATCAACACAACCACGAAAGGATTGTGTATAAAGCTCAAACTCTTCATAAGATAATCCTCTCATGTAATAAAATATACATATCTGAAAAATACAAATTGCATTAGGAGCATAGGAACTAGAAATTAAACTGATTTAAGGTGTATCTGCAATCTTTCAAGCTTGTCCTGTATATTTTAAGTATATTATTCAGAAATAACATTATTTTCCTGGCAGCTCAGCTATATTCTCATTGAGAGAATCACATTTTGACATATTTTTAAGTATGATCTCAGAAGCATTCAGAGATAAATGTAGGTGACATTTTATTAGTAGCCATAGGCAACCCTAGTTATGGCTACTTACATTTTTATTTATCCCTCAATATATAGATGATCTGCTTTTAATCTTATTGACTGCTACTACTACTACTACTACTACTAATAATAATCACCGGAGACTGGGTCATTTGTGTCTAGGGATGGGAAATCAGAAAGGTCACAAGGTAAAAGAAAACTCCATTTTCCTAGGAACTTTAATGCATTTCTCCTAGAGGAATTCAAGTTGCTTTAGAAAGGTTTAGACATGTATTGGTGGGTCCTTTACACCTGAGCCAAGTAAAAGCCCATCCATCTGTGCAGAATAATCTCTGTTTAATAAAAGCACAGTAATATAGATTCCTGTACACTTTTTTGTAAGGTCTCTCTTGCATTTTATTGCCAGCAGCCCAGTAACTCCACACACCAACTCAAAGGATGATTGGGGTTGTTTCTTAACCAGCAGTAAAACAGGCAAGGAAAGGTCACCTTGCTGGGAGATTTCTTTTCAAATGATAAACAGGATTAAAAGTGAATAGGTCCTGGTTAGCAGATCACCCTGAAAGGAAACCCAGGAAGGCACAGCCCAAAGTCCAAATTTTGTCTCAGCAATCTCCTGCTAGCAAATCTGGGGTCAAGAAGTAACTACAAACAAAACTGGATATATACATGTGTGTGTGTATACATATATATATATATATATATACACACACATACATATCCACCACAAGTGGTGTTCATACAATTGCTCAGTCAAAAACCAAAGTAAACAAAGAGAGCCCTGTAACTAAGGCTACCATTGACAGAAAAAGGGTAATAACAGAAAACATGGAAATATCAAGATAGGTCACTTAAATGGTCATACTTCTGCATTTTATAATCTTTTTATTGAAACTAGAAACCAGAAAGAGAGGAAGAATGGTTCTGAGAAGTCAGAAAGTGTCATCCAAGCACAATAAAGTACCTTCAAATAACTGCAAGAAGCTTTTTTCACCCACTGGCAAGGAAGTTCCACTGAGTGGTATCACTCATTAGCTGGAACTCAGCAACTGGCCATGGATGTGATCCTACTCTGCAGCAACACGGAACAAAACAGATGAGCTACTCTTACACTCAGTCATGACAGTCTTAATAGCAGCAGAGGGAAACAATTTGCACTTCCAGTGTTTAAGCTGATGCATTCTGCTCCACAGCCAGGAAAAAGAATAGGTATCCCTGAAGTTACTGTGTCACAGCTCAAGATCAGTGCCTTCTAAAAGCATGCTTTTCAAGACATGGGGGAGATTACTCAGAATCGCAAATTAGCTACCAGTAAGAGGAGGAATACCACAACATCACATATTAAGTTGTAACAGGACACGTCAACAGATTAATTGGTACTGAAGCTCCTAGAGATATACTGGCAATTCAGGTTCCTGTAAGGAAACAGGAGGCCAACAGCAACACTGGTTGGAAGTGTGGGAAAGCCACGCCAGCACGTGATGGTCACCTCCAAGCAGACACCTCCAAGTGCAGCCCCATTTCTGTCAGGACTGGAGGCTGCTTGGGGATCTGCTCTAGCCAATAGAAAAATAACTGCTTTAGGAAATTTCACTATCATGGCTCATGCTGGAGTCTTTTGTCAGAAAAGTATCATTCCTACAGAAAAAAGAGAAGCTTCCAAAATTTAAGCAGCATTTTAAAACATGGGTTCAGATTCCAAGAATCTTGCTAATCTGACATTAGAAACACTGAAGGGACATTGGACTTTGTTACAAGCCAGTTTCAATAGCGCTTATAATTTTTATTCAGCTTCCTCCACCTCACCCCAGCCACTGTGGGATGCTCACAGTAAATTAACAGTGACAGCCTCTTCAATACCTAGCAGGCATCTCTACTTGTGCACTGTGAATGCTGATGGGGAAAGGAGGAAGGGGGGAAACAAAGTGCATCTCTCTCTTGGTGTCTGCACAGAGCCCTTGTTTTTCGTGGAGAAATCTAACAGTGTAACTTCTGATGTTCCCTACTACTCAATCAAAATCCACCTATCTAAACTTCTCTGAATTAAAAGCACTTGGAACTCCAAAGCTGAAATTCTCATCACTGTGAATGAATACTATAAACTTGTCTAGTGGAACAAAGGTAGAACTCTCATGTCTTCCTATCTGCAGGAGCAAAACATTTTATTTTAATTTACTCTCACAGGTATAGCATACACTTATAAAGAAAGAAAACAGTTTTTAAAATCACTTTGATCATATGTAAGGAAACCTCCACCAGATCCATGCAGATCAAGGACCTTCAGTATTTAATCCAGTACTATATGGTAATTATTGAGCCTATATAGTAATTATTGAGTGGGTTTGCAGCATTTACAAAGGTTGCATTAGCCCCCAATGTTTCACAGCCGTTTCATGTAAAATCTCTGCTGTTACTCTATAGAATGTTTAATATTACAACACAGCCAGTGATTTTCTGTTTGCTCTTCTGGGTAGATGCTGGCATGTAGCTAGAACTATGCTAATAAGATCCTCAAGGTATGCACACAGTTTCGTTAACTGAATAACATCACAGAAAAGTCATTTTATGGTCTTCAAGTCTCAGATTCTGTCCTTCTAGTTGTTTAGGCTCAAATGCTCAATAGGTGCTTTATTGCCCGCTGACAAGAAAATATATGCCAAGAGAGGTAAAGCTAATAGGCCACCATAATACAGGACTAGATGGTGTGGACATTGCACCAAACACTTCATTACCATGTAGATACATTGAAAAGTATTTGTTTTGGGGGGATGTAGCCCTCTTCACTTTTCTGTAGCATGTTCTGCATGTGGGATAATATGCTTCCATTGTTGCCACTGAGACAATCAGACTGTTCAGATTTCACTTCATAAAATCCTAAGATCAGCAACAACATATGTATTTGTTTAGCAACAAACATATACCTATTTGTATATAAAAGATGACAGAAATATTTTCCTAGACCTCCACATTCTCTGTGTGCAGCTGCCCAGACTCCTGCTGCCGCGCCTGGGACTGCTGTTCTGACACAGCCACCCCCATTTTCTAAAAGTTGGCTGAACATTCATAAAGCCCTGCTGTAAGCATCACAGTCAAGTCCTTGTGTTGGTTTGTTTAATTTCAATGAAATCAAATTCTTTCTTTCTTATTACAGACATGTGCCTAAACTATTCTGTACAGTGTTTTCCTAAGCATTTTCACTACTTTATTTTTAAATTATGATTTAAAAATATTTATCTTAAAATGTTTGTAAGATCAGGAAAAAAAAAAAAAAAACAACACACCAAAAATCACACATTCAAGTTTTTCTCCAGAAAACTTGTGGAAGTTTTTAGGTGTCACTGCAATAAATCCTACTAAGAAACATTGCAGCACCTTCCTCACAGAACTGCATCAAGTTATAGGCTGTCTGAGCATCTAGATTATGCTTATTTATTTTATACTGTTATTATTTATTTTATTTATTTTATACTATTAATCAGATCCTGCTACTGATGCCCACATCCCCCATAGGAGGAAAAGTCTGCTGAGGTCACTGGCTGAGTCTTGACAGTGTGAATTGCTGCTCAGCAACTCCCAGCAGTGTTGAAATACTACGGTCAAGCACAGACCTCCAGGGAGGTGCACAGGAGAAAGAAACTTCATCCAACTCTAAATGACCATTACAGCTTTGGGGAAAACAAGGTCTGATCCAAGTGGGAGCCAAAATCAGAGAACCAGAATTAAAAAACCCAGCAAACTAACTCTCTTGGCGGAAGAGATCAATTCATGCTGGTTTGCAAATTTTTTTGGACATATAGCTAATAGCCCTTTATACTTTAAATAACAATGACTTTCTGTGCTAATTCTTTTTGTGTCTCTGTGCTGAGGGCTTTCAGGGCTCAGAAAGCAAGTCAAGATGCAGAACAGCATGTGTGTACACAAGATGACAGCCTCTGGCAGGGGACACAAAGGCTTCAGAATACGGGTGAGCACAGCGAAGGGCCACCCGTGTGCGTAGGGGATGATGGGCTGTCTGCTAGAAATCTGGCAGAATGCTCAAAAGGGAGTTTGTTAGCCTGAACTTGACTTCTGTGCCTCACTGATTAATATTAACATACAACTGCTCTTGCTGAATATCCCCATGGCTCTATGGCCACTTCAAGGATGCTTGCACGTATTATTATCTCCCTCTTCCCTCCCACCCAGCTGATGGACACTACACCTTTAGAGGTAAAAACACACACCCTTAAGACCAAGTAGATATCTGTTACAAAGATTGTCTGTTTGATTTTAATCCAAAAGAGCTGGCATTGAGCTGCTGTTTTTTAATTAAAACCTCCTTTGCTGAGTTGTTTTTGTCTTGTGGAGCATCTATCAATCAGGAGGAGTCACCGCAGGATGCACTCGGTGGCAGCAGGCTATTTCATCCCTTCCCCCAAGCCCAGACACTGACTTTTTCCTTCTTCCTCTCCTCCCCTCCCCAACTTCATTAACTAAATGCACTGAATAAACCTTAACATCCCAGCTAAATCCTATTGGCCCTGGATTTGCTACTTAATGCTAAAACCCAAGCGACCCATTTTTCTCCTGTTGATACTTCTATTGCTGATGGCAGCCAGCAGAGAAAAATACCCAACTATAAACTATTTTCATGTAAGGAACAAAACCAAGAGCATTCATCACTCACTCTTTCTGCTGCTGCTCACAAACTTTATGTAAGCTTTACGTGACGTGTCAAAGCCTCCCTTGCTTTTGTGCTTCATAGGCAGCACAGTGAGCCTGTTGCTTAGCAAATGATTACCACAGAGTGCATCTGTTATTAAAAGTGCAACTAGGTCCCTTTTAAAGGAAAATGATCAGGCAAAATCTATGAAAATTAATTTCTGTGCATTCTACAATCCCCAATCACGATATTGTTATAAACATCAGAAGATGGAGATCCCACTAACTGAGAGAAAAACAAAGAGAGTAAAAAGCTTCAGTGCTACAGAATCATTTTGGTTGCTATCCTTAAGTTTTGCTTTGAACTCTAAGTTTGTCTTCCCAATTTCACATATGCCACAGAAATGGCTAAAGATTATTCACTGTGCCCCTGTCTCCTGGCTGTCAGCCCTCGTGCTGCGCCCCAGTTATAATTACTGCACGTCATCTGCCCTCAGCTCAGCTGCCCAATGCTTCCTCCTTGGTCCATGATGACAAACAGGATCCTCAATGGTTCTTCCCAGCTCCTGACTCACTCTTTCCAAAGCACCCAAATTGGGTCATCTATCCAGCTGCAAAGCCTCCCTGTGGAAGCATTAAGAACTTTGGCTGCTGGTGTCATCTGCCTGCCTTTACTGCTTGCTCCACCAGCCCTCTGATCTCTCTTCCACCTTAAAAACATGACACCATGACCACCATGTGTTTTGCCACAACATCTGACACTCAAAAACCCTTCCCTCCCACAAATAATCTCTTTTCCCTTTCTGCCACACACAACTGTGGCTGCAGTCACGTCCCCCATTAACTTTGCAAGCTGCTCCACAACTTTCAACTGCAGTGATACACCCTCGTCCTGCTGCAGGGTCCCTCTGGAATTGTCCCTGCCAAGCAGGCTTGGACAGGCTCCCAGCGCTCCTAAGCAGGAGAGCCACCTCACCCTCTGCTTCCCCATGTCCTGTCCTTCTCCCTGGGTACTGAGCATGAGGGATGCGAACCCCTGTCCTTTCACCAGGACAGCCTCTTCCCCTGGGATGGATCTGTGGAAAGCGGCTTCCCACGCAGAGAACTGAGTGCTTTCCCTCATGGCTTGCAAAAGTCGCTCACCGCATTTTCAGTTATCTGTCAGAGTGGCTATTCCAGCTTGCTCTTGGGTACCCAACCAACACAGCAGCCTTCGGATTTGACTTATATTTTTAATACCACATTTCACTTTACTTTATTATCAGACCTCAGTGTCCTACAATACTGAGGCTGGCTTCTGAGAAGCGCTGCATCCTAAACTGCCTACTCCACGGACACCTAGTCCTTTGCCCAGCAAATTCCCGCAGCATTCCGAGGCTGCAAAGGCGGAAAAGGAACAAGGAGCCTGGGCATTTGGTGAAAATGCAGCTATCCTGAATAAAAGCTGTATTTATAAAGAACCTAAAAGCAAATGCAATCTAGCACCGAAGATATGTGGCACAGGTTGTGATTATTAGTACACTGTCTGGTACGAGAAGGCTTTCAAATAAAAACACTTTCTTACTGACCGTGCACTCGCGTTAATGTATTTCTTACCAATACCACTAATGGAGCATTCATCATGTTTCTTGCTTCTCTGAAGTAACAAGAGAAATAGATGGAACCATGTAAGAATAAAATTAAATATATCCATGGCGCTACACGTTATCATACTGCACACACTCTACAAACGTGTTTAAACAGGATCCTTGAAGGAAGTAATGGCAACTGACTTCAATATTACAGAAATATTCAAACCAGCATAAATTGGAAGGCAGGAGAGATAAGGAATATTACCAGTAAAACAAATGCTTATATTCTTGAGGACTTGTTTTTTTGCAGCAAGGACACAGATGACAGAAAGACAGAATGCAAGGTCTCCTATAAGAAACCGGCTATTCCAGACTAAAGAAAGTAAAAATATTTTTGTTCGCCTGATTATAGATAAGGACGGTATGGAGCAATATCCACATATTGCCAAGGTTTCCCTTGCCTTGGATACAGGGAGCAGCATACTAGATAGAGGACATATTTCTTAAGAGGTTTATGAGGAAGCAAACCTCAGCTTTTCTGTTCATTTTTATAAACTCTTGACGGATTTCAGCAAGGCCAATTCCTGGACTCAGCTTTGAACCATTCTCAGTGATAGTTCATGAACTTTGCACCAGGAATCTTTTAGGGGTAAGCAATGGACAAATGGATTACCAGCTGCTCAACTCCACTTTTCACTATTGTTCTACTTCTAGAGCCATATACAAAAGAAACAAACAAGGACTACAGCTAGACTGAATGGTACGCACACATCTAACAGATATTTATATATTTATTTATAACATTTTAAGATAGGGATGCAAAGGAATTGCTAGTTGTGCCTGCATTTTGCTGCTTATAATTTATGCCTGAGCTGTTAAAATATGTTTAGGTAATGTGCATTAACTGAGTGTTTATTTTTCCAGTAGTACTAGGAAAGTTATCAGAAACACAAATACAAGCTGTACACTAAACATAATCATATCCACTAACAGGACATTCTAACAGATGCATAAAGG
Source organism: Calcarius lapponicus (assembly GCA_039654755.1). Lineage (NCBI taxonomy): Eukaryota > Metazoa > Chordata > Aves > Passeriformes > Fringillidae > Calcarius > Calcarius lapponicus. The sequence goes on along the minus strand of CM077464.1, from coordinate 91,621,955 downwards.
ATATCAAAACATTATTTTAGGCGCACAGGAACAATTTTTTTTTCAGCTTCAAAAATAATAATATTAATGACCATAGTAATGAGGTATGAAGCCCAGACTCCTCTACTATTACTGTTAATTTAAAACTACTGTATATTTTCGAACTTTTCTTTAGGAAACACACACTTCGAAGTTCACTTTTCCCCCACTGCACAACTCGCTGAGCGACGACCCGGTTGTTTACTCAGGCAGTTTACACAGCAACTTAAAAACAACAGCAAGAAAAGCCTCCAGAAATATTAACACTTGAACGAAACGCGGAAACTTCCAATGCCAATACAAATTCCAAAACATGGGACAATATTTCAAACCAGTTGCTTCTGACAGCGATGCTGGTTTACAGCACGTCAGAAACTTACTAACCTCTGCCTTCCTAATCCCTCCGCGACCCCTGTGGTCTTCCTCGGCCTCCCCGCGCTTCACGTTAAACTTCCAAGAAACCATGAACCGGGGGCACACGGACACACAGTGAGCGGGTTCCGGATAATATCATCGCCTTCGAGCGCCGGAGCCCCGGCTCAGGCGGGGTTACTCACCCGAGGGAAGCCCGCGCTTCCCGACTGACAGTCCCTGACGGATCTCCCTCAGCGCCGCTCACTCGTGCGGCGGATAGCCCAGCCCCATCTCCGCACGGAGCACTTCTACCGCAACTTGTTGGGTCCGCGCTCGTCCAACCGGAGTTTTCCCGACTTGGCCCGGCGCTGCCCGTCCCGGCCCGGCGGCGCGGCCCGCTCGGCTCCCGCCGCCGCCGCGGCGCACAAAGAGCCCCCCCGCGCCCCCCGGGGCAGCGCCGGCCCCGCGCCCCCCGCGCCGCGCGGGCCCCGCGGCCGGCACCCACCTGCGGAGCGGCTCCGCTCCCGCCTCCCCGGGCTCCGCTCCCGCCGCGCCGCCCTGCGCGGACAGATGGCCGGCAGCCCTCGCAGCCCTCCGCTCTGCCGGAGCCAGGCAAAGCCCGGCTTTTTTTTCTTTTTTTTTTTTTTTCTTCCCCTCCTTTTTTTTTTTTTTTTTTTTTTTTTCCTCCCTTCCTCTTTCCTCCCTTCTCCCTGTTTTATCCTCTCTTCCTCCCTTGGCTTAGACCCTGGCAGCTCAGCACAAGTATGCTTACAACACCCCCTCCACCAGTCACTTCAATTAGTGCCACACGAGAGGAGCTTCTGCCCAAAATCTGCTTAAGAAAGGGCCAGAGGGCAGGGCAATCGCTTTTGCTCAACAATGACCAGAAGCTGCTATAAATATCCAAACAAAAACACTGGTAAGGCCAGGAATGTCATATCCTAATGTGATAAAAATTGTAAATATCCGATGTATACCAGAAACACAAAGGAAGAAAATCAGGTTGTTTTTTTATAAAAGAGACAAAGATTAAAAGCAGTCGCCACCTCCTTACCCTCTCCCCCAGTACGTGACCTTGTAGTATGTTATCAAAGTTGTGTATTTCTGGGTGCCAAGCTATTATGTTTTCGAGGTCCAGAGCAGCTCGTTCACAATCCCTTTGTGACAGCTGCTTGCTAATATTTATAGGTACCCAAGTCTGTGCACCTTATATAACCAAGTCCACTGACCAGGGCTGGTCAGAGGTAGACTCCAACCCCACAGATACGGTGCCTCGCACAAATAGTACAGGTGGTGGCTTACCTTGTTAATTAAAACATTAACAAGAAGTTCCCAATACACCAAGAAGTAAACCAATATATTAATACAGTACAGACAGGGGTGCATTTATATGAAGACTGGAGGATTTAATGTAATTTGATTTAGACACATTTTACACTAACATTATTCCAGTGCTGTGAATGAGGAGAAACTACAACCTGAGGTTTCTAACTATACAGTGAACTAGAGTTGTAAACTAACAAAAGCCCCAAAAAAAACCAAACAACAAAACTCACAAAAAGCCAACACACTCTTGATGAAGCAAAGTGCCTCTACCAGCAGTGCCTGGACCTTGGGCTTGTACATCACTTCACAAATGTCCAGTTCACACTGTGCAAGTAGCCGAATGCCACTGGTTCTGGCATGGGGAGGGCAGAGTGGGAGAAGGGAGTGGTTTTGGTCCCACAGGACTGCTTGTAAACTCTGCAGTGCCTTCAAGATAGTAATTTCCAGTTTGTTGATGGCCAGATGACAACAGCTAGGTTCATCTGAGGGGAAGCCAATAGCCACTGTCACCTAATTCCCTCTCCAGACGTTCAAGAATGTAATCATTGCAAAGGGAGGGCACTCAGCTCACGTCCAAGTCTCGTGCCTCAATGTTTATGTACAAATCTGTGTAAAAGTAGTTAATCCTATTGACCAACCGCATGCTCTTTTAGAACCGGGATAATGGCTATCTGAAATTAACCCTGTATTTCCTCTGTCGGGTTTCCACCAACTCAAAAATCAACTTTTCTTCTACTACAAATACATGTTATTTTTTCCATTTCATTCCCATGCCCTCTTCTGATCACACTTGTTTGTCATGCTGCAGTGAACACTGCTTTCTAAAACTAAACTAATTCATATACAGACTTATTCTCAAAGCACCTTTATCCACAAAGGATGATCACAGAGCGTTTTTGCTGCTTTATTAATTCCCTGAATTTAAACATGTGCCCGATGTAACGAAGAGTGTACTTTTAGAAGATCACTTGATTTAAGAGAGAATATTTAAGTGAAGCTCATATGAAACCCTATTCCTAAAATCCTATATACAGGCTTGCAAGAACAAAACTGCCCACAAGATATCCAGACTTCCTAGATTCAGCAGAGAGGGAAATATTCTTTATTTCAACAAAGAGTTGTGAGTAACCCCAAGCACACAGATGCAAAACACCACCAACACAAGCAACACAGACTGAGCATTGTTGGGCCAAAGCTGCCAGCCCACGGGCTGACAAAGCCCTCTCTGATGGTGGGGGACAGGGAAGCAGAGGTCCTCACTCTGGCACAGGCATGGTGTAGGTCTGTGCAGCCCAGCCCAGCAGCCAGGGTTATGGAAATACACTCAGCTGAATTTCCAAGGTGTTCCATGCAATATGGCTAATTAACCCTGCCAGTCCCAATGGCTGGTTTTTGCACAGGCTCCTGCCTCTATTTTAGTCAGGGCCAACGGAGTGAGTTGGCCACAGCAGCAGTACAAACAAGTGTTGCACTGCAAAAGAGGGGGCAGAAGTCTCACTGAAGGAATAAAAAAACCCCAACATAATCCTCAACAACAAAAACCCCTCCAGGTAAGCAGGAAAAAGATTTTTAGAATAATAAGCTTACTTGGCAAAAACATGAGCAATGACTTAAATAACTGCAAAGTTGCGACTGAATAACAAGACAGCAAAAATAAATCACTAATAGAGTGAAATGCAAGGCTGTGTGCAGGGTATAAAAATTTAGCCAGCCAGGCAGATGAACAAATTGGTGGAACTGAGTTACTGATGCTAGAAGTGACAGAAAAAGATGATTATCTCTGAATTCTGTGTGAGTTTTGTATCTTTAATTTTTGTGTGTGCCATTCCTGAGTTCAAAGAGGGAAAAACAAAGGGCTATAAAAATAAAAATACAAAAAAATTCTCCTTTTAACAAAAGACCCTGTTTGTATTGATCTGTCTTGATCTGCTCCTCTTCATTTTGCATGCTGCTTTCCTACACCAGCTTTTCCAACCTATGGATAGAAATGGTGGAGGAATCTTGCAACCTCCCTTAAGGACTGATGAAAATTTAGCATAAGAAAAACTGCATGAATGGATATATGCCTCACAAAGGGATATTCAGAAGGGTTGTCTTTGCAAGTGTGAAAGTATTCCAAATGCCATTTGCTTTTCAGATCAAAATGCTCCATTTGATGATAAATCTAAGAGACAGATGACAGAAATCTCCCTGACTGATCAAGGTCCCAAAACTAAAATGTACAAAGCAAAGATACTATTTAGTTTATAAACAATTTAATGTATATTTGCAATTTTAAATGAAAATTGCATAAAATATTCTACCATTCTGTCATAAAATATTCTACCAACGAAGCACTCATTGTATAGAGAATTATGCATTACCTGGAAGTGCTTTAAGTTAACTCATTATGGAAATAAAAACCTGAATCAGATGCATTGGGTCCTTGCATTTGACATAATTTCCTGGAGAAGGAAACCTGTGTACGGAAAGCTATTCTCAAGCACCGGTTGAAGTTTTCCCTTAAATACTGTTTTATTTGATAAGTGAAAACTGACAACACCACCAAATCATCTAGTATTAGTGTTCTTTTCTTTTACATGTCCCTGCCCTTGGACAAAAAATAATAATGGGCTATGCTATTCCTTAGCCTGAATAAAATGTTGCAGTTCCGGAGATAAAGACGTATTGAGCTGAGCAATTAAATAGCTAAATAAATGAATCAGCAGAGCAGAAGTGACAGATTTAATTACTGCTTAGAGCTAGGAAGGGGAACTAATTATGGGGTTCATGAACCTCATGCCATTCTTTTCCTTAAGCATGTGCTTCGATTCTTCTGGATCAAACTCTGCAAATGCAGTAGCACCATGCACTAGATTAAAAAAAAAAAAGAGAAAGAAAGGCACAAAAAGCTATCCAAAATTTGGAAATAAAGTCTAATCTTTGAAGAAAGAATAGTCAATACTCTGTTCTAAAAGCCCATGTTCAATTGACTCCATACCATAAGTTACAAGAGCTTGCTTTCAAATAGATAAACACTAAAAATTTAGTTCTCCAAAAAATGAAAGCACAATCAAGTTCACTAGATGTGAATAAAGCAAAGATTGCAATAGAAAGCTGTGGTAAGTGAGGCATAAAGCATATAGCTCTATTGAGTGGTTAGGAGCCCTCTTCATCAGAAAATGTCTGTCACTTGGAAGCCTGAGCAAGCTTTTGATCCTCCTACCTCTCTCCTGCTTTGGTCAGCCCACCACACCGAGCAAAATATCTCACAAAGATGCTTTTGTGGCCACCAATTACAAAAACACTAGCAGCGGAGAAAACCTGCACCTCAGTTTCTGCCTTCTGTCTTATTTCTCTATGTTGCATTTACTTTACCATTCTAATTCTCTCCTTGTTTGATAAAACTGTGAATGCCAATTATTTGAGCTTCACATTAAACTCACGATCCTAGTGGTATAATCCCCTAAACATAGAATTCTTTTCCTTATTAGCGGGAGGGAGAAAGGGGATAAAAGCCCTCATATACAGCATTTGAATCACATCATTCAATTAATTGAATAATTTTGGTTTACAGCTATCTTGTAGAGATAAAGAGAGACAGGTATCATTTCAGGAGAAAAAAGTACCAAGCTGGGTTTTTAAAAATTAATTAGGGAAGGGAAGAGAGGAGAAGTCTTTCACTCATAGCCAGTTGTTTTCTAAAATTTTAATCTCATTATGATGTCTGTTTTAGCACAATTTTAAAAATCTACACATTTGCCTCTTTTCCCGCAAGTGCTACAAAGAGAAAAATATCTTTGGACAGCTGATCTCATACACGATTCTGAAAAGAAAATCAGGCCTTTTACTCCACTGACTTTAAAAATTCTAAAAATGCAGGACATGATGCAAACAATAAAACATCTTATGGGTAGGAAATATCTAAATCTACCCCAGCTATAGTTGTGATCTCCTTCCACACCACGAGTAGTTTTGTCAGAATGAAAATAATTGTGTCCAAACCCAGAGTAGTAGGCTGATCCCTTGGAAGGCTCACTGAACAATCACTAATGCCATCATCATCCAAGATTACAACATCAGCTCTGCTTCAATGAAATTCTGTCCTCTGAAGGCAGCCAAAACCAAGGTCTATTGCCTCAATAAAGTTGAAAATGAACTTTATCTTCAAAATCACTGTCTGGGTTTCTGTATCAAGGGTGACTGTATCTGCAGGGAACCAGGAGCACTGTACATCCAAGATAAGATAAAACCAAGATTTTTTTTTTTTTATGGAATTATGGTATAGCTCTATACAAGTGATATTCTTTGCCTGGAATTCTCATGCAGTTAGATCAGAAGAAAATGCACTTTCTACCTAAACATACAGCAAAGCAGAGAGGAGCTGATCTTCCAAAAGGACACTATCTGAAACACTGGGTACAAGTTGCATTAACACTCATACCATATGAATTTGACAGCATCAGATATCCATGTTATTAAAATGTGAGGTTGTAGAATGTCACTAAGGTAACAGTGATCATGAACCTTGCAGAACACACACACACACACACACACAACTGATAGCTCATAATAGAGGTATGATGATTGTATAAATAACCTCAGTGGAGCATGATGAGAATTAAAGGATCTCATGGGCAGGGGCAGCTTGTCAGCAGACTGCCAAAGAATAAAAGGAGAATGTGCACTCTTGGTGCACAACACTTCTAATCTCAGGAGGCAAAATCAGCAGTATTTCACTAACAGTTCCCTGCCAGGCTCACATGGAAATAACCTTTAAAGTGTCTGAGGTGTCCCTTTGAAGACAGGACATGATCAGGATTTGCATGCGCATCCTGAAGGAGAGTCCCTTATGGAAACCACACAGAAGTGAGCTCAGCACCTGGGGAGAAAACTGACTATGAATCCACCATCTTCTGCTCTCGCTGTAGAACAGTGCAAAAGAAATCCCTCATGGGATACTTGGAAGTGGAGTAATGGTTAAGCATACTCTGGAAGCGAATTTGTCATTGCTTTATTTATACCCTTTTGCTCTCCATCTTGCACTTGGATGTCTGCCCTTAGGTCTTGCTTAACGTAATTTTGCAGTGTCTCACCACCCAGCCAGCCTGGTGAAGTGGAGGCACAAGATGAAACAGAGTGAAACCAGAAGATTATCAGTAGAAAACAAAGAAGGGTGCACAGGGTGTCTAGAGACATGAATTCTCTTCCAACAGGGTCATAGAAGACCAGAGCTGGCAAGAATTCCTTCCTATTTTTAAAGGGTCACTGGCTTGGGATGACTTTACTAGCAGGGAAAGGATTATCTCTAAGAGCCATGAACTAATTCTTCTCCTGCATGCTGGCAAAGCAACACTCCACAGTTCTGGGTGAGCCCTGGGTTTTCAAACAGCCTCTCACTGTGTTTAGTTATTACAGGGAAGGTAGCAGGTCATTTTTCACATGCATGGGAATGTGCCATTTCATCAAATCTGCCCTTGGGAAGTTTGCTTGTGCTGATTTGCAAAAAAGTGACTAAGTATACCAGCAGGTGTAGGGGGAGTTGCTAGTTGTCTGGTACAAAGAAGAAATTACTGTTTTATTGCATGAAGTCCAAATAATATTTATACACTACTAATCTCAGACCTAAAAGTAATTTAAAATCACCTACCATTTTCTTCTTTAAAATCCCAAAGAAATACTCTTTTTTGGAGTGGCTTCCTAATAGTTCATTGGAACAGCAAGTATCCAGTCTTCACTGGGGACTAATATGAAAAATAATCAAGCTCCTTGACAGTAATGACAGCTGAAATAATGGGAGCCACTGTCCAACTAAAAAGCTGAAGTAAGCCTCCACCCACAGTGCTCAAAGGCTTTTCACAACGAAGGGCAGGGATCTGTGCATACAAACATCAGAGCTTGCTTACTCTTGGAATAAGTTCCGTCTGGGAAAAAAAACCCTGCAAATAACCAGAATTATGCCAGAAATAGGAAGAACAAGGAAGCCTGTGACCTGGCTGGAGTGCGGCCCTAGACTGAGCCTGAGCAAAACTCAGAAAGTTTCTCCTCTCTCCTAGGGCAGTAGTATACTAAAGAGGAAGAAGCCATAAGGAGAATGAAATAGGGAGTGAGAAAACTGATCCTCATGAGTCTCATAATGCAATCCTTGACATAATAGAGATAAAAAAGAGGTTTTATAATATGCAGTAATATGTTCACTGTGACTCTTATGAACAATTATAAAAAGTAATTAATTAAATAAAATGTTATCTTGATTTGGGAAACTAGAGAAGCAGCTACTTTCAAAAATTCTGCCACTATGAAAAACCCTGTCTGCAACATGAGGGGATAGCACAAGCCCAGAATGGACCAAGAGAACAATTTGGAAATCTAAAGGAATGGTTCACTTCCATCTCTTGAGGTCTGAGGGTCGGTTTGAAGGAACAAAGCTCCAGGGCACAAAAATCAATCAGATGGTTGTGTAAGAGACTTGGGAAGTTCCATGTACAATTTCTACTTTAGTTATCAAATTGGTAATGTCTGGAAATTCCATTGGTAGAAGGTATGGAAATTACCAAAATCTTCTGAACACAAGGAAGTTTGAAAGTCAAACCTGAACCGTTGTGATTCAAATCTCAAAAGCAGACAGTGATGGTAGACAGACCGACCATCCATCCATCCATCCATCCATCCATCCATCCATCCATCCATCCATCCATTCTGAACGAAAATTGGTTTTAATATTACACTGCTGAATTCACAAACAACTTTGGGTAGAAAAAGAAGAAATGGAGATAGTCAGAGATGGAGAATCAAACACTGATAAAGTCATCTGCATTTTGGAATGAGTAGCATGCTATATTGAGACCAAGGTTGCTCCCCGAATTTCTAAATATAAGTAATGCCATGATTATTCCTCATTTAAAATATTCCTTACTATAAACATTTGAAATGCCTTTGATTCTAGAGCCAGCACAAGACTTTTCAACAGCTCAGACAAAACTGACAGTCAATCTTCCTAAAATAACAGATGGGACAGGGCCATCTCTGCCTGCCACAGAGAAGTGGAGAATTGCAATGGAGAGATCTAGAGGATTCATGCTGTTAATCTGGCTGCCTCCAGGGACTGATAGCAGTCAGCTATCACAGCTGCTGGCACTGGGCATTCTACCAGTAGTTTCCACTCCTACTTTAGGGGCAGCAGTTCTTTCAGACAACCTAGTTTTCCCTGTCCTAATATGGACAAAATTAGGGTGGACAGATGTTAAGGGATGTGCACTTTGTCTTTCCAGAAGCCTGCCACCTTAGACAATTCCTGCCTTGCTTGTGCTCACAGCCAGTCCGGTTTGCTGCTGAAAGCTGAAAACTCAGTGCTTCTTCTGCATTCTCAGAAGATTCAGCAAAACTTATGTTCACTGGTTTCATAATGCTTCTGAGAGTCAGGGGCCTTGACCCTTGTATGAAATCTACCTTGTGTCAATCTTAATTCCATCTCCAGAGTCATCAGGATAAAATTATGCTCAAAAAAGCAAATAGTTCATCTCTAATAATTAAGGATATTTTTAACATGCTGTCCATATTGTGCTCTTCAAGTTCCTTATGAAAGTGAAATTGCAGTGAAATTCTTGATGTAAAAAGCTACTGTGAGATATTTCAATATGCTGGTGCAACATAAGAGTTATCAGTGTGTCAGGGTAGAGCGTGACTAGCTTGATCAGGAAACTACTGTGGAGAGCTGTAGCGTAAATGATAGATGTAAAATCAGAAACAGCTTTGAAATGTGTATTGGCAGTTTTTCCTTTTACAGGACCATTGGACCATGTGCTGCATCAATATTGGTGATAACACTCAAATTTCAGTAAATATTAGTGTTTAAAGCTGAAGTTGTGAAATCCTTATGGAGGTATATTTGCTGCAGCTTTTCTGACAGATTATACTGTATCAGGGCATTTGAAAATACTGTTGTTGCCCAGACGAGTAGCAATAACAGGAAAAAAGTTAGAACAATAATTTTGTTCAACATAAACTCATACATTGCTACACCATAATGACTTTTTTTTATATCAAACCAAATATTTTAATTCCATTATATTTTTTTAATATATGAAACTTTTCTAAGGAGGAAATAATTCAGTGATGCTCAGCAAATTCAGACCCATTCTACACCTGCAGATTTTCACTGTGCCCTCTTGAGATTCACTTTTTCATTGCTTAGCTCCAAGAACATAAAATAATAGTCTTGCCTGCCTCACAGAGCTACTATTAGCACAGCCCATTTATATCCTATAGCATTACAGCATTATGAGAGAAAAATGGTTTCTATATGTATCATTCTATGTGTACATTTTCCACTGAACGTTTTTTTAAAAAAACACAAAACCTAAAGTTGTCTCTTGAACATTTTTTTTTTCATTTTGTTTTCTAACTTCCATCACCTTGTTTTGCTGTGTATTGTGTTGTGTCTCCTGGTATAGTCTCCTTCTTGTTTCAGTCACTTTTCTGTGTCATCTAACTGTGATGAGGTTTCTTTCAATGTTTCTTTTCTCCACTGTTGCAATCTTCTTATTTCTCATATATTGCCAGTCTCTCTAGGTTAAGAATAGGTAACTATTTTCAAACTTAGTTGGGTCTTTGTATCTCTCTTCTTCTTACTCTGAGCCTTTCCTTTCCTGCCTGTGAACCATCTTGCTTTGGCTCCTGAAGGAATTGTCTCCCTTTATAAGGGTAAAGGAGAGCTCTACACCCGCAAGCATTCATTGATGAGGAGACAGGGAAATCAGAAAGAGTGAATGATCAGAGAGCTTTTATTCGGGATACATGAAGGCCTTTAGTGATGTGTAAAACACCTCAGAGATAATGAGTGCTTCAGGGTAGGGATCGTATCTCTCCAGTGCTCAGTGCACAGAGAAGTTGCTAACCTTGCAGAGGCCTTCAAATTGCTACAGCTCCAACCCCAGGAGGCTTTACAGGGTAAATTCTACATCTTGAACTCAATTGGGAAACAAATTCAAAGCTGTTGCATGCAACAAAACACGTGGTTTATGGGGTGATTGCAGCCCAGATGCTGATGGATCGCAGCTGCTTATTCCCTTATCCTGTGCTGTGGGTTCTCAAGAAGTGCAAGACAGAACCAACCAGTGCTGTCATTACCTTGATTTCAATCATTTGGAGGATCTAGATCTGTCCTCAGAGTTATAAATTAAAAGTCTCATTGTTAAGCCTACTTAAAAAGAAAAGCTTACAACTGCAGCTGCAACTTAGCCTTTCAAATAAGAACTCAGAATCCAGCAGAACTCTAGAGTAAGAATGGATATATATGTTATTTATACATAGAATTATATTTTTTTTTGTATTACTTCCCTTTAAGTGGTGGTAGATGCATTTCTAAAGTTTGATAATTGCTCAGTTCCAAAAGTTAAGATATCTACTCCCTGCAAATCTGGAGAAACATTAAAGTTGCCAATACATTGCTGGAAGGCCTTACCTTAGGGTTACAACTCGAAACAGACCCAGCATTTTTGTGCAGAGCAGCTGCCACAGGGAGAAATCAGCAACTCTCCTGGAGTGGCTCATGAGGAAAAGCTTGAAGGACTCAATCCTACAAAGGCATTGACATAATCTGGTACCATCCTTGGCTTCTTCTGCAAGCTTGCATGCTGGGCTGTTGCCAGAATATAGCCAGGAATCACATCTCTACACACCTCTTTGCAGGAGACAGATCCCACTGCTTGGAATCTGCTGATGAAGCCTCACAGGTGCTCAAGGATGAAATTTGCCTCTATTTTGGGGGTTCTCCTCACTATTCAAATCCCATCAAAGCAGGTGGAAACCTTGCTGTCTCAGTCTTCCTCACTTCTGAGGCAGAACATGCATACACACATGCATATATCCTATATACACTTCTATCTATATGTGGGTACAATTTTCAGAAAGCACAATTTCATAATTTCAGAATATTTCTAGGACCTATCTCAGTGAACTGTAAAGCTAGCTGCACTTGAAATTCTTAGCATTTCAGAAGGGATTATTTTGGTATGATCACTTTTTTATTTTTCTGTGTAAATTTTCCCAGCTTGTTCTTTCTTCATTCTGCTCCTTTTTCTATTAATTTTTGCAAATGTTTTCTCTTTTTCTTTTTTTCCTATGGCTTGAATTTTATGAGCATTCCCTGCATGTTTTAGGGCCTTTTCTGAGGAGGCACTAAATAGAGAGAAAGCAATTCAGAAAAAGAACAGTAAAAAATTAATTATTTTAACTACACAAAATCATAGAATCATAAAATGGGTTGGAAGGGCCTTAAAGACCATCTGGTTCCAAACCTCCTGGTGTGGGCCGTGCCACCTTTATCCAAAACAGGTTGCTCAGAGCATGATCCAACTTGTTAAACACAACCATGGACAGGGCATCCACAGCTTCTCTGGGCAGCCTGTTCCAGTGCCTCACCACCCTGACAGTAGAGAATTTTTTCCTTATATCTAATCGAAATCCTCTTTCAGCTGATGTCAGGTCATTTTGGAGGGAAAGGCAGGAAATGTGGAAAGAGAAACTCCCCAGAGTTCTCATTTATTCTACACCATTTCAATACACAGCACAGTAATGGTGATTATTAGAAGCTCTTGTGAAAATGGAAGTTTCCCAACCAGAAAAATATAAAAGAATATCAGCTCTGGAAAGTTAGATTTAGTAAGTCCAGCCAAAAAAATTACTTTGAAGAGTAAGTTTCCAAAGGCATAAAACTAATAATAAAATATTTTTCAAGCACTTCCAAAACTGGAAGTCTGCCAGAATCTCTGTAGGGCTGATAAGTAACTTGGATATGAAAGGGGAACCCAAATAAGATCAGACTCTACCTCAGCAAGGCGAAAATAATTCTTTATATAGGTGTAAAGAACACTATGGAATAGACTTTGGAGATTCCCAGGCTGAAACTTTCTTTACAGGGCACAACCTCCTTACTGGTTAGACAGTAGGAAACACAGAGCAGAAAATCAAATGGTCACTCTTCACAACTCAGAGAGATTTCTAGTGTAGGAAAATGCACTGTTCAGCATAGTCCTCAGTAATTTGGTTAAGGCTGAATAGTGAGGTGAGATTAAGTCACACTAGCTTATTTAATGTAGTAAAAGCCAAAGATGTCTGAAAAATTGCAGAATAATCTCAGTTCTTTGTGATTAGTGATAAAAGTGTGGACCAAGAATGATGCTGATAAATATTCAATCTGGAGCAAAAAAACCCAAAGAGTCCTAACTATACATACCCAGTGATGAGCTGTAAGTGAGCTGCTACAAATCTCAAATATGGCTACTGCAACTGGCAAAAACATGTACCATTCTATAAAAACACCAGCCTATTGTAAAAGGAATATTATGAATTATTAAGAAAATGAAATGGAAGAGAGATTATAAGGTCACAAAGAAAATACACCTTATCTTCTAAGCCCCAAGGGACTCACCTGAAGAAAAAATATATAAACAAGGATCTATGGATAAGTAAGAGATAATTAAGATAATTAATGGTAAGGGATGGTATCTGTGTGAGGAACAAGTAGGTTGGGATAACTGACATTTTTTTGTTCTGTTTAATAAAACCCCACAATCTATTCTGGCATCCTGGTGTATATGACCACCCCTACAATATTTCTTAGCAGTAATGACATACATTTTTGTAATAATAATGATCTGCATTTTCACTGTTCTTTTTCTTCAAAATGCAAAATATCACTTAAATCATTCAAACACCCATTTAAGTAAACAAAACCAAATTCTATTGGAAGTAGCAGGTTGGAAGATGTCTTTGGTACTCATCTACCAAACAAGATTAGCTTTGAAGTTACATTGGAGTTCAAAGGTTGCTCAGGAGCTTGCACAGAGAATTCGTCTGGTCTCCAGGAATGGAAATGCCACAGAGTCTCTTGATACCTGCCAGTATTTCATACACATATATACACACACAAGAAAGGAAAGATTTTTCTGATATTTAGACAAAATTTCCTATGTTGTGACTTGGGGTTGCTGCCTTTAGTCCTATTGTGTTGCACTAAGAAATGTTTGACTTTGTTTTATCAGTACATTGCCAATAGGTAGGTGAAAACAATTAGGTTCCCCCCTTATTCTCACCTTCAGCCAGAAGAACACTTTTCCTGTCAGCTTCTCCATGTATGCCATGTGCTCTGGCCATCTGGGGCTCCAAAGGACCCATTCCATTATGTCAATGTCCATCCCATACAAGGGAATCCAAAACAGAACACAGTCGTCCAGGTAGTCTTACTAGGCCAAGCAGGGGACAAAGAATCACTTTTCTCAACTTGCTGGCTACTCTCTTGCTAGTGGAGCCTAGGATGATGTTGGCCTTCAGGATGCGCTGCTGACTCACATTGGAGTTTTTTTGTCTACTGGGACACCCAGGACTTTTTATGCAGTGCTTCTCTGGAGCCAGTCGGTGCCCAGCCTGTCCTGCTGCAGGATCAGGAATTTGCATTGGCCTGTGCTGAACTTAAAAAAAGTTTCTGCCAGATTTATACTCCAGCTTGTTGAGAATGCTCAGAATGATATCCCTGCACATTAATTGCTCCCGTAATCAGGTATCATCTGTGAACTTGCTGAGGGCTTTATTTCATTCCACAGGATACATCTGCAGTGAAGGCATGAATGAATGTCCACACTAGTGTTGGTTCCTGAAAGATGTTACTAGAAATCACTCATCAGTTGGATTTTTTACAGCTGATCACAACTCTTGGAGCCTCATGATATGGCCAAAAGTGTGTTCACCTTGTAGTCCACTGCTCAAGTCACTGCCTCACCAATTTGGCTGTAGGAATACCATGTAACAGGCCTTGCAGAAGCCAAGATAAATAACCTCTTCTTTCATCCATCAAGCCAGACATGTCCTCAAAGCAAGCACTCAGACTATTCAGCCACAATTTGTGGTTTGTGAATCCATGCTGCTCCAAATCGCCCTCTTGTCCTCCTTGTGACTGCACATGGTTTTCACAAGGGTTTCCCCCAAAATCCTGGTGGAAACTGAAGGGAGCTCTATCAGCAAATAGTTCCTCAGATCTCCCTTCATTCCCATGTACATGTAACACTTGCCAGCCTTCAGGTTACTCTCCTGATTCCTAGGGACCTTTTGAACAAGATACAAAGCAGTCCTTGCCATGACCTCAGCTCCTTCTCTCCATATCCTTGGAAACATTCTCTCTTGTCCCATGGACTTGTGTGTGTGTCCAGTTTGCTTATTTGGTTGCTAATGAGATATTCCCAGGTTCTGCCTGCCTGGGAGGTATGGGGACAGAATGAAAGACCAAGGAGAAGATGCTGATTTGCTCAGCCTTTTCTGTGTGCTTCGTCTGCTTCCTTGCTTCATAGCCCCTCATCTTCCTTAGACCTCCTTTTGATTCTACTTCTGGAAATTCTTCTTGTTGCCATTTCCATTCTTCAACAATTTCAAATCCAGCTGAGTTCTGACTTCCCTAATTCTCTGCCTACATGACCAACAAGGCCCTGCTCCTGAGTAGCCCTCTTTGGCCTTGCCTGCCTTTTGCCCTGGAGAGAAGATGGAGCTCCCTGTCTGTCTGTTGTGCCTGTGTGACTCATGGGCTGTGGGCTGGGCTGAGCCCAGGTCTGGGAACATTGTCCTCACAGAGCAGCATCCTTGCATGATTTCCTTCCCCTTCCCCTTCCCTTTCCCTTCCCCCTTCCCTTTTCTCCTTCCCCTTCCCCTTCCATACAGTCTCCCATGGGAACTTGTTGAATAGCTCCCAGAATGAGCTGTTGAACCCTCTATTTTCATTTGCTGTTATCATTCTGAAAACTTTGAGTTTTTGATCAAAGTATGTGTTCATTTCAGAGAAAAGATTCTCAAAAAAATAAAGTGTTAAAAAAATTTAAATGAAGCTTTTTTTCTCTATCAAGGTCAATTTAGATGCAACTGAACTTTTACAAGGAGCCATAGTCACTTAATTGTGTTCATTCACTAAGGTGAAATGAAAAGTAATGGAGTAGAGATGCTTAATGCTTATTGACTATAAATAATTTAGATTATTTATAATATTAAATACTACTTGGTAAATAATGATCCATTAATAAGTCTGACAATATGGCTGGAAAATAAAATCAAGAGAGATTTCAAAGAACCCTCTCAACTCAGCATCCCATGAATTTTGCTTGCTGCCTATCAACATCTGTTTCACTTTTCAGCAACCTTGTCTTGACTGCTTTGCAACTCACAGCAGTGCCTAATTTAAACATTCTGTAATTGTGGTTTTTAGTCCTAAATGGAGTTGTGAGATGTGCAATTACTGCTTCTTTCATTTTATTTACAAAAGACAAGCAAGAGGGAGAATACTGGTTTTTTGCTCCCACCTGTTATGCTAAGAGAAGCTAAATGAGTGTTTGACAGGTAAAAAATATAAACGATGAACCCTCAGATTAAAATACTATTGGAATTAAATTCATATGTGTTTGTGAGAGTCTGGGTATGTTCCAGAAACTGACAGCATTTTACTTTTCCTTCTACATGTATAGTATGTTCAAAAAGCTTCTCTTAAAATGCCCTGTAATTAACCTAGGATACAAGAGAGAAAACAGTGAGCACAACAACAAAGACAATTTGTCATCAGGATTTTCATTAAACCCCTCAGTATTATAGGAATTAATTTCAGTACTGCTTTGCCCTGATTACTGCCTGTCGGGTAGGATACAGGCATCCAACAGGATATTTGAATGGAGAGCTTTGCTCCCATCCTACATCAGCATTATGAAAGTAAGTGGTTTATCTACATTGACTGTGATTCATCGTCTATATTTTAATATTTCAAAAACTGAAGATGGCTCTAATTTTAACTTCTCCTAGCCCTGCTTTTTTCCAGTAAATGTTACATTGATAATAGTTCACATTGCCATCCCCATCTTGGGCAGAGAGAAAGAACAACAGACTTTTGAATCACAATAGCCATTAATTTGTTACCTTAGCTTCCCAGACATTATAGTTCACTACATATTGTTATATCACACAGGCACACAAACCTTATTGGTCACAGAAGGGAGGGAAGCAGCTCTTATTTCAGATTCTGAATTGAGCCACAACCTGTACAGCATCTAGGCAGCGTTCTTATCTAGCCTTTCCATTTTCAGTTTTTCAAAATGCTCCCCTTGTAAAGCAGACCACTTTGGAATCTGCAACACATTTTAAAGTAATGATTAAACACTAATCCACTAACATACTCAAGTGGCACTTGAGAATTTGGCAGTATCACTTTAAATAATCTCTTAGCCTACTGATGGCTCTCTCAGTATCCTGTGTTTCCACACATAGCTGATGAATAAAATGATTTGAACTAATCTGTGCCTATACTTCTCACAGTATTTTTTGCATGAAAAGCGAACAGTGCAGCAGGTATGCCTTAAAGTAAGGAGATCTGTAGGGAACATAGTCAAATTTTCAGTTTCTATAACATTTTCTTCTTCAAGTTATATAAAAGTATTTTTAGAAACAATCTCACCTTAAATCTGAGAGTGCCATTAAGGACTCTATTACAGAAATTACTTTGGTAATTTTGGCCAAAGCAATGAAGTTAAATGTCACACATGGGTGCAGGGGGAGGGTAGCAGATAGAGAAATCAAATTCACCCCTACAACATAAATGAGATATGAAACATTACTGAGGAGCAACAAGCTGCAATTTTGTACAGTGTCTTATAAAGCCACACTAAATGAACGCAAGTAAATGGATGTTGCCTTAAGTTCTTTTTGCTCATTGTCAGGAATTTATGATTTTTTTCTCTGCAGAAAAACTGGCTGAATAATATCTGTGCTGCACCTGGCTGTTTATAAGGTGAGTAAGCAAAGTATCCTTCACAGCTAAAAAATTAGTACAGGATCTAGATCTGCATAGCTGCTTGAACTGAAATGTGACTAAACCCAAAGGACTAAGCTATCAATTCTCCCTCTTTGAGTTGGAAAGTGAAAGGGGCTGTGTGTGTGTGTGTGTGTGTGTGCATGTGCTGATCTTTAAGTAGTATTTCAAACAAAAAGGGAGCTTTCTCAAGCATTCTGCTTTAAAAGTTGGGTATGTTCACTGACTTTCCATCTGTCCCCACTTTCCTAAGAGCTGTCCCTATATGCTACAGATGTTGGGTTCAAACCTGCTTTGCTTGCATCTTCTGTCATAATCACATTATGAGATGACACATACATTCATCTGGAAATAAGGGAATGCTTAGAGAATTCAGGTTAAGAAGATGACTCAGTTGCCTTATTTAGATTAAAAATTCTTGTGTACCTGGCACATTAGGCCTTACATTAAATCACAAAATGTGCCATCTCTTTTTCTTCTCTTTCTCATTTTTCCATTAACAGGTTTCTGGCCCCTTCTATCATTGCATGTTTCCCTTGCCCCAGTCGGCTGATCTCTTTTCTCCTCTTTGAGGGCTACTCATACAGTTGCCCTCCCTCCTGTTCATCTTCTCTCTTCCCATAGTCTCTGCTATGCTACTTCTACATAGCACTGCCAGTCACTCCCTGCTTCTCCTTTTAATCCCATCCAGACTCCTGTTTCTGCTGTTCCTTTTGATGGAGCATATTCACAAGGGTGAAAAACAGCAGCTTTTACATTTTCCAGTACTTCATGCAGGGAAAATCTTTGTCATGTAAGAATCACACATGGTGGGATTCTTAGGGTGTCCTGTGTAGGGCCGGGAGTGGGACTTGATGATATTGATGGGTACCATTCAACCCAGCATATTCTATTATTTTATAGTTAAATATGATCTAAACACAGTCTACAGTAATGTCTGTTCAGCAGGTGCTCCAGAAGCAAAGGGCCACCATTCTTTTGATTGTCCTGTAACCTACAGAACTATTCTAGCCAAGAACACATCCTGTAAGTGACATGCACAACTGCAGCTCCATGGTAAACAGTGGGCCGTGCTTATCCCTAAAACTCTTCCAGACTGATGGATGCGTATGTGGGGCCAAACTTCCCAAAAAGTGTTTTTCCCCTCCTCTGCCAGTGCTAGGATTGCTTTTAAGTTATTGAAGCATCAGAGCTTGTTCTACTGGGCAAGGCCTGGGGCTTCATAGTACTCTTATAGCACAGGCATAAAAGCATCCCTTTTCTGCCACAATGGAGCTATAGAGTGGAATCTGAAATAAAAAGCAGAAAATCTAGAGACAGAACATTAAGTTTTTCTTTTTGATTACTCTTAGATTTAAAACCCATTAAATAGACCAGTATGTAGGCAACCTCTAACTTAACTAGAATTATGGCTATTGCTTCCCCTACACATGGAAATGTATAAAGTACTTAAGGCTACATATTTCAGTGGATTCTTTTTTTCAATAAGTAATTATAACTCCCAAACATCAGTTATGACCTAAATCTTTAAAAATGTCAATAATTATTTCTAAAAGACCGAGTAGCTACTTAGAGAAGAAATTATACACATTACAAGAACAGAATTATTCAAGATTATATTCCTGTTCTGCAACACAGAAAATTTATTAGCACACACAGACTAACAAGATACTTTGTGTTTTCAGTCAGAGCACCATGACAGTCTGTGACTGGTAATCTAAAACACAAATAAAGCTGTGAATTTGCTGTGCTAAAGTGGCACCACTGAGATTCCTACATTTCCCATGTCTTCTATTAATAAACCAGTCCAAGAGGAAGGTAGCTGAGTGATGCTTGCTTACATTTAGGTATTATTCTTTATGTACCAGCCATCAGCCATTGTCACAGGGTCTATATAAGAACACTAGCTTCTGCATCTAATTCTTTCCTCTTAATTGACTTTAAAACTTTAGGTAACATCTGACACAGGAATTTACATGGAAATTGGGCCATCTGAATATGACTTTCTTCCTCCAACTCCTTCTCTCAGCCTCTCCTCAAGGCCAAGGAATGGGACTGGTTTTAAGAACGACCCAGCAGCTCTCTTTGTGTCCAATTAACCTTTCTTCACAAAGAGGCTGATTAAAGATTGGAATGTACTGCCCAGGGAGGTGCTGGAATCAGTGTCCCTGAAAGTGTTTGAGGAAAGACTGGATGCAGAATTCAGTGCCTTGGCCTAGTTGACATGGTGGTGGTGGTGTTCAGCCAAAGATTGAACTCAATGATCTCAGAGGTCTTTTCCAACCTAATTGATTCTGTGGATGCAGACAACAGCTAATAACCTGGGTGCAGAAGACAGTTAATGATGATCATAAAATAAAATACTGAAATGACTATTTAATTCCTATTCTCTGGCAGAAATTATATTGGTTATTGCTGGCCTTTTGTGCTTCAATAAAAGTCTTTAAAATACCAGTTCTGACTTGACGGATGTGCTTTTGAAGTAGTTTCTTGAATCAGAATATCTCCACTGCCAGTGTACTACAGAGGTGTAGGGTACTACCTTAAGATTTCCTGGATTTTTTAATAACAAGGTTTCTTTCCTGTGATGTTTTCCTCTCTCTTGTGGACAGGGTTTTTGAAATGTTACAATGCAAGGGAACAAGGTTCCTCTCAATGATTTTATTTAACCTCTTTTATTTAAGATCAAAACCCAGTGGGTTTAATTAATTGTCATATGTTGCTTCCAAGCTGAGAAACTACATTTCTTCTCCTGCTTCTCCTGTTAATTCTACTCCTAAAGGTTATTGTCATCTATTGGTAGAGCATTTAAACAGCAATGTTGTTGATGATACACCTTGCAGCAGAGGATGGATCTTCTTGTTGTGACACTGGTGCTGCCATCCTTCTATGGTAATACACAATAAGGCAGACAATCCACTTAGATATTGCAACAACAGGTTTCTGACTGAGGTCAATGAAACTAATCAATCCCGTTCAGCATCTGGGTTCCTCCTGAGTGCCCAGGCCATGTTATCTTCTCCATATACTTAATTTTTCTTCTGGAGGAATGATCAGGGATTTCCTAGTAAATTACTAAACTGAACTCTTCAAACTCCTTAGGCCTTTCCATAGCTGGGATTATGGAGCATTAGCTGTCTGCTGCCAGGTTAAGCTCCATGAGCTGCTGAGAGCACCTCCTAATCAACTTTTATGTTTCTAACTGGTTGAGATGATGTTGTAGTCTAAATCAAAGTTTTGTCTCCTGTGTAGCAACGGTTCGACACATCATCATTGATCTCTACTTACTTAAATAAATGAACAATCAATTAATGTGAAGTAAAGAAAACCAACCTCAAAATGAAGGCATAAGCCAGCTCTAGTCTTAAGAAGGTTTACTTATTGCTGCATGCTCAGCATCATGCCTGAATGCATGTCTGCTGGACACAACCAAACTGCAGCCACTTCTATCACCTTCTCTTGTGTTTAAAGTGGTTTAGGCTTAGGGAATAGCAAAATTATCAGTGGTTTGACAACATTACTTCTCCCTGTTTTTCACACCCTGCCCCACAGCTGTGCCAATAGAGGGGTTCATGTGAACATTCTCTAAAATGCTCAAGGCAAAACGAGCCAGATTATTTTAAGCAGTGTGAACTGTGGATCTGACCTGGCTTGGCTGAGCTAGCAGGTTTCAGGCTAAGGAGTAGTTATGCAAGCCACTCCACTAGCAAAACCAGAGGGGCAGCGCTGCCAGCTGCTGGGTGGCTGTGACAGAGGAAAGCAGGAACATCTTTAGGCAGAACAACTGGAGCATAGAAGATGCCATCCCCTCTGCAGCTGTAAACTTCTGCCTCAGTGTCCCTTAGGTGTGGGAAAGACCAGCCACAGGAAAAATGTCTTCTAGTATCTGAGGGGAAAATGTTACAGTGCGTTACTTCTATCCACTTGATATACACTATACTTGAAAAAAAAACAAAAACGAAACAAACCCAAAACAAGCTAGTAAAGCAGCAAACTCTTTTAAATATAGAAAGTATAAATTTCTTGTACCCAATTCTAAGATAAACAAATGCCCCTTATCTGTGGTATAAGTGCAGTGACATAAGCTTTTCCCTAGTCTCTGGCATTAAAAATCTCTAAACTCGTAAAAACATTCAAATTTCAAAAACTACATCTAACCCTAAATGTTGTTTCTGTACTAGCAAAAGTTTTCAGCAAAAATTTAGTTCAGAAAAAACACCATTACTATGACTTAAGTGTGTCTGTGTAGAGTTTACAGACTAAAGCATCAAGGAAATGGCATGTCTTAAAACCCAGTGATGGTTTGATGGGCACTTTTCCCTGGCCTGCCTGAACTGAGTCAGCTCACTTCCCCAGGATGCTTGTTCAGTTGCGCTGGAGCAATGATTTGGAGGCTACACTGCAAACCAGACAAGCACATTGCTCTACCTTATAAAGGATCTTGAGAAAAAGAAAGGAGATGGGTAACCTTCCGAGGTTCAGAGTTCAGTCCTACAAAAAACTATGCCAGCACAAAGGGAAGGAAAGGGGCAGAGATAGGTGGAAGGCTGTGGAGAGGGGTGGGAGATGCTTAAGTTGAATTTTGCCACCAAAAATATACACATAGAAGTCTAAAATAGTGTCCAGCATGAGTTCTGTGCCCCACCCAGAACCATCAATTAGCAGAACCATCAATTAGCAGCTATTTATTTATATTAGTACTAATATAGACATACATTAAATAATTATAAGTTAAAAATTAAACATACTAAATAAATAGTATTAGAAACCTTGATTTAATAGTCCTATAAACTGTAATCAAGTAAAACTAAAATCAAGGCATTTGTAATGTATTTGTATTTTAACACCTTTAAAGAACTTCACCTAAAAATATAATATGCATTCTTATGCGGGAAAAAAGTCACTTATGACAGTCACTGTGATTTTTCTGTTGCACTTGGAAGGAACTGTAGGGTGGCATCATGGAAATATGTTTTCTTCTCATTCTATTAGACACACAATAAGGCTTTCAGAATATTTTTATTTCAGACACAATCATCAGCATAGAAACAGCAGTTTTCTGCACAAATATGGAATATGGACTTCAAGCAATGGCTGCCAAAGCACACAATTAATGAAAGTAAAGTAAGAGAGCACTGAAGAGTATCAGCTAGTAAATTGCTCAGGGTTACTCATGCAAGACATCATCATTTTCTGCAAACACACAAACACACAGTGCCAGTCAAAAGTCATGTTAATCTAACATTGAATTAGAAGCAGTTTAACCTTCTGGACTTCACATCATGGGCCAGAGCTCAGAGCAGAGGGCCAGATTCTGAGTGCCTAGAGTTTCACTAGGCTGCACCACAGCTTGGGTTTCTATATTAAAAGCACCTGGCAGCACTTCTGAGGATGTCTGTGGCATATTAGGGCATAAAGGTCAGGAGAGGAACTGAAAATTATTGCCCCAAGGGCCATCCACCCCCAAAAGTGTTTGTGTGCCATGAGAAATGACATTCTAAAGGACAGTCAGTCTCATCATTTGCCTGCCATTGCAAAAATCAGTGCAACTCTTTAAATGTGATTGTTAGAAAGTGCACAAATATGACCTAAAGAAGGATTTACAAGCTTGAAACTTGCCTGTGTCTCATAACTGCTCTGGTCCACACCAGAAAGAACAGGGCCCCTCCCCTACAACCCAGCTCTGTCATCTCACCATTAAATAAAATTAAAACCAGCATTTGATGTAAAGAAAAACTGTTTCTAGATAAAAAATTACACAAAAACCTTTTCAGACATTGAATTGAATGAGTATGAGAAAAGCATGAATTGTAATTAGAGTTCTATCTATATTATTCTATATTATTTTCCATAGTGAAACATAAACTAGCTGCGTGGCTGTATTTAATTCTTCATGCAAAACTGTAAAACTGGGTCTTTGGGTCTCAGCCTTAATCAAGGAAAATGAAATTCTTTAAGGGTAAAAAGTTGTAGGAAGTTGCTGTTACATTGCAGAACTACGTATCTGGCTCGACTTTTAAAGGAAGTGATTGAAAGTACAGGTGCAACAGACTGAGACACTGTCTTTTATCATTCAGTGTTGAAAAACAGAGCAGAAAAGGGTGTGTGTTCCAGCCAGCTGCAGAAGAGCAGTTGTACTCATTTTATATACCAATAAGATATTAGGACAAAGATTTTAACAACAGAAACAGTAACTGAAATAGTACCAGGCACTATTGTATATGAGTATACATAGTGGAAGCCTTTGAAGCATTTGTTTTATCAAAAAACTGCTAAACAAAGAAGTTTTGCAATTTTTCTTTTTATTCCCAAATATTTAATGAAAAACACAGCTCCAGAAAATATCTCTTATCCTTCTAGAGTCTGATTTCTCATGCAGAATGAGTGTATCGAGGTTTTAATATTAAATAGTTTACTCACAGCACTTTCATCTCATTCAGACTCACACGCTAGTTTTCCTCCTTCATAAAAAGGCATTTTTGGATACATGGCTGAAGAGCCAATCCACGAGGTTGCCTTCCAAATGCAGCAGCTGAGCACAACACACAGTCCCAGAGTTATCCCTCTCAATACACTCAGGGGAACGCGTGGGGAACACTCGGCACCTCGTTCGGAGCATAACGGGAAATGCCAGCCGCACCAGCAAGGCTGGGAAAACCTTTTTCCTGATTGGCTGCTCATCCCAAACTGCCTGGCAGAGGTTTGAAATATGCAATGCAGGGAAGTGATATCTGTGGCATTCATTCAATTTACCTGCACTACACTCCAAGGAGCCATGCTATTAAATAACAGCTCCAGTGTGTCAATAAAGTTAACTTAATTAAATTGCTTCCCCTCCCACTCTTCCAACTAGCAAGATTTAGGGCACAGGGACACAGGATTGCTTGCAAATAAAAGGATGATTTAGCTAATCATTTGCAGAAGAAAGAAATATTTTCATCAATAATTCTATGCACAAAGCAGGGAGCTAGCTTGAATTAAAACAAACACGTAGGATAAGGGGAGAGATAATACCAACTATTGAAGGGCTGTGAATATCCTTCAAGCAGTGTCAATTAAGTCCACTATTTAAATCTCAGTGATTGCACTCTTTGCCCCATAAGACTGAAATAACAATTGCTTACATGTAATGTTATAAAACATACTATCATTATTAAAAGGATAGTGAATACATATTCTTAATTTGCTGGGGACTCATCTTGTCCCTTTCTGGTCATTTTGATATGTACACTCTCACTGCCTTACACAAGTCACATTTTAGGAGTCTCTAGTCTGTCCTTTTCTGTGGCAATACATGGAAAATATTACCAGTAATTAAGGATAAAAAAGACTACAGTTAAGCCAAAATTAACAGATTGTTTGCAACTTTATAATACTTTCAAATCATCAGTATGAAACCTCTGAGGCTCCTAGTCTGAGGTTAGGTGTTTTGAAAGGCTACAATTAAACTGATGTAGCTGTTTTGCAAAACAGTATTTATCTATTCTTATTCCTTTTTCCTCAGAAACTCTTCTAATTTTGACAGGAGCTCCCTGATGTTACATGTGCAATCTCTGCTCTGCCTCTTGAGTGTTTTCAGCTTTGCCCCAAATCTCCTTTTGCAGACACTGAGTAAAAGCATGCCAAGCACTAGCAGGTAGACTCTCTAAAGATTTCTTCTGTGCTCTTTATATCCTATTCCCTCTGAGCTTTTACCTGCAGGTAATGAGTCTTTCTTGTTTCTTTTCTTCAAATATGCCTACTGTTTCCTATTAATAGCAAGATCTTGGAGCTGGTCTGAGTTTTTATAAGCAAGTAAAGAGAGAGAGAGATGCTTGTAAAGGCACACAGGCACAGTTTAATTTAGGAAGTATGAAAATACAAGCAGAAAAAAGTCCCTTTATGCCCTCACAGGCATTTCTTCATAAATGTGACTGCCAGTGTGTCTGAGATTGTGCACTCCTCCTAGAGCTCAAATCCTCCTCTAGTGTTGGGCTTGCTGCTCTTTGCTCTACTCTGGCTCAAACCATCCAGTGCAGCCTCTGATCACAAACCAATGAAATCACCAAGTAGAGTCCTGTCTCCATTTCATACTGGTTAATTATTCTCTTATTTCTTCACAGGACAAGCTGGAATGGCAACAGCCTTCCTGCATGTCCTCTCCCAATATCACAGAAAAAAGCCCAGGGCATTATTCACATAGACTTGAGTTTCACTCAATAAGAACTCCTACTGAACACCATAAGACAAAACTGAAATGAAATGTAATTACTGTGATTAGAAATGTCAGAATTCAGTTGGAATGAGCTGCCCTTTGACTGTTTCAGAGGGCTACTACTTCACTGTTTAGTTGCAAGATGTGTTATTTCATCAATGCCTTGTCAAAGTCAGGATTACACAAAGCAAAATGTGTATACAAATACAAATGTTAAATGCCTAGACTAAGAAATTTAATATAAAGTAAAGATTATGTATCTAGGGAACTATTTATCAAAGAGACTGAATTAATTTAAATTAATGGTGCAGTGCAGTGGAAGGGTTATCAGGATGCTGAGTGCTGCAGGGTCAGAGCCAGCAGGGCTGGTGGGGTTGCATATACCTCTCCTCCCACAGTTTCTGCAGCACCCAGGGGTGGCACACTTGACCCCTAGGAGGGGAGGGCAATACTCAGCTGCTCCCAGTGCACCTTCCCATTGACGGATCTCAGGCTCAGAGAAACAGAGCCCTATTCACAGCATCCAGGAAAGGGAAGGAGTCTCTCTTGTAGGACAACAGTGACCTTTCAGCTAGGGTTGAATACACTGAATAAGACCCTTCTGGAAGTAGGAGGATGAAGAAAAGGAAAGTTTCTATTATAAAACAAATAGCATTGAAATGGAAATCTTCTCATTTTTTTAAACCAGTTGAAATCCATATGGCAGCATAAAATAATTCATACTATTACACTCACATATTTTCTTTTCCCTTTCTATTCAATATATAAATCTCGGTGAATAGTAAGAACAGTAGGAAAAAAAAGAGAGAGAGAAAGAAAAAAAATTACAAAGACAATTTTCTTAGGATAATTATATGGCTTAGTTCCTTCCTAATGAACTGTACTCCTGGCTTTTTGCTCATTTCTAGCCTGACAAGACAGGCAAATAATGTGTCTGTATCTGCCTAATAAGTGTTGTCTTTTAAGTGCTTATTGCTACTACAATATAAAAATACTGTTCATGTTGAGCTACACAGGACTGCATTTAGCCAAATTGCTCTTGAGATGGACTGAACCTGCCCTGTCCTATCAGAATGGGAGAATCATACTTCAAAAGTGGCACTCCTGCTTAAAATGACACTACACACTCCCTCTCTACCCCAAATTCTTTGGTCTGTCAGGAACTTGCAGCCCTTTGCCAGAGCCCCAGGAGGAGCTGCTGTGGGCAGGGTGTCACAGACACACTCCATAGCCCCAGGGATCCCAGCTGCAGCGACATCGATTTCTTCTATTTTTAATGTCGCGAGTGCTGCAGCGCTGTTCTTCAGCCAAAGGGCTGGCACAGGCACGCTGACCCTGCAGACCCTTTCAGCCCAGAATCCTGTGCTCACTGGAAAGGCTGCTGCTGGGGCATCCATGATTTGTGCCCATGGGAGCAAGGCTGGGAGAGCCCAGACCTGGGAGGCTCAGCTGCCTCTGCCTGCTGGAGAGCAGGAGCGGAGCAGAGCAGCAGCTGGAGCAGAGCAGCAGGAGCAGAGCAGCATCCTCCTCCAGTGCACTGTAAGGAGCTGAGGCCACTCTTCGCTTACAGCAAGAAGGACTGAAGTTCACTTTGATCCTGCCCATGCTTAGGGACTTATCCGAAGCTCCCAGTTCTGGAGAACAGTTGCTTTTGGCCAACTACATGAATAAAGTAGACATGTTGGAAGGCTCTCTCAGCCCTTGAAGGGACCAGAATCCCTCAAGGTCTTGCCCTCCTCCTCTGTGTTGGCTGGAAGAGTGTGAGATGATGGCATGACTTAGGACCATCCATCAGGTACCAGAAGTTAGACAGACCCCTGTTCAAGGGATTTTTGAGGAGTGAGAATCCATGAGGATGAGAGCAGAGACTATGGCACCCAATGCCCCAGCAGGACCTGCTCACTTAACTCCTCCTGTTGCCACGAGCACCCTGCAGAGTGCCCCCCCAAAGTGGGGATTACACAAGGGTCCCCTTGAGGGATCAGGATCAGGCCTGAGACCACAGACACATTTTGGGGGAGGAAGGGAGGGCTGTGAAGAGCTTCCACTGCTGCAGGGAGCAAAGGTGCTGCCTGTGGGTTCAGCATCAGGTGGCAAAGGCAGGAAAAACCTGCTCCAGAACAAAATCTTGAAGGCACAGGTAATCCCTGAATACAATTTGAAATCTGAACTTTTGCTTTTTTTGTTTCTGGTGCCACAGGCATTTCTTGACTGATTAGAGGCTCCCTAAAACTGATTTCCTCATTCAGACAGCCCCTCTGCTGCCCACCCCACCCCCAACCAGGTGACTGTGACCCTTCATATTCACTCTTGCATTCAACTGCAAAAATCTGAATTAGCAAAGACAAGTGTCACAGGTGCTCAACATCTCCAGTTGAGCCAAGATCTTTATTTGTTATAGCTGTCAGCCCAGTCAATGCCTGCTCTATCTCACTGTGGGCAGGCATATTCCATCCTGCTGGTGTCAAAAGCACATCTATTTATTCAGTGTTGCTCTATGCCGGGCAATTGCCACACTGTGGGGAAAGAAGATGGTGATCAGCACCATTTGTCTACATAATTGTGCTTGTTTCTGGACAATTGTTGGGTCAGAGGCTAATGCTTTTTATTTATGGTCTTTCTACACTCATCTGAACTTTCCTGTGCCTTTTTCTACAGCAAAGAATTCGGTACCATTTGGCTTCTACTGCAGAAATTCTGCTAGAAATCTGAGAAAAAATATCTGAAAGTAAATCCATTACACTCATTTGAACAGAATTTTACATTAGGGAGCTGGAGTAGTGCCTAAGACTTGAGCTGCATTTCTAGGAAGAAATCAAAAGATCAAACACACATTTAGCTTCTTTTTTCTTCATATTGTATAACTACCAGACAGAACTCAAATATATTTGCCCGGATGCTATCTTCAAAAGCTGAAACAAAAAATATATGTTTCCTTTATATCTTAGTGTCCATTTAATCTAGTTCTGAAATTCCCTAAATAAGAAATAATATTGGTTTTCTTTATGGTAATAATTCTGTTTATTTTCGCTAAGATAATTCATTTAGTATTTTGCCTTTTTGTTATGCTTATTAAATAAATGAATCAATATCTAAGTTTAACACAGTTGTTGCCTTAGGCAAGCCACTATTTCACTTCTTTAACACCTCAAGGGTTTCCAAATAGCCATACAAAGTAGAGCTGCTTGCTTCATTTTCCATTGTCCTGCAGGCAGCCTGCATAGGAAGTCATGCATAATTTTTTAATACAAGAATGGATTTTGCTGAAACTGCTGTTTGTATTTTTTTTAATAGGTGCATTTTCTCAATTTAAATATATATTTTTATTTTAAATTATCCTTTCATTTCAAACAAGATAATTTAAAATTAAAAATGAATTTTTAACAATGTGCTGCCGAACTTCTTAAATTCAATATCTGGATTTACATTAAATAACATGCAATATTCAAGTATTATGCGTCTGTTGGTAAATATTTGCTGACCATCAAACCACTAAGCTGGGAGAGTTTAAGAGACTGGAGAAAACAGCCTCTGACAGAAGGGCTTAGTCCAAGTTTGATATCTGTAGCTTTGTCTGCATGTTCAAAGGAGGTATTTTCTTCACTTTATTCAGGTTAGCTTTATGCAATATCTAGTTCATGCACAATTATCTCTTGAGAGCTGATAAAGGCAGAAAATCTTACTTTCTACTGTAGGGAAAAGCTCCATGGCAGAGACTGAAATCTGCTAATTCTAAAATCTTTCAGGGCACAGAAAAAAACACACTGATCAGTTTACTCAGTACAAGAATGGCTAATTTGATTAATAAATCACCTTAATATATGTAATAAATAAATAAACATATAAATATGAAATGTCATTCATTGGTTTCTAAGAAAACAAAAAGCAAATATCAAGAATCTGAATAAATATATCAGGAACTTTTATGTAATTCCCTAAATGTGACAATATAGGTTCCAGTTTTACTAATATAAGTACCTAATGTAAACAAAGTAGCTGTCAAACTGATCTGTCCTATGACATTCTCACAGCAGTGGAACAGGACTGATTATAGTGATCCAAGGTTTTTCTCCCATCAGTATTTTGACTACAGGAATTATGCTGCCAGTCAACAATACAGGAACCAGGGAGAAGATGATGTAAAAGGAGGTTACACACTTTTTTTGGTAGTAATACTGTCCTTTCCAGTCTAGATAATCAAACTAGTGAGGTCAACCACTATTTTATTTACTGCCACACTTTGGTAGAAAGCCAGAATACTTTAATAATGCCAACTGAGGGGAACGAACCCTTTTCCAGAAAACTAATTACAAAGTAAATGCACAGAAGAAAGATGGAGTGATAATTTCTTCTGACCCTCTATGTTTTTTACAGCACTCTTTCTTAAAGCAGAAACACCAAAACTCAGCCTTCTGGTATCAGTCTCACCAAAGTCAGACTTACAACTAAAACAACGACCCCCACTCTATGTTATCAATTTTTACAGTGAACTTGCTTATCTATCTGCTGTGATTCCTGATATATCTCCCTCAAAGACTAGGACCCCTTAGAACACAATTCCTCTTTCTCTCGATGAAGAGAGAAACTCTTCAGCCCTAAATTCAGTATGTTGCTATACAAAGATGGGCTGAGGTTACCAAGCAACCCAGGTGCTTGATGGAGCAAGTGGTCCGGACTGTTGGTATCATTTGCAAATTTCATTGACAAGGAAATTCTGTCAGGTTCCAGGTTGTCTGCAAAATACTAAGGACATCTCATTGTGAACCTTGCTGAAATCTTCAGCAAAAACTCTCCCTCAGCTACAACTCCTCTTGCCAAGTATTTTCTATGTTATTTTCATTTAGCACATGCTCCATTGATGTTGTGTAGGGATAATGTTTTATGAGAACGCTGAATAGTTTGAAGTAAACGCTAAATAAATACTTTGCTAGTCATACTGTAGAACGAAGGAAGCTGATAGGTACTATGATCAGAGGTGAGGGATTTGTGTTCCAACATTATTTAGTAGAAGAGGGGATGTACCCTGTGACTATTACAATGTCGTACTAAAAGGAGATACCACCACCACTGCTTCACTCGTAGGTATATGCCTATCCTTCTCCTTTGCTTTTGTAGCATTTGCCTCAAAACTCAATGTCGTTAATGAAAATAAATTAATTTGTCTAAGCAGAAATGGAGCCTCTTCCTTGGAACTTGCCCCCCCTGTTTCATCTCAAAATTAAACCCTCCATTTTCTCCATTCAGACTGACTCACAGTTTATTATTTATTTCCTGGGTTGATGAACCGATAAATCAGTTTCGTGCACAGTCCTGACATGCTTAATGCCACAGAGATTCAGTAATTCAATTATTAAGCTTGGATTCATTGTGCCAAACAGCCTCATCTTCCTTACGGTCTGCTCTTCATGGTAAACAGGAGAGAGCTTCAAAACTGTGGCTCTAGCCTGTCTGTCCTCTCAGCAAAATACAACTGAGTGGTCACTAAAGTAAAGATGGAAGCTTGTATTGTTATCTACATCTCTGGTGTGTTCTGTCCCAAAAAGGAAAGTGAACCACACAGAGATGCAGACAGGTGGATCATTTAGTGACACGTGACATATTCAGTACATCTGCTTCCTGGCAAAAGAGAAATACAAGCCATGACCCTGGGATCCTTTAAGACCCCAAATAAGACCCAGAAGCTGGGCTGTGTGCCTATAGTTAAAAAGCCTGAAAAGCAACCAAACTAGTAATAAGAAGGAAGCTTTTTTATAACTATAAATCCAAAGGTTTTATACCCATGGGCAGTTATTAAATAGTGGATATTCTTTATATCACTTTTTCTTCATTTATAAGAAATAATGCATCAGAAGACTTTTGTTTTGGAGACTGCTGGTAGCTAAACATGCTTAATTATGATATACAATGTCATGAAATATTTGATGCTGTATGAACTAAATTCAGTGTATGCTCTTTATTTCAGAAACATGTAGTGGCAAAAAAGAAAGAAAGAAAGCCCTAAAATTTCAATATCAATCATCCACAGAGTAACAAAACATGACTCTCAAAACTCAACGAACCTGTAACCAAGAACAGCATTTCATAAAATCTACTGGATACACTGAAGTGTTAATAAGTGAAATATATTCCAAGAAGTAGCAAATACATAGTATTTACAGAAATTTTATGAAAATAGAAAGAAAGATGAAATTTAGTCGTGCTGTGAGAATCTCCATTGATATTTTTGGAGCAGCACTCTCTGGGTATATAAGATGTCTCACTTAAGAAATTAGGATAAATGAACTTCATTGTTTAGAATAAGTTTGTGTTTTAAAGTGCAGTCTCTTATGAAAGTAAGTTAAACTTTATGCATGGGAAAACTAAAATTTTAGTAAGTTCTGAAGCTCTCCCTCAACAAGACCTGAAGAGAAAGGGACCTTATTTTCTATTCCTCTTAGTAAGGATCCTCTTCCTCCTCATTCCAATGCAAACTTTTTTCCTCTCCACTTTTCTCAATCCTTACCAGTTCTTCTAACACTCTTTCCTCTAATTGTAGAAGCTATCCTCAGACACTATTATTTCCAGAAGTTTCCAAATTCTTCTAGCTTCCTTTCCCTAAGTCCAGCAAGAACATACAAATATTTAAATGATTTAATTTTTCCATTCTAAAAATATTTTAATTGGAAAAAGGTTTCCCAAAACATCCAGAGATATGACCACAGTTCCATTGGCTCTACAAGTTGGGATAAATAGGCAAGTCAGTGCTTTATCTCAGCTCTATCTGTAATATTGATAGGTTTCATTCTAGCTAGGAAATTTAAGAGCAGTTCCATAATATTCCATTTGCAGTCATGTTTACTTGGCCCAGAAAATGAATGTGATAGTCCATATAATAAATACAAGAATAAAATACAAGTCAGGAATATTAGAGAGAAAAAAATGTCTGGAATGGAGAACTTACTTGTCAGAAGAGCGGTGATATTTAAAAACCTGCTGTTGATGGTCAGCTTTTGCAGTCCCAAGATATCTAAAAGTGTTGAGTATGCTCTGGAAAGGAAAAGAATCAAGGATTTAGTAATTTTCCCACCAATCAAATACTAAACCAAAACTTGTCCAACATAGTTTGCTTTCTCATTTTACGAGGTTATTAATTTATAAAATATGTTTTTATTTCCCTGCTGAATTTGTAGGGATTTTATGGGCTTCCAGAAGCTAAACCACTCAGATCAAACGTTCTGGAGTGCATAGGGAGTCAGAAAAATGAGAAGAGCAATTATATAACTTATTTTCATGCATACCTACATTTCCAAGCTCTTACAGTTGAGAGAGAGCAGTGAAAATGAAAGAAGTCTGACTCATTTCTTGTTTAAAAAAACAATATACTGGAGTAAATGGCTTTCCAAAACAAGCACAGAAAATCATGTCCCTAAATGTCTTTCAAAAAAATTACTACAAGTTCATTTGCTATCTTTTGGACTAGTTAATGTATTTGGCCTCCTAATTTGTGGTCTAGTAGCTGAGACTATCCCTTTGTACTGACACACTGTTCTACATTAAAGTCTAGCTTTGTAATTTTCAAATGTCTTTAAGAGACAGGGGAGTTGACTGTACCAAGAAGCCCTCTTAGCTCTCCAAATCAAAATGAAACTGAAAGACTGGGATGAGTGTTTCCATCTATGCAGAGTGTGGTGGAAAGAGTTATGGGAGTTGGGAATTAAGGAGTGGAGTTGACCCTATGAAAAAGAATGTTAGAGGGAAAGTGGATTTAGTAGTCTTTGTTTCTCACTTTCCAATGCTCTTTTTAATTGGCAAAAAATTAAATTAGTTTTCCCAAAGTAATCTCTGGGGATTTTTTTTTGCCTATTATTATTATATTTGCAGGGAATGCCCTGACAAAGGCAGGAATGACGCATCTGACTCCATGTTCTCAGGAGGCTGATTTATTACTTTATTATACATAATATTAAAGAATGCTATACTATACTAAAGAACACAGAAAGGATACTTACTGAATGCTAAAAAGATAATAATGAAAACTTGTGACTCTTTCCAGAATCCCAACACAGCTTGGCCGTAACTGGCCAATGAGTGAAAACAACTCACACCAGAATCCAATCAGGCAATCACCTTTGGGTAAACAATCCCCAAACACATTCCACATGAGCAAAACACAGGAGAAGAAAATGAGATAAGAAGTGTTTTCCTTTTCTCTGAGGCTTCTCAGCTTCCCAGGAGAAAAATCTTGGGCGAAGGAATTTTTTCAGAGAATGTGAATGCCACATATTATGGCAATCAGGGTTTTTTTTCCCTATTATGGTAATCAAGAATTATCTTTTTGTCTTTATTCCAATCTGTAGGATTTTCTATTATATTTTCTCCCTGTGTTCTGCTGAGAAGAGGAAGTGAGAGGCTAGATGAATGGGTGCCTGGCTGCTGGCCAAAGTCAGCCCACCACAGCTATGAAATAATGTTTCCACTGTCAATCTTTCTTAGATCCCCAGGACTTAG
Source organism: Calcarius lapponicus (assembly GCA_039654755.1). Lineage (NCBI taxonomy): Eukaryota > Metazoa > Chordata > Aves > Passeriformes > Fringillidae > Calcarius > Calcarius lapponicus. Next base: position 91,587,765 of record CM077464.1, on the reverse strand, counting down.
ACTGGAATGGAGATATAAAATCCATACTAATAAAACTCTGCTTATAACACATAGGAATAAACAGAATTAGTAAGGAGCAGAAATGTTGCTCAGAGAAAATTGCATTAACAGGAAAACTTCATGGATCTCTACCTTCTGTACTGTAGTGCAGCCACAAATTTGAAAATAAAAGCTTATAGTTACAAGGACAAAGTCAAATGACTACCACACATGAAAGGAGACAGATGAAAACCTCATTTTAAAAAGATGTCTACTTGTGGTATGATACTGAGGTGTCTTTGGCCCATTAAGGAATTTTTGACAGCAATCATTGAAATATAACATAGCAATTTTTTTAAAGTCAGAGATGAGACTGATCGACTTGCAGCAACATATTTATTCTGTCAGCAGTCTTTTAGAAACAACTATTTAAAGTTTTCACAGCTAGGTTTTTACAGTCCTGAAGTGATTTACTTAATTTCGGATTTCATTAGGCTCCAGAACTCCATTTTAGCAATCATTATGATACTGATAGCACATTTCAGCAATGAAAAAGTTGGAAGTGCTATACATCTCTACCTGATATTGAAGGCTATGGGATAAAATCTCCATCAAGTCAGTATTGCAGAGGATTATGCAGTTGTTTGGATTCCCTTGGTTTTGCTCAGGATATGCCTTACAGTGGCAAAATCAGCAAAACCCTCTCTAAAAGTCATGGAATGAACTCTTTCCTGAATGAGTTTTCTGTTAGAATTAATGTTCTGTTAAAATAATCAACAGCCCACTGAAACTGTGAGATCCATGGCAAACATTTACACTCCTTCACATACATGAGAGAAACCTCTGGTATAGCAAAACCTAGAAGAATAAAAGTTGCCAGCAGAACTGAGCAAGTACAAAATTCTATCAACAATCTCCCATTTACAGCCCAACCCCTCTTGTAATTTAGTTGTGTTTTCAAGGCTAAATGACTAAGCTGTCCTACCTGTACCCTGGGAAATCTATAAACACACAGTGAAATTAACTACTAGTTGGGAAAGAGAGCTTGGAGACAGCCTTATGAAAATGTCACCTAAATCCTCATCAACTGTCAAAAAAATTAAAGCAGTATATTAGGAAATACTAGGAATAGAACAGAAAACAGAAGAAGAAACATGATAATGCTGCCAAAGAAATCCATTGCCCACCTAGCATTTTGAATATTGAATACAGTTCCAGTCATCTCATCTCAAAAATGACAGGATAGCAATAGGAGGATAAAGAAAATGGTGACAGGATGATCAAAGGTATTTAATGGTTTCTGTTCTAGGAAAGAAAAAAGAAACGCTTTAGGATTTTCATATGGAAGAGGGACAAATGAGGAAAAGGACTGTGACAGAGCCCCAGGACAATAATGAACAGTACTGAGAAAGTGAATAAAGAATGGTTTTATTTCATAGCAAAGGAAGCAGTCACAATAAAATGAGTAGTTAACAAGTTTAAAACATGAAATCTGAAAGAGGATGCTTTGCACAAGGATCATAATTAAAGAGTGGAAACTCATTGCCACAGGATGTGGTGGGAAGCTCCAAATATGTGTGGGCTTCAAAAAGCAAGCCACTGTAGTGGTGAAAGAAACATTGACCAGTACTAGCCTGTGTTTTACCTGAAGTTGCACACTATAAACCTTCAGGTTAAGAAGCTTTACAGAGTGCTGTAGGGTGATACCAAGGGATGTTGTCCTTTGCTCTGGTTTAAATACAGCTGTTGCAATTCTTCTCATTAATTTTGCTTCTTTTCTGAATTCTTAGTCATCTCTTCCAACATGCAGAGGTTAGAGAGCATTAGTGCAATTATGTGATTTTAGATTTCTATAAACTTTTCTACAGAGGCGCTTATGGACCATTTTAAGTTCAAATAGTGCAGCCTATTTAGGCAGGCAGGCTTTAGGCTAGGATTTTCTGAGGATCCTCAGGTCTGGCATCCAAGCATCCAACTGCTACTGAAGACTAAAGGGATTGGTAAACAAAACTCTCATTTTATGGAAAAAAGAAATGATACTGAATTTTCTCCCCTCAAAAAGAAGAAAATGGTAATACCATTCCAGTGTAGTTAGTGGTTTTCATCTTAATTGTTTCATGTGTCTCATGATGGGAGGCATAGAGATTTTCCCAGACAAACAGATAGATATAGCATGTATGGAATTGTCACTTTCTGTTTATTGTGGTGATAAAATACTATCATTTTAGTGACTAAGCAAGGTTGCTTGAACTCTATGTCCATCTTCTGTTCATCTAATGCAGATCTATTAAAGATTTCCCTCTGAGATTCTTGTGCTACAAGAGAAGGGCTGACTTTCACCATGGGATGGCCAATGCTTCTGATCAGATACAAGGCCATGGTTAGGAAACGCTTTTAGAGGGCTGTGATGGAAATGTTCTGACTGATTTTGGCAGACTAGATCTCTAGTTGTGTAGGTGGCAACTAAGTTGTGGGGCATGTCTGGCCCCACAACTCTTGGTTGCCCAGATCACTAACCTTGGTTGCTATCACTATCCCTTCTGCTACCTACCCATGTTATTTCACTGAAAACCAGGAGGTGGGAGGAAGGATGGGGCAAAGCCTCGTGTGACCCCAGTCACTGAGGAGTGAACCAGAAACCTGAGGAGGATGTTCTTCCAATACTTTCATAGCGGTTACTCAATATCTGTTCAGGACAGAGAATATTTGCATGGCTTCTTAGACTGTTAACTATCCTGAAAGCTGAATATGTCATGCTAGGCTGAGCTGACTTGGTATTTTGGCTACTCTTTTAGGTGGGATACTGGCTCAGGTAGACAGACCCATCTGACCTCATGTAGACATTTTTTTGTTACTAATTTATGCAAAATTCCAAAACACTAAAAGATTATCACAGGTCTGTACAGAGGATTATTACAATTATCATTGTATTAATTATTTATTTCCTAAACTATGGATGGTCTTGTAAAGAACTCTGAAGATAAAACCCTTTGTTTATTTTAATTATCCTAGACTGTGAAGTTATACAAAGGTACCAGTGAAACTCAGAATTTTCTGCTCTCAAAAATTTTCTTGCACACTAGCTGGAACAGTTCCTAAGAGTCTTGCCCAAAAAAGGGAAACCAGACTCAAGAGATAATGCAGAAAAAGCTACTTCTAACTACCTGCATTGGAACAGCGACTGCTCTTAAAATTCATACTCTATACAGAGAAATAGTAGCTGTTCAAAACTGGTGGGAAACAAATGAGGTTTACATACAAATCGGTGTGTCTGCATAAGTTCCTTCAAAGTTTACCTCAATTAACATGAAATTGTTATTCTGTACAAGCAAAAAGACTTTTCTATGCAGGCATGTACTTGCTCCAACACCTGTCCACTTTAAAAGGTCACAGCTCAGGTAGCAGGGTTGTGTTGTTCTAGTGCAAGGGATTCAAGTCCCCGAGCTGAGTTTCTCTGTGACAGTAATTGGTAAATGATCTAATTCATTCTGAGTCATGAGATTTTTGAGTTCCTCTTCTGAGGAGTGGGATTGAGAGAGCAGCCAGATGGGTGTCTAGCCACTGGCCAAGATCAACCCAATGGATCCTTGGAACAGGCAACATATTTATGCAACTTTGTTTTCAGTGAAAATGTCCAGACTGGGTTTTTCTGGTTCCTCACCAATTCCATACCTTCAGTTAACTAAAACTGAACTGCTCTGAGCAACCCTTATATAGACAAAGAATGATTCTGTTCTCTGGGAGCACAAGGATGCAACCCTACTCTCTTACTACATCCTACAGATAGTCTGAAAATGCGTGATCCAGCCCTATTTTCCACTTGGAAATTGTTAATGGGCAGATTTCTGCAGACACATTTGTTAATTATGCATTGAATTGCTTGGACAAGGCACTTTTGGCATGTGGGTGGTTTGTCAGCTCTTTTCTATTGGCCATGCATTGTTAACAATTGTTTCTACTTTTGCCTTATGTGCCTTATGGTGGAGGAAGAATGATACTGCTTATGAATGGCCACCTCAGAGTAAGCAGAATGTTTCTTCTTGTTGAACAGATGAAAACAACTTTCTGCAAGATACAGGTGAGTAAAAAATAACTGAATAACAAACAGAAAAAATTTACCATGCTAGTCTGCACCTAGATTTGTTTATTTGATTTTTTGTGAGTACAAAACAATCAGCATGGCAAAGTACTTCCTCACACAGGTGAGCATTTCTCAAATAGCTGTTTGGATCTAACAAACATTTTTGTCATATGTTAAACTAGAAGTGAATCAGAATTTAAGAAAACAAGTTTACTGGGACCATCATGTAATCTGTAATGCAAAGGCTGCCATATTCCTCAAGGGGTTTTGATTAAAAGCTATGGAGATATGCAATCAATTAAAATAATTATATTTGCTCTAAGTTTGGACAATCACCTGGAATGATTTCATTTTCTTTAAGCTTGGTCAACCAAAGCGCATACATACTACCTGAAAAGATCACATCTGGTAGGGTCAATGTTTTTTCTTTGCCCTTCTGATACCACACAAACAACATTTTTTAAGTCCCAAAGGCCTTTGACATTGCATTACAATGGATCTGCCACCCCTAATATGCTGAGCAAAATAAGGCATACTCCCCAAGAGAGGGGAAGCAGACAATCTGCCCTGAGGCTTCCCTATTGTTATTTCATTTAGAGAGACAGGCAATATCCCAGTATCTATGACAAGAGTGCAAAAGATTTCAAGTCCTCCCAGCTGTCCCCTCCCTAATTCAATACTGATTGTTCAGTTGGTCCCCACTGTCCATAATGCTCTGAGATTTCTTGTGGCTGCTGTGCTAGAGAAATCTCCTACCTGCTTGTGATGTGCTCTTCTTCTAGAGGCAGCAGTCACTGTGCTACCTGATCCAGCAGCAAGCTGTCTTTTTATTGAAGATTTCCATGGTGTGTCAAGAAGCAATACTTAAATGGTTAAACTTTTCTAATTGCCTCAGCTTAGTTTCATAAGGACACGTGCAAGACAAAGATGTGTGTGAGGAGCATTCCACACCTGAGTAAGCATTGCCTTGGGAGGGATGGACAAAAAAGTGTGGTGGTCAGTACGGTATCCTTGTTTTACAAGCTGAGACTGACACTTAGGGAAAACTGTGCAGATAGCAAAGAACAAGGGTCTTTCCCTGCCACACTCTTTAGGAGATAGCCTCTTCTCTATGCAGTAGACACTGATCAGTAATGGTTAAGAACAGGGAATCTGTGAGAGACTGTCTAGTTCATGCGCCATCTCAATTTGGCATGCTTATTGTGCCTTACTGCTCAGCTGGAACATTAAAGACTTCCAGAGTTATCATTCTTCCCCACAGTAGGTATCAAAATCCTTTACTATTTGAGATGCAGTAGTGTGCAAGTACAAAGAGGCTGTGCCACTGCCTCAGGTCTTGCAATGAAAGGGGTAGAACTAGAAGTAAAATTTATGTCAGCTGTCCTAGGTGCTGTGCAAGCACCATCACTGCAGACTGATGGCACATCTAACAGGTGAGGGCAGAGAAATGACATAAGTTGCCACATGTCACATAGGTGAGGCTTACTCAATGTTCATTATCTGATAAATTGCTCTGCCTCTGGAATAAGCTAAGGCTAATGAAATGGTGATGCTATCAGAAGGCAACTGAAAATAAAAGTCCCACTGTGAATTGCTGAAAGTTACTGCTAGCATCACAAAAGTGACACTCATTAAAGTACCACTCTCCAGCAAAGCAAAACAGGACAATCATAACAACTTGCAATTTGCACTGTGTGGGAGATACAGGAAGAAAAACTGTTAACATAGTATCAATTTAATCAGCTATTTTTATTGAAGGACTAGAATAAATGAATACCTTGTTAAAAGAATCTGTGGGCACAGTCCCATTTCATTTATATATTAAAATGGTCTTGCTTTATAGAAGAATTGCATTCAGTGACATCCTTGAAATAATTCACAAGATTAAGATGAGAAAGATTTCACTTAATATGGTCAGCTGACATTCCTGATGCATACCACACATCACCAATTATATTGTTATGTTATCCTTACTCAGCACTGCAATACTTAAAATGATATTCCATCCATTCAAGCATCAGTATCGATCTCTGGCTACATTAAATATTTCCAGTTAAACAATGTGAAAAATCCCACCTTTTAAGCCATGTTTTCAGTTAAATAACTCAGCTGAAAGTGACAAGAATAATGCTTATTCAAATTCCTCATTTGATATATGAGAATGATTGGCAGTAATCTACCTCATTCAAACGGCGATTTCCCATTGCTTTCCAACAAGATATAAATGGAAACAAATAATCTTGATCAATCTACAGCTTATACACATAATAAAGAGCATGTTGCAATCAGCAAGCAAATCTGTAAGGATACAGTTTATAGCAGCAGGTGATTTGCTTGTACTGCAATTTAGATTTCAGTTTTCTCATATCTGCTTTGCAATTTTACCTGTTGTGTTTCCCAGAACACTGTGGTGATCCCATTGTTTAAGGCAATTTGACCACGCAGAAGCACAGTGATATTTCTCTAATTTAACTTGCACACAGAAGTCCATCTTTCCCTTCCTTGTGCCATAATGAAAGGTATGGCTGTTTCCATTGCTTACAGACTAAGACCTTCTTATGGGTCCTCTTTGATCTCTAAGTGTGACTTCCTGCAGAATATGTGATGCAGAATCCCACTCAGTTTGCAAATCCCTGACTATGAGCTTAAACTTCTCCCTTCCCACCTCTATCTTGCTTTTCAACAGCAAAGCTCTTTTGTTTTACTGTATGAAAATAGGATTCCTCTTATAAATTGTGCTTTCCCTTCTTCTCTAAAGAGAAAACAGAAAATAAAAAGAAAAGCTGATAGAGAAAAAATGGCTCTACAGACTGAAAGAAGGTCAGAGAAAGAATGCTATGGAATTACTGCTGGCCAGTTCCTCCCATCCAGCTCCAGGGCAGGTTTTTCTGTAAAATAAGGAAGCAGAATCTATTCTACCTATAGCAACATCAGTACCAAAAGCACTAAGTAGTGGGGGAAATTGAAAAGTTGCATACAGAATGGGGCTCAGTTAATGATTTCAGGTCCAGGCGCTCCTGGGAAAATCTGCAAGATAAGCAGGGGTTCAGCAGATTTGAGATAGCCTAAAATATTGTCTTGGGGATTGGGCCAAGTGGTTTGCAGCACAGTCAATTGGTGGGCTGAGGGTGGAAGCATAACCCAGCCCTGTGCAGATACTGGACAGTGGCTTTCATTAAGCACAGGAGCCAGGAAACACCGTGCCTTGGTGTGGCAAAACACCTCCTGCCACTCCCTGCTGCTGTCCTTTGGGAGAGCAGGGTGCTGCTCTGGCACAATGAGCGCTGATGCAGCAGAAGGGTAAGCAATAGATCCAGTATTTCTTTGCTCCCTTAGCTGCGCAGTTGGCATGCACTGAAGTTAGTTGGACCTTGCTTATGTCTAGCAGGCACAGTCATAGTTTACCTCTTCTTTGTTCAACTTTTCACTGAGGGAGAATGAGGCCTAAGGGAAACCTGACTCTTTCTGTGCCAATCTTCCATCATTAAACCTCACATCTTTGTGCCTACATCTGCAACAACATCACAGTTTATAGACTGAGACAGGTGTTGATATTTTTTTATGAGTAGTCATTGCAGTTATAGTGCACACTCTTCAAAAACATAAAGGTTCTTTGAAGCACTACAGTGTTTATAATGAAAAAAGAAGTAAGTCACTATAAATATTTAAGTGTCTTAAATAAAGATTAATTAAGGACTAGGCAGGAAACTGCCTTTGCTTTTAAGCAATAAATTTTTAACTGCAAAGTATGCATTAGTAACAAATTGGTGTTTAATGGTGATATAAAAAGAGAAATCTGAAGGTCAGGGATAATGATCATGTACCTGTGTATGCATCTGCATGTAGAACACTGTACTACACTTGAGCAAATATTGCAAAAATATGTTGAGTAAAAATATATATTAATTTGAGTAAAATGATTCTTTAAAAAAAGTATTTACTATATTTTTACTTGCATAACTTTATGGCTATTTGGAAGAACATCCCTTAAAAGAATACAAACTGCAAATACCTACTAAAGAGTTCCATGTGGCTGACATACCACTTAGGAAAGTTGATTAGGAAAGTACAAAACAAACAGAAAGATGCCAATTAAAAGCAGTGAAATCATCTACTTTTAACTGCATGGAAGAAGCCACATCTATGGAGCATGAACATAACCAAAGAGCTTCAGTTTTTAGGTATTAAACAGCATGGTGATCCATCTGAAAATAGACGCAGATATTCCATGTGCAATGTCATGGCTTCTTTTAAGATATTGTAAACCTAATTGAAAATAAAGGTAATTAATTACTCTCTGGTCTTTTAAAATAAATAGAAGCCAGAAAGACACCGTGAGTTCCATTATTCTCCAGTATACTGAGAACCTGGAAAAACTGGCTCTGGAATGCAATAGGCAAGGCACACTTTGGTTCTGTTTCAGTGTAGTGCCTTGGTTTGTTTTGTTGACTCACGCTTCCCCTGTTGAGTGAGCTTGTTTTGTTTATTTGTACAACTGCACACATTGAGCTTTACACATAACTGAGGATATTGTTGTCCATCCAGGTTCACAATGCTCAGTTTTGAATGTTGGGTACTAAGCTGAAGAAGCAGCACAGTACGTTCACCATGCACCAAGTGAAAGTTGATCCCTGCAGCAGCAGCTGCATAAAGGTAATTCTGAAATGTACTTTTATGATTGGATGAACTGAAGTGAAAAACCAACCAAACTTCAAAAAGAATCTTACCTGAACTGAAACCTGTTCTTGATACAAGGAACATATATACCAGACTGAAACCATGCAGTCTCCCTACATACAAGTGTGGCCTCCTAGCATGCACAGAAAAAGTCTCTTTCCTATACTGTTGTTTCCCTTGCACATTCAGAACCAAGAACAGAAGAGCTACAAAAACAGAAAGGGCCAGAGAAACCCTTCTTGTGTTCCTTCCAGCTGCTCTCCTGGTAGGATGTTCATCAGGAAGCAGGTTTCATATTTTTTTCTCAACTGTTTGCATTTCCTAGACGCAACTTTCCAAAACGAGCCCAGGCCACCTGCAGTAGGGTATTACTGTAATTTTTTGGGTACTGACCAGCTGCTCCCTAATACTTTTTTCGAAGTTTACAGTGGAGCAGATAATATGAAGCAATGCACTAAAGTGAGGGACTCAAAACCAGACAAAGTGGGCAGATAAATAAAAGAGATTTTGAACTGCATGGCCAAGACATAGCTGAACACATTGGGTCACATCTTCAATTAGTAGAAATAACCTTAAGACCATTAATCTCAGAGCTACACTGGCTGTTGTCCTGTTTGTGATGTAGCACAAGGAAAATAGCACCCAGTGCTGGGCTCCCACACTGCTCAGCTTTGGTGGTTTGCATATTTTATAAAACAAATTGTGAAAACAATGATGTGGGGTTGCTAGCATTTTACGAGCTGCACTCTTAGATAACCTGAGCAGCTCAGCTGGTGTGTAGCCCTGGAGCTGCTCTGCCTCTCCACAGCATGGACTGTGCATGCTGGCAGGACAATCTGGAATAACCTCCACAGCCTCTCCCCAGATGTAAACGCATTGGATCAAGGGATCAAGTGATGCCTTCAGCCTTCCCAGTATTTACCAGGGCAGCTTTTTGAGCACCAAGGAATATTGTCCCTGAGGATAGTATAAAATCTTCTAAAAAGATTATTAAAAACATTTGAGATTAAAAGCATTCAGAAAACAAAAAGATTATTTAAAACATCTTTTGCCCCCATTAAAAACAAATGGGGGCAAAACTAACTAACATTCTCAAATACTTATTCAGCTCTAATGGTCTTTCCTTTAACCCTTGTCAATTTAAAATGTTCATTTTAAATTCTGTGATAGGGCGATTTTTCACTGCCTATAAATTTACTTATATCCAGCATTGGCCATAGTCTTGGTTTCACTAACGAGAAACAAAGCCAAGTGAATTTGACATCATCTGTAAGAACAGACTCTATTTTACTATAATAGGCTTCCTCCATTCACTCCAGTATACTTTCTCATAACATTTCAAGAAGCCACAATACTCCTTTCTTTCCTCAGTTGTAGGTGTAAGATTTTGACAGAGGTCACATCTTAATATTACGGAATTATTGGCACTGACAAATGTATCAAGATATATATTGATTAAAGTAAGACCTTAATCTGTCTAGTTTTGCTAGATTTACAAGATCAAGAAAAAATTATCAGAAATGCATCTATCTATATCAAGGTACATTTAGAAATAAACATCAGAGCTGGCAAATAAAACCACAACGCCTTTCAGTATTATTCACAAAGATTGTTTTGGTTGCCCAGTATAGTGGTTTGATACCAACATTTCCTACTCAGGATTCCCTGCTGAAGCCATAACGTGGTGCCAAACCAGCCCAGCTGAGGGCAGAATCAGGACCAACACAAGTTTTGACCACCAGAGCCATGGTCCACCCCTTGCCCACACTACTCCTAGTCACTGACATTTCCAGGGATTTCAACTAGTGCTCAAATCTGGTTAACAGAAACTAAGAGACAGTCTTTTCTATAAACTTGTGATTTGTCTACAGCACAAATGAAGCAAGCAAGTCCCTTACAATTGATATTTTTCTATAATTTGAGCAATGAATGTGTTGAAGCACTGCTGTAAACAAGGTGGGAAGACTACTCCTGTGCATCAGGAGTAAAACAAACAAGAAAAGACAATAAAAAAAGATGTTTTCTTGCTTAAACAGATCAAATCACAGCATGGAACTCTCAGAATGTGACAGCAAAGCACTAATTTGCTTCTTTGAATGATGCAGATTCAATCAATAAATCGCCAGCTATCAGAGCAAATCCTTCAGGACAGACCAGAAAATCAGAATTCACTCTTTACACAGAACATTTGAAACATGTAGCCTTTTTTCTCCTGTACCTTATTTCTAGGTACTGAATCCATATCTAAGCCATGTTTTATTTTCAACATACAATCCTATGTTTCCATGCTCGCATTCCTTAAAAAAATTAAAAATTAGCAAATAACAATTAATCAAGCTTCAATGAACCAGCGAACTCCTTCTGCACAGCAGAGATTCTACCGGGTACTTCAAGGTACATGCCTTGCTCACTAAGGTCAGTTTGATGCCAGTGCCATGAGAGATATCCAGAGACTGAAAAGGAATCCCATGTCAGGTCATTCTCTGTTGATTTTGAGAAATTTTAAAGTCTACCCCAGTTCCTGGAGTGTCAGGATGCCAAGATTAAATACATAAAAAAATCTTGTTGTAACTAGGAGCCCTTCTGGATGCAAAACTCTCACTTTGGTTAGAATGTTTACTTGCTGGAGAAAAGATTCAAATTGAGGGGCACTAAGGCTTGCACCCAGATGACCCTTTTTGGTTTAGATGTTAAGAGAAGATCCACTGCACCATTAAAGCTCTTACTCTCCTCTTCTGCCCAGAGAAAGAATAAGGGATTCAGGAGAGACCAAGGGTGGAAATTGTAGCTTCTGCAAAGGAGTATCAAGGGAAAATGAACTGTCATCATACTTCTGTTAAAACAGAAAGAAATGAATTTATGTAATACACCTGAAAAGTTAGAAATTAAGTAATATGGGTCACTTTAAAAATAAACTTTTCTTTTTTTTCCAGATGGCATTACCTTAACAACAAAATATTAAATATTAATATTCCAAAGGAAAATATTTTAAAGACTTCCCATTCTATTAGTCACAAGAGAATGGTAAATTCCTGGTAAGAATTTACACTTCTATAAATTATTCCCTCCTCACACGTCACGCTGTGCCTAGTCCAGTTGTATAGTTAACTCACTGTGTCCCAAAAATTGCTCTTGCTGGTTGCTGCTGCAGAATTTTGCATAAATAAGACATTTTTAAGTAATCAATACTTAAATACAATACAAATTGTTCCTGCATAAATGGTCAGACAGGACAGTATTTTATGTGCAGGTAAGATATTTAAGAGGAGTTTTTAATATAGTTAAGATATGTAAGTAGCAATGAGTTAAACAAGTGCTGGATGGTGCCTGGATTACAAGAAGTGAGGAGAGGAAGGGTTCAAGGGCTCACCCCATACAGCTGAAAACGCTGCTGCAAGTGCCCTTACAGCAGAGACTCCAGTTGCCACCAGACAAACACCAACTATTCTACTGAGGAGATTTGATCCCCCTCTATGATAAGATCATCACATTTTTTTAAAACTTATCAATCACTCTCCTTGAGGGTCTATGCAATAGCAGTATGGAAAATTAGTGCCTATGCAAGAAAACAATGGAAGAAGGCTTCAAGACTCATAAAGATTGCCATTGATTTTCACTCTACTGTAAGAAACGCAAATTCTGTCTGGAGACACATAGCATAAGAGAAGACTGCCAGAGAAATGAAAGGAGCCTTCTGCTGCTCCCAGTACAGGAAGACTCAGGTGAGGGCATAAAACAAAATCAGTTCTTCACACCCACAACAGGCAGGACAGGAAACAATGAACATTGGCCACAACAAGGTAGATTCAATTTAGAAACAAAGAAAAACTTTCTTTCAAGAAAGGATCCCAGACAGGGGATTTGTCCATCAGAAATGTTGCCAAATAATCTGCAACTAACATGTGCTTCCTGATCATTTGAGTCCCTTTACAAACTGTGAAAACCGCTGTTCAGTTGTATCTCCAATGAATTCCATGATACACAAAAGTAAAGAAAGTGTTGAAACATATTTCTGTTACTAGTAGAGACAATTAAATTCCCTGTAACTATGTCGTTAGAGAGTTTTAATGCCTTGAGACACCAACTAAGTAAATGGGCATTTGCACTCCTAGACACATTAGCAGATGAATAATCAATCTGATAAATGTGTAATGAAGGAATAACTTGTCCCAGTCCCTGGAGGTAACACATAGACTTGATACCATAATTTTCTCCTTTAGAAGTGCCCATTTCAGGAACAAGGCTGGGAATTTCCTGTGATATGAATTGGTACCATCATGAAGTGTTTATCTTTACATGCATCTGTTTGCAGCAGGAAGCTCCTTTTTGTTTAAATGGAGACAGCTGCCAAATGTCATGCCCCTTGTGCAACACCCAAGCACTTGTCAGCAGCAGTGGTGGCCCCTGCAGCCTGACTACTCAGAGGGGGATTTAAGAAATGCCTTACACTGAGTCTGACATCAGGAACCTGTCAGTCCTCTTGCTCCCAGATGGTGAGCAGCCAACAAGAGGAGGTACAGAGTACCAGCAGAGAGCTGTGGGCTAAGGCCAGCTCCTTCAGCTCCTTTTCCAAAGGGGGCAGGAGCAGGGAAAGCAAAGCTGCCGAGGGGAGAATAATTTGTCAGCAAAGATGACAGACAGGTGAGCTGTTCCCTGTTCCCAGGAAGGCTACAGCAAAAGCAGAGGTGAAATCACACCTCTAAACACAGCCTTTAATCAAAGCAGTCTGCTTGCCCGTGACACAGGATTTGCTGTCATTAATGAAGACAGAGTGTGGGATACCCTGTGAAGGTGAAAATCCACAGAAGGTCTGTGGAGTACACACTGGTGCCTGTAGAGCCATGGACTTACTGGAAGCACTGACTGCACAACCTGAGCCTTAGAAAACATCACACACCACTGCAAGTTCTTTCCTATGGAAAGTCAGTCCTCCCTGAGCTCTTCCTTAGCCATCAGTTTACTGTAAAAAGATTCAGCACCATCTGTGGCAACACATTCCCTTCCACCTGCACCACAGATTTCACTATGTCCAGTATCTCCCTCCTTCAGACTTCTCTAGGCTCATGTGAACCCACGTGAACACCATTTAAATTCCTTCCCAGAGATAAACATCAGCCTTTCCCACACTGTTTGGAGGAATATAGCAAGCAGCTTACCTTTTAAAGCACAGATTCAGCTGCTGAATTCTTCTTGAATAATTATAACCAAAATTATATATTTGACTTGCAGAAAGCCATGTGAGAAAAATCAAGAGAATCTTGTGAGAGTCCAAAAATTCTGAGTGGCTCTCAAGAAGTTACTTTTATTAGCAAGTGCACATACAACCTCCCACTCATTAAAATAAAAAAAATATAAATCCCTAAATAGTCATAAATTAACTATGTATTAAGGTTCAACGCATGTAACTGTCAGGTTTAAGGAAAAAATGACAGCATGCAATACAGAAAAAGACAACTCCATCTTCAGCAACTATAATCACAAATTAATTAGCTCTGATTTAACTTCAGAAAAATTTTAATAACAGCCATTCTAATTTATGAGTTAACTGCTTTTGTTGATGGGAAACATTACACCTAAGATAGCACAATATAAAATAGCACCTATCAGCTGCTGTGTCTTTTGTGGTGGTGTCCACCCACTTTACTGAGGAAAATTACCAATGAACCTCAGAGAGAAGGAAGATGTTGTGTGCGGGTATTGGTGCAGAGCCTGACAGCCTCAGAGCCCGGAGCTCTCATGGCATGTGCGAGACTGAGCATTCAGAAGCAGAAATTGTGCTGGGGAAGGAAGGGTTGTTTCCTTGGTTTTGTGAGTTCAGTTTTTTTACCTCCTGATCCTTTTGTATTTTTCTCTAAGTCAAAGAAAATAAGTTTTGTGATGCAGGATATTTGGAGGAGAAAAAGAAACTAGTGTTATTTTGTCTATTCCTTCACTGACCTGTGTCACTCACTATTCCTTGTTTTTCAGAGCTCAGCATCAACATTAGACTGCACTTCAGCATGGCTACATTCCTATCAATCACCCTTTTCTCCTTAGGAGAAAAATACATTTCTTGAGTATAACTGCTACCTACGTTGGTTCTTCTTATTACAGGCAGATGACAGAACACAGCAGCTGACAGTGTATGGTGTAATCTGACTGACCTACATTTCACTAAGTACCAACCTCCACAGGCTTTAAACACACTATTTCCTACTTTCAATTCATTCCAGCATTTAAACTAAAGTTTTCCAAAAGTCTCCTTACAAATGAGGAATTAAATGAGGAATTTCATTTAACAGTCTGTGCAATCAAAAGCATTACTTTCTGTGTTTATTTATAAAGTATGCTGTATGTTTGACTCATGTCATCTAACAACTCCACCAAATCCCATTTTTTACTCTTACACCTCATCCTCAAAAGACTAATACAAACACGTAATTTTCTTCTGAGTGGATCATATTGAAAGGGTTGAAGGTACTAAGGTTTAGTATTTTATAGCTCTGAGGAATTAAATGGATAATATGGAATTGAAATAATTTTTTTCTGATCAGAGTTTTAATAAAACATTATTGTACCATCTTTGAACTGTTGAAGTATATTCAGAAATATCAATGAGATCTCAACCAGAATGAAATTCCATTCATCTTATATTATGGCATCTTTGGGCCAAATAAATAATTATTATAGAACACTTAGTTTAGAGGATAGATAGATAGATAGATAGATAGATAGATAGATAGATAGATAGATAGATAGATATGTATATATGTATAATAGATATATAAATAGATAAATAGATATATGTGCAGGCATGCATATGTGCAAAACAACATAGTAATAGCTCTAACCTATTCAAGTACCATGATTTTTATTATGAACATGATAGAAAGGCTGCAGTGTACTAGCTAAAGGGACACTGGTCAATCAATATTTCTATTTATTGATCTTCCTTTAAAATATTCTGCTGTTAAGATATTGTTAAAGCATCTCCTTCCTCTGTGAAGATGGCAGTCAAGTGGAGGGAGACAAAACCACTTCGGAGACTGGTATTGATACTACAATAATTATCCTGAGGAACAGAGGGTTTTAGATGTTTCCACTGTGTGCACCAGTTTCCAAGAGCCCTGGCAAACATGAGAATGGTGGTGGCAGAGAG